>OZ020492.1:7648605-9100450 GCA_963971405.1 Psococerastis gibbosa
ATGTTATAATAAGGCTGCTCAAAATAATGGTTATAAGTAGGTGCAGCTCTGCGACTGTACTTTGAGGGATTTACGGTCTTATTATATTTGGAATCAAAATAATTCATGATTAAAATGGCTAGGGTATGTAATTATGCTATAGGCAACGTATATACTAAGTATATTTCTTAAATACATTGCAGTTAGCTTCACTGTGTAGATATTGTCCATATTTTTTAAGAGTGAGACCTGTAGATTTCTAATTCTTAGTGTAACATTCAGTCGCAGATTTATTTCGTAATAAAATTGATGCTTGAAAGCTGAAAGCATGATGCAATTAATTGGATATTTTTTTTTGTGCCTCTAAGCCATGATAGAGCAAAAACAGAAGATTGTAATTTTGTAGAAACAAATTATACATGCCGAGACCATTTAAAGCCAGTTCTTTCCTTCTTTCTTTCTTTCTTTTCCTTGTCCAGTATTCCCTGGACAAAGAGCATATATTACAAAAATACAATACATAATAATACCATCCCGCATCCCCAAGCTAGCGCTTATTTGGGACAAAAGACTCATACAGTGCTGCTAACCCCATATTTATTGTATGTAATTGGTATCTGTGTCTGTAATTCACTTTCACTTTTTTCCTTGACCGGTAACCCCGGACAAGGTGCATATATTGAGAACAACAATTTGTTATTAATCAGCATTATCACGCTCAAGCTTCCGCTTATCGAGCGATCATAGTGCAGTGGCACTGCAAGATATAAATACAATTAATAATAATTAATAATAATAAACCATTGTAGAGTACTCACTCTAGCTTTCTGCAATGAGTGAGATCCTTCTGAACTCTGAAGGATGCATTTATATATATTTATTATTTATAATATTATATATTTTATATATTGATGTAAAATTATATGTATAATGAAATGGCTAATAGTCTGTATTTGAAATTAAGTATTTTTTTAATTCTTTTTTTATTTTCCCTATTTTGTTCAATTCTTTTAGTTTAAGTGGCAATTTGTTAAATATCTCTGGTAAAACTGTTTCATTGAGGCGTCTGCCGTACTTATTATGTGTTATAGGAATATTTTGTCTCAATGCGTCTACATTTCTCAGTTGCCTCTTATTCTGTGTGTTTCCAACAATTTTACTTAAATACATAAAATAGTTATTCTTTATTATAAGATATATGTACAGTTTTCCTATTGGTAGTATATCTAGAAATCTGTATTTTTCGTCTATATTTTTAAATTTTTTGTTTAATTTATTAGATAGCATGTTTTTTACTATTTTATTTTGCATTTTTTGTATTTTTGTGAAATAGCTGTTGTTATCTCTCCCCCAAGTTTGTATTCCATAATTTAATACCGATTCTATTAGTGCATGGTAAATCATTTTTAGGGGTTTTAGCGGAAGGCAATATTTTAATTTTTGTATAGCACAACACCCTGACCTCATTTTTTAGTATATACAATCAATTTGATTCTGCCATGTTAGTCTACTGTCCAATATTAACCCAAGGTATTTATGCTCCTCCTTAATCTCTATTTCTTCTACACAGTCACAGTTTTTTGAGTTTGTTTGGTGAAGACAGTGATGAGTGTGGAAAATAAATTTTTTCCTCTTATAAACCGGTCCCCTGTTTCGCATGTGAACAATTTTTGTTTTATTGCAGTTTATTGTGACACCCACATCGTGTGTTAGTTTCTTATTATTTTGTTCATTTCTTTTGATGCTTCTTCTGCGCTGTCATTTACTATTACTATGGCAATGTCATCAGCAAACATAAACAATTCTGCTCCTAGAAGTTTTGGTATTGAGTTGGTTGTAAGTATATACAATAGGGGTCCGATTTTACTACCCTGGGCCACACCGGACTCCCAAGCTTTCAGTTTTCCAGTTTTTTCATTCAGGCGCACCGTCGCTTTTCTATTTCTTAAATAATCTTGAAACCATTCGAGTTCAATCCCCTTCACTCCTATTTCACTTAAGCTTGTAATTATGTTATTATGGGGAAGGACGTCAAAGGCCTTCGAAAAATCTACAAACAAGACGAATGCTTGCTTATTTGAATGTAATGCTTTGTTAATGTACTCAGTAAAATCGCTTAGACACATCTCCGCACTTTTTTTTTCTTTGAAACCCATATTGGTTGGGAGTAATAATTTTATTGCGGTCTATGTAGGACGATAATTGGTTATGCACAACTTGTTCTAGGACTTTTTCTGCTAAGCTTAGTAAGCTGATTGGTCTATAATTTTTTATATAATATTATAATATATATATATAATATTTATATAATAATAATAATAATAATAATAATAATAATAATACGTGTATTTAACAAAAACAAAAAACATTTCACATTTTTTAGTAACCGGTGCCACAAAGCCAATAAAGGCGAGGTGGCTATAGTTATCCTTTTTTGTTTAGTCTCGAACCTCGCCCCCCCCCCCCCCGTATCATAGCCCAGTTCTATACCAACTGGACTATACCGGTGTCCTTTTGTGCTATATGAGAGTACTTTCAAATTATTACATCCGCCCCTGCATATATCTCATTCCCACTCATTTATGCCCACGAAAATAATGCATACTGCCTGGTGCCTGGAAATTATAAGTTTGTCTGTCACTGCAATGGCTCGCGAACCTAAGTTGACCCCTTCATTTATTAAATGACGTCAGTGGTTCTCGGTCCGCTCATTTGTTACTGCATCTATACCTATTAATCCCTATCAGGCTTCTTTATTTACCTTTGAGCATGTCTGTTATTGTTGTTGTTGTTTTGTTCAATGTATTCATGTACCTGAGATTAATTTTAAGCTTTGCTTGTTAGTCGATGGATTAATGTCTTGGAAGTATTTGAAAGGGAAGTGTAGTCCACTAGACTTACTTTAGGCGGGGATTCCACCGACCTGCTAGTGCTAAATACAAATATGGTGACGTGCTAACAGACATTCAAGACTTAGGCGGGGTTTCCACCGACCTCGCATTGCAGAATGCAAATGACATTGACGGAAATGTTTGTTTTACTCTATGCCATAGTTAAAATTGATCAATGATCATAGAGTAAAATCACAAACAAACAAACTAAAATTAAAGAACCGGTCCGAGTTTACTCGAACATGCTTCCCAATTTATCAAAATTAGTAGATAGATAAAATGAGTAATTTCATGGTAAATAATTTCCCTATGGTTACATTTCCGATATCTCGGGGGGGGGGGGGGGGGGGGGGTTGTCCACCTGACGTCACTCGTCACTGGTGGTGAGATAAATTCTAGATAGGTCAGACCAACACATTACCACACAGCAATACTGGCAGGGTACGCAATGCATTTGAGCGTGAATTTTCTATCATTTTTTCAAAAAAAACATTTTTTTGTACAAAACCAAATACTTTTTTGGGAAAGCAACCTGTCCGGTTTCGTTACTCAATTTAACACCTAAAACATACCTGAACGTAGAAATCATCGATAGAAAGGTGTCGCAAAAAAATTATTTTTTAGTCATTTTTCATTAAAATTTAGTCATTTTTATTCTTTTACCCCCAGAAGCAAACTATCAAGGGGCAAGCGAGACCCCCCGCATTTTATCAACATTAACAACAACTACAATATATGTGAATTTAAAAGAAATCGTTGGAGCCGTTTTTGAGAAATAATTTTTTTAGACGTTTTTTTGAAGTCTTTTGAAAATAAAATCCCCCCAAATCGAGTTAGCCCAAAATAAAAAAAATGGACCCGAGGTATGATTTTTGTGAACCTACATGCCGAATTTCATCAAAATCGATCGAGTAGTTTGCCCGGAAATCGACGCACAGACAGACAGACATACAGACAGACATACAGATAGATAGAGCGACAGACAGACATTTCGTAAAAACCACTTTTTTGGGATCCTGGCACCTAAAAACGTGTAAATCCGTTGAAATCTCAGAGTCGAAAATTTTGACCATCACAAAGCTTTCCTTATACTACGTATAAATAGGAAAGCAAAAATGGCTTCATGGGAAATGTTAAGTACAAATATTTTATTAGATTTCTATAAGAAGAAAAATTCAAATTTCCGTCAATGTCATTTGCATTCTGCAATGCGAGGTCGCTGGAAACCCCACCTAAGTCTTGAATGTCTGTTACCACGTCACCGTATTTGTATTTAGCACTAGCAGGTCGGTGGAATCCCCGCCTAAGCAGAGTCTTATGTTAAGGCGATATATAGCCGCCTTATGGTGACTCCCATCATCTTTGGTAATGCTACAGAAAGTGGAACCCGAAGGAAGTCGCCATTTTGTTATTCCTATTCGCATGGATTCCGCCCTCCATAGCTGTAGCTACAAAATGTACGTTAGTGGTGACAGGTACGGCCTGGGCTTGATTAAATATTTTTCCCCTTAGCCTGAGTTTATATGGCGCCCACCCCCTCCCAACTCGGCACCTGCAAAGCCACTAGTGTCCTAGAAATACCCTTTTTCAAGGCCGTGCTCAGGGGGGTGGTCCAAGGGGTCCGCACCCCCTCCGAAATAAAAGAGCTTTATACTGGATAGAATGGGCTCTTATTAATAAAACTCGTAAAAAAAAATTTTGGACCCCCTCCGAAACCTGGGCACGGCCTTGTCCTTTTTAGACCGACCAAATTCATTTTACAGCAAATGGGAAAGATTTGATGGCAGCATTTCCCCGGGGACATTTTTGAAAATGAGGATGCAAAATCATAGATTTTTTTGTATGTATTTTTAAACAATATTTTTCTTTTTTTAAATTTAATATACCAGGGATTAATTTAATATTTGGTTTGGCAACAAACAATTAAATGACATTGGAAGTTGAAGTTATGTTTCCTTCAGTACTAGTTTTTTTTTTTTTTTTTTTAATAAAAAAGATTAATCGCATACAAACAATTTAATGTATCCAATTGACCTTTTCAGTCGCCTCTGCAGGTTATTACCCGTGATGAGTACGACACGTCTCCGATTGCATGGCGTGTAAAGACTCGCACAAGCGCAAGCACGTTACCACCTGGCCATCGAAGTCGAATCGAGTTGACATAGTAATCGCGTTAATAAGAAAATTAAGAGGAATACATGAATGTTACAGATTGTCCAATCAGGATCTTTTAAAATTAAATATAATTAAAAGGAAGCTGACCGTTTACATTGGTCACCCCTGGTTCACCTCAAAACAGGTTAATGGTTTATATTTTTTATTTATTTTAATACTTAAGTTTTAACGATTTGGTCTGTTCAAATATCAGGGGACCATCTCATAGTACTACGAGAATGTTTTACTTTTAACTTCGGAGTTTTACCGTGGAACTGACAGGTGACAAAAATTTACCAAATTATCAAATTCATGGAAAAATTGAAACAGAAATGAAAATCACTTGAGGTATGAAATTGTGCCCTACCAATTGAATTTTTATACCTTAAGTATTAACTTAGATAATCAATATTAACCAACTCATTGTGGGATTATGTAGAGGTGGCCAATGTCAACTGTAAACTTCCTCATAAGTTCGATGAGTATAGTGCGCATATTCATTCAAGAATGTTTTGTTTTGGCACATTTCTTAAATTTCATTCCAAATAATTGCAAAGTTTGCATTCACTAGATTCACTTTAGTGTTTTGTTCATCGCCAGGTTTTGTTGAACGTAGATTGTTCCATGCTGTTTTGTTGAAAACATTGTGTCAAATTTTCGGCGTCTTTTGTTTTCTCGCTGTCATTAATTCAATTGGACCGTACCCCTCCCTTTCCCGTTACCCCTCAGCCCTAGAACCCCCTCTCCCTCTCACGTTCCTGCTGCATAGCCTTTTCACAGCCTTTTGTTTTTAGCCGGGATTGAAACAGATTTTCTGTTTTTGATTACCAGCATTTCCTCGCATCATTTTTGTCATCCGTTCTAACATTAGCGTACCCTCATCCCCGTTGTGCTTTTCTTCCTAAATAGCTTTCTGTTCTGTGACCCGAATATTTGACTCTTTCAATAAGCCTAATAAGAAGGAAGGGGAAATTTGGAGTCCAAGTTGAATGTACTATTGATTGCCAAGCATTTAAAATAGGTGGTACCGGGGCAACCTATTGTTGAGTGAATTCAAGGAGACATTATTGTTTTTTTTAATTATTATTTATAACATGGTTAATTGTATGCAAACAATTTAATGAATGTATCCGAATGGCCTCTTCAGTCGCCTCTGTAGGTTAGTACCCATGTTGAGTTACGACACTTCTCCGATCGCATGGCGTGTAGAGACTCGCAAAAGTACAAGCATGTTACCACCTTGCCATCGAATTTGGTAAATTACTTACTTTTTTTTAAAAAAAAAATTTATTCGCATACAAACAATTCAATGAATGTATCCGAATCAACTCTTCAGCCGCCTCTGTAGGTAATACCTGTGTTGAGTTACGACAGGTTTCCGATCGCAGAGTGTGTGCCAGACTCGCACAAGTACGAACAAGCTACCACTATGCCATCGAAGGCCCTACTTTGCAGGATTCGCTTAAGGTTTAGGCTGCAAGTATAGTGGAAGCGATTTCGCTCGAAAACTAAAAACATCATTATTCAACGCACAGAATAGTCCTCTTCAACATAGACAGATTAAAACTAAATTTGCAAATTAAACAAATTACAAAATAAAAAATGACAGACTTTAGGGTGGCATTGGCCACTATCTACGGAATACATAATGCACTAAGTGAGTGGAAGGATTATCCTAAAACATGAAACCGGGTTGTGCTGACATTAATTCAACCATCAAATTGAAGAAAATCCCCCAGATTTACTGTTGAATTCTACTTCCTCCCACGAGTATGTCTCATCTCCAATTGAATAAAATACAAATAATAAATTGCCGTCGTCTGAGGCAGACGAAAGATGAGATGAGAGAGAGCCAACCACAAGTGAATTTAATTAAGAATAAATAAAGAAAAACCGAGTTTTTAATACAACATGGCGTAACTCGATTTCTTTGTGGGGTTTCTTCTAATTTTCCTGCAAACACCCCCCCCCCCTCTCTCTTTTGTTTGTATACGAAGGCTCGTTGCCCCCCCTCGTTGTTTCTATGGCTTCATAAGCGAAGCATATACCCCTGGTCTTGCTGGAAGGATATTGGATCGCGAATAGAACAATAAAGTGACGGACACTTGGGGCTACCGGCACCGACTTCGGTGGCAAGGAGGTAGCGTGTTTGTACTTGTGCGAGTCTCTACACACCTTCTGGTCGGAGACGTGTCGTAACTCGACACAAATATCTATTAGGTTACTTAGTGAGGTGATTGAAGAGGTTAATCGGAAGCATTCATGAAATTGTTTGTACGCGATTAACCTTTTAAAGACACGGAGACACAGCCCAGGAAGGGGGGGGGGGCAATGGGTCCGAACCCGAAGTAAAAGGGTTTTTACTGCATTGAATTTTTTTTTATGTAAAAAAATTTTTTAGCCATATTAGCCATAGCTTGTGGAAACCCAATGGAAACAAGTTGAACCATGTGCACCCTCTATGCTATGATCAAGTGTAGATCAGATAAGGGGAAGCCTATAGATGAAAAATATCCTTACGAAAAGCCTGATGACGGCATAAGGTCTACCGTACTTAGTTTTGCACCCGCCAACATTCTAAAACTTTACGCCTCTGATGATCGCAAATCTTCCATAGAAGAGGCATTAAAAGAAGAAGTGAGTTTATGAACGCACCTTTAAAATGCAGGTTCAACGGGGGCTGAGAAATATCTAAAGCGTCGTTAATTTTCACTAGGAACTTGAATCCTCTCGGATAGCTTTGTTTACCTTTGCAGATGGTATTGGGAACAGTTTTCAATTTGAACGAACGGTTGCAATAATGCTCTATTGAAAATACTGCGGGGATCGGCCTCGTTTGGAATAGGACAATAGACCACCCATTGCCACTGGGCCCTCATTCCGAAGACATATACCATTGATGAACATTTTTATAGTTCTTGGGCAGCCCACTGTGCAGTACACTAGGCTCGGCGGTTCGTGGCTACAAAATTGTACGATTTCGTGCATCTTTATTTATTTAGTGAATAGTTTCTTCAGTAATTTTGTGTAGGATTGTTTGGAAATCACCTATTGTTATTTGTTGTTGGGGCTAACCGGCTAGGGTCCTTTTGCAGCCCTTAGGGCCTTTTCACACGGCGTACACAGACGAACAATAGCGGGACCCAGTGATGGTTAAATACCACATCAGAAGGCGTTTATTGGCTCTGGCCTCTGGAATTTGTACTTGTGGAAGAACCTCCCTGTCATTACAAGTATAGGTTGTGTGACAAGATGTTCGAGTACAATTGGTTTTGAGAGGCTTTGTGGGTTCCTGCGGGTTCCTTCCCCTGCCAACGACCCCTCTAACGTTCTGGTATTATTAGTATTGTTTCCACATGAGTATATAGCGCAAAACTGTGTCCTCGATGTCAAGACTACATGGGACAATGGACAAGCTGAGGCATGTTATAATTTAATCAGTACTACTTAAGTTTATTCAAATTGACCCACAAATACCCCCCCCCCTCAAAAAAATGGGCTGAATGCGTCCCTGATGATAAGCGACCCATATGGAGAACGAAGCCGCCATTGGAACTGTTTCGTAGCTGAAGGGGAATCCTAATATACTCAAAGCCATGATGCCATAAATCATATTAGGCTCAATTAGGACCGGCCAAATCGCTTGGGTGGCGCAGTGGACTGACGAAAATAGCGAAACCTATTTTTCCCAAAGAGTTATAGCTCGGGCCGTAGCGAGTAGTATCGATTATGTATGTTAGTAGTTACAGAGACAAATTACAAGTAGGTTGTGGTAAATTACTGAGTAATTAAGGCCTAGAGTCTAGGCTCGTTCCCAAAAGTGGTTCCAGAAGCGAGTAGGCGTTTCAAAGCGCTCTCTTGTCAATTTGCCCAGTTCCTTTTGATGTTTGTTTGGCCACTTGAAATAAAATTTAAAGTCAGACCCGATGTTTTTCAAGCCTTAGCAGCTTTCAAGGCTGTAGGTTTCGTCGTCAGTGGCCCCTATAACAAGTTTGTGCAAGATTGGTAAACCTGGAAATATTTAGGGAGTGGTGTTGAAACTGTCACAATAGGTGTCGATTCGAGTTCGACAACGTGCATTGAGACCATGTTTTTTTATTTATAAAAAAAAAGCTTCTTTCTTGAAATGCTTCTTCTATCGAAAATTGGCGATCATCGTGGCAATTGTAGTCATGATGCCCATACTAAGGAATCGCTTCGCAATATATAATAGGATCAATCTAATTAAAAAAAAAATTCTAGCATATTCTTCTTAATGCAAATCCGCTACTTCTAAATTCAATATTAAACCCTGAAACAAACTCGGATTGTTGCCTTCTGTGTCCTTATGTCGTTGACTCTTCATTGAGTTCCTCCGCCTTCGGGGCCAGTTTGTCAACCCCAGAACAAAAGACTCAAAAGAGTGCCCTAAACAGAAAGGACTTTGTTTTTCGGTTATCTCGGCTCAAACTGGGTTCCCCAACTGTTGAGTGTTGATTCTGTTCAGTCACCATCCGTCTTCACTGCGAAGAGGTACAGATTAGTGATTTTCGCTTCTATGCCTCTGAGACCATTATGGCGTCACTCAGAAGGTCAGCTACTTTTAAGACAAAAAAAAAAACGCTGCGACACTGTCTTATTTGAAGAGCTTTCTATGGGCCCTAGGTCTACTTATTAATTTTTATTCATTTTTAATTTTTACTTAATTCTTAATTTTTTACCTGTATTTGTTTAGACAATAATTTTTACTTTTACTTTTATATTTGTAAAGGGGAGCCCACCACGGGACTTGTCCTTTGGCCCCCCTTCCATTTTTGATATTGTAAATTATGTAAATGTTGTTGTTTTTTAATTTAATAAATTTGATTTTTTGACTTGTGCTACATTGGCCCTCGCCTTTGTAAACGATGCCATCGGTATTTCTGGCATTATTGGTATTGTTTCCGCATGAATTTCGGTCATTATTTATCTTTTTATTTATTGTTTTTAAAAGATAAACAATAGAAATATAACATGCCCACCCGGCGTGGAGTCTCAGTATGCGCCCTGGGTGGCAATATTGATGATGAATGTGAAGACCGATTATTTGGAAGCAAGGAGATAAGGCAAATCTCCCAAGAAATTCGCCAGGATTAACACGGTAAATCTCCAAGGACACATGCCGAACAAGATGGAACCGGAAACTGAGAACAACGAGCGGAAAAAGGTCTCAGGGCAAAGATGGGAAATGTTTTATTTTCCACATTCCGCCGACCTCAAAAGCCCACAAAATCCAAAGAACAAGTTCGGCGGTGCACAACTTGGAAGGACAAACAAAAATAAAGTTGCCCCACCTCCACCCCCCCCCCCTCCTCAACCATTCCGACGTGCGTATATTCGAATCCCTCTGCCCCCAATTTTTTTTTCTATCTCCCGAACCTCCTCGCGCTCCCGTGAACAAGATCAAAGAACGGGATGCGTGAAACGTACCTTTAAAATTCAAATTTTTACATGCAAATCGCATAAGAAAGTGCTTTAGAAATCAAATACCGTCCTCTTGTTTGTTTACTTGGGCTTAACAATCGCTATAAGGTGTTTGCAGCTATACAGCCTTCTACGTTTCTTTAGTCGGTTTTTATTAAATTTCTTTAAAATATTTGTTCAACTATTTGAGGAATATAATTCCTACCGATGCGTCCGTTATAGGGGAGAGTTTTTATGAGGCTAGTCTATCCTTTATTTAAAACTGCCATTTATTGCTACTGTATGTTTAGAGAACACCTGAAATTAATCACTTTGTAGCTCTAGCTGTACAAAATAAGGGGTGAAGTGAAAGTTTACTGGGTGGTGTTTCTAATATTTCGAATTTGGAGTTAGTTAAGCAGTGTCCAAAGAATTACCAGTGGATTTGAAAGAGTTGTTCCTTTCATCGCTTGAAAAGTTCAGTGTTCCTCAGGGAGAAATTTCAAGGGATGAAAGCCCTTATTGTCTGAACAACTTTTAGAACCTTTTCCATCGGTAATATTCTCAAAAAATTGGTTCAAGCCAAAATACTTCTTAATTATGTTTATTAATTTTAATTATTATTAATTTTTCTTGGCCAGTAGTTGTATAGTGTAGTAGCCGAGTTTTAATCTCGAAACATAAAATTGAAATGGATCCCCTCCCCCCCTTCTTCTCTTGTTTCTATTTAATTTTAAGCATATATCTATATATTAATACAATATGTTTGTTTATAAGGTTAGCATGAAAAGAAGACTTTATAGTCTTATTGTTCGCCTTTTGTTTTGTTTTTATTCAATAAAGTCGTTTTCAATTCAATTCAAAAAGCCTGCACTAGAACCACATTTGAGATTTGAGATATTTAACCTTCGCCCGAAACTCCTTTGAATACAGAAAGACCCGAGGAAGAGGTGGATGGAAGACGTTCGTGTAGACCTCGGGAGGCTTAACGTCCACAACAAGAGAAAAAATGAGCCGCCGAGGGACACGATTTGGCGGACTGGCGTGGTTGCAGCGGCCAAGCTTGTAAACAGCCCGTAGAGCCAGCAAAGGCTCTCAACGTGGGAGTCGAACTCTGGGTGATTATAAAAGAGTTAAATAGGTATTGCATTGTTTGGGGCTAACAAAAACTCAGTTGGTTCGCCGGATTGTTTTTTCTCCAGCGGCAGTTCCCGCCTATTCCGAGTTCACGTCCCGTGATACTGACGGAGATGAATTGGAGTCCATTTCTTCTAACTCGCCTCGCCCAGGGCCGTATATAGATGCTCCAGGTGTACAGCCTGTCCCGAGCGAACAGGTTCTAATACATTATTGTAGAGTAACAATTTCGGCGGTTGCGACCATTAGTAGGAAATATCACCCAACTTATTGACGTTTTGAGCTTAAAAAAATACTTTTTGCTACTTTCATTTCTAAAACGTTTGCCATAGGTTCATTACATTCGCAATAGGGAATTAAGAAAAACTGGACAAAGCTGGAGTCGAACCAACGATCTCTACCTTTCCGCTCTGTCCAGTTTTTTCTAAATTCCATATTTCGAATATACAGGGTGCTCCACATTCGGTGGACCATGAAGATTTTTAAATCTGAGACACTTAGTTTAAAAGACTACTCTTGATAAAAAGATTGGTAATCCGGTAAAAATTAGTAACTGTACCTGATTTTTTTTTTCGTTCGCAATCGTACCTAAGTCGTATTTATCAGAAAAACGATAGGATATATCATAAACAAAAGAGCATAAAAGCACAGTACTTGTTGATGTGTCTGACAGGGCGATTCGAATTGTATCTGAACCTTAACTGATCCCTTTTTGAATTGTTACTTTGAGTTTTCTCTGTTGTATTGAATTTATTATTATTATTATTTTTCGTCCAAGAGATTAATTCAGTGCTTTGGGATAAGGAAAGTCGAGGCAGCCGAAATTTAACCCTCGGGCAATTATTTACCATGGAACTACTCATATTAGGGGTCTTCACAGTGTTGGTGTTATCGAGCTGGATGTGCTATCCAAGTTAACACACAATCGTGAGTGGACCTCGGGAGTGAGTTATCATGCTATATCTAAAACATTTAACAGGGTAAACAACGTGGTAGTAGTCAGACGTTCGTGGCACGGTTTTAAAGAAAGTGGCAGCACTCTATTCTAGTGCCACATTTGTTTATATTTTTTGTTCATTTTGGTTATTATAATTTTAAGTATTTGCGGTGATTGCTTGTGATAATATTGTAGATTATAAAAATAAATTTAAATACTACAAAATTTTAAACGCGTGTTTCAAATGACAAATCAATCAACAAAACAAAGATGGCGGCAGTCAAACCTGAGCTATCGATCGCAGCGCAAGCTCAATAGCACGTTAACCAACTTGAAAGTGCGTTTAGGATAGCACGCTGGTTAGCTTGGTTGTCGGGTTATCGGTGTGTTAACTTAACTTGATATAACACACTTAACTAGGTATAACTCGATAACACGAACACTGTGAAGACCCCTATTATCTGTGTCTCACTCGTACCGGTTCTTTTATTGCTATTAGGTGGATGTATTTTAGTTAGGTTTGTTCTGTTAGGGTACCTAGCCGACATGCCAATGGGGGTCCTCTATCAGTCCTCACGCCTACGCCTTCAATTGGTTGTCGTGCCATTTTTTTTTTTTCAATTGTGTGGACCATTTGGTAGAGAACTGGACTATGGATGGGGTGGTCAAGGTTCAAAACTTTTGACACAAGAAAATTATAAAAACTCCATCGGCTCCTCTCCAACCTAATGGATACTTTATACCTTCATGCTGCCACCGGTCTTTTTGTGTTGCTAAGCATATCACAAATAGAGCAGTGTGCTAGAAAGAGATTCCTCTTACAGTCCTGAGGCCCCCATTGGCTTGTCGCCATGGGCCATGAGGAAAGATGTGAGCTATTGTTCGGCGGGGTTTCCACCGACCTCTCATTGCAGAATGTACATACGTTGACGTGGTAGCAGACATTCAAGACTTCGGCGGGGTTTCCACCGACCTCTCATTGCAGATACAAATGACATTGACGGAAATTTGAATTTTTTTATAGAAATCTATTAAAATGTTTGTACTTAACATATCCCATGACGCCATTTTTTAATTTTAGTTTGTTTCTTTGTGATTTTACTCTATAATCATTGATCAATTTTAACTATGGCATAGAGTAAAACAAAAATATCCGTCAATGTCATTTGCATTCTGCAATGCGAGGTCGGTGGAATCCCCGCCATATTAAAACATCATTGGCATGGTGAAAGCTACATGCGGAAACCTAGTGGCATATGATATATAGATCTTATGTAATGGAATGTATTTATTTATTTATTGTATTTCTATCGTTTGTTCGTCTGGGGGTAGCCTGCGCTTGAAAATATATAAAAAGACGGTCAGCCTTTAGCTGTGCACTAACTTTGTAATTTAAAAAAAGACTCCAAAAAGCGCAAAGTGTATTAAATTAAATTATATTATATACAACATATTCAATGAACATTATTTAGTCCCGTAATGCAATTAAACCAACATTTTACCCTACAAAGCAAAACCAAATTCCACAGCCTATACAACAGTCCTTTGACACTGAACTGCATACGGTTACTTTTATAAAAAAACAAAAGATAAAAACAAAGCAAGAGCATTCCAGGCTTTAATTTCTTTTGACAGAAAAACCGCTCGAAATAAATGGAATTGTTAATGACTTCACGCACCACCAATTAAAATTAGCAATAAAATTAATAAAGTGGAGATTGAAGAGCTATGTTACATTCTATCTAGACTAATTAAGTACCAGTGTTGGAAAAAGGTCATATTATCTCCAATAAGTAATTATAATTATTAGAGTTGGACTTTTAAAGCTACAAAGGGCTTTTTAATGAAGGGGTCTGAAGCAGGCATTGCCTCGCAATCATATTATTGTCATCACTAACGCTGTTAGGCTACGCTTTAATTTATGTGCTGTATTTTGTGAAAACAAAATGTTTCGCAAACAGTTTTGTTGCCCTCGTTTTAATTGCCTTTTTGATTATTTTCCCAATTAAAATTACTGTATAATTAAATCCTGTTATCTAGCAAAAAACACCGAGGTACGATAATCCATTGAGGGTCTAGGCCGGAGGACTATATATATATAATAACATAACCTGAAGGACTCTTTATGTACCTATAGTACTACTTTGGTCCCTCGTCCATTGCCTATAACCCTATGGATTTCGAGCATTATTTGTACTGTTCCGTATGAATTTTTGGACATTGGCAAACTGGTATATGTCCTCGATGTCATCCTACACCGGCTACACGCGTTAATGGACAAGCTGAGACAAGCTTACCATTGACACAACGAAACAAGCGAAAGCATGACTTAACCAAGTACAGATATGAGTCAAGGCCGGAGGACTGGTAGAGGTTAATTATAATCGCATACAAACAATTTAATGAATGATGATGAAGCATTAGAATCCGGGTTGATAAGCCGTGGTCGTTCTGAAAGCGTACTTCTAAACGTTTCGTCAACATCTGTGGTCGACATCTTCAATGCAACTGCGTAACTTCTAAGATTGTATCTTGGAGACTCAGCAGCAACTGAAGATGTCCGCTGGGGCCTTAACTCGAGACCACCGTCCACTATCTTCCGCCAAATTGAACAATAATTTTTTGCTTTCCAATTTATACGTAGTATAAGGAAAGCTTTGTGATGGTCGAAATTTTCGATTCCGAGATTTCAACGGATTTACACGTTTTGAGGTCCCAGGAACCCCAAAAAGTGGTTTTTACGAAATGACTGTCGCTCTGTCTGTCTGTATGTCTGTCTGTCTGTGCGTCGATGTCCAGGCAAACTACTCGGTCGATTTTGATGAAATTTTGTCTGTAGGTTTACAAAAATCATATCTCGGGACCGTTTTTTTAATTTGGGGCTAACTCAATTTGGGGGGTTTTATTCTCAAAAAACTCCAAAAAACGTCTAAAAAAATTATTTCTCAAAAACGGCTCCAACGATTTCTTTTAAATTCACATCTCTTGTAGTCGTTATTAATGTTAACAAAATGCAGGGGGTCGCTTGCCCCTTGATAGTTTGCTTCTGGGGGTAAAAAAATAAAAATAACTAAATTTTTATGAAAAATGATTAAAAAATAATTTTTCTGTGAAACCTTTCTATCGATTATTTCTACCTTCAGACATGTTTTAGGTGTTAAATTGAGTAACGAAACCGGACCGGTTGCTTTCCCAAAAAACCATTTGGTTTTGTGCAAAAATTTTGTTTTTTGAAAAATTGATAGAAAATTCACGCTTAAATGCATTGCGTGCCCTGCCATTATTGCTGTGTGATGTGTTGGTCTGACCTATTCAGAAATTACCTCACTTCCGGTGACGTCAGATGGGAACCCCCCCCCCCCCCCCGAAATATCGGAAATTTAACCATAGGAAAATTATTTACCATGAAATTATTCATTTTCTCTATCTGCTAATTTTGATAAATTGGAAAGCATGTTCGAGTAAACTCGGACCGGTTCAGATAGAAATTGACAGTCTTTACTTTGGCAAAATGCGACGGGCTGTTTCTAAGTTGAGCCTGCTTTTTCCAATGTCTTCATTTATCATTCCATTCATTCCCATCAAATGGAAATGAAAAAGGGTCATTTGAAATGTCACAGTAACTCGAATGAATCTTATCGTGTTAGATTTATGTTGATAACACCGATTGAAATATCCGTAATTTTTCCATAGTTTTCCCTCACTTTTTCTTTAGTTTGCTTGAAATAACTTTGGGTCAAGTTTGACTAATGAAGCGATTTTCAAAAAGTTTTAAAAAACGTTGGGTCCATCGTCACGTCGACCGCACCGCTTTACGTTTAATTAACTTATATCTACGACTTAATTAATTGCTTGTTAGCTGGAACATGAACAAGACGCTTAACTTCACAAGTGTAATTTTATAAATTAATTGCATTTTGAAAATTATTTGCCTGGGTAAATTTTGGTGATTTATAAATATTAAATAAACATTGACTTGTTGTTCTATTACTAAGCCAACCTGGCGGAGTCAGGGCTATAAAACCCAAGTAGGAAGACCCGGGACCGCTTGCTTTACATGCCCTCCGAAGCATGGCCAAAAAATGTAGCAAGTGTGGACCTCGAACCAACAATCTTTAGGGTGAAAAAAAAAATCTATGTAACTGGTGGAGCGATATGTATTTCGAGGTTTCATGAAGAAGTGACTAGTACTTCATTTTCATTGTTAAATCCCGTTGTTTTAGGTACCCTCTCGTCAGGGACGGATCCAACCCATTTGAGCGGGGGGGGGGGGCAGTTATGGGTGAAAATAAAATAAACATATGTAGTATCGATTAAATTAGAGCGCAATAAATGAACTTACAGCAGATTTACTACTTTTTTTTAGGGGGGGGAGCCCCTGCAGCCTGTGGAGTTTTATAATTATCGTCCTTATACAAAGTTATCAAGATATGCTCTGCTACTGAAATGGACTGAATTAAGACACGTGAATGGTGGGAGATGGCCGGAGTCTTGGAGGGGGAGGGGGGCTTTGATACATGGTTCATTAGTGTTTATTTACATCAACTTCTCTAAATAATTATTGCGAATTGACAAGTCCTCTAACTATACCATTCATGTATGTTGTGTGTATTCCCAGTCGGTGACGTATGTCTTTACTTAAGAATTACTTGAACTTCGGCATAACAAGGTTTATTGATAGTTTGGACCAGTTTCCCCGAAGGCACTACAATATATTGAATAAAGGCAAAGCTTTATGCAATACAGTGAGCTTATAGTCTTGTTCGGTTAGATAGTTGTGTAGTTGTGCAAACCTGTCTAGCAATTGGGGAAATACGTAATATAAATTTTCTTAAAAACGAATTAACTATGGCGCTGGTTTCGCTGATCAAAAACAGAGTTTCATTGATTGAGCTGCAAATAACCTCAATAGACGGTTTAAATTTTTTTTTAATAAATGCATTGCGACATTCCCGCTGCCAGATAAGAATATTAATTATTAGTTTTTTTTTTAAATAAAAGCTGCCAAATATTATCGTACGAAATAAAGGTAATGTATAAAAGACAAATACGCATCCCAGTTGTCTCTAGATTTTCTGAGTATCTGAGTCTGTGTTGACTACAGCGTGAATTGCTGTTTAAAGGTCCGTAGCTTTTTAAAATAATGGCTTGTTAATAGTTTTACTGGTATCTAAGGGAGAAAACTTTGTTATAATGTTAAAGTCAATTTGAAACTTGTCAAATTGCATATGAGTAGAGGATATAGCCGACTTGTCGGGCTTGTGGTCCAGCGGTTAAGACGACGCCCCGGATAGGCGTAGATCGTGGATTTGAATTCCGCAAAGTTGATGTTATTCTAAAACCTAACTTTTTGTTTTTTTAAATATTATTCGCATACAAACAATGCAATGCATGTATCCGAATAACCTCTTCAGCCGCCTCTAGGTAATACCTGCGTTGAGTTACGACAGGTTTCCGATCGCATGGTGTGTAGAGACTCGCACAAGTATGAACGAGCTACCACTATGCCATTGAAGACCCTAAACTTAGTTTAATGTCAGTGTTATGAGCAGTGGCGGCTCGTCCATAAGGGCACTGGGGCTACAGCCCTCCCATAATTTTACAGGCAAACAAAGCAATTTCCTTTTAATAATAATAATAAAAATGAAATAATAATATACTATTCTGAAGAAAAATGCAACTGCTACAATTCGGCTATGCTATGTGCGTGCTCTGGGCAACTTGGGGCAATTTTCAATTTAGCCCCGGGTCGCCATGGCAACCGAGTCAGGCAAAAGTTAAGAAGATCGTTCGCACCATTGAAAAGGTGTACACAACTTTTCTCTTATGGACCTTGCAATGCAATTCATGCCAGATGCATTTATACATGGGCAGCGGGGCAGCGCCCCAAAAATGACTTTAAATGTTTCGTATTAATAATATCGTTGAATATTGGTATTTTTTTAAAATCATAATTATAAGAGTTATTTTTGAGAAGAGTTTCACTATTTTGTCATGACTGATGATTATTATAAAATTTTTCAAAGAAGAATTTTTGACTAGGGAAGTCAGGTTCTGCCCAACGGCCAGGCAGGGTAATGTAAACAAATATTACAAAAATGTAAACAGCGAGTGATAGACTTGTTTGCCACATCGAAATGCCGAAGAATCTATTTGTTATTCAAGTAGTGGTAAGTTATATGCTATTACTTTATTACAATTCGTTGCCCCACCATTTTGATACACCACGAGCCGCCACTGGTTATGTTATGAGCCTCGAACTTCGACCTTCTCATTCCTGCCGGTACCAACTGGTCAACCGTTTGAATGTTTCTAATCGTCTATTTCGTTCAATTTTTTTTCAGTCCTTAGTTATTTGTTTACCTTTTCTTATGGGAACAGAGGAACCGTCCCGGGGCTAAGCTAAGCGCGGGATTTCCAATGGAAATTAAATCTCAACTCAAAGCAATTCATTGGGGTATACCAGCTACGCCCCTTTCCCCCAAAATGTGGGAAAAGAAAATATTTTGGATATGACGAGGTACCCAGGACATGGGCATCCCGTACTCGCCTCGGGGAGAAAATAAATAAAGCAATTGGCTTCCCTCCAATCAAAACCCTGTGATGTCATGTAATTTCCCCAATCAGTGTTTTTCCAAGCGAAAAAAGTGCACTGAAAGAATACAAACAGAGGTTTTTTTTCAAGCCCAATTCTATCGGCTGTTGACGGGGTGGGTGGCCAAAATTTATTTTTGTTTTGCTACTTGGTTTTCCCTGAGGATGTAACGAATCACTCAGGCATGGCAGCCTTTAATGGGTTAATGTGTGAGGAATGGTTGAAGATCCTCTTTTTTGACCACTGTTGGGTTTGGGTTGTTATGGTTATGGCTTTATTGTGACATTTGGGGGGTTTCAAATTTTGTCATTTTGTGTAATCTTATCGTAACTTGGGTACTATTTTGGACAAGCTAGAAATAAAGGAAATGTGTATGCTTGCGAAAAATCTATTAATTGAAAATTTTATGAATGCTGGGTACACCCTTATCAAAAAAATTTAACGCCCCCATAGATAGTGGGTTCCCTCTGTAGATTGCAATTCTTGCCGAAGGGCTTTTTTTACTAGCATTAGAGGGTTTCAAAGACAAAATTAGTTTTTTAACACTTATATGGGTTTCACTAACTATAGTTTACAATATGACATTTAACTAAAAAAATATTTATTGTTTGTTAATTAAAATGAAATGCCACGAACTCACGACTAACGTAATTTTATATATTTGGAATTTTTTTAATTTTATCCTTTACAATTTGACATATTTAACTAAAACAATTATTTATTGTTTTTTAATTAAAATGAAATGAAATGAATACTTTTTAGCCCCGCAATATGTTTTAGTACCGCTGTACTGCACTTCCAATTTATGACAGTATCCATGCGCTAGCGCTGTTACGTTTTTACCTGTGAGTCAACATGACTTAGTGTTTGTCATGACTTTTCCGGTCCCTATAAGTTGAAAAATAGGGATAGGCTTGTTCAAATTCGGATAGAGCTGAAAATTCGCATGAATGTTATCAACACCATTATAAAAAAAAGAGAAAATTCCCCCTCCCCTCGTATACAACATTTTTTTTCTAGGTCGCGTTTCGCAAAAACGGCGAACGGTAAGTTTTGTCACAAGTACCTTGATCAAAACTTGCAGATAATGAAACATCTTACAAATGATCTACGAACTTATACTAGAAAAAAAATTTAAAACCTTGAACAACGTAACACAAATCATTGAGGGCTGCGACATTTTGTTTATAACTGTGTCCTTAACATTCGTATAAGAATTTTCAAATTTACAAGTACAAGTTTTTACCAGCTTACCCCTGTTTTATTACCCTATTTAATTATCCTGTGATTACAAACATCAATTGGCCGCAGTTAAGAAACTCATTCCACCAGACATCCGCACTATCTTTTTTTTATATATGGAGTTTAATAACTGTGGCTAATTTCTGCTAATACTACCCGCATGCTACATATCAAAAGGTAGAGGAACTTTTTTTCTGTCGACACATTTCTCAGTGGTAGCGCTATGATTGATATTTCCTGTGAAATTTGACTTTGTACACCTTCAGGGGCTTAACAAAATTAAATGACTGATGTTACCCGTCCATAACACATCAATCAGTGTGATTGAGCCTCTGCACGTTGACCTGTGTGAATCACCGTACTAAAGAATATTTTATTTATTTTCTATGACAAATAAATTATTGGTTTTGACATGAAGAGATATTGCAATTCTTATCTGGTCTTTAAGGCACCGTTAGCCTGGAATCTTAGGTTTGAACGTTGATTTATTATTTTAATTTTCGTGTGCGGTCTACGGTCTTTCCAGTTGTGATTGATTGAGAGCGATATATTTAGTGACATAGGGTCCCGTCCGAATAAAGGCTACTGATCTGTGTGTTAGTGTAATGATATAATTATAACAGCCGCGGGCAAGTGATGAAACGGGAAAAACAGGGCTAATGCGGGGGGATTTTCTACTAAGCCTCCGAGATCTATGTGATTTTGTGGAAGCGAAACCTGAAATTTAATTTAATAATAGAAATAAATATAGCACATAATCCCACAATTAAAATTAAATGTGAAATCTGATAACAGGGCATTATTTTTTTTTTTTTTTTTTTTTTTTTTTTTTTTTTTTTTTAATGGATATGATGATGATAATATCACCGAAACAGCGACACTTTCATTGTATTTGTGAAACTTTGAACTAAATATATTTTTCTTTCTTTTTTCAATTAGATTTTATTAGGAGTACACCTGTACACTTCATACATTTTCTGGCCATGCTTCGGAGGGCATGTAAAGCAGGCGGTCCCGGGCTTTCTTAGTTGAGTGTAAGAGAGGGCTTTATAGCCCTAACTCCGCTAGGTTGGCTTAGTAATAGAACAAAAAGTCCTTATTTATTTATTTATTTATTACCTGTTTAGTATAAGTGCAAAGGTCAGATGATGATGCAGTAGAATTCGGGCTGAAAGGGGTATGGTCGATCTGAAAGATTTCTGAACCTTTCGTCAACATCTGCGGTCGACATCTTCAGTGGTATTACGTAGACCTCTAAGATTGTATCTCGGAGGCTTAGTAGTAACATCAGCTATCGACCATCTGCCTGGATTCTACCGCTTACACCTACATATTAAACATTTAGACATAGTAGAATTCGGGCTGAAAGGGCTGTGGTCGATTTGAATGATTTCTGAACCTTTCGTCAACATCTGCGGTCGACATCTTCAGTGGTATTACGTAGACCTCTAAGATTGTATCTCGGAGGCTTAGTAGTAACATTAGCTATCGACCATCTGCCTGGATTCTACCGCTTACACCTACATATTAAACATTTAGACATAGTAGAATTCGGGCTGAAAGGGCTGTGGTCGATCTGAAAGATTTCTGAACCTTTCGTCAACATCTGCAGTCGACATCTTCAGTGGTATTACGTAGACCTCTAAGATTGTATCTCGGAGGCTTAGTAGTAACATTAGCTATCGACCATCTGCCTGGATTCTACCGCTTACACCTACATATTAAACATTTAGACATAGTAGAATTCGGGCTGAAAGGGCTGTGGTCGATTTGAAAGATTTCTGAACCTTTCGTCAACATCTGCGGTCGACATCTTCAGTGGTATTACGTAGACCTCTAAGATTGTATCTCGGAGGCTTAGTAGTAACATTAGCTATCGACCATCTGCCTGGATTCTACCGCTTACACCTACATATTAAACATTTAGACATAGTAGAATTCGGGCTGAAAGGACTGTGGTCGATCTGAAAGATTTCTGAACCTTTCGTCAACATCTGCGGTCGACATCTTCAGTGGTATTACGTAGACCTCTAAGATTGTATCTCGGAGGCTTAGTAGTAACATTAGCTATCGCCCATCTGCCTGGATTCTACCGCTTACACCTATATATTAAACATTTAGACATAGTTCGAAAATATGAAAAATTATGTACACGTTATAATTACTACAAAGACCTTCATGGCCGGAGTTATTTGATGAAGCAGTAGAATCCGGGATGATGGGCCCTGGTTGATCTGAAAGCGTACTTTCAGCTGTTTCGTCAACATCTGCGGTCGACGTCTTCAGTGGCAGTGCATAGACTTCTAAGATTGTATCGGAGACTCAACAGCAACTGTTCCATCACCCCGGATTCTACTGTTTCATCAAATATTTACTTGTTCTAAGTAAATTTCTATATTACTAATAAAATGCTACTTGACAATTTTCCTAGTGTACGGAATTTCTAATTCACTTTTTCAGTATTAGCCGATAGACAAGTGAGTTCGCCAATATTAAGAGTACAACTGTTTATTAATCATCTTATACTAATTTTAATTTAATAATTAATTTAATTCAATGCCGCATGCTACCATATAACAACAAGTTAGCCTCTACTGACAGGGTAATTACAGAAAAGAGGATGTGGAATAATAATAAAACAGATCTTGTGTTTAGCAACGATATCATATCTTATCATCTACATCATCGATAACATCGTATGACGTGGTCAGTTTGGCCACTTTTGGTGAAGAAAAGCAGGTAGCATTCTCTTATAGTACTTACTTACTTACTTACTTACTTACTTACTTACTTACTTACTTACTAGCCAACGCCTACCCTTGGCAGGTTATTCCTTTGGTGACGCGCTGATCAGTGTCTCCATGCTGTGTCCCGGAAGATGTCGTCCGTTTGGTCTTCCTTGTGTTCTACCATGGCTGGGCTGTTGTTCGCGTCCGTGGTGTTACCACACGTGTCCTTGTTTAATGCTAAATGAGCAACAGCGATTCGCTGACCACATATGACCCTGCGAATCCTTACACGAAGAGAGGATCCTTATCAGGGCCTGGACACAGACCTCCTCTATTCTGGAATGCTGGAGGTCTAAGTAACAGCAAGTTTCTGGAGTTCAAGCGAAGCATCTTATCGCGTTCCGTTATAGTAAAGTTATGTATTTAAGTACTCTTACACGGCCGGAGTTACGCGACGAATCAGTAGATTCCGGGATGATCGGCCGTGGTCGTTCTGATAGCGTCCTTCCAAACGTTTCGTCAACATCTACGAGGAATACAGTTGCTGCTGAGTCTCCGAGATACAATCGTAGAAGTTTACTGAAGATGTCGACCGCAGACATTGACGAAACGTTTGATAGTTTCAGAACGACCACGGCCCAAAATTCTACTGCTTCGTCACAAATTTAAGGCAGAGAGAGAGAGAGAAATTTTCCAGTTATCTAATGGTTTGAATCATAGAATGTTTGATGTTCTAAGTTATGAAATTGAGATTATAGTGGCGAACTACATGCATTTCCATTGTTAATAAATCCCTACAACGCTAATAAAAATGCTATCAGGTATTGCAGGTATTCCATTTCGCTTAACCTACAGGGAAGCATCTAATGCTCTATAATTAACCTTGTGCTTGTGACAATACATTTCAGCATGCAAAGCAAAGGTGATATGGCGAATTAGTAATTACTATGTGAATTATTCGTGAAATATGAACTCGGTTGTCACCTGTCTTGGCTGGGGTTATTGAGTTAACAAAACAAAGCTTCCAAGTAAATATTTGAGGCTTCGCGTAATGTGACTTCACAGTTCTGACTCTCCGACCTCAGGGATCAAAATGTAAATATGTAAATAATGAAGGATCAAACCCGAGAACAAACATGTGCTAGATTGTGCTTTGTCTTCCTAAAGGTAAAATTATATTTTACTACTTTTTATTTGTGTTCTTTTTTTATTCTTGTGGCTGCCCTCTTTGTACATCACAATCAGCATCATCTTTATGCATATAAAAGTACAGGATTCGTTCTCTCTGAGGTTAATACGAGGAACAGGAACAGACTGGTAGTCGAAAGAAGGAAGATAGAGGGACAGTTAGAGGGTTCAATTTTTTTTTTTTTTTTTTTTTTTATCTGATGGTATCAGCTACAGTTTTGGGTGAAAAAAGTTGCTTCTAATTCTAACCGAAACCAAGAAGTAAATAAGGAGCAAAATAGGACATGAAAAATGCCCTAAAAAAGCACTAACAATCCAAAATTTGGCCCTTGAGATAAGTATGGGGTACAGAAAGAAAGAAAATTGTCTTTATCTTACATAAGGGCGAATTTTGGGCCTTTCGGCCCACTCTTACAATTAACCCATAAGGGGTACATTGCAGTATTAGATGGTATATATAACACTGACATTAAGTTATATTTTTGGTTGGTAAATGAGATGCAAAAAAAATTGACTTGGCGGGATTCGAACTCACGATATACGCCTATCCGGGGCGTCGTCTTAGCCGCTGGGCCACAAGTCCCGACATTTAAGTATGGGGTATTGTTCTGAGTTTGTTCAGTGGATATGAAACGTAGCGTAGACAATCGGCACTATCACCGTACCACTACTCTACATTTCCAGGCATAGCAAACTAGATAAACATATCTTCTACGTTCCATCTACCCTGGGAAACTTGATAAAAAATAGTAATACCATCCATAATACTTTTCACGCCTAAGTTCAAACGAAGAGATGTCGTCGAGTAAAATGATTTAAGCAAACATTGTGATTACAAAGGACTCTAACGCTGTAATGGGGCATTACTTTCTTCGGCTCGTTTTTAGTCCCAAGGGGCTTCGTCTTCCCCGGTTCATTTCAGGAGCTTTGGCTTGGCTTCCGAATTATGAGGGGTGTTATACCCCTCATTTATTTCAGCTCTCTAAGTCACTCTTTTAATTTCCTTGAGCATTTTCTCGCGGAATCGAAAATGTAAATTTTCCCAGCTTTTAATTTAGATGGGAGCATTGTAATTTATTAAAATAACATAGGACAATTTTAACCGTAGTTATTTTTAGTTTTCTATTAATATACTTGAGTGTTGAACCGTGTTATGGTGCTTTATCTCTAAATAGGTTACGGCGTTATATAGGCAAAAACGCGATGTGGAGGGGGGGCTATCAGTCAAAATCATCACCAGTCAAGTGTATTTTGCCTTTATACAATACAAGAATTATCATACCCTTTCCCAAATTTTACCAATGGGTTGTGCTAGGGGATACCATACTACTTGTAGTTACCAAAATGTCTTTAGTGCGTAGATTGTGGAGCGTTGTACAAAACCGAGATGACTGGAGGAGTGTTGTTGAGCGGGCCAAAGCTCATTAATGGCTGTAGAGCCAGAAGAAGAAGAAGAGATCCATCTTTCTGAAAATTTAAGTCCGAAGGTATATGCTAGCTCATTGCTGGCATCCCCTCGCCCGGATTGCAAGTGAGCAATCTTTGCGATGGAGGCGGAAAGTGGATCTGGCCCCCCAGACTTGAATATCTAGGGTGCGCTATTGCTAATGACGGTTGGGTTCCTGCAGTCCAACCTGCTGTCATAGCGAGATTCGCAGGAGCAATAGAACTCGACTAGTACGACTGGGGGACATATGGGCCCTAATAGTGGCATGAGTCCCGACTCCAAGATCATACATACCTCACGCTACCTCAAAGCATAAAAAAACGCCTTGACAGGACAGTCCGTTGAGGGTATAGGCATGAGAAATAGAACAGGAATTTGGGACTTGTGGTCCGTGTGCCCGGCGTTTTTCCTTACCGATACAGATAAGGAACTCACTAGTTTTGGGTGGACCCTTTCCTTTCCTTCTCTTAGTCTCGAACCCCGATCTTTCGTTTCCTGGCCCATTTCTCTACTCACTGGACTGTTCAGCTCCCATAGTTCAAAGTATGGGACAAGTTTAATTGTCCTCTGTGGTTCTATTGTCAGTCGGATGGTCAGAGTCTCCTAATGAAACGCGCCTGGGAGTGTTTACTGTTTCAAAAGACTATCCCCCACCCCCGCCAAATGCAACGTGTCTGTAGGTCATCCAGCCATGGTTTGATAAGGGAGGGGGGATAGCGCGAGGTGGGGCGGGGTGGGGGGGGGGGGGGTGGAGAGATGGCGGGCAATCTTCTTGTTCCCTTTATGCCCACAATTCTAATTGCCTGCCTGAGGGGCAATGTAAATTTCGTAATTTGAATTGAAGCTTGCTTTAATGTGCGCGATTGCGGGGAGGATTGGCATACATGCATTCTCTCCTAGGTGCCCCCATCGACGTATTTTATTAATTTATGCTTGATTTCTAAAGGTTTGTAACTGAAATTGGGGCGTTCTTTTAAATTCGCTTTTCATAGCTCAGTCTGGCCCAAAGGGAAATTAGTCGTTCATTTTACTTTACTGTACAGTGCAGATGCCTATATTTATAATTTATATTGGTTACGCAGTATATCTATGGTTAAAACGGAGAGAACTATTTTGCATTAATACGTGTGTCAAAACTAGTCCAATCATTTCAGTCGATTTGAATTCAGAAGATATTTCTAAACAACCTTTGGGGATTTACCCCTCTGATTTTCAAATGTTACCTTTATATTAGGTGAGCGTGGTCAACGATTAGGGACTTTTGGTCCTATTTAAAATTTTGTGCCTTGCGGTTTTCGTTTCTCTTTCTAGCTCTGCCTGGTGGTTTTGTTGCTGGTGGCCGAGGCGATCACGCTAGGTCTTTGAGTTTCGTCGGGGTTGGTGTATTTCCAAGTTCGACCTCATCCTTATGGAATTTTTGAATTTATCTAACTTTGTACTGCAAATTTTTACTATTTTTGTTGCAGACCCCTAGTTGAGTGTAAGAGAGAGCCATAACTCCGCTAGGGTGGTCTCAGCTATAATAAAGTCATTATTTATTTATTTATTTATTTATTATCCTTCCCATATCGCCAATATGTCGCATCCTCAACAATTCTGCTCAATGTTTGTGTCTGTGTATTTTCGAACCACGGACTGGCCAGTATTAAGCCCTTTTTCTGTATTGTTTTAGGTGACGTCATGTGGAACGCTTAGCGAGATGAGGCAGTGGGCCGCTGTGGTGATGGGCCTGCTACTGTGGGCAGCGGCTGCAGTGGGCCACTCCAATGAGCCGCTCTACGTCCTCGCCCAGTTCCGAACCCAGAACAACACCCGCTTCACGCACATGGCCATTGAACAGTCTTCGAGAAAGATCTTCGCCGGTGGTCTCAACCGTATCTTCCAACTCGACTACAACCTTCAACTTAAAGAAGAAGTAGTCACCGGGCCCCGGTTAGACAGTCCTCTATGCCATGCAAGCGGATGCTCAACTTCAGACGTGGAAAAAGTCTCAATGGATAACGTCAACAAAGTCTTGATCATAGACCCTGAATCAAAGTCACTGATAGCCTGCGGGTCGTTACACCAAGGCGCTTGCGAGCAGTTCAAAGTGGAAAACATTTCCTTGCCGCCAAAATTCATGCCGATCAGTATTGCAGCAAACGATGAGACCTCTTCGACGTTTGCCTTCATAGGACCCGAAAGCTACAGTCCTCGCGGAAGAAACAACGTTCTCTACGTCGGTACTACGTTTACTAATAACGGGGAATATCGCCATGATGTGCCGGCTATAGCAAGTCGAAACCTGTACAATTTGGACTTTGCTGAGTACTCCTTCTCCAAACAGTCACTACTCCGGATAGATGTCAAGTACCGGGACCATTTTCTGGTTAAATACGTTTACGGGTTTAATTCGAGTGAATTCGCGTATTTTGTTATCGTGCAGAAGCAGAGTCATTTGCCCGGAGAGGAGAAGGGATATGTTTCACGGTTGGCCCGGACTTGCATAAATGATGCGAATTATGATAGCTACACTGAAGTGACGCTGCAGTGCATTCAGCAGCATGAGGACCCGAAGAAGTCGGTGAATTTCAACCTCATTATGGACGCTAAGGTTGGCAAAGCTGGGGCTGAGCTTGCGGCACACTTGGGCATAGGCAGAGGCGATGATATTTTGGTCGGGGTCTTCTCGCCCAGCAGGGGGATTGGGAACGAGCCACAAGGAAAGTCAGCAGTTTGTGTCTACAGTCTTCAAGAGATTGAGTCTAAGTTCAACGAGAACATCCACATGTGCTTCAATGGAAGTGTCAAAGATAGAAACCTGGCTTACATCTCTGGTCCAGTACTCGATGGAGCCTGTCCTACAGCTGGGGTAAGTGTCTTTTTTGTGTAATTTGTAGCGCTTCTTTTACATCGGTAGTGTAAGGCATCTATGTGAATTCCTGATTTCATATTCGAAAGCTAGAGTCCACTCAGTCAAAAAGTCGACATACCCGACAACGGCGGTGCTCAGACCATACAGGCTAGTGTTCTTCAGCAACGCAACTCGGTGATAAGTAGTTGCTGAACCCGCAACCTTTCCAGATGCCAATCAGTACGGATTAAGGTAGCGTAGCCTTGACTTCCTAGACAATGGCTGAAAAGTCTCAGCCTGTGTCTTATTTAGAACACCTTGAATGCCTAGCAGCAGCAATTTTTCAGGATGCCTTCTAAGTGATCGAATCATTGCTCTCGTATACTTCTCTGAATTATTGAGTAAATCTGATCCCCTTCAGGATTCGAAATACTGTTCCACCGATTGAAATGTAAGCTCTCTAACCATTCGTCTACGGCCCTCGCTGCTTTACAACGATTATATGCACTCAATGCAGGTTTTGGCCGAAACATTAGTATCTCTTAATGTCTAGACTTGCATGTCGGCTTATAGTCGCCGACATGCAAGGCACGGCGTTAGTTGATATACGTATTGCTCAAAACCTACATACGGGAAGACGCGGAGACTTTTCGACGGAATTAGTGCAGTGGACAACATTCCACCCGGCAACACTCGGGTTCCAATCCCGTATAGGCGTCCATTTTTTCATGTCTTCCTTTCTCTAATTAATAACCACAGCGCTGTTGAGTTGAATAAATCAATAGGGTGTATTGTAGTTATAGCGTGACTAGTGTATAATCGGAGCTGCACTTAGATAGATTTTGCCAATATTGAAGTTTTGAAATGCGATATTAATTAATTTCGTCTAATTGACTCCTCCATCCATATTGTTTTATAAACATTTGGAACTATTCCCCTTCAGGTCGCAATGCTATATTCTGAATTAAATTATTTCAGCTCTGTTTCTCGTGTTCCTTCCACGCTTAGCTTGCCGATAGTTATGCGTTCAGTCAGAGTACTCAAGTTATCTCAATCAAGCTATACTTGACTCCTATTAAGGTTAAACCGGAAAGATAGCTTACTACCTTTGGTAGAGCTCTTTGACTCGTATCTGTACTTTATAAGTTATGCGTTCGCGTGTTTCATTGCGTTAACGGTAAGCTTGTCTCAGGTAATATCCATTGTAGCCAGTGTAGATTGATATCGAGGATGTATACCAGTTTGCCAATGGCCAAAAGTCATACGGAAACAATGCAAATAATGTCCAAAATCCAGTTTAGGTCGTTTAATCCAGTTTAATCCAGGTAGTTGGCATTGGACAAGGGACCTATGGGCCACTATAAGTAGGCCTGGATCCTTAAAAATCCTTTGAAAAATAATACTTGGTAGAGCTGAGGAATTATTCACTCCAGTGGAGCTGATTCCAAGAATACTTATTAGCAGTAGAATCAGGGATGATAGAGGGTGGTCGTTCTGAAAACGCTTGGAAACACGACTCCATGGATTTTGGTCATTATTTGTATTGTTTGCGTAAGAGTTTTTGGCCAATAGCAAACTCGTATACTTTCTCGATGTCAACCTACAGCGGCTACAAGCGGTAATGGACATGCTGAGGCTAGGTGACCAATTTTCTCGTAATGTTATTCTTGTAATGTTAAATTTCAAGCCTCTACAAAGCGGCCCATTTCAGAAAATACTTCATATTTTCTTCAGTGTGATTAGTCTTCTTACAAGCAAATATAGCGGGACGGCATTCATGATAATGTGGGGTTGGGGTGGGGGGGGGGGGAGGGGGGCTGAAGGGTGGCCAGGGGCAGGAACCCAATCGATGGCGTGTCGTGAGTGTGCAAGACAAAGGGAAGGCGACGCGGTATAAATTGTAGCCAAGATTAATTCTGTGATTTCACAACATGAGGGAAACACGCTAACCCCAAAATAAATTTACATAGTCCTTGCTTATATTCACTGACTGGCAGAATGTTTTTTTTTCTTTGTGTAAAAAAAATTGGTTGAATTTTGAATCTGAAAGAATATGGTTATGCAGCCGTTGCCGAGTGCCACTGTCCTAGCTTTTTTTTAAGGTTAATAGTATACAAACAATTTAATGAATGTATCCGATTGACCTCTTCAGTCGCCTCTATGAGTAAATTAATACTTGTGCTAAGTTACGACACGTCTCCGATCGCATGGCGCGCAGAGACTTGCACAAGTACAAGCACGCTACCACCTTGCCATCGAAGCCGATTGGAAACATAATGCTTCCCGCTGGAAATATTGCCTTGGAGTGGCCTGAACAATTTGAACGTTGTGCACCCTTTTGTTTTTGAATAACAAATACAATTTTCTTTCTTTCTTTTCCTATTTCTGTGGTGTCCATTGATATTAATGACCGTGTGCATGAGATTGTATAAAACCTGTCGGAATGAAAGCACTAGATGGTGTGATGGGAGTTAGCAGTTGTGCGAGGCGATTGTTGAGTTGATACGCTGTGGTAGGGCCTAACTGAAACATGTTCGATTCGAGTGAGCCCGTACATGCTTTTTTAGTCTTCATTCCTCAGACCTCTCCTTGGGTTGTCATGTCCTTCGATTCCGTTCTTTTTTAATGAAAAATACAACTGAACCTTTTGCCTACCCAAGAATTTCTCTCTGGCTTATCGGCTGTCTTCACTATCTTGCCATTGAAGTTCACGTCCGCCATTTTGATTTGGACGGATTGTACCGTCCGTCGCCGTGGGGAAAACTACAGTATCCATTCCGTCCAATTTCCGTAGTGTTTGGAGTACCCGCATTCATTTGAGTGCCTTTTAGGTGGGGTTTCCACCGACCTCTCATTGCAAAATGCATAGACATTGACGTGGTAGCAGACATTTAAGACTTAGGCGTGTATTCCACCGACCTCTCATTGCAGAATGCAAATGACATTGACGGAAATTTGAATTTTTCTTTTTATTGAAATCTATTAAAATGTTTGTACTTAACATATTCCATGACGACATTGATCAATTTTAACTATGGTATAGAGTAAAACAGAAATTTCCCTCAATGGCATTTGCATTCTGCAATGAGAGGTCGGTGGAAACCCCACCTAATGAGCGGACAACCTTGTCTGCAAACTACCTCAATGATTTTTTGGACATTACTGGTATTGTTTCATCACGAATTTTGGCTGTTTTAGCTGGAGCTAATCCTCGATGCTGTTGTTTTTTTCTTTGTTGTTTTTAAAAGGTTAATCGCGTACTATTTTACTGAATGTATCCGATTAACCTCTTCAAGCGCCTCACTAAGTAACCTAATAGGTACTTGTGTCAAGTTACGACATGTCTCCGATCGCAAGGTGTGTAAAGACTAGCACAACTTCAAGCACGCTACCACCTTGCCACCGAAGTCGCTTGTCTACCTACACTGGTGCCAAGCGACAATGGACATGCTAAAACATACTTACCAGTGACACAACATAACGGGCGTTAATCTGACTTACCGAGTTTGTGAGTGGCCCGACACATGAACTACTTTTTTAACTTACTATTGCATTATAATTTATAAACTGCACCTCGAAGCACCTTCTCATACTGTGTTCAAACTTTATAAGCGGGCCCTGGTTTAGAAAAATTAAAAATAAAATACAGCAGTAAGTTTTACTGTGAAAGACAAAGTTTCAAACCCTATAAATGCAAAAGGGGAAACTTGTTGTGGAAAAAAATTTAATATTGCATTAAATAAAGAAGCGAGGGCTGAATTATGGCTTTAGTTTTGAAGCAGAGAGTGTGTGTGCTTTTTTGAGTCGTAAAAGCTGAGACTTAAAGAGTCGGCACGTAGGCTCGTCAGAGACACACAAAGGTATACTTTCATTACGTTTCGTTTTGAAAGCTTAAGAGTGTACGTCCCGTAGGAATTGACTGCCCGAAATTTAATAATTCTTATTTTTTATTTAAGAGGCCGTAGAAAATTAGCACCCCAAAATTTGTTGTTTTTATTAACTTTTTATTTTCTAATCAATTAACAAAGCAAGTTATTAAATATTTCGCTCATGTAAGTTGTAGAAGACTACTTCATGCATCATGTAATAGGCAATATTAAATTTTTGGTACCTTAGTTCTTTCATAAACACCAGAGGGGACTAAAATTTCACGAAATCTGGGATTTTTGGAAAAACTACAAAGCCGAAAAGTATAAATAACCGATTATATGATGCACGAAGTATTCTTCTAAAACTTAAGTGAGCCATATGTTTAATAACTTGCTGAGTTAATGAAATAAAAAATGAAAAGTATTTAATTTTATGGTGCCAATTTTCTACGTAGCATATCCTCTTAATTGACAAAGCAAGGTATTACAGTTTTGGCTCATTTAAGTTGTATCATATAATAGGCTATTATTAATTTTTGTTTTGTAGTTCATTCATGGTATCTACTATACGTGAAATTTTAGCCCGCAATCATTTTGTTATGGTACCAAAAATTAAAAATACCCTATTATATGATGCATGAAGTAGTCTTCTACAACTTAAATGAGCCAAAACTGTAATATATCTTGCTTTGTTAATGAAATAAAAAAATAATAAGTCTAAAAGTAGTCAAGACATGTAGTGTAGTGGTACGGACTCTGACTTTCACACGAAAGGTTGTTGCTTCGAGTCCCAAACTGGCTACATTTTCTGGCCATGCTTCGGAGGGCATGTTAAGCAGGCGGTCCCGGGTCTTCCTAGTTGAGTGTAAGAGTGGGCTTTATAGCCCTATTCTAACTCCGTTAGGTTGGCTTAGTAATAGAAACAATAAAAAGTCCTTATTTATTTATTTATTTATTTATTTAAAAACAACTGATTTTGGTAACCTATTTCCTACGGGACGTACACTCTTAAGAGCAAATCTTACGGTCACATTTGGCCAGATCAAATAATAGTAAAATTCAGTTGCACGTGAATATTAATTCTCCCTCTTGACTACTGCTCTATATTTGGAATGTCGTGCAGCATACCCAGTAAGGTAATGTCATTGGCGTAAATTCCCAAAATTTCTGGGGGGGGGGGCTTTAGGACCCCAAGACTTGGATTCATTACTCAATGACTTTTGAAGTGAGAAAGAAGAAGTGAGGGGGGGGGGGGGGTGATGGGGGTCGGGGGTCTCCCCCGGAGAAAAAAAAATTGATAAATGGGTTCAAATTAGTGAGGTTTTGCGCATGCTATACCCTAGTAAAAGGGGGGCCTGGGGGTATCCCCCGGAGAAATAAATAATTGATAAGTAGGCCCAAATTAGTGAGGTTTTACGCATATTATACCCAGGAGAATGGGGGCCCGGGGGTCTCCCCCGGAGAGAAAAATTGATAAATCGGCCCGAATTAGTGAGGTTTTTCGCATATTATACCCTAGTAAAAGGTGGGCCCGAGGGCACCCCCTTAAAAAAGTTTTGAGAAAATAAGTCTGAAATATTGGGGTTTTAAGCATTTTGAGTAATATATTTTTTGTGAAAGTACTCGGTCAATGTGTAGATTTTTTTTAATGATATCTTTCATGTAAAATAAGCATACCAAGAATTAATTTCCCCTTCGTTATTGTGGATGCTATGCATTTCGCCTCCATAACGTGTTTGTCACCAGAAATCCTGGGTGGGGCTATGGGTACCCCTGGGGGGGGGGGGGCTTAGCCCCCCCAGGACCCCCTATTTACGCCAATGGGTAATGTAAGGTAAGGCAGGGTAAGGTAAGGTACCCATTGGCATCAGAGTTAGGCCCGGATGAATAGGTTTCCTTCTGTTTGTCTGGCCTCTGACCTTCCTTTTTTCATAGCCCAGTTCTCTACCAACCAAGTACCAACTCGGCTACTCTGATACCTTTTAGTAATGAAACAGCAAAATTTCTTTTTGGCATAACTCCGATTCCGAAAGCTTCTTGCTGAGTGTCGTGTTACTCGTCACCTGGCAGTCTCAAACTTGAGAGTGGGCTGTAGGATTTAGTCGCCAAAGCGAAAAACTTTATCTTTATCTTATAAAAGGTTAATCGCGTACAAACAATTTAAGGAATGTATCCGATTAGCCTCTTCAATCGCCTCACTAAGTAACCTTATATCGAGGTTACGACACGTTCGCTACCACCTCACCACCTACGCCATACGAATTTCATCGTGAAAATTTAATCAATAATTTTATTTCCTATCCTCCCCTCTACCTCAACCTTTATACATTCTATTAATAGAGATTTTGTGCGCCTAAATAATTTAGTTCTCCCTTCAGGTTGGGATATTCTATCCTATGGTTTAAGTTATGGAATTTTACCATGGCCTACTCTTGAATGAAAAATAACTTTAATGCATGTTTCGTTTGTCACCTATACAAAACTAGTCGCTTTGTTGTGATGTAGAATTCAAAATGGCGCTGTATGACGAATGATTCGATTAGCAGCATCCGTGCAATACCTATGAGACATTTTTCCGTCTGAAATATGTGTTGAGATAGTTTATATGACGTATAGATAGGGCTTGGGAAAACCTCAGGTGTGCGTCATTAGTGTTCTTGGTTCGAATCGCGCGTCTCAACCTTCCCCCTTGTTCTTTTTTTTTTCTTGCGTTATATCTCGTTCCATGATCTTATCCCATCATCCCTATGTCTCGACGATAAATGTCCTATGCTTTTCAAAATGTTCCTGTGAAAATTGCCTCGTGTTATTTCTTCCTATTCTCTGTGCAGCCATTCGGAAGGTATAAACTGCTTTTTGTCATGTACAAATGCGAGGTAGTGTAAATGGGTGTGATATTATTATTTTGAAGGGGTTCTTAAGGACGTAGGCCTACTCGTGGAGTTGTGGCTCATTGGCTCATTGTCATATACAAATCCGAGGTAGTGTAAATGGGTGTGATATTTTTTTTTTTTGAATGGGTTCTAATGGACGTAGGCCTACTTGTGGAGTTGTGGCTCATTGTCATGTACCAATGCTAGGTAGTGTAAATGGGTGTGATATTTTTATTTTGAATGGGTTCTTATGGACGTAGGCCTACTTGTGGAGTTGTGGCTCATTGGCTCATTGTCATGACCCAATCCGAGGTAGTGTAAATGGGTGTGATATTTTTATTTTGAATGGGTTCTTAAGGACGTAGGCCTACTTGTGGAGTTGTGGCTCATTGGCTCATTGTCATGTACCAATCCGAGGTAGTGTAAATGGGTGTGATATTTTTATTTTGAATGGTTTCTTAAGGACTTAGGCCTACTTGTGGAGTTGTGGCTCATTGGCTCATTGCCATGTACAAATCCGAGGTAGTGTAAATGGGTGTGATATTATTATTTTGAAGGGGTTCTTAAGGAAGTATGCCTACTGTGGGGTTGTGGCTCATTGGCTGATTGTGGTGTGATTGTGGCTGATATTATTATTTTGAATGGGTTCTTTATGGACGTAGGCCTACTTGTGGAGTTGTGGCTCATTGGCTCATTGTAATGTACAAATCCAAGGTAGTGTAATGAGTGTGATATTTTTATTTTGAAGGGGTTCTTAAGGAAATATGCCTACTTGTGGAGTTTTGGCTCATTGGATCTTGCCAACGACCCCATTGATTTTTGAAACATATTGGCATTGTTTGCGCATGCATTTTAGAAAAGTAGTAAGCGTCCTTGACGCCAACCCACACCGGCGATAAGAATAATCGTGTAAGAATACTAAATGTGTATGACTATCGGATTCTGTCTGCAAGTTTTATTGCATGGCAGGGAGTAGTCCAGTTGGTAGAACACTTACTACGAAACGGAAGTTTGAGGTTCGAATCTCATTATAACGAAAAAATACTCCGGCTGATCTGATCCACCCAGCCTAAACGGGTACCTTACCAGTTGAGGAAAACGTTGGCGCGCATGCTGCCACAACTTTTTTTTTTTACAAATTCCAATTTTTTCTTTAATATAAAATCTACCAGTCGTCTGGCCTACAACCTCATTGTGTTTTCGTTCTATGGTGCGACGATTTCGTTTGCATTAGATAGTCTGATGTATTTGCTTTGTATTGTGTTTTGAATCGAAGTAATAATGGGTGTTTTGACCCAATTTCACATTCAATGCATAAATATCTTCAACCATAATTAATTACCGGTTTCATTAAATTTTGTAATAAATTATGAAGAAAAAGAGAAGTTTCAGATTTTGCAGTTCCAAATTTATATAGCACCTGATTTTCCTCGGTCTTTCCCATTTGGCTTGCCTAAGTGAATTGAACTGGACATGAGGGGCTCTTAATCTTCTTCTTACCATTCTTTGCTCTTAATGCTTAATTTTCTTATTAAAACACACTACAATCTGGGCGTTCATGTGGAAATAGGCGAGTTCCTTAAAACACACCGGGAAACGTTCAAACGAAGAGATATGGGAACTTTGATGCCGATTGGTATTAATAAAATTGTCTGACAGATTTTAAATAATCGACAGAAAACTAATGAGAGAAGGTATAATATAAATAGAAGAAATAAATTGTCCTAAATGGCTCTACTATATTGCACCACCGAACTGGAGGCAGACGAGAACCGAAACCTCTGTATAGATCCATAAAATTTAATTTTTCACGGAATTTTTCTCACCATTTTACCAGCACATATCACAAATTTTTTTACCAACAAAAAATGGCATAGAGAAACAACCTGATGCCCGCAAAAACGGCGGCTCTCAGCTTGGCCACTTTTTGGCACGTCGCCAAGTTTGAAAGAGAGGTGAGTAGATTCCCAAGGTTAAGTTTGCCGTTCTTTTATCATTTTTTGAACCTCCCCCTCCCCATATGAAATTTCATTCGCTTTCCTCTTATACTCTCTCACACAAAGCTTCGTATGCAGCCTTGAGTGTTTATCAGAAATGTTTTTCTTTCGAACGGCATCAGATAAGTGGCATCCATCCAAGTCTTCTTTACCCCCTGAAGATGCAGGCTTGAAGGAATTCACTGAATAAACCCTCACAGAACATTGAATCCTTTTTGTTTTTAAAGCACTTTTACCCATATTTTTTTTTAAAGGAATATACTGTACACTGTACGTGGGCGAGGTTCTTTGGTTGTAACAATTAAAATTAGACTTTAAAATTGCAAAAAAATTAGTGGAGTGGTTTGATAATTTCATTGTGTTAGAGCCTCAAAAATTTTTCCACAGGAAAAGGTAATTTTGGCGAGCTTTTAGTATTACTCTCTGCTCTCAATTCATTAGGAAGCTTTCGACGCTAGGCGAAGCCTTGCAACCCCCGCTGTTTCCCTCCTTGGCAGTGCGCAGTGTCGCCTCATGGTCTCCCTCTACATCATGTTATATCGTAGGTTTGGGAGACCTCATTTTGATTGAATTTCTCCCACTCCTCAGGTCTTCTTCTTGAGTTGCAATCTAGGGATTGGTTTGCAGCGAATGTTGTATTTTTCTCCTCCACTCTTGTTTGTTTTGTGCGGTCCTTTTCAGTTCTTTGTAGGTGTCGCACCCTAGGTCCTTCATGACATCCTCTAGGTACTCCTTCCTCTGTCCTCAGGTCTTAAAATAAACAAAATATGCATCAATAGGAGTAACGACATGCGGTAATGACATTGAAGGGGCTGAGCTAATGAGTCATTATAACCGGAGTGTCGTTAATTCGTATAGTCTTGGGCGCATGTGCTTATAATGGGAGTGCCCTCATTCTGAAAGTAGTCTATTGTACCTATTGTATATTAATGTATTATGTCTATAGTTCTTTATGTCTTTTTATAAGTACTTTTAGAATAAGATTATTTAATATAAAGCTATCTGTTGTTTTTTGTTTCATTAACTGTGTGCTGTATTTTTCGCATTGTATTGTTTTTTGGACGTGGGTTAGTCAGAAAAAGACTTTCTAGTCTTAAGTCTCGCCCCGAAAATATAAGACTTATTATTATTATTATGACTTGTATTGGTAGAAATTGGTAAATGTATAAAAAAAATTATTGTTATTATTAGAGTGGGTACTCTATAATGGTATATTATTATTAATTATTAATTAAAATTATAACATGCAGTGCCACTGCTCTATAATCGCTCGATAAGTGGATGCTTGAGCGTGATAATTATATTTATAATAAATTTTTTGCAATATATTGCACCTTGTCCGGGGTTACCGGTCAAGGAAAAAAGTGAAAAGTGAAAGTGATTATTATTATTATTAGATATTTATGCGTTTAGACAAAATTTTATTATGGCTTATACCATCAGTCCGAAAGAATATTAATATAAATAAAAAAGTAAATAAATGAACATTGCACGCAATAGATTTCCTTTTTGTTTCAATGTATATTTGTCAACTTAACTACTTTACCCCTAATAATAGAACTGAGTTAGTATTCTCAATCGTCATAAAACTCTGACTCTGACTTTCACCCGAAAGGTTGTTGGTTCGAGTCCTACACTTGCTACATTTTCTGGCCATGCTTCGGAGGGCATGTAAAGCAGGCGGTCCCGGGCCTTCCTAGTTGAGTGTAAGAGAGGGCTTTACAGCCCTAACTCCGCTAGGTTGGCTTAGTAACAAAAGAAGCCCTTATTTATTTATTTATTATTTATTTATAAAACGCAAAAAAAACAGGTACCAAACGTTTTTCAACAAATATTGAGTGCACTATGAGCACCTGTTGCGTGTTTCCATTATTTTATTATTTATTTTCACTCGCTTTCCCCAGATGTGTGCTTACAAATTAATGAATATTGCCTCCACCTGTTAGTAATCTCAAAGCTCCTATAACAGTTAATGATCTTTGTAGCTGAGTTTCTACTGATATTTTTCTTAAAAATCGGATTTTAACAACTATTTATGCATATTTTGGCCGGTTTCTACTAGGTTGTAAATATTGGTAGCTTTCAACACGAAAATGCTATTAAATACACCATTTTTTAACTTCAGCTCTGAGTTTTAACTGACTGATTAATTTTTTTTGTTATTATTTGTTGCCAATGATTTATAGTGAATTTATGTAATAATATATATTGAACATGCATTCGGACTATTTTCAAGGTGCCACTAAGTGGCAATTCACGGAGATTGAGTTGAGTTTTCATTACCAGCCATATGGCAACCCTCGACTAGTTCCTATGCTTGTTTATGTCCGTGGTCGATCTGAAGGCGTTCTTCCAGCAACAGTTGCTGCTGAGCCTCCGAGAAGTCAACGGAGTGCCACTGAAGATGTCGACCGCAGATGTTGACGAAACATTTGGAAGTACGCTTTCAGATTGACCCATCATCCAGGATTATTCTGCTGCATCAAATTCTGAATTCAGTTACGCCGTAATGCCCAATGCGTAGCGATGCAATATCTTGTCACTCACTCCTTCGTGAAATTATTTCAATGCTATCTGCCTTATTGGCCCTGTTTTAGGCTTGAAACGGGATAGTACAGGAGGGGCGCTTTTCCCCCTTCTGTGTCCGCCTCTGGGCTGCCCCAAAATGTGCATGGTAGCAGCAGGAAGGGGCCGGAATTGGGGCATGATGCAGCACCAGAGTTGTGTGTCATTTTGTGGAATGACGCTAATGCATAACAAACGGAATGGACATAATAATGCGTCAAACATAGCGTAGGTGGGAACCAAATGGTGTCCCTACAATGGATAATGGCCCCAGTGCTTCGTACTAAGTGCTCAATTATTATTTAACCAAAAGATTACTACACAACATTACTTCTGGCTTTCTATACGCCCGAGAAGAATGCATATTGTGTTTGAAGGCTAAGGTCAGAGATCTGGCTCGATGTCATTGCTGATTCAGCGGGCCTATTACGCCGTTTAGTGTTATCTTACTCCTGGGGTTAAAAATGTTAACAGAACAATTTTCTAATAGGTTAAGTTATTATTTATTTTTAACGCCCCGCAATTAATCACAATACTGTACAAAAAATTTAAAATAGCCTGTCATCATAGTAGAAATACCATTAAAACACCAGTCACAATACTCTTGAATACTTAAAGCTAACAAGAATTTAAACTGAGGATGAAATCTAAAAAAAAAAAACACCTGTTGAAGTAATAGAAACAAAAATACAGAAACGGCCACCCATAGTTTTTTTCAAAAGAGACTATACTAGTTCTGTTAAAAACACGAAATGAGTGCCCAGTTTCTAGTCAATTTGGATGACGTTAATACACAATAATTTTGTAATCTATAAAAGAAATGAGTCATTGGAATAATTTTAAATTGATACTGACCGCATCAGTGATTTTATTTGTAATTTTTTATGTGATTCAATAATATATTTATTATGTCGTCTAGTAGAAATATACTGATTCGTGTTATTTTAAGGGTTTTCTTTATTGTTGTGAAGAAATGGACTGAAGACGGTTCCTCAAGTTCAATGGTTGCGGCGGTAAAGCGTAACATCATGTCTACTGAAAGAGAATTCAATATTTACTAGTAGAGCAAATGCTAAGTCATTGGATAGAGACAAATGAAATGGGGATTCGACAATTTACGGCTGAAAGAATCTTCCATTTGTTCTTTTTTTAAATTTTGAACTTGTCCTTTGAGGTTTAACAGAAGCCACAAGGTGGGTTGATACTGACTTTATTTGAACAAAACGTCTTAGCCCTCAAATGTGTTCATGAAAATTTCACTTTACTTGACCTCTTAAAGCTCTGTGAAATAAGACGAAATTTTACCGTTTTTCATATAAACTAAGGTTTTCTCTTTTGAAGAAAAACGTCTTAGTCCTCAAATGTGTTCATGAAATTTTCACTTTACTTGACCTTTTAAGAGTATACACCCTGTAGGTAATTGGCAGCTCGAAATTTAATACTTTTTATTTTTTATTGAATTAACTAAGCAAGTTATTAAAGATCTGGCTCATTTAAGTTGCAGAAGACTGCATCACATAATAAGGTATTTTTAATTTTCGAAATTGTAGTTTTTTCATAAACATGATAATAATTTATAAACAATAAATTTTCACGTAAAATAGATCTTATGAAAAAACTACAAGTTCGAAAATTAAAAATACCTTATTATATGATGCGTGAGGTAGTCTTCTACTCTTCTACAAATTAAATGAGCCAAATCTTTAATAACTTTATTAGTTATTTGAAGAAAAAATAATGAGTATTACATTTCGGGCTGCCAATTTCCTATGGGATGTACACTCTTAAAGCTTTGTGAAATAAGACGAAATTTTACATGTTTTCATATAAACTAAGGTTTTCTCTCGTTAGCTGCATTGGCATCTTTCTTCGAGATGTACAAATTTCTTATCATGGAGTAACTTTTTTATTGATTCGCATTGTTGACTGCAGTGAAAATGAAATGAAATATACAATGAAAAAAAAAATACAAAAGGTTAGAGAGGTTAGAGGTTAATTTTTTGTTTTGGTTTTTTTTGTTGGACTTACCGTAGGACTAATCCGTGTGCGGTTTATGCATTTTCTCCTCATGTTAGGGTATTCTGTTATAGTGTTATATGGAGATATCTTTAAAGCAATCTGGTGTTTTTTTTTTACTTGAATTTTTTGAGAAAGTTAATTTTGTATCCATTACAGTTCTATATTTGTGTAGAGTCTCGTACCTAGGTCTTCAGCTTTGTAGTCCAGTTCTCTAACAATTGGGGTGCGCCGTTGCCTAGCCCAGAGCTATACGTAGGAGAGATGGGACATTACCATCCCGCCAAAAATCATTTTTTTTTTTTATTCCTGGGCCACTTGCTATGTCTTTGCAATGACTGGTCATCGGAAACGTGGTAAGTCATTACTGGAATTCTTGGCGGTAAGTCTATATATAAATCTAGGCTAGGCAATGGCGTAGAACAGCTGGTAGAGACCTGGACTACGAAACTGAAAACCTAGGCTGGAGATTCCAAATAAATTGAACTCTAATGGATACAAAATTAACTTTCTCGGAAAATGTAAGTAAAAAAAAAAAAACACCGCGCTTTCAGGATTTTAATAACTGCACTCAACAGTTAGTTACTTCAAGATAAGATATTTGCACATCTTGAAGGAAGATTCCAATGCAGGTAGCGAGAAAGTACATTCGTTTAAATGAAAAAATATATAGTGTTTCGTATTATTTCATAACGTTTTAAAAGGTCAAGAAAAGTGAATCTTTTATGAACACATCTGAGGACTAAGACGTTTTGTTCAAAAGAAATCAGTATCGACCTACATAAGGCGGCTATTCCATCTGTCAATAATCCGTCATTTGTGCATTAAAAATTGATGAGATGTTTGTTTTAAGAAGTGTATCCTGACAATGCGTTTTGTTTTTGCTTGCATACCGTTTTGTTTTGTCTGTTTTACAATTGCACTTGACGATGGCGTGAGCCGAAACCGGTTGTGTTTTTTTTTTAAATTTATTACGTAAAACTGTACGAAGTAATTTTTTAAGAATGAGTGACAGCAAGTTTTACAAAGTTACTAAGGAGATTATTATGTTTATTTTTTTAAGAAGACTATTATGTAGATACTTAACTTATTTATTATAACTTAATTTATAATAGATAAGTTAAGTATCTACATAATTATCTCCTTAAAACAAGCATCTCATCAATTTTTAATGCACAAATGACGGATTATTGACAGATGGAATAGCCGTCTAAGATACAAAGTTAACTTTCTCAACAAAACCCAGAAAATGGAGGGCTGAAATACCCCATTCCTTCTACGATATATTGAACTCTAACCGAGCCGATAATGGAAATTTGAAATAAAATGACGGGGAATATCCACTCATTCACGACAAAGTGATAATGGATTGATGTTAAATTGCAGTGAAAAGAGCGCCGCAAATTATAAAAGTTTCGTCCAAGTTAAGTTTTGGATAGGGAAACGATCAATTTCCTCAAAGACAAAGTGATTCAAGTGTTAAGTAAACGGTTAGTCTTCTTCGAAAATAAAGTCAGTCATCTGGTAGGATCCGGTAACCATTTCTAACTTTAATGTATAAATTTCTCAAAAGTAGTATAGTCTAGCTTTGCCTTTAAATTTTAAAATGTCAAAGGTATGTTTTTAATAAGGAACTACCAGACACGCCCACTCTCTGTTTTTTCACGATCAAGTTTCTCAGGAAATATCGATCGTAGAGCTATTATTTGCTAATTCACTTTTACTAAGGCGGCGTTTCCATTGACCTCGTATTGCAGAATGCACACGACGTTGACGTGGTAGCAGACATTAAAGACTTATTACTGATGTTTGCTACCACGTCAACGTTATGTGCATTCTGCAATACGAGGTCAATGGAAACGCCTCCTTACTATTAGGTTATTTATATTTTTTTCTAATTGTAAGCTACGCACGGGCATGAGCCCCGCAGCATATGCTTAGGCGCCCATTCCATTGACCGGCTAGGGCTGTTTCCAACAACGGAGACGTGGTAGCAGACATTCAAGACTTAGGTGGCGTTTCCACTGATCTCGCGTTGCAGAATGCAAATGACATTGACGGAAATTAGAATTTTTCTTTTTATAGAAATCTATTAAAATGTTTGTACTTAACATATCCCATGACGCCATTTTTTAATTTGAATTTTTTTCGTTTGTGATTTTACTGTATGATCATTGATCAATTTTAACTATTGCATAGAGGAAAATAAACATTTCCGTCAATTCTGCAATGCGAGGTCGGTGGAAACGCCACCTAAGTCTTGAATATCTGCTACCACGTCACCGTTGTTGGAAATAGCCCTAGCCGGTCAATGGAATGGGCACCTTATTAAACAGTAATGCAATTATGTTTTTGTAGAGGAGATAAACTGTATTTTATCATTGAGCAATTAGTAGAAAGAAGAAGGGTTTCACTACTTTTTGGTACATAGTACGTGGACGTCCCCAAGGACGGACACAGGGGGGGGGGGTAGTTGCCCCCCATAATTTAGAAAATCTGTTGTAGGTTAATTTAATATGTTATAATTAAATCTATACTACATAAGTTTATTCTATTTTGACCTACAACTACCCCCCTCCCAAAATGGGCTGGATCCGTCACTGACACAGAGTGGCCACAGCTATGGACTTCCCTCCACTGAACATCTACGCCATCCGTTTTTATACAAACCAAGTTCCATAACTCGTTCACGTACTATGAAAGAAAGAGAGAAAAAAGAAAATTGTTTTTATTTTCCATTTGGGCGAAATTTTCGGCCCACTCTTACAATTAACCAATAATAAAGGAAATAGGACAATTAAATGGTTGTACAATTTTGCACAAATTAAACTGAAAAACAAGATAAATCATAAATTTTTGTAGTTTTTAGTTGTAGAAATAATACAACTAAATACACACACCATTCCCACTCCATACATATGGTTAAAATTGTCGTGACAAACACCTACAATTTTCAGTATATGTATCAAAATTTTGAGAAACACGTTTTCTTTCTAATAATTTCTCGATGCAAACTCTACTATCGAAAGTTCCTGCAACATTTGGTTTAATTGATTTTTCCCACCAGTTGTCCTTTAAGGACTCCAACGGAGCCTCGTTGGCGTATCTCTCAACTGAGGTCCTGTGATGCTGGCGAGTCACGTGGTGTTTCTTGAGGGACCAGTTGGCCAGTGGCTGTGGCTCCACGATTTTTACTAGAAGTTTGTTGTACCTTGATTCGCATTTCTCGACTACTTGTAGATAATGGATGGTACCGGTCAAATAACTGGAAGCTATGCAGTTTGTTAATCTCAAGGGGTGAATGGATTGTCATCAACAATTGTAGGTGTAAGGACAGTCAGTACAACTTTTTTTTTGTTCAATATTTCTATGTTGTTCTTATGTTGTAAATTGTGATGTTGTTTATGTAAATACCTTCGTCGTGGATCCGTTTTATCTGTTGTTGGCATATTAAAAGCTAGTTATTTATTATGATTTATTTATATTATCCAGTGTCTTTTAGGTCATTCTGTACGAAAACAGCTTTAGACCGACACATGTGCATTGAATCTGTTTTGTATTTTTGACAACTCTAGAATTAATATTTCATGAGATATTTGATTTGCAATTGTAAAGATTTTATCTCTTAAGAGGATATGTCACGTAGAAAACTGGCACCCCAAAATTAAATACTTTTCATTTTTTATTTAATTAACTCAGCATGTTATTAAAAATTTGGCTCATCGCGTACTTTTACTTTTCCGTTTTTGTAGTTCTTCCAAAAATCCCAAAATACGCGAAATTTTAGTTCTGTCATATCTGTTCTGGTATTTATGGAAGAACTAAGGTACCAAAATAAATTTAATATTTCCTATTATATGATGCATGAAGTAGTCTTCTACAACTTCCATGAGCCAAATCTTTAATGACTTGCTTTTTTAATTAAATTAAAAATAAAAAGTCAATAAAAACAACAAATTTTGGGGTGCCCATTTTTTACGTAGCATGTCCTCTTAATAAATAATAGTACAACATAGAACAAGTAGCAATAACCTTCAAATTACAAATTCAGTGGGATCAGGAAAGACAATTCACTCCTGTATAGCCTAATTGATAGATCTAGGATTGATATTTGATTTTGTTAAGAATACGGATAATGGGCGCGGAGCCGCTAGAAGGAGCCTATTTGTAGAGGCCAGATGTCGGACGGGGTAGTTAAATATAGTGCAAATTGTAATAAATACTAATAATTTTGGTTTTACTTTTTTTACGGTCATATGGCTCAGTCAACGACAGGCAGGAGCACTATAGTCAGAATTTCACAGCTTTGACAATCCGTAGGTCTCTTATTCTTATCCAACATAGCAACTCTGCCTCTGTCTCACAGTGATTAGAGACGGAATGTTGGTCTGGACTGCATTATGTACGTTAACGTTTAATTTCGGTGATTATTAAAAAATTAAAAAATGTTTATTTATGTTTAGCCCTTTTCTGTGTGCGGGTGTAATTCTTTGTGTGCAAAGATACAACTATAAACAGATTAATGTATTAATATCTCGTCTCTACCGTCAATACGATGTGGCATGGTCACTTTGACACGAAAACAGGTATTTTTTTATTATGGTAAGCTTATGCATTTATGTGCCATCTTAAACGGACTGTAAGGCTGACAGAGACAGAGTTTCCTATGTTCACTATGGGTTAGAATGTGCCGGATGGTCTAAGACTAAGAATTGTTAAGAAGTTGTCAGGACATGTACCTATAGAGTAGTGGTATGGACTCTGACTTTCGCATGGTTGTTGGTTCAAGTCGCACACATGCTACATTTTCAGACCATTCTTCGGAGGGAGTATGTAAAGCAGGCGGTCCTGGGCCTTAGTTAGTAGTATGGTTAGACACAGTCCCAGGCCACGGTGTGGGCCCATAGGACAGTGGACCTCCTGATTATAGTGGATTCCGAACCACTTGGAAAACACAGTGAAGTCACACGATTAGTTCGGAGGTGACTAGGACAAGTCCTACCATGTTTCCCTACTGGCACTGTGCACACGGCCAAGTTATCTGCATCTTTGAACCTGCTCTGGTCCGCAACTTGGTAAGGCGGCCGGCGGTCCTGGGCCTTACTAGTTGAGTGTAAGAGAGGGCTTTTCAGCTAGGTTGGCTTAGTAACCAAACAACAAGTAATTATTTATTTATTTATAGAAATTCAGAAATTAGTAGAGAATGGTAGTAATGAATTTTTATGAGCTATAAAATAACCGAGTTGTTATGTGAATTACAACGTAGGAACGAAGGAGAACAAAAATTAGTTTTCATCTGAATTTAAGAAATGATGTTTCAACTAAGAGCTTTACAAGTGTTGACTCGTTCTTCACGCAGGGGGGACGCTTCTCACTTGGAGCCTTGTCTCCCCTACCCTTTTCCGACGACCCCCCCTCACTTCTCCCTGGCCCCGCCCCTTATACTCTCCATCAGCCTCTTCTGCGACATCCCTAAGCAGCCGCCTCCTGCAACTGAATGCATTGCTGCATTTATAATGACTATTTGGAGAGTTTCGGTACCATCAAAGGGATCGCTATAATAGCTAGATTAGCAGTGGAGGGGAAATGAGTTGTAACAAGTGTCCAGGAGCCCCCTCCAGATGAAGGGCGAGCCTTCTCCCCCCCCCCCCCCTCCTATTCCATTTCTCCCGAGAATTTGATTGCAAAGGCTTGAAATGAAAGAGAAATAAATATTGAGACTTAGAACTGCAGATATTTAATGGAATGACGTTGAATGTGAATTTGTAACTATCGAGGCGTTAAGGGTCTTCACAATGTTAGTGTTATCGAGTTGTCTCTAGTTAAGTGTCTTATATCAAGTTATGATAACCAAACTAACTAGCGTGTTATCGCAACGCACTTGTTTGGTTAAACAGTTGGTTAAACCGGTAGCGCTGTGATCGACGGTTGTTTGACCGCCGCCATAAAGATATGAACTTGAAAAAATAAAAAAGACATAAAAAGTGGAAGCTTTCCCAAAAAGCTCACTATTTACTCGACTGATTTACTGCTATTCTAAAAAAAAAGGTAAATTCACCTTTTTTTGGAGCAAAAATATTTCAGGGGAGAAAATTTATGTGAAACTACTGCGATAGCTTGTAGTTTTTATGCATTTTTCACATCTTTACGGAACGAACAATTAAGTAATTTCATCAAAATGAAACGGACTTCTTTCGTTTACAAAATATTTTGAATTTTAAAATCAATGCATGCCTGTATGCTCGGAAACTGAACACTTAGACATAATATTTCCAATAATAAATTACAGCTTTAATTATTATCCAAGATTGTGAATATCACCGTTGGTGGTGGCATAAAGAAATTTTTTCTTCATAATAATTTTTATAATAATTAAAAGTGTGCATAAGCTTTATTTTTCAGAGCCTTAAAAAATAGTAGCCTAATTACAAGTTAGGTGAGTTTATGAACTTGGCTGTTCGCGGTAAGAATTCTCAACATGAGTTGACAGTGGCTAATCTATATAGCATTGCGTGCGGTCGTTATGGGGGTCGCGGGGACTCTTGTGTCTTAAGTTTATGATAGCAATCTGCGCTATGGCCAACATAACAAAAAAAATAACAAGATGCAGGTCTTTATTACTCCGTAGCTTGTCTCCGTGATTACTTTTACTACACCAGTTTTATTGCTACTAGCCTCTAATTTATCATGAGATGCCTTTCTTAGTTTGCCATAGGATTATTATACTTTACTGTTCAGCCTTTGTTATTTTATGTTTTGTTATTAGAGTAATGGTGGATTTGTAATTTGGCGGGCTTTTGTTGAGATAACCGGAAATTGGCTCTGTGACTGTAAAAGTGATGGGTTCTTTTGTTTAATTGAGGGTACTTAGTGATACGTTTTAGGGATGGGCCCCTATTATTTGGCGGAAGTTGTGGTTGCTATATCTTGTCTATAAGAAATAAGATTTAATTTATTTATTTTTTGGTTTTACACAGCACGTCCCCCCAATTTTTGACAAATTATATCAAATAATACAAAGGAAGTTCTTTTATTTAAATGTGCCCCCCCCCCCAAAAAAAGAACCGGTCCGAGTTCACTCGAACATGCTTTCCAATTTATCAAAATTATTAGATAGAGAAAATTAGTAATTTTATGGCAAATATTTTTCCTATGGTTAAATTTCCGATATCTCGGGGGGGGGGGGGGGCGGTTGTCCACCTGACGTCACTGGAAGTGAGGTAAATTCTCGATAGGTCAAACAAACACATTAATTACCACACAGCAATAATGGCAGGGCATGCAATGCATTTGAGCGCGAATTTTCTATCATTTTTTTCAAAAAATAATTTTTTGGGCAAAACCAAATATTTTTTTGGGAAAGCAACCTATCCGGTTTCGTTACTCAATTTAACACCTAAAACATGCTTGAAGGTAGAAATCATCGATAGAAAGGTTCCGCATTTTTTAGTCATTTTTTCATTAAAATTTAGTTATTTTTATTTATTTACCCCCAGAAGCAAACTATCAAGGGGCAAGCGACCCCCCGCATTTTGTCAACATTAATAACGACTACAATCTACGAGAATTTAAAAGAAATCGTTGGAGCCGTTTTTGAGAAATAATTTTTTTAGACGTTTTTTTGGAGTTTTTTGAAAATAAAACCCCCCCAAATTGAGTTAGCCCAAAAAAAAAAAAAATGGTCCCGAGGTATGATTTTTGTAAACCTACATGCCAAATTTCACTCAAATCCACCAAGTAGTTTGCCCGGAAATCGACGAACAGACAGACCGACCGACAGACAGACATTTTGTAAAAACCACTTTTTTGGGTTCGTGGGACCTCAAAACGTGTAAATCCGTTGAAATCTCGGATTCGAAAATTTCGACCATCACAAAGCTTTCCTTATACTACGTATAAATTGGATAGCAAAAATCCTCGATCCTCTAATGTAGCAGTTGCAGTCGTACCAGTGTCCATCGCTTGTGGAAAATCAAAAATTCATGCTCAAACCCCTCAGTACCTCCCTTGAGAGGTTAATCTGAGCAATGTGCATATTATGTTTTGCATTATTTGATATATTTTTTGGAAAAAGCCAATTCTCTCTAGTGCTTGGTTGAAAAATCCCCCTTGGTTGACTTGTTCCGTGGCTCAATAACTTCTTTTGTTGCTATTGCAGGATAAAAATGTAATGTATTTATATGTAAACTAAAATAGGTTAGCTGGTGGAGTAGCCCTTTGGGGCTAAAGCTCGCCTTTTATATAAAGACGTTTTTCATTTCATTTCATATAAGACATGTAGCGTAGTGGTAGGTTGCTGGTTCGAGTCTCACACTGGCTACATTTTCTGGTCATGCTTCGGAGGGCATGTAAATTAGGCGGTCCCGGGCTTTCCTAGTTGACTGTAAGAGAAGACTTTATAGCCCTAACTCCGCTAGGTTGGCTTAGTAATATAAACAATAACAAGTCCTTATTTATTTATTTATTATTTATTATAAATCCGCAATGGGATTGTAAAGAGGCTGTGAAAAGGAGGTTTCGATGAGAATTGGCAAGAGTCTGTGTATTGAGTAGCTAGGATATTTATTATTTTATAAAAGTATATTATTTAATAATTCATTAATTTCCTGAAATATACATAGTCATTTATTTACAATATTTATAAACAATGGAGGCGGGATGTTAGTGGGCAAATAACACTTATAGAACTTTTAGTACCTTGAGAAAAAATAATTGAGGTTCCTGAGTAAAGTTAATTGGGAACAGTCACCCTTTCTATAGCCGTTACTTCTATAATAAAGTAGAAAGTTTGTGCGGCTTCAATTGCAATTAATTGTACACGGAATATGAGGTTTGTCACTGCTCCCTTCAGCCTCTGTGTATCGAGGAAGGGAATGAAGTGCCTTGCAACACAATAGCGAGGGGCGGGGCGCAATTTCGAATGAAAGTATCGCAGGTCGCACATGTTATATCACGGTGCACGTAGCCAGTTGAAGATCGTCGATTCCTGGCACTGTGTAGTAGATGTACATCCTTTTTAATGCTTTCCTATTTATACGTTTGTATAAGGAAAGCTTTGTGATGGTCGAGGTTTTCGATTTCGAGATTTCAACGTATTTCCACGTTTTGAGGTCCCAGGAACACAAATAGTGGTTTTTGGAAATGTGGGTCTGTCTGTCCGCTCGTCGATTTTTAGGCCAACTAGTCGATGGATTTCGATGAAATTCAGGATGTAGGTTCATAGAAATTGTATCTCGGGACCATTTTCTGTTTTTATTATATTTTTTTATTGTTAGTGTCATTTTTTTATTGTTAGTGTCATTTTTTTATAGCGTAATGCGAATTTTTTACTTCATACGCGGTGATATGGCACCAGACCAGTAAACACTAGAAGAATTAGGCGCCATGTACCTATAGAGCATTTATGACAACTTTTACAAAACCTTACCAGTGCATAGCACCAAAATTATTTAACTTTCTGGATGTTTGCTCTGGGTCGTTCATAAAAAATAAATTCGCGAAATTCATTTGAGAATCGCTGTTGAGACGGAATTTGAAATGGTGGATTATATTATCATTAATATTTCATACATAGTAGATTGAATGTTCTGTTTGTACTTTTATTGCGTGGGATTATTAATTAGGTTGTAAAATTAGTTCTTATATTTTTAATTCTTTAATTGCTTCTAATTACATAGGGTAGGAAAATTGTTATGGGTCATGTGACCTTACAAGTTTTGTGCATTTGTTTGTTTAAACACTATTAGTATTATTATTGAAAGACTTTTTATGGACGTAAGCCGACTAAAGTGGCAAGCTCAGACATGCTTACCATTGGCATTGTAACAAACGTTAGCTCGACCTAACCAAGTATAGGAACGAGCCTTCCAATACGCATACTTACTTACTACCTATAGTTACTATTAAATCAATCAATTATATTTGTTGTTGAAGAAAGCATACAAGAGCAGTAGCAGGATGGGTCATGAGAAAAATTAGTTTTTATTTTTTTTATTTTTATTATTAATTTAAGGGCGTGAGGCCACGCTTGTAGCATATGCGCCAAGACTCTAAGTTGTCTTAGTAGTTATATCGCTTTTAGAAGCTCTGTGTGGTGGAGAAAGGCTGAAAGTGTTTTAGTTGTTATTTAGTTTTACGAATTATGAGATATGGTGCAAACTTTACAAAAATGTATGGATCAAAGTTTCCTATGGGTTAATTCAATCATTCTTTGGCCTAATGGAAATGGAATTAGTTTTAGTTGTTATTTAGTTTTACGAATTATGAGATATGGTACAAACTTTACAAAAATGTATGGGTCAAAGTTTCCCATGGGTTAATTCAATCATTCTTTGGCCTAATGGAAATGGAATTAGTTTTAGTTGTTATTTAGTTTTACGAATTATGAGATATGGTACAAATTTTAAAAAAAATGTATGGGTCAAAGTTTGCTATAGGTTGATTCAATCATTCTTTGGCCTAATGGAAATGGAATTAGTTTTAGTTGTTATTTAGTTTTACGAATTATGGGATATGGTACAAACTTTACAAAAATGTATGGGTCAAAGTTTCCCATGGGTTAATTCAATCATTCTTTGGCCTAATGGAAATGGAATTAGTTTTAGTTGTTATTTAGTTTTACGAATTATGAGATATGGTACAAACTTTACAAAAATGTATGGGTCAAAGTTTCCTATGGCCGTTGATACAATCATTCTTTGGCCTAATGGAAACGCTTTAGGGAAGTAAAAAGAACGTACTGGCCTGACGGCTTGTTGAGTGTTAAGACCTGAATACTGGTAAGAGATCCTCCTTGGTAACTTTACCACCACTCTTTTCGGTCAGAAACATGCTCGACAGTCAGTTTTCCACTACCGGTGAATATAAGGTACCCAATGGGGTTGAGTGAACCCAGGCTCACTCAAAATATCTCTTTATGCTGAGACTTACAGTCTCATAGCCCAGTTCATTACCGACTGGACTACGCTAAAGCAAGGCCGTAGCCAAGGGGGGTTCATGGGGTTCAACCCCCCCCCCCCCCCGAAATGAAAAGGCTTGATACTAAATAGAATCGGATTTTGAAAGGAAAAATAAAAACATCTATGTCACAAAATTTATCCAGTGAAATTCCTGAACCCCCCCTCCCCCGAAAAAACTCCTGGCTACGACTTTGCGCTAGAGCCCATGAGTCATGGGCAGTTCTGCGTAACTTCAAATTCAAGCAAATGTGCATTTTTTGAATTCAAAAGCGTTGAAAATGTCATTCAATTTGCACTATTCGTTGGAGTCTCAAACGTCTCAGTATGGATGGAAAGATAAGCAGTCGTTTACCACAGTAGGTCTTATTTCTATTTTTATAAAAATCTTTGCCAACGTTCAACTCAAGTGGCAGAGTGAATTTATTTCCAGAACTTGCCTTTACCTTCTCTTTGAGACGATCCTCCTCACTACTTATCATATTGACACATTACATATGCTTCTTGACAATCTCAACCACTTTTCTCAGAATATTATTTTTGCTTTCCTATTATACGTTAGTATAAGGAAAGTTTTGTGATGGAGAAATTTTACTTACACGTTTTGAGGACCAAGGAACCATAAAAAGTGGTTTCTATGAAATGTCTGCCGTCTTTCTGTTTTGAATTGTGAGCAAACTGCTCGATGGATTTTGTTGACATTAGGCTTGCGCGCTTACAAAAATAATGTCTCGGTATTACTTTTTTACCCAAACAAAAAACCGGCTAAAAATTTTTCTGAAGAACGGTTCCAACAAATGTTAATTACACCCCCTACGTCGCTTGCCCCTTGATAGCTTGTTTCTGGGGCAAAAAATAGAAAAGACTCCATTTTCATGAAAAATGACTAAGAGTAATTTTTCTGTGGAATTTTTCTATTGATGTCTTTTAACTTCAGGTATGTTTTAGGTGATAAATAGAGTAACAAACCCGAATAGGTTGCTTTCGCAAATAAAATAAAAAAATAAAATAAAAATATTTTTAGAATAAATTATGGATAATTCATGCCCGAACCCCTGTTATATTGCTTTGTAGTATTATATTGGTCTGTCCGTTCTAAACTAAACCCCATCCATCAATCCCGTGCTTTGGGATGTGTATAGTCGAGTCAACCGAAATTTAACCCTAGGGCAATTATTTACCATGAAACTACTCATATTATCTATCGCGGTACCTACAGGTATACTAAATGAGAAAAAGGAAAGTTTGTACGAGTTCACTCGTACCGGTTCTTTGGTATGCTGGTGAAGATCTGTACCAATATAGGGTATTTAAAATTTAAATGATCTAGTGATTATGCACTAAGTGCCTATAAAGCCGAGGTACTTAGAATATCCTTTCAATTTTATGATCTGTCATGAAATATGAGCATTATAAAACGTTGAAGGTATTTTTATTTAGTAGAAATAGGAAAAATACTGTAATGAGTTAACCATAGGATGATAAAGAACTGAAATACTTTCTGGGTTTGCCAGAAGCGCTCAGCGTTACGGAGATATGACGAGAATTATAAAAATCCAAATAAATCGATTGCCGGGACCTACGTAGGCAAAGCTGAGTTCGAAAATGGTTCTATGAATTGTATCTCGTCCTCGTTCTAACGCCTTTGTTGCATAAGAGGTAGAAAAATGGTGCTCCAAACACTAGCAATATTTATTTTTTATTAATTTCCTTCGCAATTTATTAATGATTTAGTCTATTTACGTTGTAGAAGACTATTCCATATCATAAAGTATTTATTTCGTGTTTTTTAATTATTTTATAACGGTTACTATTACACGCATTCATGAAAAAATAGCAACACTAAAAATTAGAAATACCCTATGATGTTAGATATGAAATACTCTATGGGATTATGTATGAAATAGTCTTCAACAATTTTAATGGACATTATCTTTTATCTTTTGCAGTTTATTAAATAATAATTAATAACTGCCTTTTTTGTTTTATCCAGGGTTATATCTTCGTTCCATGGGCTCTTAAGATAGACAGACTTTGGTCACCCCTGGTTTAGGTTTAACGCTTAATCCGATACTTAATTTTTTATTCCACTTTCTTACTGGGGATAACTAGTTTATGCATCATACCGAGGAATAATTTGAATGTATGGGATGAATGACTCATTCTTGGAAACTTTCCTACGATATGTTGCAAAAACGATAACAGCAAGGCTGTACCTATGTCAAGTTTCAGGGGGGGGGGGGTGAAATCGGATACAGAGTACACTGGTATTCAGTATAAGGTTGCTTATTTCAGAGGATGGGCTTTAACTCCAACGCCCCCCCCCCTGGTATGCCAATGGTCAAAAAGTTGTAGTGCTGTTAGCAAAGTACACCCATGAAAATTATATTATTTTTACTCCCCTCTTGGTCCCAGAACAGCCTGTTTGAATGTTTGGTTGGCATAAAAAATCAAGAACCGAAGGGACATGGGGGGGGGGGGGCTTGCGGTTGTGCACTAGCGGGACATTAATCTTTGGTAACCTCATGTCCCCCCCTCCCGCACACACACTAATTGCCTGCCGATTTGCGCTTAACTCATTTTGTGACAATTGTGAAAATGTGGGCTTTTCTAAATGGATTATAGGATTTACAGGTCACATTTCGCTGCAATATGAGCAGCCCTTGTGGGATGTTGCGTTTGTCCTTTTAAATAAAATAGTAATTAAAATCAGTTGGGTTTCACATTTAGTACTTGACACGTACAGCTCAATTTTTCCGTAATTATGCGATAATTACGCGATAGATTTGTAACTTTGTTGGATGTTTATCGACTTTATGAGCATGTTATTCTATTTTTGAACCCCTATGCGAAGACGGAGAGTGGCGTATAAAAAACAACGCCGAAATATACGCAATACTCAACGGAGAAGACATAGTCCGGTTCATAAAAGCGCAACGCATAAGATGGCTGGGACACATCGTAAGAATGTCAGACAACCGCATGCCGAAAAAGATGTTCAAAGCAGGCATGACAGGAAAACGACTGGCCGGACGTCCTCGAAAACGCTGGAAGGATGAGTTGGAAACTGACCTTCGCGAGTTGGGAGTCAGTAGATGGTGGAGCGTTGTACAGAACCGAGATGACTGGAGGAGTGTTGTCGAGGAGGCCAAAGCTCATCAAGGGCTGTAGAGCCAGAAGAAGAAGAACAACAAGAAGAATGAGTATGTTGTTTAATTTATTTTATGATCATAGTATCATTACATCCAGTATAAATACATAATGACTATTTAAGATAAGATAATTATTTATTTCCATCAATACAATACAATACATTTATACATTGTTACATTTTTTTCTTCTTAAGACTTAAACATTGTAATGAAGAAGGGCCCTAAGGGATAAGCCCGCGCTGGACCCTTGAAACATATTATAAATTATTAGATTAAAAAGTGATCTACTAACTACTACGAACTAAACTAAGCTAAGCTAAACTAAGCTTTGTTCTGTTACTGGGCATGTAAATCCTTGTCTTATGTTTAAAGGGCATAGAACCGTTTTACATGTCCTCCGAAGAATGCCTGGAAAGGTGAGGAACTCAAACCAAAAACCGCGTGGAAGTCCATACCAATTCACTGCATGAGCTGAATATATTGTAGAAACCTCTGTATGACATGGGAAAGTAAATTGTCAGAAAAATACCGTGCTCCTCCGTCCTGAGCACTGCTCTATTTGGGATGTGGTCGGCAACATGGCCGGTAGCTTTTTCACGTAGTGAAGATACTTATTAGGCTTAGGTAGAATTTTTCCACATGCTGAGTGTATTTCGAACTCTGAACTACCGGTTCGTAGCTTATTTCGCGACCGACTGCTCTACGGCTGCACCTTGTTGCAAATATGTCAGCTGGAGCCATATTACCGACCTATGACGTGTTTTTGTTTGTTTATTAAAATGAAATACCACGAAGTCACGAGTAATTTAATTTTTTCTATGACATGGGGAGCTCCTTTCTCTAGTTCAGAACAGAGGGCCAAATGCTATGTTCACTAGGTTATGTAAAATGTCAAAGTGTTGCGAGAAACGGCCCAAGACTTGTATTCACCCATCCGGACTGTTTTGAATGATTATCATTATAAAATAATCCTTGAAAAATTCTTCTCGACTAATACATCTCTTTATGGAGCTCCTAAGTATCATCCTTGAATTATTACTATCATTAGTTGTCCTTAGCAGATTTTTCACTTTAACTACCATACTAAACGCAAAGCTTTGATAAAGGACGGAGAATATAAAACTCTTGATGCAAGTGAATATTAATTAGAGCTAGGTGACTAACGACCTAAGTTTTTTTCATTCTTTTACCTGCCTCCTCCTTGCACCTTTCTAATTTAAATGGGATTTGAAGACTTTGTAGATGGCGTACCTCATGTTATGTAACCATATGTAAAGCTGATTTTCTTCTTCTCAAGTGCATATGGGCAAGTATATACATTATTTGTATGACGTATGTTGTCAGACGACCGCATGCCCGAATACGTCGGATGTCGGCTGGACGTCCTCGAAAACGCTGGAAGGATGAGTTGGAAACTGACCTTCGCGAATTGGAAGTCCGTATATGGTAGAGCGTTGTACAAGACCGAGATGATTGGAGGAGTGTTGTCGAGCAGGCCAAAGCTCATCAAGGGCTGTAGAGCCAGAAGAAGAAGAAGAACATATACAATACTGCGTGTAATCAATCAATCAATCAAATATATTTATTCCAATTTTTCCAACAAGACAAGTATACATAAAATGACAAAATTAAAATTAACTTTAAATACGCTAAATTAAATTAAGTGATATTACATTCAATACTTTACAAGGAATTATAACCAGCCCAACTGTGTTTCCACGTGCTATGGCCGGTACAGTATTTCAGTTTAACTCAGATTTTTAACGACAGTAACGACAGGTATGTGTTACGTAATACGTATACATTAAACATACGTAATACATTAAACAAATCAGAATTGAAACAACTACTAGAACAGATTTAAAAATGGCTAGAAAAGCAATCACAAATGAAACAGTTAATGGCATCCGCATCATATCCCAAACCAAAATATTACAATCCTAATAAAGCAAGAGAGTAAAAATGCACAATTGGGGGTGGGGGGGGGGGAAGGAAAATTTCGAAAGAGAGGGGTAACGCTATACCTTTCGTCACAAGTTTTTAACTAAAATTTTGCGTTCCTTTTCTTTCAAAACGGGGACATTGAAATTAAACATGATTTAAGTCATCTCGTTCGGCCCCGCTATCACACTCTAGACCGCCAGACGATAATGTAACAAATGGTTAATATTATTCTAGTTTGAAAACTGAATGATTAGATTAGGGCCTTAAATTGCTAAATGCGTCACCCATTCAGTCTGAAAGACCGTTATAATTATCTTTAAATTATTTTATGGGCGTAGAACATTGAACCATGATCTGCCAACGACCTCATTGATTTGCTGGACATTATTAGTATTGTTGCCGCATAAATTTTGGCAGTTGGCTAACTGGTACAAGTTCTCAATGTCAACCCTCACCCCACACCGACGAAAATGATCAAACTAGGACTTGCTTACATCGAAATTCGAGGGTATAAAAAACTGGACTTGGCGGGATTGAAACCCACGATCTACGCCTATCTGGGACGTCGTCTTAATCCACTAATTTCGGTTATAACGAGGTGGTTACCTCTTCAATCAAAGATAATTTAATGTCAGTGTTTTATTCCATAAAATATTGCATTATACATGCTTAACATGACTCATTGTAACAGACGTGAGCCAGTCTTAACCAAGTTCGAGAAAGGGCTTAGTGTGATGTTATTAGTCACATACTGTATTTATCTTGCTTCTTACTGGCTTAGGGGCGCCAATAAGAAGCTTTGCTCGTATCTTTGGGATGATGTCTGTAAAACCTTAATGTCTATGGATTTTCTCATTGCCTCTCTCTCTCTTTCGAGAGAAAATATTTGTCTTGTTGCATTGGCAAATTACCTGAATGGTCTATAAATTAGCCCCATATTATTTGAAGGCAACTTGCTCATTTACTTTATGAGTAGGAGAGGGACGAGACACAATTGAAATTTCAAACTTTCGAACGGGGAGTGGCTGCCAAAATTCCTTTATCAATTAGTTTGACTCAAGAGTCTTAACCCTTCGTGACTTGAGTCCGGGAATTTTATTATGTGACAAAACTATGTGTTTTAGACCATGATTACTGTAGTAATTTCATTGCATTTGTTGGTGGTTTTGTGACAATCTGGAGGAATTTTCTTGTTTCGCAAGTTAATCTATTATTATTTTCCAACTGATAGCGGTACCGCTGCCATAAGATATATATATCTATATTTATTTACTTTGTAATGTGCAGTTTAAGTAGTTACATTTGCGGATAACGGTTATACATTTGGTTTAAACAAAAAGCCTATGTTAACCCCTCTGAATTGGTTTGTAATGCCTTCTATGTACAGCATTGAAATTTTTTTAAGAATTAAAAAAAAAAATGATCTTCCGGTCTATGACTAATTTAAAATTAGCTCTGCTTAGTTAAACCATATATGGTCACTACGGCAGCGTTGCATTCCCAATTAATTAAATACTAACTTCACTATAATAATAATTTAATCGGCTTCGGTGGCAAGGTGGTAGCACGCTTGCACTTGTGCGAGTCTCTGCACACCTTGTGATCGGAGACTTAGCATCTGGTGGGCTTTATTAGGATTATGGAATTATAAAAAACGCAATAATATCTGAAAATCCATGCGTTCTTTGGCAGTGCATGGGGCAGTATTATATAAGCAGGTTTACGGCCATAAAAACGCATTTAAAAAAGAAAATGGCATCCACGTAAGCTATGTTCCTCTTGCGACAAAAATTAACAATACCGTACACTACAGTATACTAATACCCTAGCATAGGCATACTGGTATTTATATTGCAAGCATGTAAAAATTTGAAACGTGGGGGGCTGGTAGTGAATGAAAGGCATGTGACTTGTTCGCGGTGGGCCGCCTTGTTGCTTCATGTTAAATTACGTGCGAACGAAAATTAAAGTGACAGACAAGTGCCACACCAGTTGTCTATTACCATGTTCCTAATTAATATCTTGGTGACACTCCGGATTCCAACTATTGACTCGCACTTCCTCCTAATACGTGTCACAGACTCCAAATACAATTACCTTTAATTTTGAACTTCGGCTTCGATGGCAAGGTGGTAGCGTGCTTGTACTTGTGCAAGTCTCTGCGCGCCGTGCGATCGGAGACGTGTCGTAACTCAGCACAAGTATTAATTTACTCATTGAGGCGACTGAAGAGGTCAATCGGATACATTCATTAAATTGTTTGTATGCTATTAACCTTTTAAAAAAAAAAAAAAAAAAAAAAAAAAAATACCTTATGAGAACTGACTGTAATATTTGACTATAGTCTAGGAAGGCTGGATCCAGGAATTCCGAGAGGGCATTGACAATATTCTATCAGGTACATACACCATACCCACTCCGTACTATACATACATTCATACATATTTGCTTCCAATAAAGTTAAGCTTGCTTTAAATCAGTCAATCTTGTCCAAATTAAAAATAAAACGGGCCTAGCTGATAGGGCAAAACTCTTCTTTTGTATACTGTACTGTATTGAGATGATATTTATAAAAAAAAAATCCCTACCAAATAAAGCTGATTTATGTCGGGGTATCCGCAAACCAAGTCCATTTCTATGCGAATTCAATGGTTATAGACGGTCATAGAGATATGAAGGAGCTGCACTATTCAAAACCTTATAAAATAGTAAAAGTGAGTGGAAAGTTCTTTTTTCACGTAATTTTAACCACTCAGCCCTGCAGTAAAATGGGGATATGTGATTTTAATTGATACTTTGTAGGTTGCATGCAGATTAAATGGAAGACAGCTGTCAAAGTTGCAACAGTATTACATTATGGCATTATATGATGGCCCCCCCCCCCCATGCGTCAAATCCTGGGGGAGACGGAGGAACAAGTCAACGATTTGTTGATGTTTCTGAACACTTCAGGAATTATAGCCCAATCTAACTCAGGTAGCATTCCATTCACACACTTACATGCATACATACATACATAGAACTGTTTTTGACGGGGCAGCCTCGTTGTCCAGTCCGCTCCTGATTGCAGTTCATAATTACACTGTAACGACATTAATAAACTCGGTGGGCGTATAAGCAAGCCCTAGCTTGCAGTCGCCCTTGAAACAAATTAAAAAGAACCGGTCCGAGTTCACTCGAACATGCTTTCCAATTTATCAAATTTATTAGATAGAGAAAATTAGTAATTTTATGGCAAATATTTTTCCTATGGTTAAATTTCCGATATCTCGGGGGGGGGGGGCGGTTGTCCACCTGACGTCACTGGAAGTGAGGTAAATTCTCGATAGGTCAAACAAACACATTAATAACCACACAGCAATAATGGCAGGGCATGCAATGCATTTTAGCGCGAATTTTCTATCATTTTTTTCAAAAAATAATTTTTTGGGCAAAACCAAATATTTTTTTGGGAAAGCAACCTATCCGGTTTCGTTACTCAATTTAACACCTAAAACATGCTTGAAGGTAGAAATCATCGATAGAAAGGTTTCGCATTTTTTTAGTCATTTTTTCATTAAAATTTAGTTATTTTTATTTTTTTACCCCCAGAAGCAAACTATCAAGGGGCAAGCGACCCCCCGCATTTTGTCAACATTAATAACGACTACAATCTACGAGAATTTAAAAGAAATCGTTGGAGCCGTTTTTGAGAAATAATTTTTTTAGACGTTTTTTTGGAGTTTTTTGAAAATAAAACCCCCCAAATTGAGTTAGCCCAAAAAAAAAAAAAAAAAATGGTCCCGAGGTATGATTTTTGTGAACCTACATCCAAATTTCACTCAAACCGACTGAGTAGTTTGCCCGGAAATTGACGAACAGACAGACCGACCGACCGACAGACCGACCGACAGACAGACATTTTGTAAAAACCACTTTTTTGGGTTCCTGGGACCTCAAAACGTGTAAATCCGTTGAAATCTCGGAATCGAAAATTTCGACCATCACAAAGCTTTCCTTATACTACGTATAAATTAGAAAGCAAAAAGAGTATTATATTAAATCAGGAAAAGGCAATCGGGACAGAGCGGTACTCGAACCCATGGTGATCTGCAATAATATAAAAAGTTCTGTACATAATTATATTAAATATTGATTTTTTTTCTATTACTTAGCTAACCTAGTGGAGTTAGGGCTATGAAGCCATCCCTTGCACTCAACTAGGAACCGCCTGCTTTACATGCTCTCCGAAGCATGGCCAGAAAATGTAGCATGTGGTGCGAATCGAACGAACAACCTTTCGGGTGAAAGTCGGAGTCTGCACCACAACTCTACATGTCCTGACTAAGTAACTCTGCCATCTGTCGGATGAACTTTGTAGCTGTCTTAGCTATTAAATTAAAAAGCACGTGACCACTCTGGGCTTTATCAATATCACTAAGGATAAAATGGATGATGGAATGAATGCCATAATTGATATTGATTGCAGCCGTTAAAATTGTAATTGTAGTTATTTACCAGCTCCGATCGTGGGCACACTGGCTCTCTATCTAATAATATTATGGGCAACAACCTCTCTCCTCTCATGATTCTCATAAAGTAACATTATATCGCACTGCCTTATTACGAGTTATAAGCTTTTGGAGCTGTAAACGTGGGAAGAAATTTCTGGCAATACTTACGGACACACCGTAGCTCGTTCATGACAGTTTATATAGAGTTCTGCCATGGGAGAAAAGGGATATGGGTATGAAACAGCTTCCCGCCAAGGAGTATAATTTGAATATCTAATTGACACGTCTTTATTTGGCGAATCAGAGCACTCTCCTATTTGGAACTAGAGTTGTAAATAGGAGAAAAGGGGTATTCGCACCCGCCAAGAATATATTTTGAACTTACTGCCACCGGCCAACGGCCTTACCATGTTGAATCCATGAGAGCAGAGCATCTTTCAAACTGCGGCTAACTTGGTACTGTGCACAGCGTTGGCAGGGGAACATGGTGGGACTATACCAGTTAGTCTACATGCGTGTCGAGTCCTGGTCACCTCCGATGTAATCGTGTGACTTTACTATGTTCCCCAAGTGGTTCGGAATCCACTATGATTAGGCGGTCCACCCTGTCAGTCAACTCCCCTGTCCCCCGAGGTGAAAGAGTCTGCCCTTAGGGTGGCTTGAGTTAATCAAAATACTCACTCCCCCCACCAGGCGGACAGGGTTGGCTAAAGCAGAAATGCTGAAAGCAGGCGTTACAAACAACAGGAGGTTATTAAAAGAACTTAATTAATATATACCCTTGCGCTTGCCCTAACCACATGTCGCAGCCGCAGTGGGAGTCATTCAATTCAGTCATTCATTCAGTGGTGACCACCCTGCCTGTGTGCCAACCATAAAAAGCCATTGAAAAATTGTAATAAATAATAATTAATGGTAGAAATAAAATTGTTATCACTGGAAAAAGTTTTTCCCATCCACAAAAACCAGCAGTAGAATTAATGATAATAATAATTGTCCCTTATTATGAAGTAAAATTAGACCCATAATTAGCCGATAATAATTGTAACAAAAGATTTTAAGGCTGGAGCATCTTCAGTTGAGGCCCGACATTACTTTTAATATTATAATATTATAAGAGGATGTGGAACGTAGATATTGGCCACCCCTGAGTTAATCAGTTATTTTTCTTATTTAATTTGCTACGCAAGTTATAATGATTTGGCACATGGAAGTTGTAGCGGACTTCTTTATACTTAGCATAGCGTATTTTTAAATTTTTGTGTTGTAATATTATTTAATGAACTAAAATGTCACTCATTGCAAAGTTAATGGAGAAATGGCTGCACAAAAAGTAAAATGACCCTATGATATTGTGTATGAAGAAGTCTTCTTCAACTTGGATAGTCTTTATAGCTTGCATAGTAAATTTAATAAAAAATAGAAACTGACTGATTTTTGGGTGGCTTAGGGGTGATAAAATATTGTGTTAAAATTATATTTATTTTCGAATCGAACCTTATTTTGCTGGCCTAATCTCTATAGATAAAAATGAATCCCTATTTCCCTTTGTCACGGCATCACGCGTGAACGGCTGGACCGATTTCACTTTTTTTTGTTTTTTTGTTATTGTCAGAAGGTTGTTATGGCAGAAAAAATTTAAAAATGACATTTTTCCCAAAATCAGAGCCTATTTTACCATTTTCGACCCTTATACATTGGTTTTCCTATTCTGCGGAAACCCCGATAAAAAACATCCAGAGCCACTACGGCCAAAATGGCTTCGTAGCGGTATTCGGTGAACCTTTGGCCAACTTTCCCCCCTAGTCTCCCAACTATGCCATGCCTGACTGCTTCTGGATAACTCAAAAAGTAAAAACGTGCAGCAACTCGAAAAAATTCCCATTTTCGACGAAAAAACGCGGAGAAAAAATGGATTCGAAAAATTTAAAACCACATTGCTACTTTCCACTATTCTTGCTCTTTACGACTGTTTAACCGGTTTTGCTTCTCGACTAGCGGTTTCGCCACAGCTAGGTACTTCAGGGGGACGTGAAAGTCGCTTGCAAGCGGGAAAAGGGTACTCTCAGTGGTGCATGCATAAAGTTAAAAAATTCCACAGCCTGCAATTTTTAACCGAAGGCCCCTTATAAAATATATAATAGGGGTCTTCACGGTGTTGGTGTTATAAATAAATAAATAAATAAGGACTTTTTGTTCTATTACTAAGCCAACATAGCGGAGTTAGGGCTATAAAGCCCTCTCTTACACTCAACTAGGAAGGCCCGGGACCGCCTGCTTTACATGCCCTTCGAAGCATGGCCAGAAAATGTAGCAAGTGTAGGACTCAAGTTAGATGTGCTATCCAAGTTAACACACAATCGTGAGTGGAGTCGTGGACCTCGGGAGTGAGTTATCATGCTATATCGAAAACAGCGTAAACAACGTGGTAGTAGTCAGACGTTCGTGGCACGGGTTGAAAGAATCGACAAAAACAAAGATGGTGGCGGTCAAACCTGAGCTATCTATCGCAGGGCAAGGTAAATAACACGTTAACCAAATTGAAAGTGCGTTTAGGATAGCACGCTGGTTAGCTGGTTAACTTAGTTAGCTTAGCCTGATATAACACACTTAACTAGGTATAACACGAACACTGTGAAGACCCCTTATATAGAGTTACTTAGCATAAAATGGAATTACGAGTATTCCTAATTGTTGTGACCTTCTTCCTTATTTTCTCAAATCTGTGAATGGGTTCCTCCTCCCCCCCCCCCCCCCCCGGGCTCATTTCTTATGTATGAAATACAGTAATAACGATCGAATTAAATTGCTTGTTCAGGCATTATCTGTAAGTTTCCCAAAGTCACGCTTTTATTGCAATACAGTGCATTATAATTTTTAAGGGTAGATTGGCGTGTGGTTTTCTTGCTTCTTACTTTTAGTTATCTGTACTATTAACTATTATAATATTTGATTCCTAAATTTTCTGATTAATTATTATAATTATTATTAATAAGATTAGTTATCATTTATTTCAGCAGAAAGTCACTTAATTTCGCAGATAAGTAAGTAATTTTGCGGCGATTTATGAACGCTTAATTATAATTTTTCAAATTTGTTGTTCTGAGACTAATTTTTAATTGTTTTTTGTTCCAGGTAAGTGTATATGCCAACCGGTCCTTGCGATGGCCAGGGGATTTCCAGCAGGTTGATTTTAATTTTGGTTTGAGGGGTGCGCCGTTAGTACAAAATAGACTTGGCACTATTGCAATAGGACTGTGCAACTATTCTTTTGTCTATTAGTATAATCTAGTCTAGGTTCAGTTTCCCAGAGCCCTCTATTCATTTTGCCGCCTCATTTATTACTATATACATATTTATTTCTATGATAGAAATGATATTCCATTAAAAAAAAAAAAAAAAAAACAGGACTACCCAGAAATGGTTCAGGCGATTCAGTGCCATTGAATATACTAGTGGCCATGCCATAATCGGGTTCATTTGTGGCGTCATTTTGTAGATGGCAGTACCAGTTGCAATGATATCACAGCGTTGATTTTTCCATAAGCCTCAATACTATTTTAAAATGATTTTTAATTACTCATTATTTTAAAGTGATATTTTTCTATAAATCATGGAGAATATATATATTAAATTATATGCAGCGAAATAAGGTCCAGACAGTGGCGGCTCGTCCATAAGGGCACTGGGGCTACAGCCCTCCCATAATTTTACAGGCAAACAAAGCAATTTCCTTTTAATAATAATAATAATAATGAAATATTAATATACTATTCTGAAGAAAAATGCAACTGCTACAATTCGGCTATGCTATGTGCGTGCTCTTGGCAACTTGGGGCAATTTTCAATTTAGCCCCGGGTCGCCATGGCAACCGAGTCAGGCAAAAGTTAAGAAGATCGTTCGCACCATTGAAAAGGTGTACACAACTTTTCTCTTATGGACCTTGCAATGCAATTCATGCCATATGCATTTATACATGGGCAGCGGGGCAGCGCCCCAAAAATGACTTTAAATGTTTCGTATTAATAATATCGTTGAATATTGGTATTTTTTTAAAATCATAATTATAAGAGTTATTTTTGAGAAGAGTTTCACTATTTTGTCATGACTAATGATTATTATAAAATTTTTCAAAGAAGAATTTTTGACTAGGGAAGTCAGGTTCTGCCCAACGGCCAGGCAGGGTAATGTAAACAAATATTACAAAAATGTAAACAGCGAGTGATAGACTTGTTTGCCACATCGAAATGCTGAAGAATCTATTTGTTATTCAAGTAGTGGTAAGTTATATGCTATTACTTTATTACAATTCGTTGCCCCACCATTTTGATACACCACGAGCCGCCACTGGGTACAGACATAGTAAAAATATTATAAAAAATATTAAAAGAATTAATTAGATGCTAAGAGCTTAGTTTTCGCATGCAAACGGCGGCCATTTTGAATAATATGGATATCGGTTTGTCGTCAGCGAACCTAGTGACCAAAACTGTCCCTACAGAACCTCATTGCCATAGTGGCCCACTACGGTCAAATTTTGCGAATTGTTTTTTCTGGTGAAATGCCCACAAACTAAAAAGGTCAGACGCCCCGCTGGTGTCAGCCCATTGTTCAGTACGTCAGTGTCTAGCTCAAAACATTATTACCAGGGATGGCCAAAATACCCTACTTACTTTTGCTTTTACCGCGCCTTATCCCATGTCGGCGTCGGCGGCACGACTGCAGCGTTTCCACACAGTCCTGTGTGTCCTCGGCGGCTCGACGGAGAGCCCCAAACTTCTCATATCTCCGGCGATCTTTCTTTTCAGAGTAACTTTGGGCTTCCCTGGTGGTCTTCTTCCTTGTATCTCCCGGTTTATTGCTCTTTTGACTAGGTGGTTTTCGTCTCTACGTATTACGTGTCCCCACCAGTTGAGCCTTTTTCTCTAACCGTCATAGTGTTATATTCAGTGTTAGTCAGTTAGTGCTCTACTGGAGATGTTGAAGCGAGTAGGATGCCTGGCAACTTAATTTATCAGAAGGCATAGTTCACGCAAAATGAGAAAAGTATGGACATGGAATGTTTTGATCCTGTGCAACACCGTAAAAATATTCTTTGCACAATTTTTGTTATGCCTTGCAAGGCTTGCATCCAATGCAACAAGGTAACACAAAATGGTGCAAGGAATATTTTAATAGTGTCGCACAGGATCAAACCATTCCATGTCCATACTTTTCTCATTTTGCGTGGACTATACCCATTGTAGTTGGATTGGCAAGGAGGATTTTATTTTCTTCTTAGTCGCGAGTCTCTCACCCCAACAGTCTATTCCTCAACTAAGGCGCCCATTCCACCGACCGGCTAGGGCTACTTACAAAAACGGTGACGTGGTAGCAGACATTCAAGACTTAGGTGCCGTTTCCACCGACCTCGCATTGCAGAATTGACGGAAATGTTTATTTTCCTCTATGCCATAGTTAAAATTGATCAATGATCATAGAGTAAAATCACAAACTAAAATTAAAAAATGGCGTCATGGGATATGTTAAGTACAAACATTTTAATAGATTTCTATAAAAAGAAAAATTCTAATTTCCGTCAATGTCATTTGCATCCTGCAATGCGAGGTCGGTGGAAACGCCACCTAAGTCTTGAATGTCTGCTACCACGTCACCGTTTTTGTAAATAGCCCTAGCCGGTCGGTGGAATGGGCGCCTAACAGGCCTACGCCATTACGTGCAACTCTGATTAATTTGGAACTTAACTTCAAAATGAAAAAAGACTCACATTTTATTATTATTATTATTAATAACTCAGCGACACTCCCCGCTGTGAATGATGAAAACAACTGACATTAACGTTGTATTGTTTCTATTGTTAGGAATATGAAATGGCTGCCAGTCGAAATATTAATTCAAGCCTATAATGGAAGCAGGGCTTACGAATGTGACGACTTAGTGACAAACGGCTGAATCCAAAACAACTGAGTTCCTTCATTAGGAAACCATCGTCGCGTAGGTACAGGAAAATCAAACCTTTTTGGAATTGTTGTCAATGTTCGAGTTTTTGATTTTCCATTACAAACTGTATCAGACAAGGGCATTTTTTTTTGTGGCAAAAAAACTGAAAAATTAAATGAGTTATTGCTGTTGTTAATGCGAATTTTGAAAAAGGATTTTATAAGTTTATAAATGAAAATAAGGAGCTATAAAGTCATTAAAATGAACGTGGAGCTTGTGAACGAAAGCAAACGCTGACTCATTGTTCTCAGGCTTTTTCTTCCTTTCTTATATCCTCCCCGGTTTTTCCTGCTGACAGTTTACTCGCTGAAAGGTTAATTTTTGGAAAAGTCTCAATGATGATGATAAACGTTGAATAGCCTATTTTCATCTTGAGAGAAATATTCAAAATTAGCTCCAAAAATAATCAGGGGTAAAGCTTTTTGGTTTTGTCTTGTTTCTTTTGTATTTCTAAAGAGGTGGGCGCATTTGTGCGTTTTTCATTATTTTAACAATGCAGAATGCGCTTTCTAATGTATTAAGCTATTGTACAACATTAAATTGGCTTGAATTAAAACCAGCTCTCACTAGTTTTTCACGCTTTATTTTTGGGCTAATTAATTAAAGGATATATTAGCGCCAACTTTCTGGTACACCCAAGCCAATAATAAAATAGATACCTAGATTCAATGAGTTGGCCTGCCTGTTGATAATACGGCAAGTACATTTAATGGAGTGCATTTAAAGTTCTCTAATTGTACAGCAAGTAATTGTTTTTCTTTTGGTAATTAGGGGTTTTGCATTACCTGCACAAAAATTTTGAGAAAAAGTTAGTTCTGAAAACCGATCATACCGATGGATAATGAAAATAATTAAAGTGAAAATGGTAAAATTGGGAATAATTTGAAAAACACCCTACAGCCTATGTTCACTAGGCATAGAATTTGAGTATTCTCATTTCATATAAAATATCATGTCAACGTATACGCAATTCGCTGTACACTGTGAAGATATCTAGGTCATACGTCTTCAAAATGTTTAATTCCGTTGAAATCTCGAAATCGAAAATATTTAAAATACAGAACTTCATTTTTACGAACGTATACACTGTAAAGAAAACCAAATAACGCCTCTAAATATGAATATTTACCTTAAATGACTTACTTCACCAGGTTTTGCACTGTCCGGCAGACATTTTTGGAAACCAATTCGTAGGTCCTGAGACTTAGCGTAACGAACATAACGTGTAATTCTGTTGAAATCTTAGTAAAAAATAATAAAAAATACCAATACAAAATATGAAACCAAACTTAAACCAACGTGTAAATACAAAAGAAAAAAAGAACGCCTCAAAACATGAACATTTTCGTCACAAGGGAGTTGCTTTAATTTTGCCCCCCTTTCACATCATTTTGCACTTTAATTTCCCCGTCCATCGCCTTAACGCGGTATTGCACGTCAACAGCGGAATTAGATCATAAACTGACAGAAGATACAAAATTTACTGAACATCAATTTTGCAACCGCAAATATAAATATTTACGCGAGAGGAGCGGGAAAGGGTAGCTTGTTTCATTGCACGGTCCTCTCATATAGTTTTCATTGCATTTTAATACTCTTTGGTATAGCTTTATGCATGAGTGTTTTGACATTTGTTTGACACTCTGTATAGTTATAATTACATAATTTTACATCTTGTTAGACCTTTATTAACACAGCTGGTCCCGAAGGTGTTGAATACTGTGCTTGGACATATTCATATCTAGCGATTTAAAGCCTGGATGCTATCACTGTATCCTCTAATTTGAGTTTGTGCTCCTTGACCCAACCCTTGTCGGCTATTTTGACCATGAAAGGTAGCGATAGTAAATAGTTCTGAGTTAACTGGACTATGAAGTGAAAAGGCAAGGCTTAAGGCTCGACATCAATTGATATTTAGCACTGGGCCTGGTACCTTAGGCGCCCATTCCACCGACCGGCTAGGGCTATTTACAAAAACAGTGACGTGGTAGCAGACATTCAAGACTTAAACGTTCCGTAGGATGTCGTGCAATGGCGGTTTTTACGGATGTTCTGACAATGGATTAAAAATTTAAAAATCCACTTCGATGCCTCAATCAAAGTGACGTAATATTTTTGTCGCTAAATTTGAGGTAAGTGGTATTTTGATCGATTCGAATGTGTTTTGCAGAATCTGATTTATTTAATTGAAAAACAGATTTTTTGGTCACTTGTAGCTGAGACATAGTCCAGTGGAAATAAGTGTTATTACATTCGAATGAAAGTGTTCATTACTGAAGGTTTCTATTTTTTGGTATCTACTCAAAATGACTAAATTTGACACTTCTACAGTTTTACACATATCCTTATTTCCCCTTTTATGGTTCAGTTGGAGCTCATTGCAATAAAGCCTATTAAATAGTACTGATGGTGCTTTTGCTGTTCTAGTAACTTTTTCTCCCATAAGTTGCGTACAATATCGTATGGAAAAAATGTAAGGGGTTCAAACTTAATTCATATTAATTGTAAATTAATTGAGAGGCATTTGACGAAAAAATGTTCATGGCAATAGGGTCCTCACTATTTCCTTTTTTAATCGGTACTTTGTTCGAGTCAAAAATTAGTAGCCTTATCTTAATTTTTCTTAAGAATTTGAGAAGTATTTGAACATAAATTGTATCACATTTTCAAAGTTAGTTTATAAAAACAGAGGTTTCCTTCCCATTCCATAGCTTTGGCTTTAGAAGTCGAGTGAGTTCTAGGTGTTCCACTTCATTGCTCAAACCCCCATAGGAGCTCTTGAACGTTTCTGCCCCCTTTCCACCCGCCTCGGCTTCTGGAGGCAAACAACCACACCCGCACAAATGCGCAGATAGAAGGACCTGAGCTGTCTTGTCTCATTGAAGTGGGGGAACTGAACAGCAGCGTGCGGGTTCAAGAGGCTGAAGTAAAGGGGAAAAACGGGGAGGGGGCTGCTGACTCTACAGATATGAGGAGTCTTCCATTTCCCTTCCAATTGGAGTAAAACTTGATTTCCGGGGAGTGCAGGAAATGAGTGTCAAATCATGTGTACCTTTGCTGTACTTCAATTTCTCGTTGCGTCCCTAATATAATTCTAATGATTGGCTACAGCGAATCCGGTAGACGGCTTGGGATCGCCGTAAGGCATAAGGACTTCTCTATTTTGCTTGCATATTAATTAATTATACATTTCTGATTTCCTGTACAGGGCACCGGGATAGTCCAGTACGTAGAGAACTGAACTATGAGACGAAAGGTTTAGGTTCGAGACTCTATGTAAAAGGTAAAGTTTACCTTCGCCGACAAAAGAAATGCGTGGTTACCGTATGTGTTGCTGACCAAAAAAACAGCACAGGGGATTCTCTAACTGTTCCTAGGCTTCAAACCATATTGGGTTTTTTTGTTTGTTTGTATTGTTCTTGTTTAGATTTATCTGCTTGCCCCTATTTAAGACTCTTCCCCCAAAAGTAGAGTACCCAGAAAAATCTTTGCACGATTCGAACCCACGATCATTTTCCTAGATATATTTTCAGTTATGACGAGGAAGTTGCCTCTTCAAGCTAAGTTAGTTTAATTTCAGTATTATATACCATATAATGCTACAATATATTCAGAGTTATTGCATGTATGTATTAAGTTTCCATTAGTTTTATCATTTAGCTTTCTTTCGTGTTGTGGCGGAAAACTTACAAAAAAACAACTTAAACGTAATAATTCACAAGAATTATTATTAAAGGATACCAGTTTCGGTAAATACCAACAATGTTAGGCTCGTCAAAATACATTTATTTTTCATAAGTATTGATTGCGGCCGTTTCTGGCACTTTCTTGTCATGTCAGAATGCCCGATTGTGTTAGTTTTGGGTAACTAGTTACTAACACATTCCTGCCAGAATGCCCGACAAGGTTTGTTTTGGATAACCAGTTGCTAACACTCCTGCCAGAATAGAGAATCCCAGATTGAGTTAGTTTTGGATAACCAGTTTCCTACACTTTCCTGCGAGAATAGCGAATTCCTGATTGAGTTAGTTTTGGGTAACCAGTCTCCAACATATACTGGAATCGGAATGTACACCCAGAAGATATTCGTAGCAACTTTACTCCATTGAAAAATATATTCTGGAAAAGACTTTCCGTAAGACCTTAAAATGTTCAGAACGGCCCTTAGTCGCCCCAATTGATGATGAAGACAATACAGATGTTTCCTTTCCTGTGATAGTCGTGTATAGCGTTGACGGAGTAGGATAGTCTTTTTTGCTGCTTGATTACAGATTGCCCCGTAGATACTGCTAAGGGAAGATATGGGCCAATGAGTGACAAAGGCTTACGTTAGTTTCTTTGGAAGCGACTAATTACTAATTAGAGCAAAGGGTCCCCATTACGACAGCTCAATCACTTCTTCCGTCTACACGGCTGGTTGATTTTTCTTCAACATAGAAAAGGGTCTCTGCAACCAGAGGATGTTAAATATTGAGTTTTTTTGTAAATTCCTTGCTGTCGAAAAATTGAAGAGGGTTGAGTTTTTTTTTTTTTAATTTGGTTGTGTGCCCATGTAGGCTTCTATGCTAAAGTTTTCTAATGAAGGGAAGAAACGCCATGGCAGGACAACCCTTTGAAAATATTTCTTCACCGCTCTATTTGGCATTTTGTGGTCAGAAATTTGTTTACAGCCATGTTTTTCCCCTACCGGTCCAGGTAAACCGGAAAAATTGTCCCATTTTTATCAAATCTCTGCGATCTACGCCGGTGGATTAGGGCCCAATGCTCTAAATAGGAAGGATGGCTGCCTTGTAGAAAACCATGGGGGACAATGATTCTCCTGTCTAATTTTACCCTGTCCCAAAGTATAAAAACAAAAGATTTGCCTGGCGGTTTAGTAATTGAAATTGGCCTTTGTGCATGAAAAATTGAGTCCTATGTCTCGCTAATTCGTGGGCATTTGTGTTGTCGTTGATTTGATCTGATGTCATTTGCTTATAAAACTATATGAAGACTTGGTTGTTCCTCGCTATGAAAGAGAAGCTTCTTTTATTAATTAGTAGAACCCTATTTCCAAAGTGATAAATAACCACTTCTTGTCGATTCTTAATCAAATTACATTTGTTTCAGGTAGGGAGGGCAATTGTATCGTAGAATGTTGGTCTTTTGATAATTCCCAACCGGAATGAGGTTCATATGTGACGTCATTTTGTAGATGGCAGCACCAGTTGCAATGATATCAAAGCGTTGATTTTTCCATAAGCCTCAATACTATTTTAAAATTATTTTTAATTACGTACTATTTTAAAGTGATATTTTTCTATAAATCATGGAGAATATATATATTAAATTATATGCAGCGAAATAAGGTCCAGGCATAGTAGAAATATTGTTAAAAATATTAAAAAAATTAATTAGATGCTAAGAGCTTAGTTTTCACAATGCAAACGGCGGCCATTTTGAATAATATGGATATCGGTTTGTCGTCAGCGAACCTAGTGACCAAAACTGTCCCTACAGAATCTCACTAAAGAGTTTAAAAATTCATAGCACTAGTGAAATAAAAAATAAAAAAATTCCCTCAAAATTGTCCGAAATATTCCCGTCGCAAGTTGTTATTTTGTCAGCACATAAAGTTATTTTCGTTGGAACACTAAATAACTGCGGCACTTGGTCACAACTGCTTACATAAGCATTATTCTTGTCTGCTAAACGTTCTGTTTATAATTTTTTTTCAGTTGTATGCTGTTTAATAGTGACACGACATTTCTACCCGTCTTCTCCCTTGGGGCACCTTGTTTAAGGCAGCTCTTGTTGCCGTATTGTCTGCCATTCATTCCACGGGCCCTAGCCACTGCGGGCTCTCTTGATTTCGGCTACTATCGTAGGTTCTCGGTATAACGCGTAGAGCTCATCATTTCTATGGTTACGTCACTCTCTATGTCCCTCCCTGTCTTCCCTAACCTTGGACCATACACCTTTCGGATTATCTTCCTCCCCTTTACTACACCTTTCAAGCTCGCTCTTCTGAGCACTAACCCATGTCTCACAGCCATAGGTTATGACTGGTAATGCAGATAAGGCATATTTGTCAGAATCAGAGTACTTTCATTAGTAATATAATTCCACCAACTTACAATGTGAAAGTTAAAAAGGCCGTATTACTTAGTGCATTTAAAAAATAGGCCAAAGTGTCATCGTATTGTAGTCATGGACGGATACAGGGAGGCAGGGGGTAGCTGCCCCCCCCCCCCAATTGATTAAATCTGTAGTAAGTTAATTTATTACGCTCCAATTTAATCGATACTACATATAATTGGTCTATTTTGACGAAACCTACCCCGCTCCCCCTCCCCGAAATGGGCTGGATCCGTCCCTGATTGTGGTGGTCGAGTAGTAATTATATATTGTTTTCGATAGTGTTGGACTGTGACAGTGCCAGATATTTTATTGCCGCTGGTACAATCGGACACGCTCTAGCTCATAGAGTATCAATAGAGGCTGTTCGCATGTAATCGGAAATCTCAGTGACCCTTACCTATCTGCCGGACATTTAATTCAATAGTAGCTGATATATAAATGTCTTAATATTATCTTATGTCTTCCCCAGTTGATACATTATTGCTTTCCAATTTATACGTAGTGTAAGGAAAGCTTTGTGACGGTCGAAATTTTCGATTCCGAGATTTCAACGGATTTACACGTTTTAAGGTCCCAGGAACCCAAAAAAGTGGTACCTCGGAACAATTTTTTTTATTTGGGGCTAACTTAATTTGGGGGGGTTTTATTCTCAAAAAACTCAAAAAAACGTCTAAAAAAATTATTTCTCAAAAACGGCTCCAACTAATTCTTTTAAATTCACATATATTGTAGTCGTTATTGATGTTAACGAAATGCGGGGGGTCGCTTGCCCCTTGATAGGTTGCTCCTTGGGGTAAAAAAATAAAAATAACTAAATTTTAATGAAAAATGACTAAAAAATAATTTTTTGTATCGATGATTTCTACCTTCAGGCATGTTTTAGGTGTTAAATTGAGTAACGAAACCGGACAGGTTGCTTTCCCAGAAAAGCATTTGGTTTTGTAAAAAAAGTTTTTTTAAAAAAAATGATAGAAAATTCACGCTCAAATGCATTGCTTGCCCTGCCAGTATTGCTGTGTGGTAATGTGTCTGACCGATCTAGAATTCACCTCACCTCCAGTGACGTCAGGTGGACAACCCCCCCCCCCACCCCCCGAGTTATCGGAAATTTAACCATAGGAAAATTATTTTCCATGAAATTACTCATTTTCTCTATCTACTAATTTTGATAAATTGGAAAGCATGTTCGAGTGAACTCGGACCGGTTCTTTTTTTTAGTTTTAGTTTTATTTTTATTATTATATTGCTTTTGTTATTTATATGTTAGTATAAGGAAAGGTTTGTGATGGCCAAAATGTTTAATTTCGAAATTTTCTATGGATTTAGACGTTTTGAGTACCCAGGAACCAAAAAAAGTATTTTTTACGAAATGTCTGTTGGTCGGTCTGTCTGTTCGTTGATTTGTGGGCAAACTACTGGGTGGATTTGGATGAAATTTGGCATGTAGATTCACAAAAATCATACCTCAGCACAATTTTTTTTTTCATATTTTGGACTAACTCAATTTTTGGAGTTTCACCCTAAAAAACTTCAAAAACCGCTCAAACTTTTTTTTTCTAATAAACGGCTCCAACGATTTTCTTTAAATTCACATATATTATTGTAGTCATTATTAATGTTTAAAAAACGCAGCTGGTTGCTTGCCCCTGAGATAGTTTGGTTCTGGGCCCAAAAAAATTGAAATAACTAAAAAATAATTTTGCTGTGGAACCTTTCTATTAATGCTTTTTAATTTCAGTTGTGTTTTAGGTGTTCAATTGAGTAACAAAGTTTTGTTTTCGAATGAAAAATTATTTTTTGAAGGATCATACTCCATATACATTGCAATCGTCCCATCGATCCATGCAGTGCTTTTAGATTGGGAAAGTTGAGGCAACTGAAATTTAACATTATTTACCATCAAACTCGTCATTTTTTGTTAATTGATAAATAGGAAAGCAAGTACGGGCTCACTCGTACCGGTTCTGTTCAATTCGCGTCATAGAGTTATTGAAAATTTGAAAATCTTCGGTTTTGTATGTAAATGTGCGGGTTAGTTTTAATACTGTGTTATTAAAATCGTAAGTTATTACATAGCGTTGGTGCTGGCCTTCTGCTGGCTTTCTCAGCGTTACTAAAGGACGGTTTTTAAATCTGAGCTTACTCCCTTCTTATCAGAAAATCCTGGGATTTTTGGTATGTTTTAAGACTGGCCGTGTTCGAATATTTTTGATTGCAAAGGGGACCAAAGCTACAGAAGGATTTACTATAAGATGGTGAGGTATTCCTAGAAATCAATCTATCTCCTAGTTCCAACCAAGGGATAAAACCTTCGGTAATCCGCAGGGCAGACAGAAAGTCTTTGTCCTTAAGCTTTCCTTCAATCCAGACAAGAAACCATCGCTTCCCAACGTTACGTACAGTCATCTATTTTGGCTGTAAGCTTCTACAGTTTCCTTATTGATAGACCTTTTTATTCCTTTGCTGAAGCTTATTTAGACAAAAATCAAATCAATCTGAAGCTTTGGGTATTATATAAATCCATATATGGTAGTGTGTGATCTCATATTTTTAAATTGGAAACTTTCATTCACTGTATTTAAATTGGGAATGAAGGGAAGTAAAAATGTTTTATGTCAATATGCTGTAGCGTTTCGAGTGGCATGGTGCAAGTAGCGTATTAGCTATTAGCGTACACACCTGTTTTAATATAAATAGACCTAATGTTATTTATACTACTTTGTATAATAATTTGAAAACCAAAATATTTTAGCTGGTAGAGTAGCCATTCGGGGCTAAAGCTCGTCTAATATAACGACGATTTTCATTTATTCACTCATACAGGCTTCTACAGTTTCCTTGTTGGTAGACCTGTTTATTCCTTCGCTGAAGCTTATTTAGATCTCATATTTTTAAATTAGAAACTTTCTTTACTGTATTTAAATTGGGAATGAAGGGAAATAAAAATGCATTATGTCAATATGATGTAGTGTTTCGAGTTGTAGGGTGCGACTAGCGCACGTCAACTATTAGGGTACACACCTGTTTTGATATTAATAGCCATGCGCAAGCCCGATAAGTTTAGAAGGAACATGTGTTTTTTTATTTTTATTAATTAATTTTTTTTTCGACTGAGAATAATATTAATTATTTACTCTTTCACATGGCTTTATACCTTACGCCCAGTACCGTATACCTTATTCCGCATTTTGTTTCCACATCCTATAGCTGGTGGCTGTTTAGAGCAGTGATTCCCAAACTTTTGAGGCTGTAGCCCACTTTTAAAGGAGTCAATTTACCGTGCCCCCCCCCCCTACCCAGTTTACAAGGAAAATAAATCAATATCTATATACATTGCTAGTTTTTCTTTAATGCGACAACCGTGGTTGCACTTCACTGATGATTTTTTTTGATTTTGAGACCCATGGCTCCCTTGACAGGGCACTGCGCCCCACCGGTGGGCCATGGCTCACAGTTTGGGAACCACTGATTTAGAGAATTTGGTCTCGAAATTAGTTTAAAAATGCTAGCAATATTGTGTTGATATTTTCAACCTGGGATTCCATTAGAAAAAGATGTTCCTCGAGTTATCTGGTTTTAGTCTGAATGTAGAACTTTTTATGACGGCCATAACATGCATTTGAAGATGATTCTACTATTAGTTCCAATCAGAATTTTATAACTTTCGTTGTGAGGTCGCATTGTGCCCATTATCCAACCTGACTGGAACCTGAGGGCTGACGCCATTAAACATTGCATGTATTCACTATACCTGTTATATCGTCAGAACGTGGTAGTTAGCATTAAATAGGGCCAAATTAAAATATGTGAACCAATACCCAATTCTTGGCAATGAATCCAACGATTTGCCGACTTGTTATCATTGTTATTTAAAAATAACAAAAAAAACACTGCTAATTAGTTGATCAATCGAAAACTCTTTACAATTAGAAAAAATAATGACGGCAGAACGGAATTTAAAAATGTGAGAAAATTCCTTTTCTTCGTGTTGTACATTTCTTAATTGAAGCGCCTATAGGCCAAGGGGTGTAAGTGACAAAAATAAACATTCGGGATAATTAAGACCAAAGTTTGCAACTCAATTGAAAATGTACCTTTTACATGAATTCTAACAATGTCAAAATGACAGAACCTGTTCCCGTTGGTTTCTGGGATAAATACTTCAATGAGCCAAATGTTTAATAACTTGCTGAGTAAATTAAATAAAAAATGAAAAGTATTTAATTTTTGGGTGCCAATTTGCTACGTAAACATATATATCCTCTTAAATGGGGTCTGTACGTCAAAGACAAGACTGTACATATTACCAAAATTTCTTACCGCCTCTCAAGATGACGCGCAGTGTGAATTCCTAAAATTTCAATTTAATTACTGGATTCTCTTGCCACTTTACACAAACTCACCCCAAAAGTTATTAGAGGAATCAGCAAAGAGAAGAGCCTCGACAAGAGGTGGAAAAGTCAAAGAAATGAAGAAAGACAACGGCGGAAATCAAGATAAGATCAACTTGGGTCCATAAATTCTACTTTGCCACGCTTCCAAACTTTTAGTCGTATCCAATTGAAGCTTCACTACCGCTTCCACAAATAGTTCCTACAACTGAGTAAACTGGCATTCCCTTCTCCCAAATGTACGTGTGTTCGATTTGCTGATGTAAATAGCCTCTATATCAAGTTACTGTAGCAAAACAGTACATACACGTTCCTACTATTGATCCAATGGGCATTTAGTCTGCCCTTCATCTTGGTCTATGTATACCTACCCTTTATCAAAATCGCTGCCTGTACGGTGCCGCTAAAAGCTGCGGAACGTTAATCCGCAGTCCTGTTAACATGCTAGCAATCTTCCCAGACGTTCACCACCTCCCAACATAACTATGTTTGTTTAATTTTTTCAAGACTTAAATCAATAGTACACGTACACGACGAAGTGCTAGTATCTGTACGTAGGCTATGGTAGGCTGTCAATTGCATTTTTAATGCAATTTTCGTTGGCGCTTTTTGCGAGTAGCTTTAACATTTCGATGTGGTACTCGTAAGCCTAGATTTACTAGCAGGATCGTTCGTCCCCTTATTAATAATAATATCCAAGTTGAACGTTCTGACAGGCTCTTGGTAAACCCAGCATTGAGTCCACTGCTTTATTTATTATTGGCTTTATATTTTAAAAAAACAACATTGAAAACCTGCTATCCCAGCGAAGTTAGGACCATCAGGGTACGCATGGTTTTTCCAGTTCTCTTTACATAATAACATATAATAAGCCAAGAGTCAATACAGTGAATTGTGTTTCCACAGCCTATGGCCAATGGCCTAATTGTCAATGGGCCTCTTTCCTATGCGAAAATGCTTGCACCCAACCAATCAAATCAATTACGGGGACCTGTTATTGTTTACTTCCGTGTTAAAAAAAACCTACAGGCCATTTAGGCCCGGTAGGCGTGAACGATCCCAACGCGGCAGGCGAGCTAGGAAATTCGTCATTGGAGCCAATGTGTTGGTGAGTTTTCGTGCACAAGAAACAACCTATTTTCGGTTCGTTGGCGGGTTGTGGGGGAAAACGTGTAATTGCGTGAGGTCAGCGACCAGCTAGTGACAGAAATCTGCTGAAGTAGACTCTTAGGGTTTTGCACCGACCCATTTACTCCCATGTCAAATTTCTCAGCGAATCACCGGCGTTCGAGTTGTCCTTGTGTACGGCAAAAAGATCCGTCATTGGAACAAATGAGCTGGGGAATAGTTGGTGCAAAAAACAGTCTATTTCTGAACTCACTTCAGATCGCTGAGCCGCGCCAATGGGCGGCTATCGGAAACCCGCCCACCGGCGTGAGCCCAGCGACGGCTCCCCGAGAGAAATCATCCGAGGCAGACTCTGTAGTTTTGCACCAATGAAGGATTCCCCAGCGTTTCGCCCGCGACAAAATCGTCTTAGAGCACTGGGGCTAAGGGTCCGGAGGAAAAAGAACGGTTAAAATTCGATGCACGTGGGCCGTGAGTTGATAATTTTAACAGTTAACAGAAACTTCTGCCATCAATAAAACTTATAGCGAACAACACAAGTGCAATTTGTCAGAAAGTTGGAACACAGGGTTGTGGTATGTCAAGTTAACCACATGGGATTGCTATGCCGATGACTGACAAATATGCACCTGGCAACGCGCCACAATCCCACTACACGATTGTTGATCTTTCATTTTAATTTATTTATTGGTTTAACAAATAAAAAACAAATAAATCCCTCTCTTGCAATAATTGTGTGATTTAAGTGCTGGCGTGCTTCCGTTTACTCTTAACATTTTTCTACAAGAAGGATAAAAGTAGTCGGAAGGCCACAACTTCCTTATTTGTTTAAAACTCGTTGATTCTCTCGCTTTTCGATAGTTTGTTTGCCCTTCTTGAGTTGAAAAGTCCCTCCATCCACGCTCCAGGGATGACGCCGGTTCCAACAGAAATTTTTGAATCGTCGTGGTGCCATACGCGATCATTCCAACTTGGCTCTCCGTTCCATATTTAGTTTGGAGTGTCTGTTGGGACCTTAAGGGCTTTGTAACAGCAAAGGCTTTCACGGCCGGAGTCAAATGAAGAACCAGTAGAATCCGGGCTGATGGGCCGTCCAAGATTGTATCTTAGAAGTCTACGCAGTAACACTGAAGATGTCGACCGCAGATGTTGACGAAACGTTTGGAAGTTCGCTTTCATCTCGACCACGGCCCATCAGCCCGGATTCTACTGGTTCTTCATCCTTAAGGGCTTGTTATAGTAAAATCGTTTAAGCTTGTCGAAACACAATGCCTCATATTGAAACTCTTGATGTTCAGCAGTCTCATGTTTACATGATAAAGTGCATTATACTGATTTTTGTGTTGCATTTTTTAATTGTTTTTTGATACCTTTTATATCTTTTTGGATGTTGAAGGAGGAATTAATTAATTAAGAGGATGCTGGCCGTACACATTGGCCACCCCTGGATCAGCCTAAATCAGGTTGGTTTATATTTTTTACTTAAGTTAATACTTAAATTTATAAAGTTTTGATCTACTCAATTGCTAGAGGACTATTTCATACACCATATTATATGGTGTTTTTCATTTTTGTTGGTATAATTTTTCGATAATTCGGTAAATTTCTGTCGCTTATCAGTTTCACGGAAAACCCCGTAGACCAAAACTAAATAGTACTATGCATGGAATAGTCCTCTATCAATTGAGTAGACCAAATTTATGTAACTTGAAGAATAACTTAAATAAAAAATATAAATGAAACCTATTTTAGGGTGATTCAGGGGTGGCCAATGTGTACAGCCAGCTTCCTATTAACTTTAATTGTTTTTGGGTTTTGATATCTCTGCCTTAGATAAACTTCGAGGGCATGTACATGCGTACATACGAAGTCGACGGCATTTCAGGAAATGTTGAGATGAAGAAATTTGTCAGACAGCTTTGATGAGATTGATGTACAAAAACAAAGGAGGGAAAGGGAAGGAGCAAATTTCTCTTTATCCGTTCAAAACTGACGGGATAAGTCTGGGCTGTGAATCAAGCCCGTACTCGACGCTGATGTATCCCAGTCTAATTTTTTGGGGATAAATAATCCTAGATGCGACAGCATTCGGATGCCTGATGTCAGTGTAGATTAGGGTGCTCAGATTTATTCTCTTAACCACTCATTGTCATCCGCGGGAGCCCTTCAAACCCTTTTCCCCCTCCCCCCTTACCTTATTCTTACCCCTTCGGCCTTTGAGATTCCTCAACAAGGGAACTGCCAGCGGGGAAATAAACTTTAGAACTCGTTTAGAGATGGCTCCCATTATAGTTGGTGAAGCTACGGCAAGTGGCATTCGAAGGAAGCCGCCTTGTTGTTTTTTAATAAATGAAACCATGGCTTTGAGATTGTAACACACAACGTTATGTTTAACGAAACGCAGTGCATCGGCATTGTCGGGATGGCCAAAAATGCATATGGAAATTATACAAATAATCCATGGGGTCGTTGGCATTGGATAAGGGACCAACTATAAGTAGGCCTGGGTCAATAAAATGTACTTCAGGACATTATTACTTTACTTTTATCTATGAAATGAAATGAAATGAAATGAAAAAACGACTTTATTGCAAACAAAAGGCGAACAATAAGACTATAAAGTCTTGTTTTCATGCTAACCTTAAAAACTAAAAAAACATTGTAGGCTATTATACCAGATTAATTAAAATTAAGCGCCTTGAATTTTAGAGAAACCGCAAATATAGTGCATTTTTTCCTCATCAATCATCATTATACCTGTAATCAGCTCTGGGTGTGATGTATGAGTCCCTCTACTCCTTTCTCTTTCTGCTTGTTTAGCTCTTCGTCCGGTTCCAGCCCTACTCAGAACGTCCACAACTTGGTTTCTGTTCTTCTTCCATGATGTTCTTCCACTTCTTCATGTACCCTCTATCTCCACGTTTGTATTCCAATTAGACATTTCGATTCTTGAAGTCCTTGTACACGAAACGTGACTCTGTAAAGTGCAAGGAGTGAGGGAAGGGGGCATAGGGGGGGGGGGGAGTATAGGGTTTTATAAATAGGAAAAAATCTAGGAGAGTACTTAAGCTACAACCATTAGCATTTTCAATAGAATCCTTTGCTTCGAAAACTCTCTGCCTGAATAGCGCCATGCTCATCAAACAGCCTATCCCTCCTGCATATACTATACTAGGGGCGGGGGGTATAGGGGCTGGAGATGCATGAGGGGTGGGAAAGAGGGGGGGGGGGTTAAACAGAAAGAAAAAAAAGAGTTGGAACGTCAGAGTGAAGAGAGATTTTGAATTATAATATTAGTTATTAGTGCATTCGCGAGCTCAAGTGCTAGTAGGAACAAAAGGCTCTTGGAGCCCCTTTTTGTATCTCCCATGATTAGTACTATCAAGTGTAAGCACCCTTAGGTAATTACCCCTGTATATATGTCCTTCCGTGCAAGCTAGCTACTCTCCTTTTTTTCTTTGTTTAGTAGAGGTTTTCAGAAGCCTACCTTAGTAATGGACGCTATTCACCGTATTGTTCTTCAACTTATTATTGTTTTTTTTTAATGAGAGTTAGAAACGGGCTTATCTGATAAAATTTTTAATGGCTACTCTTTAATATTGTTGACATTTTATGAAGGGCAGGCTGTAAATAGGGGTAGTTATTTCTGTTTTTTAACTGGAAAATGAGTTAAAACCGGTTTCTAAGGGTAATCCTTCGCATTATTGGGCTTAGGGAAAGAGTTCCTTATCTCTTTTACCACTCCACTCAGCACAGTTAGTCAGTGGTAAAACCTCACCATAATAGAATCGGAAGGATGTTCGAGTCCTACACGGGTTACATTTTCAGGGCATGTCAATAATAATGACATTATCAGTAATGATGGAGCTGTGATCATAAAATCCGGATCCATATAATTTTTTTTCGTCACTCCATACTTTGTCCACCTTACACGATCATTATTACTGTCATCTTGATAAGGTAATGTCATTATCACTGACCATGTAGGGGCCACTCAAAGCAATTGATCCTTGTGCACAAAACGTAAAGTGACTAAAGTCAAGAAGTATATATTAATATGGCTCTTTTTTTATTTTATTTTTTTATTAAAAGGTTAATCGCGTACTCATCAATCGCCTCACTAAGTAAACTAACACTTGTGTCGAGTTACGACACGTCTTTGATCGCAAGGTGTGTAGAGACTCGTACGAGTTCAAGCACACCTTGCCACCGAAGTCGCCATAGCCATACAATTGGATATCAAAACTCTGACTCAGCCAGTTGGCTTTGCTGAAGGTAAATCGCATTTATTCCACCTTACATTCTTACATTCAAAAAATATTCAGTCGCCAACCATTATGATTTGTGCTACCATACTATATACAATTGGATGTCACAGCTCTGAATCATCCAGTTAGCATACTTTAAAGGTATTATTACATTTATTCAACTGTATGTTCAGAATATGTTTAGTCACAAACCATTGCAATTTTTGAAAATGTAGTTTATCAAAACCGACAATTTATTAGCCGGAAATCATGGAAATTCTCTTGTTGGGCTAGACAATTTAGGTGTAGATTTTTCATTATTATCAATTGTACCTATTGTACTATACATATACGTGTCAATAGAGCTTATCTTAGCTTCGATGTACAGGATCACTGAGACCGCAGATCTTAGCAATCAGGGGTTACATGGTGCCGATTGGCATCATCACGCACGCTGCTGCAAGGCAAGAATATCTGTATGAAACATTGACTTTCCACAAGCTATCTTCTTCTTCAGGTTCTTAGGCAATTGGTGGGCTTTAGGCGGAGTCAATCGTCAATGAGAAATATGGTTTTGACGTGGTAGCAGAATTTTTAGTATGTCTTTAATGTCTGCTAAACCTTCAATTTCATATTTCTCATTGACGATTGACCTATGTGGAAACCCCGCCTTAGCCTACTTCTCCAGTCATCTGGGTTTTGTACGACGTTTCACCATCTACGGCCTCCCAGCTCGTTGAGGTCGGTTTCTAATTGGTCCTTCTAGCGGTTTGCCGGTTTCATTGACGTCATGATGGCTTTGTACACTTTTCTTCGCTCGTCTGACATTCTTAAAACGTGTCGCAGCGCCACGGTAACCAATGGTAATGGCCGGAAGTTGCAAATTTTCCCATTCAATTAAAGCTACCACCTTTCTCTTCATTTCTATAAAATATTTTTTAAGTGCACATTAAGGAGAAAAAAAAATGGTTCTACAGGCTCATTCACAAAAGCCTGGTTAATGTGAAAGTGGCTCGCAATCAAGAAGGGGCAGCCTGAAAGTGGTAGTGTTTCGAAATTCCACCCCCCCCCCCCCCCGACCACCCTGCCCCCTCGCCACTTCATTCATCAAAATGATCCACTCAGAATTCCACGTAGTACAGTTATTTTCTTTGTCCCAAGGATTCTCTTGCTTTAGACCCAGGGCTTCGCTCTCCAAGGAAACAATTCATCTCGTTTTCAATAGAACCCTTCCCCTCCTGCCCCCCCCCACCCCCCGCCCGCCCCACGTAGCCATCTTGGCGAGGATCACGGTACAACCAGCAAAAGAGCTTGACAAGAATAAAGGCAATAATAACCATCTACGTAATGATCTCAGTAATGCTGATTTATGCAATGCTATTCTTCATTCCTTCTTATCTTTTCATTATTTCCAACATTCCTTAATCCCACCCCCCTTTGCGCAATTATTGTTAATTTTAATGAAAAGGAGCGAACGGGGTTGAAAACTTGGGTTTTGTTCGCATTCCCACGAAATTATACAATTGCAACTCTTAAGGGTGCAAGCGAATGCAAAAGATAGCTGTCATGAGTAAGGGAAACTTTTACTAATCTAATGCTCAAAATTAATTTTGTATTTAAAATTATGAAATTAATTGTTGTAAAGTGCTTTAAATTTGAGTTGATGCAGAGAGTTCAAACTATGTTGTAAACAATGGAAAATGGCAAAGTTCATAAAATAATACAAGTTATCTCAAAATGGAGACTATTTACCCAACAGATATAATTCTATTCTGTTTATAAATCTAAATAATGCACTTTATCGTGTTGTTTTTCAGTGTAATAATATTTCAGGTAAAGAAATTTAAATTTACTGAGAAAGCTTGGCATGTCTTATGAATTTTTCTTAATTTTCCGACTGTTTTTTAGTGTAGGGCCAGTTTTACCAAAACTCTACCGAATAAAAAATTAAAAATTCCCTCCTATAAAATAGGTACGATAGCTAAAAATATTAATCACGTTTCGTAGTAATTTAATAAATAAATTAAAAGTTATAGATTGCCTACGTTCCATTTCTACCTTCCATATTCTCTTAAGATATTACAGAACGCAGAATGTAAACGAAACTTACCCATTAAAAAATGTCTACCCACTTTTTTATTATTATTATTATTTTTATATTATTAAATGTCTACCCCTTTTTTATTCTCCAGTAGTATGAAGAACCAGTAGCATCCGGGCTGATGGGCCGTGGTCGAAATGCTACGGAGCCACCGAGGTACAACCTTCGAAGTCTACGCAGGGCCACTGAAGATGTCGACCGCAGATGTTGACGAAACGTTTGGAAGTTCGCTTTCATTTCGACAACGGCCCATCAGCCCGGATTCTACTGGTTCTTCATTCGACTCCGGCCGTGAAAGCCTTTGCAGTTACATTGTCCAGTAGTAATTTTCGATGGGTCAAAGGCAAAAAGGTTGATAAAATCCTAACACAAGTGTATGTGGAGCAGCAACCCTTTAAGGAACGCCCCAAGAGAGGGATAACCCATATAAAAATGCAAGAACCATATTTTTTCGGGAAAGAAGTATCAAAGTTGAGGAGTTTGAAGTCACCGACGAGCAGTTTTTCAGTTTTTTTTAAGTGTCAATAGGAGAAGAGAGTTGAAGCATCGTCAGAATATTAAATAGTTCTAACTTGAACATCCGGGTCTTCTTCGATCCCAACTCCCGCTTATTCATGCCTTGGAAATGGCGGATTTATTCCCCTGTGAGCTAAAAGGCGAATAAATGCTTTTTGGTGATTTGGTTCCGCTTCGAAATCGAAGCCATACTTCAACCGACGAACTTTGCAGCTTGATATTGTGTCAAATCTTTTTTTTTTCGAAACCACTAGAATGCTCAAAGGAATTCAATGTCTGCTATTAAGATTTTTTGAAATATCTTTTTAGGATATTCAAACTTTTTACAGCTTTATAGCTTTACTATTTCATTTTTAATACGGATCTTTTATAAAATACCTTACCTATTTGAAAGGATGTACCAAGACCGTGTATTAGGCAATGGGTCTGTGCCACGAACAACATAAAAGATGTGTGTTGTGTACATAAAATTTATTAAAAATTATTACTGCAGGCTACTAGCAGGTGGCGGATAGCGTAAAAGCTACCAGGTACCAGATATGGTGGCTAGCTGCGAACATAACGAGTGAGCAGTCCCTGACCAAGCAGTGGTGTAATCGGTGGGTTTGGTGGCAAGTCAAGTGGTGCAGGCTTCTCTAGGAAGAGCCACAGGAGGATGACTATGTGACGGGGCGAATATATTTGCTGTCACTAAATAAGCAACCACGTCTAGGCCACTCTTTTGTCCTGGGGTTGGGAAACTGGCCCCGAAGGCGGAGGAACTCAATGAAGAGTCAACGGCATAAGGATGCTGAAGGCAATGGGAAATCACTACTATCATTACTATTCCCTAATGCAGTCATAATGAATAAGTGCATTAGGAACTCTACGTTCTTGGCTACAATTGCCATGATGATCGCCGATCTTCGATAGAAGAAGCATCCGAAGAAGAAGAAGGCTTATAAAGCAGATGAATTGTTGTCAGTTAAAGCTATTTAAAAAAAACCGTCACCTTATGTATGTTTTAAGTTTAAAAAAAGAGTTTCAAATCGTCGGTGTTCTTGCAAAAACCAATATGTCGAGACATCGATGTACTATCCACATTCGTCCTTTTTCAAATAGAGTTCAGTCATTGCAAGATTTTTTCCTTGACATAGGACCTTCTGCAAAATGTGCATCTTCACAACATCTTTCCAACGAGACCGAAAACAGAAAAACGATATACGACATATTTTGCAAGAACAGCGACGAAATGCTTTGCAAATCAAAGTTTTGTTTTCGAAAAAAACTTGTTTGTCCCAATACATTGCATTTCCTGCCAATATTACTGTGTTAATATATTGGTCTGCCGTTCTTTATCTTATATAACTTCAAAAGAAACTCAAACTTTAGGGAAGATAATTCTTTGGGCGAGGTCTCATTTCCTGATGAAATAATGCAAAAGGGGTCTTGAACTTAGTAAAAAAGACATTTTTGCACATTAAAAAAAAAAAATACTGGCAAAGGAAATAATTCCTTTGAGCTTACGCAGAACAAATATCGGGAGTCTGCGAAATGGTTGCTTCCGTTGAAGATTGTCTCGGGGGGTGGGTAATTATAATTCAATATATAAAAAGGAGGGGAAAACTGGAAGATTGTTTCCCTTGGGAAAGCAGCAAAAGAAAGAAGTAAGATAAAAGCAGATAACAAGAGGAAAGGGAAGGGAATTTCAGTGACATCGCTCACCTTGCAAGCGTTCTTTGATTCCCCCCTCCCCCCCCCCCCCCGCCTGCATCGTCCCATGTCTCTACCCCCCCCCCCCCCCCCCAGCATTCGGTAAACATTTAAATTTGCCAACAAATAAATATCAGAACTTTGTGGTATTTTCCAACTCGCCGGGTTTCTATGGAACTCCTCCCAGATAACAATTTAATGGCATTGAATATAAATTTTAACAAATTTTGAATACACATTTCTGGTAAAATCGCCTTCCTTTCACGCAAGCACTTGCATAAAAGCCATATCACTAGCAATGTAGTATAATCCACACTGGCCCACAAACAGCATATGCGTGTGTCTTCATATGGTGCCCATTCCACCGACTGGCTAGGGCTATTTAAAAAAAACGGTGACGTGGTAGCAGACATTCAAGACTTAGGTGGCGTTTCCACCGACTTCGCATTGCAGAATGCAAATGATATTGACGGAAATTAGAATTTTTCTTTTTATAGAAATCTATTCAAATGTTTGTACTCAACATATCCCATGACGCCATTTTTTAATTTTAGTTTGTTGGTGATTTTACTGTATGATCATTGATCAATTTTAACTATGGCATAGAGGAAAATAAACATATCCGTCAATTCTGCAATGCGAGGTCGGTGGAAACCCCGCCTAAGTCTTGAATGTCTGCTACCACGTCACTGTTTTTGTAAATAGCCCTAGCCGGTCTGTGGAATGGGCGCCTATGCACGTGTATAAGAAGGACAATTTTACCTGTGATGTTTCTGCAAAAAGGGAAAATTCGTATCAAAATATATCAAAAAGTCAGGAAACTCCATTTAACGCGGTTATAATGGGGGAATTCCATAATTAGGTAATAAATTTGTTAACTAAGTCAAGGTAAAACTATTTTGGTAGAAGTTTTTTTTTTATAAGGGGCATAAATGGTATCTCGAAATTTTCAAATATGTCAAATTATACATCAAATAAAAGCTATTTTAGAAACTTTTAATTTGGTATACTACTAGTTGTGAACGTAAATCTTAAGACATAATCAGAACAAACATCTTAGCTAAGGATGTGCCTTTTATCTCTGGATATTTTTAATAGAATTATGACTTGCTGGACCTAGCGGATTTGCAGGATATTGCTTCATGAAATTTTCGTGTACCTGACTTCTTATGTTCGCGTGCTATAGGTGTCGTCAGATTTTCCAAATGTAACTTGTAAAAATAAGACATATACTTTAAATGAAAGCCCATGTAATGGTCAAGCATTTGACACGTTATAATTATGAACCTGCGCCTAAGGTTGCGGATTAATTCGTTTTATTCCGCCGTAAGCGGAAGCAGACAGTAGGTGTTTGCCACCCCTGGACCACTCTAAAATCCGTTGGATTATATATATTTTTTTTAAATTCAATACGTAAGTTATAAAGATTTGGGCCATCTACTAATAAGGCGCCCATTCCACCGACCGGCTAGGGCTATTTACAAAAACAGTGACGTGGTAGCAGACATTCAAGACTTAGGCGGGGTTTCCACCGACCTCGCATTGCAGAATTGACGTAAATGTTTATTTTCCTCTATGTCACAGTTAAAATTGATCAATGATCATACAGTAAAATCACAAACAAGCAAACTAAAATTAAAAAGTGGCGTCATGGGATATGTTAAGTACAAACATTTTAATAGATTTCTATAAAAAGAAAAATTCTAATTTTCGTCAATGTCATTTGCATTCTGCAATGTGAGGTCGGTGGAAAGGCCACCTAAGTCTTGAATGTCTGCTACCACGTCACCGTTTTTGAAAATAGCCCTAGTCGGTCGGTGGAATGGGCGCCTTAGCCACGAATGGTCACTTATACCACCAAAATAAAAATTTCTCGTACTATCGTGCATGAAATAGTCCTGTACATCGTGAACGGACCAAATATTTCTAACTTGAATTTAATTAAATTAAATAAAAATAGAAATGAACATATTTGGAGGTGGTTTGGGATGACAAATGTCAACGGTCAATTTCATCTTAACTTGAAAAATTCTTTTATGTCTGCCACGCGTACATTTGAAGTCAGATTCACGAGAATTTTATGAAAAAATTCCTAATTAGGTCTAATTTGACCCCGACATCAAATGTTTTTCTGAATTTCTAAATTCCTAATAATAACCGAGAGAAATAGCGTGTCTAGTCTAGAACACTCTATAGTATATTAGTTTTGATTTGCTCAGTTGATCAGCGCAAGATAAACTAATTGCTGTAAGTTGATTGAGTGAACGTTTTGAGAATTCTGAAACATTTTATTCCCCAGATGGCAGTTTAGTTGACAAATTGAACGAAAAGCATGCGGGTGCGAAGGGAACCGTGCCCACGTATTTTTCGCATTAAGTAATACTCACGCGAGTTTATTTGGAAGCCGAAATTGTGATGAATTCGCCAGCATTTCTCTATATACGTATGCGAGAGACCTCATTTGATCAACATGAATCCCAGACCATGTCTTTTAAATCCTGTTGGTTTTTACTTTCACTCATATACAAAGTGGATGTATTGTGATCGATAAAATTTTCGATTTCGCGATTTTATATTGCCATTTTCCTTCATTCCGAAAAAGTGGTTTTGAGGGTGGCGTATACATGTATCTGTTTATATGACGAAGCTTTAGACCAAACTACTGGACCATTTTCGTTCAAATTTGGTAGGAACTTGTATAAAAACCCTCTGATGGTCTTCTTCTTCTTCAGCCAACGCCCGTCCTTGGCTGGTAGGCCATTTGACGCCGTGCCGCATAGCAGAGCTTGGCCAATCCCTCCTGTGTCTCAGTTCGGTTTTCTACCTCAATGCCAGTGCAGCTGAATAGGTAATCGGCATTCCCCTCCCCTTGGAAGCAGATGGGGTGATGGTGACCACACACGAAAAAGGCTTCGCTGTTAAGGGCTGGCGCCAGGAATTTGAAATAGCACAAAGGCATTTTCCAAAAACAATAGCTCAAACAATTTTCTTTCAACTTTCCTCAATTATACACTTCAAGGCCCTATACAATACTGCTGAAATTATTAATTTTGGAAACTTTTTGTTTTCCCAATGTAAGAAGACCTTACTTTCAACAGGACTACAGTTTATGAGTTTTACCTTCTTAGGTTTCATATTGTCTCCCGTATGGCTACATCTCTCCTTAGTTGCGGTCATAGCCCCTGGACTAAGTCCTATTTTGCTGACAGGTTCTTTGGCAGTCTCTATTATGTAGACGGTTGGTGTACATCATGGAATTTGCTATATATTGTGACCATTGAAAAGAGCAGCAGCAGCAGAAGCAGGATGCACTGTGGTCAGATTATTACCTTGCTGTAAGTCAGAAATTCCCATTAGAAGCATTGCGGCTCAACATGTGCCGATCGATTTATTACTTATTAAAGTTAAGAAGACTGTAGATGGCTAGTACTCGATACGGAAGCAGGCTTCTTATATTAATCCATCACGTTGACAATACCTGCAAGTACAACCCTCCTGTCGTAATGACTACCAACCATCCGCCGCCGTCGTCACGATAATAAGCAATTGACGTCAGAAGTAACACGTTTCCTCACTCAGCAAGTTATTGTTTAAGTTACATGATGTCGAAATGTCACAAAGTTGCCATGGATACTATTCTCGGCTGATTCCTTTAGTACCTAGGGCGCTTCGTGCGTCATTGCTTCTTTATCTTTCTCCTCATCCATTGCATTGCTGGCGGCATTACGTTCCAAATCTTTTGATTTCATTCTATTCTATCCTGAAGGAGATAGTCTGCGAGGTACAGCCCGGCACATTGAAATCAAACACGACCTGATGACTTTCGCAATAAACAGAGAAGACGCTCTCAACAGAGTCGTTCGGAAACCCCACTGCCGTATCACCGACCGTCGTTGAGGTAAAAGGCGACGTAAAGGTAGAATGTAAGTACTGCCTGTACCACACATGGTCCGAAATCGCACTCACACATTACGAAAAATAAGAAGAATATCCACATCCAACTGTGCAAACATCCGAATAGATCCCCGAGTCTTAATTAATAATCTTCGTCTTCTGGCTCTACAGCTGTTGATGAGCTTTGACCTGCACGACATCACTCCTCCAGTCATCTCGGTTTTGTACAAGGCTCCACCATCTACGGACTCCCAACTCGCGAGTGTCAGTTTCCAACTTAACCTTCCAGCGTTTTCGAGGACGAGGACTTAGGTAATAATAGTAAATACATATGCCGGAAAATCAATCCTTCGGGCAATGATTTTGAATTATTATGGATGGACGTAGATAAAGTTCTATATAAAAGATATGGGACCGCTCACGCCAAAAATGTCTGGAGCAACCTTCCACGTCTTTGCAATGACTGGTTATATAGGAGACGTGGCAGGTGAAATTTAAAAAAAATAGATATTTTTACCGGGAAGAGAATGACCCATGTCTCCCAAATGTACAGAACTCCAGAACCCTAACCAATGTGACATGTTTGGGTGCCATCCGACTCCTTCCTTTAGGTGACGGTGGGGAGGGATTGAACTATTGAATTTTGACTTGAAATTTATTTCGCTATTTTCTCTGAAAAAGCAGAAGCTGAAACGAATTCGTGAAAAAATTCGTTAAAGCATTATATTGAATTCAGTTCCTAAGGAATTAATCTATATCAGATTTCGATATCTTTTCAAAGCGTCTGGCAGGCGAAAAGGGACTGATATATCATATGTCTGAGGGCCCTGGCCTTTAACAAGGAATGGATCCTGTTAAAATTTCATAGCGCACATATAGTTTTTTTTTTTCATTTATAAAAGATTATTCGCATGCAAACAATTCAATGAATGTATCCGAATTACCTCTTCTGTCGCCTCTGTAGGTAATACCTGTGTTGAGTTGCGACAAGTCGCTGATCGCATGATGTGTGGAGACAAGACAAGTACGAACTAGCTACCACTGTGCCATCGAAGTCCTTGTATTTCTCCAATGTAGGGTTTCTCTCGTGACTTCGTGGAAACGAAACATAATGATTGTGTAGAGTAATAAAATTAAACAAATTTGCACAATTTCCACATAAATATAATTAATAATATTTATGTGGAAATTGTGCAAATTTGTTTAATTTTATTACTCTACACTTGTATTTATTGAGAGTAAATGTTTATACCCAAATATGGTAAGTAGACAATTAGACAGCCAAACTGGTGGATCACAGTTGAATGGGGGTTCATTTGTGGCGTCATTTTGTAGATGGCAGCACCAGTTGCAATGATATCAAAGCGTTGATTTTTCCATAAGCCTCAATACTATTTTAAAATGATTTTTAATTACTTATTATTTTAAAGTGATATTTTTCTATAAATCATGGAGAATATATATATTAAATTATATGCAGCGAAATATGGTCCAGGCATAGTAAAAATATTATAAAAAATATTAAAAGAATTAATTAGATGCTAAGAGCTTAGTTTTCGCATGCAAATGGCGGCCATTTTGAATAATATGGATATCGGTTTGTCGTCAGCGAACCTAGTGACCAAAACTGTTCCTACAGAACCTCATTGGAGTAAATTTGCATTGGACACCATAATATTGTTAGCGTCCTCTTATGTTGGCGTTGAATGCCCCCCCCCCCCCTCAATAACTGCAAAAAATGGATAAGTATAAAAAGCTATCTTTTTTCTATTTTAGAAACAATAATGTATAACTTTCAAGGTTGAGAAAATCATTTAAGTCTTAAAACAAACAGACCTGGCGGGTTTGAACGGGGTGCAGCTCTCTCGGCCGTGGGTTTCTAAGAACTGTAGTCACGGTTGTATTGAAGGAACCAATCAATTAGCTATGGCTCTGTATAGGTAATGTGTACAGCTCTTTAGCGAGGAAGTCCCGGTCAGCCTGTTTATATTTACGTCTCAAGGCCATTTTTTACGCGATAATTCTTTGTGCTAGAACTTTTATTGGGGAAGGAATGACCTCTGCTTTACGGTACAATTACAAAGTTGGGTGATTTGGTTGTAGTTGTTTCTTCTTCTTCTTCTTCTTCTTCTTCTTCTCCCTTTTCCCTCTAAGTGCCGCGTGCGCAGCGTGAGGTGAGGGGGTCGGCCCGGAGTGACCCGGCCCCATTAACCATTTCTTGTTTACCCGGTCGGATTCTAATGTCTTGAGCTCTTGGTCCGGCGAGTTGTTCAATTCTTTCCTCGAGGGTTTCCTCGGTCTGCCGGTGGGTCTTCTACCTTGTGGTACTTCTTCCGCCAACCTCAGGGTGGTCCCATTCTCATCCATCCTTTGGACATTTGCATACATTGCAGCTGCTTGTTCTTTAGTTGGTTTCGAGCCAGGGGGGACTATGGGGCTATAGCCCCCCATTAAGTTCCTCAAAATGCGTAAAACCCCACTATTTGCGTCCTATTTTTTTATAAATTTTCTCCCGGGGGAGAACCCCTGGCCCCCCTTGTGATCGATTATATTAATTACCTATAATATAGATCCCTTATTGCTCTGGAAATGCAAAAAATCCCAATATATCAGCCTTATTTTTCAAAAATTTTCACCCGGGGAGACCCCTGGGCCCCTATCATTTTTGTTAACCCTCTGGTTCATGCGCAAAGGACACTTAGGTTATTAAAAAAAAAGATGCGTACGTCCATGAGAACGGCTTTCCCCATTTTATACACTTTTATGAAAATGGTTGGAGGGGCGCCAAATTATACACCGCCCCCCTTACGTCACTGACATGTGCCTCCCCCTTTTAAGAGGTCTGGGACCACCTCTGATTATATTGGCAATTTTTTTCAATTAATCTTTTTTATTCGTATTTATTCTCAGCCCCCTCCTTGGTCTTATTCTAGATCCGCGCCTGTTTCGAGGCATTTGATAAAGCTGATTAATAAAACTGAGAATCACACCCAAACGCAGATTCGAAGCCCTCTATACCTTCAACTGGGAAGACCCGGTACTGCCTGCGTTACATGCTATCTGTAGTGACGCCAGAAAATGTGGCAAGTGTGGAACTCGAACCAACCACCTTTCAGGGGGAAATAGGAGTCCGCGCAGCTATACTGTCGTATATCCACTAGATGTTGAAGAAAGATCATTAATGTCGGCTTAACAACCGTAATGTTAACTACGAGATTAAATTTTGTTTTTAGGCCGGAATGTGTACATAGTTGGACAAAAAAAGCATTGGTGTTGAAACGTCGAATTCTTAGAAATAAAAAAAATAAAAATTGAAATCGCATTGTAGTCAGAAGGAACGCTAAATAGTATTACTCCGTCCAATCTGCTAAAACCTATTTGTTCCATTAATTAATTTCAACGTCAATTACGATTTTTGTTGAGGAAAGAAATGGCGGATGGATTGCTTGATGATCGAAGCGAGGGGGCTCACGATTTTTACTCGGGCTAAAATATGAATTTCTTAGAATTCTTTACGTTGAGTAAAGCGTCCGTCATTCTTAGGTTTTGTTTTTTCTTGCACTATGAGTATAAATTTTGAAGTGCCTCACGATTTTGTATAGTTGAATTTGAGTCAATTTTATAAATTGGAGCAATGCATTAACGTTGTTTTTTCTCAAATAAAAGCATAACATTTTGTGATGCTTCTGGCCCATCAAACATTGGACTAATTACTACTACTGTCTGTTTTATGGAGGACTTCATTATTTTCACCTCTTAACTGAGGCCACGTACTATCCAGTAGATCAAAATGTAAAGGAACATTTCTTTTGAGGTTTGTCATCTCAATGAGAGTGCTCTACGATCCATTTTTCCTCTGAAATTTGATTTTGTACAAAATGCCAACAGTGGATGCCAATATCTCTTTTTTTATTAAAGTGACCATTGAATCGTACGCCTACCGTATGTTCAGTGAAATTGGTGTCCTAAACAGGTTTTTAATTGAAATCTTCTGTTTAGCTTTTTTTTTTTTTGTAGTTGGAGCTACCCTTAATCAAGCTCGCTTTTTTTGCACAAAGTCGAATTTTACTGGAAATATCAATCGCTGGGGAATTAGTAAAAAGTGTTCCACTACATTTTTATGTATAGTTTGTGGCCTTCACTAACTCCGGTTGGCCACAGTTATGGAACTTTTACAATATCGGTGCCAGCTATGGCCACTTTCTATATAAATCAAAATGTAGAGGAACACTTCTTCCTCCTACTTGTTTCGATTGGAGCTCTACTATACATATTTCATGTGAAGTTAGATTGTAAACACCTATAAGAAAGAAGAAAGAAAGAAAATTGTTGTTTTTTTTCATATAGGCGAATTTTGGGCCTTCCTGCCCACTCTTACAATTAACCCTTAAGGGGGTTTTGGCCCTTAATTTTTGAGATTTTTTTTAAGTAGATAGACGGATATTGGTCAGTGATGAAGTGAACAATATCCGAACATCTCTCTTCATCAAATATCTCGCAGTTTCCCGGGAAACCAACCAATTTTCTGATGGACACAACGTATTTGAGGGAATAATTGATATGTTTACCGAATTTAGAAGGTCAGCTAACTTACCCATGGGGGTCATTTTACCCCTTTCAGATGGGGGGAGGGGGAGGGATGTAGCTATGTACTTCCCAACGGCAATCGGTCCCACGGGTCCCACTTTAGAATATTACTATCTGTGTTCTTTCTTTACTTTGTCATTGCCAAATAATTTATTCGAGTGTCTTCCTCGCGTTTCGAATTGTATCTTTTCAATTCTTGTTGAACTTAATTTAATATTTCGGACGGTTAGGTTGCGTTCGATTTTTGTGCGATAAACTGTATGGCAGGTGTTTCTGAGAAAAGAAAATTAATTATTTTCATTAACGCGGGAAAAAATACAAATTATTTTTGTTAAAGTTGGTACGTCAACATGTTGAGACACGCAACTGTAATGGCTGATACTAAAGGAAGTCCGCAGTCAGAATTTTCCGTTTTCTATGTTATTTAGTTCATTGTGGTCGCGGCACCCAACCCCGTTCCTTCCCATATCCACCCTCACGCCAACAGTAGGCTTACTGAAGCATGCCGGCTACGGATTCCACTTTCCGTAGCACTACCTACCTACCTATGGTGGGACCCACCCTAAAGGAGGCCGTACAATAAACTAAATGATAGGTTAACTGTCAATTAACAAGTCCTGATAAGCCAATAAGCGGCAAGAATGGTTGTTAATGGCTTCATACAATCATGTCACCCATCAGTTATCTACATTCGACCGGTAGCTTATCATTTTCTTTATTGTACGGCCTTCGAACTAATTTGGATTCCACTTTCCCCTGCTTTGCCAACGATGGTGGGAGCTTCTCTAAATACATACTTTATCATGAAACAACAGTACAAGAACTGACTAATAACGTAAAAGTTTAATGGGGCGCCCACCGGTCATATCACCATATTGTCTATGCTTCCGGGTCCACCACGTTTTTTTAGCCATATTTTGGCCCAGGCACTTGACATTTGGGGAAATCTTGTTCATTTGGGGAAGTCTTGTTCATAAGATTTCGGACGCCGGTGAGTGGTTTTCAGAAAATCGTGCACCGAGTCAGCTCAGCTGCAGAAATCTTCTAAAGTTGACTCCGTGTTTTTGCACCAACCATTCGCCATTGCACCAACGACAGATTTGTCAGCGTCGAACGTCCGGGTGCAATGTAAAGGTGTTTGCAGGTCTAGTGCGTACACGTTGAAACCTCGGAAAATGCGACTGCAATCTTGTTTACAAACTAACCCTTAATGAGTACAACATTGTGAAATTGGATAAATTGCACTTACCCTTATTTTGAGACTGCTTCAAGCAACAAATTAAAAAGGAAGAAAAGGAGACATTTGAATAGCAATTAGAAACAAACTGGCAACCTCCTCATTATAATGACAAAAAAAACACGTTCAATGAAAGTTCTCTTGAGGCTTGTAAGCTTACAACCTCATTAACGCCTTAAAAAGGCCTTTTAATCCATAGTGGGCTTAAATGAGGGAAGGTGTAACATTCGAAAATCAATAGCTTAACTACTCCAGTTTGTGTAATGAGGGTATTAATGAGAATATGTATACGTTTGTGGAGCAGCCATATATGAGTTTCGCCCTGTATTTGCTGTTACAAAACAAACATTTTTCTATTGTCGTTGGCATCGAACTGGAAAATTTCTATGGAAGCATATGCACTCTTTATTAATATTCTACGCGCTCTGTGCTCTGTGTATTTAATAGAGTTCTGTGTAATTTCTGAATTTTTCGCTTTTTTGCGTTCCCTGTATACGTTGCCTTGTGTAGCGTAACATAAAGGGGGAAAAACCTGTTCGCGACAATTGTTTGTGGGTCTAAGTCTGAGTACTACTGTACCATATTAATCATTATATTTTATTAAACTAGTTCACATAAAATTACTTGATCGTAGACAGAATCCTTGTGGCAATTTATTTAAAAAACAAATAGCATGACAACCAGGTCTAAGGACTCGTAGATCCTCTTCCTTTATCACTGTGCTCTATTGAGGATTTTGTAGTCAACAACATGCCTGGCAATGTTTTTCCCTCCCACTGAACATAAAGCATGTCTCAGCTTGTCCATAGTCGCTTTTAGCCAGTGTGGGGTGCCATCAAGGCCGTGTAGCAGTTTGCCTGCCAGCGCCCAAAATCCGAACGGAATTCTATGAATAACGTCCGAAAAATCATTGGGATCGTTGAACTAGAGTTCTATATAGAAGAGATGGGACATTGGAGTGCGCCAATTTTTTTTTAATTCTGGGCCCACCTGACGCCCCGTCCCCTATGAACAGCCATTGAAAAACCGTACCAGATTGTCCCAGGATTAAAATAATAATTTTGGCACTCCCTAATGTCCGATCTCTCCTATATAGGACAGCATTAAATGAGCCACTAAAGTAGGCATATGCCTATAAAAACTATCCAATACTAGTACTGACTTGTAACCTAATACCTCGTTCATGGCTATATGTTCAGCAAAGCCAAAAAAACTGCCACCTGTCGCATATTGTTCGCTGGAAAATTCTTGGAATGTTTCTCTACCTGTCTAGACTGCAATAGTAACTAGTTGCTAATATTATGTTTGATCTTTTTCTAGGTAAGTTTTTCCGAAGAATAAAGTCAGAAAACTGTGCCTAGTTACTGTAAGTACATTGTTATTTCTTTGAAAGCGGGTTCTGAGATTTTGTACCAGTATCAGGTGAAGTACGGCGGCCTTTCTGCCTAACAATGGTAGGCTTGTAAAGGTGGATTCGAGAATTGTAAAGTATTCTTTACTGTGAGTAATCTTTCTCTCTCTTGTCACAAAATCTTTTTCAACTTGCACTACGGCAGGAGGTATACACAGGCTATGTATTTGCACCACAGTAACGTTTAACGACTCAATCAGACAACGCGTTACTTTGTACCTGTTGTTAATGAAAAGAACTATGTATTTATTTACAAATTGGAAACTAATAATAATAAATAAGCGACTTCGGCATAGACATAGTAAAACTATAGACTCATCGTAAACATTCGGGTTGAAGCCGCTTGACTTCGGCTATTTCCGTAGTATAGGACCAGATTGAGCCTTTTGCCATTTGATACCATGTTAACATTTTATTTTTTATTTGATTATTTAAAGATTATTTACAACGGAAAATCATGCCAGCTAACCAGCAATATTTTTATGCAGAACTTGGAGTACTTTTAATTTACATTTTAAACAATATTTTTTGCAAAGTTTTCCCTACTTTTAGATAAAAATAAATTTTTTTAATGCAGATCTTTCAATACTTTGAATTTAAATTTTAAACAATATATATAATAAATGTAAATAATAAATATAATTATATATGAAACAACAAAGAAAACTATAAAGAAAACATATAATAAAACTATTAAATTTGAATTTCCCGCCAAAATGCACTTATGAGGGGGCGTGGTCGTGGCTTCAGTCCTCCAGCACAGCCGAAATACGACATGGTGGCTCCATAGTTTTATTAGCTCCATGGACTTCGGTGGCAAAGTGGTAGCAGCGTGCTTACTCTACACACCTTGCGATCGGAGACGTGTCGTAACTCGACACTAGTACCTATTAGGTTACTTAGTGAGGCCATTGAAGAGGTTAATCGGATACATTCATTAAATTGTTTGTAAGCGATTAACCTTTAAAAAAAAAAAAAAAAAATTCTTGGTAACCTCTTTACTGTAGTTAAAAATAAATAAAATAATAGTTTTGTGTAAGAATGGGGACACGAATTCAGATTAATTTGTGATCATTAATTAAAAGGAACGGTCCGAGTTTACTCGAACATGCTTTCCAATTTATCAAAATTAGTAGATAGAGAAAATGAGCCTAATTACATGGTAAAATTTTTTCCCAAAGTTAAGTTTCCGATGTCTCGGGGGGGGGGGGGGGGGGTTGTCCACCTGACGTCACTGGAGGTGAGGTAAATTCTAGATAGGTCAGACCAACAAATTACCACACAGCAATAATGACAGGGCACGCAATGCATTTGACCATGAATTTTCTATCATTTTTTCAAAAACATTTTTTTGCACAAAACCAAATAGTTTTTTGGGAAAGCAATCTGTCCGGTTTCGTTACTCAATTTATCACCTAAAACATGCCTGAAGGTAGAAATCATGGATAGAAAGGTTTTGCAGAAAAATAATTTTTCAGTCATTTTTCTTTAAAATTTAGTTATTTTATTTTTTTACCCCCAGAAGCGTACTATCAAGGGGCAAGCCCCATTTTGTCAACATTAGTAACGACTACAATATATGTGAATTTAAAAGAAATCGTTGGAGCCGTTTTGGAGAAATATTTTTTTAGACGTTTTTTTTGGAGTTTTTGAAAATAATAATTAATGGTCCCGAGGTGTGATTTTTGTAAACCTACATGCCAAATTTCATCAAAATTTACCGAGTAGTTTGCCCGGAAATCGATGAAAAGACAGAGCGACTGACAGACAGAGATTTCGTAAAAACCACATTTTGAGTTCCTAGGACCTCAAAACGTGTAAATCCGTTGAAATCTCGGAATCGAAAATTTCGACCATCACAAAGCTTTCCTTATACTACGTATAAATTGGAAAGAAAGAAAAAACATATCCTATCAGTATAACCCAGAAATACCTCCCAGCAAGTTATAACTACCACGTTATCAGTTTACCGGACAGTTTGTCCAGTTGTTTGTCAATCGTCATAGTGAAGATATTCGGCTAATGATTTTTCTTTTATAATTTATCGTAATCTTCTGCCTGGATCGCCTCCCTCCTCTTTAAGGCAACGTTTTCTGTAAATCAACCTACGAACAAATTACAAAACGCTCCTTCTTCAGCCTAAATGTCATCTTAGTTAACTAGTTAATAAAAAGCTCAAATTCCGCCAGTAATAAATACCTTGCAATTCGATAAGGTTTCCTTCGGGAAAATTACTTCAGAATCGGTCGCTCTAACATGATTGCCCTGCGGGAAAGGGAGGGGGGGGGGGGGTTGGGAGAGATAAAATCAAGGATTCTTCATGCAGATACTTTGAAATTACTTCTGTGGAAAATATTACCCACATTTTTTTCTTCTCTGCCTCTTGTAAGACGTGCTCTTCACTTTTGTGATGTATCCATTTCTAAATGGGAATATGCACAAACATTTTTCCCTCTGTCGAGATTAAGTGGAGTGTATGATGCTGTTATGTCTATTTTGCTTTGCGACAATGTGAGGATTATGATTTTGAAGGTTTTCCGCGGAAAAGCTTGTTATGAGTTCATGGAGGGGGTCTCAGAGGGATTGGGGTTAAAAAATGTACGTCGGTTTATGAATAGGAAATTAAGTGTTTGCTGACTATAGTTTCAGATTTTGCAGATAATTTTGAAAGCAGACTGGTTTTTTTTTACGCTTTCCATATCTTGCTGAGAAACAAACATATTGCGGATGATTGAAATATGATATTGGTTTTTTAATATTTGATTATGATGGCAACTGCATTTCAATTGGAAGTGTTCGCCGCTAAATTAGAAATGAAAATAGTGCTAAAGCAACGGAGAAGCTATGATGAAACCGATTGTCTCTCTGAAGACTTCAAAGTCCCGGATGTAAAGTAGCTTTTCGGAAAGGATTTAATCACACGAATACTAAAAGGATCGGACTATTATACCTATCAGCGTCGCCACACCATTACCCAAGTATCTACTTCTGCCCTCCCAAAAAACCTCTAGCTTTAACTCAGGGACACTCGCAATACGACTTCACAACGCACTGATGGGACCAGGATTCGCAGACCTTCATACGAAGACGTCAACGAAACACATTAAACCAGTGGTTCTTAAACTGGGGGTCACGAGAAATTTTCCGGGAGGTCGGAAGAGCTAGGTTAAAGAAATGTAAAAAACTAAGAAATTATGCTAAAGAAGTAGAATTTTGATTTAAAAGTTTCTTTTAATAAGTTCGTGAATTCGAGGTCTTATGTTGGTGATACTGACAGATAAGTTGTGGTCCAAGATTTGCCGGCGGTTTCTTCTGTTGCTGGTTTTATTAGTAACCATCGCGGAAAGTCCAGCTTCACAATGGTATGAGCCATGAGGTACTTTTAAGTGGGTTTTCTTGCTTGGGGGTCGCAAGACCAAGCCGGAATGTCAAAAGCGGTAGCAGTCAAAAAAGGTTTTAGAACCACTGCATTAAGCAATAAATTCAAACGTTACTGATGCACACAGGACGAAGTTGATATAGAAGGCGCACTAAGGCACTAATCTGAGGTGCCCATTCCATTGACAGGCTAGGGCTATTTCCAACAACGGTGACGCGGTAGCAGACATTCAAGACTAAGGTGACGTCTCCACCGACCTCGCATTGCAGAATTGACGGAAATGTTTATTTTCCTCTATGGCATAGTTAAAATTGATCAATGATCATACAGTAAAATCACAAACAAATAAACTAATATTAAAAAATGGCGTCATGGGATATGTTAAGTACAAACATTTTAATAGATTTCTATAAAAAGAGAAATTCTAATTTCCGTCAATGTTATTTGCATTCTGCAATGCGAGGTCAGTGGAAACGCTACCTAAGTCTTGAATGTCTGCTACCACGTCACCGTTGTTGGAAATAGCGCTAGCCGATCAATGGAATGGGCGCCTAACATAAACAACGACAACAACAACCGCAGTACTACTAGACCAGTCACTTCAATCGGACGTTTACTTAATTATGACTGATTTATTCCCCACCCAAACACATGGTTTCCGCAGTTGGGTGAGGGCTCCAATGACATAAATTTGTAAAATTGTAGAATACCTCTGTAAATTATATTATTGTGAATACATTTGATTGGATTTCATATGAATGGCTTGTAGGACTAATAGCGGTACAGCATTATGCTACTGTCACCTACCTTCTGTATAGAACTCGATGGTTTATTATTACAAAGAAGCAGCAGCGGCCCTATCTCAACGCTGCAGCTTCATAAATCCTGCAGGAGTGGGAGCTGCAATTTTAACCTTATTATATGCCAGCAGTGTAACGTAATGAACAGCGGATTCATCTAAAGCGTTTTAGCTTTAGCAGTAATTTTCAGTAAAAACTTGACGCATAAACATTTAATTTGGGTTGGAGAATTTTTGCATAATGGTACCTTTATATAAGGGGTAAATAATTTATGATTAATTTTAGCGAAAGAATTGATAATTTTTTTCCTACAGTTGAACATGGCTAGTTGAGTCATTTTGGGTCGATAGTACCTCTGAAACGCTGGAAGGATGAGTTGGAAACTGACCTTCGCGAGTTGGGAGTCTTTAGAAGGTGGAGCGATACCCGACTTGCAGCAACCTGCAGTCCGAACAATTTATAATAAAGAATAATAGCAATGGTTAATATTATTTCATAAGAAATGGTTGGTTGGACTGCCTTTGCTATGGAAGTCCAATAACCCCTTGTGGAATAATCTATAATAATAATAACTAATTGTTGTACTTTTCATCAATTTGCTACTTAGCTTGGCCCCCTATACCATCCGGTACCTACTGACTTACTTACTTACTTACTCCTTGGCGCTGCGGCCCGTGCGGAGCCTTGGTCGGCTCTGCCACATCGCCAGCTCTCATTCGCCAGATATTGACGCCAAGGGTCGCCAGATTCACCTCGCAACGGTGGGCGCCGTGGTCGCCAAAATTTGTGCCCGTTTTCGACCGTATATATATATATATTAATTCAAAGTAATTTAAATAGTTTAAAAATTTTTCCAGTATTTTAGCTGTTTCCAAGTATGTAATGAGTTTTTCTATCGGTCTTTTGGTTTAGGCACAGACGATGTATGTTTGGCAAAATTCTTTCAGTTTTCGCAATTTTCTCATTACATGCTCACGCGATAATAATTCCACTGCACTTAGTTTTCACCCGATATGACCGTTTAATACCTCTTTAGAACGAGTATAAATCAAGCTTTTTAACATGTATAAACTAAAAATTTTCATGTTCCACCTTCCCCCTTTCAAACTAGTTCAAATCAATATTTTTTTATTATTTATTTATTATTTTTATATTTACTCCTTGGTTTGGGCTAGAATCTGAAGGCACGCTTTTACTACAAAATTGAGGCAGACACTATCAGGTAACAAAAAAATCTAATGAGACCCATGTGCGCAGGATGGTTTGTGTTATTTAATTGCCGTTAAAGAATCTTATTATAAACGTAGCCTATTTATAAAAAGAGAGAGTTTCAGGGGAACATGGTGGGACATGATAACGCGCTGAGACTACACCAGTCAGTCTGAGTGCGGAGCGAGTCCTGGTCACCTCCGATTTAACCGTGTGACTTTACCAAGTTCCCGAAGTGGTTTGAATTCCACTATAATTAGGAGGTCCACCCTTTCAGTCTACTCCCCTTTCCCCGACATGAAAGAGTCTGCCCTCAGGGTGTCTCAAGTTAACAAACAGACTCACTCCACCCGCCAGGCTGACAGGGTTGCTTAAAGCAGAAATGCTGAAAGCAGGTGTTAGAAAGTAGAAGAAAAAACATGTATAAAAAGGCATAACTCGCATTCTAAAACTATCCTGTCCCTAGCAACTTTTTTAGTAACTGGCTTTTAAACCCACAAATCTCTGGCTGCGATCTGACTTCCTTATCGTAGGAGTTCCAATAGCGACAGACATATTCCTACAAAAAACGAACTACCATATAAAGGTATAGTACGTCGGGGTATCCGCAATGCAAGTCCATTTCAATGCGAATTCAATGGCTTTAGGGGGTCATAGAGACATGAATATTCCCCTTAGCTTTCCTTTTAGGCTAAATTCGACATTTATATAAGACCCCACTCTGCAAGAGCTCGCCACGCAATTTCGCCGTAGAAACCGTTGCTTTCAAGAGGATTGTATAGAGTAACTTTCAACACAAACTTGTGGATGCACATTAACGTTGGACTCTAGAGAAAACCATTATGAAATTTAAAAGCTCTTATCAAGTCCTTGTTTATTAAACATGGCTAAGTACACCTAGGAGAACACGGTGAAATAGCACCTGAAGGTTTGTGGTTTTTGGTTTTCTGAGAGTAAACACTTGTAACTTAATCTGTAATGGTAATCAAGATTTTAACATATATATACAGGAGTAGGTTGGAGGTTTACCAGGTGCCCTATGCTTGTATATTGTAGGAGGGGAAACTAAATATTTTAAATACTTGTATTACACATAAAGTATTAATCATAGACATTTACATACATTAACATTACGTATAACATAAAGTATTAATCATAGACAGAATTACATGAATTATAGTATAAGGAAAACCCTTAAATTATTATGTACAGTGTGTGGCTTCTTGCCATAGCTTGTAGAAACATATTTTTCTTGTCATTTTCCCACAAGGCGTATAAGAAACAACGCCGAAATAGACGCGATATCCTACGGAGAAGACATCGTCCGGTGTGTAAAATCGCAACGGCTGAGATGACTGGGACACGTCGTAAGAATATCAGACGACTGTATGCCGAACAAGATGTACGTAAAGCAAGCGACTGGCGGGACGTCCTCGAAAACGTTGGAAGGATGAGTTGGAAAATGACTTTCGTGAGTTGGGAGTCCGTATATGGTGGAACGTTGTACAAAACCGAGATGACTGGAGGAGTGTTGTCGAGGAGGCCAAAGCCCATCAAGGGCTGTAGAGCCAGAAAAAGAAGATAGTATATAAAAAAAAAGTCCTTAATTTTTTTGCTCAGTATGTGGCTTCTTGTCGTAGCTTGTAGAAAGTAGTTTTTCTTGTAATTTCCCACAAGACGAAGAATCTTGATCTTGTCATTATGCGCCACTGGACTTGTACTTTCAAGGATAAAAAAAAAAATACATATATATTCAAAATTAAAAACCTGACAACCTTTTCCAGTTTTCCAGACAACATTTTCCAGTTTCCCGGCAGTATTTTCCTGAGTGCAGACGATGAAAAATAATCCTTTTTGATCGATGTAAAGCCGTTCATTTCAGTTGTGGCTGACTCACTTGCGATGACATTTAATTTTGAAGAACGCGTTCAAGGGTAAAGATGCTGGGGCGGCGGTTTGTCCCACTAATGATGCTGCGGGGGGTGAGAATCACAACGCTGTATAAAGCCTGGTCGCCATCTTGTATCGGAAGAAATGGACAGGGGTTAAGAGGAAGATATAAGACCTAAATGTGTCAGTTGTTATTGCTTTCCATAGATTTTTTTAAAATTCACATATGTTGTAGTCCTTCTTAATGTAAACAGAACGAAATAGGTCGCTTGTCTCTTGATAGTTTGGTTCTGGGGCGAAAGAAAAATCAAACTCAAACATAAGCTCAATTTTAATTACTAAAAAAAGTCATTTTTCTGCAAAACCTTCAGGCATGTTTTAGTTGCTAAATATAGTAATCGAGCTGAACAGGTTACTTTCCCGAGCAATGGCTTGTTTTTTAAGTGAAAATTTTTAATGAAATTGTGGATAATCCATACCCCAAGGCTTTGCATACCGTTTCCTTATCGTTGTGTATTATACATATTTATTAGTCTGCTCCCCTTAGACATGCGGCCGGCAGCCGAAATTTAGCCTTAGGACAATTATGGTAGGTTTTTTAGGTTGAAACTAGTTGGGTTTTGTAGCCCTTCACAACTGACTTTAGCCTATTGTAACCTGGGTCTACTCCAGTTTGTGAGTTTTTGTTTCATGTGGTTACATTTCTCCCTACCTGAAGTAGCTCCTGTGTCAGTCCGTGGACTGCCCTTATTAGATAATGGTCTTCAATATTTTCCACTCGCATAAAATCAAATTTATAAGCAGTTTATTTGCTGACGAAGTCTCAGAGTTGAATTAAATCTTGTTACTGTATGAATTGAAGATGCTGTGGCTATTAAAAAAAGCTATCCAAAGTAATGAAAGCTTCCATTGGTTTTTTTAGAAATAGCGTCGGGGGAAAAAGAGCTGAGTTAATAAGTATTATAAAGCGCGCTCTAGCTTATCCCGAAGACTTCCCGGAAAACAAACATGAAGTCGGAAAAACCATTTGGAAAGTTCAACAAGGCAGAAGCTGAAGTGAAGAGGGGTAGAATAAAAGTAACTAAAAAGGGTCATGGAGATTTTTATTTCTATTTAATAAGCGGCTCAAATTTTTTTTTAATGAAACTGTTAAAACAAGTTAGACTGAGTTTGTAGTAAGCCTCGTTTTCACAAAAGATTTTCTTTAGTTGACAGGTCTGGTGCCTCAGACCTCTTTGGAAACCGAAGAAAAGTTTTTAGTAAATTTAAATGGGACATTCTCTTTCTTTCGCTTGTTGCTATTGTTGGGTGTTAAAGGCTGACACATTATACAATAGTTGTGGATAGAGTTCTATGTAGGAAAGAACGGTCATTTTCAAAATAGCTTTCCGTCGAGCAGTGAGCGAATTCAAATAAGCGGGGCAAACCGCTGATAACAGGACATTTAGAGTAGTGGTACGGGCTCTAAATTACCACCCGAAAAGTTGTTGGTTCGAGTCACACACTTGCTTCATTTTGTGACCATGCTGCGGAGGACATGTAATGAAGGTGGTCCCTGGTGTCCTAGTTGAGTTTAAGAGAGAGCTTTATAACCATAATTCCGTTAGGTTGGCTTAGTAATGGAACAAATGTATTATTTATTTCGTTACAATATCCCAAATTGAAATAGAGCAGTGGTCAAGAGAGAGGATTGTAAAACCGTCTTTAGACCTAGGCCGTGCCCAGGTTTTGATTTCGGGGGGGGGGGGGGTGTTCAAATTTTTTTTACTTAATTTATTATTGAATTAATGGGTAAATTCTTCAAACCATACAGGTTTACATACAAAAATTTATTTCGGGGGGGGGGGGGGTCCGGACACCATGGAGCACCCCCTGGGCACGGCCATGCCTTAGACCTAGAACATCTGTGGGTTGTCGTGTAATGGCTTTTTCCGACCAATCGACAGTCATCAATCGTGATTGACCCGCGTTCCACATTTCCCAAATTAATTTGTGTTGTCTCATTGCATGTACGATAAACACGCAAGTGGTTCGGAATCCACTATAATCAGTTCACCCTTTCAGTCAACTCCCCTTGTCCCTGAAGTAAAGGAGTCTGCTCCTGGGGTGCCTCAAGTTATGGCGCCCATTCCACCGACCGGCTAGGGCTATTTACAAAAACGGTGACGTGGTAGCAGACATTCAAGACTTAGGTGGCGTTTCCATCGACCTCGCATTGCAGAATGCAAATGACATTGACGGAAATTAGAATTTTTCTTTTTATAGAAATCTATTAAAATGTTTGTACATTGTGCATTGTGCATTGGAAAAACAAACAAACAATGTGCGATGAACAAACTTGATGCTCCACATTTCCGCCGTTTTCTGAATTATATACCGACGTTCTAATAGTTGGTTTATAATCTGCATTACTACCTCAATGGCCTATACTTAAATCGACAATCGGCTTCGGTGGCAAGGTGGTAGCGTGCTTGTACTTGGGCCAGTCTCTACATACCATGTGATTGGAGACGTGTCGTAACTCAACACATGTACTAACCTACAGAGGCGACTAAGGAGGGCACATACATAAACTTTTTTGCATGCGATTAACCTTTTATTAAGTAAAAAAAACTGTTTGCATTTTGTTTTACATCAAATACCAATTCTTATTTTAATTTAGGTGAGAAAATTCTTTTAGTTCATCCAATGAACTTAAGAGCAAACACTCCACTAGACTAGACGTTTTTTTACACGAAGTCATATATCGATCATATCGGGCCATAATTGAGATACCATATAAATGCACACTTACTGACAATGAATTGTGGATTATGTTAAAGGGGGAGAGAATTAAAGTAAACCAGACTTATAAAATGTGTTCGTGGTCGGGTAGTATGCACTCGTAAGTTGAGATATTTGAATTTAAAGGCGGTTTGCAAAGAAGTGTTCATGATTCTTGCAGATTAGTGTTTGGTTGTGTATGTATATTTAGTAATAGAATCTAACTATAGATCTTTTATAGCCGCTAGGAATCCATTTCACAATTTCGCTGCGTTATTGGAGAATTCCATGTAATCTGATTCTGATAGCGGTTCTCAATTTAAAGTCAGCTATCGTCTGTAAACATTTTTTTAATTAAAATTTGTTCTGCTTGTATGACGCTCTACTTGCCGCTCAAAACGACTATTCTATAATATGATGACTTCTGAAATAACGTTTTTTGTTTGTTACACAAACTGCTTTAGTTATTGTAAAAAATTGTTTTTTTTCTCTACCCATGTGAGAGAAGCGAAAATGTTTGTTTATATATGAGTGGCTATTTGTACAAGGTGACGAGTTAAGAGGAAGCTTATTATATTAAGGATATAGGTAACATGTTGCTTGCGAGAAAAAAAAAATAGGCTATTTTGTTTAGTGTTTTATTTATTTATTTGTTATTGTGTTTTAGTTTGTAGGACGCCTGTTTTTTTCATTTTAATGATCAATACAGAGATATTCTATTAAAAAAAAATAATATTTTAATTGTCAGTGGTAGATAAATACGGAACTTGCAATTCTTCAAATTCTTTTCCTACTTGCGTGAACGCATGTCTAACGGCATAAATAAACGCAATAATGACAGATTTTTGCGTAACATATAGCTGATTTTCATGCGTAGGCGAGCGTATGAAAAATGTTAGCGATGATATAGTACATTCTATCGTTATATACATTTTCTTATAACTTGAAATCCAATAATGCTCGAATATCGAAGAAACATTCTACAAAAACAAGTAAGAATTCTTAATTAAAGTTTTCATCACTGAAGAGGCCAAGATGCCTGTATATCCTATACGCTCGTGAGTGGGAGGGGGGGGGGGTTAAGAGACGCGAGTTTTGGAGTCGTAGAGGGGGCATGTAGGAACTTTCCTCAATCTATACGTGTCTTGTGAGCTCCTCGGAACTTTGAGAATAGTTTTGCACGGGGGCCGTTGTCGTAGGGGGGGGGGGGCTTGGGGGGGGGGGTATTAAGTTAAATTGAGTAATGTCTAAGTTTATCAAAGGCGGAATTGATTAATTACGCTGCTCACACAAGTTGTGGGGATACATACAAGACAGCATTTGTAGGTGTCGACTTGTACATTTATTTTAATGAATTTCACTCTACTGCAAATTACGAGTTCCGTAATTTACTGTAAAGGAGAGAAATGGGATTTTGCACAAGCCTTTTCACTTTCAGTTTATTATGGCCTTTTTGGTTTTCACTGGCTTTATTCCTTTCTTGACAGTTTTTAACTAATCTAATGCTGGCTTTAGCTTACTTACATCTTGCAAGTTATGAATAATTAATTAATTAATAATGCTTTTTTTCCTATTACTTGTTCTTGGAATTAATTATTCTAGCACAAGCTTTTTGACACGATGTCGGCTACTTATTTAGACTCCGCTAGGTTGGCTTAGTAATAGAACAAAAAAGTCCTTATTTATTTAAATAAAGATTCATTAATAATTAAGAACAGTTACACGTTATACGGGTGCTCACAATGTTTGTATAAACTAGTTATCCCTGTACTTGTTAAGTGTGTTAAGTTAACACTCGCGGAAACAGAAAATTAAGCTAACCAGTGGACTCGTATGTGTACTTCGTCAAGTCATGCTCCACCTGTTACACTGCGCCAATGGTAAGCTAGTCACAGCTTGTCTATTATCGCTAATAGCCGGTGTAGGTTGACATCGAGAACATATACCAGTTTGCCAATGGCCCAAAATTCTTAAGCCATGGGGTCGTTGACATTGAACAAGGGGCCAAACGGCCACTTTTAGTCCTTCAAGACATCATTATTATTAGCTTACCAGCAAAGCGTTTTAGCTAAACGCACTTCAGGGTTGGTTAAAGTGGCACTGCGATCGATAGTTGAATGGAAAATCAGCTGCCGCCATATATGTTTGTCACGTTTTTTTGGCCGGATACAGTGAAAATATTACCTTGTCTATCATTAAGAACTATATTGTAAGTCTACTCACAGGTAAAGTTAAAAAAAATATTGTTAGTGTGACGAACTAGTAAATAACCTACTACAGTAAATTGTGTGGTGATCCCAACGCGTCTTTTTGGCTTTGTGGCACCGGTTCAGTAAAATTTGTTGTTTTTTTGTTTTTTTGATAAATACACGCATTATTATTATTATTACAATGTACAATGTTTTCTTTGCATATCGTACTGAGGTGATATTTTGTAACCAACTCGACCAGACAAACCCCTAAGGGGGTTTTTGGTACCCTACCAAAAATTGTATGCCTGTAAGTTATTGTATTGCAATATATGCTCCTTGTCCAGGGAGTACTTGGACAAGGAAATAAAAAAAAATAAAATTATTGTAATTTTATTTTGTCCGATGTCCCAGTCGTTCACTCACGATGTGGGGTAACTTGGCTAACACTTTTAACTCTATAACTTCAGCATTGTAAATACCCCTAATATCGTGTTTTCTTACGTAACAGAAACTAACCCTGCTAATTGGCCAATCCCACCGATTGTTAGTATTTTCAATGTTCTGTTTCTGTTCGGACCGGTTCGGTCCATCTGTCTTCGGTCCTCGGTTCTCTCCGACTGAAAATACGAATCCACCGCTATTTCAATTGTTACGAGAGAAATGGCGATTGAACGCTACCTCAATGCTGCATCGGTTCTAAAGAGCGAGCTAAAGTGTGGCAATTAGTATTGTATTATATGCAATCAAAACCCTATTGAGCTGTATAATGAACCAATGATACTTCAGGAGCTTTGAATTGAGAATTAGGGGAATATTAGCCTAAAATTACTTGATTATATCAGACGAGTCCCACCTTTGCGGTCGTCGGTTCCAAAGGAACCAGACTCAAGTGAGATGAACGCAGTCTAATGAGAGACTCGACAACTTCCGTTGCTCCTACTATACGTTCAACAACACTGAAATCTACGATACAATCGTTTGTTTTTATTTTTTAAATAATTAAAATAGCGTGATATAATATCTTCTGTATCACAGATGGAAAATGATTATTAAATTAAACTTTTTTCTCTTTAATATTGCAACTTTAATATCGGTTTGTAATTTTAAGATATCAAGGAGAAATTTGGAGTTTCCTTTATAGATGGCGCGGTTTTAGGGGTACCTTCGTTGATAATAACGTAGCTTCGAAAAGTTTTGGTTTGGGGGAGTTGCGGGGGGTAGGGGGGTGGTATGAAAGTGGGTGAAGCTATTGGATATTTCCGAGGGGCTGGCTCAGCGGGGGAATTTGACTGATGTCGGCCTGTTAATGCCCCTTTCACTGTGGGCAAAGGATGGGAGGCAAAAGGGGATGAATCGAAAAGGGGTAATTAACCCGATATCACGAAAAGGGAACATTTTAACACTTTGAATCATTGTTGAAATTCTGTTTTGCCTGGATTCATTCATTACCATAACTTGTCAGTAACGTATTGCTCTTTACCGACTTCAATGTTGGCGGTTCGAGTCCAGCCAGAGGAAAATTTTATGTCTCCCAATTGTTTTCTTGACAATATTATGTATGTATGTATGTATGTATGTATGTTATGTACATTTAGGTGTAAGAGAGGGCCATAGGCCCTAATCTCGCTGTATCTATACATATTTTTTTTTAAATAAAGACTTTATTATTATTATTATTATCATTTAATGTTTTATGTAGTAGTTTTTGTTTGGGTGGGTCAACAGCTTCATGAGCTTTGGCCTGCTCGACAACACTCCTTCAGTCGTCTCGGTTTTACGGACTTCCAACTCGCAAAGTTCAGTTTGTAACCCATCCTTCCAGCGTTTTTGAGGACGTCCTGACAGTCGTCTTCCTGCCATGCTTGCTTTGAGTGTATAATTCTGGTGGAAGGAAACCTGGAAGGGGTGGGAACGGCAGCGCTTGTAGCATATACAAGCGGCAATTCAAGAAATGACACTTAATTAAGAGGATGATACATTGTGAGTGGGCCGGAAGTACTGCAAGTAGTAGATGGACCCCGTGAAGGAGGGGCGCTGACCAAATTATAAATAACATGCCCAGAGATTATTGTCATCTAAACTTGCAGACCTGTCTACTCATTTTGATTTATAGCGCAGGAGGTTGCCTCGCTCTAAATTTTCACATCGTTGCCTTTCTCAAGCACCACCTTTTAACGTGCTCAGCTTGCATAATGGGGCTACGAGGCTCAGTGGCTAGCATTGCAATTGGCGTTCCAAGCGGTCTTAGGTTCGAGTCATGTCCGCTCATTTTGATTTCTAGCGCAAAAGGTTGACTCGCTGTAAATTTTCACATCGTTGCCATTCGCAAACACCGCCTTTTTTCGTGCTCAGCTTTGCAAAATGGTGCTAGTGGCTCAGTGGCTAGCGTTACAACTGACGATCCAAGGGGTCTAAGGCTCGAATCCTGCCCGCTCATTTTCATTTCTAACTTAAAAGGATGTCTCTCCGCAAATTTTCACATGCCTTTCTCAATAACCTTTAACGTGCTCAGTTCGCATAATGGTGCTAGTGACTCAGTGGCTAGCGTTACAATTAACGATCCAATAGGTCTCAGGTTTGAATCCTGTCCGCTCATTTTGATTTCTAGCGCAAAAGGTTGACTCGCTGTGAATTTTCACATCGTTCTCAAACACCGCCTTTAAACGTGCTCTACTCGCACAATGGTGCTTTGTGGCTCATTCTATTTCTAAAAATCTCCCTTTTTACTTTGAAAAGCCGGCACTGGAATGGAACCCGTAAAAGAGCGGAACTTTTGTGATTTTCTGAAGTAAATGTGCATTGAATTGGTAGGGATGAAAGGGGTAACTGCAGCCATAGCGGATTCCGATAGTCGGGAATAAAATTTAATTATCGATACTCAATATGACTGCAAAAGTCTCCCTTAGTTGCGTACAATTTTCAGAAATCTGCCGCTATATGTTTTTTTTTTGTTTTTAATCAAAAATTGTATGGCCTTATATGTCCTCCGAATTATGAACGCAGTTTATTAATTAAACTACAGTCTTATTGTTCGCCATTTGTATTGCGATAAAGTCGTTTATTCATTCATTCATTCATTCATCTCCTATTAAAAAACAACTTTCAGCTTTGTTTAAAACAATATATAACTAAATAAATTGGTGCCTTTATTATCTAAATATGATTCGTATAAGTTAGTCTCTTTATCAGGTAAAACTTACCAGCTGTAGATGTAGGGGTTTCCCAGAAAGCTATTTTCGTTGTATTTAATATTATCTATTCCCTAGAAGAGCTACCTGGATGGGCGCCGTTATTAGAAATATATTTAAATAGAAATACCAATGAATCTATACTTTTGTTTAAGGAGTTTTTTTTTTTAATAAAAATTAAATTTCGCATGAAATATCGATCGTAGAGCCATAAAAATTGTCTCATTGCTTAGCAGAAAATGTTTATCTATATTTTGATGCATGTTCTGTGGCCATCCATTATATCAATTGGCCACAGTTTTGATGTTCCTTCGACCTGTCATCCCCAGTGTCCGTTTTTTATATTTTAAATCAAGTTCCAAAACTGTGGGAAATGGGTGTTACATACATTACAATATATTGGTTATATAATAGCGACGGCCACATAATATATAGAAAAATGCAGAGGAACATTTCCTCTTAGCAATGAGACATATTTTTTAACTCTACGGTCGATAATTCTGTTCAAATTTTAGTTTTTACCCCCTTAGGTCCCCCCCCCCCGCTCTGGGGTCGGGTTATCATTCATTACCTCTTACGCTGAAAAAAGCTTCCGATGGACATTGCAATCGAAGCCAATTAATAAATTAATAATCGCAGCTAGTTTTTATTCTGTGGATGGGCAGTAGATATCGCAGAGAATGAGTTATGTAGTGAAATGAAATGAATGAAATGAAATATCGTCTTTATTTTCAGGCGAGCTTTAGCCCCGAAGGGCTACTCTTTTTTTGGGTTTTCATTTAAAAAAACAAACAATTTAATGAATGCATCTGATTCATCCCCTTTAGTCGCCTCACTAAGTTGCCTAATGGGTACTTGTGCCGAATTTCGACTGGTCTTCGATCGCAAGGTGTGTAGAGACTCGCGCAAATACAAGTACGCTGCTGCCACCTTGTGATCGAAGCCGGTCTACGCTAATGCCTTGCTACCCAGTTCTGTAAGCGTCCCTGAGTTCCTGAAACGCCAAAGGTTCTGGAAATTACAGCTATCAACCGTTAGAAATTAGATTGTATGATCCCGCCCCGGAGCAAAATCCTGGATACATGTTAAACTAAAAATGAATTTGCCGACATTATTCCGAGCTCAAAAAATGCAAAAATTCTATAATGCGATACTTTCAAGACAGTTTTTGTCAAATTTATCAAACTTAGGTAATGTTTTCTAGTCCCCATGCCTTATATCGATCGCATTAAAACCTTTCTTTAAGTTTGCGAAGCTAAACTAGTTTTCAATGGAAACTTGAAGGAGTTGCAAAACTTAGCGTTTTTCTCATTATCCGACTTCATTTTTACTTCATAATTTTCTTACAAACTTGAATTGCGAATCTATCGAGAAAAAAAATTAGTAATCATTATTGACCCAATGATTCTGTTAATTAAAATGTAAGCTGATTGAGATTTTCAGATTACTTTCTTATTGAATGGGAAATCTTTGATTATTTAATTTGAATTGTTCAATTGAGAATTTGCACCTTAGATTAAATTAATTACAGATTTTGGAGTCCAAATATTGGAATGTTATCGTTAGTCAGGTATTCAATAGTGACATTAACTATGTTAGTTACGAATGAAGTTTTGTTGGCTGAAACTATTGGGTAAGTGTTTCAATGAGCCCACACACCTTTTCTGACTGTTCAATACCGTGTTTCAAGCCCAAAACATTGAATGTCATCATCGTCCATTATCAACCTAAGCCTTATCTTCGTTATTCTAGTTCTAGTTTCTCAGGGCGTGATATGTTAGCCTCCTCAGCCTCTTCTTGTCCGTCTACTACTACTACTTCGAATTCAGCCTCCTGTCCCTGTGCCACTGATTGTCCGCATTCTGGTTTCTGCATATCCCCCTCCCCCTTTTCATGACCCTTCCTTATCTCCTCTTCCAGCCACTTCTTCGCTCAACGGCTCTTATCCATTTTTCGCTGTTCTCTCCCCCATTGGCTCTTCAGAACCGAACTCTTCAAATCAGCGCTCCATTCCTGAACCTATCCCTTCTTCGAAAGTACTATTGTCAGTAGTAAGGGTCTTCTTGCGAATTCTTCACACGTCTTCATCGATTAATTATTCTAATTTTTAAAAAAATCTTTGAGGACTAGTAGAGAGTGTTCTCTCTTGGCCACTGATTTATTAGTGATGTGTTAGTGATTTAGGACAATTGTCAGCACAACAATGTGGTAAGCAACTAGTCCGGCAGCTGCGTTTTTCTCTTACCTGTAAAGTAAAATTAAGGTACCCATTTAAGTTGAACCGAGGCGTAGTGGGGAACAGTTTTCTCGAACCTCAGCTTCCCCATTTACGGACTCGTTCTTTACCAACTAGAATTTGCAATTCGTGGATTACCCATTCTTATTCTAATGAAACCCAACTGGAATTGTAACTGTAGTAAGGAAAGTTTACAAAAAGCCTACCCTAAAAGAGAACGATGAGAGAAAGATGAACGAAAGAATTTCTTTTCGCACGCTAATACAAATACATCATGTGGGTACATCTGTCATTAAAGTTCAATTTTGATAATGTACGGTTGCCAGGGGTGGGCAACACCACTCACACCCCGCGTTCCCTCAACATTCGTCACCCTACAAGACAATTACTCTTGTCACAAATTTCACTGTGATGAAACCATGCAATACTCATCACAATTGATATGATGTGTTGCTATTTTTATATATAGTTTTTATTTCTTTACATAGTTAACTTGCGGGTGAGAATTTCTGCAAGTGTTGAAACACCCCTAGAAATTTAATAGGGCCTGGGGATGAACCCCTCCTTCTTTGACTAATATATCATCCGTAACAATTTTTCTGCCCTATCAACGGGAGCTGGCCTTTGTTCTTCGCCTTATTTTTTTTCTGAACGCTCAGTGGTTTCAATCAATGGAAAGCTTTTTTTGATCGTGCATTTACGTGGCGTGCCTTCCATTGTAGTTCTTTGTTGAGTACGGTACGTTTGCATTACAAAGCGTTTCCGGTAAATTTATTACCAGCTAATTTCCTATGAATGCATATTTGTTGAGGCAACGATTGGCAATAAAATGGATTGGCGATTGCATTGTTCAGCTTATGAAACCATCTAACCCCTTGGAAGCCTGCACTACACGTTTTTCGCCATAGTCAAATTTCTCGTGAATGTATGAATAGTTAAAGAAATAGAAAAAATGATTTTAATACACCCGTATGCAGCCCTTTCCTGACCTAACTTGCCTTGCATTTTTTCACGCTTTAAAAAACTGAGGCGTGTTGGTGCCAGGTGCCACGTACGAGACTCAGGCAGACCAGCAAACATTAGAAGAATAAGCACCTTGTAGTACCTAGAGCATACAATGCAACTTTTAAAAAAACTTACCTATACAAAGCACAAAAATTATTTAACCTACTAGATATTTCCTCTGAGTCTCTGTCTATAAAAAATTTTCAAAATTCATTCGGGAATGGCTGATGAAACGGGAAAGGTAGAATCCTTATTTGAACTGGTGGATTAGACTTGGACTGTTTGTTACGTGAGATTTGTTATTAATATGTAGGTTTAGTTGTAGTCGTTGTATGTTTAATTTAATTTAATTTTTTATTTTAGAGCAGGGAACATTGTTATAGTTATATTCATGTTTCAATACACATTGGCTGACTTTACTTACTTACGTATTAAAATGTACAGGAACATTTCTTATATTACTTCTACTTCTCATTTACTTTCTTTATTATGGTTTTTTTATGAGAAATTTGACTTTTCATAAAACGCCGGTTGCCTGTTAGGCGCATATTCCACCTACGTCAATAGTCAATGGTAAATGTGGTATTGACGTAGGTGGAATAAGCGCCTTAAGCCCGTTTCAACCCCTCGGATGTAACTGGATTAGTTCGAATCGAGTTAAATACAAAAGAGATGAACATTCGAGTGCGCTAAAAATATTTATGAATCCTGGGGCCACGTGGTACATCTTTTCAATGGCTGGTAATGGGAGTCATGGCTTCAGGATTCAAAAAATATTTTTGGCGCACTCGAAATTCCCAACTCGCATATATAGAACTGGAAGTTAGCAAGGCTGGCACTAGCACTAGAAATGGATAAATTTTTAATTTTTGGCCAGACGAAAGGTGCGTTTCAAGTACTCAGGTTGAAGTGAGCTAAGTGTACTGACAAATATGTCAAAAGTCACGACAACCCTTCGGTAGTTTCTTGGCAACTGCTCTATTTAAAATGTGGTCATACTCATTTCCGGTAGCCTCGTTTTTTCTTGTGAAGGTACCCATTAAGGTTGGATGAACCCTGGCCCGGAAAATATTTTCTTTTATGTCGAGTCGGGATCCCTTGATTCCCTTCCTGTTCATAGTCCACTGCTCTACCAACTGAGCCGTCACGTCTTAGTGGCGTTATGGGGGGAGAGCCGCGTAGTATACAACAATAGTAAGCCCCTAGAACATAAAAAGGGTTAAGTACAGCTTTGGGTAATTAAACATGAAACCATCCAATGTATAATGGTCTCTAGAGCTGTTTTATGGTAGAGCTCAGATTTGCTTATTTCAATGACGGAAATAATAGCTTTTAAACAATAGGTGAATCATTCATTTTGTACATTTTATGAGTGCTTTAAGCACTTTTAATTCCATTTTTCATTCATGCCTGCTTACCTTATAAAATCGTTAAAAGTACCATATATTGTTATTACGTTTAATGAAGTATTTTTTTTTTATAACTTGGTCATTTGAAAAATGGAGGAACGGATAGGGAATTGTGTTTGTTTCATAAACAACAGGATACGACCACCTTTTTTTGTCATGTCCAAATTCACGAGAAATTTCAATCGTGGAGCTATGAATTATGTCAGGTCCCCTTCTTGAAATGTTCCTCTACATTTTGAAATATACTATGTGACCGTTACTAAAAATTTAAGACTTTTTAAATTTAAAAATTTGCCACTATTACTGTACCCGTTTTTTTACAATCAAGTTCCAACGGCACACTATATCAAAATTTAGTTGAACATGTCTTCTAATAGATGTAACCTACCTGATAACTTTACGATTAATATTTCCGGTGAAATTTGATTCTGTACACCTGTAAAATTCCTTCCCTCTGGGTGTGTTTTAATTTTAAGTAACTAAATACTACTACTATCGAAGCTGAGGGAAGAAGAAGACGAGGACGAAAGTCCGCCAAAACCTCAGAACTGTAGGACTGCAGCCAAAGCTCAGAACCGCAAGGAGTGAAAGGGAATCTGCCGTATCGCTGACCCCACCTTGGGATAAAAGCGATGAAAAAGAAGAAGAAAGATACTACTACTATATAAGCTATAAGCATAAAAAAATGTTATGTGACATAAAGGTTCGTTCCCAAACCTGGTTATGTCTGTTACAGTGTCAATGGTAAGCATATGCTTGGGCTTGTCAACTGCCATTGCCACTTGTAGCTGGTGTAGGTTGAAATCGCGGTAAACCAGTTTACAAATGTAAATTTATTCGGAAACAATACCAAAAATGTCCGAAAACAGGAAAGGTTTAATGGACCACATTAGAAGTAGGTCTACGTCCATAACACTACCATCAATAATTAAAACCATTAAAACAATGGAGCGTGAAATATTTGGCAGGTAGGTTCAAGAGGGAGAATAGATGTACAAATATATGTTTTTCAAATTGAACTGAAATCATGCACGCACAAAGTGATATGAACCCCGAAATCCCCGTGAAATTTCGACAGTACCGATTTCAGCATTGCTTTTGGAACACATTGCTTCATTTTGAAACTCTTACTTGGCATGAGAATAAAAATTTAAAATAAGAACTATTTTTTTCAGTTCATTCCATTCAGTTCTATATATGAGAGAGATGGGACATTCGTTTCCGTCTGTAGGCAACCGGCCACGTCTGTTGAATGGTTGGGCATATGAAACGTGACAGGTGTCTTATTAAATTTAAAAAAATATATTTGGTGGGAAGCCAATATCCCATCTCTCCTATATAGACCTCTAATAAAAACCTAATCTGAGCCATGTGTACCCTCCATGCTATTATCTTTGGTTTCAATGGCCGTGCATGATTGGCAGTAGCCTGTCAGAACGTGCAAGCACTTGCTCGGATCTGATCGTAATGGGCAGAAGTGTATTGGGCGGTTATTGAATTGTTACGATTCGGGTAATAACCAGTAATAAATTAAGACCTACTAAGGCGGGGTTTCCACCGACCTCTCATTGCAGAATGCACATACGTTGACGTGGTAGCAGATATCATTAATAAAGGCGGGGTTTCCACCTATCTCTCATTGCAGAATACAAATGACATTGACGGAAATTTAAATTTTTCTTTTTTATTGAAATCTATTAAAATGTTTGTACTTAACATATCCCATGACGCCAATTTGTTTGTTTGTGATTTTACTCTATGATCATTGATCAATTTTAACTATGGCATAGAGTAAAACAAAAATTTCCGTCAATGTCATTTGCATTCGGCAATGAGAGGTCGGTGGAAACCCCGCCTTTATTAATGATATCTGCTACCACGTCAACGTATGTGCATTCTGCAATGAGAGGTCGGTGGAAGCCCCGCCTAAGCAATAAAACAAAACAACAATAAAACAAGCAATAATGTCACAATACAGCGCCAAACGCATAAACACACAAAACTGAGTCTCTCTAGCGTTAGATTGATCAGTAAACTATACAAAATTTTAGCCAATTAGTGGGTTTCCATAGAAACGCAGGCATTTTGGGGAATTTGAAACCACACAGTGAATTAGCCAAACGTGGAGAAACTTTTCCGTATGCATATTCATAATTATATTATAGTGCACTGTCCTTTAGCTGATAATATTAATTATATAAATTAATAATGCGATAAAATTTAACATCATTATTACTAATATTTAATATTGTTAACCGCAGCGTCCAGCTGCATTTGCAACGTAACAAGTCTGTATTTGGGTACGAGTATTTACTAATGATTTTTTTTAAAGGTTAATGCCTACAAACGCCTCCTGATCGCAGTTTGCCACACATCATCAACTCATACGCACACAATAGAGACAACGAACACCGGCTAACTGCAAACCAGAAAGCGCGTTTACCCACATGGGTCTGGTGCTTAATTAATTAAAAAAAAAAAATTAATTTATTTATCCCATTGACCTCTTCAACCGCTTCTGTAGGTTAGTACCCGTGTTGAGTAACAATAGGTCTCCGATCGCCCGGCGTGTAGAGACTAGCACAAGTACAAGCACGCTACCACCTTGCCATCGAAGTCGATAACCTTTACCTCTTTGTTGCAAGCTACTGTGCCAAAGTCAAAGTTCATTAACTTGTTGGTTATACAATGTTTTACTATAATTTTTTTTTTTTACTCAATCTCATTACCACGGGCGCGCAAGATGGAGTAGCCATCGAAATAAACGCTGCCAGAAGGGAAGGGGGTCAGAAAAAATGACGAAATTAAGCCCTTGAACACCATGCATTATTTAAATTAAAATAAAACCGCGATGCTTTTAGAAGTTTAATTGTATCCATAATTTATGACAGGAAAGGGTGGTGTAAGTAAGTGAGATCACCTTCACATTTTCTTTCATTACTTTGAGTAACTTCTGCGGTGGTTCTTTTGTTATTTTATTTATTATTTTATTATCTACCCTTCGCTTTCCAAATTCTATTGAATTAGTTTCTTATTAAAATTTTCATGATGTTTACCCCCTTAGCTGGGTGAATTTTGAACCATGTACTTTAAGGGTCCGCCCACCATCATAACTTCAGTTACGAAAATGAAATTTGAACGAAGCCACCATATTTTTTTGCCTTTCCTATACATAGAGACTTCCTGGGGATTCCTCTTTCCGCTGCTTCACCTTCTATGGTGGGAGCCGTCCTTAATAGCTAAATTGAGTTGGGTATTATAGTCAGCATTTTAGTAACTTTCAACCTCAATACATCATACATTTCAATTTTATTTCATTTCAATAATTTGATGGATGCATAATGCGCTTTTTACTCTGGCTTCTTCGATATTGAGGTACTTGCATAAAGCTAATGTTATATCAGTGACATATGGGTAATAAAATCATTTTCATATATCAAATCTCGCATTAAGCTTACCTAAATTATAGAGCTTCTTCAGCAAAGCTCTTTCATATATCTTGATTCAGCATTCAGGAGGATTTCTTTTTAGCTTTTACCTGATTTTTATTTTTGATGAGCTTTTTATGAACGTAGATCTTGCCTTGCCGACGACCCTACCGCCGGTTTTTGGACACTATTGGTATTGAACTGCTAGCCCTTGCCAAGCTGGTTCACTCTTATGTCAACCCACAGTACCAATGGGCAGCTCAGGCATGCTTACCATTGTCATTGTAACAAGTGGATTTAGCTAAGTATGGGAATTCGTCTCGCGTTCATATGATAGATTTTTATTTTGAAGGGCTTTTTATAGATATACCTACAGGTACCCTGCCCTACATATTACCCCATTCTTTTTTCGCCGTTACTGGTACTGTTTTCGTAGGTACACGTCCGTTATGTCGCCCCAAACCGGCTACAAGTATAAATATTCTTACCATTGACGCTATGCAACAAGCGTGAGTCTGACTTAGCGAAGTTCGTGAACGAGTCGTTGAAAATAGGTAGTATAGTAGATTTGCGAAAGAGACCATACATTAAAAATTCTTTGGGGTTTTAGTAAAGCTTTCGATCGGTGCCTGCATTATTGAAATTCGAAACATGGAGATATAGGAGTGAGGGTCGAGAAAAATTCTGTGACTTTTGAACTTGGCCTGTTCAAAAAAGGGGGAGCTACAATGGTTGTCGTTTCGGGGGGGGGGGGGGTAGAGGGTTGGAGAATCTGTTGACCAGTCGACATCCCTGTCTATTGATTTTGCTGTGGACACTGCAGGGATTTGTCGAAATCTGAATTTGCTTACCCTCTTTTGCCGCCTAATTTAGTTTGGAATTGAGGAATTCCGCCTAATGCCTAACATTTGAAAAGGCTATTTTTCAAATGACCGTGGTGTCATATTGCAACAGACAGTGGAAATTCTATTCTTCTTTTTATGCTTCATCTTTCTTTTACCTGATGGCTGAATTGAGAATTGCTGATTTTTTTTCACATGACCGTGGTGCCATATTACAACAGGGTCAATAATAGGTATCCTGAGAAAATTTAGTTTTCTTTGGAATCTCTTCAAGGAGGGAATGGCCCAGCTCTACTATGGGCATGGACGGGCTTTGGGTGAAGAAGAAGAAGGGGCAAGCTGATGGGATATTCTGCCTAAAAGTCTAAAATGGCTTTAATTTCCACCATTTTTCACATGGTGCCATATTTAAGAAGGAGCTATCTACACTGAGAAAGTCATATTTAATTTTTGGAATTTGTGCCGGCCCTTGAGCAATTTCATCCAGCGTTCAATGGTTTCTTATTTACTCGACTGTCAAGGAGTGGTTATGTGTTTCGCGCGTTTGTCTGTAAAAATTCTTTATTACCTCATACCTTCCAGACGGCTGGATGGATTTTGACAGTTGAGGCATCGTTATATTCGTCTTAACTACCCAAGTGTCCTTAGATAGGTTTTAAAAACAATGGCGGAATTTTTAAAATAGTTAGATAATCGTCATATTCTTATGAAAAAAGTAACCAGACCTATCGTGTTGGGTATAAAAATAATGAACATTAAAACGGGATTAAGAAAATATAAATGTTTTTCGAAAAAATAGCGATTTGGACAGTTGAGGCATAGTAATATTATTCATAACTATTCTTATTCTTAACTCATATGGGTTTAAAAAAAGAAATGATGGATTTTTATTATAGTTACATAATAGTAATACGTTGTAATTAACAGTAAAATCGAAAGTTTGTTCATATTACTATTTAAAGACATTAGAATTTCTGAAAGAAAATCTCTGGATAGATTCCAACACATTCTTAAAGACTTTTCCAGGATCTGATTCTAATTTCCTGCACTCTTATTACCTAGTCATAGCTGCCTCAAAAAATGGGGGGCTTCGTCGATTGTGACTCTTTTCTAAATTAACAACCCCTATTTCGTCATTTGTCATCGGAGTGCAGTAAATTTTAATTATAATAAATAATTACTTTTGTCCCATTGCTAAGCCAACCTGGTTGAGTTAAGGCTATACAACCAACCCTCTCTTACACTATAGTAGGAATAGTTGCATCCCCTCCAAAGTATGGCAAACGTTGGGATCAAACCAGCAACTTCACTGTTGAAAGTCAAAGTCCGTACCACTACTCAGATATTTGATGGCTCCTTCTGGATAGGAGACTGGTGGCATTAATTCAGACAGGGTCCGCTGGTGGTATTTTTTAAGAAAATCTATTGTCTAAAAATAGCAATATGAGAATATATCCCATTTTACTTTGCTAATTGCCTATATCCATGGACATTCTCCGGATAATCCTATATAAAATAATTCTCCTCACGCGCTCACCCTTTTTTTATACGGTCGGAAGGCAATTTTTGATGGAGACCTGAACTGTGGAACGGACGGTTAGAAAGGGAATATTTTTGACTGGGTCCACCCAACCCCAATAAAAAAGATCAGTAGGCAAGATAGTTATAGTGAATCCTCCACTGGTCCCCGGACCAACAACTCAATGCGTTGTCGCGGCACGCGGTGTTTTTATTATTTCTCAAGCAAACCCCATTGGACTTACTTACTTACTAGGCAACGCCCACCCTTTGCATTTCGGCCATTTGGTGACGCGCTGCCCAGTAGCGACGTGCTATACACCTCGCGTCATGCCCGGCGATCGGCCACACGCCAACAAATGAAGCAAACCCCATTGTCAAACTAGTTTAAAAGTCTAAAAAAAGTCGTGGGATGCGATTTTTTAAATTACATTTCTTCCCTTTACAGAGACTATTATGTCGCGTTAAGTGATAAAAGTTCTCAATGATAATGGCGAAGTACAAGAACTAAACAGCAGATAATGAAAACATGCAAAAGAGCGTTTTTCTTCAAGCACCATTGGAAATTCATTTTCCATACTGAGACGCACAGAAGGGGGGGAAACAATTGCAATATGTATTTGAAAGAGAGTCGTTCATATTTTCTTCTCATCGCCCCGTTCCCCCAGTCCCCAGTAAGCGATACTTAAGTGTGGGGAAAGTATGACAAATCACATATAATTTTGATATTTCTACGAGGGATCCGATGCAATTCGAATAGAGTGTACTTCGCTAATCTCCCTTGTATGCTGCTTATGGGGGAACTGCTCCGTTATTATTATTATTTTTATCCAGAATTTTATTAATCACACTGTCAGCAGGCAGTTGGCGTCCCACAAATTTTCTTTAGTGTCGCTTTTCATCAGCGTCATTTGCTAACAATTTCAAATTTAGTACTGTTGGTAGAGAAAGATTTCCCCCCGGGCCAGGGTCCACGCAATACTATTGGGTACTCTACGCTCACTGGTAAGGTAAAACGCGACTTTCGGGCATTTTGCTGACCACAGCATCTCAAATAGAGCAATCGCCGAGAGGTCATCGAGAAGTCCTCAGGTCTATTCTTATGTATGGATGGTAAATAATATGTATAATTAATAAATATGTTTTTATTTTAATTGTTCTGTTATAATAACCTCCCAACGCGCTACAATGGATTAATTGAACTCTATTTATATGATGCATAGAATAGAATAGAATTTACTGATCCATTACGACACAAACAGTCCATTCGGCAATCGTCAGTTAAAAACAATGAAAATACTAAACACAAAAAATCATTTAGTAAATTTTGTCCGCAAACATTACAACTTAGATGGCACATACAATATATATGGATATATAATCTGATAATAAGAAAAAGAAATTTCCATTGGCATAAATTGTGGAAACATATGCACTCTGAGAAATGACAGGAAAACAATGTGACTAGTGTGCACCCTAAGTTGCTCTGTGGTCTCATTCCAGCCATCATTCTGTCAGAACGCACATAATTATACTCACACGGACTGACTCCGCCGGATAGACAGTGGAGGCGACTCCACGACGACTAGTATGACTGACTCCAATAAGTCCGACCGGACTTAAAATACAGTCTCATTGCATGTTTAAGGACCCCGGCAGACTCAATATTGCTAGTAATTGGTAACTCATCGAATTAAACTTTTGTTCAATATACCTCCAATATTCACCACATTGTAGAATGAAGATCAGTACCTTCAAAATTGTAACTGTGGATAGTTCTTATTATATCAATGAACGACACTTGACACTGAAGTATTGTGACTATAAATTGCTGTTCATAGGGTACGTAAGCGATAGTGTTCTGTATCGACTGACTCGACCACATAAGACGGACGTATGGTATGGTGGTATGAGCATCGGAATCGGAATTATCGGAATTACAAGCAAGGCTCGCGGAGGATTCAGTCCGATGGAGTCAGACCACTTCCCATTGAAGTCCGGACTTGATTCCAGCAATTGTGCGGAGTTACACATCACTTTCTGGTGGGGATTGGCAGGAGTGAGTGAGACGGTTATTGAATAGTTACGATATGGGGACGAATGATCCCACTAATTCTAGGCCTACCAAATAATAAAAAACTGCTCGGAGTTAATGACGCAAAATGGCGCCAAACCTATAAACACAAAATAAAAAGTACAAAAGTAGAATATGGGGTAATAATTACCGGGAAAACTCTCAATGATTCTTTATCATAAAGAAATTGTAGTTTTGATTATATAATACAGGAAACGAAGTATTGTAGTATTGTAGTATGGTAATAATAAAATAAGCATGGCGGTTTTCTACATAGTAGGCCCATAAGATACAATATGATGTAGGCTGATGAAATTAGGCTACATAATAATGCAACAGTCTTGAAGATTGCTTTTAATCTCTTTCTTTGCCTTTGATATACTTGAGAAATTGAAGAGCCTTTTAGAAAGTGTAGTAAAGCATAACTCAACATTCCTTTACCATCTTTATTATTACACTTTAGAAGGAAATACCTGCGAAATAAAATTTTCTTGCCAATCTTCTGACGTCTATTCTTTTCTAAGTCTAATTTTACTGCTAAGTTCATTTATTTGGTTTTTTTAGTAATGCTTCGGTCGATTTTTGAGTCGATATGTCTAATAGATTTTATCGACGTCCCCGTATCGTTGCTACTCAACAATCGTCCCACACACTCCTGCCAATTCCTATCAGATCCAAATACGAGGACGTATATGGTTAATGAGAGCTTAGCAAGAGGTTGCTCATGTTTCAAATCTACGTAATTGTAACTATTATTATTATTATTATACCAAAGATGATATTGTATTGTATACTTTTGTAAATATATGCTCCTTGTCCAGGGAATACTGGGCAAGGAAAAGAAAGAAGAAAGAAAGAAGGATATTAAATGAACTTCCCCCATAAATGAAAAAATTTAAACAGATGGGTGAGTTAAAAGCGGGCATCAAGAAATGGTTGGAAGGATGGAAAGAGAAATGAGAAATTGTCAATGGGAGGAAATAATAATAAAAACCGCCTATTAATATTTATATAACAAGCAAAAATAAAATAAAATGAACTCTATAAAAATAAAAATAAATATACTGTATAAGTCCTTTTTTGTCCCAATCAAGCGCTAGCTTGGGGATGCGGAATGTATTTCATTTTGTAAATATATGCTCCTTGTCCAGGGAATACTGGGCAGGGAAAAGAAAGAAAGAAGATTGTTCATTTACTTTTTACTTTAATTACTTTACTATACTATTATTACTTTTTACTTTAATTTATAACTTTAAATGGTATGAAACTGATTTGAAATTAAAACTAAGTTCTTTGCTAACACAGACCTGAAATAAAAAACATGTTGCATCATCTATAGCGTTTACTGTGCGAGCCCCCAAGTTTATTAACTTAGGGGTCCCACCGGATTTTTGTATTACAAGGGTATAATTGAATAATTGATTATATTTATAAATATATTCCTCCGGCGCAGGGGAGTACCGGCCGAAGAAGAAGAATTATTATTAAATTGTAATGCTATTTTTGTTGGCTTATGAAATTAGTTGCTTCCAAAATATGAACAATAACTGTGTCTACTTTCACGTCGAAAAATTAGCCGTTTTCTCTCTTAGTGCGCTAAATTGTAAATTTGGAGAAAGAAAAAAAAGTTACTTTATCAGTCTTTCTCTTAATTTAAACGGTAACTAATTTTAAGTGTAAAGATGAAGGATTTAGAAATAAACGTACTCAGCAATTTTATATAAAAACATTTACATGTAAATTTAGCTCCAGAGCAACTTAAAAAGAAATAAAAACTGAAGTTCCTTCCTTATTTATGTGAAGTGTAATAGGTACTAAACTTTACAATGGAGCTCCCTATGCCGGACTGGGGGTCCTTTTACATCATTCCAATTTATGCTGCAAACAATGCTATCTCAATTCAATTTTGCTTGTATTTGCGAAAGGGAGTCACAAGATTTTATTACTATCACTGATTTTTTTGAATATCTTATTAGCTTCAGCAAAATCGATTGTAAAATAAGGATAGACATTATTGGTTTTATTTCGTCTCCCTTTTCCGCTTCGTTCACTGTCTGCTGTCGTATGCCCCGAAGTTCAATGAAAATAAGATTGTTAAATTTATTTCAAAATTGTTTTGGAACTTTTGTGATGATTAATACTTCATTACCCAATAGCTCATAACAATCTTTAATATTATCTCTTTCCTGAAAAAAATTTCTCGGGCTATAATTTTAACGCGTGGGAACCTCTTTAAGGACGGGAAACTTTTGCAGGTGCATAAAATCAGTTTTCACTGAAAATATCGATCGATCACCTGTCATTGGGGAAAGAAGAGGTATTCATCTACATTATTATTTGTTGTTGTTTCCTACGTCTACTTTCAGCATTTCTGCTTTAAGCAACCCTGTCAGCCGGCGGGTGAAGTGAGTATGTTTGTTAACTTGGGGCACCCTAAGGGCAGACTCTTTCTCCTCGGGGGAAGGGGAGTTGACTGACAGGGTGGACCTCCTGATTATAGCGGATTCCGAACCACTTGGGGAACATAGTAAAGTCACACGATTAAAGCGGAGGTGACCAGAACTCGACACGCACGTAGACTGACTGGTATAGTCTCAGCGCGTTATCATGTCCCACCATGTTCCCCTGCCACCACTGTGCACACTAGCAAGTTTGCCGCAGTTTGAATTATGCTCTGTTCTCATGGATTCAATATAGTAATCTACATTATTTGACTACTAGCAGAGTCAGACAGTGGAACTTGATTTGTATACAAATTTATAGTGGAAGTAGTTTAGTTACTGTGGTCTATGGTGGTAGTGACGGCCATATGAAAAAGTGTAGTTCCCTGATAGCCCTTAAAATGTAGAACCTTTTCTTCTATCTATAGTAGTAATTCATGTATAAGAAACCAGGTACGAGTGAGCCCGTACATGCTTTCTGTAAGGTAATCTGCAATATGTAAGGTTACTTTAAAGCAGCGAAGTTATTTTTTCCATTGGTAAGTTCGCCAAATTGTAACTTCTTACATCCCATTTAGCTTCTCTATCGCGCTTAAATCCCCATTTACATTTCATTTTTCGCAAAATATGAGGTGGAAAATTTGGGTTTGCTTTGCATATCACGCAATCAAAAGGTGAAAGCCAAAATGGGGAAGGCAGGCGCCAAGGAAATCTCTCACAATTTCATTGAGCATTCCATCGAATTCTTTACATTTTCCTAAAAGTGGATACTTAACATACTTTCTTTGCCCATTTCCTCAGGCATAAGAAACAATCTATGGTGTAATAAGGGGAAGTTGTAGACATTGAGTTGAGTCGCCCAGACGTGGAATTCCATTTTTCTTCCCTCTTTCCCCTTTTCTTCTTCTCTACCTCTTAAGGCAACCTCCATTGAACTTTCAAAATAAGTCACAACTTTGCCGATTCTTTCAATTTTTATCGCTGACTCACTAGAAACGAAGGAAGTACCATCAACACGTTTGAATCCCTGCAGTATTTTTTGCAGACTACTGACTGAGAAGCATTTTCTGTGGAAATTATCAGGAAAACTATCAAAGTGACTGAAAATGAAAAAAAAGTCGACGTTTCTTTAACTTAGTGAGAGGAAGTTTGCGATTTGCGTTGAGAATCATTGTTTATTTTCACTTCCTTATGATTTAACGGGAATTGTTACTCTGCTGGGACTTCTACAATTTATACGGGATGTTTTTCTCGTTGAACCTATTAGAAAAGCATTGAAGTATAAAACAGTAGGTTTAAGATATTTTCTGCCAGACCTACCACCCAATGGGTAGCTTACCTTCTCCAGTTGGGAAAACGTGGCTGCCGATCATGTAATAATAATAATAATACGTGTATTTAACCAAAAAAACAGTACACATTTTTCTAGTAACCGGTGACACAAAGCCAATAAAGGCGCGTTGGGATCACCGCTGCTGGGTTCGGCCCCGATAGCAAAGAAAAAAAATGGTTTGCATATTATTCGGCTTTGTCTGTTTCCAAATAAATGCTTATTTATTTATTTTTATTTAAAGGGTTACCATTTGATGGCGGTTTTTTTAGTTGTCTCTCTCTGGAATATTTTTCTCACTGAGCCTATTAGTCAAGAACTGAATATGTAAGAAACCGAAAATTTGTTCATTAAGGTTAGCATGAAAACAAGACTTTATAGTCTTATTGTTCGCCTTTTGTTTGCAATAAAGTCGTTTTTTCATTTCATTTCATAGCCCGATACCCCTAAGGTGGTAAAATGTTGCATATGGTGAATATTATGTCTTGCCTGCTGGCGTACTTTATTCTAAGGTTAAAAAAGTGAACAAAACAATGTTGAGTAGCATTTTGCATTCTAAAAATAATTTGTTTATTGCAACCCCAGAATAAGCTTTTCTTAAAACCCCACAGTTTGCCTGCTGCATTATAACACTAAGTGTTACAAATTGTACGCGATGTAACTAAATAATCTACCAATCTACTAACTTATTTATTGCAGCAAAAATAGACACTGTGAACGCAATACCATGGGATGTCACGCACAGAAAGGGGGGGGGGGGCGTCCGGGGGCGTTCACAATATCAGGTTTAGATAAGCTTTTCTAGCGAATGCCTTTCAATAAAAACTTGCTTTTTTTAATCGTGTATCGACTTTTCTGTTTTTAAGGGTTTTTGTAATGAAATAATATTTTTATTATTGTTTTGGTGTATGGAGTTAGAGGGTGCATTGAAAGAGTGAAGAGCCGTAAGTAGCTGACCCCTGTAAATTTTTTTTATCATTGTTTAAAAAGATAAAATCGCGTACAAACAATTGAATGAATGTATCCGATTAACCTCTTCAATCGCCCCAATAAGTAACCTAATAGGTACTTGTGTTGAGTTACGACAAGTCTCCGACCGCAAGGTGTGTAGAGACTCGCACAAGTACAAGCACGCTACCACCTTGCCACCAAAGTTGCAAGTGGTTATAGAGGCGATAAATACCTACCATATAGTAAATGTATGGTAGATCGTGCTTAGATATCACAGGTACTAGGTAGGATCAGGTATCGGCCTGTATCACAATTCATAACACACGATAAGCCCCTCTCCACTCCACTGAAGGAATTATATACATATTATATTGTTTGTAACCAGTCCGTCGGGATTTCGGCTAATCCAAGACTGACGTTGAGCAGCAATTGCTGACGGCCGTATTAACCCGCCTGCCAATATAACACGTATCTGACAGTCAATAATACAGTATGCTTTTGTTGCAACAGTGGCAATATCGATTGAAAGCCTACTGTTTGGGCGACAAAGGGACGCATTGCCCTGATTTGTCCATAAAGACTTAATATTTTGACGCTTTTATTTAAATGGGATCAGATTTTTTTTTAACACCTGCGCTCAAAACCATTTAAAATGGAAATTGGAGAAAATTATTTCGATCGTATAAAAGAAGTTTCATTGCGTGCGTTTGTTCAAATTTACTCCGGTTTACTGGTCGAAAAGCTCGAGTTGAGTTGATGAACATTTTTAATGTGGAAATTGGAGAAAAATATTACGATCGTATTAAGGAAGTTTCATTGCGTGCGTTTGTTCAAATTTACTCCGGTTTACTGGTCGAAAAGTTCGAGTTGAGTCGATGAAAATTTTTTTACTAGTAGCTCAAAGCGTTTTGTAGCAAAAATGTGGCAAAATTGTATGTTAAAAAAAAAGCGGATATGGGCGAAAAAACTGATTCATTGGACCTTCCACGTCACGCTGCAAAGCTAAAACCCATATGCATTGGCTTATGGTACTTCCGTAAGCTCAGGAAATCCATTGTCCGTCCCAATTGCACCTCCAAGTCACAATGAAAAAGAAAAAAAAAATCAACAAGGCATTTCTCTAAACCAATTACGGAGGAGCAAAATTTATTTACAGCTTTATTTAAAACCGCTCCACAAAGCTGACACATGAGATTTGTTTGAAAGTTTATTTACTAATTTTAAATAGCTGGTTTTCTCGAGAGACTGACCGGATTTTATTTTGGAGAGCTAAGTAATTTTATGGCAGCTGACACTATATACACCAAATGTTACAGTCAGGGCCGTATTAAGGAACAGTGGCATACGTGTATTGCCCAGGCAAAAGTTCTAATTATTGTGATGGAGCAAAATTAATCCACTACTTAATTTATGACCCCAACCAAAATATATTTTTCATTATTGGAGATTTGTTTCAATCAGGACCGTACTAAGGGAGTTGATTTACGAATTTTAAATACTTCGGTTAAGGTAAAATTTTGCATACATGTTCTTTAAAATTGTTCGGGCTTTATTTAAAGCTGCTCCTCTAAGCTGATGCAAGGGCTTTGTTTCCCCGTAATTGAGATATAGCAAAATAAATGCACTACTTTATTTAAGACCACAGCCAAATAATTTTTTTTATTTTTTTCTATCAGGAAAGGGTTAAGGAAGTTAACCAATTATAAATACGTCGGTTAGGGTAAAATTTTGCATGCATATCCTTCAGAACTGTTTCTTGACGTTTTCAAATGAAAGCTTGAGTCGAAGAGAGGGGTGAGGGTAGCCAGTTTCTAAGTGTTTAATTCAGGGCCAAAGTGTTCAGTAGATGGTTCTGAATGAGCATAGGCGCATTGGAAGGAGTAAGGAGAGTCCCTGTGGGGAAGGAGTCATAGTTGCTACATGGCTAATGACTTAAAAAAAATAAATAAACACGAAAACCCGGAATACATTTTTTTAGGACACATGGGATCGATTGGGACTTGTGTTTTATGTATAACGGTGTACCCACGGTGTCTTCTCTAAAAAAAAAAATCAGTTATGTGCGAATTTTGCAATTGGCAATCCTCATGATGGGGTGTCCCCCATTGTATTAATGAAACCAAACCTTACCGCACAAGGCTGTCAAGAATATGTTGGGAAAATTGGAAATGGTTTCGTCACCTGAAATATATAACGTAATAAAGTTGACGTAACTTCTTTAATAAATAAAAATCCGGCAATTGCCATTTGAACTGTGTAGTGGTACAGACTCCGACTTTCACCCGAAAGGTTGTTGGTTCGAGTCAAGGACGGATACAGGGGGGGGGGGTAGGGGGTAGCTGCCCCCCCCCAAATTTGGTAAATCTATTGTAAATTAATTTACTACGCTCTAATTTAATCGATCCTACATATGTTTTTCATATTTTGACCCCCCCCCCAAAATGGGCTGGATCCGTCCCTGGTTCGAGTCCCACACTTGCTAAATTTTCTGGCCATGCTTCGGATGCAAAGCATGTGGTCCAGGGTCTTCTTAGTTGACTAAAACAAAAAGTCAATATTTATTTATTCATGAAAATGTAGCTAAACGGCTGAAGCTGCTAGTAATCTGTTCAATGCAATGAATTCAATAGGGGAAGCTACACGGATTTTCTGATACCGACGACGAAGGAAAAAGCTCTGCAGGAAGTAAGAGGAAAACAGAGGGAAAAGTTACAAAGCAGGTTCATTGTATAAAAGAAGGTGGTTGGGATATAGCGGGGGAGGGGGTACGAACTTTAGGTAACTCACCCCCCTCCGAGCACGATAGACTCAATGAAGCGTTCATGGGACGCGATAAGAGTTAGGCCCTAGATCCAGTTTTTAATGATTTAGTCCCAAGGGCTTCGGGTATGATTAATTGACTAAGTAATGGCAGACTTTATCTAGTGCCACGACTACTTCCATTAGTGTCATTTTCCGGTTATGTAATCAAAATGGTTTAGTGTTGAGTTCTATATAGGAAAGATGGAACATTTACTCCCGCCAAAGATTTTTTATTTTAATTTCTGCTGGCACCTGCCACGTCTTTTTTACCTATCAGAGCACGTCTTTGAGACATAAAAACAACAAATTTTCCACGTCGCTGTAAGGCGTGCTTTGACTGGTAGCAGTTGAAACCAGAAATTAAAAACATCCGAGTTTACTCGAACATGCTTTCCAATTTATAAATTAGTAGATATAGACATGTGTAATTTCATAGGAAATAATTTCCCTATAGTTAAATTTGAGATCACTCGAGGGGGGGGGGGGGGTCCACCGCTTAAAACTTAATTGCATATTCTGGAACGAACAGACCAATACATTGTAACAGTAGTAACTGTGACACATAGCACGTAATGTATTGGAGCGTGAATTTTCCATAATTTCTCAAAAAATAATTTTTTGCACAGAAACAGTCATTTTTTGGGAATGGAACCTGTCCGTTTTTGTTACCCAATTAAACACCTAAAACATACCTGAATGTAGAAATCATCGATAGAAAGGTAACCTGTCTATCGATGATTTCTTTCAATCCTTCCAATATTTTTTTGTCATTTTTCATGAAAATTGAGTTATTTTTATTTTTTTACCCCCAGAAGCAAACTATCAAGAGGCAAGCTACTCCCCGCATTTTGTTAACATTAATGACGACTACAATATATGTGAATTTAAAAGAAATCGTTAGACCCGTTTTTGAGAAATAATTTTTTTATACTTTTTTTTTGGAGTTTTTATGGGAATAAAACCCCCCAAATTGAGTTAGCCCAAAATAAAATAAAAATGGTCTCGAGGTATGATTTTTGTAAACCTATATGCAAAATTTCATCAAAATCGGCCGTGTATTTTGAACAGAGTTGAGTTGAACAGACAGACAGAGCGACAGACAGACATTTCGTAAAATCCACTTTTTTTGGTTCCTGGGACCTCAAAACGTGTAAATCCGTTCAAATCGCGAAATCGAAAATTTCGACCATCACAAAGCTTTCCTTATACTACGTATAAATTGGAAAGCAAAAATAACCTTGACGTTAGCAAATGTCCCAGCTCTCCTGTATCTAGTCTAGTGTGGTATAGTAGTTTCGGTTACAGATTGAATCGGCTCAGATCGATTCACACCTATGTGCCGAAATTGCCAATGGAAGTCGAGTAACTGATTACATCTCAAGTCATCTGCTTCAAAATTTATAAGAAGACTGGGCCTGGTTGTCACTCACTGTTGAAGCAGGACAACCTCTGGCAGGGCAACCAGGTTGCCGCTGATGTGGCCATATAGTTAAAATTTTGAATCGCTAGGACACAAAAAATTAAATGAAGTAGGACTGAACTTATTGCCCACACAACTAATTAATGGATGAAGCCCACTTCCTTTGCCCTAGAGACGAGACGGAACCACCAAGTCTAGTCTTCTTTTCGTCTAAAGCTGCGTCCTCACTATGCCATGTGACTTTGACATATGGCATAGTCAGGACGGAGCTTAATAAGGCGCTCATTCCACATACGTACAACGTCAATGAAAATTATGAAATTGAAGGACATTTCAATTTCTCATTGATGGGGGCCATTCCATATGTTTTTCAAAAATTGACAATTTTCAATTGAAGCGTATGCGCCAAATTTTTGAAATTTGTTTCTTGAAATTGTATTTGTTTTCTTCGTCGCCTTATTATTTAATCCTTATTATAATTTTTATACAGAAATGCTTTCTTTTTAGAGAAATCAATTAAAATAGTTGTACTTGTCATATCTCATGACGCCATTTTTTAATTTTAGATTGTTTGTTTCATTGTTTGTGATTTTACTCTATTATCAATTGATCATTGATCAATTTTAACAATGGCATAGAGTAAAATTGAAATGCCCTTCAATTTCATAATTTTCATTGACGTTGTACGTATGTGGAATGGGCACCTTATATGAATGTCAATGAGCGTCATATAACAGGGGAATCGGGGGATAACTGAGGAGACTAGCGAGACAGTTTAGTAGTAAAATTATTCCTCGGAATGACAGAGATCGTGGGTTCCAGTACCGCTCTGCCCGGGTTTTTTTTTTCTAAATTCGCTTGTTTCGGGTAACTCCTCTAGGTTCATTTAGTAATAGAACGAAAACCTTGTTTTTATTATTTCCTCGTGAGAGCTAACTTCTTTATTCCCCCTTCATATTAACTGGAGTAAATGCATTTGGTTGCTCCCTGCCTAGCCCTAATGACTTTAACCGAGGGTTATACCTGGACATAAATCACCAAATGTACTCACTTTCCTTCCACCAGCCATTTCTTTTACTCCTTTTACTACCTACATGTATCGTTTACTCCCCTATATGAAAGACCTCCAGATAATAATCTTTTTTAACATTTTAGCTGTAATAAACATAAAATCAGGTCCCCAAAATTACTAATATGTAGCTCCTAATTTTATATATTTTTTTAAATTCATAAATTCTTGCATTTAAATACCGGAAATAAAGTTTTTAGTAGTATTTAAGCTTTCTGTGGCTCTCGTTATAAATTTGAGGGGTTAACTTGGGGAAGGTGTTAAGAAACGATTAAGTGCAGACCTACCGACGCCACTGCTGTCTAGCCATAATCGTTAACCCTGTTTATTACTCTACATTTGCTATATACGAAGAAATATTTTATTTATTTGTTTATCCTTCATTCTTGTTGGAGTAATGTTGTCATTTCACTGTGTTATATACTACCCCAACACCTCTTATTTTAAATGCGTCTTTTGATATTAAATTCACGTTCTGTGACGGGTTATATTGAGGTTTATATTCCAATTTTATCTTTACTTTGTTATAGAAAGGATATTAATTTATGGTGAAGTACTTATCAGATTTTACTGTTTCTTTTTCCGAGTCCGTGAAAGATAAGGTATAAACATTATTTATGATTCCTCTCTCAGAGGAAGCGATAAGCTCTCTTACTGGATCTCTCACACGCACTCGTAGTTGGTTAAGTCCATCTAGTTGTGTTCAAACTTTAATAAAGGCCTTAAACCCTTTGGTGCCTGATTGGCTCCCACGAACTTCAGAGAAACCTTTCTTAGGTAAATGGGGCAGCTTAGTCCTATCGACAGTAAATTCAATTTTATCCATAGAATATTTTCGCCATTTGCCATTTACCGAAGGCAAGTTTTCTGCAATTTAGTAGTAGCCACCCTAATCGCCCCGCTCATCACGCTTAGGTGCCCATTCCATTGACCGGCTAGGGCTATTTCCAAAAACGGTGACGTGGTAGCAGACATTCAAGACTTAGGTGCCGTTTCCACCGACCTCGCATTGCAGAATTGACGGAAATGTTTATTTTCCTCTATGCCATAGTTAAAATTGATCAATGATCATACAGTAAAATCACAAACAAACAAACTAAAATTAAAAAATACAAAGTACAAACATTTTAATAGATTTCTATAAAAAGAAAAATTCTAATTTCCGTCAATGTCATTTGCAATCTGCAATACGAGATCGGTGGAAACGCAACCCAAGTCTTGAATGTCTGCTACCACGTCACTGTTTTTGGAAATAGCCCTAGCCGGTCAATGGAATGGCCGCCTTAGAAAAGTTTTCGCGAGGAATACTGGCGCACCGCTATCTATTGGAACATGGGGGTACCACGGTTTTCACGGCTGGAGTTACGTGATGAAGCAGTAGAATCCAAGATGATAGGCCGTGGTCGTTCTGAGAACGTACTTCCCAAGCGACCCAACGGCTTCATCATGAATTCAGACTTCTTTGTCGTGTTTGTTGCCATACAGCTAGGTGGCACCCCCATGTTAGCATGACCCTGTGCTTTTATTCCTCATGAATACATTTCTAAGCGTGGAGTGGGACCATTCCCCAGTCTCAGTGCCTACATTCGTTGATTCTGTCACATAAGGTAAGCACTTTGGTGAAAGGCTTAATTAAGCTGACACTTCAGCCTGTTAGATTTTCGAATGGGTTACGTGAATAATTCTGCCCCTTGTCTTTCAACGCCGCCTTACTCCTCCAATTGCTGACTTCACTAACGTCTTCCATTCATCTCTTCCTTGGTCACCCCATGGATCTTTGTGGATCATCGTTCTACAGCTTCTTAGGCACTCTGTAGTTCCGTCGTCTGAATCCCCCTGCTTTTATGCCGCCAGATGGCTCATACGGATCAAAGCGACCAATAATACTGAACTGTCTTCTCCCACTCCATTTTTTTTTACTATAACCCTATGCAGAGGCGTAAAGTTTTAGAATGATGGCGGGGGCAAAACTAAGTAGACCTTATGACGTCATCAGGCAGGATAAGGAAAAATTGAAAATATAAGAGCAAAATAGTAGGGTTCTACGCATTTCAATAGTGGTAAAGTATAGCTGCAGATTTTACAAAGCTTAAAAAAGGGATGCCTATATTTATATTGGTGCAAAGGGGACCATGAAGTATGAACCACGTCTTACGATGCTCGAGGCTGGGGGGGGGGGCAAGTTGGACCGTGCCCCCCCCCCCAACTTTACGCCCCTGGCCCTATGATCGCTTTGTTTAGGAAGGGGCGCTATTTCCAAGTCTTACCTCATACTAAAATGATGTCACATCTCGGCTCCGGTTGCGTCAAATTATTCACACAATACTCACCCCTTTCAAAAGGAGCCTTAATACAAAACAGCCCTGCAGGAGTATCAATTTACACAGTTATTGACTAAAACCGTAAATTAATCTACTAATAAAGCATTATTCCAATTAGATCTATAGAACATATACTAATAAAGGGTTCCCTTTAGTAAAGGCATGTCAGTTCCTTGTTAAAGGGGACTTCCGCTCAGTTCACATGTCTTTCACCAAGATTTGTGTCTTTGTGAATAAGCATGCAATTCAATTTTTTTATATCACCATCGAGACCTATTTATTTATTTTGCTTTTATCCATTTTTGCCTTTTCTAGCGCAAAAAAATATACTCGCTAGCTATTTTAGGTTATGAGAAGTTTCGTCAATTTCGGTTTCATTAGATGAAGGAAGAAATTTGTAGAGCCATAAAAATCCCTTTGAAGAAACGCTCCTGAACATTTTCAAATGTGTTTCACTAATACCGATTAGCCATAGTTTCTGAAATCCTTCCTCCGGCCAAAATAGTGCCTATTATAATATTATTAACTATAATTCAATGATGACGCGACGTAGTCCGAGAAAGAACCTTCCAAGGAAATCATTCCTTAAAAAAAACTTGAGGAATACGTTAAGGACTAATCCTTTTTTGGCCTCTGATTTTTTTTCCAGCATCCTTCCATTCAAGCTTATGGCTTCTAATAATGAATTCAGAATTACATGGTCTCCTAAACCTTCACTTTCAGTTTTTTTTATTTTATTTTTATTTTTTAACAAATCTATTTCCAAAAGTGGGCTAATCTGTGTTAGTAGTGGCCAGATACGATGATATCAAATGTTTTTTTTAATATTCTGAGGGACTTTTATTATTAACCTTGGCCTACTTATAGTGGCGCATTGGTCCTTAGTCCAATTCCGACCACCCCAAGGATTTTGGCCGTTATTTATATTGTTACCGTAAGAATTTTACTGGTATACGTCTCCGATGTCAACCTACCCCGATTATTAGCGGTAATAAGCCGAAATAAGCTTACCATTGAGGCAATGTAACAGACAAAGGCATGACTTTCCAAGTACAGATGCAAGTCAACCATGAATCAAAAGGTAGAGGAGGATTTCCTCTAATTATATTTTTTATTTTCTACGCCGGTAAAGTAAGGATAGATGCTTGGTATTGGGGAATCAGCGTTCGTGCAGGGGAACCTAAACATTGAAAAGAGGGGAAAATCATGGAAAGGTGTAAGGCGCTCCAAAGAAACAAGTCCAAAGCGTACGTCGCATCATATTAAATTAACATTAATTCAAGCAAAGAAATTTCAGTCCGTCAGCTGATGCAATTAACCCCTGTTCCAGTCACCGAACAAATCAATTGGAACGTAACTAAGTTAATAATATATGGAATGTAACATGTTTCAGCTGTAAGCTCCAATATTTTAAAGGTTCGCGCGCCATTAACCTTGGCACCTTTTTTATTTTCCAATTTGCAATTAATTCTTTTTGATGATCCGCTGGCACTTTTTTACTTGTCCGCTTTTAGAACGGCGGGGTAAACAAAATTTTTAATTTAATAACATTTAAAAATAAAAGTGATTAAGTTTTCTAGTCGAGAGAGAAACCGTCTGAAAGCTCTCTATTGATTTTTAATAGTGCATGGTATTTATTAAAAAGCTACCTCTTCACTGTTTACCTTGAAGGCAAGTTCCCAGTTAAGTATTTCATATATTTTTATATAAAAGGTTATTCGCACACAAGCAATTTAATTAATATTAAAAAAAAAATGTATCCAAGTCTTCTGCATAGTATTGTAACAAGTTTTACTTTAACGGTGCCTTTGGCTACAGATCATAATATTGCTATTTAAGAGACAACCAAACGGGAAAAACCTTACTGGTGTAAAACATATCCATCGTAGGGCTATCTATTAGGCGCTTATTCCACCAACGTCAATAGTGATAGTAAATGTAGTATTGACGTGGTAGCAGACATTAAAGACAGTCAAAAAATGTCTGCTACCACGTCAATACTACATTTACTATCACTATTGGCGGTGGTGGAATAAGCGCCTTAGGAAAAATCCATTTAAAGAATTGTTCCTCTTCTTCTTCAAGTTACAGCCGGCTGGTTGGTTGGCAGCAACATGTGGCATCGGTGACAAGGTGGTAGCGTGCTTGTACTTGTGCGAGTCTCTATGCTCCATGCGATCGGAGACGTGTCGTAACTCTGCACAAGTATGAATTTACTCATTGAGATGACATTTTTAAATTTAAGGGCGCGAGGCCACGTTTGTGGCATATGCGCTAAGGCTCTAAATAATCATAGTAAATATATCATTTTTAGAAGTTCAGTGTGTTGGAAAAAGGCTGAATGTGAAATACATTGCTATAGCGTCGTTTTAAAAAAGAAAAAGAAATCTATAGCTATCCTTTCAGTCGCCTTTGTAGGCAATCCCTGTCTCGACAGGTCTCGCATAATGTGTATAGACTTGAACAAATGTAATACGTGTGCAAAGCACCTCTCAATTTTATTTACACTGCACTGGAAATAAGTGATTTGCAGATGTGCCATATAAAGGAGCGATATGTACAACGTGCTTTATAACTACTCTAAATTATGAGCAAACACTGAATACATAATTCCATAATATTAAAATTAGAGAAATAGTTGTCTAGTCTGAAACAAATCGCGCAAATATTTCACTACAATTGCAAAGTTCCCGACAATGGGCATAAAGGATAGGAAAAGCTGTTCAAGCTACTTAAAAGTTTCGTGTAACCAGGGTCGATACGGTGTACAGGAGGGGGGAGGGGTGCTGCAGGGAGTGTGGGCGTTGGGGGGGGGGCAGGGGGAAGGTTAAGAAGTTTACAACATGAAATGACACCTTAGCAAAACATACGAGCCTTCCTGGTAACGTCACTTAGCGCAACTGAATAATATATTAGTTTAGAAAATGGCTGAATCATCATCATGCACACGATTACGTGCATGTTGTATGACAATTGCCTAAGAATAAAGTACATTATTCGTGTCAAAGTTGGTACGTCTGGTGTTCTAGCCTTGAAGGGCGTTTCTGTCTAAATCCACTCCCACTATGAAGTTGGTACACTTACGAACTTATGCCCCCCTCCCCTCCACGTGGAGGTGTGGAAATTATTTTTTTAAAGTAAGTTCAATTCAATAATTTTAACTGTTTTAATTTTTCCCATTAAAAAAAAATCATAGCTCATAGCCAATAAATTAATATCTCGTTTCGAGATTATTTACAAAAATGCTCGTTGGCCCGCTCCTACGATATTTGACTTGTGATAAAACACAATAGATTTTGTCAAGAGAACTGCTATATTAATGCAACAAATTCTGTATTGTAAGTTCTATTTCTTGAATGCGTCGTCTGCTTTTCCCTTACCGATAATCTTATTTTATAGATTAAAAATTGTTTATATACTGATTTTGACGATTTTACTTTATACTTTCTTGTCGATTACTTGTTTATTACTTGATTGTATAACTTAATGGAAATATATGTTTTTATTAAATATATATATAACAGAAATATATGTTTTTTTATTTATACTCTTAAGAAAATGCATTGTGTAAGTATTATCAAAGTTTAGATGCTTCAGGACATTTTCAAAGGGCGATGAAATGACATTGTAGCATTCTATGATATATAATACTGACGTCATTGAACTAACTTAGGTTGAAGAGGCAACCTCCTCGTTATAACCGAAATTGAGGATCTAGAAAAATCTGAACTTAGCGGGATTCGAACCCACGATCCATACCTTGCCGGGGCATCTTCATGACCGCTAGACCACACACAAGCCCGCCAGTACAGAGTTTGCTAAATCATTTTAATCAAATTAATTGGCTGTTACGTCATGTGTTTTCCAAAAGTTTGCAAAGATTTCCCTTAACGAGTACTCCGTAATTTTTTTTAGCGCAAATATCCAATTTATATGCGCATGCTTAAAAACCAGTCAGCATTATATAATTTCCCACAACCCTTGCCCCGAGAATAGGTGGCGCCCTCTCCTACAGAAAGGGGAATACGACAGATTCTACAGTCCTCCGGCATAATTTTATGATATTCCAATGCACGGCAGACCGCAGAAGTAAGTGGCATTTGTCAGATTCGGCTTTCCGTGGATTTATTGACAGAAGGTGGGAGTGGAGCTTAGTAGCGAACTGTATTGTTTTACAATAGGCTTAAGTCTGCGCCCCTGATTTCTTGGTGTAAATCCTGGTTGCCAAGTTGAACCCTGGTTGCAGTTAAGGGAGATTTCTCCCAAAACTAAATTCTATGTCTGGCTATGTTTATATTTTATTTTTAACGTGTTTTTTTTTCCTTTCAGAGTACTGGGAACATCCTCAACTTCTGCGAGGTAGGACTGAAAATTTCCGGCGTCACTCCCATACGCAGCCAGGCTTCAGTTGTTTTCAACGACAGCGCCCTAACTTCGGTCACATTAGCCATTACGGAGAAGCACACTGTTGCTTTCCTCGGTACATCCAAAGGCTACATCAAGAAGGTAAGTTCCTACTTTGTATTAGCTATTGATTATTCGGTCCTTGTTGTCACCCTACATCGGCTACAAGTCATAATGGACATGCTGAGACCATTCTCACATTGTAACTATCGTGGGCCCGTTTGAACCACGTTCCTCTTGAACCCGGTCCCAAACCACGCTTTGAAATGTTTTCATGCGGAATAGTAGTACAGCGCAATGCGTTGGAACATAACAATAAACACGGTAAAGAATTCAAAATTCAGGTATGCCCCCTCATGTTCCAATGCATAGTATTCCTCACCAAAACTTTTGTAAGCGTGGTGAGAGTGGCCCTTGCCATGATGAATGTACTAATGATGGGTCTGTGGTGGAACTAACAGATGTAGCACCAACCGGAAAGAATAACATACTTGGGGAATTATTGAAACTATTTAAATACGGTGTTAAAACTCATCCCCATAAAAGCAGACGAAATTCAATTGTTTCGTCATGTTGGGCCCGAAAAAGCCTATAACAATGTTCCGTCTACGCCTAGCAAACGCAACAATAAACAGCAATTTCGCTTTAATTCCCGTAAGTCAATTTGCACTCATTAGGGTTTATCTAGGATAATGTACTCTTATTCCCGGATAATTGTTTCTTTATTCCTTAAATACCTGATTCGCGTATTTAAGTTTCCTCTATTTTAACTATAGAGAACACACATTTCCCCCCGATTTGACCAGTTTTATTACCTTGTTTAGGCCTGTCCTCATAGACGGTCGGTGACACGACAGCAGCGTTTCCACACAATCGTGTTCTGTGCGTTCTCGGTTGAGAGCCCCAAACTTCTCAAATCTTCTATCATATCTTTCTTCTCAGTGTAACTTCCTCCCTGGTTGCCTTCTTCGTTGTATCTCCCGGTTCATACCTTTTTTGACTGGGTGGTTTTCGTCTCTACGTCGTAGGTGTACTGTTGGGGAACAGTTCAGCCTCTTTTCTCTTAGTTTCTCCTGTCACGGCACGGGTTTTCATCTCTTATTACCTTTTTATCTATATCATTTCCAAAAATTAGAAGTGAATGGAAATGCCCCAGGGTGGCGAAATGTAATAATAATAAGTGATTTATTATAATTAGTGAGTTCGATAATAGAAGAAACAAAAGTAAGTGAAAAATGTGGGAAGTACAGGTAGCCCAATTCACAACTTGGTCAGCAGTTTTGAAATTTTTGCTGTAATCTGTGAAAAAAAAATACGCCAATCTTTAGGATGAAAAAGGAAATATATAGGGAATGTGAAGCCGTGACGAGATTTTAAAAAAAAGATATGCAAAAAAGGTCGGGAAAATGACACACGCACACTAATTCAACATAACAGAGGTGAATTCTCTCTTGTTAGTTCCTCCATGTGGAGGAATTTTGGGAGAATTGAACGGAGTGGGATGAAATTTTTGAGGGGAAAGGGTTATTTGACAAGAATTGAAAATTCATTTCCATGCATTTTCAGCTTCCTACTATCGTTTAAGGGGTTATTGTGCAAAATCAATTCTTTTGCTTTCCTTTTTTTATGCAAAAGATTACAACTAAATAAATAATTTTAGTTCCATTACTAAACCAATCTAGCGTTGCAGTAAAGCCGTCTCATGTGCATAAATAGGATAGCCTGCTTTACATGTCCTCCGAGGCATGGCCCGAAAATGTAGGTCGCGAGCCAACAACTTTCCGAGTGAAAGTCAGGAGTCCTTACCACTGCACTATTTCTAAGAATAGCCATAACATCTGATGTTAGGAAAATACTCAGAACCATGGACATGTACATGACTCGTATCTGTACTTGGTTAAGTCATGCTTTCGCCTGTTTCATTGCAGTAAGCTTGTCTCAATTTGTCCATTATCGCTTGTAGCCGGTGTAGGTTGACATCGCTGACGTTTGCCAATAGCCAAAAATTCATATGGAAAAAATACAAATAATGTCCGAAATACATGGGGTCGTTGGCATTGGACAAGGGACATAATAACCACTCCCCCCACCAGGCTGACAGGGTTGCTTAAAGCAGAAATGCTAAAAGCAGGCGTCGCGAAAAAAAATATTGCCCATGGAACCTCTCCCTACGAAAATACCTTTTTTTATTTTTCGGAAAATACCGGAATTCTTTTAACCCATATATAGGCCAATAGGTAATTCGTGCATTATTAAAAGAACCGGTTCGAGTTCACTCGAACATGCTTTCCAATTTATCAAAATTAGTAGATAGAGAAAATGAGTAATTTCATGGTAAATAATTTTCCTATATGGTTAAATTTACGATGTCTCGGGGGGGGGGGGGGGGGGGGTGTCCACCTGACGTCACTCGTCACTGGTGGTGAGGTAAATTCTAGATAGGTCAGACCAACACATTACCACCCAGCAATACTGGCAGGGCACGCAATGCATTTGAGCGTGAATTTTCATCATTTAAAAAAAAAAAAACATTTTTTTGTACAAAACCAATTACTTTTTTGGGAAAGCAACCTGTCCGGTTTCGTTACTCAATTTAACACCTAAAACATACCTGAAGGTAGAAATCATCGATAGAAAGGTGTCGCAAAAAAATTATTTTTTAGTCATTTTTCATTAAAATTTAGTCATTTTTATTTTTTTACCCCCAGAAGCAAACTATCAAGGGGCAAGCGACCCCCCGCATTTTATCAACATTAACAAAAACTACTACTACTGAATTTAAAAGAAATCGATGGAGCCGTTTTGGGGAAATAATTTTTTTAGACGTTTTTTTGAAGTTTTTTGAAAATAAAAACCCCCCAAATTGAGTTAGCCCAAAATAAAAATAATAGTCCCGAGGTATGATTTTTGTGAACCTACATGCCGAATTTCATCAAAATCGACCGAGTAGTTTGCCCGGAAATCGACGAACAGACAGACAGACAGACATTTCGTAAAAACCACTTTTTTGGGTTCCTGGGACCTTAAAACGTGTAAATCCATTGAAATCTCGGAATCGAAAATTTTGACCGTCACAAAGCTTTCCTTATACTACGTATAAATTGAAAAGCAAAAATATACAGTACAATCTAAATTCAAGCCTCAAGCCGGAGCGTGTCAGGGTGGCGCAAAATTCCTCTACTTATTGGTGTTGCTTAATTTATAGACCTAAATATGTGACAGATTGAAGGTTTTCATTCATAATGATCAATTAAACAACTATTTCCAAAAACCACAAACTGTTCAGACCCAGATATATTAGGCAGATTTCCCAAAATTACCGGATATCTAGCAATACTAACTAAGTTTTAGCGAAATTTTGATTTGGAATCGTTTGAAAGGGGGTAAGGTGGTCGATGAAATTTTTTAATTGAGACATGCTGGAAAGGCAGATTTATACCGATTCTAAAGAGGTATTAGACAGTCATATCGGTTGAAAACTAAAGACAGTGAAATTTTTCCCGCGAATGCATGTAATGAGAAAATACCAAATTTCGGGAAAGTTGAGCTAAACAGCCAGGTCTTACCCAATCACCTGGGCCTAAACCAAAAGACCGATAGTAAACCTAATTACATGTTTGAAAACAGCAAGAATGGTGGAAAATGTTTACACCATTCTAATTGCTTTGAATTAATGTATGGACGGCCGAAAATGGGGCATAAAAGGGCCTATTTTGGCAATTTTCCATCATTTTTCACCTTTTGGCGACATTTCCCCCCTCCCCAAACAAAATACACCCACCCCAAGTGTGCCAATGTCCGTAAAAATAATTATAATACTATAATAAACATAAAAAAGTCAATTCCAAATGAAAAAAAAATGTCAGCCCACTTATGATATATGTGGTGTCGAACCCGCATGCTTTGGTTCATACATCCACGGCGCTCACCGTTACGCCAAGTAGGGCCCGATTTTGAGGTCAATTAAAGTGCCTATTCAATCGAGAGCTTCCAAAATTCAACGGGTGGGCGGGGAGTGGGCGCGTAGAGTACCCGAGTACCTTCACTTAACCAGCGGAAACCGCGAGGTCGTGGGTTCGAACAATGCTTGTGACGGATTTTTTTTTCAATAATTAGTGACACAATAATTTTATTTTTATTATTTTGTGTTTAAATTTGCATTACTGGCCGAATCGCCAAATAAATTGGCCCTAAAATTGATTTAATTGTCAAATTTTGAATAGTACAGTGGTCTCCAAGCACGGATTTGAATGAAACTTTTTTGATATTTAAAATAGTGTTCCAGAAATCTAAATACCAGAGAAAATATGTTTTTAAGTACTTAGCTACATTACAAAAAAAAAATTGGCTCCGCAAATTAGCTTCTTTTTTCTCTTGTCACTGTTTTAGGTGGATATGTATCGTAAACAATGGGCACACTAAACCGGATCCCTTCTTATTTTTATTTAATGGTAAAAGTAAGTTATCGATTTGGCCTCAATTGGTTGTAGAAGACAACTTATCAAAAATAGCATAAAGGGTAATTGTTCCAAACAATACGGCGGGACATAAAAGGAAAAAAAAATAATGGCCTGCGTTCCACCGTCCTAATTTTGCATTGGCAAAATCTATCTATATAATAATTGAAGATAGTGGTGAATGAAGGCGTTGAGTTACTTATTTAACGAGAGTTTATGGAAGATACCATTACAAAATATGTAGCACGCACTTCCGTTTGGTAAAGAGAGATGGTCCCATGGGGACACAGAACATATTTTTTCTATCTTTCCATTACACGGGCTCACAGGTTGATTTCCCAAGCAAAGATTTGGTTTTGAATAAAGAAAAAAGAAATTATGGATTTGCTTTACACTTGCTACAGTTTCTGGCCATGCTTCGGAGGGCGTGTAAAGCAGGCGGTCCCGGGTCTTCCTAGTTGAGTGTAAGAGAAGACTTCATAGCCCTAACTCCGCTAGGTTGACTAAGTAATAGAACAAAAGTAAATATTTATTTATTTATTTATATGCCCAATACAAGTAGCCCTAGGTCCATAACAAGTCCTTCAGGACATAATTGCTAAACTATGTACATCCAGGCTGAAGTTGCAAAGATCCAGTCAGAACGTCCAAATACTTGCTGCTCTGTTGGGAGTTGACAGGAGTGTCTGGGGTAGTTATCGGGTAGCTATTGTTTGATTCTACTTCTAAATTTAGGCCTACAAATTTCGAAAATTTACTCGATGACGTGACGCAAACGTTGCCAGAAGCGTTATTTGAAGAAACTAGATACATAAACTTCCCAGTTAACGTTATGAATTAGAAAACTTACTGGATTACTAAAAGGATCGGCGTTATTTACGCAAAAAAGCTTCAAACATATTAAAATTATAATGAACGATGTACGAATGCCACATGACGAATGAATCAGCGAGTGAAAAGGGAATATGTCAAAAATTTATTGAGAACTAATGGATATATTGAGCTCGAGGAGCCACAATTGGTGAGAGGTCTCAATAACTATGATTGTATGATATTGATGCTTGGTAATGCAATCACTGCTGGCCCTTCACGCCCGATGAATGAAATCTCATAATGCTACATGTGCATTGTACAAGTCCTACACATTCGCTACCTATCATATACAAGTCATTTTACCGATATTGTTTTGTCGAGTTTTTTTTTAGTACAATAAGGGCTTGATTAATTTTGTGCAACCACCGTGTTTGTATAAGTTTGCATTTGTTTTGATGCTTGTGATTTTTTTTTTACTTCTCCACTTATTGCATTTTTTGTTGGTTTGGCTTTATATTTGCTCAGCTTATACTTATAGGCCCCCTATAGTCTGCTGAAGGGTAGCGCTGTTCTGAGTACCTCGATGAATACAATCTATTGACTCAGTGGCGGATCCTCCTTTCGTGTTGATAGAATGGGTATTCACAATGTTGGTGTTAAACAGTTATAACAGTTTAAGCGACTTCGATAGATGATGTAGTCACCATTATTGCCAACCTAATAATAATTTCATGTATAATTTTATCAAAAAAATCATTATATGAACGAGAAAAATTTTCCCCCTTTGAATGTGGGTTTGACCAAAAATCATCATCTCGAATGCCATTTTCCTTACGATTTTTTTGTAATTACTATCATTTTTTTAATTTTTGACGTAGAAATCGCACTAATTTTGCCTGCAATTGACCAAATTAATTAATTGTACTTGTGCGAGCGTCTACGCATCTTGCGGTCGGAGACGTGTCGTAACTCGACACCTATTAGGTTACTTAGTGAGGTAATTGAAGAGGTTGATCGGATGCATTCATTAAATTGTTTGTACGCGATTAACATTTTTATAAAGACAGAAGACAGACAGTTTAGTTAATTCTCATGGAAACTAAGTACGAAGCTAATCAGCGTGTTAGCTAAGCGCAGGGGTTGGTTAAAGCGAGTTAAAGTTGCGGTGCGATTGATAGTTGATTGGAATGTCGGCCGTGTAACTTTTGTAACACTTTTAATTCGATAACTTCAACATTGTGAATGCCCTTAGTTTGTTTTGAATATACCCGGAGACCATGTACTTTTAACCTTATTCATTTCTTCATTCATTCACTTCGCCACTGTGCTATTTACTAAATAACTCTAAAGCCATTGTAAACAGGGATTACCTCCCCCCCTTCCTGCGTTTACAGCCTTCCTATATGCCATCATTAGATTTTCAAATTCAAAATGCTGTTGTAATGCTTGTTATTAACACAAATTTTATTATGTTACGATTTTTTCCTTTGGACGTCCGGCCCCAAACAACTATTTTTGGGCCGGCCCACCGGGCAAATGCCCGTCTGCCCACTGGCCCAGTCCACCACTATAGTGATACATTCCACATGTTGAATCTATCTAGGTATAAATGCTATTACGAAGTTGGCTCAGAAAAGATGAGCAGTTCCAACAACAAATACACAATAGCATTGAGCAGCTTTCGAAATTGTCGAAAAATACAAAGAAAGAATCTGATGCGAAAAAAACCATTGCTGAAATACGTAAAAAAAATTTGAACAGTTAAAAAAAATTGCTTAGGAAGGATTTTTATTTTTCTTATTTATTTCAAAAGAAATGATCAGGATTTAAGCTGCGATGCACAAGAAGTCATCATCCCCCATTTCAGATCGACGGTGGAAACAAGGTGTAGAGGGAGTTGGGGGAGAGATTGGGGGGGGGGGGGAGGTAAGGGAGGAGGGGGTTGCAGCTGATTGTCGTCAATTCACTGGATGACGCTTGGCTGCTGTAGGAATTCCTTGTGGACAGCATTAGTCGATCAGGAATTGGGGGAGGGAAAGTATTGGTCTGCACTACAGAGACCCAACATACCTCTTGTTCTTTTTTCCCCCCTCAGAAAATACCTTATGTGGTGGGATTTCTTCTTTATTTCTTTTGTCTGGCTTTCGTGATCGTTACGCTCGATGCCCGTTTACGATACATCCCCTTTGTCAGCTGCCCCTGTTATATGTGTACTGATTTGTTCATGTACTTGATCCAGCTTGTCAGACGCTGGTGGCCTTTACCCCTTCGAAAGTAAATTTTAGGTATATTTATGGAAAGCCTGTTCTGGCTTATTGGCCCGTGCTTAACACTTACTATAAGAGTGCCGAAAAAGTACTGTCGTGGAACCAATGACAGTGTTGGAAGTGGGTCTTTTTTAATATTTTTTTTTAGGCAGACTACTACTATATGTCTACGTCTATTAAAAATAACAGTGTGGCTCTATTGATTTTAAGGACCGCTGTTAGAAACGTTACTGTCAGGAATAGTAGCGCACCGCTATGCATAGGATCATGGGGATGCCCTCTTGCTGCATAACTGAGTTCAGAACCCTTTAACGTGTCTATTGTTATACAGGAAAACGGCATCCGCAAGGTTGTACTGGCCGTCACTAGCAGGATTCGATTCAAAGAGCATGTAATTTCCAATATTAAATAGGCTAGGATTTATTCGAACCGCCCCATGCTTGTGTGTGTGAGTGAGCGAGTGCTTTAGTCTTAAGGAATTAGCAATTCAATTTTAATTTGTATTTTAAAATGTATACTGTTTTTTTTTTTTTTTTTGCTGACCCCTAGTTGAGTGTAAGAAAGGGCCTTATGGTCCTTAACTCCACCAGGGTGGTCCCAGCTGAAAATAAAGTCTTTAAATAAATAAGTAAAGATTTAGGGCACTCGTCCTCCAGCACCTTTACTTAAAAACAATAATGGCGCCCATCATAGGACAGACGTTTTCGATTTTTTTAAATCATGAGAAGCAGGCGCAGTCTGCCACCAATTTGAGAAAACACATTATTATTTCGTTAATATAAAACTGAGTACCAATGTGGCGCCCCTTTGGTGCACTCTCCCGCGCCCCCTATGGTACCCAGCACGACCCTACATCCCCATGTTCCATTACAAAGCAGTGCGCTATTCTTCCTCATAAAAAATTTCCAAGCGTGGTGTGGGACCGGGCCTTCCTGTTAGATCTAAACTTTTGTTTAGTATAGAACCTCGGTTATAAGAGAAATTCTAACTGTCACCAAACCGCGTTCGACTAGTTTCCCATATAGGAGATCCTTCGATTTTTGTTTTGAAATTCGATTGCTCCCTGCCACGTCAAATGCTGCTGTGGCGTGCTCTGATTGGTTGAAAGACGACGTGTCAATTGGCAGAAGCTGTGATTGGCTGAAAAAGACGTGGCAAGTGGAACCAGATATAAAAATGTCTTATGTAGAACTCTAAATTGGACTGTATGAAGATAAGTAAATAGCCTGAGTCCTCTAGCTTCGCAGTCGCAGTGGCACTTGCATAGACTAGCGAGCGATGACCCTGTTGAACAGCGGCTCGGGTCAAAAGAGTTGGAACATAGTTCTATGGACGAGACTAGAGTAGAAACGATGGTAAATGTCACGAAATAAAGAGTATTTGATTTATTTGGGCATGCCTTAGCTAGTGCATGCTAAATCGGGTCGTGCCTGTCTCGCTGGAGAAGTCACATGCCCCATACTGACCATATGGAGAATTGCTAGTTTTTTCACGGTTTTTATATTGAGATCGGGAGCACTTACCGTATTACCGGCAATGTCCGTTATGTACACCGTAAATCCACAATGTTGTATGATAATGCAGGAATGCACGAGAGTTCTTTAATAGGCAACCGCGGAGTCTAGTCGGTAGCGTACTTGACTATGAAACGGAAGCTCGAGGCTCGAGACTCAGCCTGAAAGAAAATATTTTCCGCTGTTAATCTGTATTTAACCTTCACCGTCCGTGGGAAAACACGGCTTTCGGGCATGTTGCTGACCAGAGCTATCAGGCATAGGCTCTCCATGGGTTTCGTGCAGTGTTTTTTGGGGGATTCCTCTTGCATAATGTAGCATTTTAATTTTGAAACCACCATATTAAAAGAATGAGTACGCGTATTAATTTTTGCTTGTATTTTGTTTTTTTAATTTATTAAACTAAATTATATAATTAGTGCAGAAAAAACATGACGTCATCTCTCAATGGCTGTGTGTATAGCTGCCATGTTCGATTTCTAAACGAAACAGGTACATTCTCACTCAGCTTATTACAATTCTGAGGGTGCGTAGGAAGTCAGTATGATAAAATATTATATTATATTATAATATATTAGACTATACCCTAACTATCAAAAATGTCAGGAAATGTAATAGTGTAGTGGTATAGATTCTGACTTTCACCCGAAAGGTTGTTGGTTCGAGTTCGAGCTTACTTAATTTACTTCGGTGTGTAAGCTGTGAGTTGAGTGTAAGAGAGGGTTGTACTGTCTTATCTCCGCTTGATTGGCTTAGTTATTGATTAAAAATTATTATTATTTAGGCCAAACTACCATAATGCAATAAAAGACAAGAACGGTTGCTGATAGTTGTAAATATTGTTGTAGCTCATTGGTTACCGCAATTCTGTAATGGGAACTTAGCCTTTAGTTAGTTTTTAGCGTACGCACTTCGAACTCTGATTAACTTTATTGTACGGACAAGGCCGTGCCCAGGTTTTGATTTCGGGGGGGGGGGGGGGGGTCAACAAATTTTTTACGTAATTTATTAATGAAAGTCCATTCAATCCAGTGTAGAAACTCAAATAAATTTATTTCCTTGGACCTACCCCCCCCCCCCTGAGCACGGCTATGTTTACGGACAATTATTCAAGTGGCAAATACTATATACAGTATAACAGAATGGAAATATGAAAAATTAGACGGGAATATGATTCGATGCAGAGTCTCCACCTTGCCGGGTAGCGTGCTGATTGCTGACCCACCGTTTGTTAACACTGGTCATTAGTACAAAAAATTGAAGGCCGTCGTCCATTATAAATTATTAGTATGATTGAAAAGGGGAGGTTACTATATTTTCAACTGGCAGCCCTTTTTAAAAAAAAAAAGGAATTTGGCTCCTGACTTGCCCGGTCCATCAGCGAATTGAAAACTGAAAAATTTGTTTACGAGTATTTCCTTTCGATAATATTTGACGCTGCAGAATAATAATCCTCATGAATGTGAAACCACTTTTTATTTTTATAATATTAATTAATATATGAAAGCTGTACTCAAGACAGAGATTTCCATGTACGATATTATGTAAACAAAGGAATAGGACCACCCGGTAGAAGACCTATCGGCAGACCGAGGACAACCCTCGAGGAAAGAGTCGAGCAACTCGCCGGAGCAAGAGATAATGCAAGGGCCGAGCTCAAGGCATTAGCGTCCGACCGGGGGGGAGGGGGGGCCGAGTGCAAGAAATGGGTACGGGGTGACCCCCTCCTGCTGCACACCCGGCACTAAGAGGGAAGAGGAAAAAGGTGAAGAATGCAAACAAAGGTGGAGCAGCCTGATCATGGCGATTATAATACGATTTATATAATCCCTGGTATTAAAAATGTAAACAAACAGATTTTGAATAGCACTTTCCATTATAAATTTATCTTGTTTACATTTTTAATACCAGGGGATTAAATAAATACCGGTATTATAATCGCCATGATCAGGCTGCTGGTGATCCAACAAACCATTCAAACCCAGTGGCTTAATTACCTTCTATTGCCCCCCCCCCCTCGCGCAATATCTTTGGTACGCTTTACCTTGTCTTATTATTTTTTCATCTTTTTTATAAGGTCAATAGTGGAATTATAGTCAACATGGATCACAAATTGAAATTGAATATTTTCATTAATTACGTAGATTTCGAAATTATTATATAATTTTTGGGAGCCGAAGTGGGCCCCCAGAAATGCTGCCCCCCCCCCCCCCCCGGCACCGCAGGGGTTGTGGGGTGTTATTTATGCCACTGTAATCTAACCACAACTATATCTCCCGAGGCTAGAAGCTTGCTTACGAACTAGCTTAATCTTATCGTGCGTGCAGGGTTCTAAGACTCTTACCATCTAAAGGTTGATTCTAGGAATAGAAAGATAATTAAATTTTTATTAAATACTTGAAACTGTCTTGTTACCAATGAAAAACCTGATACTATGCATAATATACCTTACATAGAAGTGAAACCATAGTTGGGTTGACAGCTGACAGGATTAATTACAATAGCGGTTCTCAAACTTTTTATTATACCTCTAACTATGTCCATGGGGAAATGTTACAGAATTTAGCAATAAAGCAGTTTTCTGAACTTTGCGTTGGTTAAAAATGGGTAACATTATTGATGAAATTAGCCTATTACTTAGTATTAAAAAAAAAGATTGAGAAATCTTAATTCTTTTTCAGGAAGGATATTTTAAGTCAAAGTGCCTATAGCGATAAAATCTCTTCGGAATTCCAAATTTGCAATATTAATTTCATAATTACAACATACCTTCGCGTTGGATAGTTAAATATATCTCAGGTATTTCCATTTTTTTTTTTTAAATAATAAAAATTCACAGTTTCCTAGAACTCCCCGCTCCCTCTGAATGCCGATAATACGTAAACAACAGGGAAAACAAGTTGTACGTTTTTTACAAAGTGCGACAAAATTTGGTAGCATAATTTTACCAACAATGGACAAAATCAGACATTCGTACCATTTACACATTTTACGATAGCCCGACTTTTCCAAGTTCATGTACGATTCAATACCGTACCTATACCAATCTAACGGCGTAATTTTCCACCTTTTTCTGAGTGTTAGCTTACCTTTCGTAAAGCACAGTCTTTTTTTTGTCTTAAGTGCATTTAAAGCCCCTTTTAGTTAGGTTTTGCTCGCCTTCCTTAAAACAGCAGCTGCGGTAAACCTTCTAATGGAGACCGTGCCCTCTTGCTTAAACCGCTTAAAAGGTTTTGTCCGTAATAACCAAATGGTGGTTAATCTCGTGCAACTCGGCAACAGTACTTGAAAGCCACCTTTTATTATCGTCTGCCATGAGAGAAGTATAGCATAAATGGGCTGCTAGATACAATTTTAATACAGTTGGTGTACGTGTGTATACGGCACTCCATTTGTTTTTTTTTCGGAAGTTCGAGATAATTCATTGCTAGGTTCCGATCACAAATTCTGTAACAATTTTTTTTTAATGACATCGGTGGGGAACCGTTATATCACAAATGCGCGGTAGTAGTAGTAAGTAGTGTTTGTCGGGTTAATAACGACTTAGGCCTCATATTTGGGCCCATAGAGCGACCCCGACTTGACTGTCCTATGCCCCTGCCCATAGGACAGTGGACCTCCTGATTATAGTGGATTCCGAACCACTTGGGAAACACAGTGAAGTCACACGATTAGTTCGGAGGTGACCAGGACAAGTCCTACCATGTTTCCCTACCGGCACTGTGCACATGACCAAGTTATCTGCATCTCTGAACCTGCTCTGGTCCGCTGGATTCAACTTGGTATGGCGGCCGGCTATGCGCGATAGTAGTCCTGTTGAGTTTCTTATATTCTATATACTTCTATTTTTATTTCTCTGGAGAATATATGTAAAGCAAAATAAACAATTACGTTGCATGTTCGTAAAATTCAATATACATTAAAATACATGACAATAAATGAACTTTTCGTTAAGTCAACCGAGCGGAGTCAAGATTATAAAACCCTCTCTTGCACTCAATTATGAATGACTTACATATTACATTTTTTCCTACAGAAACACAACAAAAGAAAAAGGGAGAAAAAAAAATTATTCAATGTATCACGCACTCATTTATTCACTCTCACACATCACTCCCCAGAAAGTGATGGCAGGCTGCCCTCAATCTCCCCAAAATGTTTCTCTGCCCTCGTTTCTTCTGGCAAGGAATTCCAAAGCCTAGGGGTGTTCACTGCGAAGGAAGGACAATGGGTACTTACTAGTTAGTGCTGGTGGCTTGTGATTCTATACCGTTATTATAGGATAAGATAATAATAATAATATCCTCAAGGACTCTTTATGAACCATGTCCAATGCCAACGACCCCATGGATTTCAGACATTATTTGTATTTCTTCTATGTGAATTTATGGCCATTGGCACGCTGGTATACGTCCTCGATGTCACCTGCTGAGGCAACCTTACCATTGACACAATGAAACATCTAAAAGCACAGAAAGTACAGATACGAGTCTACATATAAGATATAAGATAGGGTACTTTCTTACTTACTTCGTCACTCTCTACGTTCTTGAAAATTGACGGTTGACGGCATAACCTTCCTCTCTATTTGCTCATGGCAAGTTTTCTGGACGAGTTCAATAGTTTTTTGTCTTGTTGAAGTGGTTTTACCAGATTCTCTGCCGTGGTTGAAGAGTGTTCCTGAGCTGATCAGCCGTGATCAACAGCTTTGACACTAAGTGGACGTATAGAAGGTTGTATTTCGGAGGTTCAGCAGTAACTGCCGAATATCCCGAGTTCTCCTGCTCTATTATTTTTATTATATTCTCAAAGCTTCCTAAGGAATCCCAGTATCACAAAAAACTTTATTTCATTTCCTTTACCGCGGATTATAACAGCAAAATGGTGTTTTTGCGTTGGAGCATTTGAAAACGTTCAACTGTGAGCAGCAGCAGAAGCAGCAGTAATTGTCGGGGTTGAAAGGACGCCAATGTCTGCTGAAAGAAATTTTGAAGCGGGGAAAGCTCAAAGAGTAAACATAGCGTGTGCTTTTAGACGAATTATCATTTCATCAGATAGGAGTAACTAGCCCGTACTTGGTAAGATTGCCGCGAGATCAGATAACAGTCTCCGGAATGGCGGGGCTGGGGGGGGGGGGGGTGAGATTGTGAAAGGGATGAATTTTACTCGTACAACCCTCTGGCTGCAGTATTAGCTTAGCTTGATGACAGCACGGTCGCCATTTTATACAAAGATTAATGAGAGAAATGTATTGCATTTCTGTGGAGTTATTTTTATTAATACGTGTACGCGGTATGTATGAGTTTTATTTTACAGAAGAACAGGAACCATTGAAAACTAAGCAAATTGAGCCAGCAGGAATGTGCGCGCAGCAGGAATTTAGGTGTTAGATATAGATAAAGTTGATTCTTCAGAGGGGCCTTGTCAGCCGATAAAAGACCCCATCATCGAGTTGCGCAGCTGTAGTAGGGGGACTTTGAGTTCTATATAGGAGAGAAAGGACACTGGAGCGCGCCAGATATATTTTTGGAATCCTGGGACATACTGATGCCGCGTCTCCTATGACCAGCCATTGAAAAAGCGTACCAGGTAGACCCATAATTAAAAAAAAAAAAAAATTGGTGCGCTATATAGAACTCTAGGGAAGCCCTGCTTTGGGCCGATACAGCGTATGCCAAATAGGGAAGTGTAGCTGAGAGCGTTTGGGTGTGTTTGCTTGGGTAGGTATGAACCCGTGATGGAAACAGTTGACCGTATATGATAGGTGGAAAAAACTACCGATTAAAAAATGGCACAGTCTAACCAACCGCAAGACATTAGAATGTTCTTTCAAAGCATTTTGATTAAATTTTACCGTGAACGAAGCCACATAAGACGCAGAAACAAAAGTCAATAGCCTCTGGCCGTTAGTGATGGTAAGATTGCCGCTAGACAGTTTGTTGAGGGGGGGGGGGGGGTGGAGTGGGGATTCAGGAAAGGGATGAATTTAACCCCAGCTGTAGCATTAGTTCACCCTGATGACATCAGCCCGGCCGCCATTTTGTTTTTGAGACAACGCGTTACTCGTTTTTACGGCCTCTTTAAGTCAACAGTTGATTTGTAACGGTGACTTTTCATAGTTTTTGGAAGATTTGTCCCTAAAACAAATAGACTTATCGTTATTAGACGAAAAGCTTTTGAGTTGTAGCCCTTTGTATGATTTGTGTGTTTTGATTCTATCGACTACTCGCTGTCAATATTTACGCGTAGTTTTCTTTGGAGGAATCGCCAAATCTTTTGTTAAATCAAGAAAGTTTTTAGTTATAGCTTGCTTTAGGGTTTATTGGACTTGTGAAAAACAACCTTAATGGGTGCTTTACCACCGGTTGAGAGAAAACGCGGCTGCTGGACAATTTGCTAGCCACATCATCCCAAATAGAACAGCGGTCACCTAGACCCTCAACGAGTTGTCATGGGTCAACAAAGCAAACCTACTGGGACTGTTTATCGAACCTTATTAGAACAGACCCTAAGTAATCCGGGTGGGACTGTAGTAAAAACGACCGCTCTCCCTTTAAACAGCCGTCCGTTTATAAATTGTCCGGGATTTTTCATTTCTCGCCAAAAAAGACTGGACCTTCTGCAGTTGGGTTAGAAGGCTGGTTTTAGCTGACAGTTGTCAGACCATGGCACCCTTGTCTGCCTCCTCGCTTTGCAATCCCCCCGTCCCCTCTCCCCTCCCCCTCCCCCAAAAGTGGGAAACCTCGGGGTTTAACGCTTCCTTTCAGCTTAATTGGTTGCTTGTCTCCTATCAGTTGTTTTTTCGCCCGCGCGTCTACCCGAGTTTCAGTGTACGCGAGTACCCGTGTTTCCAATTCGGTTTTTGATTTTAATTTAAAGCGCTCATTACTGAAGTGTTCACCATAATTAGCCTCTGCCGCATTCACCGCTCTTTAATGTTAATTCTGCCCACCCAGTTATCGTACCGCCGGTTTGCGGTGAAACCTTTTTCAAAGCGGTCTGGGTTTATCCCAATGCGTCCCGTTTAGGAAAGCGCCCCGCGATAGCTGTGGACCTTATGTTTGATGCTCTTTGCATGCCAACTAAATATAGACCATTCATAGACGATTTAGTCACTCTAGATTAACACATGGTCACCTTATGGCGGGTAATTCGCCACATTTGTTTTTTAAATCCTGGGGCCACCTGGTACGTTTCTAGGGTTGGTCATAAGAAGCGTGGCGAGTTACTCCAGAAATAAAAAATATATATTTTTGGTGAGAAGCGAATGTTCTATTTCTCCTATACAGAACGCTTAGACTAGAATAGTGGTATTCGTTCGATTCCAATCCAAAACCTACAGTTGGTGGGAGCCGTACTTACGCTGTCCACGGAGTTGTTTAGCCACTTCCAGAAGCATCATTCGAAATGTCTAGAAATTGATAGTCTCTCATATTGTTGATTGCGCTGAAGTTGCTTTTCCGATCAAATTGGAGGGTGGCTGAGCGACGAGGAAAGAAGCTCCAAAGAGCAAAGTGGTTTAGTAAATAGACAAACCTTTTAAGTGGAAAACACTGACGATCCTTCCATAACTAAAGAAATAATGAGTTTTTGTTCGATTACTAAGCCAACCTAGCGGAGTTAGGGCTACGAAGTCCTTTCCTACACTCAACCAGGAAGGCCCGGGACCGTCCGCTTTACTTGCCCTCCGAAGCATGGCCAGAAAATGCAGCTAGTGTGGGACTCGTGCCAACATCTTTCGGATGAAAGTCAGAGTCCGTGCCACTACTCAACATTTCCGGATTGTGGCCAAACGGTATTAGTGACAGATACATACTTTAAGTTAAAATGTAGAGGAACCTTTCGCATAATTTATCTCATCAGTGGAAATAAAATAAATAAATAAATATAAATATTGACTTTTTTTAACAAACAGACTCACTCCCCCCGCCAGGCTGACAGGGTTGCTTAAAACAATAAATGCTGAAAGCAGGCGTTAGACACAACAAACAACAACTTTTTTTTGTTCTATTACTAAGCCAATCTAGCGGAGTTAGGGCTGTAAAGCCCTCTCTTACACTCAACGAGGGAAGACTCGGGACCGCCTGCTTTACATGCCCTCCAAAGCATGGCCAGAAAATGTAGCTAGTGTGGGACTCGAACCAACAACCTTTCGGGTGAAAGTTGGAGTCTGTACCACTATTCTACCTGTCCTGGAACTGTTATCAATATTTTCTGTGATTTAAAAAAACAGGATAGTGTATAGTGGGGTTTGCGATGAGATGAATGAAAAAAAGCTATCTTAAATATCACATGGCTTCGAAGAAATGCTCCTATGCATTTTGATGTATAATATGACCGATTGGTCACAATTGTCGAACTTGTTTTTTTGCAAAAAAAAGTTGGTTCGACTGGAAGGAGCTCGGAAACTGTTACTCGGTGTTAGTAACGGCTACATAGAATATATTAAAATGTAGTGGAGTATTTCTTCTAAGGGATGCAACATTTTTTATGGCTCTGCAATGGATATTTCGAGTGATATTGGACTTTGTACAAGAAACGAGTAGCGGGAGGTGTCCAATTTCCCCTTAATACTGTAGTTTATTTTTATGAACAATTCTTTTGGTGTCATGGTCTGGAGAGGCCATGTAACTTGCCTATGACTAGTAGAAACTTCCCTTGACGGGAGGGGGGGGGGCGTATTGTTTAATGAAGGGTGTCCGCCGTTCCCCCTGCCCCTTTCCCCGAGTCCTGCCTAGCCCTCGCGTGTCGCAGGCGTTCGAGTATTCCAGTCATTATTTAAGAAACCTTTTAAGTGAAAATCGCTCGAGACATAGCATTATGGGCACTTCCACTGAATTTTTCTATTTACTCGCAAACGACATGAAAATTGATTTTCGTTCCGAGGCCAAATTTTGAATTCGCATACATCTGTCTAGATACTTTTTTGGCTTTATACTCGGGACTTTGACTTGCACTTACTCACCCATGGCTTGTGCACACGTGAAGGGGAAATTTCTTGCTGGTTGTTTTAATTAATTGGTTGAGATTAATTTTATTTAGTAAATAACCTCGTTTACAAGAGAATTTCCGACCTTGTCTTCTAAAACCGAGTTGCGATAAAAATCAGGTAAAATAAAATTATTTAACAGAGATTTCTTTCAAGGGCTGTATGAAAGGGCACTTGAATCTTGAATGCCATGCAAAATACAGCAATCAAAGGAAGTTGGAACTTTCAAAAACTATGCCGATTATCGATAAAAGTTGAAATACTTGGGACTATTTGAAGAGAAATGAAGCGTTGGAAAATAGGAGTGAAGCGGTGATTACAAGATTCCAGTCGGAGGAAAAATTGGTGGAAACCAATGATTAAAAACCCCCTGAGATTTGAGTTCGAACAATATCCGATATCAAGTCGTGATTTTCAATGGAAATCAAAGTTTGATTTCAAGTACCTAACAGATGAGGCCCACATTGATTCTGTCTTTTTTTCATAAATGTTGTCCAGTTGGAATTGTTGAGACAAAGTAAAATTGGAAAATAATATTATCAATGCAATCTTCAAACCCGTGATTTTCAATGGAAATCAAAGAAACAGTTTGTTTCCACATGCTAAGGCTGTTGATGAAGCAGTACCTCTGAACGTTTCGTCAACATCTGCGGTCGACATCTTCAGTGACACCGCGTAGACTTCTAAGATTGTATCTCGAAGGCTCAGTAGCAGTTTGGAAGTACCCTTTCAGAAGGACCACGGCCTATCATGCCGGATTCTACTGTAACTCCGGCCGTGCAAGCCTTTTAATGATATGGCTGTTATCTTAAAAATGGCGGTTTATATTATTTTTAAAGTGGTTCATTGAATCTTGCCCTGTCCACGAGCTAATTCATTTTTAGGACAATATTGGTATTGTTTTTGTAAGCATTTTTTGGGCGTTGGCAAATTGGTACTTGTCCTCCATGCCAACCTACAATTGCTGCAAACTCTGCAGCTCAGATATGCTTACAATTGACACATTGTAACAGGCGTCAGCTTGGCTTAATCATGTTCGCGTACTAGTCAAAATATTGGTTAGTATTAGAGGTAATAAATTGCTCCATATGCACTATGTAGGCTAGTGGCCCTTAGCTCGCGAGCCAACTTTGACTCATTGGGCTCTCGGTAGTGGCACCTGAAAATGTGTTATTCCAATTAGTAAGAGCCTAAGTCGGGAAAACTCGAAAACGCTGGAAGGATGAGTTGGAAACTGACCTTCGTGAGTTGGGAGTCCGTAGATTGTGCGAAACCGAGATGACTGGAGGAGTCTTGTCGAACAGGCCGAAGCTCATCAAGCGCTGTACAGCCAGAAGAAGAATTAAGCCGGGGAAATTAAGTGCAGAGCAGGCATACTGTGCAATCTAATTTTGCGGTGAAAATCGTTCTGCAATCGTTTTTGGAAATGTTTCGGCTTCAGAAAACCCAAAATTTGGCTCAATTGTATAAAAAGCTTGCGGACTGTAGGCTGCGACTGCAGAGGTACAAGTAACAATAATTATCGTGCCATGATGATGTCAGAGCAGAGCTATGTTGATCACTCCTTACTAAATGAGGCCAAACGCTGTTTTTAATTATGCATTTAATGGGTTGAACGCTTACAATATGGCAATCCTCACATAACAGATACTTCGCCTTCCATAAGTAGGTTGTAATTTGGTACTTGCTCCTACTAGATTTAAGACAGGAAAAAAATAAGAATTGGTACGAGTGAACCCGTACGTTTTCCTATTTCACTAGTAGTATATGAAAACATGGGCTGCCCTAGGACAGTAATATTGTTAATCTACATGCTGAATTTCAGAAGAATTCTAATGAGTAGTTAGCATCACTGGACAGAAAGATATTTTATAATACGTTTTTGGGGGTCCTGGGACCTCAATAGCGGTAATACCGTTCAAATCTCCTATTCGCAATTTGGCCATCACAAAGCTTGTCAGAGTTGAAAACCTCAATTTATTTTCTGAACAGAGAAAAAATTAGATAAATATTAAAATTTGTAGTAATAGTAATTCAGCGCTATTTTCTAAAACTGGTTCCTCCATGCATGCATTATGCAACGGTGACACCTTGTAAGACCAAAATACTTGCATCCCTTAAGGAAAGGTTTCTAGTATGTGAAGCCTACGACCCCATAAAATCATGAACCTGACAATTTTGCCTTGGTTTTTATTATATGGGTACATGTATATTGATTGTACGTATATTGTTAAAAAACAATGTATTTATTTATTTGATACACGTGCATGATTTTTGCCCCAAAGCGCGCAATAACAGACATTAGAGTAGAGAATTTCTGATGAATAGCTTTGAATACGTTAAATAAATTATTCCCAGCTTTCCTTCTATGAAACTAGTTGCCTATCTGACATTGATGGTGTAGCTTAATAACTTCCAATATGCAGATGTAGAAGGTTCTAGTAAATTCAAAGAGAAACATTCATGTTTAGTCATATGCGGATCTAGATTTTTTTTTTTGGGGGGGGGGGGAATTTAAAATAAATACTTGTTTTGTATTATTCGGTTCATTTTATCAAAAAAATCTCATTCTTCGTATCTAGTGTTTGATGAAAAATCTGGGTCCTGGGTGCACTCTATTGCATTTTTAACTTAGAAGACATCTAGTAAATTAGGATGGGGCTATAGTGTGAAAAGAATGCCAATGGAATGATTGCGAGTGAAATTTTTTGGAACTCATAACGATTACCCTGAAATTTCCCATCTTACTTGTTCATTTTGTCCCGTCCCGGGCACATATTTTGACTTCTAGACATCTCATTTCTTGCTTCAGATCGTCCCCTAGTATTTTTGCCACCAATTGTAACGCTGAAAAGTACTACGTGTCAGAAATAAAATACGAATATGTCGAAGCGCGACAACTCATGAAGGATCTAGGCCTAAGGACTGGTAGAGAAGTGGTCTACACTTCTCTATTTGACATTCTACTTTGTGCCAAAAACTACTAGCGTCGATGATTCAGGGTGTCCAATTTAATTTTCTCTTAATAGTGTTTTGTGTTAAAACAGCGGTATAGCCTCTCAACTGCAAATTATGCGGTTTTGCCATTCCTTGTGTAACAGTTTTAAATGATTTTTACGAGTACCCCCCTCCATTCCCCCTTGTTCAGCTCAACCAGTCACCCTCATTTATGAAATTTTAATTCTCACGCCCATTTATTAAACGCCATCTCCAGCACCTGTGGCTACTTTTGGACGGATGCATTAACAGTGGGGATAAAGTTCAAATCCATGTCATATATTAACAAATGCCAAAATTATTACAGCTATGCTGCATTGCTTTTGTTTTCATTGTATTGTTATATGATATTGAGCACTACAGTGAATTTTATAAAGCTTTAATTGCATAATTTTTGTTGTTTTGAGGAAAGTAGTAGGAAAATGCCGGTTGAAGCACACTATCCTTGACAGCAACATTGGAATGATAAAAATGAGGTTTGGTTAGCCTATTTGCTCTCAGGGACATTGTGCCTCAACCGGCATTTCCCTACTACTAAATACTTTATAAACTATAATAATTTTATATTATGACTTGATTAAGGTCCGGCCCCACCAACGCAAAGCTTGGACAGTTAGAAGTAGTTGGATTATTTGATAGCCCATAATCAGTTCATTACTTAATTTTTGGTTGTTCAGAATACCCTTCACTTTTTCTGCTAGTTTCTTTTAAATGGCACGTTGGCCAGTGAGTTACAAATCCGGCATCCTATTAGGGTGCCAACACGTAGCCGTTAATCAGCGCATACGTAATTTTTAATTATTCTGTAAACCCTATTGTAATTTTTTGAAGGAATTTTTACAGACCCTATATATACTTATAGCGGCCCATATAGGGACGGATCCAGCCCATTTTTGAGGGGGGGGGGGGTAGTTGCGGGTTTAAATTGAAGAAGTATTATGCAGTATCGATGAAATAAGAGCGTAATGAATTAACTTACAATAGATTTACTAAATACTGGCTACCCCCCTCCCCTGCATCCTTCTATGGGCCCATAGGGCCCTTGTCCAATGCCAACGACCCCATGAATTTCGGACATTATTTGTATTGTTTCCGTATGAATTTTTTTGTCAATTGTCAAACTGGTAAGCGTTATGGATGTTAACCTACACCGGCTACAAGCGATAATGGACAAACTGAGAGAAGCTTACCATTGACGCAATTAAACAGGCGAAAGCATCACTTAACACAAGTACAGATACTAGTCCTGTATACCCTATTCCCATACTTTTGCTGCCTGTTTCACTTCTGACAGTTTCGCAGTTCTAAATCCGGCTATATCCTCTTAAAGCGCTGACAGACTCTCGTTAATTCTTGCACGTCTGCTACAAGCCAATTTTGTTTTAACGGGGAAATGTCACATGGCCTGCGGCATGGACCGAGAGGGAAGCTCAATGAAGAGCCCCCCCCCCCCGCCCCCAGCTTCCCTCCGTTCTCATTTTCGATATCGTCCCTACCCCCGGGGGTTCGAAAGTCTCCAGAGTTTTCCTATCGAACACTGTCCAACTAGTTGCACTTTAGACCAATTCTTCACACGATGTTGACAAACTAATGAAATGAACGAAAAATCGACTTTAAAAAAAAAAAAAAAGTTTTTGAAGTTTATATTGGGGCTCAAACTTTTTATTTGTTAGATTTCACCATATCATACTGCCTCATTACATTGAAATACAATGTCAGATAGTAATGTTAAAAAGTTTCAAGCTTATGTATGATAGTTTCAAATTTAGTACCAAAGCTGTATGCACACTTGTTCCTTAGATTAAGGAATTTCTTTAGGGCACATTGGCCCACCATCCCCAAACCAAAGAGATTGTAGGCCGTAATAGGTGTCGTATTTCAGTTACTAATTATTAGGTGGTATTTTGCTAGGCTGTTGACTCCTATAATTGACTAACTGTAGATACTATACCCCGGGAACCAAAAGTGGGCACCTACCTTTCGCAGGAAAAGGGGCTGCTGTAGTAAATGTGCTTTATATTATATTATATATATATATTTATATATATATTTCTCACTCTCCGATTTACATGATGTACACTCGAGCACGAACAAAGGAAAGACATTACTTTAGCAATACACTAGGGCCTATATTTTATTTCTTCCAAGTCTCCCAGTCTGCTCGCTTTCTGTCCCTACCTCATATTTACAACCTCGCCTGGCTACGTCACATGAATAGGCTTTCACAGACTGTCCCGAAGGTGCTCTGCTGATTCAGCACTCTTCTAGGCCAGACCGTAGAAAGCCATTCATTGTAAGCTACAGCACAATATATGAGACTAATACAGAATTACACATTAATATTCCGTGCCCACATCGACCCCGATGGTCAGGTGGTAGTGTGCTTGTACTCGTGCGAGTCCCTACACGCGATGCGATCGGAGACGTGTCGTAACTCAACACGGGTAATAACCTACAGAGGCGACTGAAGAGGTCAATCGGATACACTCATTAAATTGTTTGTATGCGATTAACCTTTGTTTGAAAAAAAAGGTGCCTGAGCACCTGACAGTCTAAGGAAAAGAAGAGTACCTCTTTCTTGACCACTACTATACTTGGGAGGGTGTGGTCGGGAACATGCATTGTAGCCGCGTTCTTCCTCTACCAGTACCGCTGAAGGTAAGTTACCAATTAGGATTGGTTCGACCCAGGACCAGTGGAAAATTTTTCTATTCACGCTTAGTCTCGAACCTCAACCTTCCATTTCATAGTCTAGCCAGTTCTCTGCCACCTAGACAATGACAATGCCCGTACAAAAACTAGCGACTCCCAGCTGGAATCGACTGATTATCAGAGACAAAAACATATGGCCGTACTGTCAGAAATCGAAGCTATAAAAATTGACTTCATTAAATTTACACAACTACGATCTAAATACTTTGTGTCCGGGTTGTCAAATGGCATTCCGAGACATTTTTTAAAGAATTCCAATGTGAATATCGTCCATTACAAACTGACGCCTAATTCATTTCCCCCTAATTAGCCACGATATGTTAATCAGGTATGTTCAATTTATAACAGTCCCTTTAGAATTGATTTATCTCAAATTGAGCCGGGTCCATGGTAATTGTTATCATGTTTTCCGGAGCAGAGCTACTATAACCGGGGTTGAGGGAATTTTGAGTAAGGGAGATATGAAACATTTGGAGTTGAACCCAAACCTGCACTTTTTCATAATGCTCATTTCTCTAATTCCCCTTGAAGGCTATATACATAGGTATTCTGTGTCTGTAATTGTTGTTTTGTGATGCGATATCGAAATATCCTGAAGTGTGTTCAGCCTGTTGGAAATTAGCAGCCCGAAATTTAATACTGTTTATTTTTTATTTAATTAACTATGAGAAAGTTATTAAAGATTTGGCTCATTTAAGTTGTAAAAGACCACTTCATGCATCATATAATGAGGTATTTTGAATTTTCGACATTGTAGTTTTTCATAAACACGGTAATAATTTATAAACAATAACTTTTCGCGTAAAATTTCGAAAATTAAAAATACCTTATTATATGATGCTTGAAGTAGTCTTCTACAACTTAAATGAGCCAAATCTATAATAACTTGCTTTGTTAATTAAATAAAAAATACTAAATTTCGGGCTGGCAATTTCCTACCGTCTGTACACTCTTAAGCGTGGTATCGTGTAGAGCTAGAGTAGCTTGCAAGGTGGGGCACTTGACGTTTAGTATGTGAATTTTGGGAGTTTTTATTGTCTTTTAATTATTTTTGCCTCCTTTGTTATTGAGAGAAATTTTCCGAAAACGGGACGTTTTAGAGCCGTGAGCCGCATTGGTTGGAAGTGGGATTGTCCCGTTCAAATCGGGATAGATAGTCAGTCGCCTTAGTTAGAACCTAAATTGAAATTAGAGGATATAGGAAAAACTTGACTTGGCGGTATTCGAACCCACGATCTACACATATCCGGGGCGTCGTCTACCTCTATATATTTGCCAGCACTCAACTGCCGGAAGATATGAAGACTTGTACGGAGGTGGAATTGGTGCAGTAGTCAGCACCCATCCCCGGGGAGGTGGAGACTGGGGTTCAAATCTCGTTCCCGTTCAATTTTTCATAATTTACTCCTTATAATCAATATTAACCATCATAGGTGCCCATTCCATTGACCGGCTAGGGCTATTTCCAATAACGGTGACGTGGTAGCAGACATTCAAGACTTAGGTGGCGTTTCCACTGACCTCGCAATGCAGAATTGACGGAAATGTTTATTTTCCTCTATGCCATAGTTAAAATTGATCAATGATCATACAGTAAAATCACAAACAAACAAACTAAAATTAAAAAATGGCTTCATGGGATATGTTAATTACAAACATTTTAATAGATTTCTATTTAAAAAAAAAAAAACATTTCCGTCAATGTCATTTGCAATCTGCAATGCGAGGTCGGTGGAAACGCTACCTAAGTCTTGAATGTCTGCTACCACGTCATCGTTGTTGGAAATAGCCCTAGCCGGTCAATGGAATGGGCGCCTTAAGATAAGACACCAGTCTGTAAAATTGAGAGATAGGTAGCTAGTGGGCTACGCCAAATATAGTCTTGTATTCTCAACCGGTTTTCAATTTACGCGGAAAATTTCTATTTATTTGTTTGTTCTTCATTCTTGTCGGAGAGTAATGTTGACATTTTATTGCGTATTATATTACCCCAACACCTCGTATATTAAATGTGCTTTTGATATGAATTTTGTGTTCTGTGACGGGTTACATTGAGGTTTATTGTACAGTTTTATCTTTACTATGTTATAGAAAATGCATGAATTTATGGTGAGGCACTAGTATGGATTTTACAGCTAGTGCCTTCGTTTTATTTCAGGCTCGGTGGAATGAGTAAGGATTAAATGGCATGGTTTAAGTGTCCCTTTTTACACCTTGTGAGGGCAAAACAACCTATTTCTGCATTATGGGCTATATAGCCAGATAGCATAAGTCGCACACGGGCCCTTGCCTTGCGATATGGACTTAAGAAAACGCTGTAACATGGCATTATTGTATTGAATTATATTATTATAATATTATTATTATTATTATTATTATTATATGTTCTGTAAAATGGTGCAGGGGGGCTTATGAGGCAGAGAACATTTCTGAAAGAGAATTGATTTATTCGCCCATTTCTTGATAAAAAAAAACATCGCGGCACGACAGCCCAATAAAAGTCTAGGCCTAAGCACAGGTAGACGATACTCTCTCATTACTACTGATATTTGAGATTTTGTGGTCAGTAACTTGCCCATTTCTTACACATAATACAGTAAAGCCTTTTCTATATTACTATAGTCCCATGGAAAGTTACCTTTACACTAAAGTTCAAGTTTTCTTGAATTGATAAATAAATAAATTGATAAAATGAATGATTGATAAATAAATAAAAATAAAAATAATTAAAGTTCGATAAATGAAATAAATAAATAATGAATAAACGGAATTATTGCTATAAAAGCGCCTTTCTCTTCCACTCAACTGGGTAGGCTGCTTTACATGCTCTCCGGAACATGGCTAAAAATTAAAGACCGTTAACCCCTCTCCTTACGATGTTTGCAATAATTTGTGATAGCAGTTCGCCTGCCAAAACTGTGGGTATGTAGGGGAAACCCTCGCCAATAGAATCACCTGTGAATTACTAGACCATAATTTTAAAAATAAAAATAAAAAACCGGCCAGGTGCTCAAATTACTTCTTACTATCTAATTAAAACCCAATAATTTATTTATTTATATATTAATGCTTTATTGCTTTCCAATTTATACGTAGTATAAGGAAAGCTTTGTGATGGTCGAAATTTTCGATTCCGAGATTTCAACGGATTTACATGTTTTCAGGTCCCAGGAACCCAAAAAAGTGGTTTTTACGAAATGTCTGTCTGTCTGTGCATCGATTTCCGGGCAAACTACTCGGTCGATTTTGATGAAATTCGGCATGTAGGTTCACAAAAATCATACCTCGAGACCATTTTTTTTTATTTGGGGCTAACTCAATTTGGGGGGGGGGGGGTTCCATTCTCAAAAAACTCCAAAAAAACGTCAAAAAAAAATTATTTCTCAAAAACGGCTCCAACGATTTCTTATAAATTCACATGTATTCTAGTCGTTCTTAATGTTGATAAAATGCGGGGGGTTGCTTACCCCTTGATAGTTTGCTTCTGGGGGTAAAAAAAATAAAATAACTTAATTTTAATGAAAAATGGCTAAAAAATAATATTTCTGCGAAACTTTTCTATCGATGATTTCTACCTTCAGGCATGTTTTAAGTGTTAAGTTGAGTAACGAAACCGGACAGTTGGCTTTCCCAAAAACCTATTTGGTTTTGCGCAAAATTTTTTTTTTTAAAAAATGATAGAAACTTCACGCTGAAATGCATTGCCTGCCCTGCCATTATTACTGTGTTGTAATGTGTTTTAAATATATTGAGGTTACCTCACCTCCAGTGACTTCAGGTGGACACCCCCCCCCCCCCCGAGATATCCGAAATTTAACCGTAGGATAATTATTTACCATGAAATTATTCATTTTCTCTCCCTACTAATTGATAAATTGGAAAGCATGTTCGAGTAAACTCGGACGTTCTTGTAACAGCAAAAACGTAGCAAGGTGTGAGATTCGAACTGAAAACCCATTGGGTGAATGTGAGCGCCTTTACCACTTGATGCTTTGACTGCAATGTAATCGTATAAGAATGTTTATCCATACGGTTGTAAACAGCCCTTTAGCATTCAGTTTAGAGTCACCGTGGGACGTTCGGGTGCTAACAAAATACTATTACCTGAGAGAGTCAACTTTGCATCGCTGCCTACAATTTGAGTTTCGAGTAACCGTTCAATGGTTCCCAAGAGACCCCCAAAAGGAACTCAACATTTGAAAGACTTTAAATTTTGATTAGACTCGTCGACGCGACAGCAAGCGCCCCGAATGATCCAAACCTTTTAGTTTCCCCCCCCCCCTTTTTTTCTCCTCATATTATTTCTTCCTTTAACTGAACCACCCGCGGAGGTTTTTGGAAAAATTTAAAACTTTACAAGAGGAAAGAAATCTGATTCGTAAAATTTCGTATCTTGACGACATTTGTGTGTCGCATAATTTTCTTTCAGCGTACCGACTTTGTCTTATTAAAAGTTGGTAGAGACGTCAACTTTTTGAAACAAAGGAACAGATGTTATTCTTGTTAAAATAGTTGAAATGTTTAATAATGGGGAGCAGTGGCGTACGCTGTAATTCATTTATATATCATTTATTTTTCTGGCCTTGTGAGTCACTGCGATTAATGGGGTAATATATTGTTATAACGCAGCCCCTCCCCCCATTTAGAAAAATAAATAATAAATATCAGAGTCATAGCCAACTCTTATAAACATTAAAATGTACTGGTAGAATTTTAATTAATGTGTCTACATCTAAGAGAGAAAAAATTGAAAAATCAGGATTAATTTATCAATTTGAATTTCCCGCGCATTTTGCACTCATTTGTTTTAAACAATTGAATAAACCCCGGTGTTACGTTAATCCAAATTAGCCATAATAGGGCTGCTAGTTATATTTCCAAAGTGTTACCGCTCATCAACCGCCTCCTACAATAGCCAATTCAGACCAGGTTTCTGGCCGGCCTTAAGCTGTCTCTATCATGTGCATAGTGCTTTGGCATTTTACTTATGGGTAGGACCTACCTATGGAATCTGTGTTAATCTAGACCACTACTCTAGTACTAGTCAAGACATGTAGCGTAGTGGTACGGACTCTGACTTTCACCCGAAAGGTTGTTGGTTCGAGTCCCACACTGGCTACATTTTCTGGCCATGCTTCGGAGGGCATGTAAAGCAGGTGGTCCCGGGCCTTCCTAGTTGAGTGTAAGAGAGGGCTTTATAGCCCTAACTCCGCTAGGTTGGCTTAGTAATAGAAGCAATAAAAGGTCCTTATTTATTTATTTACTCTATTTGGAGTGCTGTGGTCAGTTCCCATACCCGATGGGATTGGGTGGACTCAAGTCCAGCCGAGGATTTTCCTTTGTATCGAGTCTCGAACCTCATCCCTTCATTCCAGTTCTCTACAAAGTCCACTATTCCGGACCAAAATCTGAAAATAGCTCGAAGTGTGTCCCGACTCAAGGTGTTGTTTGAAGCCCTCTTGCGAGGATTTTCCCATGTTTGAAGTTGATACTGACGCAGATCAAAGTAATTCATCACTCTCCTGGGACAGCCACTGTCTTCCCCCCCCCCTCCTCCTCCTTCGCCCCCTCCCCCCATTTCCGTCTCCCCCGTCCGTCAACAGGGCTATCTAAATCCCCTGATGCTGGTAGGGGAGTCAACATTGGGATTTCTAACAATTTCAATCATTATATTCAGCGCCTATTCGACTATATTGGGTAACGCGAAAAGGCTAAAGGCTGCTAGATGGTACGGAATTATTCCCGAACAAGGGAATAATGAAAAAAAGAACAGAGTGGGCACTGGAACCCGCAATATATACCTTCCCAGCCATCGTTTTACCACTTCACTATCTAACGGTAACACGATGCCTCGGAAAGGAATTGATCGTGGATAGTGGTGTCGAACACAGCTCTGTCTAGTTTATATTTATTTTTTATAATATCCTGTGTAAACTTCCTCTTTTTTCCCCCCTACCGCCTACCCGGTCGGCAGGGTGCATATATATGTGAATTAAAAAAAAAAAAACAATTGTACACTTCAATTGGACCTCATGGGTCCCAAGAAAATGCTTTTATGTTATCAAAAAAGAAAAAAAAAACAAGAATCCATCGTACTGCTACATTTTAGAAGAGAAAATTTTTTTAAAGTCTTTTTTACATTCTGAAACTTTCTTGTGCGTGAGAAGATTTTTTGGAATACTGTTGAATAGTTCAGGAATAACGAATAAAGAATAACGTACTTTAAGGCTCTTTTGCCATGTTTGTTTCTAAATCTTGGTAGATCAAAGCACGGGAATAAAAGATTTCTGTCAAACCTTCCATCGAAAGAGTATAATTGCGCCATACGATATTGTATTATATGGTATAATACTAAAATATAATTAAAAGAACTGTAAGTGGTACCTGGCAATTGTGGCGTATAGGTGGTGGACTACCCGCCATTAGCAGGTCATGAGTCAACCTAGTATGTCCTATTCTCGAACCACTCTCACTTAGTTTCTCTGCTCATCTGGTGTTCGAACAAATCCATCCCCCACCCGTGACTGTATAGGTATGAGCTTGTTGCTTCTCGCAGGCCAACAATGTGTTAGGGTAAATTGATTTCTGCTAATGTCTTAAGGTATTTCCTGTCAAACAACAGGAAAATGCGGCCGGGGTGGATGTGTCCGGTTGCCTCTTCATTGTCAAGGGATACTTCAGCCTTTCTGAACTTTACAGAACTTTTAATCAAAATGATACGAATGTCACTGGGAAATTACAAGCCTCTGTAAAGCTGGTTCCTTTCTCTTCGTGAGAGTGTACCTCGAGCTTTGTGAAAGAGTTAAAGGACTTTCCATTGTGTGTACAATTACATGAAATTAAACAAGAGAAGTCTGCTCTTCACTTTCGAATAAACCATATTATAAACTCAATACAAAGGGAAAGGCTCTGAATGAAAGCCATGTAGTAGTAGCCATGGAAAAAAATCTTTGTTCTAAAAGAAAATTATTAAACACGAGTGTTCTTATAGTGCAGTAGGGAAGAAAAAAAGGTATATAGCATACGTAGTAAAAAAAAATCCACCCAGTCCTTATGGGAAAAGATATAAGCAGGAATAATATGAGCTTCGCGGAAAAGTAGAGCTAGAGACCTCTCAAAAAGCTATTATAAAAGCTTGGCCTTTTCGAAAACCGAGCGTGCTGAGTCCAGAAAACACAAGGGGGTGCGCACTTGAGCTTTATTGATGGAAGCTTTCGGTGCTGGGGGACAAGTTATTTATTGTAATCTGACTGCGCTGTATTGTGAACGACTTGAATTGGAATGCCAGCAGTATACTCTCGTTAAATGTTCTCGCGTCGCACTGAGGGTGTGTTCGAAGTAACTGCGATAAACTGTATTATGTGTACAATACTTCTTTATTTCCTCAATGAACATATTTAGAATTATTGTTTATGCAGGGCGAATTAGAAACTGACCTCTTCAAGTTGGGAATTCGTAGACCGTGGGGCGTCGTGCAAAACCGAAATGGCTCGAGAAGTTCGTAACATACCCATGTGAATTTGTGCAATTTTTGGGCAACTATTCTGGTAGACTTCAACCGTTTAATATGCCTGCTGGTCTATTGTATCCTATCCCAAAGTATGTTCTTTCCATCAGCAGTGACACCTTTAGTTGCCATTATCTATCGGTACATCTTGTCAGCTATTTTCCCCAGTTGAGCGAGTGTGACAGGTTCCAATATATAAATAAAAACGTCCGATTTGAAGTGGGCGCAAAAGGTCCACCAGAAAATTATAAGCAAACAAATTAGGCTGCAGGGAATCCTCAAAGTCAAACTTTGGAAATAAAAGTTCACCCTGGATTTTCTCGTGTCTTCTTTCCCCCCTATTTGTTTTACACGGCTTTGTTTTTGAGCGAGTTGAGGGGGGCGGGGTGGGTGGGGGTGGCTCATACCCTTTTTCAGATTTTAAGCCTTTTTGAAAAATTGAACAGGGTTGAGGGTTGAGCTGAAAGGGTATCTGACTACTTACTCTCTGGCAAGTGTTATACATTTCGTTTTGGACCCTGAATTCTCACCCGCTTTTCTATTATTTTGTGTTTTCGCTTTGGTTGATTTAGTTGGAAAACAGCTTTGGGGAACATCGTGGTCGAATATGTGTTGTTTCAATCAAATGTACCATTATTTTTGAATCACACTTGGTAAGCAGCAATGATTTATTACATACCTGTGCTGCAGCAACTACAAGTATGTTATTTACGGTTGCCGTGCTTTTGAGCATAACTTATTAAAAAGGGCCAATGAGAGGTTTTTTAATTAATTATTGCAGGTGGAATGGTATAGGAATAGAAGTTTGTTGTACGGGTGCATTTTTGTAATACCTAAAATAGCCATATGAAAAAGAATGCTTGTCGCACTTTGATGAATAAATTGATTAAATTGAGTCTAGCGAATTTATAAGGCTAAAATTGGAAACCTGGTAATTAATTGAATGGGATGCAGAACCTACGTGGAACCCCCCAGGACAGGGATGAATAAAGTACAAGATGGAAAGAGTTGCTGCAAACCAGACAGATTGTCACTAAAGAAGATGTTAATTAATAAGCATAATATTAACACTGGTATGACTTGCTTTGCTTTTTAATACTATTTTAAAACCTAAATTAACGTAGTTTTTACATACTGCGTGAAACTTTAATTTTTTATCTTGAACAAAATAGCGTTCATTTAGTTTAGTGCAGTCACTACGTTTCCTTGCTTTTACTCCTGGGGTCAGCGATACGGCAGGTTCTCTTCCCCTCCTTGCGATTCTGTGCTTTGACTGTAGTTGCTCCAGGTCTTGCTGGTTGCTGAGTTGCTGAGGTCTTGGCGGATTTTTGCTTCAACCGTTAGCCTGGGCCGTCCTTGCCTTCTTTTTCCCTCAGCTTCAGTATGTTTTATCCGCTTCAGCAGGTCATCTGGCTGCCTTCTTTCGACGTGGCGCCACCATGACAGTCGTCGTTCCCGGGCTTTATCGACTATGGTCGAGGTCTTCATTTCAGCTCTTATTTTGTCGTTCCGGCGTCGATCAGCTAGTGTGAAGCCCAGGGACCGTCGCAGCATCCACATCTCGGCCTCATGCAGTCTTTTTTCTTCGGCCTCTCTCAATAATTTATTCCTCTCATACATATAAATACGTTAAGTGAATACTTTGGGATGGTCAAATGCCATTTGGTTCCTACGAATTAATCGTTTTGAGGACCCAGGATCCCACAAAAGAATTTTTAACAAACGGCTCAGCAGCAATTTTCTGCAACACTGGTGAATTTTTGATGAGACCACATTTTAGGCTTATGAGGGTAACGGGTGAAAACTGAGCCCAAAGAGCTTTTAATAATAATAATTGTAATAATAATAATAATAATAATTCGTGTATTTCTCAACATTATTGACATAACAACATATATTATAGGCCCCCTTAACGTACGAGTAATAATGGTGTGCGGGGTACTATTCTCGGTATTGATACATTGTACTTTATCTAAAGTCCCAGCAGAATGTTTTCTGTAAGCTAAGCAGAAACGCAAAAATTAAATGATGGTCTTGAAATAATTTAAGCCGATTTCTCACCCTATTAACTCCCCTCTCAACTTACGCCTTTGGTAGCTTCCTCGGCATTTATATGGGATTTAAATACTCAAAAGAGGTATTATTCCCCGATGACAAAGGCCACCCCCCGCGCCCCCTAGCACCGCTATGGAATGGTACAATAAAGTTATGATTTAACCCCCTTGGCATTTCATCAATTATTCGTAACTCTAACTGTTGAAAACCACAATCTTCGAAGGAAACCTAGTTATTCGAATTTTAGTCTCCCTTTTTTTACTTGCTTGCCTTTCATGTTTTTTCTTTACAAAGAATCGGCAGGATAAGTGCGTTTTATTGTTACGGTGGAGGTTTTATTAAAAATAAAGGCGTGTTTGCATTCTCTCCAGATAGATTGTTACATTACAACTGAGGAAATAAAAATTGACAGCACATTTCGGGGAAAATAAAATCAGGAGAAAATTGCTTAAACAAATTGCAATCAATCAAACAGATTTTTGCTGAATTAGCGTCAGAACTAGCATATTTTTGTTGAGAGTCGGCCAATTTTTGGGTTTTTCATGCCCCTAACTTTCACTCCTCCAAAGCTGAACCCCCCACTTCATCACTCAAAATGTGTCATCGCCTGAAAGAGATTAGACAGTGACATAGATATAATTTACACTGAGGTAGGTAGGTAAAAGTTTGCATTAAAGGCGCTCATGCTATTTTTTTATGGGATTGCTTGAAACTGTCTATAGTTTTCCAAATTGTACCTAATATTATCGCGGAATCGGAATTTTTCTCCGACGTTTATACAAAATTGTGTTCCGCACGTGATTAAGGGTAATGGGGTAAATTTAAAATAATATATTTATACTCGTTTGAAACCTTAATTAATACTGCTTCTAACGAGACATTAACAATCCATTTAGGTGAAAAAGTGCAAGCTGTGGATTTTTTTTAGTCTATGCATGCCATGCGAAATTTACCAATTCAAATTGCTTTCCCCCAATACATGGATGCCTTTCTCACTCACCTGAGCCCAAGGTATGTGAGTGGTCATAAAACTAGTTATACTGTTCGAAAGAGTAATAAAGGTGTAAGGTGTAAATTGTAAGACCATGGGTTTGGAACGAAGTGTTGAGACGTTGTAAATCCTCACTCACATATTTTTGCATTACATTCCAGTCCCTTGCAGAGTAACAGGGGGCCGTGTCATAAGCGAAGCTCATCAACTTAATTGTATGGCCTAAAAAAGGAGAGAGGACATTGATATAATATACATTATGGTATTAGGGCTTTAAAAATCTGCCTAACAGTTTATTTTAAACGTGCCCATGCTTTATTATAGTAGGATCGCTGGAAACTGATTATACTCCAAATCGGAATTTTTCCCCGACGTTTATACAAAATTGGGTTGTGCACGTGATTAGAGGGTACAGGGGTAAATTTGAAATAATATATTTATACTCGTTTGAAACCTTAATTAATACTGCTTCTAACGAGACATTAACAATCCATTTCGGTGGAAAATTGCAAGCTGTGGATTTTTTTTAGTCTATGCATGCCATGCGAAATTTACCAATTCAAATTGCTTTCCCCCAATACATGGATGCCTTTCTCACTCACCTGAGCCCAAGGTATGTGAGTGGTCATAAAACTAGTTATACTGTTCGAAAGAGTAATAAAGGTGGAAACGCTTAAAAGTAGTTTGAGTTTTCAAAATTGATACCAACACCCCCAAAAACGAGACCAAAAAAGACCTATTTTTTTTAAAAAATCGGCCATCATTGGGTTTTTTCGAGCGCATCCCCCAACTTTTTCACCCCCTAATGGCGAACCCTTTATTGAATCACAACGAATATGTCATGGCCAGAAAGTGTAAGAATGGACAAAGACATTGATATATTTTACATTGAGGTAGACCTGTAAATCAGCCTAAAAGTTGGCTTCGAACGCGGCCATGTCCATCATTTGTTATGATTTCAGCAAGTGCGTGTTCGAATATTTTGACCTGCATTGAAGTACCCTTTTTACGCCCACGCATTTCCTAACGGGGAGTGGTCAGCTCGGGAAAGTACTCGCCTCGGGGCCGCAAGGTCCTGGGTTCGAGGCCTGAGCTGGTCCTCCCCGTTTATGCCATTTTTTCGCTTCAGTTTGGACACACTATATTTTTCTAGTATATTGCTCCGGCATTTTTCATTATCACTCAGCTTTTGGGAGTGTAGGAAGAGTTTAAAGGGGCTTTCAAGGTACCATTTTTTGGTTTTTCGCTTATATCTCGAAAACTACGCGCCCTAGCGATGTTTCCGTGCTATGCCAAATTAACACTGGTTAAATTTACTACAAGTTACAAGAAGTCAAGTTTTTCGCTATCATGTATGGTTTTCGAGATATCCGCTAGGGAATGCTATTAATTTTGGATATTTTGATCTTTTGGGCCGGATAACTCTGCAGCAATGCAACCAAAAAGTAAATGCAGGCCATATGGCTGCAGAGCATTAAATTCCCTTCAATATTTTATTTTACTATACTGTTTCATATATATATTCCTTCTATAGTTAAACCAATTCTAGTGTTGAGAGGCGTCAATCTTATTGGCCGAAATGTACACCATTATGTACACATAGTGAGTACTGAACGGCCGTCTAAATCGCTCTTTGAGCGGGGTGTTAAGTCTCTGTAGATTACTGAATAATTTTAAAGGTTGCTATGCAGGCTGTAGGCACTGCTAGGTGTTCAATTCTCCTAGTGTTCGCTGGTCTGGGTCTCTGTGCCATGTCGTCGCTGATGAAATAAAAAAATTCGCAATGTCTTGCATATGCACAAGTGCTGCCAACGGCCTTACCATGTTGATACCATTAGAGCAGAGCGTGTTTCAAACTGCGGCAACTTGGTAGTGAGCACAGCTTTGGCAGGTGGACATGGTGGGACATGATTTGTGTTTTAGGGATTTTGTAAGTGTCAATTTTGCACATGGTATCTCACTTCGAGGGGCTCTTCTATACTTCCTGCACTTAGATTGTAAGGGAGAAAAAGATTTTTCTATCATTTATTGTAAGACCATGGGTTTGGAACCAAGTGTTGAGACGTTGTAAATCCTCACTCACATATTTTTGCATTACATTCCAGTCCCTTGCAGAGTAACAGGGGGCCGTGTCATAAGCGAAGCTCATCAACTTAATTGTATGGCCTAAAAAAGGAGAGAGGACATTGATATAATATACATTATGGTATTAGGGCTTTAAAAATCTGCCTAACAGTTTATTTTAAACGTGCCCATGCTTTATTTTAGTAGGATCGCTGGAAACTGATTATACTCCAAATCGGAATTTTTCCCCGACGTTTATACAAAATTGGGTTGTGCACGTGATTAGAGGGTAAAGGGGTAAATTTGAAATAATATATTTATACTCGTTTGAAACCTTAATTAATACTGCTTCTAACGAGACATTAACAATCCATTTCGGTGGAAAATTGCAAGCTGTGGATTTTTTTTAGTCTATGCATGTCATGCGAAATTTACCAATTCAAATTGCTTTGCCCCAAAACACGGATTCCTTTCTCACTCACCTGTGCCCAGGCTATGTGAGGGATCATCAAACTAGTTTTACTGATTGAAATAGTAATAAAGGTGGAAAGGCTTAAAAGTAGTTTGAGTTTTCAAAATTGATACCAACATCCCCAAAAACGAGACCGAAAAAGACATATTTTTTTTTAAAAAATCGGCCATTGTTGGGTTTTTTCGTGTGCATCCCCTAATTTTTTCACCCCCCAAAGGCGAACCCTTTATTGAATCACAACGAATATGTCATGGCCAGAAAGTGTAGGAATGGACAAAGACATTGATGTAATTTACATTGAGGTAGACCTGTTAATCTGTCTAAAAGTTGGATTCGAACGCGCCCATGTCCATCATTTGTTATGATTTCAGCAAGTGCGTGTTCGAATATTTTGACCTGCATTGAAGTACCCTTTTTACGCCCACGCATTTCCTAACGGGGAGTGGTCAGCTCAGGAAAGTACTCGCCTCGGGGCCGCAAGGTCCTGGGTTCGAGGCCTGAGCTGGTCCTCCCCGTTTATGCCATTTTTTCGCTTCGGTTTGGACGCACTATATTTTTCTAGTATATTGCTCCGGCATTTTTCATTATCACTCAGCTTTTGGGAGTGTAGGAAGAGTTTAAAGGGGCTTTCTAGGTACCATTTTTTGGTTTTTTGCTTATATCTCGAAAACTAAGCGCCCTAGGGATATTTCCGTTCTATGCCAAATTAACACTTATTAAATTTGCTACAAGTTACAAAGAGTTAAGTTTTTCGATATCTTGTATAGTTTTCGAGATATCCACTCGGGAATGCCGTTAATTTTGGATTTTTTGATCTTTTGGACCGGATAACTCTGCAGCAATGCAACCAAAAAGTAAATGCAGGCCATATGGCTGCAGAGCATTAAATTCCCTTCAATAATTTATTTCACTATACTGTTTCATATATATATATATATGCAGACTCAGACTTTCACCCGATAGGTGGTTGGTTCAAGTCCCACACTTGCTACATTTTCTGGCTATGCTACGGAGGGCATGGAAAGCACGCGGTCCTGGGCTGTCCTAGTTGAGTTTAAGGGAGGGTTTTATAGTCCTAACTCCGCTTGGTTGGGTTAGTTATAGAAAAAAATCAATATTTATTTATTTATAATCGAGTTCGACTGTACAAATTTATAAACAGGTAAGCAAGATCACTTTTATACCAGTTCTTTTCATTCACGTTGCTATGGCTACAGCTATGCTATAGCTGGCTGCAATGCTTCGTTCAGCTGGTTGTAGCAACTAATAACTTCATTAGTTGATTAAATTGACTTAATCATTGCTGGCCGTAATGTACTTGCCATGTACGCTGTTGAGGTAACTGAGTTTCCTCACTCCCTACTATGGGGCGTGTCAGGGCAGATCTATGCCGGCTTTATGATCCACAGGGGGTGAGGGTTAATGCATGAATGGAGTGCAGTACTATGACTTCCAACCGGAAGGTTGTTAGTCAGGTCTTCCTAGTTGTATTTTAAAAAGGGGTTTATGGGTTGGTTCACTAAAGTACAAACTAACAGCATTGATTGATTGATAGATTTTTTTTTTAATTTAAGCGACTTCGGTGTCAATGTGTGGTAGGGTGCCATTACTTGTGTTGTGTTTATTTTTTTAAGGACTTTTATAGACCCAGGCCTACTTATAGTGGCTCTTAGGTCCCTTGTACAATGCGAACGACCCCATTGATTTTGGATATGATTTGTATTGTTTCCGTATGAATTTTTTGGCAAACTGGTATACGTTCTTGATGTCAACCTACACCGGCGGCAAGCGTTAATGGACAAGCTGAGACAAGCTTACCATTGACGCAATGAAACCGGCGAAAGCATGACTTAACCAAGTACAGATACGAGTCCTGTGCTTGTGCTTGTGTGAGTCTCGTAACTCACACAAGTATCTATTAGGTTACTTAGAATGGCGATTGATGAGGTTAATCAGATACATTCATTAAATTGTTAATACGCAATTAGCCTTATTAAAAAATATATATATATATCGGACTTCCTTTTTTACATAGGGCCATAAAAATACCCTGCAGAGAAATTGATCTTCTGATCTTTGCCAATCGACTAAAGCCGAGATCATTGTTAAGTGGAAGATTAATATTATTATAATTATCTCTGTAAGTCTCCGAGGTCCAAGCTACCATGATGATCGCCAATCATGGATAGAAGGGGCATATCAAAAAGAAGAAGACTCTCGGTAAATTTGTAATTAAATATTAGTACACCTTAAGAGTGTACAGCCCGTAGGAAAGTGGCAGCCCGAAATGTAATACTTTTTATTTTTTATTTAATTAACTAAGCATGTTATTAACATTGGGCTCATCAAAGTTGTAGAAGACAATTTCATGCATCATATAATAAGGTATTTTTAGTTTTCGAAATTGTAGTTTTTTTATAAAATCGTTGATACGTGAAAAGTTATTGTTTATAAAATATTTGCATGTTTCTGAGAAAACTACAATTTTGAAAATTAAAAATATCTTATAATATGATGCATGAAGTAGTCTTCTACAACTTTGATGAGCCAAATCTTTAATAACATAGCTTAGTTAATGAAATAAAAAGTATTAAATTTCGGGCTGCCACTTTCCTACGGGCTGTACACTCTTTAGGGGGAATCGTTCCAACATTTTGGAAAACAACATGGCGTGCTCTTGTAGGGAAGTGAAACATGGTGCATTTGCGAACATGAAAAAAAAAAACTGGAAGCCTTTGAGTTGTGGTGCTACAGAAGATTCTGTGAAAATCCCATGGAGAGACCACATAACCAACGAAGAAGTACTTCATAGAATAAACGAAAAAAGAGCTATTATGGCCACCATTTCAACAAGAAGAGGCAAATGAATGGGGCATATTCTGAGACACAAAGGGCCCCTTAAGAATATAATTGAGGGTATGGTTGAAGGCACCAACGCAAAGTGACGACAGAGGAAGGAGTACCTGGAAGATGTCATGAAGGAACTAGGCTACGACATCTACAAAGAACTGAAAAGGACCGCACAAAACAGACAAGAGTGGAGGAGAAAAATACCACATTCGCTGCAAACCAATCCTTAGATTGCAACTCAAGAAGAGGCGAATAAAAAAAAGTAGTAAAGGACAACCATTTTGAAGTGATACTATTACTTCCTTTTGCTTTCGGTTGGTAATCCACTCTCCTACACCGAAGCATTGCATTTATAGTAAATTAAAATTGAAAGTGATACATAGCCCTGCGGGTCCCCAAGCTAAAAAAAAAAATTCAGGCCACTCGAGCTGGCCACCATACCCAGTTGAATCCAGCGGACCAGAGCAGGTTCAAAGCTGCAGATAACTTGGTCGTGTGCACAGTGCCGTTAGGGAAACATGAAAGGACTTGTCCTGGTCACCTCCAAACTAATCGTGTGACTTCACTGTGTTTCCCAAGTGGTTCGGAATCCACTATAATCAGGAGGTCCACTGTCCTATAGGCTGGCATAGGACAGTCAATTCGGAGTCGCTCTATGGGCCCAAATATGAGGCCTGAGTCGTTATTAACCCGACGAACACTACTACTACTACTACTAGGCCACTCGCACAGTCACACTGTAGAAGATGAATTATGTTATTGAATTTCATTCACTTCGATGGTAAAAAAGGAAAAAAGCTATTTATTACCACAATTAAATATTACAATTTACCGTATGTGTTAAATTGTATTTATGTTTAAAGTATATGGAAGTATAAAATTTTAGTTTTTAGGCTTACCAAATGGCAGAGATGCCAAGAGTGGGCATTGGATAATAATAATAATAGTTTTTAGGTAACCTTTCCAATTTTAAAAAGAAATAACATGTGTTGAGAGCTAATTAATTTTTTTCTCGGCCCAGAGCCCTTATTTACCTAGGTAATTTACTTAGGTAGAGAAAGACGCTCTTTAAACACCCCCCAAAATATATAAATTGAGATAATAAATAATAGATTTTGTCTAGTGCACTATTATAAATATATATGAAAAAAAAAGGATAAAAGGTGTCGTATTTTTGGAATTCATCGCCTACTTCTCTAGATTATTGTAACATAAAGATTAACATTAATCCGGGTAAACAAATTTATTGCCTATTATCATATTCCAGAAAGTGTTCGAAGAGCGAATTTGCCAAATGCCAATATAACGACTATGAAACGAGAATTTAATTAATTAGCTCACACACTCCACACTAGAGTTTTGAGTAGTCTTTTCCTTATTTCCAAGTCGATGTCGTTAGATTCGAATATCTTTGACTTTATGTTCAAAGCTAGTCTGGCTAGTCTGGGATGACTTTCCTTCGTCACCTCTATTACTATTTAAAAAAATGAAATGAGCTTTTACGGTGGCCTGTATATGATTTCTTCACGTTTTCAACCTCAGCAACAAGGAATAAATAATCGCATCCAATCCGTCATGCCCCGTCAGCAATTCACCTACCCCCACACGATATTTCACCCCCTTCCTTTCCCTACACCCCCCCCCCCCTCACTGCTAACTCGCAACCCTATGTTTAAGTCTCCGCGCGAAGCCTTGTCCGAGAGCTGAGAAGAAGGCCTTTGCCATAGATGGACTATAAATAAGGAAGACAGCCACCAAGTTCATGTTACTTACCTGTACAGCCAGCAGCGTGTGGTCCATTCAGTGGAATATTAGTTAGTAATCATTAATTATAATAAACAGTAAGTAATTAAACGTGTATTGAACTATAAAAAACAAATACACAATAAAGGCCGTCCTAGGTAGACCCATAACAATTGAACAATTTTTCCTGTCATAAATTATTATAAAAAATAAATAAATAATTAAACATGCAACTATTACAAGTAAACTTGCATATTAATAACATATTGTCTCACATAACGAACAGTCTAAGTGAGACTATTTCACTATTTCAAAGAACCGGTCCGAGTTTACTCGAACATGCTTTCCAATTTATCAATTAGTAAGGAGAGAAAATGAATAATTTCATGGTAAATAATTATCCTACGGTTAAATTTCGGATCTCGGGGGGGGGGGGGGGGGTGTCCACCTGACGTCACTGGAGGTGAGGTAACCTCAATATATTTAAAACACATTACAACACAGTAATAATGGCAGGGCAGGCAATGCATTTCAGCGTGAAGTTTCTATCATTTTTTCAAAAAAAAATTTTTGCGCAAAACCAAATAGGTTTTTGGGAAAGCCAACTGTCCGGTTTCGTTACTCAACTTAACACCTAAAACATGCCTGAAGGTAGAAATCATCGATAGAAAAGTTTCGCAGAAATATTATTAACGACTAGAATATATGTGAATTTATAAGAAATCGTTGGAGCCGTTTTTGAGAAAAAAAATTTTTTTTGACGTTTTTTTGGAGTTTTTTGAGAATGAAACCCCCCAAATTGAGTTAGCCCCAAATAAAAAAAATCGTTCCGAGGTATGATTTTTGTGAACCTACATGCTGAATTTCATCAAGATCGACCGAGTAGTTTGCCCGGAAATTGACGCACAGACAGACAGACAGACAGACATTTCGTAAAAACCACTTTTTTGGGTTCCTGGGACCTGAAAACCTGTAAATCCGTTGAAATCTCGGAATCGAAAATTTCGACCATCACAAAGCTTTCCTTATACTACGTATAAATTGGAAAACAATAAGGACTCCTGCACCTCTTCTCGTCTCATCAAGCATTCCCGGATGAATTTTGAAACCTTATTTATTGACAAAGACCTAGTGTTGGCTATGGGGCTGTTTTTTATTTCATCCTGCCCATTGGCATTGGCTTGCTTGCGGAAACACAAAGCTTCATGTGGAATCTTACCGTGCAGCGATATGTCAATATAGAACAGAATTATTCGTGTAAATCAGTGGTTCCCAACCAGTAACGGTCTGCGGACCAACCCTTACATCTATTATTATTATTATTATTATTTTTTAAATTGAAGGATTTCAAGGATATCAATATGTTTAGCTTACAGTATGATTTTAAGTACGACAAAGTTAGTGTGAAACTTGGGCACGCATGTTTTTTTACAAGTTGTTGTATTCTCGGCTTAATGTTCTTGTTAATGGGTTCTGAGGGGTATTGGCAAGCGTATATGTGAGAAGATAGTTAATTTCTAATATAGAAGCTGTTTCGTGTAATTTACTCAAAACATATTTCACTCGTATTTTCCACATTCAATTTCTTATACTTCGTCATAGTATTACTAAAATATATTTTAGCAATACTTGACGAACTAATTTGCTACTCATACTTTCATTATCTTATATCGGGCGCTGGAACGGCACAAGTAATCTCTAAAGAAATCCTCTGGTGTGAATAGAGCTACGGGGAGAAAATAGCTAGAAAAGAAAAAATGGTTAAGGTCCCCCCATTCATATCGTATATGCTTTCCCCCTTATTTTCTATCATAAAAGAGGGTTAGAGATTTTCTGCTCTGGGCTTGCTTGGCTTTGCCGTTTTATTTGTGTTGCCCAGCTAGCCTTACGATTTGATCCGTACTATTCTTCTTATGACCCTAGTGGGATTTCTACGTCTCCGCAATAACATAGCTTTAGATATGAAGAATTGAATTGCTCCGTATGAAGTTTTGTGTGTTCTTTTATCACAGCTGAATTCCGAGTTTTTTTTTTGGTTGTAGACTATTTTGCTTTTTCCAGCTATGGTAGAATAATTATTCTGTATTATTTATTATATGTCGCCACATGCTTTCCTATTTATCAATTATTATAGGCACCTAGGTATATAATATACGTAGTTCCATTGTAAATAATTGTCCTGGGATTAAATTTAGATTGGGTCGATTTTCTCTATCCCAAAGAAACGAATTAATCGATGGGATGATTCCTTAGTCTAGTCCCGGCAGAGCAATACGAGTATATTACAACACAGTAATAATGGCAGGCTAATATTAAATATATTGGGCATATCCGTAATTTCGTTTGTATATTCAAAACCAAATCTTAACTACGGAAATCAACCTGTGGGCCCGTGAGTCCTTATTTAGCTGTAATGGATAAATAAATAAAATATGTTCTGTGCACCCATGGGGCCATCTCTCTTTACTAAACGAAAGTGTGTGCATAATTTCTACAATTAACAATTACCCTATATGTTATTTTTGTTAAGTTGTCTTCTACAACTTATTGAGGCCAAATCCACAACTTACTTTTACAATTAAATACAAATAAAAAGGAATCAGGTTTAGTGTGCCAATTGTTTACGATCCATATATCTACCTAAAACAGTGACAAGTGAAAAAAGAAGCTAATTTGAGGAGCCAAATTTTTTTTGCAATGTAACTAAGTTCTTTTAAAAAACATATTTTCCATTGGTCTTTAGATTTCTGGAACACTACTTTAAATTTAAACAAAGTTTCATTCAAATCCGTGCTTGCAGACCACTGTACTATTCAAAATTTGCCAATTAAAGCAATTTTAGGGCCAAATTATTTGGCGATTCGGCCAGTAATGCAAATTTAATCACAAAATAATAAAAATAAAATTATTGTGTCACTAAATATTGAAAAAAAAATCCGTCACAAGCTGTGTTCGAACCCACGACCTTGCGGTTTCTGCTGGTTAAGTGAAGGTACTCGGGTACTCTACGCGCCCACTCCCCGCCCACGTGTTGAATTTTGGAAGCTCTCAATTGAATAGGCACTTTAATTGACCTCAAAATCGGGCCCTACTTGGCGTAACGGTGAGCGCCGTGGATGTATGAACCAAAGCATGCGGGTTCGACACCACATATATCATAAGTGGGCTGTCATATTTTTTTCATTTGCAAGTGGTTTTTTTATGTTTATTATAGTATTATAATTATTTTTACGGACTTTGGCACACTTGGGGTGGGAGTATTTTGTTTGGGGAAGGGGAAATGTCGCCCAAAATTGAAAAAGGATGGAAAATGGCCAAAATAGGCCCTTTTATGCCCCATTTTCGGCCGTCCATATATTAATTGAAAGCAATTAGAATGATGTAAACATTTTCCACCATTCTTGCTGTTTTCAAACATGTAATTGGGTTTACTATCGGTCTTTTGGTTTAGGCCCAGGTGATTGAGTAAGACCTGGATGTTTAGCTAAACTTTCCCGAAATTTGGTATTTTCTCATTACATGCATTCGCGGGAAAAATTCCACTGTCTTTAGTTTTCAACCGATATGACTGTTTAATACCTCTTTAGAATCGGTATAAATCTGTCTTTCCAACATGACTCAATTAAAAAATTTCATGGACCTCCTTACCCCCTTTCAAACGAGTCCAAATCAAAATTTCGCTAAAACTTAGTTATATTGCTAGATATCCGGTAATTTTGGGAAATCTACCTAATATATCTGGGTCTGAACCGTTTAGGGATTTTGGAAATAGTTGTTTAATTGATAATTATAAATGAATTCCTTCAATCTGATACAGATTTAGGTCTATAAATTAAGCAACACCAATAATTAGAGGAATTTTGCGCCACCCTGACATCCTCCGGCTTGAGGCTTGAATTTACATTGTACTGTATATTTCATAAATGCACGAATTACCTATTGGCCTATATATGGGATAAAAGAATTCCGGCTTTTCCGCAAAATAAAAAAGGGTATTTTCGTAGGGAGAGGTTCCATGGGCAATATTTTTTCGCGACGCTTGCTTTTAGTATTTCTGCTTTAAGCAACCCTGTCAGCCTGGTGGGGGGAGGGTTTATTATTTAATTTTTTTTAATGACATTTTTATGGACCCAGCCCCACTTCTAATGCCAACAACCCCATGGATTTAAATTTATTTTTATTGTTAATTAATTAATTGTTTCCGTATGAATTTTTGGCCATTGGCAAACTGGTAAACGTTCCCGATGTCAACCTACACCGGCTACAAGTGATAATGGACAAGCTGACATAAGCTTACCATTAGTGCAATGAAACTTAACCAAGTGCAAATGTACTGTGTGCCTCTATCTAGCCTCTGCCCCTTGCCACTTGCATAGAAACAGCAGCTTGTTATGGTCTTATTTTACCATGTAGGAGGCTGTATACATAATGCAACTTAAATGTTTAAATATACAATATATTATAAATTTATAAACACTTAGGTGCCCATTCCATTGACCGGCTAGGGCTATTTCCAAAAACGGTGACGTGGTAGCAGACATTCAAGACTTAGGTGGCGTCTCCACCGACCTCGCATTGCAGAATTGACGGAAATGTTGAATTTCCTCTATGCCATAGTTAAAATTGATCAATGATCATACAGTAAAATCACAAACAAACAAACTAAAATTAAAAAATGGCTTCATGGGATATGTTAATTACAAACATTTTAATAGATTTCTATAAAAAGAAAAACAAACATTTCCGTCAATGTCATTTGCAATCTGCAATGCGAGGTCGGTGGAAACGCTACCTAAGTTTTGAATGTCTGCTACCACGTCACCGTTGTTGGAAATAGCCCTAGCCGGTCAATGGAATGGGCGCCTTACCGAAATCGCATTCTTGAAGCTGCTCTCTCTTACTGAAGTTGTTTCTTCTTTTTCTGGGAACTGCGAAATGTCCTCTAAGTCGTCGTTACACGTCTTTTATCACAACAGGGAGCCTAGCCATCAGTAGTCTAAAAGACATGTTACTAGCGCTCTGATTGGCTAATAATGACGCACAATTGATGACAGTACGCCATAGGTATAGTCCACGCAGAATTAGAAAAGTATGGACATGGAATGTTTTGATCCTGTAAAAATATTCTTTGCACAAATTTTATTATGCCTTGCATCCAATGCAACAAGGTAGCACAAAATGGTGCAAGGAATTTTTTTACAGTGTTGGACAGGATCAAAACATTCCATGTCCATACTTTTCTCATTTTGCATGGACTATACACATGTTACACACGTGTATTACCTCTTGACCTAGCTGCCCAGTGTGAATCATTATTATGCCATTTAGGACAATTTTCAGCACAACAAGCTGAGCTATCAAGTTGATGAACTTATCCGTCAGATCTGCAACCACGGCCCAACATACCGAAATTGATGTGATGTGTTGAAAAAAATCTCCATGAAAATTCACAATGAATAACTAATGCAGGGCTATAAAACGTGGCGAAGAAAAGGGTGGGGGTTTCAGGGGCAAATTCCAATAAGTGTGGCCGACAATACCGAGGGGAAGAGTGGAGGGGGGGGGGAGGGGGGCTCCGTGGAACACTTGGACCGACACACAGCATGGTGGCCCAATGGGACAGTGAATTCGAGTGGGGTAGACTTCACTTTTCCACCTTTTTTATTACCATTTCCATGTGAGTTCACCACATGAAAATATTAGTCTGACGTACCGTAACTCGCTCCAAATCAAATACAAACCCCAGTTTCCCTCCCGCGTACACTACACCGCTATGAATCAATCATTCTACTTAGTATCGGAGGGTAGTTTAATATTTTCTCTCTTTTTATGGGAGGGTTATTATTTTTGTTTTTTTATTTTTATGAATTTAGTGCATGGGTTTAAACCTTTATCGCATTTTTTTGGTAAAGTGGTAAAGACTGCGAGTGATACCCTAGTTTTTGTTTGTTTGTTTGTTTGTCCTCACTGGTTACTCCACCAAGTGAGGGAAATAAATTGAAAAAAATAAAATTGAACAAAATTTAGGCGCAGGTACCTCCGGATGCAAGCAAGCAAGCAAGCAAGTAGGACTTGTCCTGCCCACCTCCGAACTAATCGTGTGACTTCACTGTGTTTCCCAAGTGGTTCGGAATCCACTATAATCAGGAGGTCCACTGTCCTATGGGCCCAAACCGTGGCCTGGGACTGTGTCCAACCATTATACTACCTCCGGATGCAACATCCAATGAGGCCCTGGGCCCAAACAATTACATGCCATAACTATTTTTGTTTCCCGTTTGTTACGGGTTTGAATCTAATAAATACAGGTATATTATAAGGAAAATAAGTAAATTATAATAATTAATTAAATTAATTAAATCAATTAATTGAACAATCATCATAATTATATTATATAAAAGTAGGTAAATAAATTGTAAAAGTAATGGTTTAAGAGAGAGCTATAAGTTCCTATACGACTTGGAGCCATTTTTTAACTAATTTTTTGACTTATTTTTAAGGTAATCAGGCATCCTGTTAAATAATTTAGATACAAACACTAAGTTGGTACGGTCACCATACTTGTTTCTGGTTGCTGGTATTGGGAGTTTATGACTGTTTCTCGTAGGGTAGTACGGAATATTTGTATTAGTAAATGTTGGATTATAATAATCATTTAAGATTATTTTGTAATTCAGTAAATTCCTGAGGGAGAGTACGTCACTTGGCCTGAACAAGTTATCTATTTGCTAAATGTTCGAGTTTCAATGATTGAGGCTGTCATTATCCATAAGTTTTTTTTTTTAATTTTTAATATTCCATGTCAATGAGTGACAGTAAGTTTAGTATGGTAAATAAAGATACTATTCTGTATCTTAGTATCATTACTTTCATAGTAAATTTAATAACCATGGCCAAAAAGTACAAAGTCTAGATACTATGTCCTCTTAAAGCCATTATTTACTTAATTATTTACAGACGCACGGGATGGTGGTACCGGGGATCTATGAGCCCACATCACACCATTTTTACCATAAGAAAATAATAAAAAGCCTCGAAAAAGTTCCTTAAATGTTAAATACTCCCCATACTAGGTCTACTATAATAATAAAATAAAACAGACCAGCTACGAAATGGACATCAAACAATGTAGAATAAATAAATATTAACTTTTTCTTCTATTTCTAAGCCAACCTAGCGGAGTTAGGGCTATAAAGCCATCTCTTACAGTCAACTAGGAAGGCCTGCTTGGCCAGAAAATGCAGTAACTGTGCAGAACCAACAACTTTTGGGGTGAAAGTTACAGTCTGTACCACTACTCTACATGTCCTGATAGAATAGTGGTGCGGACTCTGACTTTCACTCAAGGGTTGTTGGTTTTGAGCTTTATTTCCTGGCCATGCTTCGACGGCAATATAAAACAGGCGGTCCCGTGATTAACTAGTTGAGTGAAAGAGAGAGCTGTGTATCCTTAACCCCGGTAGGTTGGCTTGGTAGTGAAATAAAAAGTTATCATTTCATTTTTTTTAATATTTACCTGAGACGGATTTGAAACTTAGTCTTTCATTACTAGAAGCTGAAATGGTAGCCACTGGAATACAAAACTCTCACAAGTAGTTCCCAAAAGCATTCAAGTTTAAAACTTCGCCAGTTGCCCTCCTATAGCTGGTGGATGTCAACGTCTTGCGAATGTTTTTGTAACGACGTCTCGCGTCGCTAAACTTTACTCATCATTAAACTTCCACCATAAAAAATTTTTAACACCGTTTATTTTGTCCAATTGTAAAGTGTAAAGGAGAGAGGGAGGTGCTAGGGGTTCGGGGTTCGTAAATGAAGTTGAACTTTATTATCCCATTTGAATTGAGTCGCTGGAGGCCATGCTGTTTGTGTTTTTGTTTTAATTTGTACCTTTCACATATTGTAGTTAGGTCAGTAACTATTGTAGTGACCCCCAATGCTGCGCTTTCTCGTTGAAATTTTAATTTAATATATGGAGTCGCTTGAGGCCATGGCGGGTTAATTTGTTTGCTCATTTTTAACTTGAATCTCTGAAGTGTGTATTATTGTTGTAGGGTAAGTAATTACTCTTTTTAGGAGGTTACTATACTCATAACCAGTTAAAGTCTGCAGGCCCCTACTTTATGATTTCGTCTTCCAGCGCCCCCTACTAAGGGCGGACCAAGAAATATTTCTGGGGGGGGGGGCGCTCCATGCTATGGTAACTATTTGTATTTGTTTTACGTGGCAAGTGTATTTTATCTAATCTTCACTGGTTTTTCTCGGAGGGGGGGGGGGCGGAACTGCACTGCCCCCTACCCAATGTTGCGAAAGGAAATTATAAGAAATACGACCAAAGTAAATGGTGTATGCTCTCAAGGCATCCTTTAATTAACTTGGGTAAACACCAATGCTAATAAATTGACCTCAAAGATAGATCAGGATTATCACAAATGTATACTCCTTGCCTCTTGTTCGGCAAATTTTTTGACAACCTTAGAAAAGTCAGTAATGAAGTCCGCTCCGTGCTTTTTATTTATTTCATATTATTTTCCCAAATGTCATAAATTTTGTATGAGGTATTTTTTCCTTTCGACTGACACTCACCCGCTCCCTCCGAAGCTTGGCGCCCAAAACTAATGCCCAGTCGGCCATTTTTTTGACAGGACCTGAAAGTCTGTTGTTATTTTGCTACCTGAACCCAGCAATGTTAAGCTTCTGCTTAAATCGATTGCAGACTTGTAAGGTGGATTAACCGAACCTATTATCTATTGGTGAAGGCTAATGGCAAGGGTGTCAGATTCTTTACCAAAGGGTTAGCATTGCCTGTTGTGTTAGTAGCCATTACAGGCCTTACAGTCATCGAACAGTTACGGTTCAGCCCATTGTCAGGGGTAAGGGGCAATGTCCATTGCCAAATGGCAATGTGAGCCCCTACTATTCGCGTTCGGTACGAAATTATTTGCTTTTTGTCCAATATTTGATGCTACAAACATTTTTTTTTAGGTGCTGCTAGCCGCTTCTGCCGCTGAATACGAGAATGTGGAAGTGGATATAGACTTTCCAATACTGCCAGACACCGCTGTTTCAGCAGGTGGCGACGCTCTCTATGTCCTCTCTACCTCAAGGGTAAGTTATACATAATTATGTAGTTGACTTATATACTTGACTTAGGTAGGCGCATCCAGCCTGGGGGGACTTTTGGCCGCTGCCACTACACCACGCCATCTCAGACGATCTATCGCCGCTAGCTTCCAGTCTCGGGTGCCGGTGGCGTGCACATCTTCGAGCACTTGGTCCATCCACCTGAGCCTTGGCCTACCGGACCGCCTAGGGTGGTTGATGGTGCCTTCGAAAACCAGCTTCGGCATCCTCGTCGCCTGCATACGGTGCACATGACCCAGCCATTGAATTCGACGCCCTTTAAGTTTTAATATTATTTTCGGGGAGGCGAATAGGCGAATAATTATGTAGTATAAATAAAAAATATGTGATATTCATATTGGCATGAAGTGTACGCCGATGACAGTGGTACGCCTCTGGGTGGCTTGACCTACTTGGGGCATGGTTTGTTGGACCTGCTGACGACCGCTGACATTGGGAACCTAGTTGGTGAGGCATTGTACAACGGGAGTCAGAGAAGGAAGGAAGAAATCAGGGCCCGGAGGGTCATACCAATCCGGAGGTGAAGATCCTGGCCTGCACCTGTTGTTTCGAATGCATCTGCGTAGAATAGATCAACCTCGCCTTCTTCTTTTTAGGGGTCCCACATTCTTCTTCGGTATAGTGTATTTAAGTGTTATTTGATACTTCAGATTCACCCTGGGCCTGACCTCTGAATCTGAGGAATCATGCGACAGTCATTTATCTATTTACTCCTGCGAGCTTACTATGGTGATTATTCTTGGGGGTTAAACATTTAAACAAAACAATTTTAAATAGCAATTTTCGTTATACAATTATCATGTTTTAATCCCAGGTTCAGATTAAAATTAATCGCCATAGCAGGCCGGCTGATGAGGAATGCCTGGAACCCTAAAAAAAACTGAAAAACGCGGCTCACGGTCTTATTTCTGACCGCTACAAGCCAAATAGTATAAGGGTAAATTAAGAAATAAGCAATAGCTGTCAATAGCTATAGCTAGTCATTGCAGTTGGGAAACCCATTCCAAACCAAGGAGTTAGTTAAGGATGGTTCTCTAAATCGGTATTTCTCGCGACAGTTTTACAAAATTGTGTTCCGCACACGTTTAAGTGGTGAAGGGGTGAATTTGAAATAATATATTTATACTCGCTTGAAACCTTAATCTATATGGCTTCTAATGAGACATTAACAATTCATGTCGGTTGAAAAATGCAGGCTGTGGATTTTTTTTAGTCTATGCATGTCAAGCGAAAGGTACCATTCCAAATTGTTCTTCGCAAAGACAAGGTTTGCTTTCTCCCTCACCTGTGCCCAAAGGGAGAGGCGGATAGTACAACTGATTCTATGGCTGGAATTAATAAGGAGGCTGGAAAATTACTAAAGTAGTTTGATTATTTAAATTTGATACAAACACCACAGAAAACGCTGCCGAAATAGACCTATTTTTAAAGAAAATCGTCAAATTTTGTGTTGTTTTGTGCGCATCCCCTAACTTTTCCACCCTCCAAAGCCGAGGCTTTTATTGAGTTGCATCAAATGTGACATGGCCTGAAAGTGTAGGAATGGACAAAGACATTGATTTAATTTACATTGAGGTAGACCTGTAAATCTGCCTAAAAGTTTGCTTCGAACGCGCCCATGCAATTCAAATGGGATTACTGGGAAACTGATTATCGCTCCTGTACCTGATCAGGTTCAGTTGTTCAGGTTCAAACCTGCACGAAAACAAAACGCGAATTTTTATCTAAATTTAAGTCTAGTCTGAAGTATTTGTCTGGATGGGTTATCGAGTTATGGTGAAAACAAACAAGGTCCATAATTTGTTATGATTTCAGCAAGTGCGTCTTCAGATATTTTCAACTGCATTGAAGTACCCATTTTACGCCCACGTATTTCCTAACGGGGAGTGGCCAACTCGGGAATTTACTGGCCTCGGGGCCGCAAGGTCCTGGGTTCGAGGCCTGAGCTGGTCCTCCCCGTTCATGTCATTTTTTCGCTTCGCTTTGGATTCACTATATTTTTCTAGTATATTCCACCGGCATTCTTCATTATCACTCAGCTATTGGGAGTGTAGGAAGAGTTAAAATGGGCTTTCAAGGTACATTTTTTTTTGGTTTTTCGCTTATATCTCGAAAACTACGCGCCCTAGCGATGTTTCCGTGCTATGCCAAATTAACACTGGTTAAATTTGCTACAAGTTACAAGAAGTTATGTTTTTCGATATCTTGTATAGTTTTCGAGATACCCGCTCGGGAAAGTCAGTAATTATGAAAAAAAAATATTTTCCTCACATTTTTTGATCTCTTTGACCAGATAACTCTACAACGATGCTAGCAAAAAATAAATGCAGGCCAAATGGCTTTAGAGCATTAAATTCCCTTCAATAATTTGTATTACTTTACTGTTTTATATATTTTCCTTCTATAGTTAAACCAATTCTAGTTTTGAGAGGTGTCAAACGTATTGGCCGAAATATACACTATTATGTACACATAGTGAGTACTGGTCTAAATAGCTTTCTGAGCCGAGTGTTAAATCACTGTAGATTACTGAAAAATTTTAAAGGGCCGATGCCTACGATTATTACGCGAAATACCAACCACTTAAAATTTTCTCCTGCCTCTCCCTCCCCCAGTTTTTACCGCTGCGACATTGCTTTGTGTTAAGAGCCAACAGGACACCCCCTTTTACGGTTTCTTCTGATGACGTGCTGATATATAGGTGGCTTCAGGCGAACGGTTACAGACTTCGCTGGAAACTAATTATACTCCAAATCGGATTTTTTTTTTTTTTCGACAACTATACAAAATTGTGGTGCGCACGTGATTAAGAGGTATAGGGGTTAATCTGAAATGATATATTTATACTCATTTGAAACCTTAATTTATACTGCTTCTAACGAAACATTAACTATTCATTTCGGTGGAAAAGTGCTGGCTGTGGATGCATGTCATCCGCAATTTACCATTTCAATAAAACTCGGAGTACTTTCTCTCTCAATTGGGCCAAAACCAAGTGAGTGATAATAAAACTGGTGATATGGTTTAAAGAAAAAAAAATAATAATAAAAATAAAAAAGAGTGAGAAAAGCGGAAAGGCCCTAAAGTAGTTTTATTACCCCAAAAAACGAGGCCGAAAAAGACCATTTTTAATGAAAATCGGGCATAGTTGGGTTTTTTCGTGCGCACCCCCTAACTTTTCCTCACCCCAAAGGTGAACCCTTCTTTGAATCACAACAAATGTGTCATGGCCAGAAAGTGTAGAAATGGACAAAGACAAAGATATAATTTACAATTTTTCCAGTATATTCCACCTGTATTGTTCTTTATCACTCAGCTGTTGGTAGTGTAGGAAGAGTTAAAAGGGGCTTTCAAGGTACCATTTTTTGGTTTTTCGCTTATATCTCGGAAAATACGCGGTATTTCCGTGCTATACTAAATTAACACTGATTAAATTTGCTACAAGTTACAAGAAGTTAAGTTTTTCGATATCTTGTATAGTTTTCGAGATATCCGCTCGGGAAAGTCATTAATTAGTTCGATTTCCACACTGGCTACATTTTCTGGCCATGCTTCGCCGGGCATGTAAAGTAGGCGGTCCCGGGTCATCCTAGTTGACTGTAAGAGAGGACTTTATAGCCCTAACTCCGCTAGGTTAGCTTAGTAATAGAACAACAAAAAGTCAAGATTTATTTATTTATTAATTTTGGATTTTTTTAACTTTTGGACCGGATAACTCTACAACGGTGTAACCAAAAAATAAATGCAGGCCATACGGCTGTTGAGAATTAAACTCCTTCAATAATTTATATTACTTTACTGTTAGATATGTATTCCTTCTAAACCAATTCTTAAGAGGCGTCAAACGTATTTCCCGAAATATACACCATTATGTATACATCGTGAGTACTGGTGTTCGACCAGGACTTAATTGCTCTCTGAGCTGAGTGCTAAATCACTGTAGATTACTGAATAATTTAAAAGGGCCGGTGTCTGTTAGTATTACCTGAAATACCAACCACTAAAAATTTTCTCCCACTTTCCCCACCGCTAGTTTTTACCACTGCGACCCTCTTTGTTTTTAGAGCCAACAGGATACCCCCTTTTCGGCTTTTTTTTTTGGTGATATGCTGACATACAGGGAGTTTCAGGCGAACGGTAGCAGACCACTCGGTATATATCGAAATGTAGAGCACTTTTTTTTTATCTATGTTCTCAAAGAAAGCCCTGCTATTTCTGATTTACTGATTTTGTACGCTGGCACGGCTATTACCGTTCGGCCCTCCTTTTAAATCACGCTTTCAGTCTGATGCGTGAATGAAAACAGTGTTCCCTCAATGCAAATATTTTTCATATCACATTTTTACGTCAGCTAGTTTACCTAAAATTGTTTGCCCTCCAATATTTTTCTAACAACCTCCGTGGAATTTGAAAATATGTGTATTGTTTATTTCAGCGTTTCAAATATGCTGGGAATTTAATAAACTCTCACTATCGGAACGTATTTTCATGCAGAGAGGTGAAGCAAAAACAGTACAATATTGTGAAATGCGCGGAGGGGGATGATTGCGCATTTAATAGCTGTATTTCGGTTATACATATAATATGAAAAGTCTTAATTATTAATGATTGTAAATTTTGAGTATTATAGTGCAGCTTACTAACATTTGTGCTGGCGCATATTCTCGAAAAAGTCCCTTGCCTTGATATATTAAAAAAAAACTTTTGATAGGACGTCATTTGCTTAACACGTTGAGGGTCAGAATCATGACAATTTTACGTATTAAATGCTCACAGTAGTCCAAACATGCTGCAATTAAATGTACACGGCTGCTATGGCAGTTGCTTACAGTTGCAACTCGCGGGACACGGCTGCAAAAGCAGTCAAACTTCAAGACGCTACTATTGGACAGAACTGTAAATCACTTCTGCTGCTGTTGCCCCCTACCTTGTCTCATTTTTTCATCTTTTATATGAGTGATAGTCAATAGTGGAATGGGTAGAATAAGTTTGTGGCATAAATAATAATTGAAAACGTACCAGAACAAAGTAACAGCAGAAGCAGCATGTAATTTTCTTCAACTTATGTTAAGACATACCTCAGTACAACAGACAGTTGATCAATTTTAGATACATCTTGAGTTGTATCAAGGATGATTTAATTTCAGCTGTAAGCTTTTTTAGCACAAGCCTAGAATTGGGAACCGACGTGCGCCCGCCAGAAATGCTGCGCGTATTCATCATTCCCAAGTTCCACGCAGTCATCAAGGAAACCTCTCAATTTATAAATTGTAGAGAAAAATGTCCTTTTATTCTAGCCCATACATTAAAATGCAGCCCCCCCCTCCCCTCATGGGTGTTATCAATGAAAGCGGCACTAAAAAGAGTTGAAAATGGCAAGGGGTCTCTAATTACACCCCTCCAATTGAATTCTTAATTCAAAAGCATGCGAGCACAAGTGTACATCTAACACTGTTCTTCTCTCCCATGAAAGAAAGAAGCCCTTTGCTAATATACGAAGAGGGATGGGGGATTAGCCGCGTCGCAGCTGGTAGCTGATGCTGCTTAAAACAATAGCCACCCCTCGTTCAGCTACTTACGCCTATTGCTGTCGCTCTATTGGTCGAGAACATACGTTTTATAAATAAAGGTGGGTAACTTGTGGATGCGTCATATTCTTTTACTATGGGAGATTCCATAATGCCTAGTAACTAGACTCTAGTTTGTAGTGTTCAGGATTGTGAGACGGACGATCGAAACCCGACATACTGTAGGAGATACGTTAAGATGAGATATGATAATATTCTGATACGTTGTTGGTTTGGGTTGTACTTACTACGCGGTACGCGAGTTACCGACGTATTCATTGTAGCTAATGGGTAACCACAGTGTCAACTTCCGATAATTTCTGAGTCTGGTTTGAAGCCGACCGTATACTGGTATACACGCCAGCTAATAGAAATCTTCTAAAGTAGAATTTGTGGTTTTTCACCAAGCCCATTGACTCACATGAAGACATTTTTTATTGAGTCACCGGCGTGTGTCATCCGTGTGTACTGGGTCTTACTTCAGCCAACGCCCGTCCCTGGCTGATTGGCCGTGGTCCCGTGGTGCATTGGGAATTAGTGTCTTTCCCTCCTGCGTTTTAGTTCGGTTTTCAGCCGCCTGGCCGCTGCAGCTCAGTTAGTGACCCCATCATGCAAGCAAAGGGGTGTGAGGAGGAGTAGTTTCTGGAGGGTATTGGTTGCAGTCCTATTTTGGTGGCCCAATGATCCTTGCCCTGCCACGATTCTGGTTTGACCGAGACTAGAAGAAGCTGTGTCCCAGACAGATCTTTCAGAGGCCAATGACAAGACCATCCAGGTCGCAATGTTTTGGATCAAAGTGTCCTAGGCCCGGACACGTTAAGTTAGTACGTAATTGATCATGTGTTAACTTTTTTTTGGAGGAAATTAAAATTAAAAAACAAAAGAATAAATAAATACACATTTTCCAGTATACAGTCAAATAGCATAATGAAAAATGGTTTTTAAAATTTATTTTCCTAAAGTTATACCTACACTTATTCTATTAATAAATCTCTGTTTTTGCAATAGTATAGCTATCCATTTGAGGCACACATGTTATTGTTATTAAATTGAATTTAGTCTAGTATGGTATGTTCCCTCCCCAAGCACATTCTTAGGAACATTTGGGGTTGGGAATTTTTGATTTGTATCCTGTACTTTGAGTTAGAATTAAATACATTTACATGGTTAATTGTAAGAGTGGGCCGAAAGGCCCAAAATTCGCCCACATGGAAAATAAAGACAATTTTCTTTCTTTCTTTATTTGATTTGATTTGATTTGATTTGAACCATCGTTGTTATAAGGTTGTTCATATTACATATGCGTGACTCTCACACGCCTCACGGTACGAGGGAGGGCAAATATTACAAAAATTGTAAGGATTATATATTGTAAATATATATATTATACGCAGTGCAGTCTAAGTATGTGTCTGCCTGTCTGAGATTTGAACTTAATGTGTTGCAAAGTTTAAGAAAAGACTGGCGCGCGTATCGACAGCTGCGTTATTTCATAAATTCCACTACCCCATGCTTGACAAACCCTTTAGTATGCAACCTCGTTAAGAAGAGGAATTTTCTAGGGAAAGACGGGAAAAAATTTAACGCCGCTTTAGTCCACCGCAAAATGCGTCACAATTTCTTTAGCTAGGAGAAAGAGGGGCCCGAAATTTTTGTTGAGGTCTCTAATTTGACTACATTAAGGGAGTACCTTGTTATTTATTTTCTTCCCTCACCGCTCGGAACCGCTCCCTTGCCCCTGCTTCATTTGTCTTGGGAAGGCTTCATCAGAATATTTTAAAATCAAGGAGCTTCAAATTGAGTTTTTATTTTCAGGTTTTTCATCATCTAAATTTCTTAGCATTCCCTGAATCTGAATAGCACTTCTTTTCAGTAATGATTGAATAAGGGAGACAGCAATTTTAGGATTTTGCATTAGTGTCCCTTCTTTGTTAGTATTCTTCTTCTTATTTTCTTTCGTTTCATTTACTGTTGAAAAAATGTATGGAGTTTAATTTCCGTTTAAATCTTTATGATAGACGTGCCCAAAAGGTAGCTGGGGAATCTGATAATCATGTAGATTCTTCAGTACCTGCTGTATTTTTTTATCCCTAGCTATTAAGGGGTTGAAGCCGAAAATTAGAGGATATAGAAAAACTGATTCGAATCCACAATCTACGTTGCTGAAATTCGGCAAATTTTGGGATTTTTCGTGCGCGCCCAAATCCAACGCCACACCTCATTACAACAAATGTGACATTGCATGAAAAAGGAGAAATGGACAGAGACATATCATTTACATTGTGGTAGGCTTTTCAAATGGCGACTTCGATGGCCAGGTGGTAACGTGCTTGCACTTGTGTGAGCCTTTACACGCCATGCGATCGGCGACGTGTCGTAACTCAACACGGGTACTAACCTACAGAGGCGACTGGAAGAGGTCAATCGGATACATTCATTAAATTGTTTGTATGCGATTTATCTTTTTCTTTAAAAAAAAAAAAAAAAAAATCTGCCTAAAAGTTTGTTTTGAACGCGCCAATGCTATTGAAATGGGATTACTTGAAACTGATTAGCGCTCCTATACCTAATCAAGTTCATTTGTTGAGGTACCTCCTTCCCCCTTAATAAATAAATAAATTATGACTTTATTATGGCTGAGACCACCCTAGCGGAGTTGGCCCTCTCTTAGACTCAACTAGGGGTCAGCAACAAAAACAGTATAAATATGCAGTACAAGGTTAGAAAAATTAAAAAATTCCCTAAGACTAAAACTCTCACACACTCACTCATACACACAAGCATGGGGCGGTTCGAATAAATCCTAGCCTATGTAATATTTGAAATTAGATGCTCGAATCCTGAACACAGTTAGTGACGTACCTTTAATGCCACGGGGCTCGCCTACCTGAAAGAAAACAGCGCGTTAAGTATTTGGTTATATGGTGACCACATACAATCCCATCTGTCAAATGCTTGACAATGTGTGAAAATGATTTTTGGAATATTTTGAACTTCACAGAAGTACCCATTTCGGTCCATATTTTTCCAATCGGGAAGTGGCCTAGTAAGGAAATTACTCGACTCTGAGCCGTAATGTTCTGGGTTCGAAACCCTTGTAGGCCGCTCTTCGATGTTTTTTTTCTTTTTGCTACGCCTAAGATACACTACACTATTCCGTGTGAAAGTGCGTATTGGAATATTTTGAACTGCACTGAAGGACCCATTAAGGCCCATGTTTTTCCCACCGGGCAGTAGCCTACTAAGGAAAGTACTCGACTCTAAGTCGCAAGGTTCTGGGTTCGAATTCTTTGTAGGCAGCTCCTCGCCCCTTTTATTTTTTTCGCTTTTTCTTTATTTTTTTGTTTCGGAAAGCAAACATGCCCTCATTACCGGGAACTGAAGAGTGGGAAACCCCTGTAGATTACTGAACTATTTGGAAGAGCCGATGCCTGCGAGTTAGCCGAATTACCAACCACAAAAACATTTCGGTTGCCTCCTCCTGCCACCACCTCAAGTGATCGCTATGGGGTCCTTAAGACCTTAAGAGGATGTGGGATGTCCAAGAGGAAGTGCAAAGGTGAGGCGAGACTCATCTACGGAATAGGGTTAAAGATATAGTAGTCCCAGGAAGCAGGAGAAGCGGATGACCGAAGATGACCCCGTCGAGAAAAAGATCCGGACAGATGTGGACCAACTCACATTCACACACCAAAACACCCTAGATAAAGGGCTGTGCAAGGACGGATACAGGGGGGGGTAGGGGGGGGTAGCTGCCCCCCCCCCCAAAATTTGGTAAATCTATTGTAAATTATGTTATTACGCTCTAATTTAGTCGATCCTACATAAGTTTTTCCTATTTTGACCCTCAGCTACCCCCCCCCCCCCCCAAATGGGCTGGATCCGTCCCTGGGGCTGTGGAGACACCAATGTCGTAACCCCCCCCCCCCCTTCCACCGTTATAAGATAAGGCGCGGATGTACATTAAGAGAACGTCCAAGGTAGATATTGGTCAGCCCTACGTTAATGTATTGTTATCTTTGAATTAATTTACTACGTAAGTTATAAATATTTGGCCTATGGAAGTTGTAATGATTTAATGAGCTTAGCAAAGGACTATATTGAATATAGTATATTCATGGGGAAAGGGGGCAGTAGGTGGGGAATGACAGAGGGCCCGACTTGCGAATGCGAACAACAAGACGACGGTCACCTTCTGGTTTGCCCGAGACTAGAAGAAGCTGTGTCCCAGACAGATCTTTCAGAGGCCAGTACAAGGCTATCCAGGTATTTCGGATCAACGTGTCCTAGGTCCGGACATGTTAAGTAAGTACCAAAAAATAAAAATACCCCATGATATTCTGTGAGTAGTCTTCTTCAACATGGATAGACCATATCTGTGTAGCTTACGCAGTAAATTATATACAAAATAGAAACTTACTGATTTTTGCGAGACCCAAGGGTGGCCGAAATCTACGTACCATATGCGCTCTTAAGGCGTGTAATTCTGTTGAATACTAAACTAGCTTATGAAAGGGTAGGCAGCTCAAATACAATACAGATTTCAAAAATAACCTATTGATTATAAGAATTTCACTAGAAAATCAATGGATTCCTCCAATAAAAAAAGAAGTTGGGCAGGAACAAGGAATTCGTTAAAATCTGATTAAGATTTTTTTTCTTTAATAAAGGTTAGCAACTTGAAAAGAGAAATAAAACTGGGAGAATAGGAGGAATTCGTATATCTGAAGGTGATGTTAGCAAGATTTTGATGTCTTTGGAAAACTTTGACAGTTAATATCGTATAGTTATATATATATATTTGTTATGACAATGCAGCTTTAAAACTGGCTGTTTTCGGGTTATTGCTTTCCTATTTACACGGTAGCATGAGGAATGCTTGATGATAGTCGAAATTTTTGATTTTGAAATTTCAACGGATTTATACGTTTTGAGGAACCCAAAAAAGTGATTTTTACGAATTACAATTATTGCGAGTGTAACTCGAAATGTGGCCAAATTACTAGTTATTGTCCAGGGAATTGTTGTCAATTTTTTGGTTAAATTAATTTTGAGGGGTTTAACCCCCCCCCCCCCCAAAGGACTAAAAATATTGTTCCTCATAAACGGCTGCCACGACTGCTGCCTAAACAATGCCTTGATAGCACCTGAATAACAATATCGCTGGCAAGGGGAGAAGCACCTTCTTGTCTATTTACTGTAACATCTGATATCATAGACATGAAATGTCGCATTTACGCATGTTTTAGGTGCTAAATAGAGCAGGGGCGTAAAGTGGGGGGGCACGGTCCAACTTACCCCCCCCCCCCCCCAGCCTCGAGCATTATAAGCCGTGGTTCATACTTCATGGCCCCCTTTGTAGCAATATGAATATAAGCATTCCTTTTTTAGCTTTGTAAAATCTACAGCTATACTTTACTACTATTAAAATGCGTAAAACCCTACTATTTTGCTCTTATATTTTCAATTTTTCCTTATCCTACCTGATGACGTCATAAGGTCTACTTAGTTTTTCCCCCGCCATCATTCAAAAACTTTAGGCCTCTGAAATAGAGTAAAAATCCCTTACAGGTCGCTTGCAAGTGCGTTTGAATAATAAAATATTTTTTATATAAATTATGGATAATCCATACCCCAATGCATTGCATACCGTGCTATTATTATAATTATAATAATGGTTTAATTCCAAAAATAAAATTAGTTACATAAGTAGGTATATACATAGAAAAATTTTTTCTTTGGGTCCCTTGCCATTTTGCACGTGGAGGCAAGGTTCAGTGGTATTATATATTGACCTAAACAAAAAATAACAAAAACTCTAAGTTTTTGTTATTTTTTGTTTATTAAAATGAAATACCACGAAGTCACGAGTAATCTAATTATTTATATATTGACCTGCCGAGTCGAGATTATTGAATAATAATTGTTCCAACGATCAATGCTGGGCTTTATGACAGGTGAAACCAGGGCAGCTGAAATTCCTTACGGCCATTATTTGGAATGGAATTACTTATAATTATCTATAACGGTTCCTATACTAATTTATAGATAGTAAGCGATGTCTGGGCTCACTCGTACCGGTTCTTTTGTTCAGGTTGGGCACAGGGACTTAGTTTGTGGCTTATAGGATGAGCAGTTGACATCTTTAAACTTTAAAAAAAAATTACATATTGTTAGAATAACTTGGTCGGTAGCATTATAAAATGAACTGAAAAAATGGCAAGGTCTTATTTGCGTAAAAGTTAAAAAAACTCTCATTGTACCGACAGCCCCTATTGAATATGCTTATGTCATAGTAGTCTTTTAATTTCATTATTTGTAGTGATAGGTTTCTGGTAAAAGCAGTGACACTGACATTTTCGCCAAAGAGGGTTCCATAATTGTAAAAACGTGTAAACTACTTTATACCCATTTTGCTTTTTATATTTTCCACGCTCTATACGAAAATTGCATAGAAATTTAATTGAAATGGTGGAAAATTTTTTAAAAGAGCACTTCAAAAGGGTTTTCCTTTTAAGAAATATAAAATTTTTGGTTCCGTCATCATTAGGGTAGACTGCCATAATAATTTATGATGCTATGGCAACACCGTAAAAATTTGCTCGTTGATAAATTTATATTAATACGGTATTTTTAATTATCATCCGCCCATATGGTAAGCGTTTCCAATTTTTGCCCCTAGAAAAATATCAATTATTTCAAAACATTACACCGATATATACTACCATAGAAATATGTACTCAGATATTACAGTTCATCAAATTGTGTTCGTTAACATCGTATACATTTGTTATCCATCGTTCAAAGTTTTTTTTCACCTCGAAACCTCGAAATTTTGAAATGGAGCAATATTGGGTTACCAAATAACAGAATACTGTAAATTGTACGCTGAGTTAATTACTTCCGCCCAGCTCCCGGTCAGTAAGTGACGGCCTGGGGGGGGGGGGGGAACTTTATTTACGGATGTACAAAATCAAATTTCCTAGGAAATATCGGCAATAGATCTATCATTTAGGAGTTAGTTTAAGAAACTAGTGTTCCTCTACATTTTGTTACATAGGATGTGGTCGTCACTAACAGTCTAACACCGATGGGTCACAGTTATGGGTAAAAATGGGTCGTTGGGGGGTGTTTCGTAACTTTGGCCAGTTGGTGGTAGCGACGGCCACATACTAGGAATCAAAATGTACATATATTATATATTGATATTTCCGGCCGATTTCGACTTGGTGCTTAAAACGGACAGTGGGGGACCTGTCAGGATGTCTCTTAACCCCCTCAGAGAAATGTTAATTTGTCAAGTTTTACTATATCCCAAAGCATCGGGCATCATGTAGAAATAGTACCTCTTAAGACTTGTGACGCATGGTTGGAACTACCTGAAATTGAAGCGCTTAGAAGCCAAGGGGTGCAAGTGACATTTTTTGCGTTTTGGAGTTACTCTGGCTGCTCTTTATCCTGGTAACCAACAGGAGCATCAGAATCTGCCAATTTGGTAATGTTAAAATGACATTTTTTGCGTTTTGGAGTTACTCTGGCTGCTCTTTATCCTGGTAACCAACAGGAGCATCAGAATCTGCCAATTTGGTAATGTTAGAAAGACATTTTTTGCGTTTTGGAGTTACTCTGGCTGCTTTTTATCCTGGTAACCAACAGGAGCATCAGAATCTGCCAATTTGGTAATGTTAGAATGACATTTTTTGCGTTTTGGAGTTACTCTGGCTGCTCTTTATCCTGGTAACCAACAGGAGCATCAGAATCTGCCAATTTGGTATTGTTAGAATTAATGCAAAACCCGTACATTTTAATTTGAACACAAACCTTAGCTTGAATCATCTCCAATGTTTATTTTTGTCTCTTGCACCTCTGGACTCTAGTCCTCTAGATGCTTCAATTGTGTTGTTTTTTTCTGGGTCGAAACTTGTCAGGTTTATTAGCCCTTTCTGTAGACTATGGCGTATCGTATCCCGGTTTGCCTTCTTTTTGTGGCCTGAGGTTTGATACTGTTAACACATGAATGAATGAAATGTGTATTGAATATAAAAATTAATTAATACACAATAATTGTATGTCCTCACTAGTAGACCTATAACAATTTTCCCTGCCCTAAAACTATAATAAAAAAAATCAAATGACATTAGACATCCTATTGTACTATTATAGTATTTAAGCTAAACTTTCCTATTAATAACATGTCTCACATAAACACATAACAGTCTAGTCCAGCCAGTCCCGGATGAATTTGGAAATTTGGAGGCCCAAGACAAACAAATAGTACATTTAAAGTATTAAACTAAACTGATAGTTCAGTAACTGTATTGCCAGTTGAGTTTAATACAGTATATGATTTTTACTGTATATTTACAGGTTTCTAAAAAATTGGTACTTGTACTAGTTGTACTAGACGACTCAATTCTTCTAGTGTTTCTAGCTCAGGACTAAGTCCTGTTTTTGCTTCACTATACTCGGCTATCGTTGGCCCCTCAACAGCCGTCTCCCAAACTAGCCAAGTCCTATTATAGCTGTAAATGGTCCTAGCATAGTGAGGAATTGTGGTATAAAACCAAATTTCCGCATCATTTAGGTACAATTAAAAAACAAAGAAACAGATTAGAACAAGAATTGAAAAGCAAAGTAGCTTGAGAGCAATTAAATAATTAAAAAGGATTAATAGGCAGGATTGTGAGGCTGGAATGACGGAGGTAATTGAGAAATTCGTATTGTCATGTATTTAAATGTTCATCTTTTGTTGGAACAACCTCCGGATTTGGTAATATTTCAACGTGGCTGCCTCTGCTACTGCTTCACACGCTTATAATGTTGTAGACTAGCGGTTCTCAAACTGTGGGCAATAACTGTGGGCCATTGCCTACTGGCGGGCCACAGCATCCCGTCAGGGAGGCCATTGGACATTGGAATCGATATGGCAGCATTAGACTTGACAAATTTGGTGTTGTAGTCACCCCGGCATAGTGGGGACGCGGGATCGACTCCTCTTTCCATCCCTTTTTTTTTTAAATCTCTAATACCCTTGCCTGTGGACTGAATGACTGATGAAGATCACGGACCCATTACAGTTAAGTGGTATTTTTCTTTTTATGTCGAGTCTTGTACCTCGATCGTCCTTGTCATAGTCCAGTTTTCTACCAGCTGGACTATTCCGGAGCATACTAGGATGGTCTCTAATTATTTCATCGAGCAAAGACATTGCATAAGCCGGCCGCCTTACCAAGTTGAATCCAGCGGAACAGAGCAGGTTCAAAGATGCAGATAACTTGGTTGTGTGCACAGTGCCGGTAGGGAAACATGGTAGGACTTGTCCTGGTCACCTCCGAACTAATCGTGTGACTTCACTGTGTTTCCCAAGTGGTTCGGAATCCACTATAATCAGGAGGTCCCCTGTCCTATGGGCCCACACCGTGGCCTGGGACTGTGTTCAACCATACAAATACTACTAAAGGCATTGCCAGGATTTACTAGTTACCTTCTGAACTTTGTAACTTAACTAGAGAGCCGCCTTCGTCCGTTATATTATAAATTACTACAGTATGTAGTATGTATTACTGATTTAGAGCAAAAAAAACCTTATAATCGGTAAGGCTGAGCGATTTATGAATCCAGAGTCAAGAGATATGTCAACTTAGCAACTGATGCTTTGTGGGAATCATGCCATTGCTCTTTTGCTTCCAGAACAAAAACTTGAGCTTGTGCTTTCAAGAAGCTACTGAATTGTGATCCCATCCGAATTTACGGCATAATAATGTAGGGGTTAATTAAAGAACCTCGGGATAAATTTGAAGAAAAAAAGTTACTCTAAATTCTATTATTGAATGACAAACATCCTATAGCCCAAATACTTAGAAGTGGAACGAATACCCTAAGTAGCATTACTTCTGCTTTTGTTTGGTAAACACAGATATTAATTAGAATCTCCTGAGTCTTGATTAATGATAGGCCGCAGAAAACTGGCATAAGCGCGCCAATTTCCTGGGGAGGGGGGGGGCGGGGTGTTGCCTTATTCTTTATTGCAGGCGAGCGGTAAAAAGCACGAGGGTTCAATTAAGCCTGCTGATCAATGGAAAATTACCACTGACAGCCGTCTGTGGTGTCAGAGACTATAATGAGTTGTTTCTGAATTTTAAATAAATTGCCAAATTTAATGGAAATCTCAAAAATTCTTCCACCTGCAGCGCTACCATGGATTTAAAAAAAAAAAAACCTACCGTTCACCGGGAATTATTTAAACCATTGTAATGCAGGGCTCTTTTTTGGAGATGCAGGGAAAAATTTTCGTTCTGTGGTGGGCATTCCAACCGCCCAGAAATCCACACCGCCATGCCATTTTACTACTCAGCGTCTGTGTCGAACCAATCCAACGTTGTACGCAATCACGGCGTCATGAAAATTATATATTAGAAGTGGTAGAGTGATGGCGCTGTAGGTTGGTCACCAATGACTATGGAGTGTTGGCTTATTTGGTTACTATTGGTAGTTGGGTTTAGAATGGTTTTCTTGAGTTTGTCAAGAGGTGTGGCATGACTCCGGTCTTGATTGGAAAGCTTAACGTTGCCGTGACGGCCTCATGCTTGTCCCCAATTAAGTTTGGCAGACTGTGTGCTTTAGGTAACGAAAGGCTGCCCGCTGCGTCTGTAGGGCATTCGGTAATTATGTGTTCCACTGTTTGTGGCACTCCGCACTTGCTGCGATTTCATGAGGCTGCTCCATTTAATATCACTGTCAAAGCGAAGGTATTTTGTCGTTAGTGCTTTAGTGATTTTGTGTGTCGCAATTATGCCCATGGCTTCTCACTTCGAGGGGCTCCTCAATACTTCCTGCACTTAGATTGTAAGGGAGAAAAAAAGGTTTTACTATCATTTATTGTAAGACCATGGATTTGGAACCAAGTGTTGAGACGTTGTAAATCATCACTCAAATATTTTCCCTTGCAGAGTAACAGTGGGCCGTGTCATCAGCGAAGCTCATGAACTTAATTGGATGACCTGAAAAAGGAGAGAGGACATAGATATAATTTACATTATGGTATTATGGCTATTAAGTTTATTTTAAACCCGCCCATGCTTTATTTAAATAGGATCGCTGGAAACTGATTATACTCCAAATCGGAATTTTTCCCCGACGTTTATACAAAATTGTGTTGCGCACGTGATTAAAGGGCAAAGGGGTAAATTTGAAATAATATATTTATACTCGTTTGAAACCTGAATTTATACTGCTTTTAACGAGACATTAACAATCCATTTCGGTGGAAAAGTGTGAGCTGTGGATTTTTTTTAGTCAATGCATGTCATGCGAAATTTACCATTTGAAATTGATTTTCTCAAAAACACGGAGTACTTTCTCACTCACTTGGGCCTAAACCAAGTGAGTGATGATAAAACTGGTTATATGTTCTGCAAGAGTGAGAAAGGCGGAAAAGCTTAAAAGTAGTTTGATATTTAGAAATTAATATTAACACCCCAAAAAACGAGGCCGAAAAAGACCGATTTTATAGGAAAATCGGCCAAATTTGGGATTTTTCGTGCGCATCCCCTAACTTTTTCACCCCCCAAAGGCGAACCCTTTATTGAATCACTACGAATGTGTCATGGCCAGAAAGTATAGGAATGGACAAAGACATTGATATAATTTACATTGAGGTAAACCTGTAAATTTGCCTAACAGTTGGCTTCGAACGCGCCCTTGTCCATCATTTGTTTTGATTTCAGCAAGTGCGTGTTCCAATATTTTGAACTGCAATTAAGTACCTATTTTACGCCCCCGCATTTCCTAACGGGAAGTGGTATCATTGGGAGTGTACTCGCCTCGGGGCCGCAAGGTCCTGGGTTCGAGACCTAATGATGCCTTTCCCGTTTATGTCATTTTTTCGCTTCGCTTTGGACACTCTATATTTGTATAGTATATTCCACCTGCATTTTTAATTATCACTCAGCTATTGGGAGTGTAGGAAGAGTTAGAAGGGGCTTTCAAGGATCAATTTTTTGGTTTTTCTGTTATATCTCGGAAAATACGCGCCCTAGCGATATTTTCGTGCGGTACTAAATTAACACTGATTAAATTTGCTACAAGTTACAAGAAGCTAAGTTTTTCGATATCTTGTATAGTTTTCGAGATATCCGCTTGGGAAAGTCATTAACTTTGGATTTTTTGATTTTTTGGACCGGATAACTCTACAACGATGCAACCAAAAAATAAATAGCTGTAACGCAGTAAATTCCCGTCTATAATTTATGTTACTTTACTCTTTGATATATATTCCTTCTACAGTTATACCAATTCTAGTGTTTCACACTTCAACATTGGGAGCTAAGGCTCGGAAAATGTCGATTCCATTTTCGATATCAACGGTCCTTCTCAGCGCTCTTTAGGTTGATGTCGAAGGCTAAAAGGCTTCGATGAGGAGCTGACGTTTCACTATATTTTCAAAAAGATTGTCGAATGAAAAAAAAGCAACATGCATTTTGTTATGGATTTATTCATCCTTGTAAACTGGGTAGAGGGCACGGGCAATTGGCTTCTTGAAAGGTGGGCCACGGCCCTAAAAGTTTGGAAGTCACTGTTGTAGACTGTACCTGAATGTATAAGTGTAACGATATTTTTGAATAAATTTTAATTGCTTAGGAAATAGAGCTGTCTTTAAGTTAGAGAAATGACGGAAATTTACGGAAATAGGATTGAGACCCGAGCCTCGACATTATCGGTGTGGTATATGAAAGTCTGTTTTATATGAATTTGTACAGAAACAACGACCTACAAGAACTTGGTCGCAACAGAATGCTAACCAGGTTCAATATTCTTAACCAGAAGTGTAACATAGAAACACAGGGTTTGTCCGGACGGTAAAGTCAGTGAAATTTGTTTTTATGGAGACTGTGCGGGCAATCGCGCACTTTACCAGCTGGGATTCTCCGATAAAAGGACAACATTTTGGGTAGGTGAAAACATATTTAAAAGGCTTCCACCGACGCTCTGTAGGCGATGCCAGAGCAGGCCTATCGTGCGGCGTTTGATGCGTGGACGACCCACTGGAGCCGGTGTGTGGACGCAGGAGGAATGTACTTTAAACGTAAAACATAAACTTTGAATGAGTTAAATGGTATTTTTCTTTTTATGTCGAGTCTTGTACCTCGCCAGTCCTTGTCATTGTCTAGTTTTCTACCAGCTTGACTATTCCGGTGCATACTAAGACGGTCTCTAATAATTTCATCGAGCAAAGGCATTGCCAGGATTTACTAGTTACCTTCTGAACTTTGCAACTGAACTAGAGAGCCGCCTTCGTTCGTTATGTTATAAATAACTACAGTATGTATTATGTATTACTGATTTAGAAGAAAAAAAAACTTATAATCGGTAAGGCTGAGCGATTTATGAATCCCGAGCCAAGAGATATGTCAACTTAGCAACTTATCTGTTTCTGAATTTTAAATAAATTGCCCAAATTTAATGGACTACTCAAAAATGCTTCCACCTGCAGCGCTACCATGGATTAAAAAAAAAAAAAAAAAAAAAAACGTAGCGTTCCCCGGGAATTATTTAAACCATTGTAATGCAGGGCTCTTTTTTGGAGATGCGGGGAAAAATTGTCGCGCTGTGGTGGGCATTCCAACCGCCCGGAAATCCACCCCGCCATTCCATTTTACTACTCTGGGTCTGTGTCGAACCAATCAAACGTTGTTCGCAATCACGGTGTTATGAAAATTATACATTAGAAGTGGTGGAGTGATGGCGCTGTTGCTTGGTCATCTATGACCTCCTTGCTGTGTTTACCGCTCGTTAAATATTTTATATGCTATACATTGGTCGGATATGAAAAAAGTTGCTATATATGCTCTAGGTATTAGACGGTGTTCAAATAATTCTTCTAGTATTTGCTGGTCTGGGTCTCTGTATTATGTCGCCGCTGATGAATAAAAAAAATCGCAATGTCATGCATAAGAACAAGTGCCGCAGAGGGAATAAACGGAGAGTCGCAAATAGCTGGGCCAAGTCCTAGGTTTTCTGACCATTTTTCTAATATGGTATTTTTGGGTAACTACAAGTGAATTTAAATTTGTAACGAATTCTCACATTTCCGTTTATCGATTTTTTATTTTTTTTCAGGCGCGGGACTCTTTCGAGTGTTTGCGCCTGTCGGTGTGTGTGTTTGCTGAGGTGTTGGCTTATTTGGTTACTATTGGTAGTTGGTTCTAGAATGGTTTTCTTGAGTTTGTCTGGAGGTGTGGCATGACTCCGGTCTTCATTGGAAAGCTTAACGTTGCCGTGCCGGGCCCATGCTTGTCCCCAATTATGTTTGGCAGGCTGTGTGTTTTAGGTAACGAATGTCTGCCCGCTGCGTATATAGGGCATTCGGTAATTATGAGTGCCACTGTTTGTGGCACTCCTCACTTGCTGCGATTTCATGAGGCTGCTCCATTTAATATCACTGTCAAAGCGATGGTATTTTGTCGTTGGTGCTTAAGTGGTAAGTCGCAATTATGCATATGGCTCCTCTATTCTTCCTGCACTTAGATAGTAAGGGAGAAAAAAGGTTTTACTATCATTTATTGTAAGACCATGGATGTGGAACCAAGTGTTGAGACGTTGTAAATCCTCACTCATATATTTTTTTATCACATTCCAGTCCCTTGCAAGTAACAGAGGGCCGTGTCAAAAGCGAATCTCATCAACAAAGGAGAGAGGACAAAGATATAACTTACATTGTGGTATTATGGCTTTAAAAATCTGCCTAAAAGTTTATCTTAAACACGCCCATGCTTTATTTAAATAAGATCGCTGGAAACTGATTATGCTCCAAATCGGAATTTTTCCCCGACGTTTATACAAAATTGTGTTGCGCACGTAATTAGAGGGTAAAGGGGTAAACTGGAAATAATATATTTATACTCGTTTGAAACCTGAATTTATACTGCTTCTAACGAGACATTAACAATACATTTCGGTGGAAAAGTACAAGGTGTGGATTTTTTTTAGTCTACGCATGTCATGCGAAATTTACCATTTGAAATTGCTTTTCTCAAAAACACGGAGTACTTTCTCACTCACTTGGGCCTAAACCAAGTGAGTGATGATAATGCTGGTTATATGTTCTGCAAGAGTGAGAAAGGCGGAAAAGCTTAAAAGTAGTTTGATATTTAAAAGTTAATATTGACACCCCATAAATCGAGGCTGAAAAAGACCGATTTTTTTAAGAAAATCGGCCATAGTTGGGTTTTCTCGTGCGCATCCCCTAACTTTTTCACCCCCCAAAGGCGAACCCTTCATTGAATCACTACAAATGTGTCATGGCCAGAAAGTGTAAGAAAGGACAAGGACATTGATATAATTTACATTGAGGTAGACCTGTAAATCTGCCTAAAAGTTGGATTCGAACGCGCCCATGTCCATCATTAGTTTTGATTTCAGCTAGTGCGTGTTCCAATATTTTGAACTGCATTGAAGTACCTATTTTACGCCCACGCATTCCTAACGGGTCGTGGAATTATTGGGAGTGTACTCGCCTCGGGGCCGCAAGGTCCTGGGTTCGAGGCCTTATAATTCCCCGATCCGTCCCCATTATTTTTTCGCTTCGCTTTGGACACACTATATTTTTCTAGTATATTCCACCTGTATTCTTCAATATCACTCAGCTAGTGGGAGTGTAGGAAGAGTTAAAAGGGGCTTTCAAGGTACTATTTTTTGGTTTTTCGTTTATATCTCGGAAAATACGCGCCCTAGCTATATTTTCGTGCTATACTAAATTAACACGGATTAAATTTGCTGCAAGTTACAAGAAGTTATGTTTTTCGATATCTTGTATAGTCTTCGAGATATGCGCTCGGGAAAGTCATTAATTTGGGGTTTTTCGATCTTTTGGACCGGATAACTCTACAATAATGCAACCAAAAAATAAATGCAGGCTATATGGATGTAACGCATTAACTTCCCGCCTATAATTTATGTTACTTTACTCTTTGATATATATTCCTTCTACAGTTATACCAATTGTAGTGTTTCACACTTCAATATTGGGAGCTATTGGGGCTCGGAAAATTAAATAGAGAAGACGGGGGGGGGGGGATCCATTGTCGTCACCATTATAAGACCGGACAGAGTCTCAGCCGTTATCTAAGATATATTGTTTAATAATTATCTTAAAGCTACTGAGTGAACTAGCTGCCCTAACCTCTAATGGTAGGTGGTTCCAGTGGCGAATAGCGTATATTACTGTAGATTGGCCGTGTCTCGTGGTCTTTTGTAGTGTTATTGCTTTCCAATTTATGCGTGGGATAAGGAGAGCTTTGTGACGGTCGAAATTTTCGATTCCGAGATTTCAACGGATTTACACGTTTTAAGGTCCCAGGAACCCAAAAAAGTGGTTTTTACGAAATGTCTGTCAGTCTGTCTGTGCGTCGATTTCCGGGCAAACTACTCGGTCGATTTTGATGAAATTCGGCATGTAGGTTCACAAAAATCATACCTCAGAACATTTTTTTATTTGGGGCTAACTTAATTTGGGGGGGTTTTATTCTCAAAAATTTCCAAAAAAACGTCTAAAAAAATTATTTCTAAAAAACGGCTCCAACGATTTCTTTTAAATTCACATATATTGTAGTCGTTATTAATGTTGATAAAATGCGGGGGGTCGCTTGCCCCTTGATAGGTTGCTTCTTGGGGAAAAAAAATAAAAATAACTAAATTTCAATGAAAAATGACCTAAAAAATAATTTTTCTGCGAAACCTTCCTATCGATGATTTCTACCTTCAGGTATGTTTTAGGTGTTAAATTGAGTAACGAAACCGGACAGGTTGCTTTCCCAGAAAAGTATTTTGTTTTGTAAAAAAAAAAAATGTTTTTTTGAAAAAATGATAGAAAATTCACGTTCAAATGCATTGCGTGCCATTATTGCTGTGTGGTAATTTGTTGGTCTGACCTATCTGGAATTTACCTCACCTCCAGTGCCGTCAGGTGGACAACCTCTCCCCCCCCCCCGAGATGCCTGAAATGTAACTATAGGAAAGTTATTTACCATGAAATTGCTCATTTTCTCTCCTTGATTTCTACTACTTGATAAATTGGAAAGCATGCTCGAGTAAACTCGGACCGGTTCTTTCGTATGTTGTGCAATTGCGTTGTCACTGTAATTTTGTATATTTGCTTTCCAATTTATACGTAGTATTAGGAAAGCTTTGTGATGGTCGAAATTTTCGATTCCGAGATTTCAACGGATTTACACGTTTTCAGGTCCCAGGAACCCAAAAAAGTGGTTTTTACGAAATGTCTGTCTGTCTGTCTGTGTCTGTCTGTCTGTCTGTCTGTCTGTATGTCTGTGCATCGATTTCTGGGCAAACTACTCGGTCGATTTTGATGAAATTCGGCATGTAGGCTCACAAAAATCATACCTCAAGAACATTTTTTTTTATTTGGGGCTAACTAAATTTCGGGGGGGGGGGGGTTTCATTTTAAAAAAACTCCAAAAAAACGTCTAAAAAAATTATTTCTCAAAAACGGCTCCAACGATTTCTTTTAAATTCACATATATTCTAGTCGTTCTTAATGTTGATAAAATGCGGGGGGTCGCTTACCCCTTGATAGTTTGCTTCTGGGGGTAAAAAAATAAAAATAACTTAATTTTAATGAAAAATGACTAAAAAATAATATTTCTGCGAAACTTTTCTATCGATGATTTCTTCCTTCAGGCATGTTTTAGGTGTTAAGTTGAGTAACGAAACCGGACAGTTGGCTTTCCCAAGAACCTATTTGCTTTTGCGCAAAAATTGTTTTTTGAAAAAATGATAGAAACTTCACGCTGAAATGCATTGCCTGCCCTGCCATTATCCTCACCTCCAGTGACGTCAGGTGGACACCCCCCCCCCTCCCCCGAGATATCCGAAATTTAACCGTAGGAAAATTATTTACCATGAAATTATTCATTTTCTCTCCCTACTAATTGATAAATTGGAAAGCATGTTCGAGTAAACTCGGACCGGTTCTTTTGTATGATGTAGGACCCCCTTTGGACAGCAGTTATGTATGTCTCTAAAATCTCTAAGTGTTACAACACTCAAAATGCGCAAAACCTCACTATTTCATCCCGATTATTCGAAACTTTTCTCTCGGGGGAGACCCCCAGACCCACCTTGTCCACAATTATATTGCTTCATTCTAATCTATAAGCCTAATTGCTCTAAAAGTGCGTAAAACTTCACCATTTCAGCCCTATTTTTCAAACATTTTCTCGCGGGGGAGACCCCCGGGCCCTCCTTGTCCATAATTATAATGATTCTTTGAAATATGTAAGCTTTCTTGCTCTCAAAATGTGGAAAACCCCAATATTTCAGCCCTTGCCTCCTGAGCAACTTTTATGAAAATGGGCGCCAAATGATACCACACCTTCGAAAACCTATTGCTACGCCACTGACAAGTACCTCCTCCTTTTATGAGGTCTGGAACCGCCTCTGTCTGGGACCGCCTCGTCCGCCTCTGGTTTGTACCCACGGCCCCCCCATATCTTGTGCCCCCGGCCCCCCCCCCCCCAGGAGTTAATCCGGCACTGGCAGGATCAGTGCCGCAGCGGGAATAAACCGAGAGTCGCAAAGCGCTGGGCCAAGTCCTAGGTTTTCTGACCATTTTTCTAATAAGGTATTTTTGGGTAACTACAAGTGAATTTAAATTTGTAACGAAGTCTCACCCCACACTTGGATACCATACGCTAACCTAGATTCACAATGTGAGTTGTATAGTTGGGTTAATTTTTGCTTTCCAATTTATACGTACTATAAGGAAAGCTTTGTGATGGTCGAAATTTTCAATTCCGAGATTTCAACGGATTTACACGTTTTCAGGTCCCAGGAACCCAAAAAAGTGGTTTTTACGAAATGTCTGTCTGTCTGTCTGTCTGTCTGTCTGTGCACCGATTTCCGGGCAAACTACTCGGTCGATCTTGATGAAATTCGGCATGTAGGTTCACAAAAATCATACCTCGGGAAGATCTTTTTTATTTGGGGCTAACTCAATTTGGGGGGGGGGGGGGGGTTTATTCTCAAAAAACTCCTAAAAAAACGTCTAAAAAAATTATTTCTAAAAAACGGCTCCAACGATTTCTTTTAAATTCTCATATATTGTAGTCGTTATTAATGTTGACAAAATGCGGGGGGTCGCTTGCCACTTGATAGTTTGCTTCTGGGGGTAACAAAAATAAAAATAACTAAATTTTAATGATAAATGACTAAAAAATAATTTTTCTGCGAAACCTTTCAATCGATGATGTCTACCTTCAGGCATGTTTTAATTGTTAAATTGAGTAACGAAACCGGATAGGTTGCTTTCAAAAAAAAAAAATTTGGTTTTGTACAAAAAAGTATTTTTTGATAAAATGATGAGAAAATTCGCGCTCATATGCCCTGCCATTTATGCTGTGTGGTAATTAATGTGTTGGTCTGACCTATCTAGAATTTATCTCACTTCCAGTGACGTCATGTGGACACCCCCCCCCCCCCCCCCGAGATATCGGAAATTTAACCACTGGAAAATTATTTACCATGAAATTGCTCATATTCTTTATCTACTAATGTTGATAAATTGGAAAGCATGTTCGACTAAACTCGGACCGGTTCTTTTCTTTGGGCAGACCGTGCAGAGGTAAAAAAAAATTGTCATTAAATATTTCGACATTTTCCGTTTATGAGGCTGCTCCATTTCATATCACTGTCCAAGCGAAGGTATTTGGTCGTTAGTGCGTTAGTGCTTTAACCGTTTTAGGGATTTGGTAAGTCGCAATTTTGCACATGGCATCTCACTTCGAGGGGCTCCTCAATACTTCCTGCACTTAGATTGTAAGGGAGAAAAAGATTTTAGATTATCATTCATTGTAAGACCATGGGTTTGGAACCAAGTGTTGAGGCGTTGTAAATTCTCACTCATATATTTTTGTATCACATTCCAGTCCCTTGCAGAGTAACAGGGGGCCGTCGTGTCATCAGTGATGCTCAACTACTTAATTGGATGGCCTAAAAAAGGAGAGAGGACATTGATATAATATACATTATCGTGTTAGGGCTTTAAAAATCTGCCTTACAGTTTATTTTAAACTCGCCCATGCTTTATTTAAATAGGATCGCTGGAAACTGATTATACTCCAAATTGGAATTTTTCCCCGACGCTTATACAAAATTGGGTTGCGCACGTGATGAGAGGGTAAAGGGGTAAATTTGAAATAATGTATTTATACTCGTTTGAAACCTTAATTTTTACTGTTTCTAACGAGACATTAACAATCCATTTCGGTAGAAAAGTGCAAGCTGTGGATTTTTTTTAGTCTATGCATGTCATGCGAAATTTACCAATTCAAATTGCTTTCTCCCAAAACACGGATGCCTTTCTCACTCACCTGTGCCCAAGCTATGTGAGGGATCATCAAACTAGTTATACTGTTCGAAAGAGAAATAAAAGTGGAAAGGCTTAAAAGTAGTTTGAGTTTTCAATATTGATACCAACACCCCCAAAAACGTGACCGAAAAAGACCTATTTTTTTTTTAAAAAATCGGCCATTGTTGGGTTTTTTCGTGTGCATCCCCTAACTTTTTCACCCCCCCAAGGCGAACCCTTTATTGAATCACAACGAATATGTCATGGCCAGAAAGTGTAGGAATGGACAAAGGAATTGATATAATTTACATTGAGGTAGACCTGTAAATCTGCCTAAAAGTTGGCTTCGAACGCAGCCATGTCCATTACTTGTTATGATTTCAGCAAGTGCGTGTTCGAATATTTTGACCTGCATTGAAGTACCCTTTTTACGCCCACGCATTTCCTAACGGGGAGTGGTCAGCTCAGGAAAGTACTCGCCTCGGGGCCGCAAGGTCCTGGGTTCGAGGCCTGAGCTGGTCCTCCCCGTTTATGCCATTTTTTCGCTTCAGTTTGGACGCACTATATTTTTCAAATATATTGCTCCGGCATTTTTCATCATCACTCAGCTATTGGGAGTGTAGGAAGAGTTTAAAGGGGCTTTCAAGGTACCATTTTTTGGTTTTTCGCTTATATCTCGAAAACTAAGCTCCCTAGCGATATTTCCGTTCTATGCCAAATTAACACTTATTAAATTTGCTAAAAGTTACAAAGAGTTCAGTTTTTCGATATCATGTATGGTTTTCGAGATATCCACTCGGGAATGCTATTAGTTTTGGATTTTTTGATCTTTTAGCCGGATAACTCTGCAGTAATGAAACCAAAAAGTAAATGCAGGCCATATGGTTGCAGAGCATTAAATTCCCTTTAATAATTTATTTCACTATACTGTTTCATATATATTCCTTCTATAGTTAAACCAATTCTAGTGTTGAGAGGCGTCAAACGTATTGGCCGAAACGTACACCATTATGTACACATAGTGAGTACTGAACGGCCGTCTAAATCGCTCTTTGAGCTGAGTGTTAAGTCTCTGTAGATTACTGAATAATTTTAATGGTTGCTATGCAGGCTGTAGGCACTGCAAGGTGTTCAGTTCTCCTAGTGTTGACTGATCTGGGTCTCTGTACCATGTCGCCGCTGATGAAATAAAAAAATTCGCAAAGTCTTGCATAAGAACAAGTGCTGCCAACGGCCTTACCATGTTGATTCCATTAAAGCAGAGCATGTTTCAAACTGCGGCAACTTGGTAGTGAGCACAGCGTTGGCAGGGGGACATGGTGGGACATGATAACGCGCTTATCGGAATTTTTCCCCGACGTTCATACAAAATTGTGTTGCGCACGGGATTAAAGAGTAAAGGGGTAAATTTGAAATAATATATTTATACTCGTTTGAAACCTGAATTTTTACTGCCTCTAACGAGACATTAACAATCCATTTCGGTGGAAAGGTGTAAGCTGTGGATTTTTTTTAGTCTATGCATATCATGCGAAATTTACCATTTGAAATTGCTTTTCCCAAAAACACGGAGTACTTTCTCACTCACTTGGGCCTAAACCAAGTGATTGATGATATATCAGGTTATATGTTCTGCATGAGTGAGAAAGGCGGAAAGCTTAAAAGTAGTTTGATATTTAAAAATTGATATTAACACCCAAAAAACGAGGCCGAAACAGACCGATTTTATAGGAAAATCGGCCATATTTGGGTTTTTTCGTGCGCATCCCCTAACTTTTTCACCCCCCAAAGGCGAACCCTTTATTGAGAATCACAACAAATGTGTCATGGCCAGAAAGTGTAGGAATGGACAAAGACATTGATATAATTTAAACACTATATTTTTTTAGTATATTCCACCTGTATTCTTCATTATCACTCAGCTATTGGGAGTGTAGAAAGAGTTAAAATGGGCTTTCAATGGACCATTTATTTTTATTTTTTCGGTTATATCTCGCAAAACTCGCGCCCTAGCGATATTTTCGTTCTATACTTAATTAACAATGATTTAATTTGCAACAAGTTACAATAAGTTAAGTTTTTTGATATCTTGTATAGTGTTCGTGATATCCGCTTGGGAAAGTCATTAATTTTGAATTTTTTGATCTTTTGAACCGGATAACTCCCAACGATGCAACCAAAAAATAATTGCTGGCCATATGGCTGTAGAGCATTAAATTTTTCTTTTTATGTCGAGTCTTGTACCTTGACAGTCCTTGTTATAGTCTAGTTTTCTACCAGCTGGACTATTCCGGAGCATACTAGGATGGTCACTTATTATTTCGTCGAGCAAAGGTATTGCCAGGATTTACTAGTTACCTTCTGAACTTTGTAACTTAACTAGAGAGCCGCCTTCGTCCGTCATGTTTAAATTACTACAGTAATAATTATGTATTACTGATTTAGAACAAAAAAACTTATAATCGGTAAGGCTGAGCGATTTATAAATCCAGAGTCAGGAGATATGTCAACTTAGGAACTAATGCCTTTTGGGAATCCCGCAATTCATTTCTAACTTTGCCATTGCTCTTTTGCTTCGGGAACAAAAACTTGAGCTTGGGCTTTTTTGTAGCTGCAAAATTGTGTTCCCATCCGAATTTACGGTATAATTATATAGGGGTTAATTAAAGAATCTCGGGATATACTTGAAAAAAAGTTACTCTAGATTTTATTATTTATTGTGTGACAAATATCCTATAGCCCAAATTCTTTGAAGTGGAACAAATACCCTAAGTAGCATTACTTCTCCTTTTGTTTGGTAAACACAGGTATTAATTAGAATCTCCTGATTAATGATAGGCCGCAGAAAACTGGCATAGGCGCGCCGATTTTCTGGAGGGGGGGGGGGGGTTGTTCCCATATTCTTTATTGTAGGCGAGCAGTAAAAAACGTGATGGTTCAATTAAGCCTGCTGATTAATGGAAAATTACCACTGACAGCTGCCTGTGGTGTCTGAGACTGAAGTGAATATTAAATAAATTGCCAAATATAATGGAAAAATCAAAAATTCTTCCACCTGCAGCGCTACCATGGATTTAAAAAAAAAAGTGTACCCTGGGAATTGTTTAAACCATTTTAATGCAGGGCTCTTTTTTTGGATATGCGGAGAAAAATTGTCGCGCTGTGGTGGGCATTCCAACCGCCCAGAAATCCACCCCGCCATTCCACTTCACTACTCAGCGTCTGTGTCGAACCAATCCAACGTTGTACGGAATGACACAGTTATGAAAATTATATATTTGAAGTGGTGAAGTGATGGCGGTGTAACTTGTTACTAATATTGCTGTATTTTGTCGTTTGTGGTCCTGGGTTCGAGGCCTCCATCCGTCCCCATTATTTTTTCGCTTCGCTTTGGACACACTATATTTTTCTAGTATATTCCACCTGTATTCTTCATTATCACTCAGCTATTGGGAGTAGAGGAAGAGTTAAAAGGGGCTTTCAAGGTACCATTTTTTGTTTTTTCGCTTATATCTTGGCAAATACGCGGCCTAGCGATATTTTCGAGCTTTACTATTATAACACAGATTAAATTTGCTACAAGTTACCAGAAGTTAAGTTTTTCGATATCTTGTACAGTTTTTGAGATATCCGTTCGGGAAAGTCATTAATTTTGGATTTTTGTTTTGTTTTTTCGCTTATATCTGGGCAAATACGCGGCGTAGCGATATTTTCTAGCTTTACTAAAATAACACTGATTAAATTTGCTACATGTTACCAGAAGTTAACTTTTTCGATATCTTGTACAGTTTTTGAGATATCCGCTCGGGAAAGTCATTAATTTTGGATTTTTTGGTCTTTTAGTCCAGATAACTCTACAACGATGCCACCATAAAATAAATGCAGGCCATATGGCTGTAGAGCATTAAATTCCCGTCTATAATTTATATTACTTTACTGTTTGATAAATATTCCTTCTACAGCTAAACCAATTCTTTTGTTGTGAGGCGTCAAACGTATTGGCCCAAATGCACACCATTATGTACACATAGTGAGTACTAGATGGCTATCTAAATCGCTCTCTGAGATGAGTGTTAAATCACTGTATATTACTGAACAATTTTGAACGTCCGATGCCTACTAATATTCCCCGAAATACCAACCACTAAAAATTTCTCCTACCTCCCCCAGTTTTTACCGCTGCGACGTTTCTCTGTGTTTAGAGCCAACTGGACACCCTCTTTTACGGTTCCTTTTAATGACGTGCTGATATACAGGGGGTTTCAGGGAAACGGTAACAGACTTCTATGGCGTACTCCTCGGTCAATTTCTAACAAAAATGACCCATTTACTAAGACACCGAAAATGTTTATGATTATATCGAGCTAAGGGCTGATGAATGGCATAATTTGGCATGGGCGCATATTTCTGTAATTTTGGTTTCTGAATACGTCGAGAAATGTCTCTTTTCTAGTCAATGTTTGCAGATATAAAATTTTAGTTCCCAATTATTTTCATGGAAAAAATTACTGCACCATATTCCGTTGTACTAATACTATGTATAGAAGTGTAAAACAATTTGGATATACTAAATGTTTTATAATTTACTGCGTAGTAAAGTAAATAAAAATTAATTTTCCTATATGCGTCCCTAATTCTGGATCTAATGAGAGATTGTACTCTGTTTTGCAGAATTCCTTTGGGAATTTAGCGAACCCTGCGCATTTCAGAAATTTCCATAAGGGATTAGGAGAATTGAAGGGTTATGGGGGTTGTTAAAAAGGGAGGGGGGAGTATGTTACCCTTGAAACGTTGAAATTCAAGCAGATTACACCACCGTACCCATGTCTTTAATGCATCAGAGCCAGGGTGTGGCAATCCCGGTTCAAAAATTATTTAGAAAATCAGTTGCAAATTTTATAGTTGTATTGGGTTTCAATTTTAACCCGTGTTTCGTATTCTTTTGTGATTTTTTGTAAAGTGCCTTTTATGGACCCAGACCTACTTAGTCCCTGTCCAATGCCAATAACCCCATGGATTTTGGGCATTATTTGTATTGTTGCCGTATGAATTTTTGGCCATTGGCAAACTGATATAAGTTTCGGTGTCAAACTACACCGGCTACAAGCTATTATGGTCATGCTGAGACAAGCTTACCATTGACGCAATGGAACAGGCGAAAGCATGCCTTAACCAAGTACCGATACGAGTCTTTTAACATAATTTTTTATGGACAAAAATATCTTCAGTACATTCTCAATTGATGTACCCATGCCTAAGACCATGCAGTATTATTTATAAATTTGGTCACTGCCATTATTAAAGAAAATATAATTAAAAATAATAAAATAGTTTAAGAAAGGAGGCTCATGTAGGTTTGGCTTATCATATCTTCTGTGTACTTGTATTGGTGCCCTCAATGTTGCCTTCCACGTATTATGACATTAAACAGTCCTTCGAGCCTGATCAGGTGCCCAATTCCCATCCTTCGTGGTTTATTTCTACGATTGTTATGTGATCTGTCCATCCATTATATTTTTCTATATTACCACATATGTTACTTCTTCTTCTTCCCCTTAGTGCCGCGTGCGCAGCGTGGGGGGTCGCCTCGAACCCATTTCCTGAACTCGCCCCGGTCGCACGTTAACACCTTGAGCTCAACCATTACTCTCTTGCTCTGGCGAGTTGTTCAATCCTTTCCTCAAGAGTTGTCCTCGGTCTGCCGATGGGTCTTCTTCCTTGCGGCCTTGCTTCCGCCAACCTGCGGGTGGTCCTGTCCTCGTCCATCCTTTGGACGTGGCCGAACCATTGCAACTGCTTGTTCTCCATTCTTTTCTCTATGGAATCCACTTGTAGGTCTTGCCTGATGCGGTCATTTCGGATTCGGTCCCACCTTGTTCGACCAGCAATCCGCCTTAGACACATCATCTGAGTCGCGTTTATTTTACTCAGGTCACTTGTTGTAGGCGTCCAGCTTTCGCTCCCGTAAAGGAGAATCGGCTCAAAGATGGCTTGTTGGACTCTGGTCATTGTCTTCCGTTCGAATTCTCTCTTGCCAAAAAAGGTATTGCATATAGATAAGTAGGCTGCTGTTGTCTTTTGGAGCAACATCTGTTACAATACTCTAAAAAACAACCGTGATATGTTTTATCTACAGATACTTGCACAGTATCTACATCAAGCAGAGCTTGAGTTTTAATTCTGTATTATTCCTGATATTAATTACCATGTAATTATAAATATAATAATAAATATTTTAAAAAACAACCGTGATATGTTTTATCTACAGATACTTGCACAGTATCTACATCAAACATAACATGAGTTTTAATTCTGTATTATTGCTGATATTAATTACCATGTAATTCCACATCAAGTGGATGAATGGAACTGTAGCGCCCTTGCTTGTACAATAATAGACGCAATAATGTAATATCGGTCTCGCCTTATGCTTTTAATCAATCTGCTCTGAGTCGGAGTTGAGTACGGGCGATTATAGCTTGCCGCCTTTCTCGGTCGGCCGCTTGGAATTCTGTATTCAAATAGTTGGGAGGGCTAGGTCATTAATTAAGAGGCAATCAGTGGGGGGGGGGGGGGCTTATAAGCGTAATGAGAAACTTGAAGAAAGAATTATTCTTCTATACATTTTGGTAAATATTAAATGTACGTCACTCCGACTTCGGTGTCGGTTGTACCTTCGACTGAGAACGATGAAATGTTACGTGTCGTATGATGGGAGGGGGGGGGGCCTTGACATAAGCTATGGAGAACAGAATCAGTGCATTGGAAATGTGGATATACAGTGGAATGCTTCGTATATCTTGGAGGGAATGTATCCCTAATGGTGAGGTCCTAAAGGAATGGATACCGAAGCCGAGTTGCTTCTGAAGATTCAGAAATGGCAACTCATACTTCGGCCAGACTCGTATCAGTAGTTGGTTAAGTCAGTCTTCTCTCAGCTTGTCCATTGTCGCTTGTAGCCGGTATAGGTTGACACCGAGAACGTATACCAGTTTGCCAATAGCCTAAAATTCATAAGGAAACAATACTAATAATGTCCGTAAACCATGGGGTCGTTGGCATTAGACAAGGGACCCCTGGGCCCACTATAAGTAGGTCTGGGTCCATAAAAAGTCCTTCAAAATACTTCGGCCTTGTGAAAAGGAACGAAAATTATTGCCTTCTGCATGTAATAATCCAATGGAAGATGGAAGGACTGAGGGCTCCCGGCAGAAGAAGAACATCCTGGTTCAAATACCTGCAGTGGTTGAGAGCCCGATTTCCCTCTTCAGAGCACCAGTCTCCAAGATCCATGTTACCATGATGGTCGCCAATTTTCGACAGAAGAGGCGTTCAAAGACGAAGACTGCGATTGGCCACAGTTATGTGGGTTCATTTGTATAAAAAACAGTTAGAGCACACTCTGTATCAAAATGTAGAGGAACGCTTCTACTTTCTTTTAATTTGTAAATGATGCCGCTGTGAATACCCTGTGAAATTTGACTATGCAAAAAGCGAATCCAGTTCGGTCCAGTTGTCTCTTAAGGGGTTCTTTAGAGAGTCGTATGCATTCCTGAAGCCTTAGTGGCGCATATTGCCCCCTACATATTATTATGGGGGAGGGGTCCCACGCATTGGCCCTAAGCCAGGGCTTAATCAGTTTATTCTCAAGTAGTTCAGTAGGCGGATAACTGTACTAAGGAGTCTCGACATGAAAGGAAAACAAAATCTTTCGAATTAGGGTCCCCTCAACCCTACAGTGACCCACATAGGTATCTGAAACCTATTCACTGTCATTTTTATTTTTATTTTGTTCACCTAATTTTGTTTGCCCTCAAATATTTTTCTAACAGCCTCCCTGAAATTTGACAATATATGTATTGTTTACTTGAATGTTCCCAATGTGCATGGAATTTAATAAACTCTGACTACGGAACGTATTTTTATGCAGTGCAGGGAGGACATCAAGACGTGTAAGTCCGTTGAAATCTTCTCGAAATTGAAAAATCGAAAAGCTTTCCCTATACTAACGTATATAAATAGGAAAGCAATAATAATGTACTGTCCATGATACATCTGGGGATTTTCTTGATAATAGTTTTATTTTAAATTTAGACACCCTATTGCATTTATAGTTTAACTCATCGAGTGTGTGGACGCCGGCTGGTTTACTACAATGGGCGTCTCTGAAACTGTAATGTTATCGGGTTTGAGGGATTTCAATGCAAGCTGTTGGCACTCTACTATATTTATTTCAGAGGATATGCTAAGTAGAAAATTGGCACCCCGAAATCAAATACTTTTCATTTTTTATTTCATTAACTCAGCAAGTTATTAAAAATTTGGCTCATTTAAATTGTAGAAGACTACTTCGTGCGTCATATAATCGGGTATTTTTACTTTTCGGTTTTGTAGTTCTTCCAAAAATCCCCGAATACGCGAAAAAAAACCGCGGTATTTATGAAAGAACTAAGGAACCAAAAAATTTTGATGTATATGATGCATGAAGTAGCCTTCTACAACTTCCATGAGCCAAATCTTTAATGGCTTGCTTTGTTAATTAAATAAAAAAATAAAAAGTCAATAAAAACAACAAATTTTGGGGTGCTCATTTTCTACGTAGCATCTCCTCTTAATTTTATGCACACGTCCGCTCCAATCCATGATCCACCCGAGAAATGGAAGGAGTGTGGGGAAAAAAAATTCTGAAATATTTGGAGCGGAGAAATTTTGAAATTCCATAAAACCTAAGCCCCCCCCCCCCTCAAATTTAGTAAGTCTGTTGTAATTAAATGCATTATGTTACAATTTAATCAATAATACGTTGCACTACTATTACTACTACTTGTAGTACTACTACAACTCACCCCCCCCCCCAACGGGCTGGATGCCCTGGAAAGTAGACCAAAATCGTAGAGAATGAAAATAAATGAATGAATGAATGAATCAATCGTGAATTTACATTATTACATTACATTTTATCTAACTATTACCTTCGGCAACAAATGTGATAGCTATAATTACCCTATAGGCGCATATTCCACCGACCTGCTAGTGCTAAATACAAATACGGTGACGTGGTAGCAAACATTCAAGACTTAGGCAGGGTTTCCACCGACCTCGCATTGCAGAATTCAAATGACACTGACGGAAATGTTTGTTTTCCTCTATGCCATAGTTAAAATTGATGAATGATCATACAGTAAAATCACAAACAAACAAACTAAAATTAAAAAATGGCGTCATGGTATATGTTAAGTACAAACATTTTAATAGGTTTCTATAAAAAGAAAAATTCAAATTTCGGTCAATGTCATTTGCATTCTGCAATGCGAGGTCGGTGGAAACCTCGCCTAAGTCTTGAATGTCTGCTACCACGTCACCGTATTTGTATTTAGCACTAGAAGGTCGGAATATGCTCCATAGCAGAACTTCTGATCACTTGACTTTATCTTCTATCTTCTAGCGACGATCATGGCAATTTTGGTTTTTGGACCATGGAGGTTGCTGCCCTGAAAAGGGAAGTCGTGTTCTTGTCCAAACTACTGCCGTAAGGTATTCAACCAGGAACCGGAAGCCCTTGGTTCTATTATTTTTTCGTGGATTATAACATGCAGAAGACATGTATTGTATAGATGTATTGATGTATATTTTTAGTTACTCATAACATGGCAGAAGGATATTATTACCTTCCGTTCTTTAACCATGTCGGCCTCTGTATCCATTCATCTGGGGACCTCAGCAGTAAGGGCACGATATCTGCAAGATATACGTATATATCTATATATCAAATGCACTGATTCTGATGCAACTGCCATAGCGGGAATAAACCGAGACTCGCAAAGAGCTGGCCGAGTCCTAGGATTTCTGACCATTTTTCTAATAAGGTATTTTTGGGTAACTACAAGTGAATTTAAATTTGTGACGAAGTCTCACCCCACACTTGGATGCCATACGCTAACCTAGAATGTGAGTTGTATAGTTGGTTTAAGTTTTTTTTTTGGGGGGAGACCGTGCGGAGGTAAAAAAGTTGTCTTAAAATATTTTGACATTTTCCGTTTATCGATTTTATGAGGCTACTCCATTTCATATCACTGTTAAAGCGAAGGTAATTTGTCGTTAGTGCGTTAGTGCTTTAGGGATTTTGTAAGTTGCAATTATGCACATGGCATCTCACTTCGAGGGGCTCCTCAATACTTCCTGCACTTAGATTGTAAGGGAGAAAAAAAGGTTTTACTATCATTTATTGTAAGACCATGGATTTGGAACCAAGTGTTGAGACGTTGTAAATCCTCACTCAAATATTTTTGTATCACATTCCAATCCCTTGCAGAGTAACAGCGGGCCGTGTCATCAGCGAAGCTCATGAACTTAATTGGATGACCTGAAAAAGGAGAGAGGACATAGATATAATTTACATTATGGTATTATGGCTATTAAGTTTATTTTAAACCCGCCCATGCTTTATTTAAATAGGATCGCTGGAAACTGATTATACTCCAAATCGGAATTTTTCCCCGACGTTTATACAAAATTGTGTTGCGCACGTGATTAAAGGGCAAAGGGGTAAATTTGAAATAATATATTTATACTCGTTTGAAACCTGAATTTATACTGCTTTTAAAGAGACATTAACAATTCATTTCGGTGGAAAAGTGTGAGCTGTGGATTTTTTTTAGTCAATGCATGTCATGCGAAATTTACCATTTGAAATTGATTTTCTCAAAAACACGGAGTACTTTCTCGCTCACTTGGGCCTAAACCAAGTGAGTGATGATGAAACTGGTTATATGTTCTGCAAGAGTGAGAAAGGCGCAAAAGCTTAAAAGTAGTTTGATATTTAGAAATTAATATTAACACCCAAAAAAACGGGGCCGAAAAAGACCGATTTTATAGGAAAATCGGCCAAATTTGGGATTTTTCGTGCGCATCCCCTAACTTTTTCACCCCCCAAAGGCGAACCCTTTATTGAATCACTACGAATGTGTCATGTCCAGAAAGTATAGGAATGGACAAAGACATTGATATAATTTACATTGAGGTAAACCTGTAAATTTGCCTAACAGTTGGCTTCGAACGCGCCCATGTCCATCATTTGTTTTGATTTCAGCTAGTGCGTGTTCCAATATTTTGAACTGCATTGAAGTACCTATTTTACGCCCACGCATTCCTAACGGGTCGTGGAATTATTGGGAGTGTACTCGCCTCGGGGCCGCAAGGTCCTGGGTTCGAGGCCTTATAATTCCCCGATCCGTCCCCCATTATTTTTTTCGATATCTTGTATAGTCTTCGAGATATGCGCTCGGGAAAGTCATTAATTTGGGGTTTTTCGATCTTTTGGACCGGATAACTCTACAATAATGCAACCAAAAAATAAATGCAGGCTATATGGCTGTAACGCATTAACTTCCCGTCTATAATTTATGTTACTTTACTCTTTGATATATATTCCTTCTACAGTTATACCAATTGTAGTGTTTCACACTTCAATATTGGGAGCTATTGGGGCTCGGAAAATTAAATAGAGAAGAAAAGGGGGGGGGGAGGGATCCATTGTCGTCACCATTATAAGACCGGAGAGAGTCTCAGCCGTTATCTAAGATATATTGTTTAATAATTATCTTAAAGCTACTGAGTGAACTAGCTGCCCTAACCTCCAATGGTAGGTGGTTCCAGTGGCGAATAGCGTATATTACTGTAGATTGGCCGTGTCTCGTGGTCTTTTGTAGTGTTATTGCTTTCCAATTTATGCGTGGGATAAGGAGAGCTTTGTGACGGTCGAAATTTTCGATTCCGAGATTTCAACGGATTTCAACGTTTTAAGGTCCCAGGAACCCAAAAAAGTGGTTTTTACGAAATGTCTGTCTGTCTGTCTGTGCGTCGATTTCCGGGCAAACTACTCGGTCGATTTTGATGAAATTCGGCATGTAGGTTCACAAAAATCATACCTCAGAACATTTTTTTATTTGGGGCTAACTTAATTTGGGGGGGTTTTATTCTCAAAAATTTCCAAAAAAACGTCTAAAAAAATTATTTCTAAAAAACGGCTCCAACGATTTCTTTTAAATTCACATATATTGTAGTCGTTATTAATGTTGATAAAATGCGGGGGGTCGCTTGCCCCTTGATAGGTTGCTTCTTGGGGAAAAAAAATAAAAATAACTAAATTTCAATGAAAAATGACCTAAAAAATAATTTTTCTGCGAAACCTTCCTATCGATGATTTCTACCTTCAGGTATGTTTTAGGTGTTAAATTGAGTAACGAAACCGGACAGGTTGCTTTCCCAGAAAAGTATTTTGTTTTGTAAAAAAAAAAAATGTTTTTTTGAAAAAATGATAGAAAATTCACGTTCAAATGCATTGCGTGCCATTATTGCTGTGTGGTAATTTGTTGGTCTGACCTATCTGGAATTTACCTCACCTCCAGTGCCGTCAGGTGGACAACCTCTCCCCCCCCCCCCCCCGAGATGCCTGAAATGTAACTATAGGAAAGTTATTTACCATGAAATTGCTCATTTTCTCTCCTTGATTTCTACTACTTGATAAATTGGAAAGCATGCTCGAGTAAACTCGGACCGGTTCTTTCGTATGTTGTGCAATTGCGTTGTCACTGTAATTTTGTATATTTGCTTTCCAATTTATACGTAGTATTAGGAAAGCTTTGTGATGGTCGAAATTTTCGATTCCGAGATTTCAACGGATTTACACGTTTTCAGGTCCCAGGAACCCAAAAAAGTGGTTTTTACGAAATGTCTGTCTGTCTGTCTGTGTCTGTCTGTCTGTCTGTCTGTCTGTATGTCTGTGCATCGATTTCTGGGCAAACTACTCGGTCGATTTTGATGAAATTTGGCATGTAGGCTCACAAAAATCATACCTCAAGACCATTTTTTTTATTTGGGGCTAACTCAATTTCGGGGGGGGGGGGGGGTTTCATTCTCAAAAAACTCCAAAGAAACGTCTAAAAAAATTATTTCTCAAAAACGGCTCCAACGATTTCTTTTAAATTCACATATATTCTAGTCGTTCTTAATGTTGATAAAATGCGGGGGGTCGCTTACCCCTTGATAGTTTGCTTCTGGGGGTAAAAAAATAAAAATAACTTAATTTTAATGAAAAATGACTAAAAAATAATATTTCTGCGAAACTTTTCTATCGATGATTTCTACCTTCAGGCATGTTTTAGGTGTTAAGTTGAGTAACGAAACCGGACAGTTTCACAAACCGGACATTTTTTTTCAAAGTTATTTCCATTTCATTTGGCAGTCACGAATAGGGAGTTTTTTTTTAAGTAAGGCAAGTAACACCCAAACCGCAGGTTTCTTTCACTATCCCACTCAGTTTCATCGGTAAATTCTTCACACTGTGAACAAACACAACAAAATACATACATAACAACAACAACAGCCTAATTTAGTGACATTCGCATGTCTCGAACATATCATGTAGGTAAAAGTTCTACACTCACGAATATTAGTTGCACGTCCGGAAAATACGAAAGTGACGTCAACCATTCGACGTATCAGGAATAATATTCGACAGTTGATACAAAACAAAAGAAGGATTGAGACAAACCAAATAAGAATACAAGTTTATATATTGGCATATAACATATAATGAACAAAACTAAGCATTACATTTTACCGTAATTATCAAAAGGGATTTCTTGTTGTCGTTCAACTCTTAGCATTTCTTCTGTCATGTCTTCGCCATCAGAGAACAATGCTGACACGAAATTTGGAGAACTAAATATATCCATTTTGAACTTTAAACTTAACAAACTTTCACTTTACACTAAATTTGAAGAGGCCACACTAAAAACACTTCTCCTTCTTCTCCCCCCCCCCCCTAGTGTCATTTACTGAATTCGCCCCTGTCGAACGTTAACGCCTTGAGCTCGGCAATTGTTTTCCATCTTGCTCCGGCGAGTTGTTCAATCCTTTCCTCGAGAGTTGTCCTCGGTCTGCCGATGGTTCTTCTTCCTTGTGGCCTTGCTTCCGCCAATCTCCAGGTGGTCCTGTTCTCGTCCATCCTTTAAACGTGGCCGAACCATTGCAACTGCTTGTTCTCCTTTCTTCTCTCTATGGAATCCACTTGCAGGTCTTGCCTGATGCGGTCATTTCGGATTCGTTCCCATCTTGTTCGACCAGCAATCCGTCTTAGACACTTCATCAGAGTCCCGTTTATTTTACTTAGGTCACTTGTTGTAGGTGTCCAGCTTTCGCTTCCATAGAGGAGAATCGGCTCCAAGATGATTTTTTGGACTCTGGTCTTTGTCTTCCGTTCGACTTCTCCTTGCTGTTGTCTTTTGGACTCGGTTTCGGTCTGGTGTTTGCCTGTCTGGTTCACTGCTGTACCCAGATAATTGTAGTTTTGCTGGAGAGTCTGCTATTAGGACTACGTCATAGGCAAGGGCTTACACGTACGCGTGCCTAAGTCGCCACAAACCGACCAACGATCGATCAGTTCCTGCCTTGCACGTCTTCATTACTTCATCCATAAAAATCAGGAATAATAGTGGGCTTAAACTGTCCCCTTGTTTTACCCCTCTTTTCATGGCAAACGAACCTGACTTCTCGCCATCTAATCACACTACTCCCTCCATTTTTTCGAACATTGACTGAATTGCGCTGAAACTAAAAACACCTGAAGGAAAATAAAGTCCAAAAGTTTGACAACCGGCTACCGCACTTGCTAGTAGACATTCAATGACTGGGAAGGGGGAAGCATCAGGGCTCAGGCATCGCGGGTATAACGGTATTTCAGGTTCGCAGGTGTCACCCCGCTGTAAATTTTACACGACCCTCGCGTGGATTCTCTCCAAGTTGTGTTAGCATTACACAACTTGTATTAAGATTTCAACGGTTTTTCGCCAAATAACAGTAGTTTGTTGCGTTTCATCGTGCTATTATTAAATGTTATCATATACAACAATATGTATATTAATATCCCTGATATTATGGGGGTAGTTGGGGGGGGGGGGGTTCCTCAGTGATACGCCACATATTATTATAGTTACATGGCAAAGCTACAAGACTGCGTTACTAGGGGAATGAGGGGAGGGGGTCTAAAATATAAGATTGAAATAGGAGTAAGCCGTTGACATGGCCGCGTTTGGATGTTTTAGATATGTAGAATTTTCAAATTCTACATACAGTAGATCTATTACGAGCGAGACCGTCGTTTGACTTCATGGAAAATTTATGTATTTATGCACTAAATTGTCATAAAATTTAGTCTCAATTGTACACTGAGAAGTAGTGTAGAATTTACTCGATTTCGTGTGATTTCTGCAAATGATGGGCTTATGTTTAAACAAATGTGTGTAACTTCCAATCAATTTTATGTAATGTATACATTTTACACAACTCCGTGTAGAGCGTTCCCGCCAGAATTCAAATTTGTTAAGTTAACATTTAGGATTAACGTATAAATTCAAATTAAATTGTTATCAGTTGATAGTAGACATACCAATGAAAGCAATAGAAGTCATAGACAATGTTAAAAGAAAATTTCAATCACGATTTAGTAAGAAGTTCACTATTGAGAGGTGATTGTAACATATTGCATGCTTCATAGCCTAGGTCCTATGTCTTTCAAAAGAAAATCAAAGGACTAGTCTGTTGACTTTCAAAATGAGCTCCTATAACTCTACAAATGGTAAATTTACTGTTCATTATTAGCTACTTTGGCCACAGCGGTCAAGTGGCATGGGTATTAGGCTACTGATGAGGTTTAATACGGGACGGGCCATGAGTCTAAATTCCTACGTGTACACCTTTGCCTATCTCAGTTTTTGACAACACTTTAAAATACGGAATTATGAACCGATTTTGATAAACTTGGCAAGTAGAGACTTCTCCTCAATACCTAGACTATGATCATTGGCATGATACCTACTAATATAATAGGGTAATAGGCATATGGCAATAATGTAGGAAAGTGTGGGACTCGAACTGACAATTCTTTGATTGGCAGTGAACAAATATCGCCGCATAAATAGTACAGATGCAAGGCCGTGCCCAGGTTTTGATTTCAGGAGGGGTCCAAATTTTTTTTAACGTAATTTATTAAGAATTAATGGAAAATTTTTTCAAACCATACAGGTTTACATACAAGAATTTATTTCGGGGGGGGGGGGGGTCCGGACCCCATGGACCACCCCTCTGGGGCGGCCATGTACAGATATACTGTATATCAGAAGGTTCGTGTAGATTTCACCTAAGGGTTGTGTAGACTAAAAAAAAATATGCATTCGCGTATATGGAACACAAGTGGTGCGGCTATGACAACACAAGTAGTCATTGCAACTTTAACACAAACAGTAGACTAACATTTACACCATTCTCTAGTGCTCATATTAACCAAATAGTTTAGATTTTACCCAACCTCAGCCACCAACGCAATTTTTGTAAAAGGTACATAGCAGCGTTGTATTTTCAGCCCCTTTTATTCGTGTGATATTTACTCAATACCCACGGCTAGAAAGTACACTGAACACCGAGTAATACTGACCCAATTTTTGGCCTGCGTTAACACTAGTTTCGTGTAAATAGTCACCGTACACAAAATAGGTTGGTAGAACCCTATCATTGTGTAATGCTTACACTAATGACTTTACACATATCATTTTGTTGATGGAAACCAATTGCTACTCTTAGTTTAAAACAAATTTGGGTAATCTTTACTTTATTGGGTAATATCCAAACAAGTCCCGGCTTACACAGCGTGTGTAAGAAATATTTTTTTCAGTGCGTTTATCGATTTTTTATTTTTTTTCAGGCGCGGGACTCTTTCGAGTGTTTGCGCCTGTCGGTGTGTGTGTTTGCTGAGGTGTTGGCTTATTTGGTTACTATTGCTAGTTGGTTTTAGAATGGTTTTCTTGAGTTTGTCTAGAGGCGTGGCATGAATCCGGTCTTCATTGGAAAGCTTAACGTTGCCGTGCCGGGCCCATGCTTGTCCCCAATTATGTTTGGCAGGCTGTGTGTTTTAGGTAACGAATGTCTGCCCGCTGCGTATATAGGGCATTCGGTAATTATGAGTGCCACTGTTTGTGGCACTCCTCACTTGCTGCGATTTCATGAGGCTGCTCCATTTAATATCACTGTCAAAGCGATGGTATTATGTCGTTGGTGCTTAAGTGGTAAGTCGCAATTATGCATATGGCTCCTCTATTCTTCCTGCACTTAGATAGTAAGGGAGAAAAAAGGTTTTACGATCATTTATTGTAAGACCATGGATTTGGAACCAAGTGTTGAGACGTTGTAAATCCTCACTCATATATTTTTTTATCACATTCCAGTCCCTTGCAGAGTAACAGAGGGCCGTGTCATAAGCGAATCTCATCAACAAAGGAGAGAGGACAAAGATATAACTTACATTGTGGTATTATGGCTTTAAAAATCTGCCTAAAAGTTTATCTTAAACACGCCCGTGCTTTATTTAAATAAGATCGCTGGAAACTGATTATGCTCCAAATCGGAATTTTTCCCCGACGTTTATACAAAATTGTGTTGCGCACGTGATTAGAGGGTAAAGGGGTAAACTGGAAATAATATATTTATACTCGTTTGAAACCTGAATTTATACTGCTTCTAACGAGACATTAACAATACATTTCGGTGGAAAAGTACAAGCTGTGGATTTTTTTTAGTCTACGCATGTCATGCGAAATTTACCATTTGAAATTGCTTTTCCCAAAAACACGGAGTACTTTCTCACTCACTTGGGCCTAAACCAAGTGAGTGATGATAATGCTGGTTATATGTTCTGCAAGAGTGAGAAAGGCGGAAAAGCTTAAAAGTAGTTTGATATTTAAAAATTAATATTGACACCCCATAAATCGAGGCTGAAAAAGACCGATTTTTTTAAGAAAATCGGCCATAGTTGGGTTTTCTCGTGCGCATCCCCTAACTTTTTCACCCCCCAAAGGCGAACCCTTCATTGAATCACTACAAATGTGTCATGGCCAGAAAGTGTAAGAAAGGACAAGGACATTGATATAATTTACATTGAGGTAGACCTGTAAATCTGCCTAAAAGTTGGATTCGAACGCGCCCATGTCCATCATTTGTTTTGATTTCAGCTAGTGCGTGTTCCAATATTTTGAACTGCATTGAAGTACCTATTTTACGCCCACGCATTCCTAACGGGTCGTGGAATTATTGGGAGTGTACTCGCCTCGGGGCCGCAAGGTCCTGGGTTCGAGGCCTAATAATTCCCCGATCCGTCCCCATTATTTTTTCGCTTCGCTTTGGACACACTATATTTTTCTAGTATATTCCACCTGTATTCTTCAATATCACTCAGCTAGTGGGAGTGTAGAAAGAGTTAAAAGGGGCTTTCAAGGTACTATTTTTTTGGTTTTTCGTTTATATCTCGGAAAATACGCGCCCTAGCTATATTTTCGTGCTATACTAAATTAACACGGATTAAATTTGCTGCAAGTTACAAGAAGTTATGTTTTTCGATATCTTGTATAGTCTTCGAGATATGCGCTCGGGAAAGTCATTAATTTGGGGTATTTCGATCATTTGGACCGGATAACTCTACAATAATGCAACCAAAAAATAAATGCAGGCTATATGGCTGTAACGCATTAACTTCCCGTCTATAATTTATGTTACTTTACTCTTTGATATATATTCCTTCTACAGTTATACCAATTGTAGTGTTTCACACTTCAATATTGGGAGCTATTGGGGCTCGGAAAATTAAATAGAGAAGACGAGGGGGGGGGGGGGAGGGATCCATTGTCGTCACCATTATAAGACCGGAGAGAGTCTCAGCCGTTATCTAAGATATATTGTTTAATAATTATCTTAAAGCTACTGAGTGAACTAGCTGCCCTAACCTCCAATGGTAGGTGGTTCCAGTGGCGAATAGCGTATATTACTGTAGATTGGCCGTGTCTCGTGGTCTTTTGTAGTGTTATTGCTTTCCAATTTATGCGTGGGATAAGGAGAGCTTTGTGACGGTCGAAATTTTCGATTCCGAGATTTCAACGGATTTACACGTTGTAAGGTCCCAGGAACCCAAAAAAGTGGTTTTTACGAAATGTCTGTCTGTCTGTCTGTGCGTCGATTTCCGGGCAAACTACTCGGTCGATTTTGATGAAATTCGGCATGTAGGTTCACAAAAATCATACCTCAGAACATTTTTTTATTTGGGGCTAACTTAATTTGGGGGGGTTTTATTCTCAAAAATTTCCAAAAAAACGTCTAAAAAAATTATTTCTATAAAACGGCTCCAACGATTTCTTTTAAATTCACATATATTGTAGTCGTTATTAATGTTGATAAAATGCGGGGGGGCGCTTGCCCCTTGATAGGTTGCTTCTTGGGGAAAAAAAATAAAAATAACTAAATTTCAATGAAAAATGACCTAAAAAATAATTTTTCTGCGAAACCTTCCTATCGATGATTTCTACCTTCAGGTATGTTTTAGGTGTTAAATTGAGTAACGAAACCGGACAGGTTGCTTTCCCAGAAAAGTATTTTGTTTTGTAAAAAAAAAAATGTTTTTTTGAAAAAATGATAGAAAATTCACGTTCAAATGCATTGCGTGCCATTATTGCTGTGTGGTAATTTGTTGGTCTGACCTATCTGGAATTTACCTCACCTCCAGTGCCGTCAGGTGGACAACCTCTCCCCCCCCCCCCCCCCCCCGAGATGCCTGAAATGTAACTATAGGAAAGTTATTTACCATGAAATTGCTCATTTTCTCTCCTTGATTTCTACTACTTGATAAATTGGAAAGCATGTTCGAGTAAACTCGGACCGGTTCTTTCGTATGTTGTGCAATTGCGTTGTCACTGTAATTTTGTATATTTGCTTTCCAATTTATACGTAGTATTAGGAAAGCTTTGTGATGGTCGAAATTTTCGATTCCGAGATTTCAACGGATTTACACGTTTTCAGGTCCCAGGAACCCAAAAAAGTGGTTTTTACGAAATGTCTGTCTGTCTGTCTGTGTCTGTCTGTCTGTCTGTCTGTCTGTATGTCTGTGCATCGATTTCTGGGCAAACTACTCGGTCGATTTTGATGAAATTCGGCATGTAGGCTCACAAAAATCATACCTCAAGACCATTTTTTTTATTTGGGGCTAACTCAATTTCGGGGGGGGGGGGTTTCATTCTCAAAAAACTCCAAAAAAACGTCTAAAAAAATTATTTCTCAAAAACGGCTCCAACGATTTCTTTTAAATTCACATATATTCTAGTCGTTCTTAATGTTGATAAAATGCGGGGGGTCGCTTACCCCTTGATAGTTTGCTTCTGGGGGTAAAAAAATAAAAATAACTTAATTTTAATGAAAAATGACTAAAAAATAATATTTCTGCGAAACTTTTCTATCGATGATTTCTTCCTTCAGGCATGTTTTAGGTGTTAAGTTGAGTAACGAAACCGGACAGTTGGCTTTCCCAAGAACCTATTTGCTTTTGCGCAAAAATTGTTTTTTGAAAAAATGATAGAAACTTCACGCTGAAATGCATTGCCTGCCCTGCCATTATCCTCACCTCCAGTGACGTCAGGTGGACACCCCCCCCCCCTCCCCCGAGATATCCGAAATTTAACCGTAGGAAAATTATTTACCATGAAATTATTCATTTTCTCTCCCTACTAATTGATAAATTGGAAAGCATGTTCGAGTAAACTCGGACCGGTTCTTTTGTATGATGTAGGAAGGTGCCCTTGAGTGGGTTACTTTATACATTAACATCAGTGCGTGGTATTGTGTTTTTTGGTCGGTGGTTAGGGAATTTATTACTTTGTACTGTGGGCTGAAATGGTCGTGGCGCTTTGTATTAGAAATAAATCGTATGCAACAATTCATTGCCCGGTGCAAACGACGAGACAGATGATCCGTGGGACTGGATGACAGTACAATACAATAATCAAATAGTGGGGTAATAAGGGTAACAATATTTTTCTTTATATTAATTGATAAAAAGTTTCTAATTCTGTTCAAGGGATATAAACATTTATAAATTTTGGTGCAGGTTTTACTTACATTGAGTGACCAGTTACGTAAGTATGATAAAAGTTGCTATGTATGCTCTAGGTATTGCAAGGTGTTCAATTGAACGTATTTCGAAAATATCTATAAACAAATCTCAACGAGTTAACACCGACAAACGAAGACTGAACAACATACTTGCCGACTTACATACATAACGTAGATTAAGAATTTTTCCAAATTTAAGCTGCACACGGGCTGGGCCCTGCAGCATATATATTACTATTACTGTATATCATAAATTTTTATGGAAATGCAACTGTATTGTATTGGATTGTTTGCTGGTCAGGATACAGTGCCGGATTAACCCATGGGCACTTGGGGCACAGGCCCCCGGCCCCCCCAGATATGCCTGAAATTCCGGCCCCCCCAGAATGAGATATTTTTAGATTAAAATATAAAAAAATTGATATTAAAAGTTTTGAAATTGGCGGGGAAATAGTGTTATTATTTATTTATTTTTGCAGCAATGCTGGTAGGTAGATTTATGAATTTTAGAGGAGGTTGCAACTTGCACCAGAGGCTGACGAAGCGACCTGCTATCGCCCTCCTCCCCCCCTTGGAAGGCAGTTATATTCTTTGCCTCTAAAATCTAAGTGTTACTGCACTCAAAATGCTTAAAACCCCCCTGTGTCAGTCAGCCCTATTTTTGAAACATTTTCTCCCGGGGTTAGCCCCCGGTCCCCCTGTTCCCAATTACAATAATTTCCTGTAATTTATAAACCTTATTCCTCGCAAAATGCGTAGAATCCCATTATTTATGACCTATTTTTCAAAAACTTACCCGAACGAGAACTCTAGTTCACAATTATATTAATTCCCTGTAATACATAATATGTATTATATTATAAACCTTAAAATTATTGCTTTCAAAATGTGTAAAATCTCAATGTTTCAGCCTTATTTTTCAAAAAAATTCACCCCCTTCGGAGGATATGAATATCCTCCGAACCGAACTAAGGTCACTAATTTATGAAACCATGAGAACGGCTTTCCCCATTTTATTCACTTTTGTCGAAATGGGTGGAGGGGTGCCAAATTATACACCGCCCTCTTCGAAAATCTATCGTTACGCCACTGACAAGTGCCTCCCCTTTTATGAAGTCTGGGACCAGTGGTGGGCGCAGCGACCGGCACTGCGGGCGATTGCGCCCCCCCCCCCTTTGGACAGCAGTTATGTATGTCTCTAAAATCTCTAAGCGTTACAACACTCAAAATGCGCAAAACCTCACTATTTCATCCCGATTATTCGAAACTTTTCTCTCGGGGGAGACCCCCAGACCCACCTTGTCCACAATTATATTGCTTCATTCTAATCTATAACCCTTATTGCTCTAAAAGTGCGTAAAACTTCACCGTTTCAGCCCTATTTTTCAAACATTTTCTCGCGGGGGAGACCCCCGGGCCCTCCTTGTCCATAATTATAATGATTCTTTGAAATATGTAAGCTTTCTTGCTCTCAAAATGTGGAAAACACCAATATTTCAGCCCTTGCCTCCTGAGCAACTTTTATGAAAATGGGCGCCAAATGATACCACACCTTCGAAAACCTATTGCTACGCCACTGACAAGTACCTCCTCCTTTTATGAGGTCTGGAACCGCCTCTGTCTGGGACCGCCTCGTCCGCCTCTGGTTTGTACCCACGGCCCCCCCATATCTTGTGCCCCCGCCCCCCCCCCCAGGAGTTAATCCGGCACTGGCAGGATCAGTGCCGCAGCGGGAATAAACCGAGAGTCGCAAAGCGCTGGGCCAAGTCCTAGGTTTTCTGACCATTTTTCTAATAAGGTATTTTTGGGTAACTACAAGTGAATTTAAATTTGTAACGAAGTCTCACCCCACACTTGAATACCATACGCTAACCTAGATTCCCAATGTGAGTTGTATAGTTGGGTTAATTTTTGCTTTCCAATTTATACGTACTATAAGGAAAGCTTTGTGATGGTCGAAATTTTCAATTCCGAGATTTCAACGGATTTACACGTTTTTAGGTCCCAGGAACCCAAAAAAGTGGTTTTTACGAAATGTCTGTCTGTCTGTCTGTCTGTCTGTCTGTGCACCGATTTCCGGGCAAACTACTCGGTCGATCTTGATGAAATTCGGCATGTAGGTTCACAAAAATCATACCTCGGGAAGATCTTTTTTATTTGGGGCTAACTCAATTTGGGGGGGGGGGGGGGGGTTTATTCTCAAAAAACTCCTAAAAAAACGTCTAAAAAAATTATTTCTAAAAAACGGCTCCAACGATTTCTTTTAAATTCTCATATATTGTAGTCGTTATTAATGTTGACAAAATGCGGGGGGTCGCTTGCCACTTGATAGTTTGCTTCTGGGGGTAACAAAAATAAAAATAACTAAATTTAAATATAAATATAAAAAGTCGCAATTTTGCACATGGCATCTCACTTCGAGGGGCTCCTCAATACTTCCTGCACTTAGATTGTAAGGGAGAAAAAGATTTTAGATTATCATTCATTGTAAGACCATGGGTTTGGAACCAAGTGTTGAGGCGTTGTAAATTCTCACTCATATATTTTTGTATCACATTCCAGTCCCTTGCAGAGTAACAGGGGGCCGTCGTGTCATCAGTGATGCTCAACTACTTAATTGGATGGCCTAAAAAAGGAGAGAGGACATTGATATAATATACATTATCGTGTTAGGGCTTTAAAAATCTGCCTTACAGTTTATTTTAAACTCGCCCATGCTTTATTTAAATAGGATCGCTGGAAACTGATTATACTCCAAATTGGAATTTTTCCCCGACGCTTATACAAAATTGGGTTGCGCACGTGATGAGAGGGTAAAGGGGTAAATTTGAAATAATGTATTTATACTCGTTTGAAACCTTAATTTTTACTGTTTCTAACGAGACATTAACAATCCATTTCGGTAGAAAAGTGCAAGCTGTGGATTTTTTTTAGTCTATGCATGTCATGCGAAATTTACCAATTCAAATTGCTTTCTCCCAAAACACGGATGCCTTTCTCACTCACCTGTGCCCAAGCTATGTGAGGGATCATCAAACTAGTTATACTGTTCGAAAGAGAAATAAAAGTGGAAAGGCTTAAAAGTAGTTTGAGTTTTCAATATTGATACCAACACCCCCAAAAACGTGACCGAAAAAGACCTATTTTTTTTTTAAAAAATCGGCCATTGTTGGGTTTTTTCGTGTGCATCCCCTAACTTTTTCACCCCCCCAAGGCGAACCCTTTATTGAATCACAACGAATATGTCATGGCCAGAAAGTGTAGGAATGGACAAAGGAATTGATATAATTTACATTGAGGTAGACCTGTAAATCTGCCTAAAAGTTGGCTTCGAACGCAGCCATGTCCATTACTTGTTATGATTTCAGCAAGTGCGTGTTCGAATATTTTGACCTGCATTGAAGTACCCTTTTTACGCCCACGCATTTCCTAACGGGGAGTGGTCAGCTCAGGAAAGTACTCGCCTCGGGGCCGCAAGGTCCTGGGTTCGAGGCCTGAGCTGGTCCTCCCCGTTTATGCCATTTTTTCGCTTCAGTTTGGACGCACTATATTTTTCAAATATATTGCTCCGGCATTTTTCATCATCACTCAGCTATTGGGAGTGTAGGAAGAGTTTAAAGGGGCTTTCAAGGTACCATTTTTTGGTTTTTCGCTTATATCTCGAAAACTAAGCTCCCTAGCGATATTTCCGTTCTATGCCAAATTAACACTTATTAAATTTGCTAAAAGTTACAAAGAGTTCAGTTTTTCGATATCATGTATGGTTTTCGAGATATCCACTCGGGAATGCTATTAGTTTTGGATTTTTTGATCTTTTAGCCGGATAACTCTGCAGTAATGAAACCAAAAAGTAAATGCAGGCCATATGGTTGCAGAGCATTAAATTCCCTTTAATAATTTATTTCACTATACTGTTTCATATATATTCCTTCTATAGTTAAACCAATTCTAGTGTTGAGAGGCGTCAAACGTATTGGCCGAAACGTACACCATTATGTACACATAGTGAGTACTGAACGGCCGTCTAAATCGCTCTTTGAGCTGAGTGTTAAGTCTCTGTAGATTACTGAATAATTTTAATGGTTGCTATGCAGGCTGTAGGCACTGCAAGGTGTTCAGTTCTCCTAGTGTTGACTGATCTGGGTCTCTGTACCATGTCGCCGCTGATGAAATAAAAAAATTCGCAAAGTCTTGCATAAGAACAAGTGCTGCCAACGGCCTTACCATGTTGATTCCATTAAAGCAGAGCATGTTTCAAACTGCGGCAACTTGGTAGTGAGCACAGCGTTGGCAGGGGGACATGGTGGGACATGATAACGCGCTTATCGGAATTTTTCCCCGACGTTCATACAAAATTGTGTTGCGCACGGGATTAAAGAGTAAAGGGGTAAATTTGAAATAATATATTTATACTCGTTTGAAACCTGAATTTTTACTGCCTCTAACGAGACATTAACAATCCATTTCGGTGGAAAGGTGTAAGCTGTGGATTTTTTTTAGTCTATGCATATCATGCGAAATTTACCATTTGAAATTGCTTTTCCCAAAAACACGGAGTACTTTCTCACTCACTTGGGCCTAAACCAAGTGATTGATGATATATCAGGTTATATGTTCTGCATGAGTGAGAAAGGCGGAAAGCTTAAAAGTAGTTTGATATTTAAAAATTGATATTAACACCCAAAAAACGAGGCCGAAACAGACCGATTTTATAGGAAAATCGGCCATATTTGGGTTTTTTCGTGCGCATCCCCTAACTTTTTCACCCCCCAAAGGCGAACCCTTTATTGAGAATCACAACAAATGTGTCATGGCCAGAAAGTGTAGGAATGGACAAAGACATTGATATAATTTTAACACTATATTTTTTTAGTATATTCCACCTGTACTCTTCATTATCACTCAGCTATTGGGAGTGTAGGAAGAGTTAAAAAGGGCTTTCAATGGACCATTTATTTTTTGTTTTATTAGTTTTTTGATCTTTTAGCCGGATAACTCTGCAGTAATGAAACCAAAAAGTAAATGCAGGCCATATGGCTGCTGAGCATTAAATTCCCTTTAATAATTTATTTCACTATACTGTTTCATATATATTCCTTCTATATTTAAACCAATTCTAGTGTTGAGAGGCGTCAAACGTATTGGCCGAAACGTACACCATTATGTACACATAGTGAGTACTGAACGGCCGTCTAAATCGCTCTTTGAGCTGAATGTTAAGTCTCTGTAGATTACTGAATAATTTTAATGGTTGCTATGCAGGCTGTAGGTACTGCATGGTGTTCAGTTCTCCTAGTGTTGACTGATCTGGGTCTCTGTACCATGTCGCCGCTGATGAAATAAAAAAATTCGCAAAGTCTTGCATAAGAACAAGTGCTGCCAACGGCCTTACCATGTTGCTTCCATTAAAGCAGAGCATGTTTCAAACTGCGGCAACTTGGTAGTGAGCACAGCGTTGGCAGGGGGACATGGTGGGACATGATAACGCGCTTATCGGAATTTTTCCCCGACGTTCATATATAATTGTGTTGCGCACGGGATTAAAGGGTAAAGGGGTAAATTTGAAATAATATATTTATACTCGTTTGAAACCTGAATTTTTACTGCTTCTAACGAGACATTAACAATCCATTTCGGTGGAAAGGTGTAAGCTGTGGATTTTTTTTTAGTCTATGCATATCATGCGAAATTTACCATTTGAAATTGCTTTTCCCAAAAACACGGAGTACTTTCTCACTCACTTGGGCCTAAACCAAGTGATTGATGATATAACAGGTTATATGTTCTGCATGAGTGAGAAAGGCGGAAAGCTTATAAGTAGTTTGATATTTAAAAATTAATATTGACACCCCATAAATCGAGGCTGAAAAAGACCGATTTTTTTAAGAAAATCGGCCATAGTTGGGGTTTTTCGTGCGCATCCCCTAACTTCTTCACCCCCCAAAGGCGAACCCTTCATTGAATCACTACAAATGTGTCATGGCCAGAAAGTGTAAGAAAGGACAAGGCCATTGATATAATTTACATTGAGGTAGACCTGTAAATCTGCCTAAAAGTTGCATTCGAACGCGCCCATGTCCATCATTTGTTTTGATTTCAGCTAGTGCGTGTTCCAATATTTTGAACTGCATTGAAGTACCTATTTTACGCCCACGCATTCCTAACGGGTCGTGGAATTATTGGGAGTGTACTCGCCTCGGGGCCGCAAGGTCCTGGGTTCGAGGCCTTATAATTCCCCGATCCGTCCCCATTATTTTTTCGCTTCGCTTTGGACACACTATATTTTTCTAGTATATTCCACCTGTATTCTTCAATATCACTCAGCTAGTGGGGGTGTAGGAAGAGTTAAAACGGGCTTTCAAGGTACTATTTTTTGGTTTTTCGTTTATATCTCGGAAAATACGCGCCCTAGCTATATTTTCGTGCTATACTAAATTAACACGGATTAAATTTGCTGCAAGTTACAAGAAGTTATGTTTTTCGATATCTTGTATAGTCTTCGAGATATGCGCTCGGGAAAGTCATTAATTTGGGATTTTTCGATCTTTTGGACCGGATAACTCTACAATAATGCAACCAAAAAATAAATGCAGGCTATATGGCTGTAGAGCATTAAATTCCCTTCAATAATTTATTTCACTTTACTGTTATATGTATATATATTCCTTCTACAGTTAAACCAATTCTAGTGTTGAGAGGTGTCAAACGTATTGACCGAAATGCGATATGTACACCATTATGCCCCCCCCCCTCTCAAATTTAGTAAGTCTGTTGTAATTCAATGTATTATGTTATCATTAAATCAATACTACGTTGCACTACTATTACTACTACTTGTAGTACTACTACCACCCCCCCCCCCCCCAATGGGGCTGGATGCATCCTTGCCCTGGATAGTAGACCAGAACTTCTGATGACTTCACTTGATATGTCTCTTCTAGCGAAGATCATGGCAATTTGTACCATGGAGGCTGCTGCCCTGAAAAGGGAAGTCGTGTTCTTGTCCGTGTAGAAGGTAACGAGAAAGCCGACGAACTGCCAAAAAACGGCACAACCCTCCAGCAACCACCCTGCGCTCAATCCTACTCCTCTGCTGAATCCGCCATCAGGCAGAATATAAAAGCATGGATCCAGAGTCAGATCGCTGAGGCCAATGCAGGAAAGACCTGGTCGAAGCTATAATCTAAAATTCAATTCCACGCAGTCTACCCAGGTCCATCAGTGTTGCGGCGTCCAGGACCACGACGGCCCTTGACTACTTCGCTGCACACCTCAACCGCGATTCCTGCGCTTGCGACCGATGTGGACACCCCCGGATGGACGCTGAACACCGTGTGTCCGGCGATTGACCACAATGAAGACGAGTTCGTAATGATTGCACGTCGCTACTGGTCAGCGCGTCACCAAATGGCCGACATGCCAAGGGTGAACGTTGGCTAGTAAGTAAGTGTTCTTGTCCAAACTACTGCCGTAGGTTTTTCAACCAGGAACCGGAAGCCCTTGGTTCTCTTATCTTCTCTTGGATTATAACATGCAGAAGACTGTAAGACATGTACAGATGTATGGATGTATATTTTTAGTTACTCATAACATGCCTCCCGTTCTTTAACCGTCAGCAGCATCTCGGCTTCTGTGTCCATTCATCTGGGGACCTCGGCATTAGGGACACGATTTCTGCAAGATATACGCAGCATTCGTCCCTTTACCTACATTTCAAATGCACTGATTCTATTTCCCACAGCTTGGCCCATCACTTAAATATCCCTAAATGCAGATTTACAAAAACTATTAATAGTTTCCCAAATTGGGCCGTGTGATTTTGTCATTATTACCACTGGCAATTCGATCAGAAAGTCTGCTCCATTTTGAAAAAAAAGTAGTTGAATTTAGCTTAACACTCAACCTGTCTACTTGGTAAATGAATTTTATGAACTAGTTTCAAATTAGGCTCGGCACTGTATGTATTGTTTGCTAAGGCAAATTTCGCGGTGATAACAGTTCTTTGTTGGTTTTTAAACTTAATTTTGACTATTGACTCTTTGACAGCTATTTCCTGTCCCTGAAACTCAAAATGTTGATTAAATTGTATTGTAGTCCGTAGGAGGCGGGTCCTATCTGGCAGGGTTTTGCTTTTTTTTTAAATAAATGCAGGCCTAATAACCTGAAAATTCTGTTTCCGTTCACCCCTTGGCTCAGTTAGTGCTGTACAAGTTTAACCAAGCAAATAGGGGTTTATGGAATTCAAATTTTTGGGGGTGTGGAAAGGTCACGTGGTTAGTTGATTAATAATTTGAAGTTGTATTCGGAACGTGGTGTCCTGTCGGCTGTGTTAAATATTCCTACTACGTTACGCATTTTAAAATGTTGTAGGGCCGTAAAATGCCGAACATATTATAAACGTGAGTTAACGTGTTTTAATACGACTTCGGACTTCCTCCTATTTTACCATTTCCAAGAAGAATTCCATTGATTTATGGGTATAAATTTAATCGTCTAAAATAGGGGAAGCAATTTTGAGGTAGAAATGGAGTAAATGCTTCTTGCGAAGATCTCCCATTATTTATCATTTGCATTCTCAATTTTGATTAATATTAACTTTGCCCTTGCATCAGTTTAGATACTATTTTAGAGTTCTTTGTAGGAGAGATGGGACATTCCAGCGCGCCTGGAAGATTGTTTTTTTTTGGAATACTGGGCCCAACTGACGCCTGGTTTCTTACGGCCAGCCATTGAAAAAACGTACCAGTAATTTGGCGCGTTTGAATGTCCCATCTGTCCTTTATAGAGCTCTAGAAACTACTTTAACGGCATATGATATTAATATAATATAATCTACCATAATTATTTACAGCATATTACATAAATTGGTATTAGGGGGACCTCAAAGTATTCACCCGTGCTTATTAATTTATAACAGTTTAGAGTGTTAGAATAATTTATTATCTAAATTTATGTAACTGAATTTATTTTGGGAATTACACTATTATTATTATTATTATTATTGCTTTCCAATTTATACGTAGCTTTGTGACGGTCGAAATTTTCGATTCCGAGATTTCAACGGATATACACGTTTTAAGGTCCTAGGAACCGAAAAAAGTGGTTTTTACGAAATGTCTGTCTGTCTGTCTGTTCGTCGATTTCCTGGCAAACTACTCAGTCGATTTTGATGAAATTCGGCACGTAGGTTCACAAAAATCATACCTCGGGACAATTTATTTTATTTTGGGCTAACTCAATTTGGGGGGTTTTTATTTTCAAAAAACTTCGAAAAAACGTCTAAAAAAATAATTTCCCAAAAACGGCTCCAACGATTTCTTTTAAATTCACATATATTGTAGTCGTTGTTAATGTTAACAAAATGCGGGGGGTCGCTTGCCCCTTGATAGTTTCCTTCTGGGGGTAAAAAAATAAAAATAACTAAATTTTAATGAAAAATGACTAAAAAATAATTTTTCTGCAAAACCTTCCTATCGATGATTTCTACCTTCAGGTATGTTTTAGGTGTTAAATTGAGTAACGAAACCGGTATTTGGTTTTGTAAGAAAAATTGTTTTTTGGAAAAAATGATTGAAAATTCACGCTCAAATGCATTGCGTGCCCTGCCAGTATTGCTGTGTGGTAATGGGTTGGTCGGACCTATCTAGAATTTACCTCACCACCAGTGACGTCAGGTGGACAACCCCCTCGAGATATCGGAGATTTAACCATAGGAAAATTATTTACCATGAAATTACTCATTTTCTCTATCTACTAATTTTGATAAATTGGAAAGCATGTTCGAGTAATCTCGGACCGGTTCTTATTATACGAAACATACTGGTATACTGATATACGTCCTCGATTTCAACCTACACTGGCTGTAAGTGATAATGGACAAGCTAACCATTGACCCAATGCAACAAGCGTGAGCATGACATGACGAAGTTCGGGTGTGAGTCTCCGAAATGTAATTTCCAAATGTACTCGACGAAAACTTGTAAGCTTCAAAAGTGTCTACATAGCAATTTGTTCTTCTGCAATAATAATAATTGAAATTTCATGGAAAGCGCTAGCACCCCTCTATACTAAATGAAGTTACTACAATCAAGACCCCGCCCCTAAGAACGGAACGTGAAAAATTGTACTTGGGGAAGGGTGAAAAATCACTTCCGTGAAACGCAGTTTTAGGGGAAGATACTTATCGTTAATTCGTGCCTATAATCTTGAGATATTGATTGGAATTTTAAAACTTTGAAATGGTAATAAACACACTGGGTCCTAGTGTTTTATGGTAAACTCCATACAAATGTAAGCGCGCTTTCGCGATACGGCCGATGTTGTTGTTTTCAACATCTCCAGAGTACCCTACAGCCTGTTGGCAACAGGTATAGCTGGGGATACCTGACTTGTGTACAATTTAGTAACTTATTTTGATGCTTCTTATGTTTATTTTAGTCCGAAACGTAGGTAAAAAATAGCCTGCCCTCAGTTTCTGGGGAGTGAATGGTGTGTTTTGTTATTTATTTTTTTGGGCAGGAAAAAATGCTATATATATTAATTTTAAAATAATTTGTAAACCAAATTAGGCTAGCTGCTAGAGTGGCCGTTCGGGGCTAAAACTGTAATATAAAGGCATTTTTCATTCATTCATTCATTTATCTCGGAACATCTACTATTCAGGAAAAACGACACAAACAATGACGAAAGAAAGAAAATGATCTTTATTTTCCACATGGGTGCATTTTGAGCCTTTCGGCCCATTCTTACAACTAGCCCGTAACGTTCTTGCAACTATAATTTATCAAGCTCTCTATAACAGCCCCGTCTATCATTAAGATTATTAATTTATTAGGTCGAAATATGACATTCTAAGTTATGTGTACATAAGTAACTAAGTGCCGTATGAACAAACTTCTAGAATACTTTTGTGCGAGTGAATGTGAACCCCAAAGACAGCCTCGTAGCATCGAAAGTAAACACGATTTCACCTTCTTGAAAGCTTTTGCCGAGTTCCTTTCAATGGTACCAATGTTTTCTGTACGTTAGTGGGAACAGCCGTAAAGATCTCCAAACTAGTGATAGTGATATTAGTTTATCGATCCTCTTAATCAATTTATTCAAAACTAATTTGTCATCTTCTTTGTTTTAGGTAAGTTCTACATTTTTGGAGAGAAGACGCTGAAAGCAGGTTATTTCGATCTTACGCTATTTCGTTTTTTAGTTATTTTTAAAAAGTTTAATCGCATGAGAGCAATTTAATGAATGTACCCAATTGATCTCTATAGTCAGGGATGTTGCCCCCCCCCCCCCCCAGGAAAATCAACCCCAAGGAACCCAAGTTTTAAAGAAAATTAATCATGAAAACGATTTTTTTACGAAAATAATGCCTAACCTAATCGTAAATAAACAAGTTTATAAAAAAAAAGAACTATGCATATCAGAGTGGCTATGTTTTTATAATGGTCGATAAATTTTAGTCTTTGGTTAATAAATGGCGGGAAATTGCCATGTTTTCTTCATTTCTTATAAAGGGTGCACCATAAGAAAATGCAAAGCTTAAATGACGCCACTGCTTCAGTCGCCTTCGTAGTTTAGTACCCGTGTTGAGTTACCGCAATTTTCAGTATTAAAGTACTTTTATAAAAATTAAAGTTATTAATTCCACTCCTGTTCCTGTGATGAACAATTTACCATAAAAAGCGTTCCAAAATTAAGCTTCTATCTCTAATTTTTCGTACCTCAGTTCCCGGTGCGTCCTTTATAAAATAAATTAAAAATCAATCCCAAATGCTTATTGGAAAATAAATGAACTGTGCAAGGGTTGATTTTTCACAGTAATACTCGACATTCTCTCTACACTTTTCGGAAAAATTTTCCGTTGAAATTGGGGGCTGACAATTTCTGATTAATAGGGTAAGAATGAACAAGTCTTCAACTTAACAAGATAATTATTTATGATTATGTCGTGCTGGCTGCGCGAGTTAAGTGTATAAAGCGAGTTAAGTGTATAAAGCGAGTTAAGTATATAAAGATGAGCCCCCTACCAAGAGCGGATCCAGCCGAAAATTTAGAGGGGGTCACAAGTTTTTTGTAAGTTTAAAAGATAATTTTTTTGTTGGAAAGTTGAGTTTTATTCCATTTTTTTTAATAGGTATCTTTTGAATTTACTCATTTACGGGGTGTCATGACCCCCCCCCCCCCCTGACCCCCCCCCCCCACCGTGGATCCGCCATTGCCCCTTACAAGAGCTGTGGGGGCTCTCTTATATTTCTTTCAAGCATTTTTCTGGGTACTGACTTAGGCCTGTGGTAGAAAGCTGTAATATGGACTGGAGGGGTGAGGGTGGGCTTCCAGGATGGTTGCTTACTACAATATCCTAAATAGAGACCTGGTGGAAAAAGAGCTTCCTCTACCAGTCCTCAGATAATATAATTTCAATGGTCTAAATCACTGCTGCTGAGCTTCTGAGATTAAAAGTCAACGCAGTGTAATTTGACATATCGACAAAAGCCGAGATTGTACTGCTTACATTAATAAATAAATAGTGACTTTATTTTCAGCTGAGACCACCCTAGCTGAGATTTGCTTGATCATAGTCCTCAGATAATGATGAAATGAAATGGAAATGAAATGAAATCAAGACCACTTTATTGACATATCAAAAGGCGAACATTAAGGCTTAAATAAATAAATAAATAATGACTTTATTTTCAGCTGAGACCACCCTAGCTGAGTTTTGCTCCGTCATAGTCCTCAGATAATGATGAAATGAAATGAAAATGAAATGAAATCAAGACGACTTTATTGACATATGAAAAGGCGAACATTAAGACTAAAGTCTTGTTTTCATCCTAACCATAATCGATCGTGGGAGTTTCGAATTGAGCCAGACAATCAGTAAAATAACCTGATTGACAGATCAATTTTTCAACACCCAGTCGTAGTTAGGGTGTCACCAACTCGGAACCTGCCACTAGCGAACGTTTAAGGTTTTCGAGGTTTAAGGGTTACGTGTCAGGACATGTTGAGTTGTGCTACGGACTCACCCACATGGTTGTTGTTTCGAGTCCCACACATGCTACATTTTCTGGGCATGCTTGGGAGGGCATGTAAAGCAGGCGGTCCTGGGAATAGTAATTGAGTGTAAGAGAAGGCTTTACTGCTGTAACTCCACTAGATTGGCTTAGTAATCGAACAATAAGTCATTCCCCCCTTCTCGACTGCCAGGCAGTCCAGAATCGCCAAATAAAAAATAAAATATAAATAAATAAATCTTGACTTTTTGTTTTTCTATTACTAAATCAACCAAGCGGAGTTAGGGCTATAAGCTTACACTCAACTAGGTTGACCCGGGACCGCCTGCTTTACATGCCCTCCGAAACATGGCCAGAAAATGTAGCCAGAGTGGGTCTCGAACCAACGACCTGTCGGGTGAAAGTCGGAGTCTGTACCACTACTCTACAGCTCCCATTTAGATCAAATAAACACCTGAAACCAAGCTCGCTTGACAACATGGATGATATTGCTAATTGACTGAGTAGGCAAAAAATATTTGCAAATTCATTATTCCCCTTGCTTTTACTCCCAGCGCGACCGCTTTGTAATTATTTAGCAGGTGATTGTTTTAAAAATATTATTAGCAATCAATATTTTTACCGTTAAGTTGATAAACACTGCGTTTAAATTTTATAAGTAAATTTACCCGGCCGTTCGTGGCCTGTTCCTAATTTTTCCGAACTCACTTTGGGCCATGTATACAATTAATTTTTTTCTGGGACGGTCCAGAGTAGTCCAGATGGTAGGTGACTGGAAGGCGGAGGTTCGAGGCTCAACATTAAAGGAAATATTTTCCGCCTATCCCTGGACCACCCAACCTACCGCCTAAATCACTGGTAGGGAAAACGCGGGTTTGTTGCTGACCGCAGCATCCCAAATCAGAACCATGGGAGTTGGCAATTGTGTGAGGCGGTAACTCAGTGGGTGGGCTATGGAACGAATACCTGAACCATAGCGAAGCAGGAATAAAAATTATTTGGGTTATATGAGGGCAATGTATCCAAAAAGAGACGTAATCCCCCCAAATCCATTGGTAAATTTTGAGTTTAACTCGTTGAAAAAGTGGGAAGATGGCACATGAATTTTTTTTGTTTTTACTCGCTAGAAAGCTTGATTTATACCCGTTCTAAAGAAGTATTAAACAGTCATATCGGTTGAAAACTAAAGGCAGTGGAATTTTTCATTCGTATGCATGTAATCAGAAAATACCAAATGTCGGGAAAGTTTAGCTAAACATCCAGGTCTTACTCAATCACCTGTGCCTAAAGCAAAAGACCGATAGAAAACCTAATTACATGTTTGAAAACAGGAGAAATGGTGGAAAATGTTTACACCAATTTAATTGCTTTGAATTAATATATGGACGGCCGAAAATGGGGCTTAAAAGGGCCTATTTTGGCAATTTTCCATCCTTTTTCACCTTTGGGCGACATTTCCCCCTCCCCAAACAAAATACACCCACCCCAAGTGTGCCAATGTCCGTAAAAATAATTATAATACTATAATAAACATAAAAAAATCACTTGCAAATGAAAAAAATATGTCAGCCCACTTATGATATATGTGGTGTCGAACCCGCATGCTTTGGTTCATACATCCACGGCGCTCACCGTTGCGCCAAGTAGGGCCCGATTTTGAGGTCAATTAAAGTGCCTATTCAATCGAGAGCTTCCAAAATTCAACGGGTGGGCGGGGACTGGGCGTAGAGTACCCGAGTACCTTCACTTAAGCGGACACCGCGAGGTCGTGGGTTCGAACACCGCTTGTGACGGATTTTTTTTTCAATAATTAGTGACACAATAATTTTATTTTTATTATTTTGTGTTTAAATGTGCATTACTGGCCGAATCGCCAAATAAATTGGCCCTAAAATTGATTTAATTGTCAAATTTTGAATAGTACAGTGGTCTCCATGCACGGATTTGAATGCGACTTTTTCGAAATTTAAAGTAGTGTTCCAGAAATTTAAAGACCAAGGAAAATATGTTTTTAAGTATTCCCTTGAGGGGTCTTTTCTATAGACTAAAAAACTGTTGCCAATTTTAAAACACAGTATCTATGGTATTTTAGACTCATTCAAACAAACAGTCTTCGTTAAAAGGTGTCCCAGTAAGGCGGAAATAACAGAAAATAGTTTTTTTTTAACACTTCAACCGCCATTGAATAAAATGTGGTCCAGCGGTTAAGACGACGCCCCGGTTAGGCGTAGGTCGTGGGTTCGAATCCCGCCAAGCCCAGTTTTTTCCATATCCTCTAATTTCGGTTATAACGAGGAGGTTACCTCTTGAACCAATGTTAATTTAATGTCAGTGTTATATATACCATATAACACTACAATATAATGTACGAATTAGGTAGTACCGGTGCTTTTTATTATGCTGTATGGAGAAAACCTTTTTTAACATTAATTTTGGGCACGTATTGTATAATATTTACTTAAACCTTTGGTGATTTGTTGTAGCCCTTGCATTACTACTATATGTTTTCCACCTGTCTCCTCAAGGACTAGGATTTCGTCCCTTTTTGGTTACACTGCCCTCAACTCATATAGTTCAACTAATTTTTATTCTTGCTTCGCTACGGTTCGGGTATCCGTCCCATAGTGTATACCCATAGCTACCGCCTCCTATAACTGACTAGGAGACAAACATGAATCTGCATTTAGGATGCTGTGGTCTGCAGCAAGCCCGCGTTTTCCCTACCAGTGATTTTAGCTACCCATAACGGTTGGGTGGTCCAAGAAGAGGCGGAAATTTTCCTTTAATCATGAGCTTCGAACCTCGGCTCTCTAGTAGTCTACTATCTGGGCTACTGCGGACCATTCCAGTAAATATGTCATTGTTTATATAACCTAAAGTGAGTTCAGAAAAATTAGGTAAAGCCCACGGCCTCCACGGTCGGGTAAATATAATTATTTAATTATAACACAGTACTTATCAATCTTAGGGTAAAAGCAATGATTGCTAAAAAGATTTTTATTAAATTATCTGCAAAATGATTATGTAGCGGTCGCGCTGGGAGTAAAAGCAAGGGGAATAATGAATTTGCAAAATATTTTGAGTTTTATTGCGTATGGTCAATACTGCGAGTAATCACTCTCATTTAGCAATATCGTACATGTCAGGGGCGTAAAGTTGGGGGGGGGGCACGGTCCCAATAGCCCCCCCCCCAGCCTCGAGTATTGTAAGACCTGGTTCATAAACTTCATGGTCCCCTTTGCAGCAATATGAATACAAGCATTAATTTTTTAGCTTTGTAAAATCCACAGCTATTCTTCACAACTATTAAAATGCGTAAAACCCTACTATTTTGCTCTTATATTTTCAATTTTTTCTTAAATTCTGCCTGATGACGTCATAAGGTCTACTTAGTTTTGCCCCCGCCATCATTCTAAAACTTTACGCCTCTGGTACATGTTATCGAGGGAGCTTTGTTTTAGGTGTTTCCTTTAGGCGGGCTTTCCACCGACCTCTCATTGCAGAATGCACATACGTTGACGTGGTAGCAGATATCATTAATATAGGCGGGGTTTCCACCGACATCTCATTGCAAAATGCAAATGACATTGACGGAAATTTTTGTTTTACTCTATGCCATAGTTAAAATTGATCTATGATCATAGAGTAAAATCACAAACAAACAAACTAAAATTAAAAAATGGCGTCATGGGATATGTTAAGTACAAACATTTTAACCTTAGATTTCTATTAAAAGAAAAATTCAAATTTCCGTCAACGTATGTGCATTCTGCAATGAGAGGTCCGTGGAAACCCCGCCTTACGTACATGTACTTTGGCGATTCTGGACTGTCTGGCAGTCGGGAAGGGGTGGAAGGTGGTTCCTGGGAGGTTTTAGGGTCAATTCTGTCCAATAAACCTTAAAAGGTATGCTTACTGGCAAGTTCCGATTGTCTGGCACAAAACGTGTAAATCCACTGAAATCTCGAAATCTAAAATTTCGACCATCACTAAGCTTTCCTTATAGTGGTGACCTATAAATGGAAAAAGCAATAAACGCTCTCAACAGATTTTGCCTCATGTTTATCATGTTTTGTCACTCTAGGCGTCTTTCTGTCGTTGTGTTTTATAAAATCATCTTTTATGGTTTCTTTATTTCTTTGATGGTCTAATCTTTAACAGCCATAATCAAATGACGTGGCCACTTGCGTTTCCTGTACGGTAATTCTAAAATATGTCGCTTCAGGGGGGAAAGAACTGTGCAAGGGGAGGGGGAGCGACACGCCTCCCTGCACGACATCTGCCCATTCAACTTTTTTTTCCTAGGGAGTGAACTGGTTTTAAAAAAAAATATTTCCATGAATCAACATTATTTTTGTTCAATTACTAGTAGCTTGTCATCTACTGCTATTTCTATGCAGGAGCATACGATATGTATGGTATGTATAAGTGTGTAAACATTGCCGGCATGTCAGCCTGCGTGCAGTAGTGTTTTTCCACAATCAATAACCATTAATCTGCCCATGCATGCCTTTGGAAAAATTATACCAATCCCACCACCTCCTGACCAGACAGAGAACATATAGTATTTTACCCGTTTTTTTCCTATTTTGGAGGTACGTTGCATATGCACTTAAGTATTTAGTGATCTATTGTGCGCCCTGTACAAAGCATTACTAATATTTCTTCCTCAAGACCTATCTTCTTAACGAACGATTTTTGGTTTACGCCTTTCTTAGCAAATTGTCCGGCATCCTAAGGCGCGGTTTCCACCGACCGGCTAGGGCTAAATACAAATACGGTGACGTGGTATCAGACATTCAAGACTTACGCGGGGTTTCCACCGACCTCGCATTGCAGAATGCAAATGACATTGACGGAAATGTGTGTTTTTCTTTTTATAGAAATCTATTAAAATGTTTGTAATTAACATATCCCATGACGCCATTTTTTAATTTTAGTTAGTTTGTTTGTGATTTTACTCTATGATCATTGATCAATTTTAACTATGGCATAGAGGAAAACAAATATTTCCGTCAATGTCATTTGCATTCTGCAATGCGAGGTCGGTGGAAACCCCGCCTAAGTCTTGAATGTCTGCTACCACGTCACCGTATTTGTTTTTAGCCCTAGCCGGTTGGTGGAAACCCCGCCTTAGCAAATTGTCCGGCGTCCTCACCAGAACGTAGACGCTTACGAGCAGGACATGTGGAGTAATAACCGAAATTGGAGGATATAAAAAAAACTGGATCCACGCCTAACCGGGGCGTCGTCTTAACCGCTTATTTCGGTTATAACGAGGGGGTTACCTCTTTAACTAAAGTTAATTTAATGTCAGTGTTATACAAACCATATAATTCTGCAATATGTAGAGTAGTGGTACGGGCTCTGACTTTCACCCGAAAGGTACTTGAATCGAATCCCGCACTTGCTACATTTTCTGGCCATGCTTCGGAAGCAGACAGTCGCTAGCTGAATGTAAGAGAGAGCTTTATAGCCCTAACTCAGCTAGTTTAGTAGGATACTCCGCCCAACGTTTAATTAAGGAGGCCTACACATAAGTAAACATTTTTTTTTAAATACACGAATTTTGTTATTATTATTAGATTGGCTTAGTAATATGAAGAAACAGTAGAATCCAGGCTGAAAGTGCACTTGTCCACTTGCTACGGCGCGTCCGTGGTTCAACCGTTGAAGTCTACGCAGTGCCACTGAAGATGTCGAACTGCAGCTGTTGACGAAACGTTTGGAAGGTTACTTTCAGAATGACCAGATCAGCCGAGATTCTACTGTTACTTCACCTGACTCCGGCCTTGAAAGCCTTTGCAGTTACATGGCTTTGTAATAGGATTAAAGTCATTATTAATTAATTTATTTATAGCTCTCATCAAACCTCGAACTGTTTCCGTTCTAACAGATTTTACATAACTGGTACTTCGTTGGTTTTTTTTGGAAAAAATGAAAAAGGGCACAGACAAAAGTAAATTAGTATTCGGATGGACGAAGTTACCTAAACACACACATACGCGGATGGATGTGAGGAGATTAGAGACACAGACAACCCTGTCCGGATATCCTGGCAAGCACAAAGTAATCTATTCAACAATGCAGTTGATCATGCATGCAATATCCTATTTTGTTTTTTATACAACAATCAATGCGCTTCATTCTCCTTTTACATTCGAGTATTCGTACAATAGGGGTATTTTGCGAAATTCAATAAATAATATCACATCTCTATATAATTTCGAATTTCCGCCTGACCGTATCTCCGGACCTTTAGGTGATGATCTACGCAGGGTTATTCCTGCAAATTATTAGTTTTCGAAAGGATACTGCTCAGGACGTGTAGTGTAGTGGATTGGACTATTGATTTTCTCCCAAAACGTTGGAGTGCTACAATTACTACGTTTGGGACTCGTACCCGAACAAATTAATAATTTATGCATCGTATCATAACTACATTTTAATGTTTGGGATTTTCAGAACAGTAAATCTAGTAGAAAAGTGATTTTTTCATTTTTACGATTTCACGAAATTATGACAAAATTAGATTGTCTCTGAGATTATTATTATTGCTTTCCAATTTATACGTAGTATAAGGAAAGCTTTGTGATGGTCGAAATTTTCGATTCCGAGATTTCATCGGATTTACACGTTTTGAGGTCCCAGGAACCCAAAAAAATGGTTTTTACGAAATGTCTGTCTGTCGCTCTGTCTGTCTGTCTGTCTGTCTGTGCGTCGATTTCCGGGCAAACTACTCGGTCGATTTTGATGAAATTCGGTATGTAGGTTCACAAAAATTATACCTCGGGACCAATTTTTATATTTAGGGCTAACTCGATTTGGGGGGTTTTATTTTCAAAAATTTCCAAAAAAACGTCTAAAAAAATTATTTCTAAAAAACGGCACCAACGATTTCTTTTAAATTCACATATATTGTAGTCGTTATTAATGTTGACAAAATGCGGGGGGTCGCTTGCCCCTTGATAGTTTGCTTCTGGGGGTAAAAAAATAAAAATAATTAAATTTTAATGAAAAATGACTAAAAAATAATTTTCCTCTGAAACCTTACCATCGATGATTTCTACCTTCATGTTTTAGGTGTTAAATTGAGTAACGAAACCGGACAGGTTGCTTTCCCAAAAAATTATTTGGTTTTGTGCAAAAAAAATGTTTTTGAAAAAATGATAGAAAATTCACGGTCAAATGCATTGCGTGCCCTGCAATTATTGCTGTGTGGTAAAATTTGTTGGTCTGACCTATCTAGAATTTACCTCACCTCCAGTGACGTCAGGTGGACACCCCCCCCCCCCCGCCCGAGATGCCCGAAATTGAACTATAGGAAAATTATTTACCATGAAATTACTCATTTTCTCTAGCTACTACTTGATAAATTGGAAGGCATGTTCGAGTAAACTCGGACCGGTTCTTGTATTTATGTGGACCAACCAACCGTTATGGGTTGCCTAAATCACTGGTAGGGAACACGCGGTCTCGTTGCTGACCGCAGCATTCATAATACAGTTTCATGTTTGTCTCCTTATCAGAACGATGGGAGTTGGCAATTGTGTGAGGCAGTAGCTCTGTGGGTGGGCTATGGAATGATTACCCGAACCGTAGCCATAGTTATGACAGAATGCGGTTGTCCCTGAGATTGATATTATTGTATTTATGTGGATCCCAGTAAGGTATACACATGTAGGGGCATAAATAAATAAATTTTGACTTTCTTTCAGTCAACTTATAGCAGAGGTAGTGCTATAAAGCCGTCTCGTACACTCGGCCAAGAAGGCATGCTTAGCTGTATAGCGAGAAATCACAGTTTAATTCACGGTTAGGTGCCCATTCCATTGACCGGCTAGGGCTATTTCCAAAAACGGTGACGTGGTAGCAGACATTTAAGACTTGGGTGGCGTTTCCACCGACCTCGCATTGCAGAATTGACAGAAATGTTTATTTTCCTCTACGCCATAGTTAAAATTGATCAATGATCATGCAGTAAAATCACAAACAAACAAACTAAAATTAAAAAATGGCGTCATGGGATATGTTAAGTACAAACATTTTAATAGATTTCTATAAAAAGAAAAATTCTAATTTCCGTCAATGTCATTTGCATTCTGCAATGCGAGATCGGTGGAAACGCAACCTAAGTCTTGAATGTCTGCTACCACGTCACTGTTTTTGGAAATAGCCCTAGCCGGTCAATGGAATGGGCGCCTAAGTCGATCTTGTTCTATTTAAATCTGTACCCTAAGTCAGCTTTAAAATAGAAGCTGAAAGAAGAAAAAGACGGGGACGACCCAGGCTAAAGGTAGAAGGGGAAAATACGCCAAGACCTCAGAATTTTAGGAGTAACTGTAGCAGAAGCACAGAACCGTAAGGAGTGGAAAAGAACCTGCCGTTTCGCTAACCCCACCTAGAGTCAAAAGCGAGGATAAAGAAAAGGAACCCTAAGTCAGCTTTAACCGGTTTGAAAACTGGCTCATAATCCAGAAATACGTATAGAAGCCTCCTGCCCCAGGTCAAATGTTGACCCCCTCTCCAGCCAGTAAATAATTTAAATTCCGCTTACGGGTATGCTGCATTACTGCTCCATATACACATTATGTTTACAAAACAATTCAGAAATAATAATGACCCCAGGTATCGATTTGGTGTTATTGCATCAAGTGTATTAAAAGAAAAATCGAAGTTTGAGTATACGTTTCTTGCCCATGTTTACAACGTGGAAGGCAGAGCTAAAGAACCGGTCCGAGTTTACTTGAACATGCTTTCCAATTTATCAAAATTAGTAGATAGGGAAAATGAGTAATTTCATGGTAAATAATTTTCCTATGGTTAAATTTCCGATATCTCGGGGGGAGGGGGGGCAAGCAATACAGCAGGGCAGGCACAGCAATACTGGCAGGGCACGCAATGCATTTGAGAGTGAATTTTCTATCATTAAAAAAAAAACTTTTTTTGTACAAAAACCAAATACTTTTCTGGGAAAGCAATCTGTCTGGTTTCGTTACACAATTTAACACCTAAAACATACCTGAAAGTAGAAATCATCGATGGAAAGGTTTCGCAGAAAAGTTATTTTTTAGTCATTTTTCATGAAAATTTAGTTATTTTTATTTTTTTACCCCCAGAAGCAAACTATCAAGGGGCAAGCTACCCCCCGCATTTTATCAACATTAATAACATCTACAATATATGTGAATTTAAAAGAAATCGTTGCAGCCGTTTTTGGGAAATAATTTTTTTAGACGTTTTTTTAAGTTTTTTTTAGATTTGAGAGAGATTTGAGTTAGCCCCAAATAAAAAAAACTGTCCTGAGGTATGATTTTTGTAAACCTACATGCCGAATTTCATCAAAATCGACCGAGTAGTTTGCCCGGAAATCGAAGCACAGACAGACAGACAGACATTTCGTAAAAACCACTTTTTTGGGTTCCTGGGACCTTAAAACGTGTAAATCCGTTGATATCTCGGAATCGAAAATTTCGTCACAAAGCTTTCCTTATACTACGTATAAATTGGAAAGCAATAAGGAAGGTGCTTGACTCTGAACCAACAGATCCTGGAATCGTACCTTATCCTTGCTTATTGTCATAGACATATTGCGCCAAGTGAGAGATCGATCTGTATCAGATGACTGAAGACAGGTCTTCTTGGTAAGTGTAAGACTCGAACCAACAACCTTTCGGGTCAGAGTCCGTACCGCTACACTACGAGTACACTGCATATGACATTGTATTCTTATCGTTATAGAAAAATTGTGACAAGTGATAGATCGATCTGTTGTAAGATCTTCTTGGTAAGGAGACTACAAAAGCAATGCAGACGGCGTATGTACATTCGGTATATGCACCCCTTAATTAGCTAGTTACTAGTTCGATAATGACTCTAACGATATAATTTTATAGATTAGTAGCGGGGTTAGGGGGGGGGGGTATGGGGGAGACGAGGGCCTAAGTGTGAAATTGCATGCCGCGTCTGCTGTCTCTTGACAGCAACAAATATCTTGACACTGTCAGCAATATTTTTCCAGTATACATTTTACGGAGAAATGGATCAATCGACCTGATTAAGCTAATTATGCTGTAACATCACACTTTTATGAGATAATGTTGTTGTTCATATTTTATCGGTTCATAATAATGATAAGCCCGGAGAGTAAAAACAAAAATATGTTTTTATGTCTATTTTCGTATTAATAAATGTCCTAAATTTAATTCCGTTTATTTTGGCTTTCGGCTCCATGCATAGCCATGGGGTGAAACCTAAGGGGATTTTTGAAGAAAAAAATTACGCTATAGCTTTAGGCTTCCGCCATTAGCTTTCTTGCAGCACATAATTTGGTGAGCCTCTGTTGCTTGCTTGCCGACTCATGGCCTTGGGCTGCTGGCGAATGTGTAGACCGTTCAGTCACAGTAACAATATGCTGAGATTTCTCTTCACACAATCTCTGCGTCCAGGGGCACAAGGACGCGATCTACCTCACCCCCCAAGGGGAAACCTATGGCAACAGATCTGCAGCACTGCTGTTGAGATTCATTGGTGTTGGGTGTTTGCACATGGACAGACTCTACAGCAGCGGCGTTTTCACTGCTGAGCTACTGTTGGTCTTCTCCTAGACACGCCACGTTACTGCAGGGAACATCTTTCTTCAAACAATTTATTTTTAATAACGTAAAACGAATATGGGAAACGACGTTTCTTTTTTGAGTCAAGTGGTCCATGCGCTCTTGGCCCCGTCATCCGCTACAGAGCTTGGAATCATGCTTGTGCCAATTCTTTCGGCCACTTCTTCAAATTTTTTGCTATTATTATCTTTCCCTGGGTCTTAGGAATAGCAGTCATCGTTCAAGTTGACACTTTTGGCGTCGCAGCGTCATATGCAGATGAGATAGATGCATGGGGAGAGGCGGGCTGGGGGAGGCGACGTGCTTGACGCGTCATTTGTTGCCCAGAAAGACATGACAGTGGAGCTGTCGCAACGCATAATTAAGAAGATGGCTTGTCATATTGTTCCCTCACATTAGGACAGGTGGACTAGTGGTAAAATGTCTGGCTTGTACTCTGAATATCGTGAGTTCGAACCGTTCACTTGGCTGATTTTTTCGTGAGTTCGAGTTCTAGATATTTAACTTAATTTAAGAGTGTACGTCCGGTGGGAAATTGTCGGCCCGAAATTTAGTACTTCTAATTTTTTTATTTAATTAACTAAGGAAGTTTATAAAATATTGGGTCATTTAAGTTGTAGAAGAATACTTTATGCATCATATAATAGGGTATTATTAATATTTGGTTGTGTAGTTTTTTCATGGTACCTAGTTTACGTGAAATTTTAGCCCTCAACCATTTTTATGAAAAATCTACTGTACGAAAAATTAAATATCTTTAATATCTTGCTTTGTTAATTTAAAAAAAAAATAAGAAGTCTGTAAAAACAACGGATTTTTGGGGTACCTATTTTCTAGGGATTGTACACTCTTAACAACAATTTAATAATAATACTCATCTGCCAATCCCCCATTAACTAGAGTCCGTGATGGACACAATTCAGTGACAGCTGTTCGAATCACCCTCGCGTCATTTTTTTCCAATTTTCCTTTCCTGACCTCCGCCACTAACTTATTCATCAACCAGCTAAATCAAATTTGAAATTGAAGCTAGTGTAACTAAAGAACCTCAAAACTTTTATAATTCGCAAACTTTTATGACGACTGCATCAAGTTTTGCTGTATACAATTGACTACCAATTCTTTAAAGAAGTTTTCGTGAAAGAAAATGAAATTCAATTTTTCAAAATTTCATTACGTTGCATTATGCTTCTGTGTTGACCTTTCGTAACAATGTTTTAAATTTGTTTTTACGTTTTCCAAAGTTTTTTATTGGTATTGCCAATACAGAATAAGTTTCTGAAAAGGCATGCTTTTAGCTTTTGATGCTGCTGTAGTTTTCCAATGCATTCGTCAATTGTATTATTTCGTTGTCATGATTTCCGATAGTTTTTTTTTATTATTAAGAAAGGCACATCCTGCAACTTTTCTACGTCCGGGAAATTTTGAAAGAGTCAGTAAATCGACTTTCGGACATTAAAAGGGACCGTTAAGTGATATATATTATTCGATGCAAACCTAATTCTGCGCTGGAGCAAAATTTAATCTTTTAACAGGAAAGTAATCTGATTTTGGGTTTCATCAGGTTGAGAAATGAAATTAAAAAGCTGGAGAATAATTGAGGATTCATGGTAATTGCGACCATCTATGGCAAATAACTGCCCAAAGACTTCGATGGCAAGGTGGCAGCGTGCTTGTACTTGTGCGAGTCTCTACACATTATGCGATCGGAGACGTGTCGTAACTCAACACGGGTACTGACCTACAGAGACGACTAAAGAGGTACATCGGATACATTCATTAAATTATTTGTATGCGATTAGCCTTTTTTTTTAAATAATAGTAAATAAAAAATCTATTTCCCAATCACAATCCCTATTTCTTATGCTTTCGGACAGGGTAAAACGTGACAATTTATATTGACAACTTTCTTATGGGAAAATGCTTACGTCCAACCAATCAGATCACAGGCCTAACCGTGCCCAATAAATCGGAACTTTGGGATTTGACCTCACTTCTCTATGGATTTTTAAACGAAAGTGGTTCATCGTCTCTTCTATCTATCTATAGCGCTTAGCCAATAGCAATGAGGTGATTCGTTGCAAGGGAGGGGGGGGGGGGGGGTTGAGCTCTCACGTCATGCTTGTAGGATACGCTTCTAGTGTTTCATATCCTAACTACGGATAAAAGTACAGTAGATAAGGAAAACTGTTCTCTGGACAGTCCAAAGTATGGAAGTAAATATTAAGATATACCATATACTCGTACATTCCATGTGCACACACAAATAGAAGAATGGAAAGTAATGTGAACCTATATATATATATATATATATAGTATGATCAAAATATAATACACATATTACATAGCTGTAGATGAAAAGAAAAAAATATATACGATTGGGATAAATGTATTATAATATATATTAGGGTTGGGTGGACATTGGAGTTATCTCCATAAATTTGTGTTGCCATACTTCTGTTCGGATACGTTGATGGTGTCACGGCCAGGTGGGAGAGGTTGGCGTCTTGTGTATTGTTGATTTTGAGTGGAGTTATGGCCGAGTTGAGGGGGGGGGGGAAGAGAGTGTAGGATGATGTTGTTGTACGGTGTATTTTGGGCTTTCCAGTAAGATGCATTGAATACTGATTGGGGTCAGGCGGCAGCTGTCAGATTATAAGGGGACGGAAGTGACTCCCTGTTCATATTTTACGAGGTCTCCATATGAGTCTGCTGCCACGAGTATGCCCTATTCTTAGAGTCCATCTGGAGTTCCAACTTCCATGCATAGGAGAGGTGTTCCCACCAAGGATTTTTCGACCCGATTGGGCCAATTGACACGGCTTTCTTCGACGAGTCATAGCATGCCCTGCAGCAACAACGGGGTTTGCTGTTGTTTGAAGCGTCCAAGGCGTGTCGATTGGCCAAAGAGAATCTACAATGTCCTCTGTGGTAGCCAATGTCACATCTCTGGAATATAGAGCTCTAGAAGTGTCCAAATAAGTGTTCTGTAGTTTAGTCTAGCATTGTGTGCACTATTCTTAGATTCCGTTTCAAAAATTTAAACAGCTGTAGAATGTTCAAAGTCTCATAGCAAACAGGAGCGTACAGGCTATGCCATTCTAGTCGGGTACTAAGTTATTTATCGAAATGTATAATTAAGAAAAAGGTAGTTTATAACCGCCCAGCTAATGAAATCCAATTTACTTCATTCATCCGAGGGCCTTCCCATAAATTTTATTTCCAACGATAAACCTCAATCACTCATTCACATCCATGATTTACGCGTATTTATTTGCCACACTCGTCTTATGTTGAGGCCCCTCCCATGTCTACGCCTCTTTTCGGTCTCCGCGTGCTTGGCATGCGTTTGGCACCACTCCCGGTCTGTTGGTGGTCGCTACCGAAAATACGTTTACGTTCTTTCATAACTCATTTACGCCTTTTTCATAGGCCGTTAAGTGTGGGGGAAAGCATCGGTTGAGCTGTTGGGAAGACTGTCAATTCTCGTGTGATTCGTTGCTTGTCATTTAAATCTTTGAAGTTCTTTTTTTCACAGACAATATAATGTAACAAACAGAGGAATATAACAAGCTGGGGGATTCCAAATTTATGCTTTTGGATGCCCGAACTATGAGGACGTACTATATGTTTATATTAATCTACCTTTGCGTGCCGGGCCCAAGTGTAGCCTATGGGACGTCCGGACAATATTTTTTTTATTACTTTCTTCGCTGTTTTCCCGTTGCAGAAACTCTGAAAAATGAGTGGCCCATTAAAATGTTTTCACGGTGTGATACGTAAATTATTTATTTTAAACTTGAATGAATTAAATTTTTAATATCTTTCATAGCAACTAAAATAAAAATAAATAAAAATGTCACAACTTGAGTTGCGTATTTGTCTATCTGTCACGTACTCTTTACTGAGGGTCTTTTAAATATAGCCAGTTGCAAACAATAAATTAATACCAGAATATTTTTCCCGATTAGAATCAGAGTAAGCTTGAAATATGTTAGAAAATTAGGCTCAATACATTAGTTATCGTCACCAAGGCCCTATTGGAGCTTGGGCCTTTTCGAAAAACCTCGTCGATGCGCATGTCTCTCACCCTGTCCTCTTTTACTCGTATTCTCGCCGACAGGCTTGCTTTACATTGAAGGTGAATTATAGCAAGACCGCGTCTCGCATGACCAGTAAGCACGACATCAGCAACAATTTAGAGTACTAAAATCTCCCACACACAGTCCGTAAATTGAATTCCTTACAATGCTAACTGGTTGTCTATGACATAGCCTTGACTCGTATCAGTGCTTGAAAAAGTCATGCTTTCGCCTGTTTCATTGCGTTAATTGTAAGCTTGTCTGAGCTTGTCCATTATCACTTATAGCCGGTGTAGGTTGACATTGAGAACGTATACCAGTTTGCGAATGGCCAAAAATTCATACGGAAACAATACAAATAATGTCCGAAATCCAAGGGGTTGTTGGCATTGGGCAAGGGACTTATGGGTGTAAGAATGCATTGCAGGAGTTTGTATGTGGTGAGCTCAGCCAAACGGGACGAAAAAAAAGTAAGTTGGAGCCGACGATAGATCGATCTCAGGTTCTCATGACTTAGAAACGAGAACGGTAAGTTTTATCAAAAAAGTACATTGTTAAGGTTGTAGATCTTTCAATTCTCTATAAAAACGGTTACCATAATTTTTCTCTAAGGACCACCATTCCTGAGATATCGCGATTGTAAGAGTCACGTTCGAACCCGCATCTTTAAAACAATTCAACCTGTGTGCTGGAGCCGTGGTGGGTGTAAGAATACATTGCAGAAGTCGGTATGTGGTGAGCTCAGCCAAACGGTTGGTGCCGACAATGGATAGATCTTAGGTTCTTATGGCCGGCCGCCTTACCACGTTGAATCCAGCGGACCAAAGCAGGTTCAAAGATGCAGATAACTTGGTAGTGTGCACAGTGCCGGTAGGGAAACATGGTAGGACTTGTCCTGGTCACCTCCGAACTAATCGTGTGACTTCACTGTGTTTCCCAAGTGGTTCGGAGTCCACTATAATCAGGAGGTCCCCTGTCCTATGGGCCCACACCGTGGCCTGGGACTGTGTCCAACCATACTACTACTAGGTTCTTATGACTTAGAAACGAGAACCCGCCACCTTCCGTAGTCGGCTACAGCTTCCCTTACAAAATACAGGCAAACAGCGGGTACTTGAATTTAATAATATTCGATTGCTCACTTGCTGATAACCAAAACAAATCGATGGCTGTTTTTATTATTATTAAATTTTTAAGGAAGTCATGGAAAAATATACTGTCTTCCAAATTGATGCCCAGTATCGACATACTATAACTCAAGGACACTACGAGGTCGATCCCATGTCTGCTAAGGCGCCCATTCCATTGACCGGCTAGGGCTATTTCCAACAACGATGACGTGGTAGCAGACATTCAAGACTTAGGTAGCGTTTCCACCGACCTCGCATTGCAGATTGCAAGTGACATTGACGGAAATGTTTGTTTTTCTTTTTCATAGAAATCTATTAAAATGTTTGTAATTAACATATCCCATGAAGCCATTTTTTAATTTTAGTTTGTTTGTTTGTGATTTTACTGTATGATCATTGATCAATTTTAACTATGGCATAGAGGAAAATAAACATTTCCGTCAATTCTGCAATGCGAGGTCAGTGGAAACGCCACCTACGTCTTGAATGTCTGCTACCACGTCACCGTTGTTGGAAATAGCCCTAGCCGGTCAATGGAATGGGCACCTAAAGAAGTTATTCGCGGTCAAAGGTCAAAATATCATTTTTTTTTGTTTTTTCTCGAGAACGGTAAGCTTTTTCAAAAAAGTACATGGACCAAAGTTGTAGATCTCTCAATTCCCTATAAATAAAGGTTACTATCATTTTTTTCTCTCTAAGGATCACCATGTGTTTTCGAGAGATCTGTTATTAATATGTAAGTGTAGTTTAATAAGTTAAATTAAGTCTAATTGATGTTTTTTTTTTCTTTTTTCTTTAGTTTTAGAGTAGGGTAAATTGTTATAGGTCTTCATGTGGGGCTTTACAATTATTGTATTTAAATTGTTCTATATTTAATACATTCATTCATTCGTTCATTCCTGAGATATCGCGCTTGTAAGAGTCACGTTCGAACCCCTCATCTTTAAAACTATTCAACCTGTGTGCTAGAGCCACGATAGACGTTAGAATACAATGCAGGAGTTTGTATGTGGTGAACACAGCCGAAAGGGACGAAAAATAAAAGGAGGTGGTAACTGAGGGGGGATCGATCTCGGGTTCTGATGGTTCAGAATACGAGCACCTTCCCTGTTCAGTTATCACCTGCTTAGAAAACAGAAGCTAAAAAAAGTAGGCCTGGGTCCATAGAAAGTCCTTCAAAAATTACAAGAACCGGTCCGAGTTTACTCGAACATGCTTTCCAATTTATCGATTAGTAGAGAGAGAAAATGATTAATTTCATGGTAAATAATTTTCCTATGGTTACATTTCGGATATCACGGGGGGGGGGGGGGGGGTCGTCCACCACCTGAAGGTGACTTAAATTCTAGATAGGTCAGGCCTACACATTACTACACAGCAATAATGGCAGGTCACACAATGCATTTGAGCGTGAATTTGCTTTCATTTAAAAAAAAAAAAAAAATTTCCACAAAACCCAATAGTTTTTTGGAAAACAAACTATCCGGTTTCATTACTCAATTTAACACCTAAAACATGCTTGAAGTTAGAAATCATCGATAGAAAGGTTTCGCAGAAAAATTATTTTTTAGTCATTTTTCATTAAAATTTAGTCATTTTTATTTTTTTACCCCCAGAAGCAAACTATCAAGGGGTAAGCGACCCCCCGCATTTTATCAACATTAACAACAACTACAATATATGTGAATTTAAAAGAAATCGTTGGAGCCGTTTTTGAGAAATAATTTTTTTAGACGTTTTTTTGAAGTTTTTTGAAAATAAAAACCCCCCAAATTGAGTTAGCCCAAAATAAAAATAAAAATGGTCCCGAGGTATGATTTTTGTGAACCTACATGCCAAATTTCATCAAAATCGACCGAGTAGTTTGCCCGGAAATCGACGCACAGACAGACCGACAGACAGACATTTCGTAAAAACCACTTTTTTGGGTTCCTGGGACCTCGAAACGTGTAAATCCGTTGAAATCTCGGAATCGAAAATTTCGACCGTCACAAAGCTTTTCTTATACTACGTATAAATTGGAAAGCAATAACATTGCCTTCTTATTCACCAACCTTCGGTGCATTGCTAAGCAAGCCTCTCAATGAGAATTTTTTTTCAATGTTGAAACGGGTCCCATTTGGTGGGCTTAATGTAACCTCCTTTTTGTTACCTGAGGTTTCATGGTTATACCTTCCTTTAGTCCAGGTAGCTGCTGTGGTAGACTCTGGGCTAAGTCCTGTTTTGCTTCACTAACGTCTAGTCATCATTCGTCTCTCTAGCGTCCACTCCTACCATATCTGCTAGGTTTTTGTCATTTGAACGGCAATGGAGGCCATCAAACGAAGCAGCAGCACAGAGATTCCAACATTTGATTCTTTCCAAGAACGGTACTATGCTATTCTTATAATTAAAAATTATTGGATTCGTCTTTATCGAAAATCGAAAAACGTCTAAATTACATCGAAACAAGGCCTACCACATAATGAAGTACCTGGCTCTAATGAACATTTTTTTTTAAAACAAGTTCACGATTGGATACATATTGTTCTTTTTAGTCCTTTACCTATAAAGCAACTGTCAGCTAGATGGTTATTGATTGGCTTTGAGTTCCCTTAAGGCGCGGTTTCCACCGACCGGCTAGGGCTAAATACAAATACGGTGACGTGGTAACAGACATTCAAGACAGGCGGGGTTTCCACCGACCTCGCATTGCAGAATGCAAATGACATTGACGGAAAGGTTTGTTTTTCTTTTTATAGAAATCTATTAAAATGTTTGTAATTAACATATCCCATGACGCCATTTTTTAATTTTAACTAGTTTGTGATTTTACTCTATGATCATTGATCAATTTTAACTATGGCATAGAGTAAAGCAAACATTTCAGTCCATGCCATTTCCATTCTGCAATGCAAGGTCGGTGGAAACCCCGCCTAAGTCTTGATTGTCTGCTACCACGTCACCGTTTTTGTATTTAGCCCTAGCCGGTCGGTGGAAACCGCGCCTAAGCCCTCTTAGTTATCCATGGTTGCATATAATCGCAAGAAAATCAAAGAAGTTGGATTGCAGTATAATCGAACCAAGTTAAATACAATAATAATGGACTGTTGACAGACTTGTCGTCTATTCAGTTGTTATTTGTTGCTCGTCATTTATTTCTTTTTGAAGTTCCACTTTCAATTGATTACACCCCCTCCCCCCCCCCTCGGCTCCCCTTCTCAACTGCTGAATGCTATCATTTATTTACCTGAGAACTTCTAGAAGGAGATGTGTCAGTCAGGTCAAATTTATAAACCTGATGGAAGTTGCTAGTTTTGGAGTGGTGCTATTATCTCGTAGCAAGGTCGTGCCCAGGTTTTGGTTTCGGGGGAGGGGGGGTGGTCCAAAATGTTTTAACGTAATTTATTAATGAAGTAATGGATGAATTCTTCAAACATTACAGGTTTACATAAAAAAATTATTTCAGGGGGGGGGGGTCCGGACCCCTTGGACCACCCCCCTGGGCACGGGCCTTTTGTAAGGTTTTAAGTAATGCGTTTCGTGGTATGAGAGTAAAATGAAATGAAGATAATAAAATTAAACGGTTATATGTATGCAATAATTTTATAATATATGCCAACGGCCATACCAAGTTGAATCCACGAGAACAGAGCCTGTTCCAAACTGCGGCAAACTTGGTAGTGCGCATAAAGTTGGCAGGGAAACAGGGTTGGGGCATGATAACGTACTTACTACTTACTTACTAGCCAACGCCCACCCTTGGCATTTCTGCCATCAGGCGCCGCGCTGACCAGTAGAGATGTGCCGTGTGTTCATCTCCGGTAAGTCGATCGTTTCTTTCATCATCAAGCATCGTGCAGTCCTTGAGGTGGCTGGCGGCCATAGGGGTACTCCCGCACAGGACGCAGTCGGGGGACCTCAATATTCCAATTCGGTGGAGGTGGGATGCCAAAAGATCGTGCCCGGTTATTGTTCTGAAGACTGCTACTGAAGTGGGCCGTGGTCGATTCTTCTTTACGGGTTTGTTTAACAGTGTGCTCCATTGTTTTCCACTTGAGGCTAGTCGCAGTCTGTCCTGGTTTGTCCTCCGTACTGATATGTCTATGAGGTTTTTCACAGCCGTGAGGGGTGTTACTTTGCTGGGCTGAGGTAGTTTTGTGCCCATCTTTGCCAAGAAGTCCGCCTTTTAATTTCCAAGTATGTCGACGTGACTCGGAATCCACTGCATCACCAACTCCCGACCTTGCTCTATGAGTTGGCTCAGTAGCTGCCTGCATTTTAATGTGGAAGTACACTCTGTGTAGCTGTTTTTTGTGAGTGCTATGATAGCTGCTTGTGAGTCAACCGAATTAATCGTGTGACTTCACTATGTTCCCCTAGTGGTTCGGAATCCACTATAATCAGGAGGTCCACCCTGTCAGTCAACTCCCCTTCTCCACGGGGTGAAGGAGTCTGCCCTTAGGGTGCCTCAAGTTAATAAACAGACTCACTCTCCCCGCCAGGCTGACTGGGTTGCTTAAAGCAGAAATGCTGATAGCCGTGGTTGGAAAATTAAACAATACAATAAGGAGTGTATTAGTACAGATTAATAATAAAAGTATACCACCATTGAGGAAGGAAGTGGAAGGAACCAATAGAAGAGGGAGTAGCTGCCAACCAATCATCTACGGTGTGACCTTGATTTTTATGAAATTTGGCATGTTGGTTCACAAAAAACATACCTGGGGATATTTTCTTATATTTTGGGCTAACTTAATTGTGAGGGGTTTTACCCTCCAAAAACCACAAAAAACGTTTTTTTTTTTACAAATAACCTATTCAAGTGCGCCCGCCTAAAATTAGCCAGCATTATTCATATGACCTATACCCCTGCCCACCAGCTTGAGAGCTGGAAAGACCCTTGTGACTATGGAAAATACAATGCTTTTTTAACCGTTTCCTTACCAGACTGATTAATAGACTATACTCGGGCTAGCCTTTAATAACAGTTAGGTACTGCTATTAGTTCTCTACGTGGCGTGGGAGAAAGTTTGCTGTATTTAATTCTTTCCGTACGGAATTGGATGAGCTGGCACGTATTGTGTTGGTCAATATTGGGGAGGGGTTAGGGGGGCTCTGGTAGGGGAAGGCTACGCGGGGGGCATCGCAATCGGGGACGAGAGGTCCTACTCAATAATTAGGGCTCAATCAAACTCGAGAATTTGGGGAGAATGAATGCTCCATCATACCGGTAATTTTTACTCTCTCATTGCTATTGTATATGTACATGCGGCAGAGATTGTTATAGCCTTTTCACACGTGGGAAAAATCCCCGAATTCGCTGGATTTTATTTTTATGCTTTGTCCCTTGCCTCTTCTCTTGAACGCGTAAGTACTTGGGGAATGGTATAAAGCGCGAAGTTGGCATGATGGGGAATTTTTTTCCCTAACGCCTGCTTTCAGCATTTCCACTTTAAGCAACCCTGTCTGCCTGGCCGGGGGAGTGAGTCTGTCTATTAACTTGAAGCACCCTAATGGCAGGTTCCTTTATCTCGGGGAGAAGGGGAGTTTACTGACAGGGTGGACCTCCTGATTATAATGGATTCCGAACCACTTGGGGAACGAAGTAAAGTCACACGATTTATTCGGAGGTGACCAGGACTCGCAGACTGACTGGTATGGTCTCAGCGCGTTATCATGTCCCACCATCTTTCCCTGCCAACGCTGTGCACATTACCAAGCTTGCCACAGTTTGAAACATGCTCATGCAACTTGGTAAGGCCGTTGGCTGGCATGGGAAATACAGGTCGGCCAAATGGTTAAGTACGATTACCACGCACTGTGGCAATAGCATAGCTTGTGGAAACACAGTTTTTTTTTTGGAATCTGAACACAGTGCAGCCTGCGGCTGCTATGCTCGATGGGAGCAATAACCGTGTACATGATAGAGATTGGGATATTGGGGTCTGAAACATATCCGGAAGCAGCTTGTTGCCCTTACCGATGAACGTAAGGTTGGGTCAGGTAAGGGTTGGGTGGACCCAGGTCCCTTGGAAAATGTTTCCTTCTGTTTCGAGCTTTGCTCCTTTACCTTCCGTTTCATAATCCTGGACTCTTCCTGCAGGACTATCCCTGTGCTCTCGTGTTAGATAGCCGGCATTTGATTGTACAGCGTTTACGGAATTTCCTGTTACTTGAAGGACCCTACAGCTCACAAGTACTGTGGCGACATAAATCGCATATAGAGTGTAGTGAAAATTTGATGGTTTTGTGGCGCAAAGCATTTACCATACTTGCATTAGCTTAATGAAGCACTTGCAGTAATTGAATTCGCGAACGCTTCAAGTTGGTTTATGCCTTGTTGAATGGCTTAATTAACAAGTTAGAAATGGGCCTTTCGCCTCTGCTGCGCCCTTTGAGTGTATCGTACCCTTCTACAGCATATTGCGGGTTTTGTTCCTGAAGGGTTTGGTCTTTTGAAGTTTTTTTTACATAGATTGTGTAAGTATGGCAGGCTATTAACGCTAGTAGTGCTGACCCCGTAGTTGAGTGTACTTAAGGGCTCCAGTTTAATCACGCTATTTATTTATTTTCGTTTTTGACGCAATACGGAGAGGGGCAATTACATGCCGAGTGAACAAACGCGATATCAGGGTATTATATTTGTAAATTCATGTTGTAATTTTGTAATTGTAATGTTCAACTAAAGTAAACAACGATTACATATACATAGTAAATATAACATGTACTCTATCAATGGTTATGTTCAACTTGTGTTTCAACGTACAGGTAACCAATTTGCGGCTAGAATGGATACTAACTTCATGAGATTCGGTGATTGGTTGGCTGCAAGTTGAAACGCAATTTGAACAATTATGCACGTAGTCATTGCATTTAATAATTGTAATAACAGTAATAATAATAAACGTCTTTTATTTACGGGGCTAGACTTAAGACTAGAAATTATTTTTCCGTCTAACCCATGTCCAAAAAACAATACAATTTCCAAAATACATAGTCCACTAAATGAAAAAATGCTTAACTTGAATAATCTCATTCTAAACGTGTTTAGAAAAAGACATAAATACCTATAGACATAAATTGTATTCTAAAACTGTTTTGCCCCTAGCAATTTTTTTTAGTAACTGGCTTTTTAACCCACGAATTTTCGGCTGTGATCTGATTTATAAAAATAATAATTATAAATGTCTTATATTTGCGGGGCGCGACTTAAGACTAGAAAGTATTTGACTGTCTAACCCACGTCCAAAAACATTACAATTTCCAGAATACATAATAAAAAAAAAAACGCTTAACTTAGACAATCTTATTCTAAATGTGTTTGTAAAAATAGATAAAAAAACTTATTCTAAACGTGGTTATAAAAAGACATAAATACCGATAGACATATATCCCCAGCAATTTTTTCATTTAAGTCATTTTGTTGGTCGCAATAATGTGTGATAGTCTGGAGCGAGTTTGAGGCTTTTTTGACGAAAGCAGCATTCAACCCAAAATTGTGCGATAGTCAGTCTAGAGTAATATATTGATTGTAGTCAGAATTTTCTTCGCAATAGCACGATAGTCTGAAGGGCTCTCTACAAAAGTTAGGTTCATTATTTATTACCATTGAGTGATATCCGGCAACCATAAACTATTAGAGGGACCACCCCGGTCCTTTGCCATTGTAAGCGACGCGGTATTGATTGCATTGCAGTCACGATGAGCTTGTCTAAATTCCATAGCCAAACGGAAGCCATTAAACTATTGCAAGCCGTAAAACCCACGTATAAACCGGACCATTAACGACCGAGCGCCGTCATATTACTTCTTAGCGGACTTACAAGTCTTCAACTTGTCATGCATAAATAGTTGACAGCATACAAGTGGTGTAGTGGCGAAAGCTCTGGCTTTAACCTGAGAGGTGGTTTGCTCGAGTCCTGCAATGGCTTAATTTTTAATGCCATGCTTAAAACAGTTGGCAGAGAACTGGATCGTGAAACAGACGGTTGAGGCTCGTGACATTGAAGGATAACATCTCCCCCACAGCATCCCTGAGGCGGGGTTTCCACATACGTCAATGGTCAATGGTAAATATGGTTTTGACGTGGTCGCAGACATTTTTAGTATGTCTTCAATGTCTGCTAAAACGTCAATACCACATTGACCATTGACCATTGACGTATGTGGAAACCCCACCTAATAGAGCAGTGGTTTAGAACGAGGATCCCTAGAGTTCTAGGAGAGATGGGACATTCCAGCGTGCCAAAAATATTTTTTTGAATTCTGGGGCAGCTTGCTACGTCCTTAGGCGCCGATTCCACCGACCGGCTAGGGCTAAATACAAAAACGGTGACGTGGTAGCAGACATTCAAGACTTAAGCGGGGTTTCCACCGACCTCGCATTGCAGAATGCAAATGACATTGACAGAAATTTTAGTTTTCCTCTATTCCATAGTTAAAATTGATCAATGATCATACAGTAAAATCACAAACAAACAAACTAAAATTAAAAAATGGCGTCATGGGATATGTTAAGTACAAACATTTTAATAGATTTCTATAAAAAGAAAAATTCTAATTTCCGTCAATGTCATTTGCATTCTGCAATGCGAGGTCGGTGGAAACCCCGCCTAATCTTGAATGTCTGCTACCACGTCACAGTTTTTGTATTTAGCCCTAGCCGATCGGTGGAATCGGCGCCTAACAATGGATCGTCATAGGAGACGAAGCCAGTGGCTCCAGAAATAAAAAGAATATATTTTTATCGGGAAGCGAAATTCCCATCTCTCCTATATAGATCCAATTTTTTTTTTTTTTTGTGATTCCCTTGCTTGGGAAGCCTTGTAGAGCAGGCTGCAGGCAGTCCCCGCCAGGCCAGTTTAGTGGAAGAGAGGGCCTTATAGAAGCTAGGTCGGGTATAGGATTTTTGAGCTTGCCTTTTCTGTTTATATCCGCCCATTTAAAGTGCGTAGGATAATGAAGTTTTGTACGGACAGTTTTGGTCGCTAGGTTCGCTGACGACAAACCGATATCCATATTATTCAAAATGGCCGCCGTTTGCATGTGAAAACTAAGCTCTTAGCATCTAATTCATCCTTTTAATATTTTTTTTATAATATTTTTACTATGCCTGGGCCTTATATCGCTGTATATAATTTAATAAATATATTCTCCATGATTTATAGAAAAATATCACTTTAAAATAATACATAAATAAAATAATTTTAAAATTGTATTGAGGCTTATGGAAAAATCAACGCTTTGATATCAGTGCCATCTACAAAATGACGTCACAAATGAACCTCATTAAAGCAGTACAATACAATACAATACAAAAATTAGAGTCCCTGACCAGCCGTGTACAATGCTTTAGTAGTTAGTTCATTGCTGCTTGTAGCCGGTGTGGTCTGGCATCGAAGACTTACACCAGTGTGCTAATGACCTACAGAGTACGTCTATAATGTCCGAAAAGCAAATGTCGCCGGCATATGACAAGTTTTAATGGGTGATCTACGTTTGTCCATAAAAAGCCCTGGAGCAAAGAAAGAAGAAAGTCCTTTATTAATAATTTGATAGGCTTTTTATGGTCGCTGAGGTGCTGTAGTGGCCCATTGAAACTTGTCCCATTGATTTTTCGAACCTTACAAGTATTTTTTTCTACATGAACTGGTATGGGTCGTCAATGTCAACCTACGCTGGCTACTAGTGACAATGGACAAGTTGAGATGAGAGTAACCATTGGCAATATTTCAGGCGTGAGCCAGACTTAACCAAGTTTGGGACCTGGTCCACGAAGCCCTTAAATCAAATTCCATCGTACCTGTAGAGTGAGCATTGCATATTATATAGGTCGTGGCGCTAGGGATCTCTCAACAAAAAATTGCCACTAGCGCAAGCTTTCGTCTCGGGATGTCTGGATAGACGCCAAGTGAACTCTAGATTGCATGAAACATTCAACATAATCCTCACTTCTGGGCGACCAATTACTTTCAAATGTCAACCAATTTGGTTTCTTCTGAATGACAGTGTTAACTAAATTTGACATATTCTTAAAGCGTTAAGTCACCCGCACGTTGACAGTAAAATTATACTGTGAGAACTTCCGAGATTTCATATGAAATGGACAACCGGGTTCTTCCGCTTTATTTTTTACCCACGGTTGTGCTTACTTATCGTGGTAGCTAGTTGACGATTGACATTTCCTTTTGCCACACAACCGTCCTGATGTTCTGAGATCGAGTCTAGAACGGGAACTTTTCACTCACTTTTTCCTTGACCAGTAACCCCGGACAAGGTGCATATATTGAGGCAAAACAATTTGTTATTAACATTATCACGCTCAAGCTTCTGCTTATCGAGCGATCTTAGTGCAGTGGCACTGCAAGATATAAAATATAATTAATAATAATAAACCATTAAAGAGTACTCACTCTACAAGTAATAATAATAATAATTTCTTTATTTTTCTGAATTCACGCATTCTTTTTCTTCATAATCATGGCATCCCCAAGCCTAAAGGCCTGATCTATACAATTCCAGACGTGAAAAATAGGTACTATATGAAATACACTTCTACAACTTGAGTATACTAAAATCACTAATTCATTAATTGATTGCATAGTAAATTAATATTAAAAAAAACAATGGCCAGATTTTGGATTGTCGAGTCATGTATATCATATAGTAAATCATAAAGTAAATTCCATTGCACAGTGACAATAAAAAAGAAAGTAATAATAATTTTTTTCCTAAAGGTATAACACTCCCAGTTATGGTGATAAATGCCCACTCTACCTACTGCCAAGGTGGCCTTGCGTAGGCTATCACCTAGCATAACGCCATCCGTCTGTTAATGAACGAGCAAAAAGGTGCATTCAATTTAAATAGCTTGGAATGTGCCCCTGCGGAACCACTGCCTCGGAAGACTCAGGCCCGGCCACAATCTACGCCTGGGAGATCTGCCATTGGAGCATATGGGTTCACGCAGTAACACAGAGTCTACTTAAGGTGATTTTCGTGTGCTGAGCTACTGCTTGTGCACGGTGTCCCGGGGGAAAAAACCGGTAAGCCCCGTACGCACGCACGTTCGACGCGGGCGTCAGACGTTGAGAGACTCGTCATGGCAACTAAACCACCAAAGTATTTTAGCTGATTTTTGCTACTTGCATGTCTCTGACCTCACCCAGGTGAGCGGTTTTTTCCTATCGACATGCATGCCCAGCGAAATCTTCTAAAGTAAAGCTGCAAGGACAAATTTCTCGGCCTATGACGCCGGTGTCCAACGTCCGTGAATACCGAGCCGTAGATCTGCACCTGGTCTAGGAGATAGTAGCTAAGAGGGTACGCCACTGTACCATGGTGACTCCAGTCACCTGCTACTACTGTAAGAACTCGGCTTCTTTGAAGGCGTTTAGGGTCATTAGGCTGCTTTTACGAACATTAAACCACCAACCAGAGACCGTGATAAAAATTGCAGCTGCATCAGTGCCGGTATTAACAATACACACGGATGAGGTTCCAAAATGGGTCTAAAATTGTGCAAAAGATAAAAATTACCGGGTAGTTCTGTAAAGAAATCCAATGGCTGGGTCATTTGCACCGAATGCAGGACGCCAACGCTGGTTTGGAAGACACCTTCAACCACCCTAGGCTGCCCGGTAAGCCAAGGCTCAGATGGATGAACCAATTGCTAGAGAAATTGCACGCCACCAGCACCCGAGACTGATAGCTAGCGGCGGAAGATCGTCCGAGATGGCGTGGTGTAGTGGCGAAGGTACCCCCGGGCTGGATGCGCTTACCTAAGTAAGTAAGTAAGTAGTTCGGTAAAGAAAAAACAATAACACGACAACCCAATTAGGGTTTTGGCCTGGGGACTGTAGGCACAGGCCCGGCGGATTATTTTACCTTTCAAACCTAAAATCTCGACTTTCCATTTCCTATAGTCGGTTCTCTATGCGTCGACTATGCTATTCCCGACTGTTTAAAGCCCGGTATACGCGGACGATTCTCTAAGTCGTGATTTGCCGACGTCTTTTCCAATGTAGGGATAGGACTTGGTGAATTGTTGGTGCAAACCCGCCGGGTCTACTTCTGAAGATTTCGATGAGATTAGCGAAACAGTTATCTATCAACACCCCAGCAATCACCTTGTGGTCTTAGCAAACTTAACGCGACCCGAAAAGTTAAGGGGCCGAGTTTGGAGAAGACCCTTGTCATTCATAATCAAGTCTTGGGTAACAAAGCCTCTTAAGAGGTCTCGACGACAATCAACCCCCCTCCCCGCCCCTGCAGAATTGTAAATGGGGCCATTCGCCTGCCCCCTCCTCCTTTTACCTAAGTCTCAACCAGTTGTCACTTTCTGCTTGTTGAAATTTCAAAGATCCCTCAATTTAAATCGGGTTGTTTCACCCTTTTTAGGCATTTTGGGCCAGTTCTGGCTAGGTCAACAAGAGAAGTTACTTAGATAAACCGCAGTTGAGTTGATAATTCTACCCGGACACAGTTAATATTTCTTCTTACCAACCTAGTGCTGGTGGCTGTAACCTCGTCCCTCATAAAATAATTTTCAGAATTTATCGATTGGTTTGCAGTAAATGCTTCCATCTTCTCTTTCATTTATCAGTGTCCTGGGACGTTCTCTAGAGTTCTAAGTACATAAAATAAGTTAGTAATACATGAACAGTTGAACTCAGCAAATGTCAACCTTTAAGGTGGACGTTACCAAGTATTTCGTAAACATAGAATTTCCCGGTATTTTTGACGAATTTTTTAATTCTTTCTTCCACAGCCGCAAAGATATGAATATACTCTTATGAAAAATTCGTAAAAACACAAGGTTCTAAGAAAGCCGCCTAAACGAATTATATACCTTTTATATACCTATTACTAAAAGCCATTAAAAAACTATTTTAAAAAAATCTGTTAAATAGACTTTTATCGTGTTTGTTCTAGCTAGAGTAATAGTATTTTAAGTACGAAAATGTAATTTTTCATTTGGCCATTTCCAAATTTTTTTTACATGTAAATTTATAGCAAACTATTCAAGTTCTTCAATCTTCGTCACTGTAAATGCAGCTTGGACATGATATGACCTCAATTCCAAAATATAAGACTGAAATAAATTAGCATAAGAAACAAATAAGTGTCGTTTGCAAGTTGTCCCATGCTTCGACTTACCTGTCAGCAATGTGATGGAGTAAGTCCCAAGTTGCATGTCATGGTACACGGTACACGTTGTATCTCTGTACTACCCACAGCTTTTACCTGAACTGCAAAAAAATGCATGGCTTATTTGCTGATTTTTGCGAGGAAATTGCTGTAACTCACGTTATTCTCGTGTTATCGTAAACTGTATTCTAGATATAAGTTTATATTCCTAAATAAAGTGGTCAGAAACTGTTCAGTTAGTTGAGAACTAGACTGTGAATTGGAAAGTTCGAGGTTCGAGACTCGATTCCTTTGGGCTTGGGTCCACCCAAACCTAATTGGTACCTTAACTTCACCGGTAGGGGCTGCCAGACATGTAGACATTTTTACTTTACTTTACTTTAAAGCTAATAAACAAACTCAGTTGGAGCAGTAGTAGAGACTTCGAGAGAGGATTTTACTTTTCTTTTCAATTTTCTCCTAATAAAGACGCATGTGGTTTCAGTCCTGATAGTTCGAGAGGGCTGCGCGATCCTGTAGGCGTAGATAGAAAGGGGTCAGGTCCTTATAACTAACTTTGCACGTAATATCATCGGCGTAGTGTTCATTTTTTTGTTTGTTTTTTAGCCCACCTAGGTAATTTGTTATTTCATGTGGCCTTCCCCTCAAAAAGTTTGCCCGTGCCTGATCTGCATCAACTTCCAAATTCTCGTATTCAGCGACAAAAGCGGCTAGCAACACTTTAATAAAATTAGTATGTATCAGCAGAAACAGGAAGTAAAGAGGAAGCTGAAATTATATTACTGGTAATAGTTGCCACGTTTACCGTTCTTATCCCTTATTGGTTATCGCAACTTGGCTATTGGCAGCTGGCCTACCATACCTAGGTATACCTTTTCGGACGCACCTTTGAAACCCCCCAAAAACATGAAAAATAAGTCACGAAGAGCGGTTGGGCGGATGCCTTAATGAATTCTTCTAGTTTCTTAAGACGGTATTATATTATACTACTAAAGCTCACTTGGCAGCTTCTGATTTCAATTTCGAGGCCTTTCTCAACGCTATAACAATCTTTCGGCTTTGTAATGGGAGAACGAGAATATTATGGGCTACTTGGGAGGAGTTGCGGTTGGGTTTCCCCGGGCTTAAGGGCAGGTCATGAAATTCTAAGTGCTGCTTCGGACAAGCTATCTCTTCAGCCTTTCATAATTAAAATCTTTGAGTTTCTCTTGAGACATTTTTTGAGAAATGAGACTTTGAGTGGAGATTCAAAGTTTTTTTTCAAGCTTGTGCTAGGGGAAAATGCCATAAATTAAACATTGAACAGGATATTCTACCTTGAAGAAAGCACTAAATTAGCCTACTACTAATCTAGCGTAGTAGGGAAGGAAGCCAGCAATAATATAGGCAGTCAAAAAGCTGTGATGAAGCCGTGGTCGTTCTGAAAGCGTGTTTCCAAATGTTTCGTCAACATCTGCGGTCGACATCTTCATTGGAACTGCGTAGACTTCTATGATTGTATCTCAGAGGCTCAGCAGCAACTGTAACTCCTTGTAATTATGAGGCAAAAAGATTTTAATCTACTTAAACTGCAAGGCGGTAGCGTGCTTGTACTTGTGGGAATCTCTACAGGCCATGCGATCGGATCGTCCAGGTAAAGTAACCATTACAGATGGGCAGATTGGCGGGCTTGGCGGAAAATTTAAACTTTAAAAATTGTATGTATTATATACCTACATATTCAGGCGAGTGATGTGGGCTCTATTGTAGGTCGTTCCTGGAGGTGCCTGGACTCTGCGCTGTTGCGAAGAGGTTTCTCGACTTTCTTGCTGGTAAAAATTCCCGGATGACGGCTGTGGAGAAGAGTAGGGACACACAAAAGCTCTCTCGAATAAATCAAATAAATATTGCAACTTTCAATGTAAAAAATAGACGGTTAACGCATCAAACTGAGACAATACTCGTATACTGCAAGGTAAAAATTTAGTTTTGTCTTATATATTAGTAAATTTAAATAATATTGTTTTATTGTTTCAGATAACTAAACTAAAAATCGAGCACTGTGGCAGCTATGTTAACTGCTCGGCGTGTATGGAGGCGAGAGACCCATACTGTGGATGGTGTTCCCTTGAGAAAAGGTAAGCTTTTTAGTTTTTATTACAAATTGGCGGAACCCACCTGTTTGAAAAGGGCACTGGGATATTTTTAACATTCTTGACTCATCGGTATAATTAATGGCAGCGATACTTCTTTCTATGTTGAAAATTGTTTCCCGTCTTTTATTGATGGATAGGTAATTTATGACCCCATCGTATCCTACCTCATCGAGCCCATATGCTGCTCTTAGAACGAACTAATGCATACTGCGATTTTACATAAAAAAATGTAATTAGAATGATCAAAGTGATTCCCTTTTAAGTAAGTGTCAAACACTATGCCTGCTTAGGTTTCTGTGTCTTTAAAATCGCTGAATGCATATTTGTTTTAATTTGTCTGACGTCTTGAGTTGTCGAACAGAAGATAGCCATGTTCGAGGTATTGGTGAAACGACCATAATTATCCACTATCCTCACAGTAGGATTTGTCTGGCACCACAAGCTACTATTGTACATTCTAAATCTGTAGTGCTGGATCTTCGCAGTAAATTATTTTCGTTGCACTGGTTAGGGTTGCCTCTGACAGGTTCATCTTATATTTATCTTAATTACAATCCAACCCCTTAGCGCACATTAGCATAAAATCTTGTGTATTGTAGGGTATGGAAAATTTATAGCGTAAAGCAAGAAGGAAGAAAATCATAGTAAGGCTTTACCAGACGTCAATGTTACCTTTAGAATTTAAAAACCGACGGTGCTGAAAAACGTACAATTTTTTTTTTTAAAGAAAAAAAAACGGCAGTACGTCTCAGAGCTTCCTTATTGTAAAAAAAGCGCGCCGGTATTGTACGTTAGATGGAGGTTGGAGCACTTGATGCTAGTTAGGTAGTGACATGAATGGGAAAAAAGGTACAGAATTGAAGGGGGATTAGGGGAACCTCGCTATTCGCTAACAACCAATTAGAACCCTTTCTCTCAGATGGCAAATGCACACGATGGATTATGTACCCCGCGCCTCAAACGAAAGCTGACTTTTCTCGTGTAGGCGATCAGTATGGGGCCAATTAGGGGGATTTTTGTTGCTTTTGAGGCTTATAATAATCCTTAGGTAAGTAGTATAGAAAGGGCGGTTCTGGCACAAAATCCCAGCTATCCCATCTATCCCACCCCGTCGTGCTATCCCCCGCGGGTGGTCTATCTATTTTTGTGTGTTATCCCTCGTGGGTGGTCTGAGGTTCTGGCACAAATCCCACCCCCCGTCGAGCTATCCCATCTATCCCACCCCGTCGTGCTATCCCCCGCGGGTGGTCTATCTATTTTTGCGTGTTGTCCCTCGTGGGTGGTCTGAGGTTCTGGCGCTTACCCCACCCCCTGTCGAGCTACCCATCTACCCCCCCCCCCCCCGTCATGCTACCCCTCGCGGATGGTCTGAGGTTCTGGCGCTTATCCCCCCCCCCCCCATCGAGACCCGTGGGTGGTCTTTCTATGGCACTATGATTGTTTTTTTTTTTTGTATAATTACTAATTTGTGAGACACAGAGTTATATTTTTTTTTTTTTTTTTATTTTTTTTTTTTTTTTTAATGGTGTTAATTGAATTAAAACATTTCTTTCTTCTTCTTTCTTCTTCGTGGGTGGTCTTTGTACCCCGCCGTGCTTATCCCGTTGTCTATCTATCTCTGTACCAGGTGGGTGGTCTATGACGCACCCCCCCCCCTCCCCGTACAGCGTACATCTAGAATGTTCCAAATGTGTCGTTACAAAAGGCATCGCCTTGGGTTGAGGAGCTTAGTTGAAGCCAAACCTTCATTCAAGACTCAAGTAATACCACTTTATAAGTAAAATTGTATAATCTTACAACATGACATCTCTATTCAATAAAGTTAATGCCATCAACCAAGTAGCCGGGCCTACCATACCAATGCGAAAACTAGTGATTGGAGTTAAATACCTAATATTGAAAATAGTGCAAATCGAAAAAACAGAATATGGACCAGCTGTAAAAGTCATACTGCGAGGATTGGAAAAAGAAGTCGTGGAATGTTTTGTGCCTCAACAATATCTGCCAGCCTTTCAACAAAGTGAAGTTACTCCAGGAGCTGAGATGTATCTTATCGTTTCAAGCCATCGGGGAAAAAATAGTGTCAACCTACAGATCATAGAATGAATATTTCATGATGTATTATTATTGTAAACTACAGAAATAATGTAAATATATGAATAATTTCTATATATATTTTGTTCTTGTTTTATTAATTTCATAACTAGTTTTAAGCTTACAGTTAGATGATGATGAGTATTAAAAACTAATGTTTGAAAGAAACAAGCTATTGCTTCAGTCATAATCGAGTACTTGAACGGTGAAGGGTTATCATAATCATAGACTATGAAATGATGTAAATCAAATAATTAAACGAGTACATTAGCTAATTTTAATAAATCTATCCGAAGCATAGGTTTATGGGAAGTATTGATTTGGTAAATAGTTAACCGTGTGCAGGTTCAAACCTGTTGTGAATCACCAGGTGCATATAACTCTGTACAGCCGTCTAATGGTTCAGACAAACAACACATTAATAAATCTACCCCTCGCGGACAGTCCATTGTAAGCTAATGTGATTTTTGTTTTCGTAAATCTATCCAACTCTTATATTGAAGGGAAGTATTGATTTGGTAAACAGAGTGCAGGTTCAAACCTGTTGTGAATCACCAGGTGCATATAACTCTGTACAGCCGTCTAATGGTTCAAACAAACAAGCCATTAATAAATCTACCCCTCGCTGACAGTCCATTGTAAGCTAAAGTGATTTTTGTTTTTGCATCAGTTGCAATCGGTCGTTAGAAAATGAAGGGTGTCTTTACCACATATTATCCGCTTCGTGATGGACAAAGTGTTATTGTTGGATTACAATTAAAAACATCAGAATTCGAAGTATACGTCGTAGTTGTTGATAAAGATCAGGAAATTGTATTCAATATGATTGAATGGGAGTTCTGGTGTGCAACATTACCATTATTTCGATTATATCTCCGTAAGAAAACAGTGTGCTACAACGGAAATATACTATGGACACCTAATTTCATCAAATCAAACCTGACGATGATGTTAACGAATGATAATGAATTGGAAGTGAAGTCTCCATCATCACACATAAAGCTATCTAGAGTAAATATTGAGAACATACAAGCATTGAAAGCTATTCTTCATATTGTATGCTGTGAGTTGGAGGAGAAGAAGATGCAGGCTAACTTCCACTTAAAAAATATCTTGAAAGACGTATACATGGACTTGGAAACAGATGACGTTTCAATGGAAGCTTTTTTACAGTTTGTGCAATCACCAACTCCAATAGTAGCAACTATCGAGGATGTTCGTTGTAAACTAGTGTCGAAGAAGTATCGAAATCAATCAAATCGTATATATTTAGAAATTATAACCATCTATGAAAATGAATTGTGCTCTGTGATACTTAAGCACTGGTTGGAGCGACCTCAAGTCAGTATGAACCAGACTGTTGAACATGATGAAACCGCTGGGAATAGTTGAGTTTCAAGGTTTCAAAGATAATGAAAACAATTTCATCATCAAAGAATTGGCTATGGGCTCTGCATACGATGACCAGTATGAGCATTGGTTTTTCCGTCCACCCTTTCCATTCGCCAATCTTACAGCTCAAGTAAAAAGCAGCAACACATGGAGCACAAATAATCTCCATAAACTTCGTTGGGAAGAGGGGAACGTGAACTACATTTGGCTAAAGAACATTTTACTTGAGTTTGCTAATCAGTATACTAGAATTGCTACTAAAGGAGGAGAGAAGCAAGTATGGCTTGCAGGAATACTAGAACGTGTTGTATATGACTTGGACTCTGTGGTTCTGGCAAGTTTTCAGAAGTTACCACCTGTAGAAGCTAAACAATGCATTCACACGGGAAACTGCGCGTTGATAAATTTGAAGAAACTACAGAAATGGTTTCAAGATGTCTATTGTTTCATTGATCATGATGAGGTTGATTAAAATAAAGTTATATTTATAAAATATCAGTTTTATTAATCCATGTAGGTTTCGGGAAACCAAGCCATTTCACATATAATTTATCCTTAGATTTTTTCAAAACTTTCTCCACCAAATAAACATCTGGATGCTTGGTTTTCTGCAACTCTTCCATATACCATGAGCCCAAGATGGGTTCGCCATCCATAGCCTCAAGGAGATAGGTGGTAGGTCGAGTAGGTTGTACTAGACGCACGCGAAATACTTCTGTAGACCAGTTCGGTTGGTAACCCTTCTCAAATAAGGCTTTTTGCTTGCTGATTCTGACAGGATCACCCTCTTGAAATTTCTGTTTGATAGTACCTTTCACATCAACAGCATTATACATGGATAATAATTTTGCTTCATGTTCTTCTCGCACATCAGCAGGACACATGTTAATCGTCCTATGCTTGGTAGTGTTATATTGTTGCACTAGACGAGGTAGTAAATGCAACCACTTATAATTTCCCTGCAAGCTGAATTCCTTCCACATTCGATTTTTCAGAGTGCGATTCCAGCGTTCAATAATTGAAGCTTTCAGTGTAGAATACGTAGCATAATGATTAATGCTATATTGTTTTAGAAGACTTTTCATTCGCATGTTGAAAAATTCTAGTCCCATATCTGACTGGAGGTGAGCAGGAGCTTGTGGAGCTCTATTGAGAATTTTTATGAAAGCTTCAGTAACATTCTTCATAGATTTAGTTTTTACTGCTTCTGCATAACCGAATTTTGTGAATGCATTTATCACTGTTAGAATATATTTATATCCTTTATTAATCCTTGAATATGGAATCATTTCCACTAGATCTGCTTGCCATAAATCATGCATTCCTTTAAGAGTCACATGACGTCGAGGATAATTCCGTCGAGCAGGCCGATGAATTTCATCAACCAAAGCTTGCTTCATTGAATAATATTTGCTTCTCGCAATTCGCTTATAATATCAATGATTTCGTTTTGATGACTTGTATGTCCTGCAGCATGTGATGCATTAAGTAAGCGTAATCGTTCTACCAGTTCATTTGGATCGTTCCAATACCGGTATTCACCACCAGATTTTATCCCAAATAGCTGTTTAATAATCTTTTGATATTTATAACGTTGACTGCCCCTCAGACGACCACTAGTGGTTAAATGAGCTCCAGTTCTTTCCAGCATATCTTTATAAGCTTGTAAATCTTCCGGAGTATAGTTTTCAGGCTTGTTCAAGGTTAATAATTCATATAAGCCCAATGTACCTTGCCATGTTTTATCTTCGATTGTGATTGAATCATCATCATCATTGAAATGTACAGGGTATGAACCCAGCCTAAATATACCTTCATTACTTCGTGTTAGTCCATAGTATGTATCAATGGTTTTCCTATTATAATGATCAGGTATAAATAAGTCTAAATATTTGCTAACTCCGGGTTTATTTATTGTTTTTTCTGGTGCTGTCTGTTTGTTCAACTCAATTAATTCTTGTAGTGGTTTCGAGACAGGTTTTAACTTTCGCTCTTGCTGAGCAGCCTCATTGTGTAGATCACGTTTAAGATTAAGGTACTTTTGCTGCAGAGCTTTGCGTATGTTGACAATATTCTTGATAACTTTAGTATCCATATCTACCTCACCGAGTCACAGTTGAATGAATAATGATGAGTTGAGTGTTAAGCAGAGTTATTTATATCTTTGAAGTAGTGATCGAATCCCTGCCGATATCGTCCATCGTTTAATCCAAAATCTTTTGCAATAACTAGGAATGCATGTGACTCTTTCCATGCTTCGGCGCAGAGTTTCATGAATGTCGCTAAATCCATATCCCCCGCAACATGGTCTCTATACACATTCTTTATATTAAGTAAATCCTGTTTGAATAGCACGATAAAATTCAAATTGTCTCGCAACAAATGTTTTGGAATAGAGGTATAGGTCTGAGTGAGATAGAAGCAATCAATCCCTTTATGACGACCCATACAGTAGACATTTCGAATTTCCGTTTGTGATTCACATGAAACATCGTCGAATATTAGCACAGAGTTAGGTTTGATGTCAGAGAGTGGTGTAACCGAATCGCTTGACCCCGTAAAAGTCATCCCACGAATAGAATTTACATTTTTCTCAAGCTGCTGGTATTTATGTTGAAACAATGTTTTGCAGAATAAGTATACATTTTCAAATCGTAGCCCAAACGGATGATATACCATACTGCATAGTAGGCTTGTTTTACCACAACCTGATGGCCCGCAGATTGCACCACGAATCGATCCGGGGAGTAAAGGTCCATGCTTTCTATTACTCCGTACATCTTCATCTTCTTGACTTAGAATCACACTGAACTTGTGTCTCTGTGGTACGAGCTTCATTATATGACTGATAAAAAAGTTATAAATACCACTGTATATATGTATTTTACTCATTCACATTTGAGAATGTCTATGGTGAACAGCATAATTAATAAGTTACCATTTGAAGCACATATCCCCGGCTATCAATTCTGCGGACCAGGCACCAAGTTAGAAAAACGATTAATTCGAGGAGATCGAGGGAGAAACAAACTTGATCAAGCTTGCCGTGAACACGATATAGCTTATTCGCAGTCATCAGATATAACTAATCGACACGTAGCGGATATAAAATTAGCAGATCAAGCGTGGCAACGTGTTAAGGCAAAAGATTCATCTATAGGGGAAAAAATTGTCGCTTTAGGTGTGACAGCTGCAATGAAAGTTAAACGAAAGCTGGGATTTGGGCTGAAGCGGAAAGTATCCTTCAGATCACTATTGACTTCAGCGAAGAAAGCGATAAAGCTTGCAAAACCACCCACTGTGGCGGATACAATCAAGATTGCTTATAAATCTGTGAAGAAATCAAAGGGAAATAAGGTGAAACTTCCCCGAATCATACCTATTGCCAAGACAGGTGGTATATTACCACTTATCCCGATATTTGCGGGGCTTTCTGCACTAGGCGCTCTCTCTGGTGGTGCTGCAGGAATTACATCAGCTGTTAATAAAGTCCATAGTGCACAGAAAAAGTATGAAGAAATGAAACGTCATAATCAAACTATGGAATCTATAGCTATTGGGAAAGGCTTGTATTTAGCGCCACATAAGAAGGGGAGTGGACTCTACTTGCATCCTTATTCAAAAAACTAAGTTGCATGCCTCGGAACCGTCCAATGACTAATGTGGAACTTATAAAATTCACCGCTAACGTTCCTCATTTTCGCGGTGTGTTCATGCGAAATGCATTGCCTCGCATACCATGGAAACATAATGAAGCTGGAATAATTAATTTAGATGATGCTATAGGACCTGGTACACATTGGGTTGCTTACCGAAAGATTAGAAACCGAGTTATATACTTCGATAGCTTCGGGGACTTACAACCACCATTGGAATTGAAACAATATTTCCACAACTGTACAATATACTACAACCATCAATCGTATCAAACCTATTCAACATCAAATTGTGGGCAGTTATGTTTAAAATTTCTTTACATGAAAGATCCATTTTCCATACTATTAAAAGTTATATAAGTTATGAATATGTTTGATTTATTGCATTATGTCGCTAGCATTGACATTGAGCGGTAACGACTCATTGCTAAGTAGCAACTACTTCCCACCGATTGTACTTGAGGGTGCATGGGAAATCGGTTTGCTTGACCTCGAAACATACAATTCAATTCCTAATCTCTCAAATGGTGTCGTTAAAATTGTAAACAATTCAATTCCTCCGAAGACTAGAATAATTGAAATACCAACTGGATCCTACGAATTGTTAGATGTAGTCAAGTATATTAATCAAGTGTGGGGTTCTGAAATCATACGGATACGCGCAAATCGGAACACCCTACATTCGGAAGTTATGATAATACATGAAGACTTTGAAATTGAAGTAAATGAAGAACTAGGATACCTGCTAGGCTTTGGTTATGATGTGATGACATTTTTCCCTGGAGAAAGATATGAATCACCACATAGCATTAAAATATCCAAAGTCAATGCAATTCGAATTAATTGTAATATTACAAGTGGATCATATTTGAATGGTAGACCATCACATGCCGTTCATGAATTTTATCCTAATGTACCACCTGGCTATCGGATTGTTGAAGCACCAAATACAATCATCTACCATGCTATTAATACGAATGTACTTACAAGTCTAACGTTAGACATTGTCGATCAAGACAACGAGACGGTTAATTTCCGAGGAGAAACTATTACTTTACGTCTTCATTTACGTAAACGACAATGAGAGTATATATTGCACAGCGGTATGCACCATACATCATTCCACATCGGACTTCCACGCAAGCACGTTATATTCGGCTCACTAACGAGAACAAGCAATATTTACAATCAATAGGTTTTAAAATCCACGATGACATCAATACTAAACGTGAAGGAGTCCATTCTCGTGGATGAGAGTTTAACGCGTTATGAATACCATAAGATTGCACCCTATTCATCAAGTAGTCTAAATAATAATGATGAAATTCGCATACCAATCCATCAACAAGATATACTTACTCTACCATGTGAAAGCCGACTGTATATTGAAGGGGTGCTAGAAAAAGGTGTGACAACAATTGCTTATGAAGATGAAGACGGGCTTAGCGCTAATGCTATGGCACACTTATTCTCTGAAATACGCTATGAACTCAATGGGATAACTGTTGATCATGTGCGAAACCCTGGTATTGCTACTCAGCTTAAAGGGTTAGTATCATTCACCGCTCAAGATGCACAACGTCTTACAAACAGCTCATTTTATACCGATGCCAATAAAACAGAGAGGAACTTTAATTTTTGCGTGCCATTGAAAATGCTGTTTGGATTTTGCGAGGATTTTCGACGAGTTCTACTCAACGTTAAACAAGAACTTGTGTTAGTGCGATCACGCAGCAATCTGAATGCCATGCGGGATCTTTCAAACACTAAAGACTTAACATTGAAACTAACTACTGTGCTGTGGGAAATACCTTTCGTAAGTGTGAGTGATAGCCAACGTCTTGAATTGCTGAGTGTACTAAGGGAAAACGTGCGGTTGCCTATTGGCTTTCGAACATGGCAACTGTATGAATATCCAAACATTCCCTCATCAACATCATCAATTAATTGGCCTGTGCGCATGATTTCTTCAAGTGAAAAACCACGGTTTGCTATTATTGGCTTCCAAGCTGCCCGAGCGGATGATATTACGAAAGACGCTAGTGCCTTCGATCAATGTGCTATACAACAAATGCAACTATTCCTCGGCTCAGAATGCTATCCATACCATCCGCTACAGGCGAACTTCAACAAAAAGGCTGTCGCTGTGTTGTATGAAAATTTTCTCAATTTCCGGAAACACTACTACATGCAGGATGAAGCAGCCCCAAACGTTTCCCGTAGTGAATTTCTAAATTCATACCCGATTTGGATTATTGACTGCTCGCGACAGAATGAGCTCATTAAAACAGGTGGTGTCGATATACGTTTGGAAATTCATGGCCAAACTAATTTCCCTAATAAAATGAATGCCTACTGTCTACTCATCAGCGACTGCTTATATGAATATGTACCTTTAACTGGTATTGTACATCAACTATTGTAAATGAATGTAAACCATTTTTTGATATAATAATTTTATAATACACATATTTTAAAAGAAATCAATGTCTTTTCATATAATCACTTAAAACAAGCTTTTAAGCCTAAGACTTATCTATAATACAATAATGACCATGAGCTAAACGAATGTAAACCATTTTATGATATACAAATTTTATAATACACATATTTTAAAAGAAATCAATGTCTTTACATACAATCACTTAAAACAAACTTTTAAACCTAAGACATATCTATAATGCGATAATGACCATGAGCTAAACTATCAATTCCATTACGACACACATACCGTTTATCATCATAAGGACTAAGAGTGACTTTTTGCTGTTTAATTGTAAAAAGCTTATGATCTCTACTTTGAATACGGAACATTGGTTTACGTGAGTCTTTTGCTATGCAAGGCTTAAATAAGGTATTGTAATAGTCTTGATGGTTAATATGATGTTTAAGGGTTGAACGAACTATACCTTTGCCCACTTTCTTCTCCTTTCCCTCCTCTAAAAGGGAATACAATTTTGGGCGTAAAGCAACACATTGTAAAATGTGAGATTGAGCATTTTCATCTTTGAACGTTCCCACTTTCTTTTTATTTTCAATATTGTATAAGAGATGGTTCGGAGGATATACTGAGTTATCAAATAAATGGGGATATGGTTTTAAATCAGTGTACAAATCATCACTCTCAACCTCATAAACGAGCGAATCTGTATCTGTTAAAATCAGTGCAGCTTTATCACCATACATTTGTTTTACAAAGTTATAATGAAATTCGTACATAACTACCTTGGATAGTTCGAGAACGGTTAGGCCAATAAATATTGGCTTGTTTAGCAAAATATTAGTTTTTTTTGACCGGACTGCTATTAAATCGTTTGAAAAAATCTTAAAATCTTTAAATGCAGGGGATGAGATAAGTTTACGAGCTCGTTTGGCAGTGTTAACTAACTCTAATTTTGCGTGATTTCTAACATTCTCCATTGTCTTCCCATACATACTATTAATTTTCAATTTATAAAAATCCTTCTCGAAATCATTACAAGCTAATTTCCGTTTTTCTGTGTTAAAATCGATAAAGGGTCGCATCCAAGCGCTTTGCTTAAAAGCTAAAATTTTATGTATACATTTTAATTTTAATCCCAATTCTAAACATTGCTTCAAATTTCGATAATGTATTATATAGTTGTGTTTATCGTTTAAGTTGGGAATAAGCTTTGAGATGTTGGATGTTAAAGATATATCATTTTCAGCGAGAAATTCCTTACAATAGGGGGAAATCATGTCTGATGTTACAACACAATGTTCAGCTGCTAGTGGGTATTCATTATGTAAATCATGTAATTTTTGTGGATATTCCATGTCCACCTGTAATATGAACCCATCATCGCCCTCATCAGGTGCGAGCATTACATTAAAGTTTTTGATTTCTTCCTCCTCCATCCAGCGAAACCCACTAATAGGTAAAAATTGACGCATCGCATGTCCGTATAAGTTAGTGCAATCCCAATATACTATAAATTTGGATGGCTTATTTGAGTCAAATTTTTTTAAGTATTTATTGTTGCTTTCCGCAAATCTTTTAGAAATCATACTTATACCCCCGCGAATCCCAGCCTCACAAAACAAATACATATCAGGTTCGCTCAATAGCTCAAGTTCTACTCCTGTCATTTTCAGACAGCTCTGAAGAGCTAGCCCTGGTGCTGTGTACATGTGACAAATTTCGAGGTTATCGTTTTCAAAACATAAGGCTCTAAAGGCTTCAAAAACATCGCAAAGGAGAAGGGTGTCTGTTAATACATACAAGTCTTGGTATTCTCCTAAATTCTTTATACTAAAAGCATTCCACACCTTTTGAGCATGTTCATATTTTTCTTGTGAAATCCCCTCTTGAGTTAATTGACTAAAAAATGCATCGATTGGAGGTAAGTGTTCCTCATTAAATTTTGACTCGTGCGTTATATATTCATAGGGGAAGACACCCTTCCTCAACATCAAGTCTAATTTTTCACCCTCAAAACATGTTTTCATAATTTTAAATTTGTTTTTATTCGCATCAACAAGATTTTTAACTAATGAATCTAATGAGGAGGCCATAAATTGATAAGTGTCTAAAAAGCGTAACTCTCCAATACTAAAGGCTATATATTCCTCCATAGTTTTAGCTATACAAGTAATATTCATATTTTTTAGTTTCCCAACCCCTTCCATGATAAGATGGCCATCATAACGTTTTAAGTTATGCATAAAAACGGGGATATGTTTTGGAGTTCGAAAATTGCTCATATTACAGACATTATGTAATGCTTGTCTATATTTCCCCGTTATATGGCAGTGGTCTATTACACGATCAGTTCCTAGTGGTTTTTGACAAACATTACAAATGACAGAGTTTTTAAAATTTTCTCTATCCTCGTCAGTCATAATTACTGCTTTAATATTTTTATAAATTTTTAAAATTTCATCCTTAACATTTAATAACGATTTCAAAAACACATCAACAGCATTGGCTCCCCTGTAAACTACCGGTTCTTTAAACTTATTCCCATTGATATCTACAACAACATAACAAAACCCTGATGGTATATGTGCAGATAATTTTTCAGTGTTACAAATAGTCCCTTCAACGGGACTGAGAATGCTCTCGAAATCGGCATATATTCTATATGCTACAGGGATCATATATTGTGGCTTATCAAATTTCATAGTGCTTTTCTCCTTAATTGGAAATGTGGTTTTTTGAGGATCATGTCTTGAGCAGAGTGGCTTATGTTCATGTAAGCGTTCAGCACTACTAAAGGCGTGTATGCACCAACGACAATAAAACTTTTTTTGCTCATGTTTAGTGATTGAGAAATTAAGTTTGTTGAAATTTTTAATAAGACAATAATGTGAATTTTCGTCTTCCGTTATGTAAAGCAGATCCACCTGCTTATTATAATGGTGACTTTGTGATAAATATAATGGGTACAGTCTGTGATCATAACCAAACACATTTACTCCAATATTATTATTTTTTTCAAATTTTGAAATGACTTGCAAAGATACTGGGTAAGTTATACCACTCATATCTAACTCTTTCTCATACTTTTTATAATAATCAACACGCTGACCATTCCTACTTACTGGATGTAAGTATGCTAAAATTGACCATATAAAACATTTGAGATCGTCATTTTTAATATTGATTACTGCTTTAGTGTTATAGATTTTTTTGAGTAAAGGGATGTAACTACTACCACTGCATGGATTATATTCAGCAATAAAAATAACAAAACGTTTTAAAGATTTCAACACCCACCCGCTTCCCATTGCTTGAAATTTATCTATTTTTACTAAAATTTGTTCAATCATTTGTTGATATTTTATTGTGGAGTCATCAGTGAGGAAAAGTTGTTCGTTTTTAGCATGAAACCATGCTTCCGTATAGTTTTTATTATTGTCGGGTCCGCGTTCAAATTTAATGTGTAAGGCTACATACCATTTAATTGCATTAAAAAGTTTAATGTTTTCAGTTGTAATAGAATCAACCTCACCTTCCATATTATTTAAATATACAACGGGATCATGTATGGTTATGTTTTTATAATTGTATTGTTTTACTACACCATCTAGAGCTATAGATGTTTTGCATAAAAAGTTCTCCTCGTTAGATAGTGTTCCCCCGCTCATAATTGTGCAATTATTCTTATGATTAGTAAAATCTTCCCTCATAAACAATTTCTTGCAATTCAAACAATTAATAATATGTATGCTTAATATGTGGACTTTCAAACTATACTTCCGAGCAAAAGGGACCGAACAGAATTCACAAATATATTTACACTCAAGGGTTTTAACAGATACAGGATTCTCATACTTACACGAAAAGATAGATGAACATTCTTTACACAGAACTGTAAGTGGACTGGAGTTGTTGATTTTGCCCCCGCATGCCTTGCAGTCCTCTCCATTCCCAGCAGATGTCAGTTTTGGGCGAGTTTGTACAATTTCCATCCCGTGATTTGCTGATGTATGCCGCTGCAATATATGATGAGATAGGTCCTCTCTGCATGTGAATGTGGCTTTACATTTTTTGCATGGTATAATACTAACTCCATGTTTGTTTATGACATGTCTTTTTAAATTGCAATTTAGTGTGAAACTCACAGCACATATTCTACACACATATTCCCTCGCGTTCAGTTTCCTTTTCTTCGATTCCATGCTGTACGATTACACAAATTCACTACACTGAAGTGGTATTACGCGAATGAAGGTTCGGTTTCAACTAAGCTCCTCAACCCAAGGCGATGCCTTTTGTAGCGACGACCACCCATGAAGGATAGACGGTAAGGGTACAGGGATAGATTGTCCATCACGAAGCGGATAATATGTTGTTAAGACACCATTCATTTTCTAACGATCGATTGCAACTAATGCAAAAACAAAAATCACTTTAGCTTACAATGGACTGTCAGCGAGGGGTAGACTTATTAATGGCTTGTTTGTTTGAGCCATAAGTCGGCTGTACAGAGTTATATGCACCTGGTGATTCACAACAGGTTTGAACCTGCACTCTGTTTACCAAATCAATACTTCCCTTCAACCTAAGTGTTGGATGCACCTGGTGATTCACAACAGGTTTGAACCTGCACCCTGTTATTTGTTTACCAAATCAATACTTCCCTTCAACCTAAGTGTTGGATAGATTTACGAAAACAAAAATCACTTTAGCTTACAATGGACTGTCCGCGAGGGGTAGATTTATTAATGTGTTGTTTGTCTGAACCATTAGACGGCTGTACAGAGTTATATGCACCTGGTGATTCACAACAGGTTTGAACCTGCACACGGTTAACTATTTACCAAATCAATACTTCCCATAAACCTATGCTTCGGATAGATTTATTAAAATTAGCTAATGTACTCGTTTAATTATTTGATTTACATCATTTCATAGTCTATGATTATGATAACCCTTCACCGTTCAAGTACTCGATTATGACTGAAGCAATAGCTTGTTTCTTTCAAACATTAGTTTTTAATACTCATCATCATCTAACTGTAAGCTTAAAACTAGTTATGAAATTAATAAAACAAGAACAAAATATATATAGAAATTATTCATATATTTACATTATTTCTGTAGTTTACAATAATAATACATCATGAAATATTCATTCTATGATCTGTAGGTTGACACTATTTTTTCCCCGATGGCTTGAAACGATAAGATACATCTCAGCTCCTGGAGTAACTTCACTTTGTTGAAAGGCTGGCAGATATTGTTGAGGCACAAAACATTCCACGACTTCTTTTTCCAATCCTCGCAGTATGACTTTTACAGCTGGTCCATATTCTGTTTTTTCGATTTGCACTATTTTCAATATTAGGTATTTAACTCCAATCACTAGTTTTCGCATTGGTATGGTAGGCCCGGCTACTTGGTTGATGGCATTAACTTTATTGAATAGAGATGTCATGTTGTAAGATTATACAATTTTACTTATAAAGTGGTATTACTTGAGTCTTGAATGAAGGTTTGGCTTCAACTAAGCTCCTCAACCCAAGGCGATGCCTTTTGTAACGACACATTTGGAACATTCTAGATGTACGCTGTACGGGGAGGGGGGGGGGTGCGTCATAGACCACCCACCTGGTACAGAGATAGATAGACAACGGGATAAGCACGGCGGGGTACAAAGACCACCCACGAAGAAGAAAGAAGAAGAAAGAAATGTTTTAATTCAATTAACACCATTAAAAAAAATAAAAAAAAATAAAAAAAAAAAAATATATAACTCTGTGTCTCACAAATTAGTAATTATACAAAAAAAAAAAACAATCATAGTGCCATAGAAAGACCACCCACGGGTCTCGATGGGGGGGGGGGATAAGCGCCAGAACCTCAGACCATCCGCGAGGGGTAGCATGACGGGGGGGGGGGGGGTAGATGGGTAGCTCGACAGGGGGTGGGGTAAGCGCCAGAACCTCAGACCACCCACGAGGGACAACACGCAAAAATAGATAGACCACCCGCGGGGGATAGCACGACGGGGTGGGATAGATGGGATAGCTCGACGGGGGGTGGGATTTGTGCCAGAACCTCAGACCACCCACGAGGGATAACACACAAAAATAGATAGACCACCCGCGGGGGATAGCACGACGGGGTGGGATAGATGGGATAGCTGGGATTTTGTGCCAGAACCGCCCTTTCTATACTACTTAGGTATTTTTCCGGTAATTTCTGCGTTTACCCTTATTCTTAGTTTAAATAAAAGAAACGCTTCATTCAGTTTTAAATCAAAGCTTATGATTTTTTTCTATGGGTATTAGCTGGAAATTTTTCATCTGCTTTACATTTCTTTAGAGTTTTGTCTTTTTGAAAAAATATTTTGATCTCATTTTGCCTCTATATATGATGCTTTATTTTTAATCTTATCCACAGTCAGAGTGGAAAAAATGTTTATTGTAATATAAGCCGCTTCTGACGCTAAATCTGACCCTTTATATATTTTTTATTTAATTAGCAACGCTAGTTAGAAAAAGATTATTTTGTGAGGTACGTTGATGACCGGCTTCAACAAAGGTGAATAGCGACTTTTCCTTTTTAAACATAATTCTTATTAAATTTTGTAAATACCTGTAGAGGATTTCTTTTTTATGCGAGGGATAAAATAGTCACATGCAACATCCCTATTTGGGATGTTACGGTCAGCCATGTTTTTTCCCCACTGATTTATCAATAATCAAATGGTTTTCATGCCTGCCCTTAAATTCAATTAAACTTTACTTTTGAAGACGTAATTTTTTAGCAAAGAAATGTCGTAAAAGGCATTTTAATTGGGAGTAAAATAAAATTAGCTCTCCGTTTTACTAAATTAGTAATTAATGTGCACTATGTCCCTGACATATAATATTACCTTTTGTGTAATTGAACTTTGATGTTGTATATATAATGATACCAGCTTACCCTTAAAAAGTTAGGTGTTTTTCTCTCTGGGTTGAGGTGCAGCTGTTTTCAAAACTGGCAGAAGGTTAAAAGAAATTGACTTTGTGAACCTAATGGTGTCGTAATCAGCAGTCTGTTTCTAAGGGGCAACGTCTCGCATGTCACATGTTTTAAATTTCGGTACCTGAAACTTGAATCAATTAGGAAGTTGCCAGCAAATGAGGCTAACTTATGATTCATTCCCACTGTGAGACTTCCATTCATTTTATTTTATTTAAACCTATTTGTCTCGTTGTTGGACTAAGTCAATTGACGTAAAATGGTATGTTTCGAAGAGAATAAGTGATTATTTATTTATTATTCATGTAGAAGCTGGGTCAGGAATAGTCCAGTTAGGAGAGAACTAGACTTTGAAACGGAAGGTTGAGGTTCCAGATACCACATAAAAGGACAATTTTTCTCCTGGCCCGGATCCACCCAACCCTATTGGGTACATATCCTTCATCGGTGGGAACAATTGACGATTTTACTTTTTACTTTCTTGTCAATAACTTGCTGATTACTTGTATTGTATAATTTAACTGAAATATATATTTAAAAACAACTCAGCTACCGGGCACGTTCCTGCCCAAAAAATCGAAATGGAGTAGTGGTTAAGAGAGAGGATCGTCTACCGGTCAGTAGTGAATGAGTTTTCGCTCCATGGCGTTTTTTTAAAAATCAATTTATAAAGTAAAGTAAAAAATAAGGTAAGACATAAAAAATCTGACAAGATGGAGATTCGACTCCATCAGCCTTGCTTAACGTTGTCGCACTCAGAGAGGCTTAGTCGTCACCTGACGCTATTGTACCTTGTTGAGAAGATTCATAAACCAGACTTAAAGCGTTTATTGCCTTTCAAATCTCTCAGCGCCTCAAAGAGGATACCGCTATATGGGAATGGTTACTTGTTGTCGGTCCTTCGACCCCAGGATTTTTATCGGGACTTAAGGTCACGTTCGGCTTTCATCCAATTGGAAGACTAAGTAACGTGGTAATAACGAATGAGCGACAATGCCATTACCTGCAGGCTGAGACAACATCTCGATCAATGCATTACAAAAGAAACTACGCAACGACCCACACCATGGGAGGCCGTATCGCCCTAAACAATTTCGTTATGTATTATCAACTTATCACTTGTGCATAACTGTTGAATAAGAAGTGCTGCGTTGAAGCCCTTGGAGTGTTCCGCTTTATTTTTGTCATGGGAACTCCTGAGCGTAGCTCCCACCTAGTGTGATTAATGCTGTTATGGTCTATAACACCATAGGAGGGTATGCTCATAATAAAAAAACGTAATATTATATCTACAATATAAAACAACAGAAATATAATATTTACTCTGAATATAATTACAAATTAAAATTACATAAAAAAAATACAAATTAAAAGACTTTCACGTTCGGGGTTACGTGACGAAGCTGTAGGATCCGGGACGATAGGCTGTTGCTGCTGAGCCTCCGTGAAATGCAATATTCGAAGTCTACTGAAGATGTCAACAGCATAGATGTTGGTGAAACGTTTGGAAATACTCTTTCTGAACAGCACGACTACGGTCTATCATCCTGGATTCTACTGCTGCTTCGTCACTTACCCTAGAACCAAAGATTTTCTCTCACTCTCTCTATCCCTGCCCCACTCCCATTCCTTCTGGTATGTTCTCTCTGAATGAGGTTCATTCGTGACGTCATTTTTTAGATGGCAGCACCAGTTGCACTGATATCAAAGCGTTGATTTTTCCATAAGCTTCAATACTATTTTAAAATTATTTCATTTATGTATTATTTTGTGATATTTTTCTATAAATCATGGAGAATATATATATTAAATTATAGGTATATGCAGCGAAAAAAAATCCAGGCATAGTAAAAATATTATATAAAATATTAAAAGAATTAATTAGATGCTAAGAGCTTAGCTTTCACATGCAAACGGCGGCCATTTTGAATAATATGGATATCGGTTTGTCGTCAGCAAACCTAGTGACCAAAACTGTCCCTACAGAACCTCATTGCCCCGTGCGCCAAGTGCGACCTGAGAAAATGCATTCCCGCCGTCTAAACGCTATGCCTATACGGAATCTAACTCCACTAACATTTAGAATCGTGATATAAAAAGGAATAGGAAATTTTTGTAGATAATTTTATGATTTACCATTTATTACAGCCCTATTTATTTGATGAAACCGAGAAAAATAAAAGAAGATACAAAATTTCTGACTTTTGGCCTCAAATAATTTTTTTAGCACTCATGGTATCTTTGGAGAACTTTTAGTATTTCATTTGTGAGCGGTGTACTCAAAGTCTTTGCCAAAATTTAGCTTCCCCTAATTATTGCATGCCAAATATGATAAACAACTCTGCGTTAATGATACAAATTGCACCGCAATCATTACAATAAAAAATAAATATGTAAATGTATTGATTAAAATCATTTTTGTTTAAATATTCTTATCAATGATAAGGAAAAGTGTGAAACATTTAAAATTGATGTTTTTTCGCGCTTTTTTCGAAACTACTACTACTAATAATAATAATAATACTATTGCACTTAATAGTAATATATTTTTATTTATATATACATTTTTGTAAACTCGTCTAAAAACAACCTACAAATTATTATAATTATGTTTTGAAGAAAGTCAATTTTAAAAGTTTGACACTTTCTTATTTGATAAAAATATTTAAACATACAAAAATGATTTGCATTATTACATAAAAATAAATATGAAATAAATAATTACCCCGAATTTTTTAATATGTATATGACAAATTATTTTCATTTCGAAAATACAAACTTGAGAGCCTTTCAAAATCAGTAAACGAGCAGATTTGTTTTCATGGTGGAGGAAAGCAAAACGGACAAAAAACTCAATTGCTTGGAAACGCAGAAAAATATGGGGGAGGGGGGTGAATATTTTTAATACCAGTTTCTCTCCATACGATTGGTTTTATATCGCGCTGCTCTGATGAAGCTAATATATCTTTCATCTACCACCATGTGATGTTACTAGCTATTTCAATGGTAAACAAACAATTCAAGAGCTGAAAGAAATACAAGGGTCGGCGTATTTGTTGAAACTCAACTCAATACTCTAGAAGTTTTAATTCGATTTTTTTTTGTCTGGCTTTAACAGATTAGCTGTATGTCTAGACTACAGAGTGTTAGTAAATTTTACATGACATTTCCTATGGGAGCTTATCTTCAGCGGCATCTGGTGTTGAAGAATTTTGTTTTGTTGTGTTTTCTTGGCAATCAGTGAATTTAAAATTTGTATGATTTCGTATATAGAACCCTATAAAAGTCAGAACAAAATTATTACAATTTTTGTGAACTTACATTGACATTAATAAATCTTTATTAAATACTGATATGTCAGGACATGTAGAGTAGTGGTACGGAGTTCGACTTTCACCCGATAGGATGTTGGTTCGAGTCCCACACTAGCTACATTTTCTGGCCAGAGCGCTTAGTAATAGAACAAAAGTCTTTATTTATTTATTTATCTGTAGGTTGTTACATTCCGACTTATCTTTGACCTGTTATAATATTGTTTAAATTCATTATAATAGTTAAATAATTTAAAAAGAAATTATGCTAATGTACAAGCCTTTGTATATTTTGGTAAAATTGATCAGCCTGATGCATTAATTCTTGTTGGTACGTTACGTATCTGTGGTGCCAAATCAATTAGCATTGAACAAGTGTATATATATAGTCCATAGAGCAGTGAAGAAAGATTGTCCTTTGCCAGTCCTCAGGCCGAAGCCTAAACCCTCCAATTTTTGTTGCCGTGCTACGGCCTTTCCTTTGTTAGGGGCAAGGCCCTAGTCTTTTTATTTAGACAACGAATAAATGCATTAGAACTCAATATATCCAAGCTCCAAATATCCGAATCGATTTCGGAAAATAAAATTAAAGCAGTTGCGCGACTTGGCTGCCCGAAAACGGAAATCAAAATCAAACAGCCCTCCCCCCATTCCATGTTCTGCTTGTGTCGCCATTTCGTTTGGTTTAATTTTACGTCTGACGCCTCTACAATAATAAAGTTATGCAACTAGTTTTTTAAATGAACGTATCTAGTTTTCTCTCGGAGGTTGGCGGCGAGTGGGAGTTGTCAATAAAAATGGAGCGTTATTAATTAATAGCTTTAATTTTTAGTACCTGCGCTGTTTTTACAAATTTATTATAAGCTATTAAGGGGTGCTGCAACCCCCTTCCATAGTCACTTACCTCTGTCTACGGTCGTATGACTACAGTATTCTACTTTCCCTCATGTTTTTTTTTTTTTTTTAATATCATTAAGTTGGTATGTATTACAGAGGCACCCAGTTTCTTACAACAGTTGCATAGTTATATTTTTGCAGAGTAATACACAAACTAATCTTTAATTAATTAAATAATTATATATAATTAAATAAAAAGAAAAGTGAATGCAGTGCCAAAAACTTAACAAAAATTGCGTCAGCGCGCGGCACCCTCTTTTTCGTTGAAGTTTTGCTCTTATTCGAATTTTTATGATCAGAGTCGGGTCCGTGGTACCAATAAATTACTAAACTTTTTGGTTTTAAATATTTTTTAACAATACATTTTTTGGTTACGTCCCAAAATATAATTCTATAAAACAACTAATCTATTGCTACTGCTACAATCTACTGCTGGCCAACGGCCATGCCATGTTGAATCCACCGGAACAAAGCCTGTTCAAAAGTGCAGCAAACTTGGTTGTGTGCACAGCGTTGGTAGGGAAACATGGTGGGACATGATAACTAGTAGCTCCACCCTGTCAGTGAAATCCCCTTCTCCCTGAGGTGAAGGAGTCTGCCCCTAGGGTGCCACAAGTTAATAAAACAGACTCTCATCCACTCCCCCCCCCCTCCCGCCGCGCCGCCTGAGTGACAAGGTTGCTTTAACAGAAATGCTGAAAGCAGGCGTTATGAAGAAAACAATACATAATATACTTCCTTTTCTAGGCCATAGTAATATGTCTAATATTTTGATGAGACAGTTTTCCAAAGTATACATTTTTTTCTTTAATTTTATCAAGCCAATAGGCTAAAATAATGTGTCTGCTTGTATGGAAGATGGAAGTTTCGAAAAAATGATCAGTTCAAACTGTTAGATTTATATTTCTGTCGTGAAACATTTAGTCTCCTATCCGGATAATTCTGGGCTGTGGAAGCCATGATTGGGAGCAAGAACTAGAAGGGTGTAAATTTGAGGTGGAATAGCATTGACTAAGACAGCATTAATTTGTTTTCTGTGAATTGAAAGTTCGTGTAGTTGTTTTTGTTTATGCTGTTGTTGGTAACACTTCTCTTTCTTCCCCTCCTGCCCCCACCATTCTCCCCCTATGCTCGATTACGTTCTACCACTCCGTTGCAACCCTTGTGGTTTTTTGTAGCTGCCACACTGTTTATTATACGCAGAAAACCGTGCTAACCCTCGAAAGAGGGGAAAGTTTACACTCCCAACTGGTATTACCGTACGTATACTGTATATTTGCTTCCAGCGCATTCTTTTTTTGGGGTTGGGGGAAGGGGGTTTTGTTAAATACACAAGATCGAAAACGTAGTTTTATCACGGACTTGAGGATTAGTATTTCATGACATATCACCGCTATTTGTTCCTCCCCATATCGGTAATATGTACGTAATACTTGTAGGCTTATTTGATGTCTGGTTTTCTTTACATTTGATTTAGAAAAGGACCGGTCCGAGTTTACTCGAACATGCTTTCCAACTTATCAAAATTAGTAGATAGAGAAAATTAGTAGATAGAGAAAATTAGTAATTTCATGGTAAATAATTTTTCAATCGTTAAATTTCCTATATCTCGGGGGGGGGGGGGGAGGAGCCGTTTTTGGGAAATAATTTTCTTAGACGTTTTTTTGAAGTTTTTTGAAAATAAAAACCCCCCCAAATTGAGTTAGCCCAAAATAAAAATAAAATGGTCCCGAGGTATGATTTTTGTGAACCTACATGCCGAATTTCATCAAAATCGACCGAGTAGTTTGCCCCGAAATCGACGAACAGACAGATAGACAGACAGACAGACAGATATTTCGTAAAAAACACGTTTTTGGGTTCCTGGGACCTTAAAACGTGTAAATCCGTTGATATCTCGGAATCGAAAATTTTGACCGTCACAAAGCTTTCCTTATACTACGTATAAATTGGAAAGCAATAAATTGGAAAGCAATAAATAAAAAAATCAGCGGGGGTTATTGCGGGACATAGTTATTTGTATCTGACGCCATTTGCTTTATTATTATTAATACTGGGGGTGGGTGGTACTAGCTACGGAATTAAGCATCAACTTGGCAAGCTCGTCACAGCTTGTCCATTATCGCTTGTAGCTGGTGTAGGTTGACACCGAGGACTTATACCAGTTTGCCAGTGGCCCAAAATTCTTTCGGAAACAATATAAATAGTGTCTGAAATACTCAATATGTAGGTCTAAGCTCATAAAAACGTCCTTCTGAACGGTATATATATATTTTTTAAAAATCTACTTATTGTATCTAGTATTGAGCCTCCCTGCAATAATATGATCATGGACTTTTATCAAATGCTATGTACTCGTAAGAGAGCAATTACATTTTCATTAAAATTACTGGTGACTAAAATTTAAATTGTAAAATTCATGGGGAAAACATGGCTACACCAAAAAATTAAAAATACTATATATGATATTATGCACGAAACAGTCCTCTACGACTTGATTAGACTAAATTTTTAACAACTTGCAATGTAAATTAAATAAAAAATATAAACATTCATCCAGGGGGGGGGGGGGGTCAATATTCCATATCCTCTTCATATAGATAAAGCATATTTCCGAAGCGAGTACCACCTGTTCTTACCGATCCTAAGCAATTGATGTTCGATCCGATGTAAACTTGTTCCACTATTCACTACATAAGACCGAGCATGTATCTCGATTAATTTTAAGTGGATTTTCGTAGAGGTACGTCATTAGATTTCACTCCGGCCCCCTTTTTTCGTTTTTCGTTTTCGTTTTTCGTTTTCGCAAGTGAAATCCATGGCCTTTTAAGTGTAGAGTTATAACCAGTAGTTATTGGAACAACATTGACAACAGTTCAAGTAAATAAAGTTGCGGATAGCGACCGTATTGTGCAAAAGTTCCCTGACAACTCATGCGGAATTTTAAAAAATCACATGAAAACCAAAATAAAGAAATGGTTGGGGTAAACTACAACGAACATGTAAACTTTGTCACTGTAGAAAGATACGATATTTACAAAGCTGGTATCCACTCTTACGCCGCGCCGTTTGCAAATATTCAGCGATGTATTTTGACTTAAGGGGCAATATTTGATTTACCCTTGGCTGAACTTGTGAGTGTTGAATATTTGCCCCCACTCGGTAACCCGTCTCATCTCTACTTATTTTTGATCGTCCTACTCGTGCCTCTCGCTTTCCTTATTTTGAGTCCGTTCGAGCATAGTTTGTTAATGTGCATCCCCCCCCCCCCCCCCCGCACCCGCATAGAGAGGTGCAAAGATACTTAGAAAACTAATTTGAATTTAATAATTTTTAACCAGTGTTTCGCAATTTGTATTTAAGTTAGGTACTCATATTTTTTTACTGGCTTTTTGTGACAGATAGTGCTAGCATATGTCGGTATAAAAATGGTCACAACCCTTCCCCTAGTCCCAGAGCTCCTGAATGTGTCAGTTAAGGTATACTTCTGTGAAACGTAGAGCAGATATAGATGTGAAATTACAATAATAATAATAATAATGCAGGAAACCACAATTCCGAGCTAAAATCTTACATTATAAGCTGTGAAAAAATATTGAGTTATTGTCGTGCTAGATAGTACCTTTTTTTGTTTGTTTACACTTCACTATTTTACTAAATGGAAGTGTAAGACATCCCCGCTGTTCTTGCCGGACACATTTTTTTATTAATAGTAGTAAAATGGTAAATTTTTATCGAGAATAATTTCCAACATTCCGATATTTCGGGCCTGGCAAATGATGTTTTAAGACTGTGCTATTCAAAAGCAGTCTCATTAATTCATTGTGAACCAATGTTTCGATACCGTCATTAAGGCTAGAATACAATTACTGGGTCGCCTATTCGTATGAAAATAAGATGCTCCTGGTGAAATTGAGCTATTTTTTAGGTTAAGAGCTTGGCCAAGTTATGTAAAACGCAGCCATATATTTGGAAAATCCTGTGACCTATGAACTTGGCCCTCATCCTTATCTCATAACTTTAAATGGCCAAAGAACTTGGCCAAATTTAAGATCTCATTACTTTGAATGAGTCCCTATTGAAACTTGGCTCGTGCGCTTCCGCGCATGTTAATCATGGTAGTGGAAGTTTCTTCTTCTTTACATAAACATATGCATGTATTGTAAGATAGCCCCGCAGCTCTGACGGTTTTTGTGGCCACCCGGCAGAGCCAATTATGGCCCAATTTTTTTTTGGGGCCAGAACAGTCCAGTTGTTAGAATACTGAATGAAGAACCAGTGGAATCCGGGCTGATGGGCCGTGGTCGAAATGAAAGTGAACTTCCAAACGTTTCGTCAACATCTGCGGTCGACATCTTCAGTGGAACTGCGTAGACTTCTAAGATTGTATCTTGGAGGCTCAGCAGCAACTGGTAGAAAACTGGCTCTGTAACGAAAGGAAAACATAACGCCACCGTCGGGTCCACACAACCCGAATGGGTAGCTTATCATCTCCGATAGGAGAAAACGTGGCTGCCTGGCATGTTGCTAACCATAACATCCCAAACAAAGCAGTGGTCAAGAGGAGGATCCTCGACCAGTTCATAATTGGATTCCTCGGGGTTTTTATTTATTTATTGGGAGGAATTCCTGCTTGCTTTTTACTTCTTAAAGTTGCTGTTACAATCTAAATTTTAATCCAATAAATCTAGCTCTCAATGGCAGGACAATAGTATAATACACAAGTATTGGACACCCCAATGTTTGGTTTTTGACCGATTCGTGCTCACATCCGAAAATTTCAAGTCGAAGTCGAAGTTGAACAGGTCGGCTTATAGCAGCTGGGAAGCCGCCATTAAAAGAGTACTGCCCCCTTTAAAAAACCCATTACAAAGGCTTTCAATTAAAAATACAGAGTTCCAGGTGAAATAGGAGTGGAACAGTCTGGCTTAACACTCAAATTATATATCATTAACTACACCAATTCAATTACCTTCAAGATTAAATCTAAGATGGCGGATGCTTCACTTTTTTTTTGTTTTTATTTATGCAATGTTTCGTTATCATTTTTTATTTTCTTCGCGAGCTAACGAGTCTTAAGCGGAATTTGATTACCCTCATACTAGACCGCCCGACTTTGGCCATCTATAAGCCATTGTTTTAGAGCTATTTTTCGCGCCTACAATTTTTTATGATAATTAATTTAATTTTTCATGTAGAGGGACGTGTTCCTGTCTTGATGAATGGCTGCGAGATGTCCTTCATCAATGCGTCGGCACTTCAGACAGTCTTATGTATGCTAAGTACCTATTAAAAATTAATTTTGTGTTATAGTCTGTATTCTCGTCTCAGGGCCGGTATAAGTATTTTTTCGAGACTACGTGGGACTAAAAATTGCACTATTAGAGCGCACACGTGTTATTTATTATGTTTTATAACCTGTAATAGAAAACCCATCGTCATCGCCCTTGGCTTAAACTATTATTATACTTTTTTTTTCATGTCTGGGTGAGTTGCTATTTAAAAACTATTCAATTCAATTATATTACATGAATTCCAACAACAACAAAATTACATTTTGTGACAATTAATTAAACATACCACTAAGCAGTGGCGTAGCCAAGGGGGGGTCAGCGGGGTCCGCCCCCCCCCAAAATTTAGCAAAATAGTAATTTTTTTTTAGATATTTATCTAAAAAAAAAAATCGCCGGGGAGACCCCGGTCCCCCTTTTTCCAGTTTTGTTAATAAAGTTATCGTCTGCAAAAACAAAATTTCAGGTCTATCTTTTAAAAAACAATCCGAGGGGGAGGGGAGCACCAAACCAACCAACACCACCCCATTCGAAAACCTATCGCGAGCGGGCAATCTTTATGAAAACTAGACGCCCCTCCCCCCAAAAAAAATTCTGGTGCTGCTAGGCGTTTAACATTGATCACCTATCTACAGTGAATAATATATAAGCTTATCAAAATATTAATGCTAACTGTTAAAAACAGCTCGTTTAACATGAAATGCTTATGTAGGGACTAAAAAAAACGCCAACAAGAACTGCTATAAGAGGGGGGAGGGGGGAGGGAGCGTAGGGGAATGAAATAGTAATAAAAATTAAACTGGGAGTGTTTTTGCTGAGAGTCATTGGTTGAGTTTTTTCATTAAGGGCTTGATATTACTTATTGTTCTATCTCTGAGGGTAATTTGTTATAGGTAGCTAAACTGGTCAATGGGGTTCATTTGTGGCGTCATTTTGTAGATGGCAGCACCAGTTGCAATGATATCAAAGCGTTGATTTTTTCCATAAGCCTCAATACTATTTTAAAATGATTTTTAATTACGTATTATTTTAAAGTGATATTTTTCTATAAATCATGGAGAATATACATATTAAATTATATATGCAGCGAAATAAGGTCCAGGCATAGTAAAAAATATTATAAAAAATATTAAAAGAATTAATTAGATACTAAGAGCTTAGTTTTCGCATGCAAACGGCGGCCATTTTGAATAATATGGATATCGGTTTGTCGTCAGCGAACCTAGTGACCAAAACTGTCCCTACAGAACCTTATTGTGCTTGTCTATGAGTGAAGGTGGTTTGTGGGCGTATCTGTGTGCTGGTGCTCGAACCTGTGTCTTTCCTGGCTACGTTAGTTTAGTATCTGCGCAACAATGAGACTGAGATGAGTAAATTTGAGATTTTTTTAGGCTTTTTCAGTTAGTGGAACCCCCCAACCGGCCGCCATACCAAGTTGAATCCAGCGGACCAGAGCAGGTTCAGAGCTGCAGATAACTTGGTCGTGTGCACTGTGCCGGTAGGGAAACAATACAATACAATACAATATTTATTTATTTCCTTCAATACAATACATTTTTACAATTATTACATTTTTTCATGGTAAGGGCTCTAAGGGATAAACCCGCGCTGAACCCTTAATTTATTGAAATTTAAAATAGAAATTATTGAATTAAGAATAAAAACTAACACTACGTGATCTACTAACTACTTCTAACTAAACTAAACTAAACTGACCTTATAGTAAAATTAAATATAATTAACTAAGTATGCTTATGTTAAACTAATTTATTATAAACGATGGTAGGACTTGTCCTGGTCACCTCCGAACTAATCGTGTGACTTCACTGTGTTTCCCAAGTGGTTCGGAATCCATTATAATCAGGAGGTCCACTGTCCTATGGGCTGGCGTAGGACAGTCAAGTCGGGGTCGCTCTATGGGCCCAAATATGAGTCGTTATTAACCCGACGAACACTACTACTACTAGTGGAACCCCCCAGAATTGAGTTAGCTGAAAATGAAAAAAAAAAAAAACTAGTTCTGAGATATGCCTTTGTGGACCAACAACACTGTTACAACAGTTTGCACACAAATCGACGGACAGAGGGACATTAAATAAAAACCATTTTTTTTTCTTTCTAGGATCTTAAAACGTGAAATCTCAAAATAGAGCATTCCTACCTACACTAAGTTTTCGTTGCATCGTACTAACGTATAAATGGGAAAGAAAAATAAAGGCTTGTACGCTGTCTGACATTTTTAGCTGAAAAAAATCCATTGATTGAATTCTTTTTCATGATAAAGTTACATTAATCGAAATATCTAAGAATGAAGGACTTAAAGGTTCCTTATATATGGAAAGAACCGTATTTTTGCGTTGCGTTGTCTAGTTTAATTGTAGTAAAATAGTGGAAATAACAAGGTTATGACAGGCCTATAATTGTGTATTGTACGTCGGCCCCCAGGGCACTATGCTTGTTGATGTAAAATTTTTCTGGCTGCATTTGACATTGATAATCAGATGCTATGATTATATAGTTCATTGTCATATTTAGTAAAGTTGTGGTTACATGTTGAAAGATTAATTTTTAGTACGTGATGTTTATTTCAAGAAATCGTGGCATCTTGGAGGTTCTTTCATGTTCTAATAGGTTATCATGACTTGTTATGGTCTAGAAGGTTGTCATATTTTTATTCATTATCGTACTGTATACCTGCCTTTGGCGCTTAGTGTGAGAACCAGTTCGAATAGCGTCAGCTAGCCAGTCTGTTGAGGGTTGAAGATGTATAGCTTCAATATGAAGCCATCCTCGCCATCATCGCCTCAATACCGCCCTCCTTTTCCAGTTGAGATCCTCCAAAGTTTCGTTCACCCATCCTTTTCTCGGACGTTCTCGGACTTTCCTCGGCATTCTACAATAATTTTCTTCTTCTTCTTCGACCGGTACTCCTCTGCGCCGAAGGAATATATTTATAAATACGTTATTAATTATATCATAGTAAAGTGGATATCAAACTCGTCAAGGACACCGCGGCGCCATGGGACCAACAAAAAGGTTGGGTAGGTAGGATATGTTCTTATTTAGGCCTACTTGGGTTAGTTGTAAGAGTGCCGGAAAGCCCTAAATTCGCCTATATGGAAAATAAAGACAATTTTGTTTCTTTCTTTTTTGACTCATATCTGTACTTGTTTATGTCATGCTTTTGCCTGTTTCATTGTGTCAATGGTAAGCTTGTCACAGCTTGTCCATTATCGCTTGTAGCCGGTGTAGGTTGACATTGGGAACGTTTGCCGTGGGAACCTGTTTGCCAATAGCCAAAAAATTCAGACGGAAACAGTTCAAATAATGTCCAAAATCCACGGGGTCGTTGGCATTGGACAAGGGACCTATGGGCCATTATAAGTAGGCCTGGGTCTTTCAAAAGTTCGAGTCCCACACTTGCTACTTTTTCTGGCCATGCTTCGGAGGGCATGTAAAGCAGGCGGGCCCGGGTTTTTCTAGTTGAGTGTAAGAGAGGGCTTTATAGCCCTAACTCCGCTAGGTTGGCTTAGTAATAGAACAAAAAGTCAATATTTATTTATTTATCTATAAAAGTCCCTCAAAATAAAATTACTAAAATACTTTCTTTTTTAATATAGCACATGGCCTATTAAATGTGCTTTGTAGTGATGCGTGGTTGTATGTGTGGTTTGGCAAACTGTTGCTAATAAGAGCACATTGGGAAAGGCGATAATCTGAGAACCGTCTGAAACAGTTGTGATATACAGAGGGAATTTGCAAAAAATGCGTTGTAGAGCCATTGCCTCCTAATAATAAATTGGGCGTGACAGTTCCATCGCGGTTTTTTCGTTAAGCAGCAAAGAGTAGCCATTAAGAAGGTCGAAAATGGAGTATGGGTGGGGGGGGGGGGGGGTAGAAAAGGGATACGGGCAACTTAAGATGGAGAATGATTTCCCGAAAGAGTTTCGGAGTAATGGGCAATGACGTGAAAAATAGAAGTTGGAATTAATACCCCAACATGCCGATACCATTCTGGAAAAATAATTGGAAGAACTATACGCTGGCAATTATTTGTTTTTTTTTGTGGCTTTTAGCACTGCCTTTGACTCGTCCACGTGAAAGTGGATAATTTGAACTCACGTGGGTAACAACGTGATAAAATAAGCGTGTCGCAGTTTTTCGTTTGAATTTGGTGTGGCTTGACGCTGAAAACGTGTGCCAGCATGCTAACGGTGTTGTGGCACATACTCCGACTTTCACCCGAAAGGTTGCTGGTTCGAGTCTCACACTTGCTACATTTTCTGGCCATGCTACGGAGGGCATGCAAAGCAGGTGGTCCCGGGTCTTCCTAGTTGAGTGTAAGAGAGGGCTTTATAGCCCTAACTCTGCTAGGTTGGCTTAGTAATAGAACAAAAAAGTTAATATTTGTTTATTTAACGGCCAAGATTCATGCCAAAACATTGCCAATAGTTTCCGAAAAATCAGTAGGGTCGTTGACAGTACTCCCTACGTCCATAACTATAGCCTTACAAAATAATGATACTGAAACTGTTATTGATTTCCTGTGAATCGAATAAAATAGCAAATGATTGTGTTTAATTTTTAATATAGATACGCCAAGTCTTTTTTTGCAATGGCGCCTAGAAGTAGGGTTTCTACGTCAGTATTATGCCACATGAATATATTATGCCGGATGAAAAAAATTTGTTAATCTCTAAATTTAGGTAGAACTCACGTGGTGTCAAGGATCATTTTTAAATTTTGATGAAAAAGCTCCGTGGCACTACAATACATTGACCACTGCTGTTTGGGATTTTGACCGGTAGCCGCGTTTTCACTTCCGTTGAAGGTAACCATCAGCGGATTGGGCTGAGGCCATGCGAATTTTTACCCCTCTTTTGTTAAGTCTCGATCCCCCATTTTATAGTTCAGTTCTCTACACACTGAACCGTTCGTAAGGAATTCGGTTAGTAACGCCGTTTCTTTTGAAATATCCGTTCTATTAAAAAAGCCACCAGAACGTCTCCATGCTTTTTTATAAAAAATATATATACATTTTTTGTTCTCTTCCAGAACCAACCTTGTTGGGACTATAAGGCCCTCTCTTAAATCAATTAATATGCCCAGGACCGACTGCTTTACATGCCCTACGAAGCATGGCCCGAAAATGTAGTGTGGGGCTCGATTGGACAACCTTTTGGGTAAATGAGTCCATACAATTACTCTACATGCCCTGCTATTGACCATATGTAGGCATAGGCATGCCTTTTTTGTTCAGAAATACTATACAAAAACATTTTGTCCCTATTAAGGGAACATCGAAAAAGTAGTTTTAGCTGATTTATGATTAGTTATCCCCGTCTGGTAACTCCTTTTCCTCCCTCCCGTGTTCCTCACCGTGCCGCATTATCACAAAGGTTTAAAAATCATGGAATTAATGGAAAATCAGCTCGGAGAACACAAGTTGCCCACAAATAACGACCAAAACACCCTCGAATCCTCTCAACAATTTTTCAAAATTGAATTAAGGGCTGTCAAAACAAAACAACCCTCCTTACGGGGTTTTCAATTAACATTTACCCTCAGAGATCCTTTGCACAAAAGAAACGCCGGCGAATCCGGGGTGCCAACAACAGGTAGATGGCATAAGAGGTTCCGTGTTACAAACAATTGGACACCTCTACTGCCTTTATTTTTTACAAAATCTAATTCCACAGGAAACATCGATCTTAGTGCTATCATTTTGTGGATAAAAAGAATATTCATCTACATTTTGGTATGTAGTATGTGGTCGTCACTAACAACGTCTGGCCAAGGTTTGAAATGATAAAAACTGATAGTGTAGGGGGCTGCTGGTGTAAGGAGCCCTATAATTGTGACGGCCACCTAGTATAGAAAAAAAATTTAAGGAACACTTCTTCTTTCTAATAATTCCTCAATGATAGTCCTATTTTCTGAGAAATTCGACTTCACAGGGGGCTCTAGCCCCCCGATTTTTCTGCACTAGATGAATAGAATTTTAGAGACGTGCGACATTTCACTACATACTATAGGATCGCAGCCCATAAAATTGTGGTCAGACGGCGATTCAGTAGGATCCGGGCTGATGTGCCGTGATCGATCCGAAAGAGTACCTCCGAACGTTTCGTCAACATTTGCAGGCGACATCTTCAGTGGGATTAAGGAGACTTCTAAAAATGAATCTCAGAGGCTTAGTTGCTACTCTACTCTATCATTCCCCGGTTTTCTCTTAATCTAATTTAATATAATGTCTATCTAACTAACAACCCCTCGGCTGTAAATTGTATGTTTGACATGGTTTTCTTATAAACATACGTTCGGTGCAAAGCAAGGTGGTCGCTGAGTATATACTTCACCATTAATAGAATAGCTGGCATATCATAATAAAAAATTGTTATTGTGCAACCTACATACCGCAACACCGTATTTTTTGTTATGAAACAACGCCTATATTAAAATTAAATCAGGGCAAAACGTCATGTTATTGCACAAACGCTTTTATTGGAACCAACTCAATTTTTCATCAATGAATATATATTTTTTGCTGTAGGGTTGAAGTTTTTGCTACCATTCGTGATGGGGTATATACACAGAGAGGGAAACCTCTATTATTTCAATTATGAAAGGCTAATTCGAAGAGATGAGGAAGTGAAAATTGTAATAGTACCTCTAAGGGTTTGAGGCGAGCATTGTTTTACATACTAAATTAACTTTAAATCAACGAACTCATACTCCCCATCTATGTCTAAATGTTTTAACAATCAGTTCTTGATTACGTAAAGTTTTACGTCATAACAATGACTTCTGTTTTCCCTTAATTTTAGCTCTGACTATCATACGAACAAGATTTTGAGTGTGCGTGGTGTTTTTTTTTAGAATAAAAATATGAGAGATTGCAAAACTTCCTGTGTTGTTTTGAATGTTAATGCTTGAAGCTGCTATGTTCTTTTATTAATTTTAAACTTTATTTTCCTGTCGTACTTAACTTACTACAAAAATAATTAAGTGAAATCTCTTTGCTAAAATATTTAGATTGAAGAATATTTTCGAAATTATTTTAGCTTATTATCATAGATTTATAGGATCGATTCTTTACAGCTTATACTGTTGGTTGTCAGTTCACGTAGAGTACTGGTACAGACCCGGCTTTCACTCGAAAGAATGTTGGTTCTAGTCCCAAACTTCCTACAGTTTCTGGCCATGCTTCGGAGGGTATGTGAAGCAGGCAGTCCCAGGCTTTCCTATAGTTGAGTGTAAGAGAGGGCTTTATAGCCCTAATTCCGCTAGTTTGGCTTAGGCGCCCATTCCACCGACCGGCTAGGGCTATTTACAAAAACGGTGACGTGGTAGCAGACATTCAAGACTTAGGTGGCGTTTCCATCGACCTCGCATTGCAGAATGCAAATGACATTGACGGAAATTAGAATTTTTCTTTTTATAGAAATCTATTAAAATGTTTGTACTTAACATATCCCATGACGCCATTTTTTAATTTTAGTTTGTTTGTTTGTGATTTTACTGTATGATCATTGATCAATTTTAACTATGCCATAGAGGAAAATAAACATTTCCGTCAATTCTGCAATGCGAGGTCGGTGGAAACGTCACCTAAGTCTTGAATGTCTGCTACCACGTCACCGTTTTTGTAAATAGCCCTAGCCGGTCGGTGGAATGGGCGCCTTAGTAATAGAACAAAAAGTTCAGTATTGATTTATTTAGTTAGAGTGCAGTACTTCCGCTTACCTTTAAGGCTTATCATTAGACCTGCAGTACACATTTAGTGCAGTGGGAAGGAGCCTGACTTTCATCCAGAAAGGTTGTTGGTTCGAGTCGCACACTAGATAGATTTTCCTTTAGAAGTCAAGTAAAGCAGGCGGTCTTAGAACACTCTAGTGGAGTGTAAGAAATGGCTTCCGTAACGTAGTAGTAGAGCAGACGCGATTATTTATTTATTAACTAATATTGGAGAAGTTGTACGGCCAAAATCGTGACAGTGAAAAAATCTCTATGAGCCCGCTGGAGCTAAAAGTAATTTACTATAATAGTTTGTTGGTAACTTGAGAGTTTTGGGAGGGCAGACTAAATTTATTGACAAAATAATTTAGAGGCATAAAATATTATAGGATGAGGGCAGGAGGGGGGGGGGGGGTAAAATGGCGATGTTAATTCCGAGTTTAGTGCATAATGCCGCAGTTACGACGGTTTACAAGAATTGGAGAAAAATCTGAAATTGGAAGAAATCCAATGTACTGAACACAAATTATGAAGAGCGGCTATTGATGCAGCAAAAATGTGTTGGCTTTACATTTTATATTATTTTAATTTATTAGAGACCAAGGGCGGATCCAGCGGTAAATGTAGAGGGGGTCACATGTTTTTTCTAAGTTTAAAAGGTAATTTTTTAGTTGAAAAGTTGAGTTTTATTCATTTTTTTTACTAGATATCTAATGAATTTACTTACGTAGGGCCGTGTTTCTGTTTACTTATGAGGTATTGAGTTTGCCGGTTCTTATTTCCTGCAATTACTCGCGTTAGGTTTTTTGTAAAAAATATTATTGTAAATAGATATAATTATTGATATAATTATATCATTATATATAGATGTAACAGATATAATTTAAATTGAATTATTAATACCCCTAATATTGGAAATGGAAACGAGATTTTGTGTTTTATCCCATTATATGATGCGGAAGGCTCTGAATATAAGAATATAAAATGACCAGGTCAGAAATAACCCCTAAGTAGTGCAAAGGAAACAATTTACCGTGAGAATGGTTCCTCTCAAGTTGTGCCCGTTTCACTGTTTATGCTTACCTCGACATGCATCATCTTATTACTACAGACTAAGAGTTTAACAAGGAGTCAAGGAATATTAAATACCCAGAGCTTAAATTAAACGTTAAAGCCTGAAAAAATAAAGTTGTTAAGAGGTAGCTGACTCTCACTTTCAACGTTCGTCAGGGCTTAAGTTGCTTGTGAAAATTTCGAAATTAAGGGAAAGGACACAAAAATGAAGGCAGACTTAAAAAATTAGGGAAATTTACTTTGTTATTGTCCGGTTGGCTTGTTCTTGTCCCACAACAACAAAGCTAATTTTTCTTTAATTTTATTTTAAAGTCTGTTTCATTTCTACGCCTCTCCTTTGTTTTTTCGTGCAAAAAAATGTATATAACACTAAAAGGGGAGTAGGAAAGAATATTCGACGAAGACATTTAAAGCTTTCCTATTTAGAGAGCACAAAAAGAGAAAAAAGGCACGATTTTCCTGAGAGAAAAACATTATTTTTCTGAGGAATCTTTCTATCGGTGCTTTCAAACTTTAGATATGTTTTAGGTGCAAAATAGAGTAACCAAACATAATAGCTTAATTTCCAAGCAAGGCTTTGATTAATTTGGTAATAAGAAAAAATAGTTTTATGGCGATTTTATGGATAATCCGAGCCCCCAATGCATTCCACACCACACACCATTATTTTGTGTTGTATTATATTACTGATCTGCCCATTGTAGATTTTACAATTGCGTTACTGGCTTTTCTATAGGGAAAATCTACAGGGACACTTAACAACGGGCCAATTATTTACCATGGAACTTGTTTTGATTCCCAACTCTTGCTTTCAGCATTTCTGCCTTATGCAACCCTATCAGCCTGGCGAGGGAGGGGGGTCTGTTTATTAACTTGAGGCACCCTAGTAGTAGTAGTAGTAGTGTTCGTCGGGTTAATAACGACTTTGGCCTCATATTTGGGCCCATAGAGCGACCCCGACGTCACTGTTCTACGCCAGCCCATAGGACAGTGGATCTCCTGATTATAGTGGATTCCGAACCACTTGGGAAACACAGTGAAGTCACACGATTAGTTCGGAGGTGACCAGGGCAAGTCCTACCATGTTTCCCTACCGGCACTGTGCACACGACCAAGTTATCTGCAGCTTTGAACCTGCTCTGGTCCGCCGGATTCAACTTGGTATGGCGGCCGGTTTTGAGGCACCCTAAGAGCAGACTCCTTCACCTCAGGGAGAAGGGGAGTTGACTGACAGGTGAACCTCTTGATTATGGTGGATTCCGAACCACTTGGGGAGCATAGTAAAGTCACACAATTAATTTAGAGGTGACCAGGACTCGACACTAGTAGTCTCAGCGCGTTATCATCTCCCACCATATTCTCCTGCTAACGCTGTGCACACTACTAACTTTCCTGCAGTTTGGATTCAACTTGGTATGGCCGTTGTCACCATGGAACTTTTTTTTAGGATTGTCGAGGTACTTACGAACGATATAATGTTTCAAACAGTTGTATTACAGATTACAGTACCCTTACTAATTAATAAATAAATTGGAAAGTTTATACGGGCTTACTTGTACCGGTTCTTAGTGGTATCATTCGTCCCCGCATCATAGCTAATCAATAACTGCCCCACACGCTCTTGTCAATTCCCATCAGGTCCGAAAATATTTTTACGTCTTCTGGCAGACTCTTTGCATCTCCAGCTCGGATGTACACGATCATTAGGACCACTGACTGTAGCACACAGGTTGCAGATGACTCATTCTGTACTCTTGACATGTTTGACATCAAGTTTCAGCAAAATGCCTTCTGTTTCCAAAAACTAGGGCCAATGGCCATGGAGACTAGACTGAGGTATTATAAGGGTTCCCTTTAAATTAGTGGTTGCGGACTTGGGTTTTGGGCTTTTTGGGTTCGAAATCCCCTGTAATTCACTTGAAGCTGTTCATAAATTCGTTTGAGAATTTGATAGAGATAATTCCCAGCGAGCAGATATAGGTTTGCTACTTTCGAACTGGTAATTTACATTTTTAAGTGATATTGTAAATTTCTTAAAATCATGCGTTCGAGAGTGTATTTTCATACTTCTCAGTGATATTAATTCAGTAACTACGTTTGTCTGCCCCCTGAAGTGCTCTACATAAGGTAAACATAGGCGAACATATTCTACTAAGAGAACCCGTGGTGATAGATACCATTTGCTCGACCTGCCGGTACCGTTTTCGCGTGCGGGATATGACAATGTTGAAATAGTTACGCTACCACCGTACCACCTTGTGACTGAAGCCGATATCTATGGCCGTAGGCCTAATTTTAGTGACCCATTAAACATTGCCATCCATTTTTTAAAAAAATTATTAAAAGTATTTTGAATTATGGACTTTGGCCAACTGGTGGACATCGAGCAACTAGTGGACATCCTTGATGTCCACCCACACCGGCTACAAGCGACAGTTGACAAACTGAGATATGCTTGCCATTGGCGACTGACACAACATTGTAACAGACGTGAACTAGGCGTGGACGAGTCGTGGAAGCATTAAAAGTATTTCCTTCTTTCTTTCTTTGCCTGCCGGTCAGAATTACCGTGGTGGCTTCGGTGAGGTGTTATCATATGACTGGGTGTCTTGAGTAGCCGCTTGCACGCACGCTTGCATGTCCACCTTAAGTGACTATCCAATGATCTCAAACTGGGAAATGATGATTATTGTTATACAACTTGTAACAGCCGGGTCCATAAGCACGTAGCAGCCCAGCGTTGACCCTTCGAATTGGGCTGGTTACTCTGGTAATCGAAGACTATGTGAGCAATGTTCGTAGAGGTAAGCATGGCATCTGTTCAACTTTGCAGCTTTCATGAAAATGAAAATGAAAAACGTTACTGCCCAGGTATTTTGATTATAAAAGTGAGAAAATGACATGTTTTTAAGCGTTCCTGTCGAATTCGCATGGTGCAGTGGTGTTGATAACACTTTTTTTTCAAATAAAAGATTATTCGCATGCAAGCAATTCAATGAATGTATTCGAATAACCTCATCAGCCGCCTGTGTAGGTAATACCTGTGTTGAGTTACGAACAGGTTTCTGATCGCATGGTGTGTAGAGACTCGCACAAGTACGAACAAGCTACCACTATGCCATCGAAGACCTTTAGGAGAAATTGATAGTATTGTTAATTTTTGCATATGAAAAAGCCGCTGGTCTCGGCTCCCTGCCTTGGGTAATGCCAGACTTATAGCCCTAACTCCGCAAGGGTGGCATGGTACGGTATCAGATGATTAAAAAAAGTTACAAGTACTAACATGGTGTGATTTGTGTTATAGCCGCGACATGCTTAGACAAAGAAGATATTCATTTTAAGAGTGTGAGTACGGTGTGCTGCCGGAACGGTTAGACCGGCCGTAAGTTGAGGGCATGTAGAGCAGGAGCAGGAGTGCGCAGGAAGGTATAGGAACTGCAGGCGTCGTCCGGTTTGTAGCGAGGGGGGAGACCTAATAATAATAACAATTCTTTATTTCCAACAAATACAATTATTAGACAAAATACAATTAGGGCTCCCTTGCCTTCATATAGGCGTGCGGGATACACCCTACAAAGTACAGTTAAACATGAAAAAAAAAACGTGGAAGACGCAGTTGAACAAGGTTCTATCCCGAAATCTGATGGTTTAGAGTGCCCGCGTTTTAAATATTGGCACAAAAATATACTTACAGTTCAAAATATTTGAATACACTTGCTGAAATAAATACAGATCGATTATTATTATTTTTGAATTGCTTTGTATACAGAACGTGTATGTGGAGCTGTGATAGTAAGCTGTAAGCAGCATTTGAATTATTTACTGGCTGGAGAGGGGAGCACGAGTATTTATGCATTATAAGCCTGTTTTAAAACCGGTGAAGGCTGACTTAGGGCCCAGATTTAAAGATTTCTAAGAGAAAAAGGTGGGCAAACCTTTATAGATTTCTCGCCATTCGGCCGCAACCATTAAAATAGTCCCTTGCAATACAGTCATATCAAGCAGGTGGACTAGGGTTTAGTGTAATAGTGGGCTTTATTGCTTTATAGCTTCGCTATGTTGGCTAAGTAATAAAACAAAAGTCATTATTTATTTATTTATGCCCCTGGCCTTGCCTAACTGGGGATCTCGGGGCTATCTTAATGTGTCATGATCTCCTGAAATGATAAAAAATTATCACCTTTCTATGCTATAATTACTGCAAGGCCGTAGCCAAGGGGGGGTTCATAGGGGTTCAAACCCCCCCCCCCCCAATGAAATGGCTTCATACTAGATAGAATCGGATTTTGAGAGAAAAAATAAAAAATCTAATATCCAATAAAATTTCTAACCCCCCCCCCCCCCCCCGAGAAAAAATCCTTATTACGGCCTTGAATTACTGTCCAGCTCCAAAACATTCCAAACATTCGAATTTCTTCATAATATTAATACATAAAATGGTTTTCTCCAACTTATACGGATTTAATAACTTTCATAACCAAAATAACACAAAATATGTATTATTGTTATATTTGGGTGTGTATTTGTTTAATGTAGTTTCCTTATCTTCTGAAATGCAGAAAAAGTGTCATTATGTTATTCTAAGGAAGAGAGAAAAATTTATAAATACAATTGGATTCTAAAGTGCAATATTTTATTAAAGAAATTTGCTTAATTTGTTCAAAATGGTGCAGTTAACCTCTCAAAAACTGTGGAAATGCGAAAAGATTTTCATTTATGAGGTTTCCAGATTCGTGCCTTCAGGTAAAGTTCAATTATTTCTCTTTGCTGTAAAAGCTTCTTGTTTTTTCTGACTTAATTCTCTTTTTTTGGATCAACAGTTGCTGAGTTATTAAAAAAGTTGAGAACTGCCGGTTATTTGTTTTGAAATATTAATGAATTTATGATCTTTGTAAAAATAAAAGCCAATTAAATTTAAAAATAATGTTCAGAATAGGTTCGAAAAGTTGGAGCTTCTAATGTTTTTGTAGATATAAAATTATTTTGAATACCAAATGGGCTCGGAATGGCGTCATATCCTTACCAACATTGTCATTTTAATCCTTATGGATATTTCTTCAATAGAGAAGTTAGTGAAAGGAAGATATAAAAAATTAGACGAAAACGGGATCCAATCACTCGTCCCCTGCAACAAATCCGCCTTCAATCTTCAATAGAGAAGTTAGTGAAAGGAAGATATAAAAAATTAGACGAAAACGGGATCCAATCACTAGTCCCCTGCAACAAATCCGCCTTCGTACTACTTTTTAAATCTTCCGGTAGTTAAATGCTCGAAGACAGGGGTTCCCAACCTTTTTTGTCCGTGGACCACTAGATTATTTTATGATTTTTCATGGACCATCATAGCTGCGACAGGAAAATCGTCAAATTCTAGCGTGATTTCTGCCTACAATGCTAATATTTGATTAAATGTTTAGGACTGGTATCGGACGGATTTTGTAGTTCAGTGCCAAGACTTACTGTATTTTATTTCAAATTTCCAATAACTCAGCTGTTTAATTATCATATCTCTTACTTTGGCCCGTGGACCGCCTAATATATGTCTGTGGGCCACCGGTGGTCTATGGACCACAGTTTTGGAACCCCTGCTCTAAGGCTCTAAATAAGAACTAACATGATTACTTTTAAAGACTATTTTCTGTTTGCACGAATGAAAATGTAGTAATTAAAAAATGTAATACTTGTACATCTTCTTTATCTGAACCAGCAACCTTTTGGGTGAAAGTTGGAGTCCATACCACTGCGCCATATGCTGTAAATATGGGTGTTTGAAAGTTGGGTAGTGTGCGTTGTACCCCAGACAGCGTTTTCCCTAGTTTTCTTTCGCCCAACTTCGTCTCTTTTGACAAATTAAGCTCTTTTAAAGGAGTAATTAGTCAGAATGTTGCAGTTTCATTAGGAAATGCCTTGTCAACTGTAGCGCTTATCAAGTATAGTTAAATATTTTACCTCTTCCGAAACTTTCCTCCCGCTTTCTCTCGGTTATCTAATTGCCGGTAAGCTAAGGCAGGAAATTTACCATAAGGTAAAGTGTAGAGAGTTCTATCACAATCTAACTAATTTACAATGACAATGTAAACCAAAATATCATTTACACAATTTAATGGGGCCCATGAAGACCCCTTGACGTAACTAGAAGCATACAGAAGCTGTTTTCATTCTCTAATTAAAATAAATCCATCCAGAGCGTTATTTAAATTTCATCATTTCTTATTCTATTACGTTTTTTTAATTGTCTGTTAGCGTCTGCCACTACAACCTTTTGAGGGTCTAGAACTGAGGACTGGTTGATGACCTTCCCTCATGACCTATACTCTATTAGCAGGTACCCCGCACACCATTGGGGACCTATATTGACAAAATAAAATAGTAAAATATAGGAAAAATAAACGAATTCATTATTATAATTATTGTTAATTATTTATTTATGGGTGCTCATGTTAAGTGAATATCAAGGACATTTCATTTCCCGTTACCATATATTTTATAATCTTGGTTTATTTTATTTTTTTAATAATTCAGATTGCTTGTTCTCTGAATAGTTAAATTGATATAATGATGAGAGAAGCATAATTATGTAACTTATATTATTTAATTTCGGATATTGTTTGTATTGTTTCCGTTTGCATTTTTGGCCATTGGCAAACTGGTATACGTTCTCTCTGTCAACCTACACCGGCTACAAGCGATAATGAACAAGCTTACCATTGACGCAATGAAACAGGCGAAAACATGACTTAACCAAGTACAGATACGAGTCAGCCACAGTTTAATGAGAAGAGTGTCATGAAAATGTTAAGGGATTTTTAACTCTTTCAAGTATTTGAAAAAGAACTATAACAAGGGCAAAAGTTAAAATTAGCAATAATACCGTAAGCCTATAAATTATTACAATTTGGGGCGAAACTGCCCGTTTTACGAAAAAAAAATCACAGGAAAAATCTATTGTAGACAAATAAAAATGCCTAGACCCTTAAAAGAAAAGTTTCCCTACATTTAGATTCACCTTATGTGGCCGTCCCCCTATTGACCACAGGTTTTGACCTCCTTCGAGCAGACACCCTCACTGTCCGTTATTTTCTACAAATCAATTTTAATAACGGTGACTGATAGCTGATAGCTCCATGATGTACTTCAAAATGTAGAGACAACAATTTCTTATAATTGACGCAATGAAACACACTTAACCAAGTATAGATATGAGTCCGCCAAATCTTAAGTTTTAAGATAATTATTTCCAAAAATATTGCCCCTAAGTCCGCTTTTTTTTCCATGTCAATATTTATTAATATTTTTAAATATTAGTTATATAACTTAAAACTTATATTAGGTATGAAGTGCCACCCTCCCACGCTTCGGCTTGAGGGGGCACAGGTTATTTCACGTTCACATGTTCATTTTGTTGAGAAATATACGGTTTTTTCTATTCTATTCTAATACCAAAACCTCGAATGCAGTATACATTACTTGAACCATGAAGAAAGCTAATAAAACATCGTTTTGCATTTATTTGGGGCATGTCGCTGTTTAAGCCGACATATTGCGAGCGTAGCTTTCCCGTGGAAATCCAAGTAGTTAATCCCCCAAAATTGCTGGGATGATATTCCCATTAATGCCGATTACCCCCTCCCTCCCTCCCTCCCTCTTTTGTTCCCCCACCCCCACCCTTACGGTATTGTTGTCCAATTAAATTAATATTTGAATTGTAAATGACATGTTTCTTTGTTTTAATTATTACGTTAAAATAATTCTGTTTCAAATTTGTATAATCTGCGGGCAGGCATTGCGTTTTGTGCATTATCGTAATAAAATAGGATCAGATGCAATTTATTGCTTGACAAGGTTTGCTACCAAAGTGTGGGGGTTTATTTTCAAATTATTTGGAAATTTATTTCATTTTGTTTGTACGATTAACAATAGAGCTGAAAAATTCAATATTTACTCTTTATCTACCTTGTTTGAACCCCCTTGAGGCTGTCAATGGGCTCTCAATTCATACACAATCTCTGGGTATGGGTTCAACTATGGAACTTACATATTAATATATATAATATAAATTACAAGCCTTCGTTTTAAACATGTGAATGAGATTCTGATTATAGTTGATTCTGAACCACTTGGCAACAGCTTCTCACATTTATAATTATTTCTAATTTGACAGAGCATGAACCATGAATAGGTGGCGGAATAGGAGCAATAGGACTCGTGACTTCCTTTAAGAAAGTCCAGATCGATATCCACTATAATACGGATTTCACAGCAACTCAGTAACCGCCTCACACAATTACCAAATCCCATCAGACCAGCAAGTGTGACAAGTCTGATAGGTTACTAGCAATTTCAATCATGTCATTGAGGCAATTGGACATTGCAGGATGCACAATGGATGTTTTCTGATTGGACGGACTGCAGGGCATGCCAATGACCTCATTGATTTTTTGGACAGTATTGGTGTTGTTTCTGTGTGAATATTTGCCTTGGCAAACTGGTACATGTCCTCGATGTAAACCAACATGGCCTACAGGCGACAACGGACAAGCTAAGAAATGCTTACCAATATTGACACATTGTAGCAGGTGTGAGCGCGACTTGTATGTGAGCGAGTCTGTACAAATTACATACAGTAGTAGTAGGATACTGTTTTTCTAATTCTTTTCTATGCGAACTTGAGTTGAATCTTTCAAATGTTTTTAAAAAAACAACATGGCGGTGAGAGTTAGTTAGTTAATAGCTTGGCCCAAACCCTTATATTGACAAAAATGTTCTTTTAGCATATCCTGAAATGTATAAGCTATCGTCAATCCTTAAAAAACGATTAAGTATGTCCTAGAATTCTGGGGTAAGTGGTCAGCTTCTTTCTTTTAGATTATTTGTTTGTACAGCGACTTCGGTGGCAAGGGGGTAGCGTGCTTGTACTTGTGCATGTATCTACACACCTTGCGGTCGGCGACGTGTCGCAACTCTACACAAGTACCTATTAGGTGATTTAGTGGCGCGATTGAAGAGGTTAATCGTATACATTCATTGAATTGTTTGTACGCGATTTAACCTTTCTTGCAAAAAGAGAGAGAAGAGAACTGTAGAACGAGAATTTAATTAATTAGTTCTCACGCCATGTTTCTTTCCAAAAAAGTGAAAAAAATTAAATATATTTTTTAGTTAGGTTATTGAGCAACTAATCTCATCACTATAAGTATATTTCTTAATGCTATGTTTATAATTCGTCGCCTTCTGTGTTACTGTGTTGTTATTTGTACTGACTATTGAGGCACTTAAAGCTGGAGTAGCATTTGCTTTCCTTTGTTGTAAATCTCAAGAATAAGTGCTTTTATTCTCATTCGGGACGTTTTCTTATAAGACCGAATGATTTTACAATAAACGGCTACCTTTTGTGGTGTTATTTTCAAAGAACCATTTTTATTAAGGTGTGCAAAAGTATAGAAAATTTTACTGTGAATAGAAGCTTTATTTTAATAAAAAGCTTTTTTACCGCCCATGCATTTTTTTAGTTTTGTGAGAACCGTATAAATGACAGTCTTGAATTAAAAAAAATTTAAATTCGTGGTAATTCAATTGCACTAAATGGTGAATTGATTATTAAAAACATTTTCCTTCGGTAAATAAAGCAGCTTGGTCCTATCGACAGTAATCACAATTTTACCTCTAGCAAGTTTTTTCCATTTACCGAAAGAAAGTTTCCTGGGAGTGGGTGGGAACCACCCGAAGTTGCGAATTAAATTTACGGTATTCTATGACCGTAAGTTGTGGATATTTTCGTGCTTACTGGTTATGCGAGACGTAGTCTTGTTATAAATCTCCTTTTCTGCATAGTAAGCATGTCGACGAGGTAGCCATTGTTGTCACTATTGTAAATCATTGCATTTCACTCACAGCACGAAACTGCATATTTCATTTCATTAGTGTACTGTCTGACCCTTCTGCAGTTCTAAAGAGAAAGACAAAGCTTGAAATACACATAGTGGATATTTGGAAAGATAAACCCTGTAGGTTGAACGTAGCTGTAGTTCTGTAGCATAGTTGGAGTCCGCAGTGGTATCTCTATAGAAAGAAATGCGACATCTTTGTTTTTTGTTTTTACCCCTTGGGAGTGGTAACATTTAGTCAACGGCCTTCGATGGCATAATGGTAGCTTGTTCGTACTTGTGCGAGACTACACATCATGCGATCGATGACCTGTCGTAACTCAACATAGGTATTACCTGCAGAGGCGACTGAAGAGGTTATTCGGATACATTCATTGAATTGTTTGTATGCGAATAATCTTTTTTTTAAAAGAAAAATAAACTCTTTCTCTTGCTTCCCTATTTCGTCACTGTTGCATTGTTGGTGGTCAGTGGTGGCATCTCTAGAGAAGGAGATCTGGCATGTTTTTTATCATGTGGGACATGATATGATAAATCTAGTCTCCTCTCTCGTTGCCATAGTCCAGTCAAGATAGACACAAAAGGCTTGTCTAAAATTCGCAGTAGAGCTGGAAAGTTGTATGGATAACACCGTTAAGAATATGCAAAATGTCAGAGGTCTTCAAAGATTCCAAGCTCGAGTTCGTTAAGTTCAGTAATTCTTCGCAAATTTTGTCCATAATTGCAAACTTAAATGTAAGACTTACTTGTACAATTTGTAAAATCGCTCTATAATGCTTAAATTATGAAAATTTACGCAAGTATTATCTTTTCACAGATTTTATTTCTTATAAAACAGATGTTAAAGTTAAATCCTTTAATTAATAACAAACGTCTTTGAGGATATCATTAACGCAATAATGAGGAATATCAATCTCTGTTGTATGCCGCGGCGCAGCTGGGGGAAGGGTTAAAAGTTACACTAAGCCCCAATTTTTCACTTGTGATTTCTAATTCTCCCGAAAACAAAAAGCCGAAAACAAGAGGTTTCCCTTTGACTGATTTGTTTATTCGCAAACTATTTGTTGGCTACGGTTTATTTATTTATTTTTAATTTTCAGTTTTGAATAAATTTGTTGATATGATTTCTAATTTTCCGAAAAAATTAGTTTTAACTTGATTGATCAATATGTTCACTAATTTGTCATTATGTTTATTAATTTATTAATTTTTAATCTAGCGTTTCATATCGATTTTTGCATATTAATTGTAATTTCGACCAACCCTTTTATTAATTTTACCACGCAAGTTATCATGGGTCAAAATTGACCAGCTTATACGGTTATCGGGAAGCTTTGGTGTAGCTCCATGTAAGATAGGTCAGACAATCAAGGGCGCCAAAATTATTTTTTGAATACTGGCCCCACCCGATGCCACATTTCCTATGGCATGGTGGCCCCAGGATTAAAAAAATAATTTTGGCGCTTTCGAATGTCCCATCCGTCGTATATAGAACTCAATGCTCAGGGTTTTATTACTTGTATTCTCCCAACCTTTTACTAATTTTTCAAAACGAATTTGAATTAGGGGTAATTAAACTTGGAAAATGTTCAGTTTTCCGACAATGCCAACGTCAGGGCCGCCCTAAGGGGCCCATTCCACCGACCGGCTAGGGCTATTTACAAAAACAGTGACGTGGTAGCAGACATTAAAGACTTAGGTGGGGTTTCCACCGACCTCGCATTCCAGAATTGACGGAAATGGTTATTTTCCTCTATGCCATAGTTAAAATTGATCAATGATCATACAGTAAAATCACAAACAAACAAACTAAAATTAAAAAATGGCGTCATGGGATATGTTAAGTACAAACATTTTAATAGATTTCTATAAAAAGAAAAATTCTAGTTTCCGTCAATGTCATTTGCATTCTGCAACGCGAGGTCGGTGGAATCGCCAACTAAGTCTTGAATGTCTGCTACCACGTCACCGTTTTAGTAAATAGCCCTAGCCGGTCGGTGGAATGGGCGCCTAACCGCAGTTAAGGGCTACAGCCCCATAAGCATAGTATCATCAACTTCACGGACAGTTAGTTGGGCGCAACCGCCTGAAGTCCTGAAAAAGTTTTCGCAGCCGAACCACACGGGTGAAGGGAACAGCCAGCTCAAATCGCATCGACAGGTGGAAGAACCTGACTTCAAACACCCAGGAAGAAATAGCGCCAGGAGCTCAACTACCGTACCCTACCTGGCGGAGCCTCAAATTAGGCTAAAAACGGGGACAAAAGATGCCGCGCGAACCTGTGTAGGTGGGGACTGGCGGAGAATTCGACTTATGAATGCGGACAACGACAAGGCGATGGCCACCTTCTGGTTTGCCCGAGACTAGCAGAAGCTGTGTCCCAGACAGATCTCTCAGATGCCAATAATAAGGCCATCCAGGCCGCAATGTTTTGGATCAACTTGTCCTAGGCCCGGACACGCTAAGTAAGTAAGTAAGTGTAGTATATTGTCAGATTGAAATGATACATAATAATTGGTATATGTGGTATATGGACCAGCGGTTAAGACGACGCCCCGGTTAGGCGTAGATCGTGGGTTCGAATCCCGCCAAGCCCAGTTTTTTCCATATCCTCTTATTTCGGTTATAACGAGGAGGTTACCTCTTCAACCAAAGTTAATTTATGTCAGTGTTATATATACCATATAATACTACAATGTATTTAATAAATATACGCATTGTTAGGATTGGTGAAGCAATGCTTTGAATTGAAATCTTGGGCTTAAATCGGTTGAACGTAGCCATTGATCCAATTAAACATGAGGCATGGCTGCTAGGCCTGAATGAGATAACGCTTGCTTGGAATTCACCTGTTGAGCGTATTTTGTTCACTTATTAATGCATCCGCAGCTCTGTTGGTGTTTTCATTGTAAGAATTCTGTATATACCCGTGTAAATTCACTTATATAACGTCAACGTTACCTTTATGTACTTAAAGTGGTATTTTTCATTAATTTTTTCACTAACCTTTGACTGAATTCGTGGAATGTTCCTTACTCAATATTTTTTTTTTTTGCTTTTGGCGATATTTAGATATTTACATGGAATTCATAGATTATGGTTGTCATTATATTTTGAATTTTTTAATAGATAAATACGCTTTGTTCAAAGTTAGAGTCCCCGGTAAGGGTTATAAGGAGGTAGAAACAGAGGACACTGCAAGTTGATGATGACTTTAAATTTTATTTAAATTAATATTTGAATTGTAAATGACATGTTTCTTTGTTTTAATTATTACGTTAAAATAATTCTGTATCAAATTTGGATAATCTGGGGGCAGGCATTGCGTTTGGTGCATTATTGTAATAAAATAGGAACAGCTGCAATTTATTGCTTGACAAGGTTTGCTACCAAAGTGTGGGGGTTTATTTTCAAATTATTTGGGAAATTTATTTTATTTTGTTTGTACGATTAACAATAGAGCTGAAAAATTCAATACTTACTCTTTGTCTAAATTAGTGACCCCGTACAGAATGAAAAAAGAATAATAATAAAAAAATAAATGTATTGCGTTTTTTCAATATTACATACAAAGTGAGAATATAATAAAGTAGGGTGGCCGAAAGGATTTTTCCCGTGCTAGGCCTCCTTAGTACTATAACTTAAACTTAAATAATGTATACAGTATGTATGTTCCTAATTTAGACTAAAGCTAAAACTACAACTAGATTTTTATATTACTTTTTTTATTTTGACTCTAAAAAACGTCACTAAGTATATCATATTGATTATATTTTATCGTATGTTGAATCCGGGGTTGTTATATTATTGCTATTATTTGTATTGTTAGACCCTCCTAATTGGTAGAAAACATGTTTTCGTTTTCTAACTCAATTTGGACTTCATACGTCCTAAGGCGGGGATTCCACCAATGTCAATAGTGATAGTAAATGTTTTTTGACGTGGTAGCAGACATTTTTAGACAGTCTAAAAATGTCTGCTACCACGTTCATCAAATTTAGACTGTCTAAAAATGTCTGCTACCACGTCCAAAAAACATTTACTATCACTATTGACGTTGGTGGAATCCCCGCCTAACCTGCTATTATGATTCTCCGCTTTTGCGTCACATGAAAAAGTTAACAACCGAGCTTTCAAGAGCCCACCGTAAGAAGTTACACTTCAAAAAATCTGTTCAATAAAATTTTGCAAGCGTGTTTGCTAACAATTGTCTTAGGATCCATTGGATTCAAAATGTGAATGAGTTGAAATTAAAATATGGTACGTTGGATGACGCGAAGCGATTTTGTGAATGTAATTTCCCCTAGAACTCAATACCAAAAGCCTCATGGAGCACGTAGCCAATATTTGTTTCGTGATGGGCTTAACTGAAGCATCGCATTGGTTGGGGCCATACTGGGGAGGGGGGGGGGGGGTGACTGGTGGTTGTCATGGCTATTTGATGATGAGACCCCCCCCTCAATTTTATTTAAAATATTCTCGATTTAAGACATGTCATCAGCATCTTTTGTAGGGGTAATCCAGCTTTTGCGGAAGTTGATGTTGACACATAACAAAAAATTGTATTAGTAGCTGTGGTTTTTAAAATTAGAATTTTGAGCTTGATGACCCTAAAGGTCTTTTTACTCTTGTTTCTTTTGAAATTTAGTAAAAATGTATTTCATAAAGCAGCTGAGCGGGTAATGTAAAAAATATATTTTGAAAGGTTACCTTTGATATGGACTTTATGTAAGAAGATACGATAGGTACGTATGGACTCTTTTATGGTGAGTGTGGATTATCTACAACGTTTGACAACGGCTTTCCCAGTGACCATCAAGAAATTAATTCCAAAACATTCTCGTGACATTTGACATTTGACATTATCACAGTGCTTATGATTTTGACTCGCTTAGCAGTCCCATAGCCAACAAAAATGAGCGGTGCTGTCACAGCACTGCTAGCACTGCTGTGAATGTTCAACTCCGTTCAGGTGCGATCCACTAGTTATTGGCGCGAAAATTAGCCCATAAAGAATAGGCTAGAATACCATTGCCTAAATTTAAATGAGAATTATCATTATTACGCTTTAGGAATGAAAAAATACAGTGACACGACATTTTATTATTATTATAATTATTATTATTATTTGTTGGGATGACGTTTATTTATTAGTGGGATCATTAGTATAGAATAGAAAATATCTTTATTGATTCATTCTGAATGCAATAGGTGTTCAAATAACGTAAAAGTATAACATACATATGCCTGCAACGTACAAAGAACCGGTCCGAGTTTACTCGAACATGCTTTCCAATTTATCAATTAGTAGATGGGGAAAATGAGTAATTTCGTGGTAAATACTTTTCCTATGGTTATATTTCGGATATCTCGGGGGGAGGGGAGGGGGGTCCACCTGACGTCACTGGAGGTGAGGTAAATTATAGATAGGTCAGACCAACACATTACCACACAGTAATTATGGCAGGGCTTGCAATGCATTTGAGCGTGAATTTTCTATCATTTTTTCAAAAAAATTTTTTGCACAAAACCAAATAGGTTTTTGGGAAAGCAACCTGTCCGGTTTCGTTACTAAATTTAACACCTAAAACTTGCCTGAAGGTAGAAATCATCGATGGAAAGGATCCGCAGAAAAATTACGTTTTAGTCATTTTTCATTAAAAATGAGTTATTTCTAATTTTTTACCCTCCGCATTTTATTAACATTAATAACGACTACAATATATGTGAATTTAAAAGAAATCGTTTAGCCGTTTTTGAGAAATATTTTTTTGACGTTTTTTAGTTTTTTGAGAATAAACCCCCCCCCCCCCAAATTGAGTTAGCCCAAAATAAACCTGAGGCATGAATTGTGTAAACCTACATGCTAAATTTCATCAAAATCGACAGAGTAGTTTGCCCGGAAATCGATGAACAGACAGACCTACAGACAGACATTTCGTAAAAACCACTTTTTTGGGTTCCTGGGACCTCAAAACATGTAAATCCGTTGAAATCTCGGAATTGAAAATTTCGACCATCACAAAGCTTTCCTTATACTATATGTATAAATTGGAAAGCAAAAACGACAAATGTAAAATTTCAATATTATCAGCATTGTGGAACATGAGGGGATATCGGTTGTCAGCAACGGCTGCCTTGTTCCACATCATGTCCTCCAACGTCCAGATACAAACATTTTTCAAGAAGATGTTGCTTTAGTTGCCTTCTGAACTGTGCTATACCATCCACCGAGTATCTGGGTTACATTCATACCTGCTGGTTCTTTGTGCAGAGATCCCATTGTCCCATTGTCAGAGTACCCAGCCTTTCGAAATGTGGGCGACATGTTGCGTCTCCAGGGAGGCACCACAGAGGTATCGTATCCCCCTCCTCTGGAGCTTAAAAATTCTCTCATTATCGTGTTTGGAACTTGCTCCTCAGGGGACAATTCCCGTCCCCGTATCGTACTTTTTTTTTTTTTATAAATGGAAAGGTTAAATCGCATGCAAACAATTTAATGAATGTGTCCAATTAACATCTTCAATCGCCTCACTAAGTCACCTAATAGGTACTTGTGTCGAGTTAAGACACGTCTCCGACCGCAAGTTGTGTAAATACTCGCACAAGTACAAGCACGCTACCACATTGCCACCAGACTCCTGCCAATTCCGATCCAATGCGAAAACGTTTTTGTACGTTCTGACAGGATGTACAATGGCGACTTCGGTGGCAAGGTGGTAGCGTGCTTGTACTTGAGCGAGTCTACAGACCTTGTGGTCGGAGACGTGTCGTAACTCGACAGTACCAATTAGGTTGTTTAGCTTTGTAGAGCTCAGGGTGCACATGATTCAGATTGTTCTCCTGCCATGTCGCTGCACAATTCAATGCGTTTCCACAAGCTACGTTATTGGCAATGTCGGCACCTCAATTTTAACGTTCATCTTGAAATCCGTCAATGAACGGCTTCGGGAATTGAACGTATCAACTTTACCTTTTTCACATAGCCTATAATGAACCTCTTTCGCTTAGAAATCCATAGGGAAAATGACGTCAATACCGAATGTTTTGATTGGTAAGACACGGTTAGGCCAATGTTCTGATTGGTTGGGCGCAAGAATTTTCTTACCCGAAAGATGTCCATTGAATGTGAAAGTTGAACAAGTGTGGACATTATAGCCAATGGATTCAATTTTATATGATTAATTGGTTCGGCGACCGTCGTTGATATTCGGGTTTCGACAATGGATGGTGCTACTGCTACTTGGCGTCACGAATTGACTCAAACGATGAGAGCGTTGCCGTGTTTTCCCGATAATATATTATGAATCACAACTTAGTCTAAAAGCCGACGATTGATGTACCTGTCATCATAAATAATTCCTTTTTCATCCCACGTGAAATATCCGCGCGATCGTCGCACTGTGAAGTTGAATTCTATAAATGTGAGAGAACTGACTTGTTCAAAATTACTTCTCACTCGGGAATATTTTTTGAGTCTGAATGAAGCTATGAGAGTGTGCAACTCAAGGGCGGATTTTAGGGGGGTTCAGGCCCCTGACCCCCCCCCCCCCCAAAATTAAATGAACTTACACTAGATAATATGGATATACAGTGGGAATTAAAAATAATAATGTTTTTTAATGTTATAATCCACTGAATCTGCCCGCTGACCCCTCCCTAAATTGGAAGCAAAATCCGCCCTTGGTGCAACTAGAGTTCTACCTATATATATATAGCAGAGATGGGATATTTACTCCCGCCAATCTTCGTTATATAATATCAGAGCTTCGGCCAAAGAATGCGTCTTCTTTTGACCGATCACAGCACGCCTTGCAGCCAAGACGTGATTTTTTCTTGCTTCCATGCGTGCTGTGATTGGTCGAAGACGACGTGGCAGTTGGCGGCAGAAATTTAAAAACTAAGTTATACTTAGTGGTGGCGAATGTCCAATCTCTCCTACGTAGATGTGTGAGTGCAACAACTAGTTCTGGCTACTTTATAATACAACCGGTACGAATGAACACGTACATGCTTTCCAATTTATCTATCAGTATAGGTACCGTAATGGTAAACAATTGGCTGCCACATAGATTTCTTCAAAACCAAAATTTTGCCTTGAAAGGCACACGGTTCTGTTTTAGTACAGTATTTAAACAACTAAAACATTCCTGAAGTTAGAAAGCAACGGTAGAATTGTTTCTCAGAAAAATTACCTATTTAGTCATTTTCTATTAATATTGAGCCTTTTTATTTTTTACGCCCTAGACTAAACTATCGCGGGGGATGTGTCCTAGTGGGTTTATTTATATAAATATGCACTACAATATTTGTGAATATAAGAAAAACCGTTGGAGCCGTTGAGAAAAAGTGTTCAGTAATTTTTTTTTGTGGTTTTAGAAGTGTAACCCCTCCCCCCTAAAAGGTTATCAAAAAAATAAAAAAATTCACAGGAAAATATTTTTGTGAACCTATGCCGAATTTTATCAAATTCTAATGAGCAGTTTGGCCGCAAATCGAGTTACCGATCGACCGACGGGCGGACAGAGATTTCGTAAAAACAGTTTTTTGTTTTGTTTCTTGGGACCTCAAAACGTTTAAATCAGTTTAAATCTCTCTATCAAAAGTTTCGGCAATTAGAATGCTTTATATATAATAACGTATAAATAGGAAAGGAATAATGCAACTAGATGTGATGCATCTTCTTTACAATGTTGTCTACCTATCTTCCTAGCCCTAGTGTATCTGCTAATACGGTATATAAATAATCTATACTAGTTGCAATAGTCGAAGGTTTGTGATCTAACTGTCCTAGTAATCTAGAAACAGAGGCTAACGCCATACTAACCCCCGCCCAAATTGTGCATCCTAAAAGACCATTGAAGTATCACTCTGAGTGTGATAGCGTGGACGCTTTAGGGGAAACTTGAACGGAACGCCTCCCCATAGTACAAATTAAATGAACACACCCTTACTTCGTCTAAAACTACCCCAGAGCAGTTTCTCCTCCACTTTCTATCTAAGTGTCTTGGAAAAATATTATTAAACAAAACACTCCATATTTCCCCGCACTCATCCGTTCGATCAGTAGCGCGTGGCCGCCCCTATTTTTGATTATTATTGAAAACCATTCAGAATTTCTTTTAAGAGAAAATCGGGTACCCACGCCACTCGTTTCTTGCACAAAGTCGAATTTCACAGGAAATAACATTATCATAGAAATATTTCTCTATACATTTTGATACATGATATGTTGCCGTCACTAATACCTATTGGCCACAATATTCAAAATTAATTTGTTCAAAAAACAATTAGTAATGAGTCCGGATTTGGAAAGAATTTTAAAACTGTGGCCAATCGCTGTTAGTGATGGCCCCATGTTTATCAACATGTAAAGAAGTATTTCCTAATACCTATGATATTTTTTTTATACCTCTGCAATGAATATTTATTGCGAAATTCGACTGTACAAAAAAAAACGAGTAGCGAAGAGATTTCCTCTTAACCAATACTAACGCTGGAAAGAATAATCTATACATTATCACACTAAATCTGTCTGTCTTTGGACGGCTGTGGCATAAGTTATGCATAAGCGGTCATGTTCTACTAAGAGATATAGTGGTAGTAAAACGCTTGCTGGACCTCGCGGTACCTACCTCGGGTTTCCGGGTACTGCTGAAATGCTTATTCGCTTATAATTTGACTTCTAATCGACATACTTTTTAAACTTATTACTGTTTGGGAAAGGTGTACGAGAGAGGAAGATAAAGAAAGTTAAAAAAAATGAAATATATAAAAAATTGAGCCAGTTACGAAATGAAATCATTGGAAAATTTAATTCGAGACATTTAGAAGCTTCTATCAAATCGACTACTGCCTACATGTAGAAAATTGTCAATTTGAGAAAAAGATCATTTTAAGTGTCATTTAGGATAGTTTTCTTAAGCTTTACGAGCCAAAGAAGGAAAAGGCGATGCCCGACTAAGCGGGGATGATGCCTTTTTGTAGCTTATACTACAAAAATAAAAGCAGTAGTTTTTTTTATAGAAAACAATAACAAGGTAATTTTAGAGAGTATTAATATCGTTCGGGAGCTAAATTTAAAGTTTGTTATTGTTGGTAAAGGAGTAGAGGGAGTGGGGTGATGAGGAAGGGTTGCTTTACAAGTTTAGTGCCTTGGGCTTTTACCCCCACTACTATGGAAACAATACCTATTCGTATGTAATATTGAAGATGGGGAACTTTGGTTGAGAAGAAGGCTCTGTAGAAGTTACAGCTACTAATGAAGCAATGATTATTTTTTCATTTGTTTAATTTTTTAATTACCTTTTATAAAACTACAAATGAACAGTAGAACTCGGTTTTAAGAGATTTGGTCGTGCCAGGCTAGGTGTACTTTTGTAACAGAGGTATGTGAGGTGTGTAAAAGTCCTCTGTATTTTTGTGTCGAAAGAGTCGAAAAGCTTTATAACCGATGTGGTGTTCTTTAGTAAGTGAGTTACATTTCAATGGCCCCGTATGAAGCTTCGACGGGACGAATCAAAACCTTCTTAATTATCAGAGTTTCTATCTTAACCGAGTCTTCACTAGCCGCGCTCTACCATCGAGGGGTTGTAGATCTTTATCAATATGGTGGCTAGTGGGCCTGCACAAGGTAAGTAAGCAATTTGGCCGGGTGAAGAGCCTGCACAAGCTAAGTACAGAGTTTTGACCGGGTCCAGGTATCCATTCTGCTATGCTGCAATGTTTAAGACTTCGATACTTTTACATTGGTACTTATCTCTGATAGTTGGCTTACGGTTAACGGGAGCCCCATAAGGGATATTATAGCTTATAGCTCCTGCCATTCCAGTTAATATATTTCTATGAGTTCTAAAGTACCATGAAAGTAAACTTGGGTAAGTCAACCTTACGCCATTGTGACAATGGCAAGCATTGTCGCATGATTGACGCATGCGTGGGTTGACTTCGGGAACCTGTACCAGGTTGCCAGCGGCCAAAATGTCCGCAAAATTTATGAGGTCATTGGCAAGGCAAGGTTCAATGTAGTAGGCCTGCGTCCTTAAAAAGCCCATTTAAAAAAGAAAAGTGTAGATAATGATAATAGAGTTTTGCCCTCTTCCACTTCCCCAGTGTTATAACAGCTGGCCGATTTCTTGTAAAACCGATAAAGTGTCATTGTGAAATCTTAACAAAGTTACTCAACTTCATTTATTTTCGTATTTACTTGCATTGTAATTCTAAGATACTTCAAAAATAAAATAAAAATTCGAAGAAGTGTTAGGTTCCCCGGTTTTATAGCCCTAAACGGTCTTAAGAAGTTGTGTTTTGCATGATAAAATTATAAATTACATTACTGAAACAAAATTCGCTTACCAGCCACAATCTCTCCGCTGTTCGCGAGAGAATCGTTTTTGGAAGGCTGCCCGCTTTTTTTCAGAATTCCGAAAATATAAATTTGATTGGGGTGTCGATCCAAAAATTCACCCTATGTGTAGTTAGAAACAAATTTAAATTCAAAGGGGCTATTAATTTTGCCGGGCATGTAGGATTGCGAGTTGACACTAGCCGTATAACCCCATTTGTTTTAACAACTCCCTCTTTTTTTTTTATTCTTTTTCTTCCTTAAAAACAAGGCAAGGTTTATTGCTATTTTTAATTATTTTGGCTGGGTTCCTTTCTAGAATAAAGCTTCAGACCTTAGGCAGCAGTCCAACTCTGCATTTATTGACCTGGTTGCTTCTTGCCACGAACTAGGTTGAATGCAATGTGGTTTAAAAAAAAATAAAAAAATTGAAGGTACAGTAGATGCATGAACTTGATACTTTTTATTGCTTTACAATTTATACGTAGTATAAGGAAAGCTTTGTGATGGTAAAATTTTCGGTTCCGAGATTTCAACGGATTTACACGTTTTGAGGTCCCAGGAACCTAAAAAAGTGGTTTTTACGAAATGTCTGTCTGTCGCTCTGTATGTCTGTCTGTTCTTTCTTATTGCTTTCATATTTAAACGTTTGTTGAAGGAAAGCGTCGTGATGGCCGAATGCATCCGTTCTTTGGTTTTCGACACTGTTACCTTACCTCATTTCTCATTGTTAGGGAAAAACGTCCCACAAAACACTAATAGAGCCGTGTTCAAAAGAGGGAATATATTACTAATCAATGGATAGTCGCGTGAAGAAGTTTTATTTTACTGAAGTTACCATAAATCATGTTAAAACTACCTGTTAAATCATATATTTTTATTTTGAAAAAAAAAAACGGTACTCGTGCCCTAACTTGGTTAAGTCACGCTGACGCTTGTTGCATTGTGTCAATGGTAAGCATGTCTTAATAGTAGCTAGTGTAGGTTGATATCGAGGTCGTGTACCAGCTTGCCAATGGCTAAAATTCGTACGGAAGCAATACCAGTAATGCCCAAAAATCAGTGGTGTCGCTGGCAGGGTGAGTTTCAATGGGTCACTAAGGTGATGTGATGTTGCGTTCATAAAAGCAGTTTATTTTCCTGGACCCAGGCTTTTTTAAAAAGTAACTGAATGCAGTATGTAGTAAATTAAATGTATTAAAAAGCCAAGGCCCTCTGTGTGACTTGACTGGAGCACCTTTTTTCTTTGTAAAATGTCTTTATACTTCACTGCACCCGGCACTTCTCTTAATTATTATTATTTTTTAACCAATCAGTAATAATTTATTCAAAAACCAAAGCCCTCTGTGTTACTTGGCCTTTTTACTTTGCAAAATGACCTTCTATTTCACTGCTACCTGCCTTTCTCTTAATTATTATTATTTTAATCAATCAGAAAGAAAATGTTAAACTATAAAGGAAAATGCAATATAACGTAAGTGCAGGGACCGAACCAGCTCATTTTTCGGGGGGAAGGTATTTGGGGATCAAAATAGAAAAAACAGATGTAGTAATGACGAAATAATTAATTAACTTACAATTGCTTTACTAAATTTGGGGGCGGGGGGGGGGGAGAGAGAGCTACCCCCTTGTATCAGTCTATGCGTAAGAGCAGAACTAACTTCACAGTAATATTAGTTATAATAACACAGAAACGGCAGTCACTGTTTTAAAAATTCATTTTACTACCTAGTCGAAAAAGTGAAAAAGAGTTTGAAGGGCCCCTAAAGGGTGTAGAAGAGTTGATTACTTGGCCTCTGGCTATCCAATAACATTTAAAGTAGAGAGATAGCGGCAAATGTGAGTAGCCAACATTCAAATGCCCTTTACCCACTGCTGATTTTTTGTGTAAAAGGTTATAAAAACAAGCGAATGTAGAAATGAGGAAAACGGAACTTTTGAACTTAATGTTTGTTGATACGGTATCTGAAAAATTAATGGTCACTCTCGCCTTCTTAGGTTCTGTATTTTTTTTTACTCTGGTGAATTACTTTGGTTTGCTTTCACTGTACTTAATTTTTGCTTTTCTGTACTTCTGGGCTGTTGAGTTTTTGGGAATTAAAAGTTCAAGAAGGCATTTGAGCCCTCTGTGAACATCTATGTAGGTATTAAATTAAGACTTTCTGTTCTATTACTAAGCCTACCTGGCGGAGTTAGGGCTATAAAGCCCTCTCTTGCACTCAACTAGGAAAGCCCGGGACTGCCTGCTTTGCATGCCCTCCGAAGCATGGCCAGAAAATGTAACTAGTGTACGACTTGAACCAACAACATTTCGGGTGAATGTCAGAGTCCGTACCACTACTCTACATGTCCATTATGTATTAAGAGTCAACCTGGCACCCATACACGGGGTTATGTTCTATGTTTATTCCTCAAAGTCTTAATAAATAATAAATAAATAAATAAGGACTTTTTTTGTTCAATTACTTTACATGATAAATCGATCATTGACAATGTAAGAAGAAAGGGTGTTCTTCTGCCTTTTTTATACAGTACGCGGTCGTCTCTAATCTCGATTGTCCACGATAGTGTAAATCCTTCCACTTTGGACCGCACACCATTCGTTTTTTACACAAGTCTCTTTCTAATTAATCACTGTTTTTCAGTGCAGGTGACGTCCACTTACTATCAAAATGTAGAGGAACATTTTTTCATCGTCTCGATGCCAGCGTTTCTATCGATATTTCTTGTGCAATTTGATAATTTACTCGTGCGTTTTCCCCTCGGGTTGTATCATAAAATCATTTAATTAATAAGTTATGACTTTGTATTCTATTAATTAATAATTTAAACCAACCTAGTTGAATTAAGAGCTGCCAAGCCCTCCTTTACACTCAGCTAGGGTGATCCCGCCTGCATCACGTGGCATTGGAAGCATGGTTCGAAATTGCGTGAATATCGAAGTGGCACTACAGCCTTCTTTATGCTAAAGGTAGGAAATTCACTCATTGTGAGCTATTCCCAATGCTAGGAGTTGACTAATTCGATATTATTTTTATTTTTTACATTCACTAATTCCGTTTCACACTAATGTATTTCTTTGTCTCTTTTATACACAAACGCTAACTAAAACAAAGTTGAAATTACATATTTTATTTAGTTGCAGGGATTTTTTTCCTAAAAGCATTGAGGTGACCCCGAAATTTAAAACTGAATGTAACGTGTTTTCTTATAATGGAAAAATATTAACTTTTTCAGTTCAGAGAAAAAGGGGAGATATTTCCATAATGTTTATGAAAAATTAATATATTCCATCCCCCTTCTTATTCCAAACAATTTTTTTTTTAATAATTATGCACAAGAATGAACTGCTGGCATTTTTGGGGTTACTTCCCGTACAGTTGAATGATATGTTACTGAATAAGAGATTAGCTGTGAACCAGTTTTAATAATTAACTCTTGGGAATGTATCTAAAATTCTGAAGCATAAGGTCTAAACATCCGTTTTCTACCCTTTGTCTGTGGGTTATCTCTCCCCCCTTTTTGGGGCTTTCTTTCTAAGCTTCGCAAAAAAATGAGCTGAACCGGCGAAACAAACGGCTTAGCTTCAGGTCAGAGATAAATTTAATTCCGCAGTATCAGTAGCCTGATCCACGTTAAGGTTTAAGGCTTTAGGCAATAATTATCGTAGTTGCTGGTCTCAATTACAGACTCCGGCATAGTCCTGTTGGTAGAGTACTGGACAATGAACCGGAAGGACGAGGTTCGAGACTCATTAAGCAATGGAAAAATTTTCTGCTGGGCCTGGGTCTACGCAACCCTAATGGGTACCTTATTTTCACGGGTGGGTGGGCATGTTGCTGACCACATCATCGCACGTCGTGGTATGACAACCCAGTGTAGGCGTTACAACTGCTCTATTTCTTTTAAGGTTTCTATTAGTTCTTTTTTCTTTTTATGGTCAGCAGGGATTTTGGGCTACCGGTGGAGGTTAGGTGTCTATAAGCGGTTGGATGGACCCAGTGCAGCGGAAAATTTTTCCTTTTGCATAGAATTTCGAAATATCTAATTCACTTTTGCCCAGTTCTCTACGTCGGTGTCTCTGGCTCCCACTTAAATGGCTGTTGGTTCAACTCCCAACTTTACCAAACTTTTTGGCCATGCTTTTGAGACTGCTGGGACTTGTGTGCCATCTTATTTTATTTATTTATTTCGTTGCTTAGGGTCTAAGTCACTTTTACCGCCATCCATTAAAACTAGCAACCATTGAAAGGGTAGTTCTACCGTCATAAAATGAAGGAAGTGGCCGCCGCTTCATTACAGATTTAGCCCTGCTAGGTATCGCATTGTTTTCAAGTGAATTTATTATTTATAAAGTTTTCAATTTGTAATAACAAGCTGAAAGAGATTTCACCGGAATTTCTCTCTCTCTCTTTATTTGTGTTATCTCAACTTCTCTAAATAACATTTACCGGGTCTGGTGAATCTATTGAACATTCTGGTGGTACTGTACAGGGGTTTTGGAGGGTGATTTGATTTGAGGCGACCGGTATAGTGCAGTAAGTAGAGATGTGGGCTATGAATTATAAAGCCGAGGTTCGTAACTCGCCATCAGTTGTAAATTTTTCTACCGGGTCTATGTCCATAGAATGCTAATGGGTGCCTAACCTCCACCGGTCCACCAAGACAAGCAAAAAAGTGCTGGAATTTTAGCCCATTGCCTTCAACCTTGTTGTAATATTTCGCCACAGTCCCATTATAATTTTTAATCGACCCGCTGAACTAGATTGACCATGCTTGGTTTTTGAAGGGCTTTTTATGTACTTAAACCTATTTGTCGCGTGTGGTCCATTAAACTTTGCCCTATCAATGACTCCACTGATTTTTGGGGCAACATCTGCATTAATTTTAGCCGTTGGCCAACTGGTACACTTCCTCAATTTCAACCCATGTCCCATGGCCGTCCCCAGATGGGTGGTCCATGGGGTCCGGACCCCCCCCCCCCCCGAAACAAATTTATGTATGTAAACCTGTATGGTTTGAAAAATTTATCCATTAATTCATTAATAAATAACGTTAAAATGTTTTTTTAGACCCCCCCCCTCGAAATCAAAACCTGGGCACAGTGTCACACTTGAGCCAAGTTAGTCGCCGTGTTTGGTCTAGAACATGGCCGTGCCCAGGGGGGTGGTCTAAGGGGTCCGAAGTTTGAACACTTTCATAAATAAATTACGTAAAAACTTTTAGACCCCCCCCCCCCCCAAATCAAAACCGTCTAGTAGAAGTATTTGTTGGAGATAAGAGAACCTTTGTAGACGTCGATACAGCAATTACCGCGCAACTGTTCCCGTGTCCTAATAAGAAACTCGGGGCAATTTCACACAGTGACAGGAAATAAACTGCAAACCCATGGTCTCCATTCTAGCTCCCCCAAATAGCTTTACTTATTTCAATGCCCACCCCATTGTCCGAAAGTTGGGAAGCGTGGGGAGGGGGGGGGGTGGCGGTTGGGAGAGGGGGTATTGAAGAATGCCATTGTGAGTGTCTATGACGTGGCGATTCGTCACCTGCTGCCACGTGATCGCTGACTGCTCCAGGCTGACGTGACGCTTTAATGACATCGTTATACCAAATAAAGGCACGTGGGGTTGTCACATGACGCTACTGTTGTGTATGCTTGTTTTTTTTACATTTTTAATCAGGCCCTGCTGTCAAAAACAGCGGGTTTTTTTTTATTCCCTGCGTGTGTGGACATTGCGTCCCTCTGGTTACACCTTTCTTTACCTTCGGCAGCTGTGTCAGCTCCTCGACTACGGCTTGTTTTTCTTTCGCTATAGTCCGGGTGTCATTCGTCCACTCAAATAAGGGCGATCAGGTTATTCTTAACTATACCTTCAACCCTCGACGTCGATGGCCAGGTGGTAACGTGCTTGCACTTGTTTGAGTCTTTACACGCCATGCGATCGGAGACGTGTCGTAACTCAACACAGGTACTAACCTACAGAGGTGACTGAAGAGGTCAATCAGATACATTCATTAAATTGTTTATATGCGATTAACATGTTTTAAAGAAACAAAAAAAGTTTTTGTTGTTATTTCTATTGTGTTATTGCTTTCCCATTTATACGTTGGTATAAAGAGTGCTTTGTGGTGGTCGACAACACTCATTCATCTCGGGGTTGCATGACGTTCAATCTACGAACTCCTAACTAGTGGAGGTCAGTTTCTACTTTGTCCTTCCAGCAGTTCAGAGGAAGTAATCAAGATTACTCGATGTTAGTGACCCAAAATAGCGCCTAACGCATAAATACAAGAAAATCTTGTTATTAATTTAATGTAATATTAATTCTAATTTTTCTTTCTTCTGTTCCTAGGTGCACAGTTCGGAGTCAGTGCCAGAAAGCGAGCCACAGCCCTCCTCGATGGCTGTCCCTAGGTGGGGGACAGCAGTGTATTGATTTTGAACAAGTTCTTCCGGATCGAATTCCCATCACACAAAGAACTACGGTAAGTTGATAGGATATCACAACCCTCGACTTAGTACCTTGACCTCGACGAGAGTTATATGTTAAATACAGCAAAGCCGTTTTTACCTAAAACATTTTTTTTTATTTCTCGAGAATCCGGATACATAATTAGCAACCCTTGTAGATTTGGTTTTATCGGAGCTTCACAGGTGACGAGGCTCCATGCACTATAACTTATTGTTTCAACCCTAACTTAATAGTATCTGGACAATATATAAACGAATAAAAACTACCTTTGCTGTGTTGTATAAAGTGTCAAACATTTAATAAGAACACATCCGGCTTCGCACGATTATTCATCATCATAGAAATATAGCATTAACAAATCAATAGACGTTCTGCCAACTCCACAACAAATAATCACAGTAACATTAGGGGTCTTCATAGTGTTCGTGTTATCGAGTTATCGAGTTAGATGTGCTATTCAAGTTAATCGTGAGTGGACCTCGGCAGTGAGTTATCATGCTATATCGACAGAGTAAACAACGTGGTAGTAGTCAGACGTTCGTGGCACGGGTTTAAAGAAAGTGGCAGAACTCATTTTAGTGCCTCATTTGTTTATATTTTTTGTTCATTTTGGTTATTATAATTTTAAGTATTTACGGTAATTGCTTGTGATAATAGATTATACAAATAAATTTAAATACTACAATTTTTTAAACGTGTGTTTCAAATCAATCGACAAAAACAAATATGGCGGCGGTCAAACCTGAGCTATAGCAAGGTAAATCACACGTTAACCAACTTGGAAGTGGGTATATGATAGCACACTGGTTAGCTGGTAATCGGGTTATTGGTGTGTTAACTTAGCTTGATATAACACACAACCAGGTATAACTCGATAACACGAACACTGTGAAGACCTCTATTATATGTCATGTTTCGTTGTTTTATTTTTATGTTACAAGTGATGATGGAATCAGGGACGGTTTCAGAAAAAGTTTTCGGGGGGGGGGGCGGTGACCTGAAAAATATCGCGTTTCCCTTACTTGAGTAACAATTTCTCTTCATTTCCTTCAAAAGTTCATTCTATCTAGTATAAAGCTATTTTTCTCGGGGGGGGGGGGGGGGCGACCGCCCCACCGCCCCCCCCCCAAGGATCCGTCCCTGGATGGAATAGTTTGATTGTTTTATAAGCAACATTTTGGCATACACTAATAAACGTGTTTACACTATGTTTAAAAAAATACTACTAAGCTAACAGTGGCTTTAGAACAATTTATTCCTTATTTATTTATTGGGTTGTGTGTTGTAGTAGAAGTTGGACTATAAAAAGGTCGGTAACCACAACCCTAGATCATATTGTGTTAAAAGGAAAGTTCACGATTATTATAAATGTCGTTATTATTATTACACATTGCAAGACATGACGATAAGCATTCGTTTTAATAAAATGACAAATTTTCCTAGGCAGACAAATCATGAAAAGTTCTTAGCTCCCGTAAGAGATGATTTTTTTTTTTTAATATTGCCCTTTTTATTTGTGAACCCCCATTTCCGTAGCCATCATAGTCTGGTGGGTCACCATAATATTCCAAATGGAAATTGGAGCTTTAGGGATGTCAACCATACAAAAAATGACCAGTAAAAGGCCCAGAAGAAATTTGAATCTGAATGTCAATACCACGCGTATTTTAAGCTCTACTGATTGAACTTCCAAAATCGACAAAACTCCTTTTGGAATAGTTTTTCTTTGGAAACATTTTGAGACATCTCAGAATCTTGATGTATTGCTTTCTTCACTTCTTGATGGAATAAAAAAATGTATATATATTTAATGATGGCATCTTTTTATCGCATTTTGGATGTGCATTGTGCAATACGTACCCTTCTCACGCTTCGTGTATTGCGCCTTGAATTGCCACGTATGCTTCTGGAGGTAAATAAAACGATTCTTTTCTTCTTTGAATGCCTCTCTTATCGAAGATTGGCGATCATCATGGCAATTTGGACCTTAGAAACTGCTGCTCTGAGACAGGAAGTCGTGCTCTTGCCAAACCACTTTTCTCTGCTGAGAACCCTCAGTCCTACTATCTTCCCGTGGCTTATTGCATGCAGAAGGCGATACTTCTTGTTCCTCATATGTTAGTTGCCGTTTTTTAACCGTCAGCAGGCTTGGTTCACTTGGCTTCTGTAGCCATTCACCTCAAAACCTCAGCATTAGGGACACGATCTTTCAAGGATATGGGGGGCAGACGGACGGACAGATTTTTTGAATTGAAAATAGATATTAAATATTACTCTACTGAATCACAGGTCAAGCAAACAGAAGACTACCACTGGTTCCCTTAGGAGGATATGACCGTCTATGTATAACCATAACGTATGCCATAGCCGCTTAGATTTAGTGGGTTAACTTAATATAGAGATATCAGGGCGAAAGTTATATCTCGTAACATTTTAATTCTTATTGCGCTCGCGCCGTCGCCCTACCTCTTTAAAAGTTCTGAGATTCTGGGGAAATTACAAAAAAATCAGATGGAGCTATTGAAAAGGTGGATGGAATGATAAATGAAGAGACCAGCTTTTCCGAATTTGATGATTTTGATAGATAGCTTCCTTCCTTCTTCCCTTTATTGTTCCGAGTATTTAAGATATTTGCGATTGCAGCATTGGAATTTTGAAAATAAGTTTGGAAAATTATTGTTTGAGTTTGAATCTTATTAAGTTTACTTATATATTTTTTCTATTTAATTATTATACTGTCGAACTCGGAGACTCGGATTAGGGAGAAACACCGATATTGAAGAAGATTCTTTTGATAGGGCTGAATATACGTTTTATATGGAACACCACGTCGGTTATAAAAGAACTTTTTTCGTCCTTTTCGTTTTGTGATTTATAATGTTTTTTTTTAAACAAACAATTTATTGAATGTATTTGATTGACCTCTTAGTCGCCTCTGTAGGTTAGGACCCGTGTTAAGTTACGACACATCTCCGATCGCATGGTGTGTAAAGACTTGCTCAAGTACAAGCACGCTACCGCCTTGCCATCGATGTCGAAGTGATGTACAATTCTTGAAGATCATTGTTCAAGAAAGCCTTCCCCCCCCCCCCCCGGTAAATTCCTGGCTGCGGCCTTGAGTGTCAGTAGCTATTGTATTGCTTATGCGTACGTAGGTAAGGAAAATATTTAATGCTACTAATTATTAATGCATAAAAAATTCTACAGTATGTATTTATGGTTTTTGTCGCCTCCTGGAGCATATCCGCTATTGCGTCCCCGAAACCAATACTCATTATTTTGTAGCATATGAATGTCTGACACTTAGTATTTACTGACAGTTACAGCTCTATTATGTACAAGAACCCGTCAGTTAGTTTGGATGCTCAGCATTTGGACTTAATTAGTTTGTGCCTTCTCTTTGAAGTTAAATCAAAATCTGGCTGAGGTGGAGTTAAGCTTTGAATGAGGTTCCGGACACCGGATTTATAGTTAACTCGAGAAAATGAATCAATACCAGACAGCGCTGGGAGCCACATGAATTTGAATTTATTAACAAGAGAAATTGCCAGATTAACCTTATCCAATTTACCATAAGCGGGATAATTTAAGCTGCTACATCTGCCAACAGGTGCTTTGATTTTATTGTTATATCGCCCGCTGTAGGTATGGGATTTTATTATATTATTTCGTTCACATTATTTATTTATTTATTTTTGGTTTAAGCTTGGGTTGGGAATTTGCGCTAGGAAATTGGGGATGTTTACCTATTATTTTGTGGGAGAGGGTTATCCGCTCTGTAGTGTAAGTAGTGGGGGGGGGGGGGGTTAAATTTTGAAGAAGAGGCCGGTGGCTCTTAGGAATTGTATGATGTTATCTCTGGCTGTTGTTTTGTTTCCTAGCGCTTAATTTATTTTGTAGAAACTCGTAAGAGAAGGAGGAAAACTTTCGAGTTAACTAACTAACATGATAATACGGGTACATAATAAAAAACTGTCCGATTAGAAACGAAATAGGTCGTTATTTCAGGCAATTTTTTTTTTTTCAATTTTGAATCAAGAGATTTTTTCGTCTTTTGTTATCTTTTATATTAAGATGACATAGTATACAGACTTTGTTCACCCCTGGTTTGACGCCAAATCCGGCTCTATTTGCTATGTATTCAAGTTACTATGAAAGTTTTTAAAAACAGTCAATGCAACCTGTAAGTAACTGGATTATACATTCTATGAATATAATATAATATTTTAATGTTTAGTACGCTCCGGGCAGTACTTTTATTTCTGGAAGTGAACAAACCATTGCACCGGGGGAATAATTTATGAAAAATGAGTGGCTCAGTCATTGAAACTTCTCTGCGAATTAATACATAAGCATCATGAAATTAGGGGTGTCCAATGCAACGCAAAGCAACAAAAAAAATCATGGAAATGGCCAATTTGCGAAACTGCGCTGCTGCCCTGTAAATAACAGAGACTATACATTATGATATCTATAAATAAATAATGGGTTTTTTGTTGTATTACTAAGCCCAGCTAGCGGAGTTCGGGCTATAAAGCACACTCCTACACTCAACTAGTAAGACCCGGGCCCGCCTGTGTTACATTCCCTCCGAAGTATGGTCAGAAAATGTAGTATGTGCGGGACTCGAACCAACAGCCTCAGTCAGAGTTCGTACCATTGTTTTGACCATCTAGATGTATATTTATAGCGCTTTCACTCAATTTGGATAGTGGTAATATAATTTCTACATAATATGGAATATTATATTTGTAATATGTAATATTTGTCCATTCTGTGATTTCAACCAGGGAAGCTCAACCCAATACAAGGAATATATTGTGTATGCAAGGACCCTCAGCAATCGCGGGGAAAGTAAAATATGCGTTCGGGGGCTCCTAAACTCGTCGCTCGAGTCTCTTGGGGGTTCGGGGGACAGTTGAGGGATGATGGGTATAGGGGGATCCCATTCTCCTGTCGGCCTGTCGATTTGTTACATCCTGTACGTCTTTGGGACACCTTTTCAATTTGTCATCCTCAAATGTCGGCTGATCTTCTTCTGTCAGACCGTCTAGTTCGTCTTAACGCATCGTTGAATATGAGTGTTTGCCATCGGGTTGTCTGACGTGGGTTAAGACGAGATGGATCTAGCTGAGGGCTTAAGTGCTTTTGCTGGAAATGATTAGGTTGTTTGTCTCGATGATGGAGAAGTGACGCTGTTTTGGGTTTCATCAAATTAGGAGACACGCTCACTATAATTGCATCCGACAACCTGCCGGTAATATCACGACGAAGATGATGAAGATGTAAAATGCGGGCTCATGGGCTGTGCCTGATTTGAAAATTTAGATGAAAAATGTGAAAGATTTTAATCAAAGTTTCATCTAAACGGTTCACGAGTTGCTACTGTACCTGCTAGATACAATCTTAGAAGTCTACGTAGTACCACTGAAGATGTCGACGGCATATGTTGACAGAACGTTTGAAAGTACGCTTTCAGATCGACTATGATGTCAATTATTCTGCTTCATCAACCTGTCGATAGAAGCTGGGTTGTAGTGGATAATTTATTCTTTATTCTTCAACAATGCATTGGAATAGAATAAAACATGACAAGTACTGCTGCAGTATATGTGAATTTAAAAGAATTAAAAGTTTTTGTAAAAAAGTTTCTTTAGTCGTTTTTTGGGGTTTAAAACCACCTAAAAAGAAGTTATCCACACAATGAAAAATAACAGAATACTAGACATGGCCTACAGACGTCTCAAAAAGGTACAAGTACATATAGGGAAGAACTTGCAGACAGACCAATTGGTCTTGCAAGACTTCAGACATCCTGACAAAAACATTAAATAAATAGAAGAAAAAAAAGAAGAAGAAAAAAGCCACTGGAAAATATTTTTGTGAACCAACATGCCAAATTTCATCTAATTCTATCGAATTTTTATTTGGCCCCAAATCGAGTAACAGACAGACTAACCGATAAACAGACAGGCACATAGTAATATTCCCAGGGACCTCAAAACATGTAAATCCACTGAAATCTCGAAAACGAAATTTCGACCATCAAAAACTGTTCTTCATACTAGCGTATAAATAGGAATGAAATAACAGGGATTTTAGAAATTTCTGCTGACTTAGTGTATTGATTTTCTTTGGTACACCAGTTGAGTTCACACAAGTCCAAACGAAGATGAATGATCGGGCGAGGGGGATGTAAAATACACCACCTGCGCTCTCAATCATTCTATATTCCGCCGCTTTCCCGCCCAAATTTCAAATCAATCAACAAATACTCAACTAGTTATTTATGAACACATTTCCTTCTCAACAATTTTCAATTTTATAACCATGTTGAAAACTCGTCATATCAGTGCAGTTTACCTGCAAAGCTGAAATGTTCGCCCTAACTTAAATTTTTCCAGTTTTTCTTTTCAATTCTGCAAGGTTCCTTTGCATTTCGTTAAAAGCTCGATCGATAACCCATTTTTTAAAGCGTCAAATTCATCTTTAGTCTTCATTTTTAATGGTTGTGTCAAGCTTCATCATTTTATGAGTTTCTACCAAAAATATTGTGAAATGAAAGTTGTAGAGGTCTATTTCATACATTTGTAATGTCATAGGGTATTTTTAATTTTGGTGTTGCGATTTAGAATTTTACATTGGATGATATCTTAGTCCTCAGTAATTTTTAAATTATACTAACAAACCAAAAATTAAAACTTATGATATTATGTATGAACTTGTCTACAATTTTAATATGCTAAATCCTTAAAAAATGCAATAAAAAATTGGAGTGCCAATTTTCTACGTTCCATATTACATTTAAAAAAAAATTATAAATTGGGAATGAAACTGTACTTGTGCTTCGGTCTAAGTCCTTTATGTTGGCTACCTTGTAGTATTATATGGTATATATAACACTGACATTAAATTAACTTTGGTTGAAGAGGTAACCTCCTCGTTATAACCGAAATTAGAGGATATGGAAAAACCCGGGCTTGGCGGGATTCGAACCCACGATCTACGCCTAACCGGGGCGTCGTCTTGTGGTCCAGCGGATAAGACGACGCCCCGGTTAGGCGTAGATCGAGGGTTCGAATCCCGCCAAGCCCGGTTTTTTCCATATCCTCTAATTTCGGTTCTTTATGTTGGCGTTCGTGTTTCTATAGATTTCAGCTTTACTTCACATAAAACTAACTGTCTATGCGGGGCCACGACGCCTTAATTCATATACGCTACAGTACTCGCACTTTATATTTTTGATACATAATAAATTCCCTTTAGGCATCTCTTTACTTGGAAAACAAAGAAATAAAATCCTCTGTAGGTCGTGAAAGAAGTGTCATATTAGCGACGTAAAATCTTTTTTTCCAAAAATTGCAAAGCGGCAGTAATTAAATTCCCCTGGAGTAACTTAATTTTGAATTCTGTATTGCTTCTTGTACTTTTTTTTTGAGCCCTGCAGCGCTTTTCCCATGAAAATTATTCTGGTTTGAAAGCTGCACGATGAATGGCTTCCCGCTCTTTTGGAGGAAAATAGAGCTGAGGAATTTTTTATTAGTGTCTACAATGGTCGGGCAAGTAAACAAACTAAGCAAAATAATGAAAAGCCCAATAAAAAAGTGGAGAAAGGATGTGGGGGGTACGGCGCCTCAAGTCTACATATTCCCTCAATCAAACGGCTTTCTTTATCACGACGCTGTTAGATTTCGATTATTTTTCTATTTTTATTTGCGGGGAAAAGCGTTGCCGCGCGTGATAATTAAGCATCGAAGATAGCTGTGAAGTAAATCCGATAGTTAGTATTGTTTAAAGGCAAAATTGAGGATAACAAGGATTCCGATCAGGGCAGGAAGTGGCTTTCACCAAAGTGGTTGTTGGTTCGAGTCCTCACTACCTTCATTTTTTTTTAATCATGCTTCTGAGGGCATGAAAAGCAGGCCATCCTGGTTGTATGCAAATTAAGAGTAGAATATTTATTATATGCCAACAACAGAAATAAATGGATCCAATAACGAAGGCATTTACAATAACAACATAGCAATTAGCAATTTACAACACTGAAATATTTAACAATTAAAATTGAAAGTAATTAGGTAAGCGTTAATAAGCAATCGTTAATTCATAAAACCTCGTAAACAAATTTTAAACTGTGGTAAGCTACAAAAAGGGACTAGATCACTATGTTCGCTAATTGTTTTTAAAATTCTAGACAGTGGAGCCTTGGATAGTGAGTCAGCCACAAGCAGAGTTCTTAATCTCACATTGACTCTGAGCTGAACCCTTTCAAGTATGGTGGGGGCATCTAGCGTACTGTTTAATAACTTGTGGAAGAATATACAGTCCGTCTTAAAGTATTGTTTAAGGCGAATCTAGCCCCTAAGGCAAAACGAAAGTGTCTGAAGCCCATCTTTCTAAACTTGGGCTATTAATGTTTTGGAAAACTATCCTAAACGGCTCTCAAAATATTAATTTTCCTTAAATAGATAATTTTTTGCTGTATTTCCCTATCATTTATGTAACTCGCTCTGCCATGCCCTACAAGGTGAGTGAATTAATAAATTGAGATAGATAATATGCGGCAATTATATGTTTGTTCGTTTCGCCTCTGCGCTGTGCTTGTGATGATGTTACATGATACTCAATAATTGATTAGAATTATAAATCTGCGAACCTTTTACTCAGATTCCTGCTAATAGCTACTGAATATTTCTCTCAGTCCGCTCTCTTCTTTCATGAATCTCAAATTCGCTCCAAAGTAAAATCAATTCATTTTTCCAAGCGTTGAACTTGGCCATTATTTTCTCTCAACTTCATCACTTTTTTATTGGAAATATTTTCCCTACAGGACTCAGAATGTTGGGACATTAGTGAGTAATATCGTGACTGGGAAACCGCTTGTGATTTATTAAGAAAACGCGTGGGATACGCTCGTTTGCCAACAAAGTAAAAATCGCCTTACGTATTAATCTTATGATTAGTTTGCACGCCTCCCCTCTATTTGTAACTATTAAATTATATCGCCGCACATTCGTATTGTGCGATTACGGTATTAAGGTTATGCTTGGCTTGGCTTTTGAACCTTTTGTTTTTTTTTCCTTTTTTTGCGGTATGTACCCCCTGGGCCCCCTGTCCCTATACTACTTCAGTTGTTCCTCAAGACCTATCTTCTTGTGTTCGTGAGGGACCCTTTTTGTTTACACCTTTCTCAACTCTGGCAGCTAGGCTCCATTTTTGCTCCGGTCCGGGTATTCGTTCCGCAGCGTTGCCACTCGACAACCGCCTCATAGACGCTCGCATCATTGCCAACGGTTTTTTGTTTTTTTGTTTTCCAACGCCTGCTTTGAGCATTTCTGCTTGAAGCTTAAAAACTTCGAAATGGCATAAAAGAGTTACCATGGAAACAATTTATTGGAGGCCAAAAGATGTTAAAACGCGTTAAACTTCGAGGAAGTCTCACCCCAATGTCTCGTATTGTAATTTTAAATTCTATCTTGTCACTGTATAAGTTCCCGTATGATATCTTAGGCCAATAAATCAAATTCTAGGCACTAGGTGTGATACCTACCAATTTTCCAATATTTACGACGTAATAGTAGGGTGAAATAGAATTATATTCCAGGAAGAAATGAATGGGGAATTTTTCAGAAAGTCTAAGTGATTACTAGATAACAAGCCTACCTGGAGATTTTAAAGTGAGAGAACCCGGGAGGCTGGCCGGGGCTAAGCTGTGAATAACCAATCGCAACGAGTTGAAACGCAAAGGGCCAATGAGAGGAAAGGCCTAATACTAGGCCAGAGGGTTATCGGTGGGTAATAGACCTGCAATCATGAAATTCCAGGGATACTTATTACAGGATGCTTGCCGGTTGTATGGGCCACGATTTTCAATTTCGTGTTGGATTCCTCTGATACTGCCTTCCTCCCCTTCTCTTAAAGACAATGGCTCCGTTTGAACGTTCTATCAAGTTCTTTGTATCAGACTGTCCAGTTTATTAACCCACGTATTTTCACATAGACTCTTCTATCGGTTATAGCCTTTTATGTGGGATAATAAATGGGGCATTTTCCGATTTGTCACCGCTCGGATGGTTTTCACGCTCGGCAATGGGATTGACAAACAAGTGGTTGGCTGAAATAAGAAAATTTTGATAAAACTGGACTTCATGGGATTCGAACGCACGAACTACGCCTAGCTGGAGTTCAACCGCTCGACCACAGGCCTTAAGACGGCGCGTTTGAATCCCGCCAAGTCCAGTTTTTTTTTCTAAATCCTCTAATTTTGGATACAACCTCTTCAACCTAAGTTAGTTTAATGTCAGTGTTATATGTACCACATAATACTGCAATACATTGAAAAAAGTGGTGTGCTCTTAAGTTTATTTTTTATACAAAGTGCCCCGAATATGTCCTATGCCCCGCGTTTTGTATATTTGAATTGTTATGATGATATTCAAAAATTAAATCCGATAAAAGACTCTTCAAGGGTAGCACTATAGTTAGTTCTGCTCAGAATATATTTAAATCTATTTTTTATTCAATTGTGTGTGTTGACATAATTAAAATTATTGTTTTATACATAATTAGTTAACTTCATGTTTACCTTATGTGCTACGTACTCAGAATTATGGTGTAAAAGAAATAAGGGACCATATTGTGTGTTGCAAGTTTGGTCTGAATATGCCCAGAGACCATACCTTTAACTTTATCTACAAGTAGCTATCTGTTATATAAACTCTAATGTCATTGTTAAAAGGGATAACCTATATGTTTTCCACCAGAAAAGGTCTCTGTTCCTGCAGTCTTTAACCCCCTTGCGAATTTAGCAAATTTAGCCTTTATGTATGAAGGGTTTAAGTTGCATAATATGCTAATGCTTCATGCGACCTTCTTACATTAATTTCCATAACTAAATAAATAATTACATTTTATTCTATTACTGAGCCAACCTAGCGGAGTTAGGTCTATAAAGCTCTCTCTTACACTCAACTAGAAAGATCCGGGGCCTTCTGTTTTACATGCCCTTCGAAGCATGACCAGAACTAGAAAATTCCATTGTTTATAATGAGATATGCCTAATGTAAAAAACAACAATTCATTGGTTATACTCTAGTATTGTAGTTCTTAGTGCTGTCTATTTATTTAGAACACATCTTTCGTTTGTTCCTTCTTTGGTATGAATTTAAATACTTTTTATATACTGTATATCTAATTAGTATTTATAAAATTATTCGAAAAAAATGACTGATTGTTTCTTGTATAGGAAAAATGTTAAAAATGTAGAATTAGTTACTAAAATAATTATTTTGTGCGCTGTGTTGCTTCTGATTCCCTCTAGTAGTATTTGTTTTCTGAGATTAGCGTAAATTATTAAAATATATACTATATTTTTTATTAAGAAGGGGGGTAAAACGTTGGTAATCCATTATTTTTTAATTTTGCTTTTTCCTGTAACAATGATGATCATGGGCAACGAAAATGAGTGAAGATTACACGTTTTTAAAATGTTGGGTATACGCGTTTTGGCTGTTGGGGACTGTTTCATCACTCCTCGAACCTTTTTCCCCGGGCTTTTGTAAATGTTGACGTTACAAAGTGACACCGACAAAACGTTGTGTAGGCCAATTATCTCCAAACAAAAGGTGCTCTCTCGAATATTAAAACCTCTATAATTACGCGGCAAAGGCAGCTATGAGAATGGGATACAGAGAGTGAGTGAGGTTGCAAGAAAAACATAGTAGGTGTAGGGGAGGGGGGGGGGGGTGGAACTTAATTAGCAGGCATATCTGCTAAAACACGCCGTGCTCCCAAAAATATTTTGAGTCATAAATGGTTTTCTAAATATGGATATATGGTGTCAATGAATTGTTGTTTTGAAGCAGTCATTACCTATTTTAGAGGTTTGACGATTTTTAATGGGCGTAGGAATAACTAATATAATCACAAACATATGTTAATTAGCGAAGCCGCTAATTTTTCATTGTTCAAAGTAAATAAGTCTCTAGTCCTCTGCAACGGAGCAATATAATAATTAACAGAAAAATCATAATTAGGCATTGTCTATACAAAAACTTATACCTGTATGCCTCCAATTTAGAAAGAAAACTTGTCGGGGGCAGTAAATTAATGATGCAAATCTCAAATTCATGTCTATAATAAAATGTGAATAGAGTTCATTAATTTAATTTACTTCTAAGATTGTATCTCCGAGATACCATCGGAAATGTTAAGAATTGGTAAATACGATATCTAAGTTTTAAAAAAAATATCTATAGAGACTTCATCACATATCATTGAGACATTAGGATAAAGAAGAAGCGTTCCTGTGCATTACTATACCGTATGCAGCATGTGTTCGTTAATAACATCAAAAGGCTACAATTATGTAATTTTATTTGTGTAAAAACATTATTTTTTATGAAAATTAAAGTTATATGTCATATTTTTATAAAATTAATGTGTAGATGGCGTTCCAATACTGTGGCCGATCTTGTTAGTGGTAGCCACATACTATGTATCAAAATGTAGAGGAATGCTCTTTTTTTGTGCTGTTGTGTCAATAGTAGCTGTACAACCGCTAGTTATTGGGAAATTTGACTTTGTGCCGAAATTGTTAGTGGGGTCCTTGTGGGAGCTCTAATACGGAACGGCAAAATTTTTAGCTTATTTTTGTACTCAGAACAATAGATCTTACTGACTTGGCGCGAGTCTGGAATTTAGAATTATTGTTAGGTTAGCTCCAAGGTTGCATAAATTGTTAGTTCGATTGGATTTCTAGTGTTTGGCGGCCATTTTGTGATTATCTACCATGGATTGGTTCACACGATCCCTAAAGGTAGTAATCATGGGTACCTGCGATCGAATTTGACCCGACCCACTGTGTAGAAGAATTATTTTGGGCCTTGAAAGTGGATACCTAAGTCTGGCTCTGGGCCTGTGTCGGTAGTACATTGAAATATACAAGGTTTCGCTAATGGTTTAAGAGGATGTCTAGTAGAAAATTGTCACCCCAAAATTAAATACTTTTCGTTTTTTATTTAATTAACTCAGCAAGTTATTAAAACTTTGGCTCATGTAAGATGTAGAAGACTACTTCGTGCATCATACAATCGGGTATTTTTACTTTTTGGTTTTGTAGTTCTTCCAAAAATCCCAGAATACGCATAATTTTAGTCAGTTCTGGTATTTATGACAGAACTAAGGTACCAAAAATTTAATATTTCCTATTATATGATGCGTGAAGCAGTCTTCTACAACTTCCATGAGCCAAATTTTTAATGACTTGCTTTGTTAATTAAATAAAAAATAAAAAGTCAAAAAAACAACAAAATTTGGGGTGCTCATTTTCTACGTAGCATGTCCTCTCAATATGTTAAACATGAACAAAAGTCGGGTTATGTTGCACCATTTGTAACTAAGAAAGGGCCGCGACAGTCTCACCCCGTAAATATGAGACGTTTATTATTATTATTATTATTATTATTATTATTATGGGTGAGGTAAAAGCGGGCATAAAGAAATAGTTGGAAGGATGAATGAGCAATTGTCAGTGGTAATAATAATAATAGCCTAATATTATTAATAAAATACTATAAAATTAATACATATTTAAAAAAAACCAGGCAACCGCGTTTGTCCCTTGCAGGTGCAAGTATATGGAGTTGTATGAAGTTCCGATGGAAAAAGTTTCATTTTGATGTGGAGTCTCGAACACCGAGCTTCTGTTTCATACTTCAGTTATCCACCAACTGGGTTACGCCAGTGAGCTAAACTATAGACTATTAACTTCAGGTAAACACGTATTAAGTCAGTGTCCAAAATTAAATACAAAGTATAGATTTATAGTCCCTTATCATGTGTCCAAACATAAAACCTTTGTATTCTTATTTAATTAAAACTTCTGTATACTTTTCCGCTTTTAGTAAAACCAAGTTAGCAAACGTTAAATTTTAAAATTATCAGGGTGAAAATGAGAAGTGAAGGATTTTAACAATAAATAAGCAAAGGGGGGGGGGGAGGTTAACTGTCTAGCAAAGCACAGGGAATCAGTCATTAATCTTTCAACACTGTAAACCCCAAATTTGAAAAGTTCTCGGGAGCAAAACAATTTTCTTTACTCAATAGCCATAAATTATTTAAAATAAAGGAAATTTGACTTCAGAAATCAAATTCTCATTATATAGTCTTTACTGCATTTTTGAACTGCTATATTGGTTTGAGAAGGCTCTATACGGAATGATTCATAACTTGTTCTTGTTTGCTTTTCTGTCGTATTAAGGTCGACTGGCGCCTTGCACATCAGTATTAGCTACTAAGCTACTATAACTTCATCCCGGTTATAAGCCAGGGCTGCCACGAGGGGGGACAAGGGGGGCAGATTTCTCCAGGCCACACTTCCAAGGGGCTCCCGAGGCCAGCCCAAATATATGTGTATAAGTTAGTGTATTCCGAATCTAAGAAGTAGATCCAAATTTCAGTCAGAACAGTGAACAGTGTTTTTTTAAGTTTTAATTTTTGGTTTCAATGGCAACCTTTACACTTCCTTACATTTGGAATAAAATGAAAAACCTTAGATTTGCCAAAATCAATTTTTATTATTTTCCTTCTTTGCCCAACCTTAAATATATATATATATATATATATATATTTAGCGCGTTATCGCCGAGACAGCCATGTCATATTTCACAATTACGTTTTTCTTGCTTTCACTTTCAGGGGAGACCCCCGAAAGCAAATCAGCAAGCTGATGGCGACCCTGTTATAAGCATGTAACATGAACCTGTTTATTTTTTTTTCAAAAATAAATATAAATCATTCTTTTGTTTTTGAATTTGGCATCATGTAAAAAAGTTCCAAACAACCTGTAACTTCGGAATAGTTGTGAAGTTTCCTATACTCTATGGAATACAATCATCACAAATGGTTAGTATAAACTCAGCTCTGAATTTTAAATAACTATTCCAGAAGGGTTGCTGATGCATATTTTTGAGTTGTTAATTATTGTGGAGTAGTTTTCAGCGGTGTTGATATGTACAGTGTTGTTTTTTCGGAAATGTATCGTCTTGATTACTTTGGAGTTGTTTTCTGCGGTGTCGATATTTGCGGTTTCGATATTTGCGGTGTTGCTCTTTACGGAAATGTTTCATCATGATTACTGTGGAGTTGTTTTTTCGGTGTGGTTCTTTACAAAAATGTTTCGTCATGATTACTGTGGAGTTGTTTTTTGCGGTGTTGCTCTTTACGGAAATGTTTCGTCATGATTACTATGGAGTTGTTTTTTTCGGTGTGGTTCTTTACAAAAATGTTTCGTCATGATTACTGTGGAGTTGTTTTTTGGGGTGTTGCTCTCTATGGAAATGTTTCGTCATGATTACTGTGGAGTTGTTTTTTTCGGTGTGGTTCTTTACAAAAATGTTTCGTCATGAGTACTGTGGAGTTGTTTTTTCGGTGTGGTTGGTTCGTTACGGAAGTTGTTTTTCTTGATTATTGTGGAGTTGTTGCAATGTTGATCATTACGGTTGGTTACGCTAGGTTGGCTTAGTAATAGAACAAAAAAGCCCTTATTTATTTATTTATTTATTTATTTACGGTGTTGTTCTTCACGGAAGTTTTTCCTTCTGAATATTGTATTATATTGTATTTTTGAAAAATTTGCCCAAATTTGTTTCTTTTTGCGTTTTCTCTTTCCCTTTCCCTTGCAGTTTTGTGCCAGTAACTGTATAGTTGGAGTGCAGTGTTTCATAAGCTGATTTATAATCGCTATATGTTTAAGATTTTTTTTCATTGTCATTTGCCGATGTGGCCCTTGACCTTCAATGGCCCTGTGTGCCTAGGCTAGTTTCTATCATTGCTAAATAGGTTGGTATCTTCACGAATAACTTCCGCAAAGAACGACACCGTAAAGATTAACACGACAGAAAGCAACTCCACAATAATAAAGCCGAAAAGTTCCGTAAGAAACGACACCGAAAGATCGATACCGCAAAAAACCTCTCCACAATAAGCAGAAAATTTATTCATCTTAAAAATTTTCACCATAACGAGTACTTCCCTTACAGAAGCTTAGCTAGGCTTCTCATTACTTTCTGGCCTTTGGGTAGTGGTGAAGTCATGAAGTGTCACTTCTACTAACCTCGTTATGTTCTATTGAAACGTTTCCATTGGATATTCTAATACTATACGTGATAAAGAACGTGAAGCGACTTTCCTTCTAACCCCTAGGATGTGTTTAATTCATCTCCTACTTTGGATATGTTTATTGCTTTCCAATTTATACGTAGTATAAGGAAAGCTTTGTGATGGTCGAAATTTTCGATTCCGAGATTTCAACGCATTTACTCGTTTTGAGGTACCAGGAACCCATAAAAGTGGTTTCTACAAAATGTCTGTCTGTCGCTCTGTCTGTCTGTATGTCTGTGCGTCGATTTCCGGGCAAACTACCCGGTCGATTCTGATGAAATTTTGCATGTAGGTTTACAAAAATCATGCCTCGGAACAATTTTTTTTATTTGGGGCTAACTTAATTTGGGGGGTTTTATTCTCAAAAAACTCCAAAAAAACGTCTAAAAGAGTTATTTCTCAAGAACGGCTCCAACGAGAAAAGCATTTGGTTTTGTGAAATAAATTTTTTTTTTGAAAAAATGATAGAAAATTCACGCTCAAATGCATTGCGTGCCCTGCCACTATTGCTGTGTGGTAATGAGTTGGTCTGACCTATCTAGAATTTACCTCACCTCCAGTGACGTCATGTGGACAACCCCCCCCCCCTCGAGGTATCGGTAATTTAACGATAGGAAAATTATTTACCATGAAATTACTCATTTTCTCTATCTACTAATTTTGATAAATTGGAGTATTTATATTCATTAGCTAAAGAATAGTTTTAAATTATAGAATTTTTGAGGTCTCACTTGAGATATATATTATCCACTCCTGGCTCACCTAAATGTGTTTGTTAGTATATATATATAGTATGCACATGGCGGGTCCGATGGGTCCGGACCCCCCCCCCGAAATAATTTTTTACTGTATTGGTTGAAGAATTCATCCATTAAGTCATTAATAAACTACGTAAAAAAATGTTTGGACCCCCCCCCCCGAAATCAAAACCTGAGCATGGCCGTGACTATGTATATAGTTAGTATATATATATTTCATTTCATTTAAAATGTACTGTTCTTTGATTATGTTCCCCATGTTCCCGTGAATATTCCATGAAAGCAGAATCGCCCAGTCAGTAATATGCGGAGAGAATCAGAGAACTACTTTGCTGTATTACTTTTTTAAAGTTGTACGAAATAACTCATAGGGCGATTCTGCTTTCATGAAAAATTCATGGGTACTTAATCCGAGCCAACAGTGAGTTATAAAGATTTGGTGTATTCAAGTTGCAGAAAATTGTTTCATACAAAGATATTTTGAAGTTTTGGTATTATTATTCTATAACATTTTGCCCCTTGTCCGTTCAATGCTGCAAAACTAAAAACCCCTTATACTCTGTATAAAAGGTACTCTACAGCTTGTTAAACCAAATCTTTATACATTAATAATAATAATTAAATAAAAATAAAAACATAAATTTTGGCGTGGCCAGATTCGGGTCAGGAAGTTGTAATGCTGTGATTATTTCTGCCTTGGTGGGTTTCTAAAAAAAAACATATTTAATTGTTATAAAAAATACCCCCACAACTGTTACGGGGGCGATGTTCAAAGTGGCGAGAAATTTGTGTCCCTAAGACTCCCCCCCCCCCCCGAACTATCCTGGGACCACTTTGCAGTATTACTTCAGGATAGTCGTGTCTTATTTTCCTACTCTGGTCTAAGATCTGGTTAAGGTGTTTGTTTTCATCTTGCGACTCAAGATAAGCCATGCCAACTCCTTCACAGCACACGAAGCCGCCTCTGACTGAACCATTTTGCGCACTATGTTCACATTCGGGGCATGTAGAGTAGTGGTACGGACTCTGACTTTCACCCGAAAGGTTGTTGGTTCGAGTCCTACACTTCCTACGTTTTCTGGCCATGCTTCGGAGGGCATGTAAAGCAGGCGGTCCCGGGCTTTCTTAGTTGAGTGTAAGAGAGGGCTTTATAGCCCTAACTCCGCTAGGTTGGCTTAGTAATAGAACAAAAAAAGTCATTGTTTATTTATTTATTTATTTACATTTAGAGTTCCGATCTTGGCTTCACATGTCCTCCTCTCGTTTTTCCACCGCCAACTGTCAAAGAAAGTATGTGGCAGTTTACGGGTTTTCCTTCATGAGTGTTAGGCGCGGTTTCTACCGACCGGCTAGGGCTAAATACAAATACGGTGACGTGGTAACAAACATTCAAGACTTAGGCGGGTTTCTACCGACCTCGCATTGCAGAATGCAAAAGACATTGACGGAAATGTTTGTTGTTCTTTTTATAGAAATCTATTAAAATGTTTGTAATTAACATATCCCATGACACCATTTTTTAATTTTAGTTAGTTTGTTTGTGATTTTACTCTATGATCATTGATCAATTTTAACTATGGTATAGAGTAAAACAAACATTTCCGTGAATGCCACTTGCATTCTGCAATGCGAGGTCGGTGGAAACACCGCCTAAGTCTTGAATGTCTGTTTCCACGTCACCGTATTTGTATTTAGCGCTAGCCGGTCGGTGGAAACCGCGCCTAAAAGAAGTACTACTAACCGGTGCATATACGACGGGGAAGAGGACACGGTCCCTCAGACGTCTACTCTTCCATAAGCGGTTTGTTTTAGTTGTGGTACTACTACCATCACCTTTTAAAACGGATGATTTCATTCCTCCAGGAATTTAGGCACGTGAATTAATTCAATGGCATGCTTCAGGTTTATTCATACGACTTTTAAGGCTTGAAAAATGCACCATGAAACTTAGACTGAGTGTCCAGGACGTGCTGATGCATACATTACTGGTATTTTGTTAAATGATGTAATGACACCTATTTTATGCAGGCTCAAAATTATGATTTGCAAAAGTACATCTAATCTATACTTTTTGACACTTCATAAAACTTGTATGAAGGAGTGGAATGGTCATAATGTGAATGTAGTGATACAGATTCTTTCACCTCAAAGGTTGTTGGTTCGAGTCTCACACTTTGCAAATGTTCTAACTTCGGAGATTATGTAAAGCAGGCGTTAAGTATTGAATAAATTAAAATAAAACCTAACGTTTTTGGGTGATCCAGGGGTGCCCAGTGTCAATGGCCAACTTCCCCCTAACAAAATGTGGTGACAGTTCAGGGGAATCCCTCTCAAGTAGGAAACACCTAAACGGAGTGCCGGAAGGTTGTACAGTTTTCAGGCGTCATTTCCAATTTGGAAATGGGGCCTAGATGGACAACAAAGGGCAGCCCCACTAATTACAGGTTAAGGTCGTTCCCCTAGTAATGAATGTTTCCTTTTGTGGAACCCTCCAAGGAACCTCTCGGGGCGTTTTATTTGCGTTTGCTACCTAAACAAAAGGTTTTCAGGTTGGTGTTGGGGCAATTTTACTTTGTACCTGAATTTCAACATTGCAGTTGTATAGCAGCTTCACGAATGAGGTTCATTTGTGACGTCATTTTGTAGATGGCAGCACCGGTTGCAATGATATCAAAGCGTTGATTTTTCCATAAGCCTCAATACTACTTTAAAATTATTTTTAATTACGTATTATTTTTAAGTGATATTTTCCTATTAATCATGGGAAATATATATATTAAATTATATGCAGCGAAATAAGGTCCAGGCATAGTAAAAATATTATAAAAAATATTAAAAGAATTAATTAGATGCTAAGAGTTTAGCTTTCACATGCAAACGGCGGCCATTTTGAATAATATGGATATCGGTTTGTCGTCAGCGAACCTAGTGACCAAAACTGTCCCTACAGAACCTCATTTTGTGGACATATTTGGGGTTAAATAGAATTTCATATTTCCATAAAATAAACGAAAAAAGAGCGATTATGACCACCATTTCAACAAGAAGAGGCAAATGGATGGGACATATTCTGAGACACTAAGCGCTCCTCAAGTACATCATTGAGGGTATGGTTGAAGGTACCAACTCAAGATGACGGGAGAGATAGGAGTACCTAGAGGATGTCATGAAGGACTTAGGGTGCGACACCTATAAAGGATTGAACAGGACCACACTAAACAGACAAGAGTGGAGGAGAAGTCTAAAATAAAAAAAAAATTAAATAAAGACTTTTATTGTTTCTATTACTAAGCCTGTAACCCAACCTAGCGGAGTTAGGGCTATTAAGCCCTCTCTTGTACTCAACTAGGAAAATTTACATGCCCTCCAAAGCATGGCCAGAAAATTTAGCCAGTGTGGGACTCGAACCAACAACCTTCCGGGTGAAAGTCAGAGTCCGTACCACTACGCTACATGTCTTGACTACATCAATCGCTGCAAACGAATCCATAGATTGTAACTCAGGATGAAGAAGAATTTCTTGCGCGCCCTCACTGTCTAGTGACCCATCACTACCACGACCACATTTCAAACCTCTCGAAATCCTAACTGTTTCATCCCTCTATGTCGTATGGGCGCGCACACATATGAAGATGGTTTCTGGCACCAAAACTTGAGGATAGACTAGGAGAAACCCATGCCTACGGTGCTATGGGATAACTTTGAGATCCTTGTATATAGAAGCAGCAGATAGAAGTGTGAAACAGTCTATTATATACTTGTAGAATATACCAGTCCATCAGTTTTTTTCAGCAACTGCTCAGGAAAATTGGCAAAAGGGGGGGGGGGCTCGAACGTATCAAGAGCTGAAGAGGAAGGCGCAGGAAAGCTGGAGGATAATATGCATGCAGTAAGTTGCTGCCAACTAATTGTTGAGTTTGAAAAAATATGTTAAATCTGCCGCCTTTATTTTTTGACGTTTTTAAATAATTCTCAACCCTTGTCACCTTACACCTTAACAGCTACGAAGCAACGTCTAATTGCATGTAGAGACTCGCACGTGCTTGTACATGTGCGAGTCTCTACACGCCATGCGATCGGAGACGTGTCGTTACTCGACACAAGTACCTATTAGGTAACTTAGTGAGGCTACTGAAGAGGTCAATCGGATGCATTCATTGAATTGTTTGTATGGCATTAACCTTAAAAAAAAAAAAACAAATGACTCAGATCGTTGCAAAACCTGTCTGCATACATCATAGTAAAGATCATGCATGATACAACCAAATTCGTCAACATTCGACCCTTAGAAGTTCAAAAGGCTACGTCATTATCGTACGTATCGCATAGTACGTATCAAAATGCAGATGCACATTTCTTTTATTTAGTATAATGTCTTTGTTGGATCGCAAGAAGAATAAACCAAAATAGACGCAATACTCAATGGAGAAGACATAGTCTGGTTTATAAAAGCGCAACGCATAAGATGGCTGGGACACGTCGTATGAAAAATATGTACAAAGCAAGCATGACAGGAAGACGTCCTCAAAAACGCTGGAAGGATGAATTGGAAACTGACCTTCGCAAGTTGGGAGTCCGTAGATGGTGGAGCGTTGTCCAAAACCGAGATGACTCGAGGAGTGTTGTCGAGCTGGCCAAAGGTCATTGAGGGCTGTAGAGCCAGAATAAAAAGAAGAAGAAGTCTTTGTTGGAACTATGTTAAATATTTCCTGTGAAATTAATTTTTGTGCAAAAAAGGATTGTGTCCAATTCCCTGTTTAATCCTTTTTAGTAGAGGAATTATGGGTTTTATTAGTTAATTAGGCTGTCATTTCATCATATTAATGGGTTAAATTGAAAGAGTGAAGGCAGCGAGTAATGTTGGCACTAATTAATTAATTTGCAAAAGAGGATTATTTGGTATAACTTGACGTACTGAATTATTAGTAAATTGTATTAATGTCGGTATTTTGAGGTATTGTGAGTTAAATATAAGTAGGTTTTTGTTGGTCGCTCTACTGTATTTCTGTATTTATTATTGTATAAAATTTTATTAAAATTATTCGAATCAAGAAAAATTTGTGATCCTTCTTAATTGGCTTACCGGGGCAATATGTACCAACTGCACTATTTATTAATTTTTTTTTATTTCCCCGGCTGAAGCGGTTGTATTATTTATACACAATTAATACGCACTATATATATGTCACTATTGTTGTTCGGATTCAAATATGCTTAGTGATTATTATATGAAATACAACCCCCATCTTGGGCAATTTTGTGAACATATTTCTATTTAATGCCTCGTTTGTCCATAGCCTGTCTGTTGTCAGACCAAGCGTCTGCGATGCCCATTCTACAGAAAGTCTATGGTGTCGCTTATGCAGCACTAAGCTAATCAAGTGCAGTGGTATCACAAGACATCAGAATTCAAAATACCTTATGGTGAAAATAAGAAAACATTGGAGGCCGTGACAAATTAGCGCGTACTACAGACAGGGCCCAAAAAAGACTCGAAAATAAAACATTGCAGACTATATTGAAGATTTGACTTATAGGTAAATTGCGATTTATAGGGAAGTTGATTAGATCTATTCGAAAATTTAAAGTAAACTTTTTTGGGGAGAGAGACCCCCCGTATGGAGAGTTGTATGGAGTACTGAATCCGGCAGTATCTGAGTCCGCTCTTAAAACAGTTCAACGCTTTGCAAGGTTGCTGGTACAGTTACCTGCCCCCCCCCCCCCCCCTATTTATGACAAAGCACTAGATACTAGTTTTTTTTACATATCAAATAATACTAAACAGGTTCCTTTTTTAAACTTGCCCCCCCTCCCAAGGAAATCCTAAAGGAGTTAGGAGTTGGACTTTCTTTTATTAGCTGTCTTTCCCATAAAGTCGCTGCTTAACGTATTGCGATCCATGCGAGTTAAATTCAGTAGCAGGAGATTACATTAATATTAAACTCAAAACAGCGGCTCTGACTTGCTGTTGGTCTGGTGAAAGTGTAAATACCAGTTTATGAAAATAAAGCCTGGTTACACGCGAAAAGCGGTTTAAAACAAAGTAAAAAACATCTACGGCAGCAAATCGAAACACAAACGAGAAAAATCAGATTTCAGAAAACTAAATTTTGGTATGGGGCGAGGGGAATTCGAGAAGCTTCTCAGCATCAGAACCCATTAGGTTGGGTGAAAACATTGAGCATCTGTAGGATATTGAAGCCCATTAATGTTGGAACAAACCCCTAAGTTTTCACATCGAAAATTGAATCAAGCAGTCATAACAAATATCTCTAGGCGGTTTTCTCCCCTTTAAGCCCCTCCCCACTCAAAATATAATCAAAATCATACAACTGAAAGTCTGTTTTCGTAGCTGAACCTCTAACTGCCTGAGGGAGCTTTAAGGTAATGACTATACTCAGTTCTCCTTTTGATACAAATCTTGTTTCTGCTTGGAAGTTTCGACTAATGTATGTACTGTATTTATTGTTACGAAAGTTGTCTAATACAATTTGTAATGTGCTTACGGGGGCAATGAGCTCAATGGTCAGCTGAAGGAAAAAAGATTTTTGTTTAAGATTCTTAAGAAGGCCGCGCGCGGGAGGCACTCGCTACAGAAGTTGGCTTCTTCTATTTGTTCCTGAACATTACCATACCTAGCATGCCGACGTCACTACTATCTACTTAAATGAGTAAATAAATGTATATAATGACTTTTTATATTACTGAGCCAACTTAGCGGAGTCAGGGCTATAAAGCTTTGCCTTATACTCCACTAGAAAGACCCGGTACCACCTGCTTTACATAATCTCCGAAGTAGGGCCCGGAAACGTAGGAAGTGTGGAGTTCGAACAATTAGCCTATCCTGACAGAGTAATATAGTATAATAATAAATATAATAATAATAGTATATTTCGAATTACATGCCAGTATTACAATTGGAAGGGGGGCCCAAAGGAATCTTATAAAGGAATCAATATATATATATATATATTTAAAAAAAAAAAGGTTAATTGCATACAAACAATTTAATGAAAGTATCCGATTAACCTCTCCGATCGCAAGGTGTGTAGAGACTCGCACAGGTACAAGCATGCTACCACCTGGCCACCGAAGTCGCGTATATAAAGGGAAAAATCGGATAGTGTGGAAAGCTAGTTGAGGGCATTCTATAACAGCAGCCGACGTCAATATACTATGTAGCAAAATGTAGAGAAACACTTATTCACTTTACTATTGTCTGTATCATAGCTCTTCTATAGACTATTGCTGAGAAATTAGACTCTGTGCGAAAAACTGATATAGTCCAATACATTGCTTACCTCTCTTCATTATTTTCATGTTATCATCCATCCCACTGAAAAAAAAAACAATTGAGCTCGTATTATCGTGAAAAACTACTTCTGCAAACTTTAATAAATTATCCTGATATCCCGGTAACCGCTCACTCTACGTAATTTCACCCTTTCCCAACTTGTACGATATTCTTGGAATAACTAATTCCATTTTTTTTTTTTAAACTGTAATTAATCATCGCAGCTTTCAAGCTATTTAAATTTTTCTTCCCACCGGGATTTATTTCAACCCGGAGATAAATCGAGCCAACAGCAATCCGACAGCCTACATCTCATGTTAGATATTTTATTTATATTTAAACTTGGAAATTTAGAAGATTGGCGTGATTGCTCGTTAGTAGTGTGAGCCCGGTTCTTTATTCATTTATTTTTACTCAGACTACTCCCCTCCCAAACTGGAGCGATTGGCTTCACCTCTCAAAGTGGCTGGATTGGTACCTCTCAAAATGGTCGGTTTGGCTTCAGCTCCCAAACTGGGTGGATCGGCTTACTACTGTCCCTATTCTGACCCAGTTTTTTCGAGTGACGGATAGAAGTTGCTCTTATGTATAGGTAGATGCTGATTGTAGATATTGGCCATCCCTGGATCACCCAAAATCTGCCATTTTTTATTTATTTTACTATGTAATCAACCATCGCTTAAAAAGTATCGGTGGGAAATACTGTACACCGGGTGGCACCGCCACCTACCAATACATGCCGGGGCCGTGCAGGAGTCATAACCAACAATTTTCAAATAATGATGGGTCTATCCAACGTTCTGAAGACTATTTTATACATAGTATATACATAAGTAATATTTAAGTATTTTTGTATCCAATAATTTCCAACTGAACTACAGTTGTAACACCTGTCTTTATTGTTCTCAAGGGATGTAAATTTTCTTAGCGACTGGGGCGAGAGGGGTAGTTCTATTATTGGGGCATCAATTTTTACGTGTTTCTATAATTAATCGTTAATCGAGTGAATGTCGATGATGACATTTTTTCCTTTATCTAGTTCTAATTGGTGTTTGCGTTAACACTCTGTTTAGAAAAATAAACACTTGTTTACTCTTGGATTCATGTAAATCAATCTTGTAATGTCATAGGAATACGTGTGGAGTTAATCAAATTATTCTGGACATTGTTATCCTGGTATTTTTATCACTTTTATTCAGATTGCTTGGACGATTAGCCTAATCTTCCCATAATATTCATTGGTACGTTTACTTTCGGCGCTAAGACGTTATGACTTAGTGTTGGGAATAGTGGAGAGTTGCGTATATTCTCGCGCGAGTTGCCAAATATAATGCTGCTTTTAATGAATCTGGGTTCGTTGCTCTCCCCTGATTCGGAGTTTGATTCCTTCGACCCAGACTGTGAAGGAGAGGGTTTTTGAGGAGGTGATGGTAGAGTGGGCTTCTGAGGTGGTGGTGGTGGTGGTAGAGTGGGTTTCTCAGGTGGTGGTGGAGTGGGTTTTTCAGTAGGTTTGTGAGGTGGAAGTCCTGGAAGGTGAGGTAGGTTTGGTAAATCGGGAAGGTCAGGTAGGTTTGGTAAATCGGGGAGATGGGGAGGAAAGTGAGGCGGCTTTGGTAAATCGGGAAGGTCGGGTAGGTTTGGTAAATCGGGGAGATGGGGAGGAAAGTGAGGCGGCTTTGGTAAGCCGGGAAGGTCTGGTAGGTTTGGTAAATCGGGAAGGTCGGGTGGGTTTGGTAAATCGGGGAGATGGGGAGGAAAGTGAGGCGGCTTTGGTAAGCCGGGAAGGTCTGGTAGGTTTGGTAAATCGGGGAGATGGGGAGGAAAGTGAGGCGGCTTCGGTAAATCGGGAAGGTCAGGTAGGTTTGGTAAATCGGGGAGATGGGGAGGAAAGTGGGGCGGCTTTGGTAAGCCGGGAAGGTCAGGTAGGTTTGGTAAATCGGGGAGATGGGGAGGAAAGTGAGGCGGCTTTGGTAAACCGGGAAGGTCGGGTAGGTTTGGTAAATCGGGGAGATGGGGAGGAAAATGAGGTGGCTTAGGTAAGTCGGGAAGGTCCGGTGGGTTTGGTAAATCGGGGAGATGGGGAGGAAAGTGAGGCGGCTTTGGTAAGCCGGGAAGGTCAGGTAGGTTTGGTAAATCTGGGAGATGGGGAGGAAAGTGAGGCGGCTTTGGTAAACCGGGAAGGTCGGGTAGGTTTGGTAAACCGGGGAGATGGGGAGGAAAATGAGGTGGCTTTGGTAAATCAGGAAAATGAGGCGGCTTTGGCAAACCGGGAAGATGTGGAGGAAAGTGGGGAGGCTTTGGTAAACCGGGAAGATGGGGTGGGAATGGAATGTGGGGAGGCTTATGGCATGGGGGCTTGGGGGTTGGATGAGTGGGTTTTTCTGTTGTTGGCTTAATAGTAGTGGGGGACTCCGTTGTTGGCGTCACGGTTGTTCCTTCCGTTGTTGTGGTAGTTGGCTCTGACGTCGTTGTAGTTGGCTGTGGTGTGGTTTTTGTCGTGGTAGTGGGTTCTGGCGTGGTTGTAGTCGTGGTAGTAGGCTCTGGCGTGGTTGTAGTCGTGGTAGTTGGCTCTGGCGTGGTTGTAGTCGTGGTCGTTGGCTCTGGTGTGGTTGTAGTCGTGGTAGTGGGCTCTGGCGTGGTTGTAGTCGTGGTAGTTGGCTCTGGCGTCGTTGTTGTCGTGGTAGTAGGCTCTGGCGTGGTTGTTGTCGTGGTAGTAGGCTCTGGCGTGGTTGTTGTCGTGGTAGTAGGCTCTGGCGTGGTTGTTGTCGTGGTAGTAGGCTCTGGCGTGGTTGTAGTCGTGGTAGTAGGCTCTGGCGTGGTTGTAGTCGTGGTAGTTGGCTCTGGCGTGGTTGTAGTCGTGGTCGTTGGCTCTGGTGTGGTTGTAGTCGTGGTAGTGGGCTCTGGCGTGGTTGTAGTCGTGGTAGTTGGCTCTGGCGTCGTTGTTGTCGTGGTAGTTGGCTCTGGCGTCGTTGTAGTCGGTGGTTCTGTCGTTGTTGTAGTCGTTGTCGTCGTGGTAGTAGGCTCTGGCGTGGTTGTTGTCGTGGTAGTAGGCTCTGGCGTGGTTGTTGTCGTGGTAGTAGGCTCTGGCGTGGTTGTTGTCGTGGTAGTAGGCTCTGGCGTGGTTGTTGTTGTGGTAGTAGGCTCTGGCGTGGTTGTTGTCGGTTCTGTTGTTGTGGTCGTAACTGGCTCCGTTGTAGTTGTTGGTGAGTCATCCCTGCACTGAACATTCGAGGGCCAATCGCAGACGTCAATGTTTTCGTTGAATAACGTACCTGGAGCGCAGTCAAACGCATCACCTCTTCCGTTTGCATATTCACAAAACATTTTGCAGCCTGTGCCCGGTATCGGGCAGTACATACCGTCACAAGGAGGGCACGCATTACCAGGCACTGTTCTAGCTATAAAAAAATCAGTACATGAAATATCAGTATATGCATATATATATATGTCCATATGTATATACTTGTATGCTCTAATGTTTAATAACCCCATAAATCTGTATTTTGTCCATAATCAGGTGTCCCACGAAATATTGATACTGTTGAGGTCACAAACCTTAGAACAAACGTTCCTCTACATTTTGAGATGTAGTCTGTGGCTGGTTTGAACGTTTGGCCGAAGCACATCTTCCATAATTGTGGCCAAACGGTTTCCGTAATAGATAAGCCACATGATATAAATCATGTGTGTTACATTGAAATTTTTATTTAGCCTGTTGTCCCATTTAACAAAACTAGACTCGTTTGAGATAAAACCTGTTGCAATGTCAGTGGTAAGCATGTATTAGCCTGCCCATTGGCATTTGTAGTCGTAGTGGGTTGAAATCGAGGAGTGAACCCGTTTGTTAATGGCTAGGAATTAATACGGAAAGAACCTATACGAGTGAACCCGTACATGCTTTCCTATTTTCAATTAGTATAGGTACCGAGAAAGATAAAATGAGTAGTTCCATGGTAAATAATTGTCTTAGGGTTAAATTTATGTTACCTTGACCTTGTGACCAAGCACTGAATTGTAAGATGGGACGATTGCATATTCAAGGAGAACCAATATGATACAACACAGTAATAATGACCAGATAGGCCTTGTATTGGGCATACATTTTGCCGATTTATATTAAAGCTGCAAGGCCGTAGCCAGGATTTTTTTCGGGGGGGGGGGGTTGAACCCCCATGAACCCCTATAAGCTATAATAGCTGTGCAATTGGAATTTTTGTACAATGTAATTGGTGTAAACTGTATTGTTCTAAAACTACAAACATTAAAAGCTCTTAAATAATAATATAATGGTAACATGAACAAATGACATCTTTATTAACTGTTTATTTGAGATTCTGATCAATAGGCAATAGTGTGGTAACATGGAATGTCGAGAGAGGTTTCATGACATCTTGATATAATTGGCGTACAAGAGTGGGGTACTCTTGAACATCAATTCTGCAGCAAAGGTAAACTTCGCTAAAGAGCTGGCTATGTTGTCGCATTGCCCCTGGCAGCTCTATGGGCCCTCGACAGGGACGGATCCCAGCCCTTGGGGGGGGGGGAGGCGGGGGTAGTTGTGGGTAAAATAGAACATACTTATGTAATATCAATTAATAAGACTGTGCCCCCCCCCCCCATCCGTCCATGGCTCTCGAGGTCTAAGTCTATCGCGCCAAAATTAATGTATTACATCTAAGGGACATTTTTTTGTAGTAACATTTTCCAAATATATAAATACATTTAATACTACTACTACTACTACTACTACTACTACTACTACTGGGGAACCTGGCTTGGGTCCCAACTTCAAGATCATACATAGATGGTACTACTACTTGATTACGTAGAAATACTGCTTCTAGAGGCTGTAATAGTGTAGCCTAAAACCTACGTGATTGCTTCAAAACTATTAACATTTTGACGTTAACATCTTGAAATAAAAACAACTTTCTAATTTTATAAAAATAGCTTAAGGGAGGATTCTCCAATTCGACCGATAAAGAACTCCATACAGTTCACCATATGCTCACCTCATTCCACAACATAGTTCGCTATAAATCAACTTCTCAATAACCCTTACCGATCACTATAACCTTGAACAGAGCCTGTGTATTTATTGAAAATTGAAATGTAATGGCAAAAATGTGCTATGTAAAATGCATTTAATAACGTAAGGAAAAAATAATAGTTTCGAGGAAAGAATATGCCACAAATTTGGTGGAAATAGTGGAAATTTATTTAAGAAATGGCGTTATAGCTCAGCACAAAGCACGGATTTATTTCGATATAAACTCGCTAGGAGTTAATGGAGCAGGTTGTTGAAACGGACATTTCTATACAGTGAAGAATATCGCTGATTGGGTACATATAGTGAACAATAACGTTATAGGGAACATATTAGAATCCGCCTCTTAGCTTGGCTATTATTTATTACCTGCTATTCCTCCATGGTGATGTCGCGCATTCGGTGGTAGGCATGTCGCTGACCCTAGAAGGGCTACAAACACGGTAAGTAACCCTAAAAAAAAACAATTTTTGCCGTTAGTAAGTTGTATTCTTTAGGTAACTTACCCCCTTTCGATGGACTTGTCCTATGTTTAGCTCATGATTCTGTCGTCCAGGGGGACAGACAGGCAGTTTATGGAATTAACATAGATGGGACGGATATATTGTGTTATATTTATGCTTCCCTTGGCTTAAGGGCAAACCGGAGTCGCCGATATTCCATTTTCTGTTCAAACTTCAATTTCTCATGAAATATGGAACGCAGAACAATGAAAAAATGCTGAATGGCAAGAAGAATTCTTTCTCCTAATTTTGATGTATAGTATGTGGCCTTAACTAACCCCAATTCGCCACAGTTGATGAACTCCTTCAGCTTGAACTCCTGAGTGACCGTTATTGTTTGCGTATCAAGTTCACTAACTACAGCCGATCGGTATTGATGATTGCAACATACTATATATCAAAATTAGGAGAAAAAATTCTTCTTTCCATTCAGCATTTTTTCATTGTTCTGCGTTCTATATTTCATGAGAAATTAAAGTTTGCACAGAAATGGAATATCGGTGACTCCGGTTTGCCCTTAATTTCTACTGTTTCTCTTCTACAAAGTCAATAGAGAAACACCCACCTGGTTTGCTAACCATGAATGTTTAGCGTTCAAGTACTCCCGAGGTAAATGCTATCGATACTATAGTAGTTTTTAAGCTATTACCTACTCCTTTACTTTTACTATTGTTTTTTATTTATATATTTTGGTTGCATATTATTGTTCTCTAACTTAACTGTTCAATTGTAATTTTTTGTGCAATGTAATCGGTGGAAAACTGTATTGTACAAATAAAATAAAATGAAATAAATAAATAAAAAATTCTCTATGGTGATAAGAAATTTTTTTTGCCCGTAAAAAAAATATATACACATGAATACAATTATTGGGTATGACCTAGCATTATTATTTCTGTAGGCTATGAATAATTTTAAGGTTATTTTTGATATTGATATTGATATTGATATATGACATACAAAAATCAATATTTCTTACCTTTAGGTATCATGACAGATAGCAAAGCAAGAGTAAATTAAATGGCTGAGTGATGGTTTTATATTAACTTTGCTGCGCCATTAATTCGGATGCATTGCTAATGTTAGAATTAAACGTGATTCGAATTAAATACTTACGTAAGCAATGCATGTAAACACGTCAGAAGAGTAAGGAAAACTAAGCTATTTGTAACGGTGCATGAGTTATCGCTCCCATATTTGGCTAATTGGAGCTAACGCCCGTTACGATGGCAATGGTAAGCATGTCTGAGCTTGCCCACTGGCACTTGTAGGCAGTGTGGGTTGACATCGAGGATGTTCAATCAATCAATCGTGTATTGTCATTATATCTGCATCCATGCAATCCATGGACGCAGTTCGACCTCGTCATAAAGCGAACTAATCGAGAAATGAGTCACAAACTATAAAATATAAACAAAAACAACATTGGCAACTAGGGTTGCCACCTATACAATATTATATTGTTCAACGATATTTTAATTGTAATAAGACCCCATAAACTCACTCACGGAGTAGGGACTACACCGCAGGAGCAGTACCGTCACCCCTTTTCTGAACTCTGTGTTTAGGAGGTTCACTTTCTAATTTCAGGTATGTTGTAGGTAATGTAAAAGAACAGAACAGGCTGCTTTTTCAAGCAAGGTTTCGGTTTTGTAGAAAAACTCGCTTTTTGAAGAAATTATCCAGAATCTCGTATCCCTAATGCATTGCATACCAAGACTCCATGAGAAATTATTGTGTAGCATTATATTGGTCTGCCTTATCTTGACTATTCAATGGACCCATCTATCAATCCAGTACTTTAGGATAGGGAAAGTCGAGACAGCCAAAATGTAACAATAATATAATTAAGTTATTTACCAAGGAAAGCCAATGGTTATACCAAGTTGAATCTACTAAAACAGAGCTTAGTCACAAATGCAGCTAACTTGGTAGTGTGCACAGAGTTGTCAGGGGAACATGATGGGACATGATAACGCGTGAAGACTACCAGTCAGTCTACGTGCGTGCCGAGCCCTGGTCACCTCTGAATTAATCTTGTGGCTTCACTATGTTCCCCAAGTGGCGTGGAATCTACTATAATTGGTGGGTCCCCTCTTTCAGTCAACTCCCCTTCTCCCTGAGGTGAAGGAGTCTGCCCTTAGGGTGCCTCAAGTTAAGAAAAATACGCACTCCCCCGCCCTGCTGACTGGGTTACTTAAAACAAAATTGCTGAAGCAGTTGGAAAAAAATTTACTATGGGACTACGCATAATTAACTATTAGAGAACTTATTCCAATCGATAAATAGGAAAGCATATACTGATTCACTCGTACCGATTCTTATTATTTATTAAAGCCCCGCTGGGATTCGTTCACGGACTTGGGTACGTCGGGCTAAACCCTACAATATGCCAATAGTAAGCTTGTCACAGCTTGTCCATTGTTTCTTGTAGCTGGTGTGGGTATTAGTTTGCCGGTGGCCAATATTTTGAAAGGCAGAAACAATAACAAATCGGAATCAGTGGGGGTTCTTTCCTGGAAGTGTGGACCCACTGTTGAAAAAACCTTCCAATCATCAGTAAAAGTTATATTCAAGAGGAAATGGAGGAATGGAAATTGAACTTGGTTACGTCGGGCCATACCTGTTACAATATGTCAATAGTAAGCTTGTCACAGCTTGTCCATTGTTTCTTGTAGCCGGTGTGGGTATTAGTTTGCCGGCGGCCAATATTTTGAAAGGCAGAAACAATACCAAATCGAAATCAGTGGGGGTTCTTTTCTGGAAATGTGGACCCACTGTTGAAAAAACCTTCCAATCAACAGTAAAAGTTGAATTCAAGAGGAAATGGAGGAATGGAAATTGTTGAGTCGTTAGTGACATCCGTGAGGTCTCAAACGGTAGAGCAAATGTTCCTCAATGTGTTGGTACATAGTTACTTACCACTCACCACAAATGTAGCACTGTATGTGCACAATATATGCTATCTGAGTTGAGTGGGAAAGTTTTGGGGAAGTAAATTGAGAAAAGCGTGGAACTGCTGGGGAAATAAACAAAACAAAGCTCTTGGCTATGGGGGCCCTGAGAAAAACATCAGATACGACAATTTACCAAGTTACCAACTTTCGAAGACTTTAAAGAGAAAACTAATGAATCTGGAGTCCTATCTAGGGGAGAATCGACAAGCTCGAAATAACTTACTGGAACCCATACGTTTTCAATCTTGTCTTTTGACCAATAGAACCCCTTGATTCAGTCACTTTGTTTACATTAAAAATTCAAATGTTTCGGATTATTCATTATATTTAAGTTTTTGTAAAATTATATGAAGTCTTCATAAAATCGTTCGACTAATGTAATAAAATGCTACTAACAGAATGCTAAATCTAAACCTTTAAACAATCAATTTTTCAAAGTTGCTTTTAAAGATTTGTACGTCAAAAAGACTCTTCTTCTTCTTCTACTTTTTCTACCTTGTTAGTACCCCCTTCAGAGTGTCAAGGGACTCTCAATTCATGCATAACACAGTCAATGTTCCAACGATAAGCACGTCTTAGCTTGACCTTGTCGCTTGCAGCCGGTGTAGACTGACATGCAACGAAGTGCACCAGTTTCTCAGCGGCCAAAATTCATGCAAAAACAATACCAACATTGTCCCAAATCACTAAAAGTAGGCCTATGTCCATAAAAAGCCTTTCATAAAATATGAATAAAACCGAAACCAGTTTTTTAGGATGAAATTGTCATAGTATCACTGAATTTGCATTTTATTTCGGCATACATCACCCATGTGCATCCAATATAGGGCAGCAGGAATGTCATGCCCAGAACATGAACGAGGTCACGGGGAAAACAACCGGTTTTTTTTTCATAACAAGATGAAAAAACTGTCCGACAATTTTTAATCAACTCAAATTCCCCAATTGTTAAGCCTGAGTTTTCAATCCATTTTACGGTGTTGGTTAATTTTGGTGGTATTCTCCTCGGTTGCCGCAGTGGTTTGCAATCAGCGGTTCATTGATTTCTGTTCATTCTCTTTAAAATTTTGGTTTTGGATTAGTTTCGTCACTGAATTTCTGCGTAGGTTAATTGTTTGTTATTTGTTATTTTTTAAAATTTTGCTTTCATTTTCTATGTTATAGTATAAGTATGGCTTTGCGATGGTCTACCTTTTTATTTGCGAGGCTTCACTTATTTTACAAAATGTCTGTCGGACTTTGCTGCGATTTGCGACCAAAACACAAAAGTCTGGACCTGTAGAGTAGTGGTACAGACTCCGACTTTCACCCGAAAGGTTGTTGGTTCGAGTCCCACACTAGCTACATTTTTTGGCCATGCTTCTCAGGGCATGTAAAGCAAGCGGTCCCGGGCCATCCTAGTTGAGTGTAAGAGAGGGCTTTATAGCCCTAACTCCGCTAGGTTGGCTTAGTAATAGAACAACGACAAAAAGTCAAGATTAAAAGTCATATCTCTTCAAAATCAATTTAGGTGTTAAAGAGAGTAAAAAAAGCCTTGAGTAGCATTGAGAGGCTGGTTGGAGGCTCCAAAGTTCTCACGAGGTGTAGTGACAACTAACAATCTGGACACACCAGGGTGAAGTTTCACCTTCAAGGAATGCCGATTGTGGAGTCTGCCTCTTGCGACCAGTGTAGCCAACTGAGAACACATTTTATAGGATTGCCAACGTAAGGATCCAGCTGCGAGGGACGGACTCGAATCTACCATTCGTCAAAGATTCGGTCATTGGGGGACTCGTTCACTTAAGTAATTATGATCGACATTATGGCGATGGAAGAACCAGTAGAATCCGGATTGTGAGCACAGTTGCTGCTGAGCCTCCAAGATACAATCTTAGAAGTCTACGCTGTTCCACTGAAAATGTCGACCGCAGATGTTGACGAAACGTTTGAAAGTTCGCTTTCATTTCGATCACGGCCCATAAGCCCGGATTCTACTGGTTCTTCAATCGACTCCGGCCGTGAAAGCCTTTGCTGTTACATTATGGCGATGGCCCTTGAATTGGGGATAACATTGGTCCTGCAACGCGTGGTCAGGGAGTTGGATGATGTCGTCACGACATATGCGTGACTAAGCTTGTGCTGTACCTCGGCCTGCCATTGGTTTAGCTAAGCGGCCGTTTAAAAAAAGTGTAAAATACCCAGTAAGTTGCTCTTTTTATCAGAATTTGAAGAAGAAATTTTTTTGAAAATAGAGGAAAATCCCTACCACAATCGTAGTGCATTACATCTAATGCTTTAAGATTCGGAAAATACAACCTAAAGTGAATTATTTATCATGATTGGTCTAAATGTGACCCCTTTTTATTTTAATCAATTTTTTCACCTCATGTATAACTTCTTTGTGCATTTTACCCAAAAGGTTGTTGGTTCGAGTCCCACACTTGCTAACTTGCTACTTTTCATGCTTCGGAGTGCATGTAAAGCAGGCGGTCCCGGGCCTACCTAGTTGAGTGTAAGAGAGGGCTTTATAGCCGCTAGGTTGGCTTAGTGATAGAACAAAAAGTCAAAAAAGTCAATATAACATGGTGTACAATGGACACCTTTTCTGTAGAATTAAAAGCATCAATGTGGCGAAATGCTCTTCTCTGATTGAGGGGCAAATTCTCAAAAATATGGCCCATGATTAACTTACGGAGGGAGGCATATATAGTAGTATCGTTGCATTTCAGATTTTAACGAAATTGCAGTTGGCTTTGTTGACCATTTGAATTACAATATTACATTGAAGTAGAATTCAAAATTATTAGCTGTTATTGGACTGCAAGCCTATCATTTGGGTGTAGACTAACAACTGAAATTGCTGTAAATTTAATAAAAAAAAAATTAGGCGGGAAAGAATACTCGGCTCAAGCCATCCAATCAACAATCAGACCGAGGATTCACCAAGAGTTAATTATGTGCGCTATAATTGGGAATCGACCCCCCAATCACAGCAGGTGCATCTATAGGAAAGCTGTCCATTCAAGTTTGATAGTAAATTAAGTTGAAAGTTCATTACTGACATGCCGAAATATAATTATTTATTGTATTTAAAAAAAAAAAAAAAAAAAAAAAAAAATCTATCACCCGTTGACCAGCTTTCCACGTGGATACCATAACGAACCAAAAACATTCTGTAAATTACAAAAATCGAAAGTTATCAACAAAGGAATGATCAATGTGGCCACTAGGAAGACAAAATGAGCTACTGTAATTAGTTTTGTGAAGGAACAAGCAGTATATCTTAAGTCTTTTGGAGAGGGTTCCGTGTTGTTCCATACTTAACAATGATCGAGAAGATCCCGCCTATAACTCATCGCTATGGCGTGATCCATACTATGATCGATTCTGTCCTGTCTTGCTAGATTTAGCTCTCTGGTATTCTTATTTTTTTTCCCTCCGAATATTGGGCGTTGTTCACTGAAACTCCAAAATTGGTTTTCGCTCCCCCCCCCCCCCCAATCGCCCATTTATTTCATCACTTCAATCCTATACACTCCCAATTTTCCACAACTAAAAGTTTTGGTGAACACGTGTGCTTTTTCGGGAAATTAATTAGGAATGAATAAAATAGCCTTCTAGGATAACATTACATCCTTCGGTGTCCAAGTGTAAATTTTTAATTTACTTTCAAAATTAACATGAATGAACGATAGTATCAGAGGTTGGGTTAAACCAAGGGTGACCAAATTCTAGGCAGATACCATGTCCTCTTGTGGAAGATCTGAAGAGGAAAATTGAAAAAAGTGCAAAGACAGCCTGGCCGTAACAGCCTTAATACAAAGGTGAGAGGAAGAGTTGAAAAACAAATTTGTGTATATAAAATTGATACAGATATATGGGGAGGCTGTTTACAAACATGGCCAACTCCAAGTTGTAGAATTTTTCAGGAGAGCGGATTTTCTGTTGACAATAGCATTAAGCATGTAACTAACCCTAGACTTCTCAGCGCTTCTGTGTGCAATTTGGCTGATTTTGCTACTTTATTTTACAACGTACAGGTGGACATTAAAATTTTCTGCAAAGTCGGATCAAAATCCCATTTTGTGAAAAAATGGAGTTGGCCACGTTTGTAACCAAGCTGCTCATATACCTATATTTACATAAATTCTATATGCTAAAAGCCAGGTGTGACTAATTTACTAATAACTACATCCGATGGACTGCCCTATCCCAAAGTATGTGGGCAATTCATCTTAAACTAATCCTTTTCTTCTTTTTCTGACTGTACAGCCCTTGATGGGATTTGGCCTGCTCGACAACACTCCTCCAGTTATATCGGTTTTGTGCAACGCTCTACCATCTACGGACTCCCAACTCGCGAACTCAGTTTTAAACTCATCCTTCCAGCGTTTTCAAGGTCGTCTTCATGTTATGCTTGCTTTGTACATCTTTTTCGACGTGCGGTCGTCTGAAATTCTTACGATGTGTCCCAGCCATCTTATTCGTTGCACTTTTATTAAACTAATACAGAATAATTTATCGCACATGGCTATTATAATTATTGTTATTATGAAATTAGTTAGCTTGCATAGGTCACATTAGACCCTTTGACAACAGTCCTTTGAGTTTTTATCATTATTAGTTCTCTCGGCCATACTTTTGCCTTAAACAATACAATTCCGCTCATGTCCGAATAGGGGAAAGCACTTAAGAGGGAAATGAGATGCATTACACATAACCCCCTCCCCCCTCCCCATGTTCTTATACCCTTCCAGTCAAACAGCTACTTTCGCCCGAATTGAAAGAGAGTAGTGAAATCGATGAGCGCGGTTTTTTCCCTCTCCCTTGTCATTTAGATAAAAGGCTTTGTTCGATAGGAGATTTATCTGTTTGGGTGTCAAAAATAAATCTGATCCTCTCCTCTCATCAGTATAAGGGAACAAAGGGCCCTTTTCGCTGCTTCTGTGTATTTCTCACAAATTCATAAATATATCACACCTTTCTCTTCCTATTAAGGGTTAATCTGACCCTCCTGGACTCCTGAGTAAATGGAATGAGGAACGGATTCCATCAAGTTATGTTATATTCCATTCTACAGCAGAAGTCGGTCATAAGAGCCATGATGTTCCCTAGTAACCAAGATTCTTCACTAAAAGAGGTTCAACTCTTACCACTTAAAATCAGTGGAGTATTTTTAACGAGACTATTATGTAGATACTTAAGTTATCTATTATCAATTAAGTTATAATATGGTAGAGACTTATTAATGACACATTAACATTCAAAATCCACGTCGGTGGAATAGCCGCCTTAGTTATTCAATTTTATACCCGTATAAAAACGGTTTAAAATAATTCCATGGGTAATTTATTCATTTCGTTTTGTACTGGGCTGCTGACGAATTGACAGCACTGAGAAACCATAAGAACTTCCAGAAATTGTTTCGAGACCACCTCATAAGGAATGATTTCAGATAGGTATTTCAGAAATAATATATACTCAGTTGATGTTACTAGACGGGGTTCCTTGCTATTTCAATTGTTAGAATACTGAATTTCTTTGTGTATAGATTTTTTTTTTAATTGCGGGGCTGAAAAGAGCTACAGAAACCCTACCTAACCAATGAAGAAGGCGCTACTGGGTGACAATGAGGTATATATATAGTATGCAGCCAGGCTAGGAACTGGAACGATGTATTACAAGATATCAAAGAAAGTCTTTCACCTATCTAACGTGAATAGCTCGAAGAAAAATATACAAAAGAACGAGTTTCAAAGTTCATTATAAAAGAATATTTTTATTCCCCGCCTAAGCAAACACCTGCTATTCGCGATATCAGAGAATATGCCACCCTCTTCAGATATCGCTAAGCAAATACTAACTGTAACCTTTATCTATATTTTTCTGTATTTCAAAACACCCTTTTTGTATGCGTTTGTTAAGAAAATTGTGCATTTTTCATACGTTTTTCCACCTTAAGGGGACACATTTCTATGGGTGTCTGCACGTGTACGAACGTATGTTTTTGCCATACTGACAGTTATGATTTTTTTTATCTCTTCGTTAACCATGGGGCGGTCAAAAAGTTGTTCGTTCACTTCGAATAAGTTACTTAACCACCTACCCAGCCTCCTAAGGCTTCCAACCCTAACACCATCCCAATATAGGAAGGGCGTGATTAGGCTTCTTGGTGTGAACCGCCCTTACTCCGTGCCTGAAATTTTTGATCACAACTGCAACAGTTGGGTTTAATATTCTATGTATTATATGTTTCTGTGTTTTTGTCTAACGTAATAGAGTTTTTTATTTAATTTTTTTATTTAATGGGGTACAGGGTTTTTGCTACCTATGTGCACTTAAGCCTATTGTGCCCCCTACAACAAAGTACATATCTACAACGCTTCACTTCCTCGAGGCCTATCTCCCTCAGGAGAGCCAGGACCTTGAGGGGGTTTAGAAGCGGTAGGTCTTTTACTTGTAACTGCGAGCTTCCCAAACATTCTCCTTCGTGCGATTACATCGCAGTGAAGGAGGATGTGCTCGGGGTCCTCCGTTCCTTCATTGCAGAATCTGCATACTCTAGAATCTCTGACACCTATGTTAGTCAGATGTCCATTCTAGTTGCAAAGCCCAGAGAGGTGTACTGTAGTTGGTATACTGTAGTTATCTCCCAAAGAGACTCCAGATATTTAGGCGCCCATTCCACCGAATGGCTAGGGCTATTTACAAAAACGGTGACGTGGTAGCAGACATTCAAGACTTAGGTGGCGATTCCACCGACCTCGCATTGCAGAATGCAAATGACATTGACGGAAATTAGAATTTTTCTTTTTATAGAAATCTATTAAAATGTTTGTACTTAACATATCCCATGACGCCATATTTTAGTTTGTTTGTTTGTGATTATACTGTATGATCATTGATCAATTTTAACTATGGCATAGAGGAAAATAAACATTTCCGTCAATTCTGCAATGCGAGGTCGGTGGAATCCCCGCCTAAGTCTTGAATGTCTGCTACCACGTCACTGTTTTTGTAAATAGCCCTAGCCGGTCGGTGGTATGGGCGCCTTAACCCCAGGACCAAAGACACCAAGGCTTGTTCTTGGTTTTGTACGTCCTAGCCTAGAGCCATCAGTAAACCACTTAATTGTGTGACTATTGAGAATTCCTGCTGGTTCGCAGTATTTTTTCTAACCTGACGCTATGGTCGGTGCACACCCAAAGGTCGTCTTTGGTCTCAGTGGTGAAAGGATTAGCCGCTAGATGTTTCCGCTTTGCGTTGCCCAGGGTACGCCCGAGCGGTTTTTAATCCACGGTTTTTATGCCACGTGTATAAAAAGCGATCTTCGGGGAGGCTCCTTTCCTGTACCCAAGCGTAATAGAGTTACTTTATCTATAACGACGCCGAGAATACCACTGTATTTTAAAAATGGCCAATACATATAACTTATTTTGAACACCTTCAATGGAAGACGGATATTCATAGAAAATAAATAGTTTTTATTTCTATATACCTTATTTTGGTTCTAATTTACTTTTCAAATAATAATAACAATTAATAAAATCTGACATATTTGTTTACAAAACCTATGCAGTCCCATTTATGGATATTCCAATCTTCTCAGAAGCTGCTACAGCTACAAAAACGTAAGAAATGTCGTAGAACGAAAATAATCTGACGATAGCATTCGTTGAAACATATTAACATATTCTAATTATTATTTTTGTTTTTTATTCAGTATCGTTCTACAGGTAGTTTCAAAACTTATTAACCAAGTTTGAAAGGCTGCGTATGGTGGCAGTAGTATCGACTGCGATGCAGGTGTGCATATGCTGCGTGATTACAATTTTTAATTGTTGTTATTTCGATATTTAAGAATTAAGACTAATCAGATCCTCTGAATTTAAAATTATAAAGATGGGTCCTGCCATTCTTGAGTTGCAAATGTTGAAACAACATTACTAATAGGTGTAGCCTGTAGCTCAGGATTATTAGCTCAACATTTACCAAGATGCAAAATAACTGCCAACCAGCTGTTTAATTGTTTATGTAATTCTTTTTGTTGTGTTGAACTGCCACATAAAAGTCCCCTTTTCTTTAAGAGGACATGCTACGTAGAAAATGAGCTTCCAAAATTTGTTGTTTTTATTGACTTTTTATTTTTTATTTAATTAACAAAGCAAGCCAAAAAAAATTTGGCTCATGGAAGTTGTAGAAGACTGCTTCATGCATCATGTAATAGGAAATATTAAATTTATGGTACCTTAGTTCTTTCATAAATACCAGAACGGACTAAAATTATGCGTATTCTGGGATTTTTGGAAGAACTACAAAACCGAAAAGTAAAAATACCCGATTATATGATGCAAGAAGTAGTCTTCTACAACTTCCATGAGCCAAATCTTTAATGACTTGCTTTGTTAATTAAATAAAAAATAAAAAGGCCATAAAAACAACAAATTTTGGGGTGCTCATTTTCTACGTAGCATGTCCTCTTAAATATAGCAGTTTAAGTACTTGTATGTATGGACTATCGAAAAACGACACGGTATTAATATTCATAATAATACAATTATATTTGTATAATCCGATTATAGGAATATAATATTTGGAATTTAAATACTATTCGCACTGCCCACTACAAATTCTACAGCATCTTTAGCTTGTTATCGGAAAACGTCTGTTTACACAGGAATTTACAGCAATGGAACGTTTGTCATTGTGGGGGCTAATGGGCGGTAGGGCTTGGGGGGGGGGGGGGGTTATTCCCAGCTAAGCACCTCAGATCCGCAGGAAAGTAAGATCGGATTAGCAACGTGCCCCTTTTGCATGAGCCCGGTCGTTAAGGGTCAGGACCCTATAATTCGTCACTGTCCAACGGAGCTTATAGGCGGAGGAGGGGGGAGGGGGCAGCAAGGGGGCTTAACCACCCAAAATCCCAAACAACGCCAATCTCACCCTGCTTCTCCTGTTGGCTCTGTTTAGCGGTAAATAGTATTTTTCATTGCATATAACAATAAATTTATGTTTGTTATAGTTGAGTAAATGAGTAATTAATGTAACTTTTGCTTAAATGAATCAAGGAGGGGTCTCGGGTTCGAATACCCCTAGGAATGGATTTTTCTCTAAAGCACCTTGTCGCCTTAATTTATTTAAAGAGGCAACCTTGGTTAAACTGCAGCAATTTACTAGTCTAGGATGTTTTCAACTCGCGTTGCCAAAAAAATAATTGTTAAATAATTAACTACCGGCAAGGCAGAGAAACGGGTTCAACATAATTCCTGCCGTTCTTTCCCTACTATGACCGCCTTTAAACTTTAGTTAATTTAATTTTTTCAGGTCCAGCTGACGATTCGAACCCTTCCCGAACTTCCACCCGGCAACAACTACCGCTGCGTTTTCGGCGATGGCCCACCTATCCTGGCCAATGTAACACCATTCGGTCTGTCTTGCCAAGCGCCAGACGTGGGAAACCGACCCAAAATCCCTGAAAACTCGGACCATGTTCTGGTGCCGCTCTCTGTCCGCTCTTCTGAGACGAACAAGGACTTCGTGAGTCGTAGCTTTGCGTACTACGACTGCAGTCGTCACCACACCTGTCGGGACTGCGTACTATCTCAGTGGTCGTGTAACTGGTGTGTCTACGAGAACCGATGCACCCACAACACTTCCGAGTGTCAGCGAACGGGCACCGTTATTTCTGGGGAGAATCTGAACCTGCTTCATATGCTGCAAAAGGTGAGTGCCAGAATGAAATGAAATGAATAGAAAAATCGTTTATTTATACAAGTGTACAATTAATAAGGCAGTTTTACATCTGGAAAGGGGGATACCAAAGGACTGGTTCCCGTGCTGGGCCCCCCTTCAAATTCAACAAACTTAACCTAAAAGACAAATATTGATATACAGCTCAAAACTAGTTAATTGAGAGCAAAGGACCCTGGTAAGGCTATACAAGAAGCCCATGGATAGGCAGGTTACAATAGTGTGAGGGTAGGCTAACATTAGCGCATAGTGCCGAGGGACCGCCCCGTACAGTTTTCCGTCGCCTATGTTTCATAAATGAGTTAACAAAGGGATGTTTGGCAAACTGCTATCAGAAGTGCACATGGCAAAGTTATCAAAAAATTTTCTAGTCGGATTCCTGGTAATGAAATACAAAGTTAGCGAAGGGCGCCACTGATTTCCCTCCTGGCACTTCGGTCATTCCATTCACGGATTGGTACGGTCACTGTTTGAAATTTGAACAGCGACGCAGTCGCAGATTGTTACAGCTGCATTGAGAGCAGGCTGGTATTTCTTTTTACATTGTCCGCGTTGAGCACCTGCAAGGCCGTAGCCATGTTTTTTTTCGGGGGGGGGGGGGGTTTAGAAATTTCATTGGATATTACATAGTGGTTTTTATTTTTCCTCTCAAAATCCGATTCTATGTAGTATGAAGCCATTTCATTTCGGGGGGGGGGGGAGGGTTGAACCCCCATGAACCCCCCCTTGGCTACGGCCTTGAGCACCTGGCCCTGGTTTCATGGCGGGCCAAGATGGCGGGAATTTACCGTTATGGTAAACAGATATGAAATCCTACCATTATACAATCTGGCAGCGTCCTTAGCCCGTGTTAATTTTGTTGCTAGCCCACTCTGTGACTGTGTGGCCAATTGTGAAGATGCAAATCATGTTTTAATACAGTGTCCCCGTTTTGACAAGGAACGCCAATTTTTAGTTTGAAAACTTGAGAGGGAAAGCTTTCTAATTGAGTTCTATTTTCCTTTTTTAAAGACTGTAATATTTTGGTTTGATCTCGTTGCGGGTTACCATTGCTTTTTTTTCTAATAAGTTCTAATTCTTTCGTTGTTCTTGTTGAAATTAGGTTCAGTTTACTGATTTAATGCACTTCACCCATGCGTAGTGGGTTCGTTCAGGAGAAAAAAGGCGCACTGGACTAATTTTGTCGCCCAGGACCCTTCTCGTGCATTGCCTATATTTTTTGAAGAGTAACTTCTTATGGCTGGCTCTTGACAGCTGAATTTCTATCTTCTTTGTCAGACCATCAGGGTATTGCCACGTTTTTTAAGTTTTGCTTCTGTTTGGTGCGTTTTCATGTATTATTAACTAATATTGCAGGAGTTTGGGCTCTAATTAAGTCATAAATCTAAAGTCAATCCTTAATCATACATTAAAATATAATAATATTGATTACAGAATCCTGCTCACCTAATGTCACACGGTGCCGCTCACTGTCCACGATTCCGGCCTACGAACAAAACAATCTATCTGCCAAATAAAGTACCGAAAGAAATTGTACTTGATGTCGAAAATCTACCCCATCCTCAAGCTGGGCACGGTGGATTTCTTTGCATCGTAGCTATCGAAGGAGCAAAGATGAAAGTTCCCGCTAGAGTCGAATCTGACCGTTATATCGTTTGCGACAAGACTATGGTAAGTTGCTGTTATATCACAATTACGTTTTCGTTAGCGTTTGCACCGTATAACTATATTCATCGACAGACTTGCCAGACACCGAAGGTGAATCATAACCTGACCGCGCCTCCAATAAACCTCCATAAACATGACAGTGTCCGCAACTTACAGTCTGAGAATTCGCTTATTGGTTGCCCATGTCATGGTCTTCTTATAAACTAGCCTTGGTGCAAAGTAAGATTGTTCTCGAGATTAAACTTGTTCGAAATACTCCAGTTGGTTGAGAGCTGGAATATGAAACAGAAGGTCGAGGTCCGAAACTCAACATAAAAGGAACATTTTTCCGCCGGATCTTGGTCCACGTTGGTACGATACTTCAATGGTTGGGGAAAAATGCAGCTGCCTGGAATGTTGCTCTGCGCGACATCCCAAATAAAGCAGTGTGTAAGAGTGGACTGTCTACCAATACTCCATTTCTCAGACCTAGATCCTCAGCGGATTGTCGTGCCACAACGCTGGTTGGGGCAGTACCCACCCTTTATGGTTTACCTTCATAGGCAGGGAAAAACGTGGCGGCCGTGCATGTAGCTAACCGGAACATCCTAAATGGCTGTGCGGCAGTCAAGAGAGAGGATTCCCTTCCAGTCGTCAGGCCAACAGGCATAGAACCTACATGAGTTTCCGTGCCATGGCGTTTCTTTCTTTTTGCTTGGTGAACTGATATCCTCACACTACTGAAATTAGGTGTGCTGGATGAGAAAGAACCGGACCTTCGCGAGTTGGGAGTCCGTAGATGGTGGAGCGTCGTTCAAAACCGAGACAACTGAAGGATTGTTGTCGAGCAGGCCTAAGCTCATCAACCCTGAAGAAGAAGAAGAAGAAGAAGTGGCCGCAATATAATTTAGAAAAAACTATACAGAACACAACACGAACACGAATACAATTGCAGTTAACACCACCGCTTGCGGAAAAACGCGGCTGCTGGGGATGTTACAGACCACAAGAACCCAATTGAATAGTCAGAGTATCTTTTACCTGTTCTCAGGCTTCACCCTCAATGGGTTGCTACGGGTTTTTAGTTTCCCCTACCCACCGACTGACCCCCTGGAAAATGTTCCGCCCCTGTCTGCTAAGCACATCGCTGACTTGTTTCGCAAGTCACTCTCTACCTCGTCCCTCCAACAGTTCCTTGGTTTGCCTTACCACCATCATCTCCCCTCCGTTCACGAATTTTTATCAGACATGCTGAACTCTGCCTGGCATAAAATCAGGTTTTCCCTGTTGACTGGGACGGGAATTTCTCAAGAGAACAGACCATCATTCTATCTCGACACAGGTAGAATGATATATAATCATAATGTATAATAATAATAATAATATATATATAATATATATGATAATATATAATCATTGTGACATGTCCCTTGGAAAACAAGACCTTGGCGCTTGTCATACATGATTTATTTTTTTGATGCGATATCGAAATTAAATGGAATGAAAGGAAGCCCAAAGGACTTGGAAGATGGGTTTGATCTGTTCTAGGAGCAGTTGCCAAAGGAACACAGATATGGTCCACAGCTTGTGTAGTAGTCGTAGTATCAGGGAAATTCATAAAAAGAAGTATTTGCTTCCAGAGCAAAATGAAATGAAGTATTTGCTTCCTGAGTAAAATGTAAGAGAATATAAGGGCATTCAATTCTTATACTATTTGTTCCACCACATAAGTGCAGAACGTACGTTTGCTTATTGAAACAAAACCTTATCCTGAATGAAGCGTTGGCCCCAAATTTGTGAAGTGAAAGGATTTTTTTAAAAAGAATTCTCGTCGAAGCAATTGTATAGAATTGTTGCTTAATCTTATGTGTAAAATCTTGCCCTCTGATACGCCCTGATATGATAAATTGTATAATAAATCATAACATATCTAACATATCTATATTTTTTCAGAATTTTTTATGTATTTTCGTTTTTTCCTTATATTTTAAACTTCCTGTTGGACACCACTTTTCAACAATATTACTTTTTTATGTTTATTTTTACAGCCGTAAGGCACACTGGCTATCAAATGATTTCCTAATCAGAATGTTTTCTTCTTTATGGGGACTATGATAAAATAATTTCTTACTTTATAAACATGTTGGTATTAGATACTTTTTATTACCTTTGTCTTCTTTGACTCATATAAAAATATATTGCGTCATGCGGTTAAGTGGAGTTTGATGTTTTTACGGCTTTCTGACATTGTAGGTACGATATTTAATGAAATTCCTTTGGCACATTTGTCTCATTCAGTCCATATTACGTCAATAAATATACGAGATGTCCTTCTTTGTGGCGAGATGGCAATTTTTGTGAGACGAAGCTTCAAATTTTGTTTCGCTAATATAACATATATTTTTTTTAAATTAATGTTTAGGCGCGGGACTCTTTCGAGTATTTGCGTCAGAGTCCTGCGCCTAAAAATTAACGTATAGTGTAAAGGACATGGATCAATTCAGTGTTTTGGGATAGGGAAAGTCGAGGCAACCGAAATTTAACCCTAGGACAACATTTACCATGGAATTACTCATCTTATCAATCTCGGTAACTATACTAATTGATAAATAGGAAAGCATGTAAGGGATTAATTGTACTGGCTCTTTCGTCTGCCCACTAAATGGTAAGTTAAGCATACCCATCTACGGAGTATTCTTTTGTTGTATAATTGTTTGTGACACTGCAAAAATTATTAAACTCAACAATTTGCTTATAAATGTATTATGTCGTATAATTTATATTTTGTTTGATGATTTATTTCTATAGCAGCTAGACTTAATACTTAAAACTCTTTGTAAAAGCTGGTTTTATAAAGCCCCTGGGCCTGCCTTTGATCAGGCAAGGTCTGTTGGTATGTTTTATTCAGGAGAGGCAAAACGTCCCAACATGGGACGCAACTAATACCTAGAATCGGGAATTTCCCCCCCCCCCCCGCCGGCTAATCCGTTTAATTCATTCATTCAAAATCATTGTGAAGCCACCTAATATAAAGGGTTGCTGACCATTTTAACCATTGCTCATGCACTAACTTCCCCGTTGTTCATTGCGGTTGAGACAGGCTTCGTAAGTTATATAACGTGCAATTGAAAGTTTGAAATGTATTTCCGGGCATTGTCATGATTTCTAACTTTATAGAGCACACAAACACCAAAACCATTTTCCCACTGGCTTTAAACCTTTTTGCCCTTAAAAAGTTTTCGCAGTCACCTTCGATTTCATGGTTTAACGTGATTTTCGGAAGGATTCAAACCCATATATATAGGCACATGTTTCAGCCACAACAGAGGCGACGTTTGGGAGGGGTAGTTAATGCTTTCAAAGATGTAAAAATACTAATAGTGTTCGGAGGGAGTTTAAACCAGCCATATGACGAAAGCATGGAAGTTTCGAAAATTCTGGGAAAACTGTATTTTTGGTATGCTGTTTGGTACCTTTTAAGTGGTATGCCGCTAATTGTTCTGTCTCGAAGACCCTCTGATCACTAAAAAATGGCAGGAAAGTAGGAAAATAATCAAGGTCGGTATAATTAATAATAAGATGTTGTGGCGCGACAACGCATTGAGGGTTTACGCCTGAAGGTAAACATAGGATATTGTGGTCAACGCCATGCCCGGCAGCTGCGTTTATTCTACGAATGAAGGCATGGTACCCATTGGAGTTGGGCGGTTCTGACTCGCACCTGAATTTACCCCCCAATTTACTGTAAATTAAATGTACTTGTAGCTTATCCTAGCAGCCAGTGCTAAGGCTAAAAGTCAGAAATTACGGAACACTGGTTCAAATGGGTTAGGAGTAGTCCAGTTGAAAGGGAACTAGTCGATAAAACGGAAGGTCGCGATTCGAGACCCAAGTTAAAAGGGCAAATTTTGCGCCTAGCCCTAATGGGTACCATGCCTTCATCTATAAGGGAAGAACACAATTGAGGAGGCTGTTTACAAACATGGCCAGTTCCAAGTTGTAGAATTATTCAGGAGAGCTGATTTTCTGTTGAAAATTTGATTAGTTTAATACTAACCCTAGACTTCTCAGCGCTTCTGTGCGCAATCTGGCTGCTTTTGTCACTTTATTTTACAATGTGCAGGTGGACATTAAAATTTTCTGCAAGGTCGGATCAAAACCCCAGTTTTTTTTTTTTTTTTTTAATGGAGTTGGCTACGTTTGTAACCAAGCTCCGCACATGTTGCTGACCTCAACACCCCTATAGGGCAGTGGTCAAGAGTCTGCGAGTCTTCAAGTCTAACCTCATTAATAGTATTAAATTCAACCTAATTTTCTTGATAATTATTTCACCTTTATTGAGGGGCTGGGGGGGGGGGGGGCTGGGCTCCCTCTAGCGACGCGCCGACACGACGCCCTTGCATGCAAGGTCAATGTACAGAGTACCTCATCAGTGGTATTTATTGTAGCTTGTACCAGTGAAAGCATACCGTTGTATTACTTCCAACAGTATAGTACACCGTAAAATAATTATCTAATCTAAAAAGGCATACGGTTTGTTGGGGCTTTGTAACGATATCTAAACGGCTAACAAGGCACATTCATTAGCCAACCATTGACTATTTGCCGGCGCGTTTCTTTGGACTTCGGGCAAGTCCAACTGGCTAACTATTTTAATCCGTTAAGTGGATTCCCTTGTTTCTTCGAGCTGGGCTGCTTCGTCGGGTTCGTTGAGTGGCTTGTACGTTGTTGTGTAACCGTATAGAAATTATTTTTAATTGTTACGGCCATTAAAATAGCTTTTATTCTTCTTCGATCAGCGTGTTTGTAGAAATGTATATTTTTTTTTAAAGTTTTGCACAGCACAATTGGGAAGAATTTTATTACATTATTTTTTTCTTACAAATTGAGCTGAAATAATGCGTGTGAGAATATTTTACTGTCTCCTGTGTCCATTTGACCTTTACACTTCAGGGCCTTCGGTGGCATAGTCAGTGGGTGACTCCTAATGTAGTTCTATATGGATTGGATGGGACATTCACTACCGTTCAGGATATTTTTCAATTTCTGTCACATCTTCTTCGACCAATCAGAGTACACCTTGAGCGCTTCCAAACATCAATAAAAACCTTTGTGGCTGCAAGGTGGGCTGCGATTAATCGAAGAAGACCTAGCAGGTAGCACCATAACATTATCCTTGGTGTAATGACTGTAATCTCTACCATGTAACTTGTAGGAATTAGTCTGAAGATGGTGTCACCACCAAAACAGCTGTCATAATTTAAAAGAACCGGTCCGAGTTTACTCGAACATGCTTTCCAATTTATCCAAATTAGTAGATAGAGAAAATGAGTAATTTCATGGTAAATAATTTTCCTATGGTTAAATTTCCGATATCTCGGGGGGGGGGGGGGGGCTGTCTATCTAACGTCACTGGAGGTGAGGTAAATTCTAGATAGGTCAGACCAACACATTACCACACAGCAATAATGGCAGAGCACGCAATGCATTTGAGCGTGAATTTTCTATCAATAAAAAAAAAACATTTTTTTGCATAAAACAAACTAGTTTTTTGGGAATGTAACCTGTCCGGTTTGGCTACTCAATTTAACACCTAAAACATGCCTAAAGGTAGAAATCATCGATGGAAAGGTTTCCCAGAAAAATTATTTTTTAGTCATTTTTCATTAAAATTTAGTTATTTTTATTTTTTTACCCCCAGAAGCAAACTATCAAGAGGCAAGTGACCCCACACATTTTGTTAACATTAATAACGACTATAATATATGTGAAATTTAAAAGAAATCGTTGAGCCGTTTTTGAGAAATAATTTTTTTAGACGTTTTTTTGGAGTTTTTTGAGAATAAAACCCCCCAAATTGAGTTAGCCCAAAATAAAAAAATGGTCCCGAGGTATGATTTTTGTGAACCTACATGTCGAATTTTATCATAATAGACCGAGTAGTTTCCCCGGAAATTGATGAACAGACAGACAGAGCGACAGACAGGCAGACAGACATTTCGTAAAAACCTGGTTCCTGGGACCTCAAAATGTGTAATTCCGTTGAAATCTCGGAATCGAAAATTTCGACCGTCACAAAGCTCTCCTTATACTACGTATAAATTGGAAAGCAGAAAAATATTTTGTGCGCAGTTATTTATAATTTTATTCTTATTTGTCATGTATCACTTCCACGAAGTCGCTGGAGAAACTCTCATAGATGGAACTCTTCCTCAAATGCGAGTCTGAACACATCGTGTGATCGGATTATCGGATGCCTGTCATTAATCAACAAGGGCGACTGATATAAAGAGGATATTCCGATACATTAATTGACTTGTTGGTAGCCGAAATTTGAGAACCAGGAAAAATCTGGAGTTGGTGGGATTCAAACCCACAACTTGTTGCTGCTCAATTAAGAGTTTTCAATGAAAAAAAAGTCAGACGATTGATGTGTGCCCCTGTTTTTGAGGCAAGTGTTTGTCGCCATGTTGTCGGTAGTAGTCTCGTAACAAATGCACAGTGTAAACAAACATGTATCTTCTCTATTAACTTAATTCTTAAAATCTGTAGGAAAATTTGATTTATGAGCTAGTCTCAACCTTTGTAAACCTAATAAAGTTAGTTTACTGACGATGAATTTTAGAGGATAGCAGTAATAAATAAATGTCTAGCTATGACATATCTAGCTCCAAACTTTTTGCTTTCCTATTAATACGTAGTTTAAGGAAAGTTTTGTTTTGTGATGGTCGAAATTTTTCCATTTCCGGATTTCAGTGGATTTACACGTTTAGAGGTTTTTATGAAATTTTGGTCTGTCGATTTCTGAAATTCTGCATAAGTAGTTTCAAAAAAATCATACCTCAAGAAAGTCTTTATTTTGGGCTAACTCGATTTTGGGAGGTTCCACCCTCAAATAACTAAAAAAAAATTCTTAAAAATATTTTTCTAAAACGGCTCAAACTATTTATTTCAAATTTGTATATATTCAGGATATGTAGAGTAGTGGTACAGACTCCGACTTTCACCCGAATGGTTGTTGGTTCGAGTCTCACACTTGCTACATTTTGTGGCCATGCTTCAGAGGGCATGTAAAGCAGGCGGTCCCGGGCTTTCCTAGTTGAGTGTAAGAGAGAGCTTATAGCCCTAACTCCGCTAGGTTGGCTTAGTAATAGAACAAAAAATGCATTTTTTATTTATTTATTTATATTGTAGTCCTTATTCATGTTAACAGAACGCAATAGGTCGTTTGCCTCTTAATAGTGTTGTTCTGGGGGGTAAAAAAGTATAAAATACTCAATTTTCCTAAAAAAAAAGTACTAAAAAATTATTTTCCTGTTTTCTAACTTTCTAACTTCGGGTATGTTTTAGGAGTTCATTAGTGTAACAAAACCGAACAGGTTGCTTTCCCAAAACAACGATTTGGTTTTGTAAAAAAAAATATTTTTTGAAGAATTGATGGATAATAAAATTCATGCCTTAATGCATTACATACCCTGCCATTATTACTGTGTTGTAATGTATCGATCTGCCCGTTCTAGACTATGTAATCGTCCCCCCTCCCGAAATTTTTTGACTTTAAACTACTGTAAATAGAATTGAACTTTTCAGATGTTTGATTTTTCACTACATACTATAGGATCGCAGCCCTCCCCGAAATAAAATCCTGGTTACGGGCCTATGTTTCATCGATTAATTCAGTGCTTTGGGATAGGGAATTTTGATGCAACCGAAAATTATTTACCATGGAAATATAATATACTATATATTATTTATCTTGGTACCTGTAATAATTTGATAAATAGGAAAGCATGTTCGAGTAAACTCGGACCGGTTCTTTGTATTTATACGAACAGTCCCCTGTGGGCATGGATAGACATGGGAGTTCACATCAAAATAGGGGATTGAAGGGAGGGAAAGGGGGTGAAGTATTCGTAAGTGTGGGTTCATTATTAATTGGAAGGCATATATACTTGAATAGCTACAAGTTGTACATTTCCAGGACCCATACTTTGGTACATGTAATGCAGGCGGTCCGTAATTGAGCTCCCTGGATAGAAAAAAAAGTGTTTTATGAAATGTCTGTCTGTTCACAGATTTTTCTGCCGACTTTCTTGGCGGATTTTGCTGAAACTGTAGGTCTGAAAAAGTATTCTCCAGGGTAATTTTTCAATAACTTTATGGAGTTTTAGTAAAACAAAAAAAAAACTAAAAAACGGCTCCAGTTTTTTTAAATTAAAAATCACATTGTTATCCATTGCATACCGTGTGAAGTGTTATGATTTTGAAGGGATTTTATGAGCGTAGGCTAGAATGACCCATTGAACCCGGTCCCATTAATTTTTCGGACATTATTGGTATTGTTTCCCCAAGAATTGTTGCCATTGGCAAACTCATACACGTTCTCGATGGCTCCCCACACCGCACCGACTATTAGCGACAATGTTTAGGCTATGGCATGTTGATATGCTAAATGACTTAACCGTGAAATAAAGTCGTGCCTAATTCTTGTTTCAGTATTCTTATGAGGGGAGTACGGGGGAGTACCAGGCTTCTGTCACAATCGTATGGAACCGTAACCACCACGTGGACGCTACGACCGTGACTCTGTACAAGTGCGGCATCCTAGGCTCGCACCGCGACCATCCGGACTGCAGCCTCTGTGTGACAACTCACCCCCACTACCAGTGTACCTGGTGCCGGAATACCTGTGTCTACAGAGACGTCTGCATCGACTCCCCGTTCACGGAGTGTCCTAAACCACGTATTGACATGGTAAATATAAGGGGGAAGATTATCTTAATTATTTGGCATTCGCAGACTTAGAACCTGAACCTCCCAGTTTCCGAGGGGGTATTCAGGCAGTGCATCATATTCACCCTATCTAACTCCTCAAATCTTCCGGTAGTTGAACGATTTAAGGTGCTCCGGTCCCCATTATTATGAATAGACTGGTACAAATAGGGAAATTAGACCAAGGAAGACCTAGAAATTTGAACGGGAACGGTTAACGATGTCTTTATAGTTCTCCGCTAGGTTGGCATAGTGCTAAAACAAACAATCCGTTATGTATTATTTATTTATAAGGTCAGATCGCAGTGGCACGATGTTTAGCAGCAGTATTTGTAGGAGTACAGTATCGTGGACAGGCTGTAGCATTTAGGGAAAGATTTATAACTTGCTGAAGAAAATGGTGCTCCTTTTAAATTTGCTGCGAAAATGTATTGTGAAAGGGTGAATTTATCTACTGCTTGGCGATGCTGATGACGAAACATAGCACGAAGGGTCGGAAATTTATCTCTCCACCTCAATACTCCGATTGGTCTCTCTCTGTCAATAAATAAGCAGTCCCCTAGCTTTCACTATAATTTACACAGCACTATTCTGTTTTTTTCTCAGCGCCCTTTGTAAAAATAAAAGTAGCTTATAAATTCTTCCTCACGACAATTTCAATGATGGATTATTTGTTTGTTTGCATAAATACGATATAATGAAACGTAGCATAATGTGATCCTGTAACATATTAGCGACGATAAGTAATCCATGAAATCCAAACAATGAAAATGATAATAAGCATCAATGACGTAAATTGAGTCAAACGCATTCATAATCAATAATCATCTCCAGTTGCCCGGGTGCGATATGAGCCTCCTCCACTCCCTTCTGTTTATTCAGCACTTCTTCTAGTAGAGAGGGAGTGACAGAGAGAGTGGCGTATCCGTAGAAATGATGAGCTCTACGCCATATACCGAGAGCCTACGATAGTAGCCGAAATCAAGGGAGCCCGCATAAGGGGGCTAGGGCATGTGGAACGAATGCCAGAAAATAGGGCTATAAGAGCAGGCTTACACAAGGTGCCCCAAGAAGGCGTGTGCGATGCGATGGCTGGACGACGTCGAGGGAATCTGGTGACCCTTGGTGTCGATGACTGACAAAGGAGAGCGCAGGACCGCGCAGGCTGGCGTGATGTGGAAGAGCAGGCCAACACCCTTCATGGGCCGTAGCGCCAAGGAGTAGTAGCAACTTCTAATAGTACCAGTCCCACTCTTGTGACATCGTCCTCAACTGGGTCCTGTACCTCTTCCTTGGTCTTCTCCTTCTTGGTGTTCCCTCTATTTCTTCCTATAACCATTCGCAAAACGCATTAATAATAATAATAATAAATAAACATTTCTCCAAATCTTCTAAGGCTCTAAGGAGATCTAAGGCTTAGAGGCTAATTACGCTCGACCCCTTTTGCTACTTCATAAGTTGTGGGGAGGCTGGAATGAATTCTGTATATCTGGGGCACTACTGCCCATGAAGACCCTCCTCCATTGGTCCCGCTCCAGTGCCTCCCTTCTTCGAACCCTCATATGTTGTAGATACATTTCTGATAATAGTCTTCTATTGTTGCAGAATTCCACTGCATTTTCATTCTTCTTATTTGTCTTATTGTTCGGGTATATTTGTAGGCATGCAGCTAAGCCATGTGATTTGTTGTGCCCTACTGAGTACTAAAACAACTTGTTCCTCAAGACCTTTTTCCTGTGAAGAGCTAGGAACTGGTGGGAATCCGACCATTTTCAGGTTACTTTCGTAGCTCAGGTGGCTGATCTACGGCCTATTTTGGTTCGCTATGGTCCGGGTATACCTTGCATAGCGAAGACGGACAACAACCGTCTCACACAAGCGCCAACTCCCATATGAGAAGCAAGTGTTTGCTTTCTGACAGGTTTAGGCAATCTCTAACATGCCTTTGGGACAGAAAGGGCAGAAAAAGGGTTCTCAGCGCTCTCATTGCTCGGAATGCAGGTTGCTGCATGTCAATATTTCCAACAAGAAGCAATGTGTTTTCACAACTCTGATTATCTCTGCACGTAGATGCGAACCCATTGAAAAATAATCATTCGATATTTTTTTGTCACAGGTAAAGCCACTAAGTGGACCCATTGAAGGCGGAACCCTTGTGACAATAGAAGGAAGCAACTTAGGCCTGAAGGAGGACGATGTCCGAGGAAAGATCCGAATCGGCAAGACACCCTGCGAGCTCGAGCATTACGAGATCTCTGTCCGGATCGTCTGCCGCACCGGACCTTCCGTGGAACGGGATAGCGTCGCTTCTATCATCGTCGGGAACGAGGCTGGTTACACAGAGTCGTCCGTCAGATTCAGTTACAAAGTAAGCAGGTTGAGCGAATTCTTTAAAAGGATGTGGACCTGGATCTGTAGTTTTTATGTTTTATTCAATTTGCCAGGCGAGTCTATCCAAGATGTAGGAGACTATTTCATGCACATAGTACTTTATGGAAGTTATTAGTTTTGGTTCAATGATTTTTCCTTTGAACTTATTTCTGTTCTGTTCTGGTAGCTTACTACCTGTTCATTTATGTTTTATGCTTAGAAAAATTTAAATTAGATATTTTAATAGTCTACATTTTGCTTTTTTAGGATATTAAGCTGGAAGGCGTGTTTCCACCAATAGGTCCAATGAGTGGAGGGACGCAATTAGCCATCACCGGCCAGTTTCTGAATATTGGAAGCCACATTGTCGCATATTTGGATGAGTTGCCTTGTTTTGTAAATGCAACGCAGGCTTCTAGCAGTCGATTGACTTGTACTACAACGAGGTGAGCTTTGAAAAAATTCAAATTGTTTTTTGGCATGATGTATGTCCTCGTCTAATTTGCTGAGTTGCAAATAGAAAGATTCCAATGTTCTACAGGTACTAATTTCTGGTTTAAACCTCTTAACGATACTACAATTAGGGAAGGGCGGAGACATTGCTGCCGCCTCCTTAACATTATAGTTTATGTATTATTGTATCTTGAAGCATATTTGCCTGGTTGTTCCTCGGTTCGTGCAGGTACGAAGAACCTCATTGCCTGGCGTTGTCGTCAATCAATTAATATATACTAACATACAGACATTGATATATAAATGGAGTTATACATGAAATGATGTGGATAATAGTATACTAGCGTTGCACCCTATCTCAATATAATTTTTTATGTACGATTATGGAAAGAACATAGTGATGCATTCTTTTAACTGGTACAAAAATCCCGTTATGGCTTCTGATTTCGTAGTAGATATTCTATTACCGAGCAGTTAGGACTATAGGAAGGCCCGAGACCGCCTGCTTCTCCGAATATAGCAAGAAATTTTATATATATAATATATTGTAAATGTTGTTTGTGTTTTAATTAAAAATACATGTATTGGCGTTATTGCTTTTTGCTGCCATTGTGACTTTTTCTTTACAGTGCGGGCAGCCCGAGGATGATTTATAAACTAACGCTGGCGATAGATGGCGCTAACAGAACTTTACTAGGAAACCCTTTCAACTACACGCAGGATCCTACAGTCATGGAAATCAAACCTCTGAAGAGTTTTTCATCCGGGGGGCGTATGATTACAGTACACGGAACTAATCTTGATTCTATACAGAAGCCACAAATGATAGTTTACGCTCTTGATAGTCCTCTTCCTATTAATAAATCGGTAAGTCACGTTGTGATACATAATCTAGTACGGCCGGGTATTCAAATTTCCTATTGATATAGTTTTGAATATTGTGTTAAGGTGCCCATTCCACATACGTACAACGTCAATGAAAATTATGAAATTGAAGGTGGTAGCAGACATTAAAGACATACTAAAAATTCTGCTACCACCTTCAATTTCATAATTTTCATTGACGTTGTACGTATATGGAATACCCGCCTAATGAGAGACTTTTGGATTTTGCTTTTGATTTACCTACTCTACATGCGTAACTGGGACGAGTCATTATAATCCTACTATTAATAAAATGATTCTACACAGGGTTAAATGTGAGGTTATGAGATTCGGCAGACGCAATAAAATTGTGCTCGTAAAGCAATATAATGGGTCCATAATCAGGTCGAGCCAATCTTCTGTATAACATTTGCAGTGCCGTAGGGCTTTATATTTCCCTTAGCTTCCAACTTATCTGCATAACATTACTGTTACAGATGTGCATTGTATTAAACTCGGCTCAAATGGAATGCCCATCGCCTTCCGTTGACTTGAAACTCCTAGCCAAACGACCGAAATCTGTAGACTCTGAAACCGTGACAAAAACCTCAAAATGGCGGAGATCTGTGCAGAAATACCATGATACACAATTTAGTCTTCAAATTGGTTTCATAATGGATAGCGTTGAAACTGTTAAGGAACTCGACAAGCATTTTGAAGATTTACGTTCACAGCTTGTTTACGTAGACGACCCCAAGTTCTTTCCTTTTCCTCGCGAGGCAAAGTCGTATAAAGGAGATACATTAGTGATTGAAGTAAGATAATTTGCAAATGTAATGTAAAGGCTTGCGGATTCAAACGCAAATTTTTATGTTATTGTAATCCATTGCCCATGCGGAGGCACCTCTTCTCTGGGGTTGAACTAGTGATGTGTATTTTACGTAGTCTATGCCAATTGTATTTTTACTGCTAGCAATTCCAGTTCGATTTTTATGGCACCGAAGCGGCGCGGCTTAGTTTAATTATTGATAGAGCACGTGACTAAGAAATGGAAGGTAGCGACTCATAACAATCTAATAAGTACCTTACCTTTACCGGTCGGGGAATAACGTCCTCAGGACTACACCTAAATGTAGCGCACGTGTTTTTCTTAACTTGCCTTCACATTGTCTTTCGAAGAACTTAGCGAATTGCTTCCGGTTTCAGGGTGAAAATTTAAATTTAGCAAGCGATGTGAGTGACGTGAACGTGACGATTGGGACTGTGCAATGCAATGTGACGTCTTTAGCTCTTCCGCAATTGGTTTGTACGCCACCTGAAGCCCAGCCACCGGCGACCGACGAATTAGGAGTTAAAACTAGCAGTGGTCTTCCACTTGTGGTTGTTAGAGTTGGCACTACTCTCAGGTACGTAGATTTTTTTTTCATTTCTCTGGTTTATGACTTGTAGTCACACCCACAAATAAATTTTTATTAATTTTTTTTTATAAAGCTTATGTTGTTGGGTAAAGCAGTAGTGCATGCCAGACAGAAAATATTTTCAGTTCAATGACGTTAGCTGAGAAGAGCGCTTCAAGCTAATTTTCATAGACTAAAACGTAACCATGGGTTTGTTTCTTTAACTGTGAGTACGAGAATTGCTAACTTACAGGTAGGCTACGCTAAACGCTGTGGAAACTAAGTGGTCTGACGTATTTCAACGTTCCAATTTGACTGCAATAAGCTCTTCCATGTGCTAACTTTGCTCTGAAGGCTTACTAAGCCCGTAAATTTAATTCGCTGCAGTGCTTAGTGGTTGCCCATGACATTGTCTTCGTGTAAACTTACATTCGATGCACTGTAAGATTGTCTTTGAGAGTATTTCCTGATGCCATTGTCATAGTTTAATATAGACATAGCCTATATCTAGCTTATTGTATTTTTTTTTTTAATTAAATTTCTTTTATTGTTTCAAATCGTCTGGACAGGTTTCCAATTGGCTATCTCCGTTACGACGTGATGAAACCATACATGTTTCCTGCTGAAGCCATCGCTGGTATCACCCTTGGCATTTGCTTTCTCATCGTTCTTTTCATGGTCGTCCTCATCGTTTACCGTCGGAAATCTACTCAAGCCGAGAGGGAATACAAACGAATTCAAATACAAATGGATACCCTAGAGAGTAATGTCCGTTCCGAATGTAAATTAGGTGAGTACGCAGTTTTCTATGTTAAAGTATTTATGGCCATGTCGACATTTGTTCAATTTTCATATTCAACTTGTTTGTTTTCCGACGCCTGCTTTCAGCATTTCTGCTTTAAGCAACCCTGTCAGCCGGCGGGGGGGGGGGGGCGGGTTAGTCTGGTTCTTAACTTGAGCCTTGAGGCACCCAGACTCCTTCACCTTGGAGAGAAGGCGAGTTGACTAACAGGGTGGACCTCTTGATTGTATTACATTCTGAACCACTTCGGGAACATAGTAATGTCACATGATTATTTCGAAGGTGACTAGGACTCGACAAGTACGTGGACAGACTGTCTCAATATGTTCCCCTGCCAACGCTGTGCACACTACTTAGTTTGCTGGAGTTGAAAGTAGGCTCTGTTCTGGTGGACTCAACTTGGTATGGCCGTTGGCAACTTGATTGGCGTTGACATTCAACTTGCGGGTAACCAATGAGCGACAAGAACTTAACAACGTTAGTATGCATTCTTGTCATTCATTGGTTGAAAGTTGAAATGCCAATTGAATATGAAATTTGAACAAGTGTGGGTCGGTCTAGCAACCAATTCCAGTAATTCATTATAAAGCTATACAGCATGTGCGAAGTGTAATCAAAGAAATGCATGACTTAACAGCATTTACACGGGCACGGAGAATATAGAAGGAAATGTTCCCCAATTTCAACAATAGGCTATTTATAAATTAATGGCTCTATTTGGGCTGTTAACATGACACTTTTTATGGTAGGAGTGGGATAAATATGATCTGGGCATAGCGACTCATATACACTTGAAAACATGTGTGTCCTAATTTTGTGGAAACCAATTCAAGGAGGTTTCCATGTAGTCGTAGGTTATCTGAAGATGTTAATAGCTGTGGAGCAGTCAGGCTTAATTAATCGTTGGGAATACTGGTATGAAATATCGTATTATTTTATATACAGTAGGTAATATCTGTGTAGGTAAGGTCTATAAGCTACAACTTCACTGTCTGCTCTAATGAACATTTTAGCGTGTTCACTTATAGGAATGATTCAATTCACTGTTCATTCAAAATTTCCGTGCATACAATTTGTACCTGCCCAATAATTATTTAGTAATTTCGCTTGATTCATATTTCAATTTCCATCCGTTTTATTTATTTCTATTAAGTCATTCGCAGTTTTTAACAGCTACAGTAAGTACCCAACAAGTACAGTGCCCTAACTTTTACGTAACAGATTGGTGCTGTTTAAAGTATTCTCTAGGTGCTCGAATGTTCTTGTCAAAATAACGGTATTTCTCATTGGTTGGCTCAATTTTCATGTCTAACATACTATAAAATATTCTCATCAGAGTTTCCTTCTTGCAGCATTTGTACACATGTGTACATCGGATCGACACTGCACTACTTTGCGTAGCACTTCCCAGACGTATGGTATGATGAATTGCCTCAATTTCGATTTGTGGCTAACAAATCCCCTTATCCAATCATTAATCATCAATCATCAACTAACAAAGTCACTCCATTAAAAAAGCATCCCCAATCAAATTTACCTACCGTACCTGTTATAAGCCATAATATTTTTAATTTTTATTATTAATAAAGGCTAATTACACCGGATATATCTAGAAAACGAACTCATAGGTCTGTTAATAAAATCAGTCTGTTTTACTGCGTGTTCAGGAATTGGCAGACACTGTACTTGTCGGGCTTGTGTTCCAGAGGTTAGCACGACTCCCCGGATAGGCGTAGATCGTGGGTTCGATTCCCGCCAAGTCCAGTTTTTCTAAATACTGAAATCTCGGTAACAGCCTATAGATTAATACCTCATTTTCTGCTACACTTGTATGGGATACATAATTAATTCGCAAAGCTAGACTATCTACCTTGAGGAGCAATAAGTTTGAAACATACGTACATGAAGCCAATTTGATTTGGCCTTGGAAAGTCAGTATGAAATAAATATGTTCAATTCCTGTCGCTGTGATTGAAGGTGTTAAGGGATATTTTTTAATGTATTATTAATATGAATAGCATAATTTTTGCTATATCTGCTGTATAAAGTACTTCCAGATATGCTTCAGTTGCGCTAGACCGTTTCATGTTGTATATAACCAGCTGTGTCTCTGTTTCGTGATATAGAAGACTTAAAGGCAGTTGTACTAATAATTTGTTAACATTTTGTCTCTGCTGGAGTCAATATTGTTTTTTTCTGCATGGGCAATGTCTCGTTTAGTCAAGTCAAAGTGTCAATTAATAAATCATTTGACATTACCAAAATTTGCCATATTTCTATGAATTGTGACGTGTTTCCAATTTTTAAGTAAGGCATGCGTGTGATCAAAATAAAAAAACGGAAACTTTTGTGTTCAAATCTAAACTGATAACTCGCTGTTACTGTGAAAACCAGAACCAAATATAATTCATCTACTGAAAAAATATATTGAAAAAACTATATATAGGATATAGCAAAGCTATAAAAGCTAATGAATTAATCATCTTGCTATGTTGTATTTTTTGTAATTTATCAGATTTTCGCAGTGTCTATAATTTCGTCGTTTTTCTTTTCAGCCTTTGCTGAACTGCAGACTGACATAACGGATTTGACTGCCGATCTAGAATCTTCCGGCATACCTTCGCTGGATCATAAGAGTTACGTTATGAAAGTTTTCTTCCCTGGCGTCAGTGACCATCCAATCCTGGGAGATCCGAAATCAAGGGGAACCATACCTAGAACCAATTACGACGCCGCAATGCTTCAGTTTGAACAACTGATTAACAATAAGAGCTTTATACTCACATTCATTGAAACTTTGGAAGCTCAAAAATCATTTAATATCCGTGACAAGTAAGTGACTTTTTATCATGAAATTGAACTTTATTAAGTCCCATTAAGGCCCCAGACTGCAATAGATAGTTATTGTGTAGTGTTTATAATTTGGTCCACGCCATCAATGTCAACCCACGCCGGCTACAAGGGACACTAGATAATCTAAGACGTGCTTACCGTTGAAATTTCGTAACGGCGTAACATCGTAAGTTGTGAGGCAGACTTAGACAAGCTCGAAATCAAATTTCTGATCCGGGTTATGTTAAATTATTTCTAATTTCACATTTATTGGTGTTTATTAATGAATCTTTCTACTTGATACAGGGTTAGCGTGGCGTCCCTAGTTATGGTTGTTTTAATGGATAAAATGGAGTATGCGACGGATGTTTTGCGAAGTCTGCTGCTTCGCCTCATTGACAAATCCGTAGATACAAAATATCCGCAACTTATGTTACGTCGAACCGAATCTGTGGTTGAAAAGATGTTAACTAATTGGATGGCTCTTTGTATGTATAACTACTTGCGAGACTACGCTGGTTCTTCTTTGTTTCTATTATACAAGGTAGGCGCATGTCCATTGTATAACTTTATGGTGGAAGTCAACATTCGCCCGGGCTGGTTGGTCTAGTTGAGCTGAGCTTTTACTATAGATGTTGAGTGTTTTTTGTCGAATGAAATTATTATTGTGTGTCTGCAGCTGGTTCGTTCAGTAAGGGTGCAAAATTAGTAACTTATTTATTTGTTTGCTAATAGAATAGTATTAGTTTTATGTGTTTTTTCATATTTTGCATAATTGACTCGATCATGACAAAACTAATGTAATTAATTAATAATGATTGCTATTCTAGGCCATTAAGCATCAAGTTGAAAAAGGACCAGTTGATGCTGTCACACATGAAGCTCGCTACTCGTTATCGGAGGAAAGACTTCTTCGGGAACAAATCGAGCACACTGTTGTGGTACGGTTTTACATAACATACTTACATGCATGCCTTAGAAGTTAGTATAATATAATGGAGAATATTCTTAGAACGTTTTTAGTTGCAGTCTCATAAAACACCGTTTAGCTGTGAAGTTTATTTTACATATAGAGTCATAGTAGTAAATACAGAGTAGTGTGCTTGTGAATTTTAGAGCAGTAGGCACTTAAGCTCATGGTTTGGAGTCAAGATCTCCATTCCACAGAGAAAATTTTCCGTACTCCACCGACTGTTTGGCTGGTAACCCAACCATGTCCAACTAATAAACAAAATTGTCTTCTTTGTGAAATTGCTATACTAGAAAAAATGGTTCTTTAACCTGCATGAAACATAAAGAACAGCATGCTGCTTGCATTGTCCTAGTTTGAAATGATTTGACTTAAGGTGTAGTGACCATTACTGTTTGCTGATAAGGCCTAGTAGTATTCTCGGTGACAAATTTGCTGGGCAGTGAAGGTGAAATATAAGTTGACTATATCAAGAGTAACCACTAAACACTATTGCAGTGTAGTGACTTCAAGTGATGGACCAAATGCGGGACATTCTAGGACTGTAAGTTCTTGAACTGTTGCACCCGTTGGTTATTTGAGACGTGATCTTCTTATAATTCGCCTCCATTGCCCTGCAAGCCTGTCTCCGAGTATAGAAGCTTATCTTATTGCGTGCGTTAAACGGGTTATGTTCTATGTTGGTCTCCTAGGTTAATGTCATAACATTAATGTCCATAATGTTAGCCAAGAATGTGGCCGTGCATTAAGAAATATCTTCAGCCGCTGAAGGAGTAAAAACTACAAGTGTTATCTAAACTGTTAAATAGATTATATAAAAGTCAAAGACTGCTTATATTTTAGGCTCTTTTTTTGTGGTTGGTTTCGTTGGTTTTTAATAGTGTCTTTCTTTCTGCAGACTATTCATCTAGTACAGGAGGAACCACATTACGAAAAAATTCCCTATCAAAGTTATCAAGTACGTCAAATTTTATTAATTACGATAAATGTAAGAAACCACTGTAAGGCCTGCGAACTTTCCTCCATTGGTGCTGGTTTAGCCTTGGTATTTTGGCTTAACTAATAGGAATAGCTCGTTAGTATTTAGTTGCATGTTTACACTGGTGAAAATTAATCAATACACTGTAGGTACAATACCTTTGAGGTTAAATGACATTAGAAACTAATCTATGATGCTTAATGTAGAAACTATATGGTAGTAGGCAGATCAGTGCTAAGCACATAATGCACCCTAAACTGATGAATGATACTTTATTTAGGCTTTATAGCATCTCATTTCCATTGTAGTTTGCTGACTTGATTTATCCCAAGTGAAGAACGATTTCGTTCTTTCACATCTGTAAAAAATGGCCTACCTGTCCAACTCCTAGCTTGTTAGAGTTTTGCTTCTGGCGAGCTCTTAATAATTTAGCCGGGAAAATATTCTTTTAAGTTGTAGCCTATGGATTGGCCTATTTAATTTAAATTGTAATATAATTCCAGTCCCCGTTCAAACCATTATATGTATTCGTTTCAGGCATTACAAGTTGCTCAAGATGAGCTGGACGAAAAAATCCAATGCAAAGTTCTGGACTGTGATACAATAAGCCAAGTGAAGTCAAAAGTTTTAGACGCTCTTTATAAAAACACTCACTTTTCCTTGAGGCCAGCTGTGGGAGATGTTGATTTAGGTATGTTATATTAATTTCACAATTTTATTTAGTAATTGAATAGTTGAGAAATTAAAAACCTTTAAGGCAACCGCCTTTGCTGAGACCTATCTCTTAGTGGAAGAACATGTGCTATGGCTTCTTTTATAATAATAATATATGCAATACTAAATCTGGTTCCCTAAAAACCACCTCACTAGTCACCTCGCATATATAATCCTTTTGTATAATTGTAGAAGAACTGAAACCCTTATACATTATAGATTTAGCGTACTCCCCTCTGTTTAACCTAGGCTGCCCCCTCCCCTGAAATCAGGCACAGGATCCGCCTCTGCAATATTGTTCAATTTTCATATTACACTTAAGCAGGGATGATGACGGTAATTTCATTGTAGTCAAGCTATAATTGTGACATTAACCCATGATTCACAGAATGGAGGCACGGTCGAGGTGGACATCTCACACTTCAAGACGAAGATCTGACAACAAAGACAGTATACGGGTGGAAAAAGATTAACACACTAGCACACTATGGTGTTAAAGACCCAGCTGTGATGTCCCTTATACCCCGGCAACATGAGACTTACTGCAAGCAACCTTGCCAGAATTGTAAGTTTTCGTAGTCTATTTACGTTTCCGACTGCTTCAATATAAAAATCTGCTGATGGTATCTTACCGAAACTGGTTGCATTTAATAAAATTTGTTGTTGATCAGTTGCGTTATTTCAATTTCATATTTAGAAGTAGGTCCTACCTCACCGAAGAAAATGATCATAAGCGTTAATCCAAATATATAATAATGCAATGGAGAAATCACTGGGGCATGGCGCCAGACTGTGGGTACACCGCCGAACTATGGGTACATTCTGCACTCTAGTTGCTGCTAGTCCTGGGTATTGCCTCCTTAGTAACAAGGGGCACCTAAACCATTTACAGCTCATAGATGAGATCTTAATGAATCAATCATTACAAGCCATGGTGGAGTTCAGGGCAGATTGTAATCGATTTGATCGTAGCATTTTTTCTTGCAGGCACCGGCACGTACTTCACTAATTCCTTGTCTCCAATTATCATGTCCAATGGTGATGCAGAAGCTGGATCGAATATGAGGATTTACCATTTAGTAAAACCAATTGATGATAGTCAGTACTCCACCAAGTCTGGAACTAGTGAGAGAACTCATAAGGCTATCCCGGAAATATTCTTGACTAGGTAAAATGCATTTTATGTAGATCACAGTCCAATACACGTGCGAACAGTACTGTTGATATAAAAGGCCCCTCGATTTTCCCTTATCATGCGACTAATCACAGCAGTATGACATTTTGAATATAATTTGTATGTTGATATAAATAAAATAATAAAAAAATATATATATAAACCCTCCACGGGTTTTCGTTTTGAGCAACTTCAGAAAAGGACACTTCAAACTGAAGTCCTTGACTTTTATTTGTGCTGATGATGCCCAGAGGTCTCCTTGTTCCTCACAATTTACAAAAGGTATGCTAATCTTCATAAAGCAATACCCATTTTTAGCCTAATTTAAAAAGGGCAACCATAGAGTTCGGTGTTAAATACTTTTAGTCTAGTATTAAATTATTAAACTTCCCTTATTTTTAAATGAATTTCTAATTGTAGGTTACTGTCTACAAAAGGAACCATTCAAAAATTTGTAGATGACTTCTTTACCACAATTCTTACGGCTGATGATGCATTACCTCCAGCTGTTAAGTGGCTTTTTGACTTATTAGACGACGCAGCCAGTCGCCATAATATTACAGACCCAGAAGTTGTCCACGCATGGAAATCTAATAGGTTCGTAAATATTCACAAATTATTATTCTTGGGTTTCACCTCCAGCCCCTGTAGCCCAAGTTTATTACAGGCAGGAACTCTCCGCAACTTCTTTAGGTCGAGACATTGATGTCGCGTCCATAGCAGTGTATTTTTATACTACCCATTGATTGACCAAAGCGAGGTACCCCAATGCCCGGGGTGCTCGTTCGATCAAGTAAACTGGTATGCAGATATCATTAAAGTACTGACTGTAGCAATGCCACCCTTTTTGGCATTGTACTTTTAATTATTGCAGGAATATAACCATTTCATTTCTTACGTGGCTTTACAATTCTGTATTTTAACTTTTCTTAATTGCAAAGACCACCTGTCACACCTGATGCCTCTTATAACAAAAGCTCGGCTTCATGAATCTATTTTGTGTATATTAAATTCAACTATTTTCTCTTTGCAGTTTACCGTTAAGGTTTTGGGTAAATTTTATAAAGAACCCAGACTTCATTTTTGACATTAACAAGACTACAACTGTTGACTCTTGCCTTTCTGTGATCGCCCAAACGTTCATGGATGCATGCTCAACAACAGAACATAGATTAGGGAAAGATTCTCCCTCTAATAAGCTCCTGTTTGCCAAGGTAAGTAAAATTTGGCATATAATATTATTTTCCATCCAAAGTATGCTCTTACTTTGCAATAATATCATGTATTATTAAGAATCAAGGGTTATCGAAACTAAGGATATACCTGATGCGATTATTTGTAATGGCCTCCAGATTCTATGGTCCTGTGGTTTATTTTCTAGCATATATGTATTTTCACTACGGAATAACAAATGAAAAAAAATACACTGTTTTTTTTTCAATTGGCACTACGTGTAATAGTTTTTCGCTGTCATTTAAATTTTTAAAATATATTACATAATAATAATCAACGACAATTAATTAGGTTGTATGGTAACTACAGATGCCACCAAAACCTTCGATTTTTTCCGGGATTATGCTCCGCGATTGTTTGAGATGTCTTTTTCATAGGAACAGTAAGGGTGGCACCAATCATTGTTTGTAAAGTTATGTATAGTAGAATCCAGAGGAAACCGCAATTTTCATATTCTAATTCACAGCGGCTTCCTTCGAATTCAACTTTCTGTAGCTTCACCTAAGATGGAAGCGGCTCTTACATAACGGCCGTGATGCATATTTTTTTTATTTTTTCTATTATAAGGTAGTTCAGGTCCTGAGATTTATCGTCATATTCACCCATTGTTATCTTATTAAAATTGTTACTTATAATACTATTAATTATTTTTTTAGGATATCCCACAGTACCGTGATATGGTGTCCCATTTCTATTGCGACGTTCAAACACTTCCCCAAATAACCGACCAAGAAATTAGTACAGCTATGCAGCAGCTCTCCGTTTCGCAAGCAGGAGAATTTGACGTTATCGCCGCCCTCAAGGAGCTTTACATCTACGTAACCCGATATGCTGACCAAATCTTAGATTCATTAGAATCAGACCCAGTGTGTAAGAAAATGCATCTGGCTCACAAATTGGAAAACGTAGCTTGTACACTTGAAGGTGAGGAAACATCGACTTGCTGACAGCAAGAGTCGCCTGATCTCTTATTGGCCAGTTGATTTTAAGGTGAACAGCCTCAAAATCAATAAAATACGAGCCTGTGATATCTAATAGCTACCCTTAATAAGGAGGGATCAGGTGACAGATGTTGATGTTATGACGTTATTTAGCAACGTTATAACCATTACCTATATGTTTAGAATCTGTATATTAATTTTACTTAAGTTAGGCAGTTCTTCAATTGACTTGCAGTCGAACGAGTAGAATAAGTCGATTATTGCCGTTATCAGTATAATATACCGTTGAAGCTGGAAATATATATCCGTTGTTTTAGCATCGACGCGACCTATGGCTAAAAATGCTTGACCACGCATTAGTCCGAGGGTCGCCAGTACGTATCTTGATAAGGATAAATATTTTTACCTCATGACGGACGTTTTGGAGTTTTATAGCTTGTATTCTATTTAAGGGCTGTCGTGACGTAACCTATTAGGTATTTAGGAAATCGCACTTTAGTCTCTTGTTCGACAGTGTCTGTTACATTGATAAGCTCGCATAAAAATACTACCTTAACTGATAAGTAAGTAGGCCTAATGAATTGTTCCATGATTTGTAATTGATTAGGTAAGCTGTTTTCTCAAGTCTAGTTGTAATTTACATGTTTTTCATTTCTACTTGCTAGTCACGTAATAGAAAGAAACCCCAGTTTGTCTCAATTTTCCCTCCCCAATGGTAATATTTACAGTAATTGTTTCGGTTTCTTAATCACTTTTGCCATAATTTCAAATTTTTTGTATTTTCTACCCAAAATTAACTTAATGTCTCCAGTTTTGATATCGACGTCGAATTAATTTTTCGATAGTGTCATTACTACTTATTGTAGCTTTAATTGCAGATTTAAAGCTACAAATTTCCTTCATATTAAGACTTTAATTATTATTTTTTGTCTATTAAATGGGCGTAGTTCAAATACTCGTTTGTAATATCTATAATGAAATTTGGCTTTCATTTTTCCCTGTGGGTTAATTATAAGCGTGGGTGGAAAGGCCCAAGTTCGCCCATTTGGAAAATAGAGACAATTTTTTTTCTAATGCTTTCTTATTATTAGCTATTTATTTTATAAATAAAATTGGAAAGTACAGAAGGCCCTAAAAAGGTCTTTTCATGATGTACTCTCCCACACTTACGTTGCATTGTGACGAGAACATAATGCAGATTAATTTGTTTGTGACAGTCTTCAATTATTTAATGTAACTAATGTATTATGACTGTTTTTTGTAATGTCGATTTAATATGATCGAATTTAATTCTTTTTGCGCATCCATTTCAAACTTTCAGAAATGATTTTCGATATAGTGGAAGAAATGTACACTGGAGTAATGTAAAAAGCATAAGTTCTACTATTATTGTACAACTAGCACGTCCATATATAATATAGGTAGATTATGAATATATTAAATTGTCTTCTTTGCAACTAATGAACGGATTTCGAAACGGGGGTTTTAATTAACTTAGTTATGTTGACACAGTAAAAAATTCATAAAGCAACAATATTCAATTTATTGCATTCATCCAATGTTTGTTTCCTTTGTTTTGTCACATAACTAAGTACATTATGCCCTTCAATAGGTCTATTTGGTAGGCCTAGAAAATGAAACAATTGATTGTAATTATTTGTGATATTTCTGCAAGTTTAAATGTAAGTTTTAACAACTCCTGGCTGTTGAAAGGCGTTTTTATTTTGGAATGACGATTATTCGTCTTCTGTAGACTGAACAAGTTTCTTCAATGTTACATAAATACTTTACTTGCAGCATGTTTGGTTTGCAATGAGTCATTTTACACCTCTCGCTAAAAATGTTTTAGTAGGTAACATACTTTTATTCAGTCGCTCTTACTGTATATATATGTAATACTTTAATAAGGCCTTTACTTTATAATTTCTTTATAAAATATACCAAATATGAGGCGTCCATTTGCAAAACTGGCTATATCCACTTGAAACATAAAAAAAAAATTGGCGTTATCAACTAAGCTTTTTATGTTTCAATAATTTTAAATTTCTTTAGTTATCACAGCCTTAACAATATCCATATAAATGACTCCATTGAAAACTGAAGTCTTCCTCGCTGTAGCGTTGCCGGCGTTATAAGTAGTAATTGTCATGAGCTTGTAATATTGAAGAAGCTAAACTATCGGATTACTATTCAATTTGATATTAGAGAAACGTATTTTCACTGTAAATTTATATTATTCTTATGGAAGCATGTTAAATGTCTTTACTGGTTCTGATAAATGGAGATGTATAGCATTATTATGAATAGTATGTGTGTCCACAGTTATCCCTGGTGTTAGAGTAAATAGTCCCTTTGCACCTACGTTCATGAGCAATGTTTGTTTAAAAAATCATATTTTAATTGTAAAAACGTAATCTAGGCTATAATTTATCAAGTTCCTTAGTTGCTACTTACTTTTTTTACGATATGCTGACTTTGTCCATTTTGCGACGAAAAATAGCTTATCTACTGTCAGCTTCTTGCTCATTCGCACTTGCATTTCAGCAAAAAGAAAAAAATATATATATGCAAGTATATATATATTTGAAGGAGGGAAGTCACAAGTAGGCAATTACTGCTTTGTTTAGAACTGTGGACTCAGACATACATAACTGTTACTCATTGTACCGTGCTTTTTATGGAGGCGTTATATGTTAGCTTAACATTGAAAGGTATAGATCTAAAATATGTCTCAGTTGAATTGAGCAACCATTTATTATTTTCTGTGTTGTTTTCGTATTCACCGCCGCGATAAACAATAAATTGACATGAAATTCATGCCTTGGACTACGTTTTTGCATCATTACAGAAAGAATTTAATTTAAGATACTAATGCCTTTACCGGCTTTACCATTAGACCATATATTTAGACTGGTGCTCGACTCCTATTTATGCATATATAGTGGCCCATTGAACCATGTCATGCCAACGGACCCATGGTATTTCGGATTGGGATTGTCTCCGCAAGAATTTTTGGCGGTTGACACCTACACCGGCTACAAGCGATAACCGACAAGCTGAGGCAGTCTTACCACTGTGAGGCGTAAGGGTGACTTTTCGGGTGCGGATCCTAATTATTTGTAATATAGTAAATAATCCGAGTATGGCAGAAATAACATGATATGAAGGGTAATGGCCGTGCACACACGGAAGATTCTCCCAATGACGACGTCTATTCCATTGTAGCCATAGGGCTAGCAGAAGATTTTCTTGTTGATTTGTCGACGATTTCGCCTGCTGGCATGAAGTCGACTGCACTAAACTGTCCGGTTTCCCCTAGACACGCCAGCTGATAGAAATCTTCTGTAGTAGACTCTGTGGTTTTGTACCAACCATTCACCAAGCCCATTTGCTCCGATTGACAATTTTCTGGGCATCTGACGCGACGTTGATCATCCGTGTGTACAGGACCTAACAGTAATCGGAAGTGATTATGGTCTTATATTATAATCTATAATTCTATGTAATATTGTAGTCGGGTTTAAATAGCACTTAACGGCTAAAAATCTATGCCTTTGCAACATTTCGATGTAAACTTCCATCTCATTTTTTTGCCGTAGTTAACTTTGAAACCATCCCTTTTGCGCATTGAAACTTATCCTAGTTGGCTAGTTATTAGGCGTAGTTAATTTGCGAGGCTCCAAAATAATTTTCAGGTTAGGTTGTGATTTTGTTTGAGTAAATGAGTGTCAAATTAAGTAGGAATGAAGTATAATAATGTATTTTCCAATCAATGACACTGCTGGGCGGCTCCAGTCACAAAGATTATGTACCTATGTTTTGAGATTGAGATAGGGACAAAGTTGTCCGTCGGACGCAATTTTAATGTTAGTCCTTACAGGCTACGCTACGGCCACGGTAAAGAAGGCATTCTCGAGAATAATTACTGGGAAGGTTATAGATACTAGATATAGGTCATTAGGTTTTAGGTACTTTGTATGTTCTGGCTGTTGTTCTTTGCATGTTCTGGCAGCTCATAGCTAACTAAAGCCGTGAAGCGCCTTTATGACAAATTTATTTAGGACTGTAATTTATTGTGATTCCCAATTAACTGTAGAAAAATAGGGGCTTTGACTTATTTAAACTATTTAAAATAGTAAAATTTCAAATTACTTAAAAAAAAAAATGTTCCTTCCACACTTAAATGGGATATTATATCTGCTGCCACGTTATAAGTAAATAAACATAAACAAGAATAAAAATGAAAATGTAAAATCAATCAAGCGGCATCGGTATGGTTTCGGGAATAATCCCAATCATTATTTTGTCCTCAGCTCATTTATAAGAAATGTGGCTTTAGATAACGTAAATTGCAAGTATTTAATAGCTACCGTCGTAAGTCCAAAATATTATGGATTGAAATGGCAATAAGGTTAAAAATAATAGGGTCCGTGTCGCTTAATTGACCGGTTGTGAGCTACCATATTATTTGCGTTTACCTGAGTGATCAGACCATGCAAAGGAATATTTATTTGAATTCAAAAGAGATTTTTTCGAAATCGTCCAAATTTAATTACCGTAAACCGGCCTAACTATGTTCACCGGGGCAACTTTGTAAATACATCCAACTTCTATACAACTGTTTGAATTTCGCGCTAATTTTGTCGCAAAGATTTTTTTCTTTAATGTTGGCTAAAGTGATCATGCGCTGCCATTTTGTATTATAGTCGCCGTTGTAAACAAGTCACATAAGTATTCAGGTAAATATTGAAAATTAAGCATATTTTTACTGATTTTGGTTAGTAAACAAACTTTGTATGTACAGGCTAAGGGAATTTACTTACGGCATTGCAACATCAGAACTTTTTTGCAAGCCTTTTGTTAGTAATCAACTTTAAATATTTTAACATGTGCATCACCGATAGCGTACCAGATATTTTGACAAGGAGGCTCCGGGGTAAAGTTGTTCACCCCCCTGGGGTAACATTGATCATCCACTTACCGGTATAGTGATGTTTCTTGTAATACAATAAGCTCATTGAGATACTTTATTAGCCGGCCAAGCACGCTGTGCTGAATAAAAACAATCTTGCACGTATCTACTAAGACTTTTTTCTTACGTCCGTAATGTTTTTTTTTTTTTTTTAGACTATGCCGAGAAATCCTTTCCGTAAATTTGGGGCTAGGCCTTATAAAGTATACAATAATCAGCAAATGGAGGCAGCGTTAAAAGATGTTGTGGACAACTCTATGTCGATAAGGCAAGCTGCTAAAAAGCATGGAATAGCGTACGGCACCCTAAGCAATCGATATCATGGCCGGCACGGGAGTGCAGCCGGGCGTCCCACCATCTTTACCGAAAAGGAGGAACAATCAATCTTAGAGGCAGCAGCAAAGTGCGGGGACTGGGGGTTTCCCCTCTCATTAGTTGACATAAGAATGTTAGCAAAATATTACCTCGACAGCAAAGGGCGGAATGTAAGTAGATTCACTTTGTTCTTTGTTTTGTGATTCACTCTAACTTTGTTCAGGCACATTATATTTTTTTCGATGGAGCCTAATTGGAACCTGAATTTTTTCACCTGACTATTAAAAACTTCAAGTAAATCTGACGTTGTGGTTTTTTTTATTAAAAAAAAAAAATTACTAAAAAACCTAGGATTTATGACATTGCAAAGTTGAAAAGTGATCAAAGTTAGTCCGGTTTACGGTACAGCGTCTCCCCTAATGTACAGTCTTAATTTCAGCGAGAATTAGTGCCAATGTTTTAACTTTTAGTGAGGCTATGTGCCTAGTGCCTTTAATAGAAAATTAATATATGTGTATTTATTTATTAATTGCCTTCGTAAGAAAACACCTACAATATATGTTTAGGCCCTCTCCTACACTTTGAGATAAATGGTAGAATGGTAGCTGGAAACATGGCTTTCTTATCGTACTGAAGTCCTCACACATCTCGAAAGAGCTGAAAAGAACCATCGTAAAGCCGGTACGGTAGTCACCTTTGGGTCAGAAACGTAGACGCTTTTGATAAAAATGAAAATGGATTAAGAGTTTGGGGTTGAAAAATCTGTCAACTGCTGTTGGATGTTGAATAAGTAATGCCGAACTGGAAGCACTATACCAGAAGCCATTTACTATATTATTATTAATGACATAAAAGCAGGCCGACTCCGATGGCTTGGCCATGTCGAATATATTATAATAGTATTGTATAAGGTATGACATAGGAAGCTAGGCTTCAACCCAGAATAGCGAGGCAATAGAAGTTATTAAAAAGCCACTTGTATCAAACTGGAACCATAGCTAAAAGGTCACGCATGACAGAGTGCACCTTCTCATTCGATCCAGAATTAGGGAATTTTATGGAAGAATGGAAAATGTCAGACATCTGATACTATTTATTTTTATTTAATTTATTACCCATAAAATTATGAAAGTTGTTTAACTGTTCAATACATAGTATTGCAAAGAATTATATTGTAGTAAAGTAAATTTTCCATGTGCATTATTATTTATTGGGTACTAAACTTTACCAACGTAGTTGTTGGATTTTTAAATCTTCAACCGCTGACGAGAAAAAATGTCATATCCATTGAATCTGGTCCACCTTGTATGCTGTAGAAAGCAGATTAGAATTCTCCGCTATTGCCCTATGCAATTCACATATAACAATTATTGTCTCTTTATACTTGTATATAATTCCCGATAGTAGTGATATTGATAGCTTTCTCAGCAAAATGCTAGCTCTTTTAAACAAACTAAACTAGAGCGTGATAATCGAATAGGTATACTTGCCGGTGACTTAAATGAAGCTTATTATTGGCTAGTGACAGAATCTTGAAAATTTTGAATGCCTTTAAGTGTGATATTACTGATAAATCTGCAACCTGCATCGGCAATATATTTGTAAATATTGATCAAAACCCAGGCATTTGCCGTACACTCTCCCGGCTTCAGAGGTGTAGCCCTGAAATGGTTAAGCTGCTACCTTAAGGACTAACTGCAAAAAGTGGTAATTAGACAAGCGTCATCAGACTGATGCCCACTCACTACAGTATTCTGGGCCTCACCCTGTTCCTTATGTACATAAATGAGTGCCTCTTGTCAACTACTTCCCTGGAGCCCCATGTGGGACGATGCCGTGGTAACTCTACTATCCCAGTTAATTTTGTCCGGTGCTAGTGAGACTCCTTGAACAAGCGCACTGGTGGCTCGCATCGAATAAGTTGGTCCTCAACGCGGTTAAAACAGAATTCATTATCCCAAATAGCACCAAGCGCGGCCACCAAACTCCTAGAGTACTTACTGCTATTGGCCTTAACATACCGAAGCGGCTGACGTCCCGTTCCTAGGCATTGCCTTTGATTTCACCCTCAATTGCCGAAGACATATCGACAAAATATGCAGGAAACTCTCATCTACGCTGTTCCTTATGAGAAACATATCCTTGTCGCCGGTAGCGACATTCTATAGATCATATACTACAGTCTCATGCAATCTCACCTGTCGGCGTAGCCCTATGGGGTAATTCTTCAGATAGTACTAGGGCTTTCCGCCTGCTGAAAAAGCTGTGCGACTTCTGGCAGGAGGATTGGACCAGCGCGTCTCATGCCGACACATCTATTTAGTAAATTAGATTTAAAAAAAAAAGTTAATCGCATACAAATAATTTAATGAATGTATCCGATTGATCTCTTCAGTCGTCTCTGTAAGTTGGTACCAGTGTTGAGTTACGACACGTCTTCGGTCGCATGGTGTGTAGAGACTCGCACAAGTACGAGCACGCTACCACCTTGTCATCGAAGTCGATTTTATTTTAAATTAGATCTGTTTCTAAATGTATTCGTTTTCTGTTTTTCGGAAAAAAGTATGCGTACCTACTTTATGGTTAAAAATTAATGATTCAATATTGTTTACCATTTTATTTCTCATGTATTGGCTACTTGTTTTTCTGAGAAGCTGTCTTTCGTTGTTCTTGTTGAAATTATGTTTTGTTTACTGTCGTCTAATAGAATCCCCTTCATCTGTGGGTTCAGGAAAAAAAAGTGCAATGAAGTAATAATGTTGACCAGGGACTCTCTCGTACAGTTTGTTTTTATCTATGTTTTTTACTGTACCTGCTTAGGTTAGTTTAATATCTATAAGAGAATCGGAATGAAAATAGAAGTCGGCCTGATTAGGCAGAATATTATATTATGGCGGAGGTAATGAATGAAATAGCATTACTGTGCACCCAGGTCGCCCACTGATTAATACTATGGGTTCCAACATTTATTTAAGACGCATTGACTGTATTTTGATATTTTTTGATGCTCCAAAATACTGATCAATTTAGTTTTGTTTGCATATGCATAATAACCAACTAACTATTTCACAAAATTCTGAACAGAGCGAAGTCACACTAAATAAGAAACAATTATCAAATGGCCCTGATTACACCATCGATTATTTATTGGACTAAATAAATAAATAAATAAAGATTGGCTTTTTTTTATTCTATTACTAAGTCAACCTAGCGAAGTTAGGGCTATAAAGCCCTCTCTTACACTCAACTAGAAAGACCCAGGACCGCCTGCTTTACATGCCCTCTGAAGCATGGCCAGAAAATGTAGCAAAATTCAGAATGTTGAAATCGTAGATGCTGCTGGACATCAGGGCACACACGACTCTTACCATTCTCCCTCGCTAAATGAGCTTTAAATCGTAGAGCTTCGAAAGCTTCATTGCTAAATCCTGGTTCACAGGAAACTGATCGATACCACTTCTGAATGGTTCGCTTATGTGGCAATCCCTTATTGAATATTTTTCTCACGAAGTCCTATGCTCGAGGTAAGTGGAAATCAAGTCAGAGCGAAGCATTTCAGCTCGTCTGGATATTTCTTGATCCGTGTTCCACCTTGGAGTAATTGGGTCAGAAGATTTTTGCAGTTATCGGGCATATAAGACTAGAACAAAAATAATTCAAAACATGAAGAATGAGTACTGGTGAGAAAAATTGAAAATGCTTTAGGCGCCCATTCCACCGACCGGCTAGGGCTATTTACAAAAACGGTGACGTGGTAGCAGACATTCAAGACTTAGGTGCCGTTTCCACCGACCTCGCATTGCAGAATGCAGAATGACATTGACGGAAATTAGAATTTTTCTTTTTATAGAAATCTATTAAAATGTTTGTACTTAGCATATCCCATGACGCCATTTTTTAATTTTAGTTTGTTTGTGATTTTACTGTAAGATCATTGATCAATTTTAACTATGGCATAGAGGAAAATTAACATTTCCGTCAATTCTGCAATGCGAGGTCGTTGGAAACGCCACCTAAGTCTTGAATGTCTGCTACCACGTCACCGTTTTTGTAAATAGCCCTAGCCGGTCGGTGGAATGGGCGCCTTACCACATCATAAAATCATCAATTGTTGCGTATAGCCAGAATCCGCCAATAGTTTTGCATATGGAACATACACCAAACTACCACCAGAACGTTTCTACGCTGGATTTGAAATAAACTTTTTGGGCGGAATAGAAAATTTAATTCACAAAGTTATAAGGGCAGGCTATAAGTAATATAATTTAGTTTTTTGGTCGGTGTTCTCTTTCCCACTTAAGCCTTATTGGCCAATTGTGGCTCCAACCGATTATTGCTACTACACTTATCCTTTATATTACAATGGTAAGCCTGCCTCAGCTTGTCTATTATCGCTAGTAGCCAGTGGCCCAGTGTAGGTTTCCATCACCAACTAGATTGTGAACGGCCAAAAACAAAAAATATTCGTACAGAGACAATACCAATAATGTCCAAAAATCAAAGGGTTGTTGGCAGAGCAAGGTTCAATGGGACCCTATATAAGCAGGCCTATGTCCATAAAAAGGAGTCGAGTAGTTGTCTAAATCTATCTTTAATGAAATTCTTTCTGTAATAATGCAAAAATTTAAGTCAACAGGCATGATTTTAATGTAAATTTATTGTTTATCGTGGCGCTGAATACGAAAATAATAAATGGTAGCTCAATTCAAGTGAGACATAATTGTTATGTTATTAAGGGGGCAATACCCAGGTACTAACCTACGGAGGCGACTAAAGAGATCAATCGGATACATTCATTAAATTGTTTGTATGTGATTAACCTTAAACAAAATATAAGAATAAGGTCTAGCAGCAACTAGAGGGCTGAACACCCCCATGGTTCGGCGGTATTCCTCATTGCGTCTTTGCATTATTATACCTTTGGATTAACGTTAAAGATCATTCTCTTCGGTGAGGTAGGACCTACATCTAAATGTAAATTTGAAAAGACGCAACTGATCCACAATAAATTTTAATAAATACGACCAGTTTCGGTAAGATACAATCAGCAGACCTTCAAATTGAAGCAGTCGGAAGTGTGCATAGGCTACGAAAACTTACTATTCTGGCAAGTTTGCTTGCAGGAAGTCTCATGGTGCCGGGGTATAAGGGACCTTAGCACCATAGTGTGCTAGATGCGTTAATCCTTGTTCACCCGCATACTGTCTTCGTTGTCAGATCTTCGCCATGAAGTGTGAGATGCCCACCGCGACCGTGTCTCCATTCTGTGAATCAGGGGTTATATCATAATTATCGCCAGACTATAACGAAATTAATGTCATCATTCCTGCTTACGTGTAATATGAGAATTTAACAAGATTGCAGAGACGGATCCTGAGCTTGGTTTCAGAGGGGGCAGTCTAGGCTGAACAGAGGGGAGTACCCTAAACATGTAATGTATAAGGTGTTCAGTTATTCTACAATTATAATAAGGGATGACATACACGAGATATCTAGCGATGTTGTATTTAGGGAATCCGAGTTTGCAACAGTCTATTGTTCAAGGAGCAGCAAAAAGGGAAGGGTTGCAATTATTTTAGATACTCATATAGTCCACATTAAAATGCTGTCCATCAAAGATGTACTGAATTACTAATGCTCATTGTTTGTTTCCAACGCCTGAATTCAGCGTTTCTGCCTGGCGGGGGGAGTGAGTCTGATTGCTAACTTGAAGCACCCTAAGGGCAGACTCTATCACCTCGGGGGAAAGGGGAGTCGATTGACAGGGTGGACCTCCTGATTGTAGTGGATTCCGAACCACATGGGGAATATGGTATTCACACGATTAAATCGGAGGTGGATAGTGGATCTAGCTGGTTATCGAATTCGATCAAGACATTTGTATGATCAATTTTTGTGTAAAGTTTCATCAAAATCAAATAATATTTACGGAAGTTAGAGTGTTTCCTAAAATCGAAATCGATATATATGTATATATAAATATATACATACATACATAATTTTATATATATATATATAACATTTTGAACGGTGGGTGGTTTTAGGCTCAGGGGGTCATGAAATGAAAAGTAATTTAAGTGGTAACGTCCGGCGCTCCGGATGGTTATTTTTTAAAATTTTATTTGTGCGGGCTAAAACAAGGGTGAAAACGAGGGAGAAAAACATAGTGTGCTAGGTGTGTTAATCTTTTTCCACACGCATACTCTCTTTGTTGTGGTACTATAAGCATGCACTGGAGGTTCCTGCCGAGTACTGTTATAAGAATCACTGTAGCTCTTGATGTTAATTGGAGATTTATAAAAAAAAAACTGGCAAAGCCTTGGCGAAAGTAATGGTTTTAGGCCACTAATTTCACTATCTATAACTCTGCGATGTGCAATAGTTCAGAATCAATTAATTTAACCTAAAATTTGTCGACATTTGGTTTATATCATTTTATATCAGTTGGTTGCTAAATAAATGAGTATAGGCAGGCTGTTATACAAAAGTCTATAAGCATACCATCATTGCTTCACAAGAAGTTTCTAAAGCATCGCACTTTTCCCTTAAAATCTTAACCAGCATTTTTAACATCGACAGTTTTTTTGCCATTCTGACCATTTGTTTCCTTTGGAGCCTCAACATACTATTTTTCTTTTGTATTACTTTTTTAGCCATAAGTAATCGCTTGCTTTTCTCATTTTTAATGAAATCTCCAAGATAGTGTTGCCGTTCTTTTCTTTTCTTGGGTGGACGTACTTGTGTATCCAATCTGAAAGTAGGGAATTGATTTTAATTAAGTTAAAGTCCCGGTCAAATACAATTATTCAACAAATAAATTTATAAATTTAATATTAATTGTCATACTTTGACTACTTTCTAAGTACATCATTCAAGTACTACATCTTTCAACTGGAGTTTGTAAAAGGCGTAAATTAGGTTAAAACCGCAACAAATAACCTCTCGAAGTACTAAACCGATTGTCATTCAAAATTTATTTTTATTGCATTTTACTTGGTCAAATCTTCATCGATCAAAATGTAAGGCTACGCCACATTTAACATTATGCGAGCTTTATAATATTCTTGCACCTACGTTGGCACTGAATAGACTTGAGGTATACTACAGTTTTGTTTGCTTATAATGTCCTTACTCGATATGGTCGTTCTCTGAATTAACATAGCGATTGACTTCAGGACTTTCTGGGGTGTTTCCTTTCCTTGTGTTCTTTGTCTCTTTTTTCAAATGACTTGGAAAGTCAAAAATTGATGGCACGGCTTCACATCTCAATCGTTTTTGGGAGGACCATCCAGAGCACTCGTAGTCCTCAAGTTTAAAGTGATTTGAACATAGCCTGCTGAATTTGGACGGAGTAAACTTATGTCTTCTCATAGCTATTAGCCATTTCTTTTTTAGTGTTTCATCCGTGGGAAAACTAAAAACAAACAAAACGGGCAACATATATAATAGCTTATTGATCCAAACCTCAATGATCAAGAACGTATGGTATTAAAAACATTAAACTAAATTCAAAACTTTGTAAACTATGCAAACATAGCTTGCTAACTAAGATGGCGGATGCCTAATTCATTGTAGGATAGCCCTCTAATAATGTTATTGCATGAGCTAGATATAAGGCTAAACTTCTAACTCATTATTTTGTATGGAAGTTTTAAATTCAGGATTGTTGCGTCGTTATTTTTATAATGGTCTACTTCTACCTAGTGTTCGACCTAGCCTAGTTCTATTTTGGAACTAAAATTTTAAATATTAATTGCAATTTCTTGTATTGGCCTAAATCACTTGGACACTTTTAGTTTCAATGGTTTGTTTTCGGAAGAGCTGCACATATTAGTTTTTGTAAGGCATTGCCTACCTGTGGAATCTAATTCCTTCTTGGAATCGCTGAGTACAGTTATAAGCAGCACAAGAAGCAACCATAATTAATTATAAACGTAGAATAGGGAGAAAACACAAAATCAATACAATAAAAACTTGCTGCCCAATTAGCGAGCTTGCATTTTACATTATAGGCTTAGTTCTAGTTTTTGCAATGAATTGATTACCTGTGGAAGCTAATTCCTTTTTGGAATCGCTGAGTGCAATTATAAGCCGCACAAGAAACAACCATAATTAATTTTAATCGTAGAAAAGTGAGAAAACTCCAAATCAAAACAATAAAAACTTGTCAGTTTGAGTTGGCGTCCATCTTTTGCCAGTGGATGACGTCACGTCCCAGATTTATGAGGTTTAATCAGGAAAATATACATTTTATAACTTATTGGTTTATATTAATTTATAACAAAAATATCGAGGAAAGTTTTAAAATCTGTTTACAGTAATATAATTTGAACTCATACCAGCAATGTTATTTCTGCTGCCACGTTATACGTAAATAAACAAACGCAAAATTAATAAGTTGTAAATATAAAATAAAATCATTAAAATCAAACAAGCGGCATCGATATGGTTTCGGGAATATATATCTTGTCATGAGCTAATTTATAAGAAATGTGGCTTTAGATAACGGAAATTGTAAGTATTTAATAGCAACCGTGGTAAGTTCAAAACAACATTACTGATCTAGATAGCATAAAATGCTAAAAATTATAAGGCCCGTGTCGCTTTATTGACTGTTCGTGAGCTTTCATATTTGCATGCATCTGGCCATGCAAAGGAAAATTTTTTGCATCCAGAACAAGAGATTTTTTTGAAACCGTCAAATATAATTGAAGCTGCACATTCCCGTCCCCCCTTTATGTACAAACAGTCTTAATTTAATCCCTAATTAGCGCCAATGTTTTAACTTTTAATGAGGATATGTGTCTACTCTTGAGTCTATAATAGAACATAAATATTATGTATTTAGTTATTGCCTTTATAAGAAAAAACAACGACTACAATATAAACCTGCCATCAGAGAGAAGTTAGTCATAAGCAATAAGGCCCCCCTTTAGACTTATCTGGGATGGCAAGCAATCAAACACAGTACAGGTGTATACACTGAAATAATAAGTATGGCACACATCACATCTGGATTCCCGTCAAGAAGTGAGCTCTTAAACTCGACCTGAAGGAAGCATCATGCCAACATCCAGCCTTTGCGGACGACATATAGACAGTGGCAACTAGACCAGATACACAAAGGGAGAACTTACAAGCACTCCAGACAGAAGCGAGGGCAAAGGGCTTAGAAATTAGTCAGGGAAATAAGAAATACATGATAGATATCCGAAAGTCCGATGGCGGTATATAATAGAATTCGAGGGTTTTGAATGAATTGATATGTATTACAAGTACCTGGGAGGCGTAGTTACAGAAGGCGACCAGGTCAGACCCGAAATAAATGCTAGAATGGTGGCTGGGAACAAGTGCTACTCTATCTTTCTTAGGGTACTGAAGTTCTCACTTATCTCGAAAGAGCTGAAAAAGGTCAATATATTGTCCCTTTTCTTACACTAAGTCAGAAACTGTCTCCACGTCCACGCGCCTCTGGTGGTCCAGAGCTTTCTTCTTGCACTACTGAGGCTCCTTTTAACATACAGTCATACAGTAACTGTTATTAAAATTATCACACCGCAACGTAAATGCATGCATAAATGTTTATGATACACTGGAGCTAGCTTAGCTGATCAACGAAATATCATTGTATAGCGTATGAGACAAGGAGCTAGGCTACAACCCAGAATAGCGAGACAATTCAAATTTCAAAGTATGAAAAAACCCCTTGTACTAAACTGGTACCATAGCTAAAGTCCCTAGCCGAAGGTTTTTGTTTTGGCTTAGCGCTAACTGACCGTATAGTAGTGCTTGTAGTTTTATAGGAGGAAGGATAGGAGAAGAAGTCGTGACGTACAAAAGAGAAACTGAGAGAAAAGAGGTTGAACTGGTGGGGACACGTACTACGTGGGCACGAAAACCACCTAGTCAATAGAGTAATGAACAAAGATACAAGGAAGAAGATCACCAGGGAGGCTGAAAGTTACACTGGAAAGATAGATCGCCAGAGATATGAGAAGTTTGGTGCTCTCACCCGAGGACACAGAACAGGAATGTATGGAAACGCTGCTGTCGTGCCGCTGACCTCCATGGGGGTAAAAGTAAAAGTAGATCCCTCAGTCGTGCTTTTAGATCTTCCACCAGGCGACATAAGATCTGCATGTTTCTGGAATCGTTATTCGTCTATAAAATACCATCTAGATGTTTGGAAGAGCTATACGCAAAATACCGTTACATTTCGAACATACTCGGGATTTATTTTCGCTTATCTGTCTTTCTCATAAAATTGGCTAGCCTATTTAACAAAAGAAAGAAAGAAAATTGTCTTTATTTTCCATGTGGGGGAATTTGGGCCTTTTGGCCCACTCTACACGCCACAACCAACCCAAGCATAACAAACCCATAAAACTCTAAAACTGTTGACTTGTTCAATATTCAAAGAAATTAATGGTTTTCGTGCCTCTGCGGTTTTTTAGCCAGGCGCGGTTTCCACCGACCTGCTAGTGCTAAATACAAATACGGTGACGTGGTAACAGACATTCAAGACTTAGGCGGGGTTTCCACCGACCTCGCTTTGCTGAATGCAAATGACATTGACGGAAATGTTTGTTTTACTCTATGCCATAGTTAAAATTGATCAATGATCATAGAGTAAAATCACAAACAAACAAACTAAAATTAAAAAATGGCTTCATGGGATATGTTAAGTACAAACATTTTAATAGATTTCTATAAAAAGAAAAATTCAAATTTCCGTCAATGTCATTTGCATTCTGCAATGCGAGGTCGGTGGAAACCCCGCCTAAATCTTGAATGTCTGTTACCACGTCACCGTATTTGGATTTAGCACTAGCAGGTCGGTGGAAACCGCGCCTTACGTAAAAGTAACATCTTCCTCCTGTGTTAAAAGTAAACATGTGCACATGGTCAGTGGTCACCCCTAAACATGACATTTTTATTTCAATTTTACTTTCCATTCAAGTTTTTAAATTCACTCTATCTGTTATATAGATTACTATATTAAGGATATCATTAAAATTAATTTTTAATATTTTTTGCAGAGATGTTTCCATATCAACGTGTAATGACGCTGAAATCAAGTATTTTGACATTTATGCAAAAATCAATTCATAAAAAATTATTAATTCGTTATTAATTAAATGAATAAAAAAAACTCATATAAGTTTCTAAAATTGTAAAGTACGGTAAATAAAGCACGCAATATATCAGATTGATCCAGGGGTGGCCATAGTCTACAGCCACGGGACATCCCACCATACTTTTTGTACTAAGTCGATCATAGAGCTACGAGATGCCATAAAGTAGAACAATCGCTCCTCTACGTTTTAATTCAATACAGTGTGTAGCCGGCACTAACACCTTTTGAAGGCGTAAAAAAAATGCAACGTTAAGTTAGGTCCACGCCTTCCGAAACTGTGGCAATTGAATATATAAAACACTTGTGCCGGCTGCCTACTATGCATCAAAATTTAGAGGGCTATTTCCTCTAAATCATGCTATCTCATTTATGGCGCTATGATCGATATTCATTAGGAAATTCGACTTGGTTAAGAAAACGTCTGGTGGGGTATTCAATTTTCTCTTACGAGGCTGTTGGACACCCCCACTATCTACATTTTGTTTTTTGTGCACATTCAAATTTTACAGGAATTATCGATCTTACCGCTTTCATCGAACAATAGAACTCAAGCAGTAGAAAAGAAATGTTCTTTTATATAATGATGTACCATGGTCGATGCTAGGATTAGATCCAGGGGGTGGCTAGTGCAAAAGTTCGATTAAATCCATTGGTTTTCGCGGGTTTATTTGAATTTTTTTTTAAAAATATAAACATTAAAATCTCATTCATTATAATCTACTATAGTTTAAATTCCCCGTACATTTTTATATTATGTAAATTCATAAAAAAACCAACTATATCTAGTGTTAACTCGTCAAATCTTTGGGGGGGGGGGGCACGTCCCCCTTACACCTCTGGCTACGCCCATGGCATGAACTATTTAGCACTAATAACACAGTTATGAAAGGTGTGGGAAGTTCACACAATTCCAGTATTTCCATTCCTTCCATAACCGTGACCAATCAGTGCTGGAGATGGCCATATACTGCTATATATACATTTCAAAATTGGGGGGGGGGGGGGTTGTTGGGTGTCAAAATAGAAGAAACATATGTCGTATCGATTAAATAAGAGCGTAATAAATTAGCTTACAATATATTTACTCAATTTTGCCCCCCCCCCCCCTGTATCCCTCTATGTGTACAGTATGTCGATGTTTGGGGGACCCATCCGCACCTGAGACTCAAGTATCCGTAAATTACGAGACGAGTTCTAATCCTGTTCCTGTAATAAGTAGGAGTCGTTTATTTTTTGTCCAGACTTGACAATGACCCCTCGCTTGGCTACATATATGTGACCACGCCCAATGCCGAACAGGCGTGACCGCGGTCGTGCAGAAAAGGCATAACAGTGCCGGTTGTTACACAATATGGGTTCCATTCTTGGATGGAAGTCCAACTTGATTCAATCGCTCAAGGTTAAGGCTACACCAGGTATTTTGCGCGAAGACAATAATCCTGAAATCAAAAGTTTCAAAAGAATTTTCCCTGCTTTTTTTTTGTTTTGATGTTATGTACAATACTAAGGGCTAATTCAGAGTAATTAATAAAGTGTATGATAGACTAACTTACAATTACCAATTTGCCGTAACCAAAAGACATGAACAGGGACGTCATTTAGAAGGGTAATTTCAATATTTTCCTGGGGAGGGGGTGAAGGGGGATGTGTACTATATTGTATTAAAAGTACCTAAAAAGTACATAAACTAAATAGGACTTCCCACTTCTTAAATGTAAAATAGCTTCAGAATCCGAAATTACCGCATCACACAAGACCTCGCGGGAAAAACTCATCGGCCTACTATTTTATTTCAAAATACTTGTACACTGTTCCCCTAACTAACCTATTGTATGTTGATGCTATATTCATTTAAATGTCTTGCAGAATTTTCATCATCATGGTTGAAGTCGGAAGAGGAGTACGAAGAGACGCCAGCGCAATCATAACAGAAGCCACACCATGGGGTAAGTTCTTTTCTTGCACTCTTTAATTCTGAGCATAATATACTCGTACCCGACCTTAGTTAAATCAGTCTTACACCTGTTACATTGTTTCAATGGTAAGCATGTCTCAGCTTGTCCCTTATTGCTTGTAGCCGGTGTAGGTTGACATCGGTGCATACCAGTCTGTCAATGGCCAAAAATGGATATTGAAACAATATACATAATGTCCGAAATCCATGGAGTCGTTGGCATTTGACAAAGGACCAATGGGCCATTTTAAGTTCATAAAAAGTCCTTCAGCAGGTTAACATCGGGGTCGTGTACCAGCTACCAATTATACGAAAATTTCAATGAGGTCGTGGGCAATAATAATATATAATAAAACTGTTCTGGTAGTAATTTGCAAGCGAACTAGTGTCGTAGGATTTGAGTGCTAGTGTGAAGCAGACCTAAGGCTCATAACCGGATCTTAAAGGTTAAGTCCGCAACGCTTAAGGGAACACCCTCAGACACACCCACTGAGTGGGCGCCTTAGAGTTCCATCGAGGTACTTACCTCTTGGACCATTTCCAAGCTACCATGCTTTGCTGTGCGATTCAACCTTCTTCATATTATAAAGTTCGCTGACGTATAGCATTTAAGCTGATATCAATAATTATGTAAGATAGAAGTAATTATTGCTTTCCAATTTATACGTAGTATAAGGAAAGCTTTGTGACGGTCAAAATTTTCGAATCCGAGATTTCATCGGATTTACACGTTTTGAGGCCCCAGGAACCCAAAAAAGTGGTTTTTACGAAATGTCTGTCTGTCGCTCTGTCTGTCTGTTCATCGATTTCCGGGCAAACTACTCGGTTGAATGGGATGAAATTCGGCATGTAGGTTTACAAAAATCATACCTCGAGACCATTTCCTTTATTTTGGGCAAACTCAATTTTGGGGGGTTTTATTCTCAAAAAACTAAAAAAACTACTAAAAACATTATTTCTCAAAAACGGCTCCAACGATTTCTTTTAAATTCACAAATATTGTAGCCATCATTAATGTTAACAAAATGCGGTGGGTCGCTTGCCCCTTGATAGTTTGCTTCTGGGGTAAAAAAAAATTAAAATAACTCACTTTTCCTGAAAAATGACTAAAAAATAATTTTTCTGCGGAACCTTTCAATCGATGATTTCTACCTTCAGGTATGTTTTAGGTGTTTAATAGACTAACAAAACCAAACAGGTTACTTCCAAAAAAAAAATGGTTCTGTGCAAAAAATTCTTTCTTGAAGAAATTATGGAAAATTCACGCTCCAATTTGTACATTGCGTGCCCTGTCATTGTTACTACTGTTACAATGCATTGGTAGGTTCGTTCCAGAATATGCAATTGAGTTTTATGGGGATTTTAATATATCGAGGTGGACCCCCCCCCCCTGGCATCCGATATTTATCCATAGGGAAATCATTTACTATGAAATTACACATTATGTCTAGCTACTACTTTATAAATTGGAAAGCATGTTCGAGTAAACTCGGACCGGTTCTTATCCATGTGCAGTATTTGAGTACCTATACTAATAAATAAATAGGAATGCCAGTACGGGTTCACTCTTGCCTGTTCTTTTAATATAAGTGCATGCTATTTAAGTTATAGTATTCAAGCTTAATCTATGAGTCGCACGGGCGGACAAAGTGACAAGAACCGGTCCGAGTTTACTCGAACATGCTTTCCAATTTATCAAAATTAGTAGATAGAGAAAATGATGAGTAATTTCATGGCAAATAATTTTCCTATGGTTAAATTTCCGATATCTCGGGGGGGGGGGGGGGGGGGTGTCCACCTGACGTCACTGAAGGTGAGGTAAATTCTAGATAGGTCAGGTCAGACCAACACATTACCACACAGCAATACTGGCAGGGCACGCAATGTATTTGAGCGTGAATTTTCTATCATTAAAAAAAAAAACATTAACAGTAACCTGTCCGGTTTCGTTACTCAATTTAACACAAAAAAACATGCCTGAAAGTAGAAATATAAAATAGAAAGGTTTCGCAGAAAAATTATTTTTTAGTCATTTTTCATGAAAATTTAGTTATTTTTATTTTTTTTTACCCCCAGAAGCAAACTATCAAGGGGCAAGCGACCCCCGCATTTTATCAACATTAATAACAACTACAAAATATGTGAATTAAAAAGAAATCGTTGGAGCCGTTTTCGAGAAATAATTTTTTTAGACGTTTTTTTCGGAGTTTTTTGAGAATAAAACCCCCCCCCCCAAATTATGTTAGCCCAAAAAAAAAATGGTCTCGAGGCATGATTTTTGTAAACCTACATGCCAAATTTCATCAAAATCGACCGAGTAGTTTGTCCGGAAATCGACGCACGACAGACAGACAAACATTTCGTAAAAACCACTTTTTTGGTTCCTGGGACCTCAAAACGTGTAAATCCGTTGAAATCTCGGAATCGAAAATTTCGACCGTCACAAAGCTTTCCTTATACTACGTATAAATTGGAAAGCAAAAATATGCCTGATTGACCTAAACCGCTGACTATTGACCATTAAAAATGTGCTGTGAGGGAGGCTCCTCAGTAAGCATTGGACAGCTCTAGAGGTGGGTGCAGTGTACAGGGTACAGTACAGGGTAAATTGTACAGGGCACAGGGTACAGTGAATAGTGTACAGTGTACGTACAGGGCTTAGTGCGGTGAACCTTTTAATTTCTCGTCTAGACTCATGAACAGAGGGTGTAGCCTACTCTAAAAATGGACTTACCACTCCATTGCTTCTGCCATTCTTAGAATTCCTCAAAATAAGAAGACTCGCGGAAGTGGGAGAAAACAGGGCTAAACGCACCTGAAGAAGTTGACACTAATCCTTAATAGAAATCAAAAAATAAAGAACAATTTTTCCGGCTTTTGCACCTTGCTGGGTCGGTCCGTCCGCGAGTAAGATTTACACGCAATATGGCAGGAAAATATACATAATATAATATAGTAGGGCCTGTTGTCTGTGCCGTGGCAATACATTATACAGTATGAAGGGTAGCTAAGTAGCCCGCCGGTATAGGCCGCACCTGTGTAATAAGGTTAGATTGGGATGTTGTTGGACTGCCAGGGACGCATTTAGAGCAGCTTTTTGACGTATTGTCCAGACATCAAGGTCTCTCGGTCATTCCCTTCGTACCCGCTCGCCAAGTTACGCTTTAGGCCACTACTACGTGCTTACTTCTAGAGCCAATTCTCCCTTCCATTTGCCGACAATTTATCTGATATAATACCACCAATATCTGATTTGATGTTTTGGCATAATGAAGACCTTGAAGCGCCCAAAATGCTTCCTTAACCATGCTGTTATAAAAGAAAGAACCGGCACAAGTGAACATATATGCTTTCTTATTTATCAATTAGGGTAGGTACTTTAATAGTTCCTTGGGTTAGTTTTAAATTTCGAGTTTCCAAATCCCAAGGCCCGCATTACACTGTAAAACATTTTATAAAAGTTATTTGACAAAGATCTTTGATAGTGTAATAGGCCTTTCATAAAATGTAACAGGTTGGCATTACATTATATAAAAGAATTTGAAGAAGATTCCAAAATAGCGAAGTTCATTTGGACTGTTGAAACTTTCTTTTATAAAAGACCCATTCTTCAAATATTTTATAAAATATGTTATAAAATATGTTTTATAAAATGTTTTACAGTGTAATACGGGCCCAAAGCACTGAATTGATGGGACGATTGTATAGTCAAGAATGGGCAAATGAATATAATACGATACAACACAGTAATATATACGCTATGTATTGGGACATGAGTTATCCATAATGTTTTGTACAAAACCAAATCTTTGTTTGTGAAGCAACCTGTTCGGTTTTGTTACTAGATTCAACACCTAAAATATACCTGAAGTAAGAAAGCGTCGATAGAAATGTTCCACCGGAAATGATTTTTTAGTAATTTTTTATGAAAATTGATAATGTTTGCATTAATAACGACTACAATATGTGTGAATTTAAAAAAAAATAGTTGGAGTGGTTTTTGAGAATTAAATTTTTTAGCCATTTTCTAAAAGGTTAATATGATAGAACCTCTTACTATTGAGTTAGCCAAAATAAAAAATAAAATGTCCCGAGGCATGATTTTTGTGAACATGCCTAATACCGATAGACAGACCGACATACAGACACTTCGTAAAAACCATATAATTGGTTCTTGGGACCTCAAAAGATTTAAATCCATTTAAAATACCGAAATCGAAAATTTTGACCATCAACTTCACATTGTTGTCAATCTTCTCATTTCTTTTCATTAACCTTGTTTATTGTGAATCACACATTATTGGCCGGTTCTCGACCTCTCATCTCGTTCACAAACTGGCTTAAGTCACGCTCACGCCTATTACATTGTGTCAATTATTGTCAAGCATGTCTAGCTTGTCCATTACCCCTTGCAGTCGGAGTGGGTTGACATTGAGGACGTGCAGTGGTCAGTACTATGGTGGTAACAATAACAATAATCTCCAAAATTCGATGGGGTCGTTGGCATAGCATGTTTTAAAGGGCTTACTTCCATAAGAAGTCCATCAAAATAACATTCAAAAATTTCTCGCTATCTGATGTATTAGACGACCGCGGGTAAGAGTATAGGTACCTGTTTATGGGGTGTGGTCAGAGCAGATAATATTGCAGTAACCTTGCCTTCGGCGCTGTGAGAATCGTCATAACGCTGGTTGTCTGACGTTGTGGAGGCCTACCTATCAGGTCCCTTCCACTTCCTTATGACGTTACAAGTCAGTAAAACGGTTCTCCACACTACCTGACCAAGCACAGCCTAGTGCTCTATATTGGAGAGATTGGACACTTGCTCCCGCCAAAGTTATTTTTTAATTTATAGTACTTTCAATCACGAAAAATTGGCGTGCTCTGATTCGTCGAATGATGACGGGTCAATGACTGATTGGACAAAATATTCTTTACAGGAGTTAATGTCCCATCTCTGCTATAAAGAACTCTAGTGCTGTCTAAATAGCCTTTGCTATACTCGCACAATCTCTCAGTTGCGGGTCCGTTCGAATAAAGTCATTCCGTCAATTTCCCTGCCAAAAAGGCTATCTACAAAGCAAATAAGCATTACTATTATGGCGAAATATTAAATTTTCATAGGCGTGCAACGATTTATAGCTTACCTCAAAACGGGAAACCTGGTTTTAACTACGACCATGCTTGAAACTACAAAATAAACATACATACTGCTGTGGTGTCAGCTTAGACTCAAGTGTTTTGGAATTTCAACTTTAAACAAATGAACCATGCATTCTAAAAGTTGCTTCGTTTCATCCTTTTTGTTAAATGATAACGCTCAGTGTTGGGTCGCCCTTCCTAACATAATTAAAAAAAAGAAATGTGAACGCTTTTAACTCTGATTATTTCAACTCCGAAGATGGATTCCGAAACTACTGCAATAAATCAATAAATAAGCTACTTGGTTGGTAGGGTAACTGTAAGTAAGTTCAAGGTAAGTGTCGAATCAATATGGGCCCAATTAGAGTTCTGTATACCGGCAGTTCTAGATAGTTCCTATATATAGGATGAAATATATATATATATGTATAGCATTCTATGCCCAAAAGTAAGCTAAACTGCGAAAGGGAAGAAAGTTACAGGGAGATGATATCTTATAGGAAGATTATTTATATAACTTTATAGTCAAAGCTGCCAAGCTGAAGCCGGTTTTTTTAGAGTCATAGGCGTTCGTACGTAAAACAAATGAACCATGCATTCTAAAAGTTGCTTCGTTTCATCCTTTTTGTTAAATGATAACGCTCAGTGTTGGGTCGCCCTTCCTAACATAATTAATAATTAAAATAAAGAAATGTGAACGCTTTTAACTCTGATTATTTCAACTCCGAAGATGGAATCCGAAACTACTGCAATAAATAAGCTACTTGGTTGGAAGGGTAACTGTAAGTAAGTTGAAGGTAAGTGTCGAATCAATATGGGCCCAATTAGAGTTCTGTATACCGGCAGTTCTAGATAGTTCCTATATATAGGATGATATATATATATATATTGCATTCTATGCCCAAAAGTAAGCTAAACTGCGAAAGGGAAGAAAGTTACAGGGAGATGATATCTTATAAGAAGATTATTTATATAACTTTATAGTCAAAGCTGCCAAGCTGAAGCCGGTTTTTTTTAGAGTCATAGACGTTCGTACGTAAAATCTCTATGATATGCAGAATTAGTTTAAATGGGTCGCAGATCTGTTGATTGTTGCGCAATGCACAACATAGTCGTTGTCTTGAGCATTCGCACTATATAACTTAAATTTAGGCTATCTAGACACTTTATTACTTTGATTAACTTCTTAGCTCTAACGTAAAAATATTTAGGTATGATATTATCTTATCTTGCGTAGCCTATATGGCTGTGATTGCCTTTGTATTGTTATGTAGCCTATCCTCAAGTAATTATCCCCAGGTCATTTATATCAGTCATCTTATTAAGAAAATCATTATCATTTTTTTTAAATATATTTATTTATTATTTTAAGCTTTATAATTATTGGCTGTAGTAGTTTATAAGGAAAGCCAAACTGATTTTTGACAAACATTTGTCCACCCAACGAAAACAAATCCAAAGGCATTTTCGTTGAGAAGACATGCTTGTAGGATCTAGACTTTGGTCACCCCTGGTTTACCGCGAAATCCGACAATACCCACTTACTTTAATTCAAGTTACTATGAGAGTTATTTAAAATTTGCATAATTAGGTTTTAGATATCTAGTTTATAAATCAACTCGTTTAGAAGTTTCAATGATTGAGCCACTCAATTTTAATAATTTGACCCAATGGAAAAGAACGAGTGAACCCGTTCATGCTTTCCTATTTATCAATTAGTAATATTGTTGCCATTATTGATAACTATGACTAGTCCCATGTAAATAATTGTCCTAGGGTCAAATTTCGGCAGCCTCATATTTCCTAAAGGATAGAATTGACTGATGAAACAGTTGCATAGCATAGAATGGGCAGACTCATACTAGCATAATTCAACTTACTTTAATTCAAGCTACTATGAGCGTTATTTAAAATTTGCATAATCAGGCTTTAGATATCTAGTTTATAAATCAACTCGGTTAGAAGTTTCAATGATTGAGCCACTCAATTTTAATAATTTGACCCAATGGAAAAGAACGAGTGAACCCGTTCATGCTTTCCTATTTATCAATTAGTAATATTGTTGCCATTATTGATAACTATGACTAGTCCCATGTAAATAATTGTCCTAGGGTCAAATTTCGGCAGCCTCATATTTCCTAAAAGACAGAATTGACCGATGGAACAGTTGCTTAGGCGGGGTTTCCACATACGTCAATGGTAAATATGGGTTTGACGTGGTAGCAGACATTTTTAGTATGTCTTTAATGTCTGCTAAAACGTCAATACCACATTTACCATTGACCATTGACGTATGTGGAAACCCCGCCATAGCATAGAATGGGCAGACTCAAACTAGCATAATAGTAGACACTAAAAATGACATGGTATGCATTGAATTAATTTAATTAATTTCGAAAAAAAAAATGTATCTTCAAAATCAACCGCTCATGGGAAAGCAACCCTGTTCGGTCAGAGACGGATCCAGTCCATGTGGGAGGGGGGGGGTGGTAGGTAGTTGGGGTCAAAATAGGAAAAACATTATGTAGGATCGATTAAATCAGTGCGTAATAAATTAACTTACAATAGATTTACTAAATTTGGGGGGGGGGGCAGCTACCCCCTTCGGTTTGTTACTTAATTTAGTGCCTAAAATAATAATAATTGTGTCTGAAGTTTGATAGCGTCAATATGATAATTACCTGAAATATGATTTTTTAGTCATTTTTTCATGAATAGTTAAATTTATTTATTTATTTTTCCTCCAGACGCATACTATCAAGGGGGAAGCGACATATTGGGTTGTGTTCACGTGGATAAATTTTAATTTAAAAATCACTCTTGGAGCCATTTTTTAGTCGTTTTTGCTGGATGAAACGCCCGAAAATTGAGTTAGCTCAAAACAGAAAAAATGTGAGGCATACATTTTGGTAAGCAGAAGCTACATGCCAAATTTCATCAATTTCCATCGAGTAGGTTGCCTACAAATCGGTTACTTCGTCGACAGACATTTATTGACAACCACATTTTCTGTTCCTGGGATACCAAAAGGAGTAATTCCGTAGAGGTCTCAAAATCAAAACTTTCGACCATAATAAATCTTTCTGTATTTATTTATTTAATGTTCACTTAAAGTTGACATAGGTTTCTTTAAACCCACTGAGCGGAAGCTTTTCTTAGGTGCCGATTCCACCGACCGGCTAGGGCTAAATACAAAAACGGTGACGTGGTAGCAGACATTCAAGACTTACACAAACGTATAAGTAGGAAAGCAAAAATAACCTCTGTTTAAACATTCTAAACATTAAAATATTTTCAAGGTATACGCATAAACTAGTTACCCACAGTCGTATTCTTATTATATAAAAATTATAAGCACTGTCTTAGTAACTTGATTAAAAAAATATCGGGTATAGTGTTGGGGTGGCCGAAGTCTAGATGTCCCCCTAAGGAACGTTAAGGCGCCCATTCGACCGACCGGCTAGGGCTATTTACAAAAACAGTGACGTGGTAGCAGACATTCAAGACTTAGACGGGGTTTCCACCGACCTCGCATTGCAGAATTGACGGAAATGTTTATTTTATTTTTTATATTATATTTATAATAGGAGACCAACATGATGAAAAATTTATCGTACTATAAGTTATTTTTTATCTTACTCAATGTATAATAGGAAGATAGAAGGTTAGACTTTTGGTGGGCCAGACGGTAGACGGTATAGACGGCATACAATGTACATCACTTACATCACGCATGTTGAATGGGTTTCCACCGACCTCGCATTGCAGAATTGACGGAAATGTTTATTTTATTTTTTATATTATATTTATAATAGGAAACCAACATGATGAAAAATTTATCGTACTATAAGTTATTTTTTATCTTACTCAATGTATAATAGGAAGATAGAAGGTTAGACTTTTGGTGGGCCAGACGGTAGACGGTATAGACGGCATACAATGTACATCACTTACATCACGCATGTTGAATGGGTTTCCACCGACCTCGCATTGCAGAATTGACGGAAATGTTTATTTTATTTTTTATATTATATTTATAATAGGAAACCAACATGATGAAAAATTTATCGTACTATAAGTTATTTTTTATCTTACTCAATGTATAATAGGAAGATAGAAGGTTAGACTTTTGGTGGGCCAGACGGTAGACGGTATAGACGGCATACAATGTACATCACTTACATCACGCATGTTGAATGGGTTTCCACCGACCTCGCATTGCAGAATTGACGGAATGTTTATTTTCCTCTATGCCATAGTTAAAATTGATCAATGATCTTACAGTAAAATCACAAACAAACAAACTAAAATTAAAAAATGGCGTCATGGGATATGTTAAGTACAAACATTTTAATAGATTTCTATAAAAAGAAAAATTCTAATTTCCGTCAATGTCATTTGCATTCTGCAATGCGAGGTCGGTGGAAACCTCGCCTAAGTCTTGAATGTCTGCTAACACGTCACTGTTTTTGTAAATAGCCCTAGCCGGTCGGTGGAATGGGCGCCTAAGATATAGTTTTTAATGCCACCTGAATTATATAATTATATGTAGTATAGCCATTGTGACATATCATTAACAGATTTATCTCCATCATAGACGGAAAGCTGCATAAATCGAGAAAACTAATTTTCCCAAACAAACCAATTATACTGGTCATTAAATAGACATTTAACACGGTTCTGAACTGATAATGCATTGTCAGACTCCAGTCCTAAATCTCCAATACTCACCAAGTCTGGACCATTACTAATAGGACCAATCCAATTCTGCTAGTCTTGTGAAAAAAACTGAAACTGAGATAATTTTATAGGAGGACAAGATTCCGGCATCACATTACAAGCTCAAAGTTTCTTTTGGTCATCTAAATCCCGATCCTGAAGGTCATCCGTCGGGCGTGGACTATAAAAGCCAGACCCGCCCGTTTCAAAGCACATTTGGTCGCAAAGTTCCATTTGACGTACACACACACTATGAAGTGCCTGGTAAGTGTGAAGTGTTCAGTGACGTGTTTTCTTCAAAGTGCTTTTTGGTTTTAAAACCGAATTTTCCTTTCGCCGTGTTCTAAAACCGAAATTTTCCTTTACCGTTGCTGAAGTGATGTGATTTTGAATTAATTTTTTGGGGTTTAGCCAGTAAATTGGTAGTATTGTGGGCAATTGCTCAACCTTAACTTAACCCATATTAATAAAAAAAATAATTAGCCCTTTTGAATTATGTTCGAATGTTACCAAAATAATTTGTCCCCTCCAGACAATGCTGATAGTAAAGTTTATGTTCTCTTGTTCTCATTTTCGCTGTTAAAACTTTGCAGAATCTGAATACAGCATAATTGTGGAAGTCTGAATTTCGCGCCAAAGCACATCTTCCCACAGAACAAAAAAAATGATGAAAGCCTATGTTATTTTGTGGGTTCCAACAAATAGTATTATTTTTATTTTTTATTAAAATTAATTATTGAACGGATTGCACACAAGACTAATAAAACCGCACACCGACGCAAAGTTTTCAATGGTAAGGTATATATTTTTTTAAATAAAATTCTAAGCAGAATTTTAATTTTTTTCTAGATTGTTCTCTCTGCCCTCGCGGCTTTCGCCTCTGCCGGACTTGTTTCCCCCATTGCCTACAGCGGCCTTCCTCTCGCCTACGGATCTTTGGGCTATGCTGGCGCCCCTCTGCTTAGGTAAGTTACTATGAGATTTATGTCTAAGTAGAGTTTTATTTTGTTTTAGATTGTTCTCTCTGCCTTCGCGTATCTTACCGATTTAGATGAAATTTTATGTAAACCGTAAACTTCGATGACTTAGGCCTACGCATGTGTGAGAAATTACAAATTATTGTTCGCATTCACTGGACTTGAATTCCATAGCAGCTAAGTCAGCTGCTCTTACCGATTTAAATAAACTGATTTTTTTTCAATTCCGGCTCGCCCTAAGAGAATATTCAGTAAAAGTGGTTCAAAGGCAAATAATTCTGGCGTTAGCCCTACCACCCTAACCTCAAACTACTATTTGTCTAAGAGTGATTTGACTTGACGCCACTCCCACCTTATGTATAAGATTGTGAAGCCCCGCAGATACTGCAGTCCCCCGTCTATTATGAGTATGCTCTCCTGCAATTTCACAGGTATGCAACTGATCTCTAATCTAATTGTTTGTTTTCCTTCGCAGCTCCTACTATGCCGGTGCTCATGCACCCCTCATCAGCTCCTACTCCACTTTCGCTGCCCCCTCTGTCGTAGCCAGCCCTGCTGTATTGCCCGCACCTGCTGTCGTTTCCGCCCCCGCTGTCGTCGCTGCCCCCACCGTAGTCGCAACCCCCGTTGCTGGCGTCAAGACCCAGTACCACGCCCAGGATGAGCTCGGCCAGGCCAGCTACGGTCACTCCGAACCCCTCCAGGCTCACTCTGCTGTTCAAGTAAGTACTTTGATTGCTATGTAAGCGTAAGGCTGTTGCCGAGTGTCAACACTTTGTTTAGCTGTCTGTGTTAGGGAAAGCTGTAACCAAAATCGTCTCAATATCCTTTAAGGAGTTAAGTCTTGAGGAGCTAATGAAATACCCTACAAGGGGCACAGAGACACTAAAGGCTTATATGCCTGCTTTACGCTTCGTACGCTACCAAAAAATGGCGCAGCTAGAGTAAGTTTATTCGCTTCTCTTTTTTAATTCCTTTGTCAACTTACAGGATGCCGCTGGTAACAAGGTTGGCTCCTTCAGCTACGTCGCCCCTGACGGCCGCGTTCTCCGCACTGACTACGTCGCTGACGGTCTCGGCTACCGCGTAAACAGCAACGCTCTCCCCATTGGACCTGGAGCTGGCCCTGCCGCTGTTGTTGACACCCCTGAGGTAAGCCCAGTACTCAACTACAGCGTTGACTTCTGATTTTCAATGTACTGTCAGAAAGCAGCAGTGTTGGTAAAAATAGTCCCTATTAACTTTTGTAGCCCGTACATACCATCCTGGCATATATTACTTTCCCTTATTCCCTTGCCTGTAAATGCTGTATACTAATTTAATAGGTACTCACTTCACTATTGTACATAGGTAATGGTAATATTTTAGAATTATACAATTCCCTGCGAGTGATATAGCTTAGTCAGCTCATCAACTTGCAAAGTTTGGCTAATTGTTATGGCTAACGCTGCTGGTAAAAACCTGTGTTTTGTCAATTAGAATATATGATGTGCGAAGTTGGATGGAGAGAGCTTACCACCCTGGCAGAGACTTGGGTTTCAATAGTCGAGCCATGCAATGTTTGATGTCGTATTCTTCGCGGCCCGTTTTCATCTAAGACAAACTGGGCTATCGAATTAATAATTACAACCAACGAGCTGATTCATACCAGCTAATTTTTTCGCCAAAGTGTCATATAGACGACAAAAGATTGCCCGCGCGCATGCACATGTCTCTATTTTAGGACAGTTTATTAACCATTTTTTATGTTTTCAGGTCGTTGCCGCCCGTGCCGCCCATCTCGCCGCCCATGCCCGCGCTCGTCGTTCCCTCGTCGCTGTCGGACACACCCCTGCTGCTACTGCTCCCCTTGCCACTCCCCTGATCGCTGCTCCCCTCGCTTACTCTGCCCATCATGTTGCCTCTCCCTTCGCCTACTCTACCCATGTCGCTGCTCCCATCGCTCCCCTAGCTTACTCTACGCACCTTTCTGCCCCCATTGCCTCCCCTCTGGCTTACTCCGCTATTGCCCCCGCTGTCCTCTCCAGGGAAGCCACCCTTACGACCGTTGTCAACAACCCCGGACACGCCGTTTCTTACCGCGTCGACTAAGCTTTAAATTTGATTATTACTTCTCCTTCTTCTTTTTGATATTTATATTTTGAAGATCATTCTTTGTCAAATCGCGACCAGCGATGGCAGATTCATATTGGATGATTGGTCATCGTTCCTTCTCTTTTCTTTCAAGGCCATTTTTTCCTATTAGAGTGCCTCTCATTAATCTTCGGTTGAAGGTTTGACGAGGTAGCTAGGGATAGTTTTGCTTAGTGTGTGTGTGTGAAAGAGTGATTCTTTGAATAAATATCGAATATAAAAAATCTTTACCTGTTTCAATTTTGTATTTTTAATTATCTACACACCTTTTATTGGATTTAGGGTGCGTTTGGTATAGAATATGGTAAGCTGTCCATTATCAAAATGCGGTAACCAATGAAAAAAATGGTTGCTGATGTTATCGTCCAATCTTGTATCCTACAAAACACTTTGCCGTACTGGCTACTGGATGACCCACGACCTTCGAATACAGAGCACTCATCCGGTTGATCAAACCATCAATTTACTTACCACTAAAACAATTTGCCTTAATTAGTGATGGAACGAGTTTCACATTGTAAAAATCTAATAGGGTGGTTTGTTGAACTATTTAAAATAAATAAATAAAAGATTAATATTTGTGTGCATGCATGATTGGTTGGTTATGCAATCAAAGCAAGCAACGGCTATGAAATATTTCAAAATAAGATAGGTTCTGCGTCTAAGATAAAAAAAGAACAGGGACGAGTGAACCCGTACATCCTTTTCTATTTATCAGTTAGTATAGGTAGGCCTACCGTAATAGTACCATGGTAAATAATTGTCCCGTGGTTAAATATCGGTTGCATTTAGAGCTTCCCTGTCCTAAAGCACTGGATTGATCGATGGGACAATAGCATAGTATACAAAGATAGAATAGATGGTATAGAATAATATGCAATACTACTCAAGGCCGTAGCCATGGGGGTTCACCCCCCCCCCCCCCCCCCGAAATGTGAAATGACTTAATACTAGATAGAATCGGATTTTGAGGGGAGACATAAAAACTACTAAAATATGTAATATCAAATAAAATTTCTGAAACAACCCCCTCCCCCGAAAAAAATCCTGGCTACGGCCTTGATACTACTGCACAATAATAATGGTCAGAACATGTAGTGTTGTGGTACAGACTTTCACCCGAAAGGTTGTTGGTTCGAGTCTCACACTTGCTACATTTCCTGGCCATGCTTCGAAAGGCTTTACAGCAGGCGGCCCCGGGGGTGTAAGAGCTCCGCTAGGTTGGCTTAGTAATAGAACAAAAAGGTCAATATTTTAATGGTATGGTGTGCAATGCGTTGGGGCTCGGATTATCCACTCTTATGTCCTAGGGTTGGGAAACTGGTCCTGAAGGCGGAGGAACTCAATGAAGAGTCAACGGTATAAAGATGCGAAACCACTGCATTCCAATTGTCTAGTATAATAATCTTAACAACAATTGCTACGGTGATCGCCAATTTTCGATAGAAGTGGCATTTAAAAACAGAAATAGTATATAGGTATTAAAATTAAATGTACGATGCCGTTCGAGTTTGATTAAATATAATAATACCTTGCCATAAGAAGTTTCACTTAAAAAAAACTTAGTATTGTGTTTCAACTGGAAAGAAATGTACACACAGGTGTAGCCTATCTAACTTACATGTAATTATTGCATAAGCAATCGAATTGGTACTAAAATATTTATGAGGCAACAGATAACCATTTAGACTTGCAAACAATGTTTTCTCGGACCATCTGCCTTTTTGAGGTTATAATGTTTTACGTATGTAGATCTCATATGCACGACGCAATACACAGTTCACATAATACTGTGTATTATGTATTACATTAACACTAGTAGTAAATCATAACATTAAGAAGACGAAGCAATACACTGTAAAGCGTTACTGAATATCGAATACCGAATACTGGTCGTTGCCCGGAAACGTGAATATGTTGGTTCCAGTTCCTCTGCAGCATTCATTTCGACGCATGGATGGAGTTGGCGGAGAATCGCGCGATTTGGAGGGGCTTGGTGCGACAGGTGAGAGGTCCTCACGGTACCAATTAGGGTGGGTGAGGACCTCCTCTAATGTCACGGAAGGAAAGCTGACATGAAATGACATGGAGGACTTGTTAGTACCAACAAAATAGGAGGCCCATAAAGGGTACATCAATGCTGCAGCCTGCAGTGAATGTGAAGTCACACTTTAATAACTTGAAAGAAAAAAGTGTCAGATTTAGCGCCAAACCAGGATGTCCTCTAAGATCCTATAGAACCTCAGACATCAAGGACTTCTTAGTACCAACACAATAGAAGGGCCATTGAGGGTATCAATGCTGAAGTGAATATGAAGTTCGAGCCAGTTTAAAATCTTCAGAATGGACAGTTGCTGTCCAATGGATAACGAGCCACGTGGGAATAGCCGGAAACGAAAGGGCAGACCTGCTAGCTAAGATAGCCACAAGTGCAGCGAATTAGGCAGTTCCTCTAACACTAAATAGTGCGAAGCAGGTTATTAACAGCGCAATAACTAGAAGACATAAGAACGCTCTATCAACCAGCGCAATAGGACAGCCTTGGGAAACTTTGGTAAAAAATCCATTACCACTAGACCTACCAAGAGCAACTTCAGCCGCCCGTTTTCGCTGCATAACTGGCCACGACTACCTGCAGGCTCACCTGTTTCGCCTAGGCATGGCTGCTTCAGACCAATGTCCACTCTGCCTCAGTGGACGTATTGATGCTGCCCACCTCCTAAAATACCAAGCAATCCAGAGCCCTAACAAATACATCTCATCACTTTCCTGGCAGGTGCGGCACCAGATGGCGGTAACGCCAAGAGTGGACGTTGGATAAAGTACATTTTAATAACTTGAAAGAAGAAAGTGTCAGATTTAGCGCCAAACCAGGAATTAACACACACTATACACTATCATATGTCCTCTTAAGATCCTATAGAACCTCAGACATGAAGGACTTCTTAGTACCAGCATAATACGTAAAAGGAACCATTGAAGACACTAATTCGGCCAAGCAAGGAAGGCTTACGTCGAAGACGTGGAGGCAGATCCATTTCTCTACCAAATGGACTACGCCAGTGTTCTCTAGTTTTTTTTTCCTTTTTCTGTAAGAGATATAGGTGTACTTATAGTAATACAGTATACAATATTATTATAGTTCATAATATAAATTATTCCATCTCCTGCAACTCACGAGTTCTTTAAGTAAATTCAGAACCCCAGGCCTTCAACTCAAGCCACTGAATCCAGTTGTTTCCTCATATTTTCCAATTCCTGTATGTTGGAAACGGAAGTTTTGCACTTTATAACTACAAGTGAGTGGTAGAAATGCATTGCGAACGCAACGAAAACTACTAATACGGGGATTACAATCATTGTCGCAGACATAGCGGCCGTGAACGAGTAGTCCCAGAACTTCACCCAACAGAGGATCGCGATCTGAAATTGAAAAGAAAAAGAAAATTTAAAGTAGACAGGAGTCACAAGACACCCCGAAGATATATTCTTGGAGTAAAAAAGCGGATCGACGATTTAGGATTTTCGTCAATATTGACGGCACGAACTGAAAAAGAAAAAAACAACAACAAATAGAGTTCAAACTTTTGAAAAAGTGCTCCGATTGGCTAGAAAAGATTCTCTATGAAAATTGAGGAAAATTTCACGCTAACCCCCAAATATTTATAGTTTCTTTAAAGAAATATAAATAGAAGGCGCCGATTTTCGAGCCTTCCAAAATACGCACAAAATATATTATTATACATTACAAACTTTTCGTGTCAAAATGGGAGGGGGAGAGGGGTTTCCTGGTAGAAAATACACGTGTGAAATAGTCAAATAGTCGGTTTTCAAGCATTTCACATGCTTATTTATAGATCCACCACGGCATCAAGTTTTTAGTCTTAATACTGCTTTCCAATTTATACGTAGTATAAGGAAAGCTTTGTGACGGTCCAAATTTTCGATTCCGAGATTTCAACTGAAGTACACGTTTTGAGGTCCCAGGAACCCAAAAGAGTGGTCTTTAAGAAAAGTCTGTCTGTCTGTCCGTCGCTCTGTCTGTCTGTTCTTCGATTTCCGGGCAAACTACTCGGTCGATTGTAATGAAACTTGGCATGTAGGTTCACAAAAATCATACCTCGCGACCATTTCGGTTACCGGCCCCTCGATCCGAAATACTATTGGTCCAAATTCAGAGCATAGAAATTCAGGGGTGAGCCCACCGGCGAGCCCCGCCAATAGTGACAGTGCAGGTGATCACGTTCCAATCTTCGTATGTAGTGTGTGTCCGAGACATTTCACATCGAAGACAGGATTGGGTGTTCATATGAGGAGAGCTCATTTATTTCGGGCTAACTCAATTTGGGGGTGTTTTTTTTCTCAAAAAACTCCAAAAAAACGTCTAAAAAAATTGTTTCTCAAAAAGGGCTCCAACGTTTTCTTTTAAATTCACATATATTGTAGTCGTCATTAATGTTGACAGAATGCGGTGGGTCGATTGCCCCTTGATAGTTTGCTTCTGGGGGTAAAAAAATAAAAATAACTAAATTTTAATGAAAAATGACTAACAAATAATATTTGTGCGAAACCTTTCTATTGATGATTTCTACCTTTAGGCATGTTTAGGTGTTAAATTGAGTAACGAAACCGGACAGGTTACTTTCCCAAAAAACTATTTGGTTTTGTGCAAAAAAATGATAGAAAATTCACGCTCAAATGCATTGCATGCTCTGCTATTATTGATATGTGGTAATGTGTTGGTCTGACTTATCTAGAATTTACCTCACCTCCAGTGACGTTGGATGGAACCCCCCCCCCCCCCCCCCCCCCGAGATATCGGAAATTTAACCATAGGAAAATTATTTACCTGGAAATTACTCTTTTTCTCTATCTACTAATTTTGATAAGTTGGAAAGCATGTTCGAGTAAACTCGGACCGGTTCTTTTAATTTAATTTCAGTGAGATTCATATTTGAGAGCAGTTGTTCACACCTGTGCATTTGACTTCAAAAAGTTTTACAATACTTAAAAAAAAAATGAATTCTGCACTTCTAAATTTCAGTATGATTAGCAATATTTGGTCATTTTTGATATCTTGTTGAGAGCCATCCAAAAGGCCTTCTGGAGCTATGGGTTCTCGACCACTGTCGTAGCCTAACCGGAAACAATAAATTAATACAATGTAAAAAGTAAAGTAAATTCGTGTCGGGGTGGTACTACCCGTGGTACAGGAGTTTTCAGGTTGCATCAACAGCCTCCTGTTTAACCCATCGACAGTCAGGGAAGACTGCCGGGACCGCCGGCTTTACATGCCCTCCAAAGCATGGTAGTCAGAAGATAAATAATTGTACCACTAGAAAATTTTGGCATTCGGGTGGGACTCGAACCAGTCACCTTCTGGATGATAGTCCCAGTCGTTACCTCTACGCCATTCTGACTACAATTTACTTTACTTTTTACTAATTAATACAATGAACCATGCCGACACAATCCGACAGACCAACACCATCTTCCGAAAAATTGAAAAATTCTCGGGCGCTTGGTTAAATCATTATCTATATTATCCTGTGTATTCATATACAGTATATAGTAACGTGACATATTTGAAGGGCTCAGGGACAGATCCAGCCCATTTGGGGGGGGGGGGGGTAGTTCTGGGTCAAAATAGGAAAAACATATAAGTAGTATCAATTAAATCAGAGCGTAATAAATTAACATACAATAGATTTACCAAATTTGCGGGTGGGGCCGCCATCCGTCCATGGAAGCGCCTATAAGACAAGGGGTGCAAGTGACATTTTTTGCGTTTTGGAGTTAAATGCACCTTACTGTTACTCAAGCTGTTCTTAATCCGATAAACAACATGGAACATGGGTATCTGTCACATTCTGGCCATGCTAGAATTCATGGAAAAGGGTTATACGAGTACACATACATTTTCAATTATAAGTTACAAACTTCAGCCTCAATTGTCTCGAATGTTTATTTTTGTCACTTGCACCCCTTGGCCGCTAAGCGCTTCAATCATGTCATTAACATCATCAGCGTGTGAATGGATTGAATAGGTTTACTTTTAATGTGAATTGGGGTGATTAGAGGCGCCAAGGCTGCAAGAATTACCTACATATTAAATCTTCAGGGTTGGGCGTGGAAAACAAATCAACCTAATTCAGTACTTAGGTAGGCATTCGACGTTTTATCTAAAAAAATATCTAAGATTATTGTATCTTTTACGATCTGGTCTCATATAGGCTAGGCCTACTTGTTACGCCAAACGTTTTTTTTTTTTTTTATTTTTTTATTATTTTTTATTTTTTTTTTATTTTTTTTAAAGATTAATCGCATACAAACAATTTAATGGATGTATCCCATTGACCTCTTCAGTCGCCTCTGTAGGTTAGTACCCGCGTTGAGTTACGACACGTCTCCGATCGCATAGCGTGTAATGACTCGCACAAGTGCAAGCACGTTACCACCTGGCCATCGAAGTCGAACTACCACATCTTATCATATTTTCTTTATCAATGTAAAAAATCTCGAATGTATCTATATTGTAGTCAGCTTCAGTCACACGGGTGTGATGTGTGAGCCCATCCACTTCACCATTCAGCACTTTATTTGGTTAAAGTCTTGTATAGCCTACTATTTCTCAAAGTAAGTCCGCCTGTCTTTCCCTCTGGGTCACTGTAGAATAAGCTAAACTTCTATTGTAAGTTAATTTATTACGCTCCAATTTAATCGATACTTCATAAATATGTTTGTTCCATTTTGACCCCAAAAATGGGCTGGCTACGTCCCTCATTATAAACTTACCACACATAAAAGTACATAGGAGGAACATTACAATTATAATTATTTCTCGAGTTTCTACAATCAAAATTTTCCTGCGATATTTTTTCTTTTTGTATAAGACAGTTAGGGTTAAGGGCAAACCGGAGTCGCCGATATTCCATTTCTGTGCAAACTTTAATTTCTCATGAAATATGGAACGCAGAACAATGAAAAAATGCTGAATGGAAAGAAGAATTTTTTCTCCTAATTTTGATGCATAGTATGTTGCAATCATCAATACCGATCGGCTATAGTTAGTGAACTTGATACGCAAAAAATAACAGTTACTCAGGAACAGCTAAGGATTTCACGGCCGGTGTCGAATGAAGAACCAGTAGAATCCGGGCTGATATGGTCGAAATGACCACGGCCCATCAGCCCGGATTCTACTGGTTCTTCAGTTACTCAGGAGTTCAAGCTGAAGGAGTTCATCAACTGTGGCGAATTGGGGTTAGTTAAGGCCACATACTATACATCATTCTTCTTGTCATTCAGCATTTTTTCATTGTTCTGCGTTCCAAATTTTATGAGCAATTGAAGTTTGAATAGAAAATGGAATATAGGCGACTCCGGTTTGCCCTTAAGAGAGGGCCTTAATCTCGCTGTATCTGCATCTTTTTTTTCCAATAAAGACATTATTATTTATTAGCGCTTGCTTGGGGACGCGGGATGTTATTATTATGGAACTTATTGTATTATTGTATTTTGTAAATATATGCTCCTTGTTCGGGGAATACTGCGGGGCGAGAAAAATAGTGGAGAGAGATTATTAAAACTCAAATGGGGGAGGGGGGGGACTGTTAGCTAGCCTCTTAATTAACGTCGTATTTTTAATTGAATTTGTTGCCTATATATGTATACACATGAGGTGCTGAACCCCCTCACTATCTATTCTGTTGCCTGGCCGACAAGATGCTGCAATCAGTTCAATAGTGTCCAGGTCGTAAAGCCAGTAAGTAATTTTAAATTTCGCTTACTATTTACGTCTAAAATTGTAAGTGGAATGGCGTACTATGAATTTACCTCAACTAGAAATAGAAGAAGTCCCAAAATAGTCGAAAAAGCCCAGGCTAGCTCTATGAAGCTCTTCATTCGGTCATGGGGACTTTCTGTGACCAGCGAGGACACGTGCAGCTTACTGACTGCGTCGATGCTGGGAAGAAGGTACGTGCTGATCATCAGTGCAAAAATGTGTACGGACACCAGAACGGTTGTGCAGACTGCAAAGGTCACGAACAGCCACTCTGGAACCGCTGTTGGTTTGTTTATCTGCAGCTCAACCATGGCTACCTGAGGATTAACGAACGATACAGTAAATAAGGGGCAGCGAGATGCCGTAGGGTTTTTAAAGTAACTTACACTTCCTTTATTGGCGATTCCAAAGTCAAGAAAGTATTTTTGCTTTTCTATTTATACGTTAGTATAAGGTAAGCTTTATGATGGTTGAAATACTTGATTTCGAGATTTCTGTGGGTTTAAACGTTTTGGAGTCCCAGGCACCAAAAGCAATAACCCCTGCTCCATTCCGTCTAGGTACTTGGGCATAAATCTATTCGTACATCCGCCTTTAAATCGTGAATTCGATGACCTACAGAAAAACCAGCCGAATTTTGAAACAGTTTCTGACTTAAGTTTTTTCATTATGATGTTTCTGCACTCAAATGAATCGTATTTTACCTCCATATCATGCATACCATTGCGAACCCCGACAGGAGTTCCGAAGTGGTAGCCGTAGCCTTCAATTTTGCCCGCGACATGTGTAGTCTTCTCCAAGAAAGACCTTCTGGGGTTTCTGGGTCCTCGGCCAAACTCAAAACTGACTCTGCACGCCCCTGAAATGATAAAAATGAGTACATTTAAGGACCACCAACTGACCATTCGCACTTTGCAATTCTCCTGAAAAAAGAAGAAGATTGCAACTGCAAAGGCTTTCACGGCCGGAGTCGAATGAAGAACCAGTAGAATCCGGGCTGATGGGCCGTGGTCAAAATGAAAGTGAACTTTCAAACGTTTCGTCAACATCTGCGGTCGACAACTTCAGTGGCGCTGCGTAGACTTCGAAGGTTGTACCTCGGTGGCTCCGTAGCCACGGCCCATCAGCCCGGATTCATCTGGTTCTTCAAAGAAGAAGATATTTTTCGGACCTACACATGTTTGGAGTAATTTTAAAGTCGTAGTTTGTAATATTAATATAACAACTTTACTGCTGTCAGAACGCATAAGCCCTCACCAGGTCGGGCCTAATATTGAAAAAATAAAGTTCTCCAGCCTACAACAAGGTCTTGCATCTCTTCGCTCTCCTTTATATTTTGTAAAGAAGGTAACTAAGGTTATTAGTATAATATTTTACTTAAAATATATAAGTCTACAAACTAATGGAATATCGGTGTATAATGTTCCCTACATTATAACATGCTCAAATCTATAAGATGTTGGATCTACACGTACTGTATATACAACATGTGGATTATTTAGAAAATATATGTACGTATAAACGTTAAAGCACTGGGGGTAGAGCCGTTGGGGTATCTCGATTTTGAATTTGTCGTCAGCAACATGGCCGGTAGCCGTGGATTTTCCCTACCGAGGAAAGGTAATGCCTCCGCTTTTTGTAGTCTCGCTTCACATTGCACTATCGTAATTTCTGTGAGTAATAGATTCTACTCACTTTTTTGATGGGATTCTCACAGCACGGACAAGTCTGTTTGGAGGGATAGGGTGGCGGCAGTGAGAAATTGACCACCGAAGAATTTCTGCCGCTGCTGTACTTGTGAGAATATGGTCTCGTTGACGGCGTGCTGCAATTCCTGATGAAATGCAGCTGGCTATTCAAAAAATTGTAAAAATTGTAATAGTAAGTGCACGCCCCATCATCGATTGAAAAGTATCATTAGGGAATACTCGGCGGCACCGCCATCTGCCAATGCTTGACGGGAATCGCCCTTAATGGGTAATTAATTGGGTTTTTATTGCGGTGACCCACCAATCGTATGTTTTGCTATGGTAAGTGGAATTCAAAGGATGCTGGTACACCAACCGTGCAGAGAAGATATCTACCATGGCTCTGAAGTAGAGATGCATGTCAAATTACCAGGTCTAAGGGAACTCTAATGGAAGCGTGCCGAACAATGAAATTAGAGATTTGTTTTACCAGCTTTGTCATCAGGCCTTGGAGCAACCTACAATATTGCATGGTCTCTAGTGGAGACATGGCCTGTCGTGGTATTTGGGACGTAGTTGCAATTTAAATATTGGCGCCAAACTAACGACTCGATGGCTTTAAGACCTACAACGACTCTCTCTCCATCTCTGAATCCGATAACTGTTATTAGTTTTCGATATCATCAACTTTCTATGTCTATTTAGTCAAGAGTCAAGACATGTAGAGTAGTGGTACGGACTCTGACTTTCACCCGAAGGTTGCTGGTTCGAGTTCGGAGGGCATGTAAAGCAGGCGGTCCCGGGTCTTCCTAGTTGAGTGTAGGAGTGGGCTTTATAGCCCTAACTCCGCTAGGTTGGCTTAGTAATAGAACAGAAAGTCCTTATTTATATATATATCTTATTTAATTATCATTAAAGTCGTTATTAATTATTTGTTACTACTGCTACACTGCCGCTACTGTCTGCCAACGCTTCTTATACTGTGATTCAAGGGCCATTGATTTAAAATTTTGTGTTATACAGGACTTACGTGAATATTACGCCACTGCTAGTTGTGTACAAGGGTTGCCTTCGTAACCTAAACTCTGGTAATAGAGTGGAATGTAATTATTAATACCTCGTAGACGGGCTTTTGACAAGCGATGGTTGCCTTGGCGATTCGTTGACCCTTGTGTAGAGCACCCCGCGGGAATTGTAGATGTCAATGTCGTCATCTTGCCCGCTGCACCGTGACTCCGCACCGCTGCTACCTGCTATAATAATAATAATAATAATAATAATAATAATAATAACAATCTTCTTCTTTCTTTCTCTCTTTTCCTTGCCCAGTATACACTTGACCAGGAGCATATAAATATTCACAAAATACAATACACAGTAATACCATGATGGCCACATCTGTTCAAATGTTTTCATTTGTCGAGGAAAAGAAATGATAATAATATATTTTTTTTCCCAGCCGGGACCCCTAGCACTGGGAGTATATAATATTTATAGGATAGGCTAATACAATGTAATATATTCATGCACCGGAATACTGTGAACTAATACACTGAACTAATAAAAATAATAATGATAATTTGCTAACCTTAGTGAATCCACATTCGAGCTACAGCATACGGTATTAAGCAAATTTTACCTGTTTGGTTCGGTATAAAAATGGGTGTACACAGTCAGGAACGATTCCAGCCCATTTGGAGGGGGGGGGGGGTAGTGGTGGTTTGTCAAAATAGAATAAATACTTTTGAGGAGCATGTATGCAAAAGGCGATTCGTCACTTGAACAACTGTAAATGTAGGAGAGTAAAAAAAAACTTCTAAAATCTCAATATTTCTGCATTATGGGCTCTAATATTTTAATTTATTTAGTTTGGTAATGTAGGAATCGCAATAGACTTTTTATTGCATTTTTTGTGATACCACCAACTCAAAAATTAATTAATAAAAAATAATCCCCATTCACTTCACCTCTGAAATTCAACCAATTTGGTTTTCATAGCTGAATTTTTCTAAGGTTAAGTAACAACTTCCACTGTTTCAGCTCGGGTTCATTGAATATGGATACATTATTACTATTGTATGGTCCAAGTCACGTGCAGATCCATCTGCCAATCACAAAGCTAGCCTACTCAACATATCGCATGGCTTATTACTATGTAAAGTAATACACTGGGGCTGCCGGTACCGTCACACGGGGCAGATGCTGACTTGGTACTCTGAGCTATGCGTTATGCGTGCATGCCATCAAACCAGCGTCCATAACTTAAATATACTGGATCATGGCCGTAGCCAAGGGGGGGGGGGGTTCATGGGGTTTAAACCCCCCCCCCCCCCCAAATGAAATGGCTTGATACTAGATAGAATCGGGCTTTGAGAGGAAAAATAAAAACTACTATGTATTGAAGAAATCTCCAAATTTGAAAACTAAATGCAGAATTAATAAAATGATAATAAGACCGAGTGATTGTGACGTCAAAATGTCTCAAATGTTTCAAATTGGGCACTTTAAAAATTCTTATACGTTGTTATAAGTTACGTTAATTTTTGAAGTGAAACTTCTTCATCGACGTAGGGAGAAAAATCTTGTTACGCGCCATCTTGTTACGCGCCATCTTGTTTTGTGCCATCCTGATTTCTGCACTCATGGGTGACGCTCATTTTTAGGCAGATGTAGAAGGCCTATCCCAATTTAAATTATACCCATGTCTTCGTCTATTCTTCCTATTTCAGGCCATACTATATTTATTGTGATAGGGCAAGGGGTTCGACTTTGGGGGGAGGAAACGTGAGGAGGTGCGCCAAACTTTGGCCAGAATTTGCCGATTTTAATCTAAAATAGGCCTTTTTCGGCCGCGTTTTTGGGGGTGTTAATTTCTTACTTCTTTCTTACTCTTTCTAGACATATATTCAGTTTTACTATCCGTCTCTTCGTTCAGGCTCAGTTGAGTTGGTAAGCCATCCATGTTTCGGGGAAAACAGGTTCAAAGGGTACTCTTTCAATTACATGCATAGAGTAAAAAAATTCCACAGCCTGCAATTTTCAACCGAAATTAATTTTTAATGTCTCATTAGAAGCAGTATGAATTAAGGTTTCAAACGAATAGAAATACATATTTTAAAAATGACCTCTTCATCCCTTAAACACGAGTGGGACTTGTGGCAAGAGTGGAATTTGTAAAATATGACGCGAAAAAATTAATTTCCAGCAATCCCATTTGAATTGCATGGGCGGGTTTAAAGCAATTTTTGGGCAGATTTATAAGGCCTATGTTAATGTAAATTATACCCATGTCTTCGCCTATTCTTCCTCTTTCAGGCCATGCTAAATATGTGGTGATCAAGCAAGGAGTTTGGCTTTGGGGTGTGAAACGTCAGGGGGTGCGCACGATTTTCAACAAAAATAGGCCTCTCTCGGCCGCGTTATTATCTACTAGTATTTAAAAAATGCATACTACTTAAGGGCTTTTCCACTTTTCTGTCTCTTTTCAGCCATATATTATGTAAGTGAAATTTTGTAATTTAGGCGTTGTCACGTTGAACTATCGTCTGTAAACCGACATTACAACCGACTTACAGACAACCAATATAATTAATGAAATGCTATTATAATCTTAGCAACAATAAGGTGAAATAATTGAATTATTTGTATACATGTTTATGATAATAAAAGCCTTTTGCTTGAAATTTATCTAATTTAGCTTTACTTAAACAATTTCTGTAAAGCTGTAAATATATTGTAGTAGATCATTTTTCGAAAAATGATGTCATAAGGAAGTTTCACATCTTACGTGTGTACACCGATACACGCACGCTAATTTTTTTTCTTTATGTTAGGGTGAATTTTTAAATAAAAAAATCCCATTCGGCTCTGGCCGATCAGGTGTAGAGTGTATAGATTCCATGAAAGCGCAGGCCCCGCTTTTCCTCTATGCTCTATGCTATGCAATGTAGATAAAAAAAAATATATATATATTTCATTCTTTTCCCCACCCACCACAACATCAACACACTAAACACTCTTGTGTCCAAATTTCGATCCACAATGACAACTATAAACTTTTACTTATCAAAATATTTTCACTTAGACTGGACGCCATCTCAAAATGGTTGATTTGTCGTAGAACGTGTTGATCGCCATTATCGTAGATAATAATACGAGCTTTCAATTTTATTCATTCCTCTGCGACCAATTTTAACTGAGATATGAATTATATAATGTTACAATCGGCCGCCATCTTGTAACTAAATAGTGGATTTAGCTGGTTAACGAACTCGATCAAGACATTTTTAAGATTAATTTTTGTGTCAAGTTTCATCAAAGTCATATAATATTTACGGAAGTTAGAGTGTTTCCTAAAATCGACGTACATACATAGATACGATTCGTATAACATATATATATATAACATTTGGAACGGAGGGTGGTTTTAGGCTCAGAGGGTCATGAAATTAAAAGTTGTGAAGAAATATTCCGGAAGTCGAACATTGGGCGCCATCTCAATAGGTATAGGATGAATCTCCCTAATACGATAAAATAAACACGAAATACGATAGAATAAACACGAGTAAAATATAGCATAATTGATGTATGCAACCCGTAACGTGCCCCTATTTCAATTTCTAAACTTGCCTTCTTGATATGTCTTTTAGGCTCATACCTGGCTGCATCCACCTGATATCAGGGTAGAGCCTACTCGGGCGGCTTGAGCGCGGCAGTGTCACTGTTGTAGCGTCGCTGCGTGGCGACGTACGATCGGCATCCACGACTGGCGGCGTCAGACCGGATTCTGCGCTGAAGCTGCGACAGCTCTGTTCAGGTAAGCTTCCCAGTTGCCTTGAGTCGACCTCTGCCAGCTGCAACAAGAAATTTATGGAATGAAGAAAAATAACTTAAACATGAAAAACCAGACTTCACTAAAAAGACCGAAACAAGATTGAGAATAGAAAATAAAATTAAAATAATCTATAAATAAAGTAAACTCGACCTCGGTTTAACTGACTATATTATGATCTGAACTGTACTCATTTTTATTATATTTTATTTTTATATTATATCCCGGCACACTATTATGACACTTATATCTTTTTAATCCCATTTTAAATATATTATGTTATAACTATTTCTACCACGTTAAAAAAAAAAAAACAATCGGAGAACATTTGAGTTGTTAAGACTGATATAGCGATACCTTTCCTCAATAAATAAAGATAAAGAATAAATAAATAATTATTTATATTTCTGTTAAATTATACAATCACGTAATCAACAAGCACTCGAGAAGTAAGTATAAAGTAAAATCGTCAAAATATCGTCAAAATCAGGTAGTTCTGTCATTGTCATTGTCCTAGTGCCTCAGTGACAGTGTATAGAAAGAGATGTGTTTTAGGGTAGAATTAGAAGTAGAATAAGAGATATAGGTTAACTTTCATGCTGTGTTAAACGGGAATTCCATAATTCAGGAGCATTTGCTCAAATTTATAACTTTATTTATTTATAGAATATAGAGTGTAAAATTATATTATTTTATAATAATAATAATAATAATAATAATAATAATGAATCGTCTTTATTCAACAAATTTTATGCATTTCAAAAAAAAAAATAGTAAATTTCCTCAAGAAACCAAAAAGACGAGGACATTTCTTTAAAAAGAAAAAAAAATAGAGGGAGTACATTACACCCGAAAAAGAGTACGCTCGGACACTGGTCTAAAATCATATCAACTGAGACAAGTGAGGCAATCCCGTAGCCGGGATTTTTTTTCGCGGGTGTGATCCAATCCAGTGTAAAATTTTTTCTTGAGAATTCAATTGCATCTAGTGTATTCTTTTGAGGTTATGGTGTAATATTCTGCGGAGATGCGGACTAAATCGTAATGTTACCACTACGACGGTTTAGATTGAATAGAAATAATATTGCATTTAAACCCAAAGGGGGGGGGGGTCCGGGGGTCTCCCCCGGAGGAAAATTTGAAAATATTAGTGCAAAATAGTGGGGTTTTACGCATTTTAACAGCAGTAACGGATAGATTTTACAAACCTTACAAAGGAATGCTTACTCACAGAAATAACATTGCATTTAACCCAAAGAGTGGGGCTCGGGGGTCTCCCCAGGGGAAAAAAATCCACATATCAGTACAAAACTGTGGGGTTTTACAGCAGCAAAGCTTACACAGGAATGCATATTCATATATCTGCAAACAGGGGGGCGTCTCCCACGGAGGAAATTTTTTTTCAAACATTTTCATTTCAGGGGGGCTGCAGCCCAATAAGCCCCCTTGCCTACGGCCTTGAAGTGAGGGGCTATGACCATTTGGGGGGAGAGTTACTCAATTCTTGAAACAATTTTTGAAACTATGTGAAAAATAAGTTAATGGTTTTACCTCCTTCAAAGTTCAAAGCAGCACTGCTCAGTGGGACATGTACGTATTGAATCAAATTGGGTAAGGAAATGGGCGGGATTTGTGAGAATATTTTGGCAATATTAAACTTTGAACTGCGTCCACAATCAACACTGGAACTAGTTCCGTCGCTATTTACTTTGGCGTTGGAATATCAACACTACACTGTACTGTAGATTCGTCGTAGAAAACGGCAGTGGGAAGCGACCATGTTAGGGGTACTCACTTACTTACGGTAAAGTCGGAAAAGTCAAGGTAAATATATAATCGAAACAAGTAATAATAATAATAATAATAATAATAATAATAATAATAATAATAATAATAATAATTCGTGTATTTCTCAACATTATTAACATATCAACAAATATTGTAGGCCCCCTTAATCTAATGGTGTGCGGGGTACCAACCAACCAGTGGTTTTAAATTTGCACTAGATAAAATCGTTCTTCGTAAGGTTTGCAACATTGAAAGCTTGTTATCGCTACTAATATACAAAAAATAAAAATAAAAATTTCGCTACGAAGCGTTAGTAGTCCCCCTGGTATAGTATTAGTCATTTTCATAGGTATGGATGTAAAAACGATTGTCAGGTTTTGTCTAGGTCTATATACACGGGGTGCGCTATATAGGCTACTAATCAAGCATCACTGATAAAGCAGTGACTACAGTACATCCACGCGTATGCAATTACTGCATTTGACAAGCAATATTCGAAAAGACCAAATGGTTGACCTATGCCATCACGTAGATTTCCTACGACTACTTCTACAGAAGGACGCAACTCACCAAGTTACATTTTCTGGCCATGCTTCGGAGGGCATGTAAAGCAAGCGGTCCCGGGCCTTCCTAGTTGAGTGTAAGAGAGGGCTTTATAGCCCTAACTTCGCTAGGTTGGCTTAGTAATAGAACAAAAAAGGCCCTTATTTATTTATTTATTATAAGTTAATGAACCTGAAGAATATATTCTGTCCCTACAATAAAATCAGGCTACGGGTCTGTTGGGACGATGAGGCATAGTCTGGAACGGGCCGATCCAGTAGCGTAACAAATTTTGGGGGGGCCCTTGCGCAAGACAGAGCAGTGGGAAAAGCAGGAAAATAAAATTGGCGGGGACCCTTATGCCTTGCATAACTTGCTACCCTTCTGCTCCGCCACTGGGCAGATCAATACATTTCAACGCAGTAATAATGGCACGGCGTGTAAGCATTAAGGCATGAATTATCCATAATTTCTTCAAAATTTTATTTTTAGCACTTTGTCATGAAAATTGAGCCTTTTATTTATTTTTACCCCCGAAACAAGCTATGAAGGGGCAAGTGAGCTATTGCATTTTGTTATAACGTTTGCAATATATGTGATGTTAAAGAAAATCATTGGAGCCGTTTTTGAGAAAAAGAAGAAGTTTCTAGCCTTTTTTTTTGGCTTTTTGAAGGTGGAACACCACAAATTTGAGTTAGCCCAAAATAACAAAATGGGCCTAGTTTGCCCACAAATCGCCGAACAGACAGATCGACATTTCGTAAAAACCAGAAACCTCAAAACGTGTAAATCCACTGAAATCCCGAAACCGATAATTTCGACGATCACAAAGCTTTCTTTATACTACGTATAAAAAGGAAAACAAAAATTAGCCATTTACTAATTAATGGTTGACCCACACCATGGGACAAGTTCAAGATCCACCTCTGATCGATACAAAAAATAAGTGAACGGTACGAGTGAACCCAGGCGCGGTTCTACGGGGGGGGGGAGGGGCTATGGGGGCTATAGCCCCCCATTAGGGTCCTCATGCTTAAAACCCCACTATTTCAGTCCTATCTTTCACAAAATTTTCTCCCGGGGGAGACCCTCGGGCCTCCCTTGTTCTATATTGCATTATTTACCTGTAATGTAGAACCCTTATTGCTCTGAAAATGCGTATAACCCTAATATTAAAAAAAAAATCGAAATTTAATCTTAGCCCCCTCCTTGGTCTCATTCTAGATCCGCGCCTGAGTGAACCCGTACATGCTTTCCTACTTATCAATTTTGAGATCAATTAATTTTTCCATTCCTAAAGCCCTGGATTGATCAATGAGTAATCCTACAATGCATTGGACTTTAAAAAAAATTTTTTTCTTCAAATCAAAGCCTTACTTGGGATACGCCATCCTGGCACGTCGCAACCCGCCGCACGCAGCGGAAGTCTGCATATTACAAAACTACAAAGGTGTGAGGGTGTTTGCCGGTAAGGGCTACTGAGAGTACCTTTTAAGGCACGCCTGTAGTTTATAAGGCTGATCATCTGAACGTTACCATCTTTTTACGCTTACAAATGTGCATGTCTACGACGACCTCGACAGCTTCCCTCGCCAGCGCACGACAAAACCTGGATAGACAAGTACAATACAATAATATAAAAAAATCAAGTATAATTATAGTTAGAACTATTAAAATTTTTAATGCTCAAGGTAACAAAAAATGTGACAAAATTTTTGGGGAACAAAAATATGTATATATAGGTCTAAATTTTGAAATGAAGACCCTAAGCAGGCAAGTTTTTTAAAGATCTGTCAACGGTCTTTACCTCTATAGAGCTATCTATTCATTACAGGAAATTTAATGATTTTAAGATAGTTATTACGATTAAGTACTGCATATGTATATTTATGTAGGCTATACAAACTGTTTTGACAGTGCATATGATTTTGTAAAGATATATATCCGGACATTACATATCTTATCTTACCTGAAGCGTATATTATTTATAGATATACAGTACATCCATGCATAAAAATAAATATACGAGTAGTTCAAGGAACCACATGGTTGTTTATTCAGGTGAGATTATTGGTTATGGCAAATTCAGCCTTGTGTACGATTCCATCAATTAGCATATGCGCCAACTTAATTTCACAATCTATTGGTGTTGGGAGGGGGGGGGGGGGGATGGAGAGGGGGTGTATTTTCAGGGAAACCCGCACGCGTCTGACTTTTAAATATTATCATAAAACAATAGTAATAATAGTTGGCCTACATGAGTACCTGTTAACTAGCTGGTACCTGAGACTGAATCCGAGTCTGGAGGTCACCCCCGCGGATAAATTTAGAAAAAGTGGCGTGAAATAGTGTATTTATAGATACAACGTTGGGCCAACCTTTAGGTGCCTGTTTCGCCTTATAGCTGAACCAGAAGAAAGAAAGGAAGAAGAATATCGTCTTTATTGCTTTCCAATTTATACGTAGTATAAGGAAAGCTTTGTGATGGTCGAAATTTTCGATTCCGAGATTTCAACGGATTTACACGTTTTGAGGTCCCAGGAACCCAAAAAAGTGGTTTTTACAAATGTCTGTCTGTCGCTCTGTCGCTCTGTCTGTCGCTCTGTCGCTCTGTCTGTCGCTCTGTCGCTCTGTCTGTCTGTTCGTCGATTTCCGGGCATACTACTCGGTCGATTTTGAAATTCGGCATGTAGGTTCACAAAAATCATACCTCGAGACCATTTTTTTTTATTTTGGGCTAACTCAATTTAGGGAGGTTTTATTTTCAAAAAACTTCAAAAAAACGTCTAAAAGAATTATTTCTCAAAAACGGCTCCAATGATTTCTTTTAAATTCACATGTATTATAGTGGCTATTAATGTTAACAAAATGCGGGGATCACTTGCCCCTTGATAGTTTGCGTCTGGGGGTAAAAAAACAAAAATAACTAAATTTTAATGAAAAATGACTAAAACATAATTTTTCTCAAATGCATGGCGTTCTCTGTCATTATTGCTGTGTTGTAATGTTTTGGTCTGACCTATTAACTATATAGAGTTTGTTTACCTCACCTCCAGTGACGTTAGATGGACAACACCCCCTCCCCCCAAGATATCGGAAATTTAACCATATGAAAATTATTTACCATGAAATTACTCATTTTCTCTATCTGCTAATTTTGATCAATTTTAAAGCATGTTCGAGTAAACTCGGACCGGTTCTTTTCCGTGCGGGTGAATTTTGGGCCTTTTGGCCTACTCTTACAATAAACCCAATTAACCAGAAGAGGGACTCGTGTCTGTACTTGGTTAAGTCATGCTTTCGCCTGCTTCATTGCGTCAATAGTAAGCTTGTCTCAGCTTGTCCAGTATCGCTGGTAGCCGGTGTAGGTTGACATCAAGATCGTTTGCCAGTTTGCCAATGGCCATAAAGTCATACGAAAACAATACAATTAGTGTCTAAAATCCATGGGGTCGTTGGCAGGGACCTATGGGCCACAAACAGAAGAGGGATGCTTCATTGGCGCGGTCAGACAGGACGGGTTCGGGTTCGGGAATTGACTGTCTTGGACAATGTAAGCTGCGAGTCAGGTACATTATCTCAATACGGCACTGATGTTGCGAATTAAGGCAAAGCCATGGCCGTCCACAGCTATGGGCAGATGGGTCATCTGACCCACCTCGATTGACCCAAAAAAAATGGTACTAATTAGGTACAAAACATAATTACTATGATTTTTTTTAATAAACATAAAAAAATTAAAAAAAAATGAATAAGAAATGAACTTTTCTAGACTTTTAAACAAAAACGCGCGAAAACTACAGCAAAATTATGCCATATCTGCCCCCCCCCCCCTAAAAAAAACTGTGGAATTGTCAATTTTTTTATTAGCTCTTGACCCACCTCATATTTCATACTGTGGACGGCCATGGGCAAAGCCATCATTAGTTTCGGAGCAGCCACTCGCATAATTTCCGCTAACCTTGGTCTACGTGGAACCTCAAAGTAACTATACTGTGGGAAACTAAATACTCACTCAATGAACTGCCTATTTCCGATTGGTGCAGTTATAAACTATAACGACTCCAACTTTACACCGACACGTCGTTGGTTCGCGACCCACACCTGCTTGATTTTCAGACCTATGGAGAGACGGTATAGCTTGTGCTTATTGTTGCAAATTGACTTGTGAATAATCTCAGCTCTGTGCACTCTTAGTGGCTATGACCGTGCGATAAGGTTTGCTACCGGGGGCCGTATCGTGTTTACTGCCTAAGGCATGATGAAATGCTATGAAAAAAAAAATAGTTTTTGAATAAATTATGGATAACTCGTGCGCCAATGCAATGCATACCGTGACATTATTGTTGTGTAGAAGTCTCAAGTGTAGTGTAGTCTGTTCATTGCAGACTATGTGATTTGTCGATTTTACGATGGAACTACTCATAATTTAATTATTTACTTCGGTACCTGCACTGACTTATGAAAGCATGTACGATACATCGTACATCGTACATACTATCGTACATTTTGACGTCATTTAAGTAACGCCGTTTTGTCGAATGGTCGAATAGTATTTGCTATTTTAAAGTAGGCTCCTTTTTTATTCATTTCGTGGATATTAACTTCCGAAACGAGTACCACCTACACCCAGCGTGGCAGTAGCGTGGGGCTGCAGCCTTCCCCCTCCCTAAATGTAACATTAAATAAATCTAGTACCGGTGATGATATAAATTCGCGTCTTTCTCTGTAAATGTTAAACTTTTCTACTGTTTAAATCCATTACCCCCCCCCCTGTTTGCAGTAATGTAAATAAATAAGCTTAGTAAAATTTAACTTTACTGCTGTTATAATATGCGTAAAACCGCCAGACCCCTTTGTTTGCAGTAATATCCTTCCTCAATCCTCAGTAAGCCTTGTAAAGTGTAAACATAACTGGTGTTAAAATGCAATGCGTGAAACCTTTCTATTTCGTGCCCTGATAGTGGTATTATGACTATTTCTATTTCTTCCCATACAATCTAATCCGTCGTAATGGCAACATTATGATTTAGTGTGTCTAATAGCAGTTTGCCAATGGCCAAAAATGCAAACGAAAACAATGCAAGCAATGTCCGAAATCCATGGAGTTGTAGCTAGTCGATGTTGTTGGAATTGAGTAGATAGTTGTAAACTTGATCTGATTGTATTGACGATATTTTTCGACTCAAGTAAGAGTAAATTAACAAACAGTGGTTACAATATCAGGTGTGAGAAGAGAACGATACATGCTAACAATTAATAACGGATTTAACCCAGCCTGCTTCCATGTAGACAAACCAACTCTGTGTCCCCAGCTAAAGGAGCTGATTAGACACAGAGGGTAGCTTAAAGATATTATTGAATAAAGGAAATAAATATGGAAAAAGAAGATTTAGGAATATTGAATTGTGTGAATGTGAACAGCGCCATCTACCGGGAAAAGGGCGAAGCTGGAAGCAGACGGGTTATTATAAAATATGTGGGACTACGTGGTCCCCACGGGGTCATTGGCAATGGACAAGGGACCAACCTACTATAAGTAGGCCCAGGTTCATTAAGTGTCATTCAGGGCATTATTATTATTATTATTATTAGTCTGCCCAGAAATTAGAAAATAATAAATGGCGAGACCCTGTATAATGGGACGATCATGTCTTCCATGGCATGTGAAGAAAATGTAGCATATCTGGAACTAGAACCAACAATATTTCTGGTAAAAGTCAGAGTTGCTACCACTGCTCTATACATGTTCTATGACTTATTGCGATTAATACTAGGGGCCACGTATCCGGCCCACTTAACCTTATCAGTGAGCCGCCAACACAATTGCTTTGGCCATAGGTCAGTAAGCAATATTGCAATTAGCCAATCGAGGCTACATATTTTTGCACATATGCTTCAATAGACTACATATGATTTTCTTGCCGAAAAAAATATCAGTTCCACTTAACTAAGCAAAGCATGAGCTTTGACGAAATGAATTAATTCTACAATCTGCAGCCTCAATGATGGTATGAAAAACTTATTAAAAATACAATATATGGGGATGGCAATTCCAGTTTGTTTCTGGGGGGGGGGGTAATTGATTTCCACGGGGGGGGGGGCAATAGACACCCCGCCCTCTCTTGTTGTTGCGTCAAGGAATCAATGGCCCATTTTTTATTCGGCTGGACGATATGTTTTATTTGTTTTCCTCAGGGAACTAGTATTGCGGAACTAAGTATGCAATTGGAGTGGATAGGTCTAAGATGTCGCTTGGTCCGGTTGAAAAACGTGGTGATCCTATTCTTATAACATGAACTTCTGGACCTGGGCATTGAAGCGTTGCTGCAGTCGCTGATGAAATTAATTGCGCTAAGGTTTTTCACGCGTATAAAGCGGGAGAAGTCAGCAATTTTTTTCTTAGATTTTTGTCTAGACATGTCAGTGAGATCTGTTGCTTAGCTTCAAGTGAAAAAAAATTAGTAGGAAACGTATTTAGTGATGTATTTCCGAAAATGCGGACTACGCGCGATAAAAAAATCTATTTTTGGTGTAGGGCCCACAAAAATAAAGGTTTAACAAATAATTAGTTATTGAAACGACCACTACGCAGGGGCAGCGTTGGCGCTAGCTGAAAGTCCATCTGAATGGATATAATGTCAGTTAGTAGTTGTCAGTCTTGACGTATAGATGAAGTATAATTTATTAAGTTCCCATCGAGCGCCATTGTCGTAGTACTTGTTAAAAACAAATATTAAAAATATCCATAAGGAAGTGGTAGACTTCACTGCCTAGAGACGCCGGATAAGATACCTTAATCACCCCCTGAATTTATTCGTTAGTTGCTGTTTGGGAAGACATTTTTTTCGATCTTTTGAGGCATTGAACCGAAAGTAGGTTGCGATAGTCCATTTTTCAACCGACTGTGCTACACCGAACCTTCATTACATTGCATAAGAAAGTGGAAAAGGAAGTTGCAATTGGCAAGGGCATCCATGTGAATGTAGGTACAATAATTATTAGGCATAAGGAAGCTTATCATATCAATTATTGGAATTAGTCGTTCACATTCATGAATGATGTCTCCTTACTTCTTTCTGAGCTTATAACAATGGGGAACACACATTAGATATCGCATCATATCGTGAAACAGTAAAAGGTTTTTGTCGAAATTTTCGATTTCGCGATTTCAACGGAAATGCACGTTTTGAGGTACCAGGAACCAAATAAGTGGTTTCTACGTAATGCCGGACTGTCTGTCTGTCTGTGAGACTGATTGATTGTCAGTCTGTGCATCGATTTGTAGACCAATTACTCAATAATGGGAGTATTTTATCCCCCAAAAGCTAAAAAACAACTCAAACGATTTCTTATATATATTATATCTTAGGCACATATCTTGTAGTCCTTATTTAATGTAAACAAAGCCCTATAGACCGCACCCCCTTGGATAGTCTGCTTCAGGGGACAAAAACGAAATGGCTCAATGATAATGAATAATCACTAAAAATATTTTTTCTTTGAAACCTTTTCATCCGTGATTCTTATAATCATATATTAGATTAGGTTTTATGTGCTAAATAGTGTTCAAAAACTGAACAGGTTGCTTTCCCCAAAAAGGTTTCGGTTTTGTAGAAAAAAAATATTTTTGAAGAAATTATTGACAAATGCATTGCATTATAAAAATTGCTATAATTATTGTGTAGTGATATATTGGAATGTCCATTCTAGTATAAGTAGTAGCTTTCCTAACAATCCGGTCGAGGCAGTCGAAATGTGACATTTTAATATTTTAATTTAAAATAATATTTATTTCACTACCTATGCTAACAGATAATTAGGAAAGCATGTACTTCACTCATAACGGTTCTTTGAAGAAATTATGGAAATTACGTTCCTCAATATATTGCATATATATTATTATATTATAAATATAATAGTGTTGTATCACATTGGTCCATCAATTCTAGACTATTCAATTGCCCCGCCGATCAATCCAGATAGGGAAAATCGTGGCAGCTCTAACCCTATTATATTTTCCATGGAACTACTCACAATTATTTACTAAGGTACCTACCCTAATTGATAAATAGGAAAGCTTATACGGGTTCACTCCGTTCACGATGTTCAAATGACTTTTGCTAAATTACTGAACCGTTTGTGGTGGTTGGGTACTGCCTGCTTTACACGCCCTCCGAAGGGTAGTCAAAAACTTCGTAAGAATCGAACCAAAACTCTCTTCGGTAAAAGTTTTACCACGATTCACGTTGCCTATATATTGTATGTTGAATCGAAAATTGTGAACGTACCCATTTTTGTGCTGGCCAAGGTGGATGTGATCTGGCGATAAAATTTGGCGCACTGGTTGCACGGGGCTGCATTAGGTAAGCTAAGGTTACGCCGCGATAAACCTACGAATAGAGGACTTTATGCACTGAGTTAAAACTGTCATTAGAACCAATGAGTCACAAGTGCTTTACTGTTTATGAGCGATGACAAGGTAAAACAGACTTCATAACAGTCCTACACGTGATACTAATTAATTATAAACAAACCGGTAGCTGGGCAACTGGATTATTAACCGGAAAATCGTAGGTTTGAGGCTCAGAACATGGCCCCTGGACCATGCAGGGACGGTTTCAGAAAAAGCTTTCGGGGGGGGGGGGGGGGGGAGCGGTGGCCTGAAAAATATAGCGAATCTTTTCCTTGAGTAATATATTTCTTAATTTTCTTCAAAAGTCCATTCTATCTAGTATAGAGCAATTTCTCTCGGGGGGGGGGGGGGGGGGGGCCGTGCCCCTATTGCAATGTTTTTTAAAATTGTTCACCGATGGAGAAATGGGATGGGTCGTTTGGCAGGACTTTATTGGGCTTGCAATTTTCCATCTTTTTCTTTATTATTAGTTTCCTACGTATACGTTAGTATATAGAATGTTTTGTGATGATTGATATGTTTGATTTCGAAATTTCAGTGGATTTACATGTTTTGAGGTACCAGGAACAAAAAAATAAATAAATAAAAAGAATTGGTGTTTACGAAATGTCTGTCTGTCTGTCGGTCTGTTTGTAGATTTATGGGCAAACCACTCGGTGGATTTTGATGAAACTTGACATGTAGTTTCACCAATATCATACCTTGGGAACGTTTTATTTTGGACTCGTTAAATTATGTGGGGTTTTATCCTACAAAAACTAAAAATATCAAAATATTTAACAAAAACGCTTACAATGATTTATAGCCTACATTGTAGTATAGCTTTTGTTAATGGAAACACACCAAACAGGTCGCTTGCCCCTTGACAGCTTGGTTCTCGGGACAAAAAAAAAAAACAAAACTCAATTTTCATGAAAAATCATTTTTCAGCGGAACCTTTCTATCAATGCTTTCCAACTTCATCTATGTTTTAGGTGTAACAAAACGGAACAGGTAGCTTTCCAAAGCTTTGGTTCTAAATAAGCAATATTTCTTGAAGAAATCATGGATAGTTCATGCCCCAATATGCATTGCATACGCAGCCATTATTACTGTGTAGTCTTATATTGGTCTGCCCGTTCTAGGCTATTCAATCGTCTATTCGATCAGTTCAGTGATTTGGGATGGGGAAAATCGGGGCAAGCGAAATTTACTCATAGGACAGTTATTTGACATGGAAATATGGAAGTATTATCTATTTCGGTACCTATACACCTGTAAATAAATAAATAAATACGGACTTTTTTGTCTATACTATAATTGATAAAAAGGAAAACGTGTATAGGTAAACTCGTTCCTGCTCTTTTATTATTTGGTGGACCTAGATTTATGGTAAGTAACCAATGGTGGTAGTCAATCAATTCACCTGTCAACTTGACTCGTTCCCATAATTGGTCAGCATAAGTAAAGTCAACGCCTGTTATATTGTCCGAAAAACTGATAGGGTTTTTGACAGGGCATGGTTTATGGGCCACTACAAAGTAGGCCGACGTCCATAAAAATGCCGGCCAATTTCTATTCAACCCGAGCGAGTAATTGAACGTTCTGACAGGTTCTTGGCAATGCCAGCTCTGATTTATTCCATTATCGAGACCATTAACCATAGGAATAGAGTGGACTTGGTTAATTTTCGTCGTTTGACATTGTCCGGGAGAAAGAGTTCCATAACTATTACCGGGCATAGCAAATTCGTGTTGTAACGGCCACTTAATATGCTTCAAAATGTATAGAAACGTTTTGTCTATTTACCAAGTCGACAATGATTGTTCTACTATAGTGATGCATGTTTTGTGAAATTTGACTATCTGCAATAAACAGATATAGTAGTGGTGTTCCAAATGCCACCGTTTCATAGGCATCAATATTGCAAGATCTAATTCGAAGTATTCATTGAATGATATCTAATGAACCGGCACTCTCACACTCGTGAACCTGGATTCATGGGCGCTAGAGGGCTAGATCTGACCCTACCTATATGCAAAGATAATGGCGGCGAAACTGATAGAAAATTACCTACCAATGTATCAGGTGACGTTTCAGAAGAACTGGCATCCCCAGTTGCGTCGAATAGTCTTCCAGAAAACCGCGAGACAATGCATGAGGCGTAGGACCACCACTCGGCAACCGTGCCGATCATTTCATGTTGCCCGCTACGCTGTCGACTCGCTCTAATGAACCGGCACTGCGCTATATGTCACTCCAGCCTGCAGCTGTCAGGTCATGGCAGCATGACCCAAGAACCAATAATGAGAAAGATAATAGCCTACCTAGCTAAATAGCTGTTCGAATAGACTGTTCAAACATCTATCTGTCAGATCATCTGTTGGCAAATTTCCTACTTCCGCAGAAAAAAGTTTAAACACACAATTTAGTGAAAGGGGGATTTCGGAATGTTCTCAGTGGTGGTCCAAGATAGAGATTTTCCGTATCTTTCCTGTACTGATCGTGAGTTAACCACTTTTAGACGTTTAATTACGGAAAAAAGGTTACAGGGAAACCTCAATGTGTGGAATCATGTACCAGAGCTATGAAACAAATGGGTTATAGCGTTTATACTGACAAGAAGAAATCAGCTCCAACGCAGATGCAGGCTGCAAGGCACTTTTCATGGGCAAGAAACCACAAGAAATGGACTCGACAATGATGGAATAATGCAGAGGCGGTCCCAGACCTCATAAAAGGGGGAGGCACTTGTCAGTGGCGTAACGATAGGTTTTCAAGGGTGTATAATTTGGCGCCTCTCCACCCACTTTCATAAAAGTTGCTCAGGAGCCAGAGGGCTGAAATATTGGGGTTTTATGCATTTTGAGAGCAATAAGGCTTATATATTACAAAGAATCAACATAATTATGGACACGGGGGGCTCAGGGGTCTCCAATTTTTTGAAAAAATAGTGCTGAAATAGTGAGGTTTTGTGCATTTTGAGAGCAATAAGGCTTATATACTACAAAGAATTAATGTAGTGGCGGCCCAGGGGGGCCCGAGGGTCCCCCCCGGGAGATAATTTTCAAAAATAGGGCTGAAATAGTGAGGTTTTGGGCATTTTTAGTGCAGTAACACATAGATTTTTAGAGGCAAAGAATATAACAGCTGGCCAAGGGGGGGGGGGGGAATTGCCCTCAGTGCCGGTCACTGTGTCCGCCTCTGGAATAATGTGGTATGGTCTGATGATTCCCGATCTGAGATTTGTATTGGTGAGCAAAGAGGGAACGTCGTGAGGAAAAAGGATGAGGCGTATTTGCAAGAGTGTGTGAAGCAAATGGTTAAATTTCCTGGTTGTGGTTGTGGGGGTGCATGATTGCAGCCGGAGTTGGTTCTCTTATTTTGTAGATGGAATTGTGAATGGCCCAAATTACATTGAAATCTTCAGAAACAGAATTCCATCTTTGCGTGCTTTGTTCTCATATAGGCCTATCTTAAGTTAAATTATACCCACGTCTTCGCCTATTCTTCCTCTTGTAGGCCATGCTATATTTGTGGTGATCAAGCAAGGGGTTTGGCTTTGGGGGTGTGAGACGTCAGGGGGTGCGCACTATTTTCAACAGCAATAGGCCTCTTTCGGCCGCGTAGTTATCTTCTAGTATTTAAATAATGCATACTGCTTAAGGGCAAACCGGAGTCGCCGATATTCCATTTCTGTGCAAACTTTAATTTCTCGTGAAATATGGAACGCATACAACAATGAAAAAATGGTGAATGGAAAGAAGAATTTTTTCTCCTAATTTTGATGCATAGTATGTTGCAATCATTAATACCGATCGGCTATTGTTATTGAATTTGATACTCAAAAAATAACGGTTACTCAGGAGTTCAAGCTGAAGGAGTTCATCAACTGTAGCGAATTGGGGTTAGTTAAGGCCACATACTATACATCAAAATTAGGAGAAAAAATTCTTCTTGCCATTCAGCATTTTTTCATTGTTCTGCGTTCCATATTTCATGAGAAATTGAAGTTTGAACAGAAAATGGAATATCGGCGACTCCGGTTTGCCCTTAAGGGCTTCTCCACTTTTCTTTCTCATTTCAGTCACATATTATGTAAGTGAAATTTTGAAATTTAGGCGTTGTCACGTTAAACTAGCGTTTGTAAACCAAATTTACAACCGACTTACAGACAACTAATATAATTAATGAAATGCTATAATCTTAACAACAATAAGGTAAAATAATTGAATTATTTGCATACATGTTTCTAATAATAAAAGCCTTTTGCCTAAAATTTATTTAACTTAGCTTTACTTAACCAATTTCTGTAAAGTTGTAAATATATTGTAGTAGATCATTTTTCGAAAAATGATGTCATAAAGAAGTTTCACTGTACATCGATACACGCATGCTAATTTTTAATTTTTTATTTAAATTAACTAAGCGTGTTATTAAAGATTTGGCTCATCAAAGTTGTAGAAGACTACTTCATGCATCATATAAATAGGTATTTTTAGTTTTCGAAATTGCAGTTTTTTTATAAAATCGATAATACGTGAAAAGTTCTTGTTTATAACATATTTGCATGTTTCTGAAAAAACTACAATTTCGAAAATTAAAAATATCTTATAATTTGATGCATGAAGTAGTCTTCTACAACTTTGATGAGCCAAATCTTTAATAACATGGTTAGTAGTAGTATGGTTGGACACAGTGTGGGCCCATAGGACAGGGGACCTCCTGATTATAGTGGATTCCGAACCACTTGGGAAACACAGTGAAGTCACACGATGGTGACCAGGGCAAGTCCTACCATGTTTCCCTACCGGCACTGTGCACACTACCAAGTTATCTGCATCTTTGAGCCTGCTCTGGTCCGCTGGATTCAACTTGGTAAGGCGGCCGGCTTAATAACATGGTTAGTTAATTAAATAAAAAAATTAGCTTGCGTGTATCGGTGTACACTAGTAGTGAAGTGAAACTTCCTTATGACATCATTTTGCGAAAAATGAACTACTACAATATATTTACAACTTTACAGAAATTGGTTAAGCGAAGCTAAATTAGATAAATTTTAAGCAAAAGGCTTTTATTATTATTAACATGTATACAAATAATTCAATTATTTTATTTTACCTTATTGTTGCTAAGATTATAGCATTTCATTAAATATATTGGTTGTCTCTAATTCGGGTGTAAAGTCGGTTTACAGACGATAGTTTAACGTGACAACGCCTAAATTACTAAATTTCACTTACCGTACATAATATATGGCTGGAAAGAGAAAGAAATATGGAAAAGCCCGTAACTTAAGGATCTTAAGTAGTTTGAATTTTTTAAATAGATAATAACGCGGCCGAAAGAGGTTACGGAAGGGTAGTGTGCGAGTCGGGTGTTGGAGCCGATTGAAGTATCGGCAAACTTGTAAAACGGAACAATTGTCTCGGTAGTGCCGAGGAACAATGCCCGCCTCACAAGTGGGTGTCTCGGTTTCGATTCGATCCGATGACACAATTTTCTGGCTTCTGAGTAAATGGCCCCATGCTATCTGTAATTCAAGTCTCCTATTAAATGCTCGTTTCACTTGGCCCACTGGGTCATCCATGAGTACAGAAATCAAGATGGCGCGTAACATGATGGCGCGTAACCAAGATGCGTAACCAAGATGGCGCGTAACAAGATTTTTCTCCCTACGTCGATAAGGAAGTTTCACTTCAAAAATAAAAAGTATTAAATTTCGGGCTGCCAATTTCCTACTGGCTGTACACTCTTAAAGCCCTGGGGCATGTCACAAAATATTGATAACCCTTCCTAATGAATTGAACGAACTTCAATGTGAGTGCAGGAGTCCACGATTTTGTCTCTAACTTTTTTCTGCGTTTCGTTTTGAATTATTTGATGATATACCGTAATAATTATATTAGATCTATCACTATTAAATTTTTGGTTATTATTAGTTCCACTTATTATAATAACTTCTATCTGGGGGGCCGATGAAAAAACAAGTAGATATATATAATGAAAGTAAGTAACTTGTTATCTACCAGTTTTAATTCTGACGTTTTTGAATTAAAAAAATTCGGCAATTTAACATCATGTAAAATATCTCAAAAGTAGGGGGGGGGGGGTAACAACATGTAAAATATATCAAAAGTAGGGTAGGTGGGGAAACTTTCGGGGTGGGGGTGGCAGGCCCCCGGGGCACCCCGTAGCGCTGCCACTGTAGGTGGACGACCTCAATGTGTTTGTGCCTGTAAATCCCCCAAAATAATTTAATTTTTTTGTCTCGAGTTCATGTCAGGCAAAAATCATTGAAAGAATAATAATAATGTGATGATGGATTGTAGGTATCCAAAAGGCTAAATAGCCTACCATGACATATTTTCATTGCATTGCAGGATGTAGCTCAATATTTAGTATACCGGTACCTACCAGCAGGCATACATTAGCAATTTCGTCTGAAATCACCGCAGATGGTGTTAAATGACGCTAACAAGCTAAATGTTTCAATTCATAAACTATATCGACATAATATCATATATCGACGAATATAATACAAAATTACATATTCAATACCACTACAGAATAGATACAAAATTAATAAAAGATAATCTTGCTTGATGACTGTGTTTTCGGACTTTGATGGCATAGTGTTTGTGCGTTCGGTGATTGTTCGTAACTCAACACAGGTATTACCTACAGGGCGACAGAAAAGGTTATTCGGGTACACTCATTGAATTGTTTATGTGATGCGAATAATCTTTAAAAAAAAAACTGCTTTAGTTCCGAATCTGGCGCTATCTTCAGGCATAACGCCTACAAAAATTAAGGTATGCATTTTTATTATTAATTTATTTTTATAATGAAAGGTTTATTTAATAAATAATGAAAAAAAAAAAAAAACGTTGGCAACTCGCGACTGCCGACTCGTCCATGTGCACCTGATCTAATACAATTACAATAAAGGTTGGTTTTAAACTTTATTAGTTAGTTAGTTTAATAGTATTAGATCCGGTGAACCTGGACGAGTCGGCAGTCGCGAGTTGCCTACGTTTTTTTTCATTGTAACAATAAGACTTGATGAATTGTAGGGCCGTTGTTCCCAGACAACCATTCTTTGAGCTGGCTTCTATGATCCGTTTCACGTCGGTATCACGCCAGCTTCAAATTCGTCTTCTAGCTCATTTACTACAATGAAAAAACGTCAGCAACTCGCGACTGCAGACTCGTCCGTGTGTACCAGGCCTTAAAAGTCCTTCACTGGCATGAGTTTCCCTTGGATTTGTAATATTTAAATCTCCAAATTTTGATTATTTTAATTTATACCGTAAAAGGTGGTGGATAAAGTCTACGGCAGGGATTCCTACACAATATTTTCAATTGAAACAAAACTTTAATGCGCTAGGCTTTAGGCCATTTTCCTGAATTTCAGCGAATCTAAAACGAAGGTTTCGATTCAATGAAAACAGCATTTTGGCCTGAAAGCTAACATTAATGGCTTTTCACAATTCACTCAAGCGTCGCTATCAACCCATTTCTTACTATACCTTGGCCAATATATGTAGTTTTGTATGAGAAACAATTGTAAATAAAACATTCACAAATCCCCCAAAAAAAGGAGTCGAAGATCATGCTACGATCAACTGTCCTATCATTGCATCTACCAAGAACAACCTGTCTCATTACATTGTCAATGTAATGAGATGCTGGACGGATGAATGTGAATGGAACGTTGAATGCTGGTAATGAATTTATTGACGTATTTTTCGACTCCACTTGAGTAAGTCAAGAGAGAGTTCAGGGGCGCCCAGTTTTGAAAAAGTCTGGGGGGGGGGAAGAGAGAGATGACCCCCCAACTAAAAAGGAAATTATACTATTTTGGATTTACCTCCCGAGAAAATTTTATTTTATCATTTTTACCTGTGCAACACCTGTAGACTCGTTACTCCTTCTCCTTACTAAGTTGCTACCCTTAAAAAGCTACAACAAAAAGCAAAAAGAATTAACTTCTTACAGAATATAGAATATAAAAATGGTATATTACAATTATTAAAAATTAAAAATACACCATCAATAACTTGTCAGAATACTCAGAATCATAGCTCCAGCAGGGCAAATGTCGATCGACGCACTGAAGTTTGGTTTATGAATTCGTTCACAACGCTTCTTAAGTTTAAGTTTCCTACCACATCACGGGTGAATGTTTACCATTCTAGTATTACATTTCTTCCCCCAATTTTTTAAGTCACGCAGAAATTAAACCTTTTCAATGAAAAATGGAAATGCTCAGGAAAAGTAAAGGGTAGGGTATTGGTAGCCTGGTAGGCTTTAGGCAACTTTTCCTCAAGAAAAAGTCTGGGGGTGGGGGGCAAAAACTTCCCAAACTTCCCAAACTTCCAAACTTAACAAACAAAGATTACAGTATCAGGTGTGAAAAGAACGATACATGCTTACAATTAATAATGGATTTGACCCAGCCTGCTTCCATGTAGACAAACTCTATGTCCCCAGCTATAGTAGCTGATCAGACACAGAGGGTAGCTTAAAGATATTATTGAATAAAGGAAATAAATATGTAAAAAGAAGATTTAGGAATATTGTATTGTGTGAATGTGAACAGCGACATCTACCGGGAAAAAAGGTGAAGCTGGAAGCAGACTGGTTATTATATATGTGGGACCACGTCGTCCCCACAGATTCTTTATTTGTGTAGGCTTAATATATTAAATAATTTAAAATGTCAATAAATTCATGAAGAATTAGTCACCAACACGTGACTTTGAATAGAAGAAAAAGTTATGTATAGACTAAATGTTTAAACAACTGATCTATGTATATGTATACACTGGAAATACACCAGGAGCGCTAGGGCTGTCGGCAACGAACAAAACCTGATATCTTGGATATTATGGCAGAAGCGTTCCATGCCATATACACTTACGTGTAAATATGATGTATTTCAATAATTTGATATTTTCTGCTTTTGTTATATTTTATTTATTTATTATAGAACAATATTCTATGGTCACACACCGGCATTTATGAAGATTTATTAAGATTAAGCTAGGAATATGTTACTAAGAAAAACTGTGTCAAGCAGCAATTTAACAAAAGATAGTCAAACTATTTAGTCCAATCTAACCATGTTCGTCTATTTAATTGCATCGGGACTAAATTTGAAGTGTTCAACTTCCTAAATTTAGGCTCCTACCTATACCAGGAATAGATCCAGCCCATTGGGGGGGGGGGGGGGGTAATTTGGCTCAAAATATAGCCTAATAAACATAAGTAGTATCCATTAAATTATAGAGTAATAAGTTAGGCAACTTACAACAGGCTAGCTTACAAGATTTTGGGGGCAGCTCCCTCCTTCATCTGTCCTTGACTACATTTCAACTAGAATAAGCAGAATATAATAAGAATAAGTAGTCACTCTGGCTAGACCCCATGGACGGATACAGGGAGGCAGCTACCCACCCCCCCCTGGATCCACCCCATGGACGGAGACAGGGGGCGGCTATCTACCCACCCCACCCCCAATTTTTTTTCAGTAAGTCTATTTTATATGTTAATTTGTGTAACGCTCTGATTTAATCGATACTACATAGGTTTTTCCCACAGCTACCCCCCCCCCCCATGGGATGGATCTGTCCCTGATCCACCCACACCTGCATTCGAATTTTTAAATCTCATAGCCTACTTATTATGCTTACACGATGTGAATATTCTGTGTGCTATCATCGATGAAAAAAATATTGCAGTGTAGTAGGCCAATGCTGTTGATTTCTTCTTCTTCTGGTGAACAACCCTCATGGGTTGGCTTGCAGCATTTTGCTCCGGCTCTTCCACTCCGATCTTTCCTCTGCCAGCCTCTTCAGTTGTCCATACGTAGTACAGTTGAAGTCCGTGAGCAGCTGGTCCAGGTACTCATTACGGGGGCGGCCTACCGCGGCACCTCCATACATGTGCCCTTCCAGGATCGTGTGAAGTAGCCCATCATGGCGTAGTGTGTGTCCAATCCAGTTGGCTCTCCTCTTGGCGATGGATGCCCTCAGTTTTCTTTCTTCCCCTATGCGTTGCAGCACTTCCTCATTGGTTATCCGGTCAGTCCACGTTATTTTTAATATTTTCCGGTAGCACCACATTTCGAAGGCTTCGATTCGGCTCCGCATAGTTTCCGCTATAGTCCAAGTTTCGCATCCATACAGCATTGTACTCCACACAAGGGATGTTTAGGGATGTCAATATCAATAAGCCTAATAATTTCTAGACATTTTGCAGTACGTGTGATTTACAAGAAAGCCACGAAATTCGCCCAAATGGGAAATAAAAACACTTTTTTCCTCTGTAAATTTGCCTTATAGTGTTTCGCTATTTTTATTCACTATCAAAACTGCAGGACTAGGCCTACTTAGGCTGCAGGAATTTTCAGCTTCATAAAAGGATTTTAAACTTGACTAACTAAAAAATGCCTTGAGGTTGAAACAATAATAATAATAATAATAATAATAATAATAATAATAATAATAATAATAATAATAATAATAATTAGTATTAAAATTATACAGGACAATCAAGGCCGTAGCCTGGATTTTTTTTTTGGGGGTGGGGTGTTAAAAATTTTCCTTGGGTATTACATAGTGGTTTTTATTTTTGTTTCCTCTCAAAATCCGATTCTATCTAGTGTCAAGCCATTTCATTTCGGGGCAGGGACGGTTTCAGAAAAAAGTTTTCGGGGGGGGGGGGGTGGTGGCCCAAAAAATATCGCTTTTCCCTTACTTGAGTAATAATTTCTCTTAACTTCCTTCAAAAGTCCATTCTAACTAGAATAAAGCTATTTCTCTCGGGGGGGGGGGGGGGGTGGACCCAAATGAACCCCCCCCCTTGGCTACGGCCTGAAAGTGTGCAATTAGTTAACATAACAATTAAGAAAACTTAAATAAATCCATAAATGTTGCCTCAACTAATGATCAAACCATGCGAACACTTGTGAAAAGTAATATTTTCCCCCGTTTCTCGACATTTCTTGAACCTATTAGTGCACTTATATTCAGAGCAAGATATGACCATTATGTCAAACCAAAGAAAAACTCAATAAATGGGTAAATAGATTAAATAACAGGCAATGAAATACGTCTAAATCGCATTGAACGCAATGGAGTCAACCACTTCTTGCCATAATAACCCTTTTTGTCACGTGACCAAAAGTGAAGACATTTGTTCAGCATGGGCTAGGGGCCGTGGTAGAAATCCATGTGTGGGGACCACTTAGTCCCACATGTGTAATAACCAGTCTGCTTCCAGCTTCACCTTTTTCCCGGTAGATGGCGCTGTTCACATTCAGATAATTCAATATTCCTCAATCTTCCTTTTACGTATTTATTTCTCTTATTCAATAATATCTTTAATCTACCCTCTGTGTCTCATCAGCTCCTTTAGCTGTGGACACAGAGTTGGTTTTTCTATATGGAAGCAGGCTGGATCAAATTCAATATTAATTGTAAGCATGTATCGTTCTCGTCTCACAGCTCATATTGTAACCACTGTGTGTTAAATGACTCTAACTTGAGTCGAAGCACTGCAATACAAACCAATTCAAGTCTACACTGCCTATTCAATTGCATCGTCCTTCGACAAGCTACATTGGTGACCCTCGACAACGGAACAAGCAGCCTTCCAGATTCCAGTTCCAGCCAATTCCAGTTCCAGCCAATTCCAGTTCCAGCCAGTTCCAGCTTCCAGCCAGTTCCAGTTCCAGCCAGTTCCAGCTTCCAGCCAGTTCCAGCCCGTTCCAGTTCCAGCCTCCAGAACGTCTCATCCGGCCATAGGCGGTGGAAACCACCCCGGAGCAGCTACATTCACCGCAGCAGCACAGCCACAACCTGCAAGATGCCGCAGACCACAGCCACAACCGCTGCAGCTACGACCGCTACAGCTACAACTGCTACAGCCACAACACCGACACCCACGGCTACAACCAAGATGACAGGCCCTGCTAGTACGATGGCAGTCTCGGTCAAGCTTCCACCCTTCTGGACACAGTCGGCCAACCTGTCACCGGCACTGTGGTTCACTCAAGCGGAGGCTCAGTTCGCACTTGCTGGGGTCACAATGGAAACGACGAAATATTACCACGTCCTTTCAGCGCTCGACCAAAGTACCCTCAGCGAGATCTCAGATTTGTTAGCTGCCCCAGTACCAGTAAACCCATACACTGAGCTAAAAACGCAGTTAATCCAACGAATGAGTCTTCCAGCAAGCAGTCGCATTCAGCTACTAATGTCGGAAGACATAGGGGACAAAACTCCCAGCTCTTTTCTCCGGAGACTGCGGGCCCTCGCAGAGAAAGCCATATCAGACTCGGTTTTACGCACCATTTGGACGTCTCGCCTCCCGCACGCTATACAATTGGCAATCATCGGTCATGATCACCTGTCACTAGGTGACGTCGCGAACCTCGCCGACAAGATGGCCACCATCAATTCAGCAACACGTGACCGGATTCTTGAGTGCACAATGGCCCCTGTGGACCTATTGAAGACGTTAACAGAGAACGTCGCGGCTCTACAGGCACAGTTCGCCGACAGATACGGACAACGTGCCACACAGCCACGGTTCCAGCGCCAGTTCCGTTCACCAGCGCCTAAACAAGACCCAACTTGGTGTTTTTACCACCAAACCTATGGGAGGAAGGCCAGAAAGTGCCAGCAGCCATGCAGATTTCCGAAAAACGACGATCGCAGCCAGTAAAGGCAGGGCCTGCCTGCGCCACTACACACCTGCTTAAAACCTCACATCGCCTTCTTATCACGGACCCTTGCACCAAGATACGTTATCTCATTGACACAGGGTCCGACATCTGCGTTTTTCCACGTGCCCGTCTCAACCTACCGCTCCGTCGTACTCAACTCGAGCTGACTGCCGCCAATGGCACAATCATCAATACGTACGGAACAACAGCTCAACAACTGGACCTGGGATTACGACGCAGTTTCCGTTGGAATTTCATCATTGCCGATGTCACGCAACCCATCATCGGTGCAGACTTTCTCGCAGCCTCTAATTTGCTGGTGGATCTCCAGAACTCAAAGCTGATCGACGGGACAACGCATCGCAAGGCGAACCTGTGTCAAAGCCCCTCCAAGCAACCTAGCGTTTCTACCTTAACAATACCGCACAGTACCCCGGCCAGTCTAAAAGTAATAATTGAGGAGTTTAGCGACCTCACGCGGCCGAGACAACCCACAGACCAGGTCAAACACTCCACGGTCCACTGCATTAGAACGACAGACGGACCTCCCGTCTCCGCTCGCCCACGCCGGTTGGCCCCGGACAAGTTTATTATCGCCAAAAAGGAGTTCAACGACATGATCCAGACCGGCGTATGTCGTCCGTCCGACAGCCCATGGGCCTCACCATTACACCTAGTACCTAAAAGCGACCATTCATGGCGCCCATGCGGGGACTACAGACGGCTCAATGCTCGAACAATTCCTGACGCGTACCCAGTCCGCCACATCGCAGATTTCAGTGCAGAATTGCGAGGAAAAACCGTATTCAGCAAAATAGACCTGGTCAAAGCATTCACCCAGATACCAGTTTCCAATGGTGACATTCCAAAGACAGCAATAAATACTCCGTTCGGCCTTTTCGAATTCCCATTCATGACATTTGGTCTTCGCAATGCTGCTCAAACCTTCCAACGCTTCATGGATAACATCCTACGCGACCTCCCGTGGGCATATTCATACATCGACGACGTACTGGTTGCATCGAGTGATAAGCAGGAGCACGAATCACACCTACGTCAACTCTTCCAACGATTCCGAGAATATGGCCTAGTCATTAATCCTAGCAAGTGTACCCTCGGCGTTGGGTCAATCAGCTTTCTTGGTTACCTCGTGTCAGCAGAAGGCACACAAGCCCTACCAGACAGGGTAAAGGCACTCACTGAATACCCTCTTCCAAAGACATTCAAAGATCTACGCCGTTTCCTTGGCATGATTAACTACTACCGCCGGTTCCTACCAAATGCAGCCAACGAACAAGCACCACTCAACACGTTGTTATCTGGAGACAAGGTAAAAGGGAACGCTACGATACCATGGACAACAAAGCTTACCGAAGCTTTCAGCTCATGCAAACACAGTCTGGCACGCATCACCCTACTCGCGCATCCAGATCATACGGCTCCGATTGCACTAGTCACAGATGCATCAGACACCAGTATCGGAGCTACAGTCCAACAACGGATCAACGATCATTGGCAGCCATTGGCATTCTTCTCGCAGAAACTTAAAGAAAACCAACGAACATGGTCCGCCTACGATCGCGAATTGCTTGCGGTACACGACGCCATTCGTCATTTCCGTTACCTGCTAGAAGCGCGCGCTTTTGTCGTGTATACCGATCACAAACCGTTGACGCACGCTTTTCAGAATCCAAAAACAAGTTGCTCACCTCGCCAAATGCGGCAAATGGAATTCGTCTCTCAATTCACCACGGACATCCAATACATCGCTGGGCAGGACAACTTGGCCGCTGATGCATTCTCAAGAATCGAAGCAATCTCTACTCCCGTATCTCCTGAGCAACTTTCTTCTGCTCAGAAAGACGACAGAGAACTCAAAGAGCTTCGGTCCAGTAGAAAGACGTCCCTCATCCTCGTTGATGTTCCCATTCCGGGCTCTGATTCAGTCCTTACGTGCGATTCTAGTCAAGACATACAACGCCCATTTGTGCCCAAACCATTACGTCGACAACTTTTCGAGCACCTACACAGCCTACATCACCCAGGAATAGCAGCGTCTGCTAACCTGGTTGCCCAACGCTACATATGGCCTTCTATCCGTAAGGATTGCCGCGCTTGGGCTCGTCTGTGTGTCAACTGTCAATTGTCCAAGATACATCGACACACCCTCACTGCGATTGGAACCTTTACTCAGCCTGACCGACGGTTTCAGCACATACACCTCGACATTGTAGGCCCATTACCACCGTCGGAAGGCTACACGTATTTGTTAACACTCGTTGACCGTTTCACGCGATGGCCGGAAGCCGCTCCTATGGTGAACATCACCGCCGAAAACGTCGCCAGAACCCTCATTTCCTGCTGGATCAGCCGGTTTGGGTGCCCGGAGACAATTACTACAGATCGCGGCCGACAGTTTGAGAGCCATTTGTTTGCTGACCTGGCCCGATTATGCGGATTTCACCATGCACGGACTACCAGTTACCACCCTGCATCCAACGGCATGGTAGAGCGTATGCACCGCTCACTCAAAGCCTCCATTATGTGTCATGCCAATGAAAAATGGACGGAAGCCCTTCCGCTAGTTTTACTGGGCATGCGCGCCACTCTTAAGAAAGATCTTCAAGCTTCTCCAGCAGATCTGGTCTATGGTGAACCATTAAAACTACCAGGACAGATGCTGACAACTCCTCCTTCAAATCAGAGTCCGGCGGACACTCTCATCTCACTTCGAAGGAAATTCGACTCACTACGCCCCACTCGCGTCAAGAGACACGGGGCTCATCAAACATTCATCCCACAAGACCTTGCCAAGGCCACGCACGTTTTCGTGAGACAAGACCACGTCCGTGCTTCCCTCGAACGTCCTTATGCGGGACCATTCCCTGTGTTAAGTCGCACCGACAAAACAGTTACGATTTCAAGCCGCGGTCGTGCGGTTACTGTGTCAATGGACAGGGTCAAGCCGGCCTACATTAATGCCAGTACAGACGAACCGTCTCACCAGTCTACGATCAACCCCCCGCATCAGCATCCTGCTCAAGATAAACCTCAGGAGAAGGTCTCCTCACCACTTCCTGCCACTGACGTCGTGCCGACACCACCGACTCGCACCACTCGCTCAGGTCGTCACGTCCACGTTCCACGACATTTCTCCGACTTCCAGTCTTAGGAGGGGGGTAATGTGGGGACCACTTAGTCCCACATGTGTAATAACCAGTCTGCTTCCAGCTTCACCTTTTTCCCGGTAGATGGCGCTGTTCACATTCAGATAATTCAATATTCCTCAATCTTCCTTTTACGTATTTATTTCTCTTATTCAATAATATCTTTAATCTACCCTCTGTGTCTCATCAGCTCCTTTAGCTGTGGACACAGAGTTGGTTTTTCTATATGGAAGCAGGCTGGATCAAATTCAATATTAATTGTAAGCATGTATCGTTCTCGTCTCACAGCTCATATTGTAACCACTGTGTGTTAAATGACTCTAACTTGAGTCGAAGCACTGCAATACAAACCAATTCAAGTCTACACTGCCTATTCAATTGCATCGTCCTTCGACAAGCTACACATGTATATCAACGGTTTAAACTTATTACCCAGAGAAAAATGAGTAAAAGAAATCTCTTTTGTGAAACAAACAGCTAAAAATAATTGTGCCACAGACAAAAGATAGGAAGCCGCAACTCCGCAACTCGCAAGGCCAACGCCAAGCGACGCCATTTTGTGAGCTGCATTTTTGAATTTCAATCTTGAGAGCTTGGTATTTTAATAAATTCCATTATCCAATGTCTTGGTAAGTTCTTATTGATAATTCTTTCATTGTTTTCCCCCAAACTTATTCCACTATAGTTATTTGCTTAGGTTCATGATTTTCGCGAAGGTTTCATGCGGAATTTTAGTTGCAAATTGTCGCCGGTGTGGCTTCGCTTTTTTGCCATGTAAATAAACATTATTTAGAGACCTGTTCGTTTTTCAAACGTTCTGTGAGAAATGTAAAAATGCTTAAATATATTTTCGACACTTTAGTGCAGAAAATAAGTGTGCAAAGACTTTGACGCAAGTTTTTTGTAATTTTTAAAGATACTGCGCGTTAGTTGGGGGCCTACGTGACTAGAGGCACATAGTAAAATGTTGACCGTAGCCACTAGTTTTAACAATACACACCCTAGTCTACTCGCAATAATGGCTTTAAGAGTCTATTTTATGGAAATTCATGTTATGTTTGACGAGGCTAATAGTTATTTGCAAATTAGGAAGGGATGTTTTATTGCCAACGCTTTTTAATGTGACCTTGATATAGAAAATGGCGGTTTTTAAAAATCAATATTATTGAAATAGAGCTTTTAGATTTTGCAGTAAACATCTTAAACTTGTAGGCTATTTCCGACGATAATAGAGGCTTTAGCTTTACTAATAAAAGAAGAATAATACAGCTAGCTTAGCTTTAGCATGTTAAGTTGTTAGTGTGGTTGCTTTTGCGGTTTTTTACTTGTCTACTAATTCTTATTTGCATCTTGTCTTAATTGAGTTAATTCCAATTGCTCAAATCCAAATTTATACATTAACTAGTGTAATAGTGCTGATGGAATAGTTCAGAAGTCCATCCTAATTGATAATTGTGACCCCATACGTATAATTTTTGTAGCGTTAACAGGCTTGGACCTTTATTATTATCTTCTTCTTTTTGTCGATCGGGATTGACATTTTTAAGTTACTAGTCCCTGCTAATTTATATTGCCGGTTAATTTTGGACACATTACACTTTGAAGTTATGCAGTGAACTTATTAAAAAAGGGGTAATTTGTATTTTCCATCTAAATAATCTGGTTATCATCCCTATCATTAGAAAATTATTCAATTGTTAAAATATACAGGCACTATTGTAACACCCTTAATTAGTGAGGCTCAGGTGTCTGTAAGGTGTCTCAATGCTTATCATTCAATTTACCTTTGTCCTTGATCGAGCACAGAATTTTTTTCTCCACAAGTGTTAAACTGGATTACTTGGTTCTATTTACTATTTACTATTTCTTTCATCATTTAACTACCTGAAATTAGACCTGTATTACCCAACTCCAACTGTTTTAGGTTTTTTTTGAATATGACCATATGAGGTATTAACTTCTTAGCAGGCAATGGAGAAAATAACCTTCAAAGCAAACCGAAGGAAAATGTGTACAGATTACCAATTTCGCGTATTCACATATTGCAGATAGCAATATGTTGGATTAAAATGTAACTTAGAGCAGAGGAGCTGCTTTGAATAATAGTTTTATCTGTACTGTAATGGGATCTGTATTTTTTACGTCCTGTATTTATTAAATTACCCGACTCATTTATTCCGCTGAGGTTTCCTTTGTGGTTATTACTTCTATACTAGGGGTATTCACTACCCGGTATTTAACATACTAAATACAGTATATAAATTAGAGAATCGCATTCTTGATTCTTCTTCTTCTTCCGGCTCTACAGCCGACAACACTTAAGAGCAAATGGAGCCCCCACACTTTCTGGTTTTTCGCTTAAAGTTAATAAATTTCCAGATGTTACAGTTTGAGTTAGGGCCGTATTAAGGAAAAGTGGCGGTAAAAACGAGTACTAATAATGTTGTGGTAGAGCAAAATAAATGTGCATCTCTATTTAAAACCACACCAAATGTTTTTATTATTTGGAGATTGGTTATAAAGTCAGTTGATTTTCGAATTTTAAACACTTACTGGTTTTCTCGAGAAGAGGATTGGATTATATTTTGGAGAGCTAAAATATTTTATGACATACTACGATTAACGACATTATGGACTATTTACGTACAGAAGTCATTTTACATTCAGGATGAGTGACTAAACAATATTGCCCAGTCAAAAGCGTTCCCGCCGGTTAAGGTAAGACTAAAATTATTATACTTTGTGATAAGTAAGTCTGGGCCAAAAACGATTCAAATGATTTATTTAAAACTTTGCACACATTTCTTTGAGAACGTTTTCTTGACTCTTCCAAATTTATGTATGAGTCAAAACGGGAGAAAGAAGGAAAAGAGTCATTGCCGCTTTCTAAGTAACTATTTAATACTTGACTGACGAATTATCCAGTAGATGGTTCAGTTTGAGTTTTAAAAGGGAAAGGGGGCTTCTGTGTGTGAGGGGGGGGGGGTCATAGGTCATTTCTCGGATTATCGGTACATACTGTATGTACGTAATTTTGGCGAGTGAGTCCGAGTCTGGGCCAAAGTTTTCGTGAAAGGTTCAGTTTGAGCATAAGCGTATTGGAAGGGGAGAGGGGAGTCTCAGCGAGGGATCTTGGGATCCATGGGGACTTGATGTATTTTATTATGCATTAAAATTCTCAGTAAATGGTCATTTTGAGCCTACGCGTAGTGGATAGGGGAGTTTCAGGACATAGACGTTATCCTGGAATGAGATTACTTGGAATTTAGTGGAGAGTTGAAGTTTTTTAATTTCGATAACTTTATCGGGGTAAGAGTTTTCTACACAAGATGGAGGTTGAACATAGGCGTGTTTAAAAGGGGACCATCGAAGGGTAGGTTTTTAAGTTTGAGCACCTACTTGTAAGTGGGTTGGAAGATGCCAGGGGGTTTCTCATAATTTCAGAATTTCCATCGCCAAGCCTAAAAAGGTAAGACCGATTAATTTAAAATTGTGCATACATGTATGCATGAGAACGCTTTCTCGCTTTTGCAAATGTACTGAGTATGATTCGAAGGGGAGGTTTGGCATTGCCGGTATGAATGTTCTGTAAGTGGCCAAAGTATCCAATAGATTGTTCAGCTCGAGCAAAGGCGTATTGGAGGGTAAAGGGGAGTAGACATTGTTACTAGAGTGCTAATGACTTAAAAAACACGAAAATTTTGACATTGGACCCCACATAATTTTTTTTTTATCACACAGGAAAGATGACTTTTATTTTAAGTGCAAACCTGCGAATTTATTATATACATATATTTTAAATAATTATAGATGCTCATCTTGGTCGGACCTTAATGTACATATAAGAAGATCATAGAATTAATGGGGGTTATTTGGATGCATTCATTGCATTGTTTCTGTGCGATCAATGTTTAGAAAGAAAGAAAATTGTTTTTATTTTCCTTATGGGCGAATTTTGGGCCTTTCGGCCCACTCTCACAATTAAGAAACTACAACATCAAATTTTTCGTTTAATTGGACCCAGCTGACCTGTTTGAAGTTTCCAATACTTCTTTCACTTGCAGAAAACGATCTGAATATAAAACTGTAATTTGTTGCCTAATATATTCTTAATGAAAATCAAGAGACAGATATAGGCATAAAAAAATAAAATACACGTAAATATGAAAAATGAAGCTCTCAGCACAAGAGTCAAAGGATACGGATCGAGCAAAAGAAGAAGAAAGAAGACAATTCAGTTTAATAATTCCGACAGTCCCGTGTGGATTTGAAACGTGGATGTTAATGAAGAGGCATGAAAATTCATTAATCGATCATCTGGGAACGGTATTTTCCTAAAAATAATACATGATAATAATAAGATGCCAATAGTAAGAAGATAAGGAATGCTAGAGTGTGATTGCCCAAGAAAGCAGTAAATGCAAGGCAAGAGCCCGATTTATAGCAAGACCTAGCGAAGCTCAATGTGCACGACTATAAAGAGAAGGCAACATTGACAGAGGATAGACTAATGTCTTGTGTGTTGTTTTTTTTTTAAATTGTTTTTTTGTCAAATTTTGAGGCAAAAATTGAAAATTAAAATTACAGAATTAAGTCACTTTACTGGGCATACTGGGCTACGATCTATAAACAGAAATTAGTCTGGAACATGCTGTTTTGTGATTCCTTCATGTTTGTTTGGGTGCAGCTGGTAAATTTTATACTTATATTGCGTCCAAAGCCAACAGACATTGACTGGAAAGCAACTGACTGACATTCGCACACATTTACAATTTCTTGTTCTCATTATTTTTCAGATCATGAAAAGAGTAAAAGTCCACATCAAGATCGCAACGGTCGCCGAAAGTACCCCTTTTTAATAATTTCAATTTAATGTTTTCTGTTACGTGTCGTGTCTCAAATATTGCGGCAATAGTACTTCCCAGCTTCGATTCCGCTGTAGCAAGTTTGGCTAATATGTTTAACCATAGGAAGGATGCATTTAAATGATATTTTGAATAAAACGAATATGAAAGCTTGAATTTTTGAAATATATACTTTGCTACGTATTTAGTTGGCGTGTTCTCTTGCTGCACTATTTTTATTTTATTATTATTAAATGTTAACTAACTTACTAACTGTTACTTAATTAATATTTAACTAACTGTGTAACCATCCAAACTCGTGTCTGTACATGGGTAAATCGTGATTTCTCCTTTTTCATTGTGTCAATGGTTAGCTTATCTCAGCTTGTCCATTATCGCTTGTAGCTGGTGTAGGTTGACATCGAGGACGTATACCAGTTGGCCAATGGCAAAAATTCCCACAGAAACAATACAAATAATGTTCGAAATCCATGGGGTCATTGGCATTGGACAAGGGACCAATGGACCATTATAAGTAGGCCTCAAGTAGAGTTCAAAAAGAGTCCTTCAGGACATTATAATTATTATTATGCAACCATCCACATAAATTTATGTTATAACAATGACAATGACAGGTTTTGTCAAAGAAATATGGGTAAAAGCTCCTGCCACCGGCATGTTTCGGTGCGCGGAACGTAGCACGAAAAATTAACAACAGCTGAATAAATATTTTCCAAAAATTATGTGAATTTAAAAAACATTTGCTTTCATTTATGCACATATAATTCCACCGGAAATCTTATAAGTACGAATGTACGCCAGTTACGTCGTTTCTATGTTTGAATCAACATGGTATACGGATCTTCGTATCCAAAATACATTCAATTGTCGCCTTGCTCGGCTTCCCATAAACATGCATGCTTTCATTAATAGCTTAATTTACTTTCAACACACTCATTTTTGGGTCTCTAAAGTGTAGCTTCTTTCTAGGATCCCTTTCTTGGGTTCTCGGAGGAAGAATTAGTGAGTGCTGAAACACACTATGCAACTGTTCTTAACACTCTCAGAGCAGAAACGTCCAGACTCATTAGTATGGAGAATAAATTGGAGGGGCCCGGGGGTAACATCCCTTTTGACGAAAATGCAAATGATGTGAAGGACGATGTAGTAGGACAGACGGCGAGTGCATCTGTGGACCCACCACCAACTAGCAATGCGCCGGTGCGTGCTCCTGAAACTTCAAATACGGTAGAGATGGAAGGTGCAAAGAGCAAACCAGGACTCCCTACTCCCTCTACTCAACCAATAATAGCCTCCGATATTCGGGATATCATTGCAAACCGACCACCAAGTAGTTCGCGTCGCGCTCCCGTTTATGTGTTAGTACCTATAATGCCATACGTACCAGGAAGCTGTGCCTGTAACGACGGAGAGCGGTCACCTGAATTTATTACAAGATATGAACCCCTTAGTCCACCAATAAACGCCGATGGCCAAGAAATTAAAAAGGAGCCGGAAGAATGTAATGCTACGCTTGACCAGAACTTTTCCATGGAAGTACCTGTAGTCCCATCTTCATCAGTAAATGCAGCCTCGGGTTCTTTACTTACAAATGAAACAGCAAGTGTACCGGAGAGCCGGCGAGATGAACCAAGCACTGAGGGGTCACCTGCAATGGTTATAAAGGTAGAACCCCCTAGTTCACCAATAAACACTGATAAACGAGAAATCAAGATTGAGCCAGATGAGTTAAATGGTAGCCTTGACCAGGAATTGTCTAAGAACAAAACAAGGGAAAGAAGAAACAACGCCAATAACGGACCAGTAGTCCCATCGACATCAGTAAATTCAGCCTTGGATACTTTGCAGGCAAATGACGCTACAAGTGTGTCGCAGCACCGGCGAGAAGAACCAAGTACAGAGTTGCCACCCGGCGTTGTTATAAAGGTAGAACCCCTTAGTTCACCAATAAACACCGATAATCAGGAAATTAATACAAGTGTGTCGCAGCACCGGCGAGAAGAACTAAGTAAAGGGTTGCCACCCGGCGTTGTTATAAAGGTAGAACCCCTTAGTTCACCAATAAACACCGATAATCAGGAAATTAACACAAGTGTGTCGCAGCACCGGCGAGAAGAACTAAGTAAAGGGTTGCCACCGGGCGTTGTTATAAAGGTAGAACCCCGTAGTTCACCAATAAACACAGATAATCAGGAAATTAATACAAGTGTGTCGCAGCACCGGCGAGAAGAACCAAGTAAAGGGTTGCCACCCGGCGTTGTTATAAAGGTAGAACCCCTTAGTTCACCAATAAACACCGATAATCAGGAAATTAATACAAGTGTGTCGCAGCACCGGCGAGAAGAACTAAGTAAAGGGTTGCCACCGGGCGTTGTTATAAAGGTAGAACCCCGTAGTTCACCAGTAAACACCGATAATCAGGAAATTAATACAAGTGTGTCGCAGCACCGGCGAGAAGAACTAAGTAAAGGGTTGTCACCCAACATTGCTATAAAGGTAGAACCCCTTAGTTCACCAATAAACACCGATGATCGGGAAATTGCGACAGGGCAAGAACAGTTAAATAGTACACTTGACCAGAATTTGTCTTTGAAAGTACCTGTAGTTCCATCTACATCGGTAAATACTGCTTCGGGTTCATCACTTGCAAATGAAGCGGCATCTGAGCTTTTAATAGAACCTGTACCCGACGTTCCACCTCGAACTGAGAATACGGCTGTTATAACGGAGAATTTAGCCATGAATGGTCAAAAAAACGCACAAGAGATGTCTTCGGAGAGTACAACTTCCAATACACCGACTAATAAGGTGGGTTTCACATTTAACGCCATATTTTTTAAAATTAAAATACCCTATGATTCAGAGCAATCTCCTTTTGCACGAAGTCAAAGTTTCACAAGAAATACGATCGTATAGCCATCAATGAAATATCATTAATTATTAGAAATGTTCCTCTATATTTTTACGTATCATATGTGGCCACCACTAACACAGTAATGGAAGACGTTAATGCAAGTTTAGGTTATGCCTGCGCCTTCCAAAACTGCGTCCAAACTGTGTTATTCACGATAAGTAAAAAAATGTAGTGGAACATTTCTTCTTACCTATATCGTCTTAAATTGGTATGCTTCTTATTGGTTTTTAGGAATCGTAGAGTTCAATTATTGAAAATATAAAAACAACGCCGTGGCGTGACTACCCAGTGAGGGTCTGGGCCTAAGGACTTATAGATGATCCTCTCTTGATCACTGCTCTATTAGGGATATTGTTAACAAGATGCCCACAAGCGCGTTTTTCCCTTACCGGTAAAATAAACAATAAATCAGTGTTTCATTTAAACTTGTTATAATAACTATTGTTAGTAAAACCCAAATAAACTTTTAAAAATTAACTTCGTCGACGAAACCCACTAATGTTACCGGTGAAGGTAAGTTACCCATTAGGTTTGGGTGTCGAAAAGGTTTCAGTCGGGCCTTGGTTCACCGACCCCAATGGTTAACTTACCTTCACCGCTTAGGAAAAACGCGCCTGCCGAAATGATCCTAACGACTACATTCATATTTGACAGCAACATTATCGTAGCCAAGAAAAATTTAAAGTAAATATTTACTGTGCCCCCACTAAAAAACCTCGCAGGTTGAACATAACTTAACTTACCATTTATATTAATATATGGTACTATAGAGATGACTGAAGAGTAGCAACGCTGGCTATAATGACAATGTGTAAAATGTTGTGCTATAACTTAAAATTTGTGGAAGGCCTAGTATACCGCAGTGTGGGCTGTAAAATCGAAATCTTCAGTCAATCTAACAATTAGTGCATTTTTTTATAGCCAGAAAATGACCCTGCAGAATCCGACAATTCAAAGAAGTCGCATACGCGCAAGAGTTCAAGATCCCATTCGTCACCCCACTCAAGCTCGAGGACTCGGTCCAGGAAATCTACTGACGGGAACCATGGGTCATCAAGCAGCAAGCATCGGTATGAAGTTAAAAGGCCATAATATCTAGACTGAAGTCACCCCTGGTTTGACGCCAAATCCTTCTGTAACTATTGCTTTCCTATTTATACTTAGTATAAGGAAAGCTTTGTGATGGTCAAAATTTTGGATTCCGAGATTTCAACGGAGTTTGACGCTTTGAGTTCCCAGGAACTATTAAAAGTGGTTTTTATGAAATGTCAGTATGTCTTTTCTTCGGTTTCCGGGCAAACTACTAGATGGATTTTGGTGAAATTTGGCATGCAGGTTCGTTCAGAAAATGCATACCTCGGGACTGTTTTATTTTTTATTTTGGGCTAACTCAATTTTGGGGATTTCACAAAAAACTCCTAAGAAAACGTCTAAAAAAATGTTTTCTCAAAAATGGCTCCGACGATTTTCTTTACATTCAGATATATAGTAATCATTATTAATGTTAACGAAATCTCGTATCTGTTCTTGGTAAAGTCATGCTTTTGCCTGTTTCATAGATAGTTTGCGTCTGGGGGCATAAAATAAATATGACTCAATTTTGATGAAAAATAACTAACAAATACTTTTTCTGTGGAAACTTTCTATTGATGCTTTCTACCTTCAGGTATGTTCTAGGTGTTAAATAGAGTAACAAAACGGAACAGGTTGTTTTCCCAAACAAAGATTTGGTTTTGTGCAAAAAATTATTTTTTGAAGGAATTATGAAAAATTCACGCTGCAATACATTACGTACCCTGCCATTATTACTGTGTAATAATGTATTGGTCTGCCCGTTCTAGAAGATGCAATGCCATCCAACAAATTCAGTGCTTTGGGATAACCATAAGAAAATTATGTACTATGGAATTACTCATATTATCTATCAATTGATAAATAGGAAAGCATGTTCGAGTAAACTCGGACCGGTTATTCTTTACTTACTTACTTACTATGCATGTAATTAAACATTTAATCAATTCAATTTATAGATTCGTTTGTACAGCTTACCGATTAGATTAGAGCTAGAGGGATGCCTTGTTAGTAGCTTACGTTAAGAGGATATGATAGCTCTCATATACAATTTTTAATGATTCTGCCACTCATTTTCCATAATTTTCTCCAGCGGTAAAAGAAACGATAATTTTTTTAACCCTTGCAGAAAATTATGGAAATTAGTGGCACAATCATTAAAAATTGTACATGGTATGATGCGTAAACTAGTAAAAAAGTAAAGTAAAAAATTGCATTTTCAAAAAAACTCATTGTGACTTAAGAAATGAATAAAGCGTGCCGAATTTTGGGGTGTATATACCTACATTTTGTCTGGTTACCGTATCCTCTTAACTTGACTAACATAAATAGTACCGAGAGTAAAGATGACTGGCAAAAGGAAAGACATTATTTAATGCTCAAGATGTTTTGGGCATTAATTTTTCCCCCATCAGTCATCATTTTTTACGATTGGGTCAAATTCTAAAAATTGAGTGGCTCAATTAAGGAAACTCTGTGAAATTATGCATAAACTCGTTATCTGCAAATTTAAATTATTCCATTTTGATAACTTTCATAGTAACTCGAATAAAAAAATGAAAACTACGCCCATCATCCAAGTCTAGATGCTAGCTCCTCATAATTTTGAAGGAAATACAGAACAATAAAATCAGCCAGCATTTTTTTTTTCTGGTATGCAATGGAAAGGTTTTTGGTTCGAGTCCTACTCTTGCAGCTTCCAGAAATTCATCTAAAAAGTCAGCAAAATAATATGATTCCTGTTATTCAGATCGAGCCACTCCAGTCATGATCATCGGGATCACAGAAGCAATCGCAGTGGAAGGAGCAGTCATAAGACTCACAATTTCAGCACACAAGCTGACTCCGAAAAGATTTTGAAAGAGGTAAGTAAATGTTTTTAGCATTTAGAGTTTTAGAAAGGAGAAAGAAACATTTGCAAGCGTGGTAGGTGACATCAACTTTCACCCGAAAGGTTACACTTACTACATTTTCTGTCCATGCTTCGGAGGGCATGTAAAGCAGGCGGTCACGGGCCTTTCTAGTAGTGTAAGGTAGCCCTAACTCCGCTAGGTTGGCTAAGTAATAGAACAAAAAAATGGCCAGCTAACAAATAAAGAGTGTCACCTGCATCTTCCAAAGATACGTTACTGCATTTACGTTGCACAACCCGAGATAAAAACAAAACAGACAAACCAGTTAGAGAAACTTCACTCTCTTAAATCAACTTGGTTATTTTTGAGCTTACGCCTATTGCAATGAGTGAATGGTGAGGATGTTTAAGCCAACGGTAAAAATTTTGCAACTACAAGTTTAAGTCGGTGTTGTTCATAGACACCCTTCTATAATAATACTATTGAAACCTATGAAATGATGAAATTTCAATATATATTTTGCTTTGCATTAGTTGATTGAAGGATATGTGAGTTAGCTAAGCAATGTTGAACTATCACAACTATGAATTATCCAACGCCCGGCTGCCGGCGCTAATACTTGAATGAGACCGGCTCCGAAATGTCAATAAAACAGAGACTGAAGTATAGTAATGTCAGTTACATCTCAACTTTCAGGTGTCAGAGAGTGCAGGGATTTCGACAACCCATCAAACCTCTCGAATACCTTGGTTTCCACACCCGCGCCTTTTGACCTATCGATATTATCGATATTACCGCATCGAGACTGACTGCGACGGGGGTGGTGACGTTTGTCACATGTACTGGGACGAAATTTGTCATCTTGACCAACAAACCAAGGAAGACATTGCCTTGGAGTTTATCAAGGTAAGATTGATAAAATAACTGATATGGTATTAATGATAATAGGCTGCAATCGATTTTTCGCAAAGAAATTCAACATGGAGTACTGTTCATGCTTTTGCTTACGACTATTTCACATAGGATTAACTTAATTTTTTGAAAAAATGAAGTGTTTTTTTCTAAAACTTTCTTCCTAAAGAATTGGGAACCCACGATCAATGGCTTGTTGGGATATCGTTTTACCACATACACCACAAGCCCGCCTCCAACAAAGTTCACTTAGTCAACTTTATCATGCTCTTGGACAAGATTTGTATGGTTTAACAGGTTGGCACAGTTTCATAACTATCTTACCGAACTGGTCTAGGAGCTACTTTATGGTATACAGGCAATGCTTGATTTAATTATCAATTTATTAAATTGATTTAGATTGAAGACGTATCCTCCTCGTTAACCGAAATTTGAGAATGTAGAAAAATCTGGAGTTGGGGCATCGTGTTACCACTTACACTACAAGCGACTTGCATCCAAACCAGAATGCCTTTATAGGTAATGCTATAAAGCAGCTGGCAGGCTTTTTGGTTGGATAGTTAAGTAGCTGTGCTAACCTGTTCAAAAATACGATTCTTGTCGAAGATCTATGGTCTATGGCTAATTCTCTAATGAATTGAAATCCACTATAGAGTACAAGTGTACTTCTTAATAACCTAAATTTAATCGGGTTGGGAGCATTGAAAAATACTAAGAATGATCTTAACATCTAAGGGCTAACGTTATGGGCGGAAGGTTAAATTTCTCAGGATTTATCGGTTGTTGAGCAGGCCTTGAGGCAAATGAAGACAGAAGAAGAGTTCATCTACATTGTGATATATAGGATGTAGCCGTCACCAACAACGATTGGCCACATATGTCTGAATGGATAAATATAGAAAACTCATATTGTGGGGCTTCCGATGGATGAATTTACATATATGTGGCCAACGCAATAGGGCGTTATCAAAATTTAGAGCACTTCATGTTTTTAAAAATGTGTCAATGGTAGCTTTGCCGTCGAAATTTCCTGTGAAATCGACTTTGTGCAATAAACAAATAGTAGGGCCCCAGGGCTGGAACCAGGTCATATTTTTCATAAAAAGTCATATTTTTCATTGGCAGTCATAAAATGTCATTATTTTCTTTACTTGGTCACAAAAGTCATATTTTCCCTTGTCGGAAATAATCAACTTATTATATCTTATTAGCTTAAAACCGTAAATTTCACGTTTTTTAAATTTAAAAGTAATTTGCGCCAACATAAACGTCGTGGTAGAAGCATTATACTTATTGTACCTATATTATATTAGAACTTCTTATATATTCTTATATATTATAGTATTCTGTGGGTAGAAGCATCGGGAGCTTGCAAGCATGCCTCCATATTATAAGGGCACAACATGCTGGCATTCACATGCACTTGCCCTTCTTTGATGGAGCTCCCACACTGGCTACATTTTCTGGTCATGTTTCGGAGGGCATGTAAAGCAGGTGGTCCGGGTCTTCCTAGTTGAGTGTAAGAGAGGGCTTTATAGCCTTAACTCCGCTAGGCTGGCTTACTAATAGAACAAAAAAAAGTCCTTATTTATTTGCACCTACACAAAGAAGCCAGCTACTGAAGAGCCGATCGTACATCCGCATCGTTTCGCTCTTGAAGACCAGCAACATGCGTGCTCAGATAATATTCATCTGCAAAAGCGCGAGGATTTTCACTCGTTTTAATGGCTTTTTCCAGTCGTCTGATCCGATGATTCATTTACTGTATTTGGAGTTAAATCGCTTGGCTAAAACTTTAATATTAAAGGTCTGCAAACCTGATGCTGTGGCTAAACTTGGAGTTAGCACGGATGTTCTGTCGAAAAATCACCTACTTCCGTCTACTCAAATTATTCTAGATGAAGAGATAGTTGAAGAAATCGGCCGTTTAACCGATTTTGATCGATCAGCTTTTCTCTTGAATTTTCAAAACCATTTCGTTTCCGCTTGCAAGCACTTACTAGAGAAAAGCTCAATCAATAATAAGTTCATAAAGGCCTGCCGCTGCTTGCATCCTGATGAGCGCAGGAAAGCTGTTAGCATTGGGTGGTTGGTGACAGTAGCTCGCTCACTGCCTCTTCAAATCGATGAAGATTTCTTACAAGACGAGTGGCGACTTCTACAGTTAGAAACAGACTCTATCAAGTTTGAAGAGAACGTTAAAAGTATACCCATTGATGACTCATTTTTTCCCCCCATCAAAACTGCTACTGGAAAGCTGTCCTATCCAACTGTCACAAAGGTTGTCAAGGCAGTGTTATCTCTCTGGCATGGTAACGCGAACGTAGAGGGAGGATTCTCTGACTCTGCTCGTTATTTACTGGAAGATAGGGCAAGTATGAGCGAGCGGACGCTCAATGCTGCTATGCAGGTAAAAAGTAGTTTAAAAAATATGGAAATCAAGCCCAGTTGGTGCCAGCCACCCAAAATCTAGTGAAATTGACGAGAAATGCCTGCAGTACATATAAAATGCACCTTGAGGGCAAGTATGAGCGAGCGGACGCTCAATGCTGCTATGCAGGTAAAAAGTAGTTTAAAAAATATGGAAATCAAGCCCAGTTGGTGCCAGCCACCCAAAATCTAGTGAAATTGACGAGAAATGCCTGCAGTACATATAAAATGCACCTTGAAGATGAGAAGAAGAGAAAAGATGAAGAAGCCAAGAAAATTAAGGAAGCAGAAGAGCAAACATTGAATGAAAAAGAGGTACAAGCTAAAATGGCAGCTACTAGAACTGTGCTTCAAGACGAGGAATTGAAATTAAAAGAGATGAAAAACAACGAGACTGCCAAAAGGAAAATAGAAAATAAACTATTCGAAGAAGCCAACAAAAGACAGATTTACAAAAAAATGACCTGAGTGAAGTAGCCGTTGCTACTGCACTCCTAGATGGTGTCCCCAAAGTAAGAAAAGAAGTAGAGAAAGAAAAGAAAAACATTGATGCAACCGAAAAAACTGTAGAAAAAAAAACTATACTTATTTCACATTTTTTTTAAAAAAGTAAAAAAGTAGCCTAATTTTTCATTTTGTAATTATAGTAGCATGCTTTCTTTTGATATTGCCTCTTTTGATTTCGATATGTAGGCCTACCTACCTACTATTCTACTTCTTAAGACATCTTTTTTGTACTGCTTTAAGTCATAAATTAGTCATAAATTTCATTGCTGGTGGTCATAAAAGTCACATTTTCGTATGAGTATAATTGGTTCCAGCCCTGAGTAGGGCCTATGGGGGTGTGTCGGGTTGCCTCATACCCTTGTTACATATTTTTGATACAGTTGTTGATGGGCCGAAAATACTATGACGTAACGAACCTGTTCTAGCAACTGATAAACATATTTATCTGTTTTGTTCAGTTGGTATACAGTGAAGACGAAGAGAACTGCGCATACCACGTGCTTGGTATAGTGCACGACGCTGCTTCAGAACTTCCTGACCTGCTTGACTATGGAGCCGACCACTACCCCGGACTTGTTGTTAAGACAGGCTCGTTGACGGGACCAGAAACAAGCTCCACTACTATGGCTGAATACCGTAATGAGGTTAGATTATTTGTTATGTCAATGATGATGACACAATAAGATTTGGAGCTAGTTAGTGGATTATTAAATTATTTCCCTGTAGAAACTTATCAGAATATTTAGAGTGGCTCCCTTCATCATCAAAGTTTCGGGAAGTGGAATTAGCAAATATTGCCTTCCTTCGGTTGTCACTATCCGTATTAACAACGATGGTGGGAGCCACCCTTAGAAGAACAGTAAATTAAGATTTCCGTCGCTCCCGTCGTTACAGAGTGAGCTAGCTAGCAGAAATCTAAAAACTGCCCGGTCATACCTTTTTCTCATAATTCTGGATGGTCACTATCCCTTTGTGATGCTCACTCAAGGTAAGAGATCAAACGTCCATCGCCTGTGATCGACGTGGAAAAAATATTACCCGTGCTGGAAAAAACTTCGAGTAGCTCCAAAAATGCGTCGATCGTAGTGGGGCCTGCGCTAACAAAGTTCAAGCTTTCATTATTTGTAATTTTGTTGTTGGTTTTGTAGCAAGATTTTTTACGGTGTGAAAATAAACGGGCAACACATGTAATAATATATATGTCGTGACCGTATCGTTGAATTGCTAATTTCATGACATGGTCGTATTTGATGAAGTGGGTAACTTAATTGGACCAAATCATTAAATCGTCAGCATTTAACGATTTTGTCATCTACATTAGACCCGATCGTATGAATATGGCGTCCTTATGCTTGCAGTTCTTCTACCGCCGATGAATGAAACTATTTTACGATGTGGTCAAATAATCTTTTCATCATTTTATGAAGTAACCACGTTTAGTTGCCCATATCGAGAAACGATTTCTTATCATTAACCTGCCTCAACCACATCATGATGTGGCCAATAGGCACTGAAACATGTCATGGAATTCTCGATCATTTCATGAAGTGAGCAAATCCACGATATGGCCACCCAGCGTCCTAACGGTTTAATGTCACCCGGAGTAAAAGTAGCCCGATGAAGATAAGCTTATCAAATGCAAAATTTCACGCATAACTGTATTTTTTTTTTTGTTGAGGCATTGGATAAACCATTATTCATAAAATGGAAGTCCCCATCGCTCCCATGTGTCCTAAAAAAAAGTTATTAAAGTTGAAATGTCACAAAGTCTTCTCCTCCGCAGACTCCCCTTTCCCCTTCCAATGAGCTTTGCTCCAACTGAACCATCTACACTTACAGAATGTTCATACCGGTAATGCCACCTCTCCCCCTCCCCTTAAAGTCATACTTACATTTCCAAATTCGTGAAAACGTTCTTAAGATTTATCTCATCCAAATTATTCGGTCTTATCTTTCTAGGCTGGGCAATAGAAATGTTATGAGCCTATGACCCTTTCCATTCATAGAAACTTATAGGGGCTGCTATCCCCCCACCTTTGACTCAAACTTACCTACAAAAATGTCGAGAAACCGTTCTCAAGAATATGTAGATGTAAGCCTATGCAAGAGTTTACCATTCAACTTCCTTAATGCGGCGCTTGTAGAAACAAATCTCATGAATCAATATTTTTAGCTCTCCAAGATGAAATCAATTTTTCTATTACACTTTTTAGGTATACAAAACGTACTCGAATGGTACCTTTCGCCATGCACCACTTCAAGAAATATCAATTTGTGGAGTAAAAGGCGAGGAAGTGGGAGCGTATTTTCCCGATTTTGTACGTCGCCTAGAAGCGAATCCCTGCATAAAACCAGTAAGTTGAGACTTTAATTTAACTTGAAGCGTTTAATTTTAGAAACCTATGTCCAATCTAGCAAGTACAGTTTCATAACTATAGACTCAATTGGAATAAATTGTAGCCAGAGTTCAGTACTGTTTGTAGGTACTGACCTGGTGAATCGGTCCTTTTTAATTAAAAACACTGCAGAGTGTTTGCAAATAGACTCCCAATATATTTTAACTTCGCTAGATTGGCCATCAGTGGCGAAAATAATGTCCCCGCAACGCCCGGGTTGAAATTTGGAAACTTCATCTCATTTACTATTAAAAGGTTGCTTTCCCGTCAATCCTGCATTCACCAGTGGCAGCAGACTGCACTACCGTCAAAAGCAGACCACTGCGGCAGTACTCGAACCCGCACCCGCTTACTATAAAAGAACCCTTTACAAGTGGGAATTGGACACCTGTCAGTTAAAAACTAATTTAAATTAAAGAAAGTTTTTTTTCTTCCAAAACTTAAAATATATATATATACTCATAATAAAATAAATATAAATATAAAAATTAAATTCTTCAATTTTGAATCTATTTTTAAAGCAGAAAAGAACCTTTCACGGGATTGTGGAGCCATTAATGAAATTCACAAATTAGAAGAAATTTTCCTCAGCATTTTATGGCTTTAAGTTCGTTTGGTATTTGGCCCCAGTTGTGGAAGGCTGGAAAATACTGTAGCCAAATTGTAGAGTATCATTCCTTCAAAATTTTGCGAGTAGCGTTTAGTTATATATCGACCTTGGTCAAAGGTGGAGTCCTATGTATGGAGGAGGAAGTGAGTTAGTTAAGGAAAAAAGATGGACACAACAGTTATCTGGCGTTTTCACGTGCTCACATGGGGAAATGTGGAAGCCTGCGGTTTTCTAGGGCTTGACCTGGTCCCCTCAGACCATAATTTGTTTATAAACATTAAAAAATATCTTGGGGAAAGCGATTTTCTTGCAATGCAGGCAAAAGGTTTTATTTTATTTCTTGGGATTACAAATCTATGGGACAAGTGGATATCATTAAAAATTAATGAATACTTTGCAGATAGATAGATAGATAGATAGAAAATCCGTGTATTCTCTATGTGTCTGATGTTTATTGGATACTTATTAGGTAGATAAATGAAATTAACGACCGTCATGTGGGGGCCTCACTGATATTCCGTGAAATTAAATTAAAAAAAAAAAATTGAAACACGTAAGATAATACAGCAATATTATGTATAAGAATTCACCCTGAATACTGTTTGCAGGTAATGCCCTGGAGCAAGCACACAGTGGTGCATACAGATAACCCAAGGGAGAGTAACGATGGGCCCATTTTCTGGATAAGGCCGGGGGAACAAACCATACCTACCTCTGAATCATCCCGCGTAAAGGGGTAAGTGACTTTGTCAGGGCATGTAGTAGATATCCGACGTTATCTCGAAAAGCTGTTGGTTCCAGTCTCACATTTGCTACATTTTGTAGCAATTTTGGCATGTAAAGTTGGTGGTCCCGGATATTCATTGTAGAGTGTAAGAGAGGGCTAACTCCGTTAGGTTGACTTACCAATAGAACAAAGTAATACTTTTTTTAGGGAACACTAATTTCCGCATTCACTTTATAAAAAATTTAGGTGGAGGAACGCAATGCGTTGATTAGGTCTTGTTCTTTCTCTGTCCCATTTCCGTCTTAATTGAAAGTAGAGCTTCAAAATTACGGTGTAGTTAGTACTGATTCGCTTGATTAAGTAGTTGGTAAAACCTAATAAGTCAGTCAAGAGAATCGGAAAACCATGTGCGTACAAAATCATGAACCTATTAATATTTGTGTATAAAATAGTTTGTTAAGTTCTTGGTCGAATTCATTCCTTCACAGCGTACTGTGTGTAAGCGTGCCTCAATATGACATTGTTAAACATCAGCGTAAGAAATATAAAGACGTGTATTTATTCATATGATGGTAGTGTACTTTTTACGTAATAATTTTTACCATACTCATTCGATCTAATTACGTATGTTTGGATTTTAGGCGCGTAGGGGCAGCGCGTGTGACTGAAGCGCGAGAGGTTTTGTTTGAGGACAGAACGAATCCTCACGCTGATCATATTGGTATTGATGGTATTACCATAAATACAGCGCCTACAGCAGCTGTGGGTAAGTTTAAACACTCGTTCTTAATAACGATTCTACAGGTATATTTTTTATTTTTGGTATTTAAAGATTAATATGCCATTCATTGCCCTCACTAGAAACCTACTACGCTATGTATTTGTTTTATAGACCAATATTGAACCACAAGTTCAAAATTTCATATTCGCCGTCTTGACCGCAGTTTCAGCTATACGATAAAGGGCATTCCACTATGTTTTGGTGTACTGACGGAAGGTGGAATCCGACGGATGCTCCAGCGCCCCATGCATTGGAATAGGAAAAACCTGTTATATCCATTGGATTTCACTCGACTTCCCGAAGAGCGCAAACCGTACCTATAATAACGACCCAAGAACATAGACGGAGCACTATAGTCTGTAGCACTGCTACCTTCTTATGTGCCAGGAATATTAATCTCTTAGTTTTTTTTTATGGATAATCTGTTGTATAGTATTAATATTTTTTATGAAGCGATTTGGATTGCTGTCACTTGCGATAAGGTGTAGTCGGGCAATACCTCGCTTTGCTCCGGAAGTACAGTAATTTTATAACAAGACTATTATTGGCATGGGCTAGGCCTATACACTCTTAATTTTCTATGCTGATGGCTAAAATTTCAACTACCTGGTCCCAGTGGTTTTGTAGGTAAAGCAATCCGCGATAGCTTCACATAGTGGTAAAAACATGAGTTCCACCTGGTGATTTAACATTATGTTTTGAATGGGAAAAATAAAATCAACAAAATTTTTGGGGGATTTATGGCGGTATCTGATTTTTGGTTTTTGAGTGAACTTGTTGAATGGGGATCAAAGAGGCTCAAAGAATGACTCACGTAATGGAGGCCCATAAACTGCTATTACTACCGAAATGGGGAATTATTCCATAGCCTCGGGATGACCTTTGAAAATATCAAAAGCTTCGTCAACCTAGGAACAGAAGCATACAACTGCAACAAAATTAGCGCAGGCAGAGATATAAGAATAATGGCTACCAACAGAGCATACATTGCAATGGTGAAGACATAGTAGGTTTTAATGGCTAAGACACGTTGTAAGAATGTCGGCGAACCGCATACCGAACAAAATGCACAAAGCAAGCATGGCGGGAAGAAGACTGCTGGGACGTCCACGAAACCTCTGGAAGGAAGAACCAGAGACCGACGCCGCGAGTTGGGAGTCCGAAGATGGTAGAGCGTTGTACAAAACTGAGATGACTGGAGGAGTGTTATTGAGCAGGCCAAAGCCCGACAAGGGCTATTGAGCCAGAAGAAGTCATCCATTTATTGGTACATATAGGATTACAGTTCGAACAAGCAGAGTTATCACAGGTACTATCACGGACTATGCTTCCGTAACTCATAAGAACATTCATGCGATATTAATTTGGGATGGTTAAGTTGAATAGATTGCTTAGCTGAAAAAAAACATTGCATGAGTTTTAGTAAAATTCAACGTTATTTTGTTGAAATCAAGCTATTTTTTAATAGTAAATAAACATGGTCTTTTTAGTATTCACCTCTGGTGACTATTAATATCCGCCCAGCCAAATTTGTCTTCCAGTGAATATTCACTACTTCACTAATGATATTTCAGTGTTTTTAGCATTTGGCATTTTCATTATTTTAGGGGTGCTAAAAGCAGTAGTGTGCGGAGAAAAGGACCAAACCCAGCGTGCAACCAAAGACGTTATCGCCTTTAATGCTGGCGATTACAATGAACTGGTGCAATTGCTACATATTGATCTTTATGAACCGCCTCTGAAACAGTGCCCCACGTGGATAGGGGTACGTCTCTGATTTATTATATTCTGAACCAACTTTAGTGTTTCATGAAAAAAAAAAAAACAAGAAATGACCGATAGCTTTTTCGTTGGTCCTACAACTATTATTAATGTACTAGGGGTACTAGCAATCGAAAGGTGTTTGAATAGCGATTGTTATCACAATAAGTATGTCCTCATTCTGATGCTGTCGTGACTAAGCTATCGGAGACTAATTCTTCATTGGAAGGAAAATCCTGTATTTTCCGTTACCGATGTCGTCGAAAAGGCACTTCATGGTATGAAAAAAAGTACCCAAATTATTTAAAAAATCTTCCCTTATGATACTTCCTACTATTTTTGAGTCTTATTTAATGTTAACTTATAATGTTCTTCTTTGTTGGATTAGCTATTAATTTTACAAAGAAAAACCGAAAACCCGGAAAAACATGAATGCTTATCTAGCACGTGGCTCTTCCGAAGTCCGTATTTCGTTCAACAAAAAGCTATCAAAAGTGTTCATTAAAAGTTCATATTTTTATCGTCATTTTGAATGATGACATCATAAAGGTTTCGGCGGTTTCTGTTCCTCGGGTATGATTTGATGGCATTTCTCTATCATTTATGTTTCAGACCGGTAAATTAAACTCTCTGCGGCGTCTTGGTATCCGGTACGCTCATGTGAAAATCGGTGGCGATGCTGTGTATTATTTGCCGAGAAAAGTAATACATCAGTTCCAGACAACAAGCGCGGTCGCGAGCGTTGGTTTGTATTTATTTTTATATCCTAATGCCATGCTCATTTTACAGTACTGACACTGTGTACAAGAACAACAAACAATTGAACTTTTCTTTCAATAGTTAACTAATATATATTTTTTTGTTTTGTACTATTTCACTACCTACGCCCAACTACCCTGTTGGTAAATAAAAACAAGGTTAGCGTTCTTCAGTTATGAATTCATATTCATATTCAAAGTTTTATAGTGATAATTTATGAGCTAGTTACTAGGCTTTTCGTCCGACACTTTGTATTTTTTAATTTTTTTGCTCTGTCCGACCGAAAATACGATGCATTTCTTTTGTGCTTCTTCAGTCTGTCCGTCAATTCAGGTTCAGCTCAACTCTCCTCTAGGTTGTTTTGGTTCCAGGTCTGCCATTACGCACTACTGTGTTAACCCCCGTCAGGGCTGCAATGTTTGTAACATATTTCATGTGGGCCAGTAGTGCAGTTCCTGTTAATTATCCAGTTGTATACCTAAGGCATGAAAAAATTATGTTTCATAATCGGGTGCATTACAATGGGTGCTGTTTTGTCGTGTTTTAAAACTGTTTTTTTTTTCTGCTTTTAGCCTGGCATGTGAGGTGGAAAGATTACTTCTCTAAAAGAGGAGCTCCAAACCTGCATAAGCCAACAGGCTACAACAAGGGTCCTGTATACTACGAGAAAAAAGAAGTACCGGTATATGTGCCGCCTGTGGTAAAGATTAAAGCTTGTGTAAGAATCTTGTTGTTTCTTCTGATCTAGATTTTTATAAAAGGCGCGGGACTTTCAAGTATTTGCGCCAATGCCAATGCATTGCCTATATTGTCTACACATTGTAACAAAGACAGTTTTTCTCCTACTATGTGCCTCTTGTCAGCCAGGTGGAAAGTTATTCAAGGGTAGCTTCTATTATACTCCCAAAAACGCAATACTTTACTTTATGTTCGCATTAATCAATATTCTTCAGCTTACAAAATGTCCGATACGCTAATCTTCTGTTAACTCTCAACGAGCCCCATAACTTATTTCCAGGTATTTGGTTCATAATAGCGGCATTATTATTAAATTTTCCATTAATTTGGCATACTAAAATTTTTGTTTTTATTTTAATTTTTCGACCATATCAAATAGTTTTCATTGCTAATCCATCTCATACATTCATTTTTCATTTTTTGAAACACGGATTTCATTCTAGACTAGAGTTTCCGTTGTGATAAGATATAATTTTATATGGAAGTTAAAATGGCAGATCCTTCAATTTAAAGAACACTTTACTGACAAGTTTAGTGACCCATATTTGTGTTACTTTACAATTGAATCCAACCTCAGCGTTAGTAGATTGAGAATAACAACTTTCTTTTTTAGGGCGTTCTAAACAAAGGTTCCCCGGCAAAACGTTATGAAAAGTCTACCACAAAGATCTCTCGCTCGAATGCGAAGAAGCACTCTTCTACGACTGAAATTGGTTCTCTCGAGAACCCTCCTAAGAAAGTCAAAAAGTCTGGCAATGCTCCAGAATTCGCTGACTCTTCCAAAAAAGGAGTCTCACTGAGCAAGCCATCGACATCTGGAATGTCTACAGCTTCTGACTCGAAAGGAAGTGGGAAAACCAAGGCAAGTGTGGCGTCTACATCCCAAAGGAAGACTTCAGTTGAGAGTGGCACGTCCAAGGAACAAAAAACAGGTACTTCCGAGCGACGCCGCTCCGATCGACGCCGCTCCGCTGACGACCTCGCTGCTAAGCGTAAGTTTAATATCCTTTGACCTAAGTAGTCCAGTCAAATAAGACATCAGTGCTTGCAAAAGGTCATGTAGTTCTAATTTTTTAGTATGTTGTTAGGATCACAACCATTAGTAAAAAACCAAGTTTGCCCCCCTTAAAAAGTTGTGCGACCAGCGTAATGGCCGAAAAACTTCGAAATTTTCGGACATTTTTTGGTTTTTGGTTAAAATCTCCCTAAATATGCGTTGGACCGAAAGAACCCCTATATGTAGTATTAAACTGCATTTAATTATCTACCATTTGAAACCAAAACCAAATCCGTAGGGCAATTACTTTAGAAAATACAGCATTTCGGAAACAGGCAAAATTTTCGGACATGTGGAAAATTTTCGGTTTTGCATTGTTTTTCTTCAAATAACGTCAAAAATACTCATTCCACAAGAAAGTTACTTCATACAAATTTAAAGATACTTTAATAAGCTTTCATTTGAGACGAGATAGACACCTATAGCCCTATTCGTACTAATAAATTTCAGATAATCAGCGGAAACTGTGTAATGCGAATTTTGATACTACACGTCCAGAAATAGCAGTAGACAAACAATATTACTTTACTTATGTAGGCCTATATATTTTAAATGTACTTGAACAAATTTTTTTTTACATTCACATTTTCTTCATTTTTGACGGGCCCGGTTCATGAGAGTTCCCAACAATAGGAGTCCCATCAGTGCTGCCTACATCTATTGAGGATGTCATATCTTCTTCCTCGTCGTCTGAATCGTTAAGGTCAATTGTAGTAGCATTGGTGCATGATTTGCCACCGCAGTTTTGACACAGAACGGAGCATTTAAGTCCAGTTTTACGGCAGCTGCATCTACCACTGCACCCCTTCTTACACTTGCAGGATATTTTCCGGAGGAGCAAGAGAGGAGCGGGATCCATAGTTGTGGTAATTGGGGCAAGCCCATGGTGGTCTAACTTCCACCCCCAATCCTTTGGATTTAGGTCTGTCCCCAACCACTTCTGCACTTGATAATAACACCTGAGAGCGTGAAGCCCAGCAGTATCCTCAGTTGGAGGTAGACGCGCAAGGTTAATGTTACCGGAGGTGATGAATATCTTATACCGAAGATGATTCAATATGTCAGCTTCTATATCACCCCCGTACAGAGCCACGAAGCACTTGATGCCGGCTAATTTCACATCGTCTTTGGTGGACTGGGATTGTAGAAAGACATCAGTCATTTCAGCTAGTTTTTGGTCCAATATATTAGCAAATTTGTTTTTTCCCATGGCAAACGGTGCTGAGGTAGTGTCACACCCTGTGAAAGCGTGGGTAAATAATACCGTCTGTGGAGAAAGACGGGAACTTCGAAAGTTGTAGGAAGTCGTGGAATAGTGACAGAAGCCTTCTTCACTATTGTCACTTTTTTGAAGGTATACGTTTGTCTCTCCAGTACATAAACCATTCAGCAGGACAAGTAGGTCCACGTCTTCTCCTACAATGACCACTCTTTCGCTTGAAGGGCTTTTTGATAATGCCGTGACAATGATCTCTCGGTCGGCGTCTTCCTGTGCAACCGCCACCTCTATTCCTTGCTGCTCAAAGACGCTACATAGAAGTGCTATCAGACGACGCTTATTCTTCTCATTACCCAACACTTTATCTTGAGGGATTTGAATTACAGTGGATTCCTCAAACGATAATTCATAACTTGTCTGAACAGAATAGCGACGGAGTCGCTCAGCTGTTTTCGTGTTTCTTTTAGTGGCGTCTTCAGGGTAGCCATCAAAAACGATTGAGACGTTCTTTCCAAAGTTATTTTTGACGTAGGTAGTGTAGGCCGAGACAACGTCTGCTACTGACGTTTTACGTCGCCACACCACTTTGTGTAACAAATGTCCACCATCTAAAACGACGTAGGTATTGGCATCTATTTTCGTGCGACTCGAGAGAGGAGTGAAGGCAGAATAGAATGTGGATTTTGTCCCTTTTCGCATCCCCTGTTCATTAAACAAGGACGTTGGGAAAGGGGCTAATTCATACTTGAAATGCTCTTCTAAATCCTTTTCTGACTGCTTTGTTATACACAAACGCTGAAAAATTGAAAGTGGATCAATGACTAGTCTCTTGTCGTTAACTTTAACAGAACAGGTTGTCGATGCTAGCGTGGCTACTTTGTTTTTCCTTTTGAACGCTACGCAGTCAAACGTTTTCCCAATTATGAGCTTAACTCCAGCAGTCCCAAGCTGTTGGGCCATGTGACAATTAATGTTTGGACCTCCCACTAAACCACTACTGAGAGACAGCAACCTGTCAGTAGTGGGGAATGGAGGGTGAAGAGCGAACCAACTACTAAGTTTCTTAGCATCGTTATTATCTCGGATGATGCGAGCAGGTCTCATATCCACATGCTGCTCTCCAGTAGGACAGGAAATGCGACAGAAACTCTCTAATTCCTCGCATATATTTACCATGGATACCATGCCTACAGTCCATCTTGCCAACACGCTGCTGGAGATTCCACGCCCTTGGGTTAATCCACCGCAACTCTTCATTGACCTCATCAACTTCTGTTCAATTGTTAAATCTGACCATAGCCCAGACCAAAACTTGTCTGATCGGCGGATAGTAAAATACCCATTTGTGAACATATCATATTCAGATTTATCCATCACTTTTTCTAATGCCATCATGTCCTGTAGGTACAGATGGGTGCTCTTTGCGTACAAATAATGTCCAGCTGAATGAAAGAAAGGCATAATTAAATGGACGCTATACAAGTGAAGGTCCCAATCACCCATCCGTTCTGCCTGGATAAATAGTTTAAGGAGAGTAGTCATCCTAAAGTATTGGACCCATAACTGCGAGGTTGGGCCGTTTTTTTCAATTTTATCCAATGCACTTTTGAACTTTGCGTTGAGGATTTGAAATATTTCAGTTTCCTTTGCAGATATGATGTGAGACCTCTCACTGATCCACAACAAGTTTTCAATTTCGTTGATCTCCTCAGCAGTCAGATGCACTTCATCCAAAACAATGCCAGCCAATGTAAGGTTTGTCAAAATGTGTGCTCGGACTGCTCGTGAATATGCATGGCCATTTAGCATTTTATCAACACTATGATCTGCGTATATAGTCGTCAGTAACTCCTTCAATCCACTACCAGCCATTATCGAACCGATGCAACCCATGAAGGACATAAGGAGGTGGAAACCACCAAGTCTCACAATCACACAACTTAGCTCCGGATGTTGACCACTTTGAACAATGTCTCTTGCTTTCATGAATAGCGGCTGATCGAAAGTAACAAAGGTGAATTTCTGAGAACATGCTTTACTTCGCCTACTTGCTTCAATGAGTGAAGTGAATACCGTATCGTAGTCCGTAGGGGGGGCTCGAATGAATGGAAGGAAAAGGATTTTGGAGCGTGAAAAGTCAAGTTTTTCAGTCACTTGCTCCATAAACCCATTCCATCCTGACATACTTAGAGGTTTTCTCCACTTTCCAAACAACCAAAACAGGTCTGAGGCTGAAGGCAATATTTCCCCGTCCACTTTATAAATTCCCTCTAGGTCATTTACCACGATTGTTGATAACCCTGAATTTTTCCTTATATTGCAATGTTTTATTTCTATGTCACTTTGAGAGGTAACTTTGTCAGCGGGAACATATTTCTTTAAGCGTGGGATGTTTTTGTCCCGCAATACAGCAGTGTAAGGCGTTACGCACATAATGCCCCCCATTTCATGGAATGTATTTTCCCCGTCCAGAGTGTTTACGTTTACATCTGCATTGTCGAAAACAAATTGCACAAAAGCTCCTGCCTCGATGGATGGTAACGATTCAGGCCGCAATATTGCAGAACTTTCAAGCTGCACGACATCATTATAAGAGCAGGAGAACCCTAGTGCGGAGCACATGTTCACAAGATGCTTGGAACCAAATTTTCTGTAAAAGTAGGTCCCAACACCGATCAGTAGAGGAGACACAAAAGATCGCGGTCGTACAGCTGATATGAGAGCGTGGGAAAATGACACACACTTCTTCTTCCATGATTCCTGTAGACCACGCTTGTTTTTTAGGACAATTGTTTCATAAAATAGAGTCACAGACTCTGGGATAACTGAATCAAGATTATTTAAAAACTCATCGGATGGAGGATAGTCACTTGTGTCGTAAACTTGAGAGCGAATGTCTTCTAATATTATCTCTGCCGCTGCCTTTACCACCCTCAATCGCTCTTGTTGCTTATCAATCTGTTTTGCAGTATACCAATTATCGTACAAAATTTTGTGACCCGTGTGTTTGAAACAGACTACTGCTCCCTTGTTAGCGCCAGCCTCAGATATAACGATGTCATCGCCAAAACGTTTGATAAGGCGAGATTTTGCAGTGCGTGAGTCAGGAACGTAACCACCTTCACATAGTTTTAAGAGATCATCTAACGAGAACTGGCATTCATCACTGTTTTCCAACAGATATTCGTATATACCCTCCATTGCTTCTTCTATATCATTGGCTGGGCGATGCCCCCTCTTCTTTCCAGTTATTGACGGCATGGAAAATAGCTTTTTATAACATAGACTGTGATATCTTGCGTCAGCAGCTACCAAGTCGTCTTCACTTGCACGAAGGCGCATTTCTATACTTCTCCCCCATTCATCACCACGGCGTTGGGCTGCATCCAGCACTGTTTTTCTGACGCCCAGCTGCTCAACAGTATGGATAATATTCCTTCGTGAATAGGGCAATTTCTGTTGAAGCTTGATAAAATCATCAGTGATATCTTCACCACACAAAAAACAAATATTTTGCAAGTTGAAATGGACTGCACTTGATGCTCTTGAAGATCTGCATGCTTGTGGAGCAGAATCCCGTTCTCGTCGACGAACTGAAATATCAACATTTTTTTCGGTTGCATACCTCTTTCTGCACGCCTCATGAACTGTGACTTCATGGAGCCCTTGAAGTAAAGTTTGAATATCCGTGAGACCACGCTTCACACTCGCTTCAATGAATGATTGAACACCCCGTTTTTTTACGATTGCAATAGGGCCTTCATCGAGAGACCTCCGGCAAATAAAACAAACTCCCGCAGGAATAGACATTCCACTGATTGTTTTTCACTACTTGCACGTTGCACAACACGAACAAACTGAGTAAAGTATTGCATTATTATACTTGGCATAGAAATGCTGACGTTTCTTCATTAGACTTAGTCGCTAAGGTGGAACTGCTGTCGTAAGGTAAACAAGAGTGTAAGTGCTATAGTAATTCATTGTTCATTCTGTTAACTCAGTCATAATAAGGCTGAATTTCCAATGAATTATGTATTATGTCTTAATTCATTTTACATTAACACTTATGAAAACCCAAAAGGTAAAGGCATTGAGTGCTGCTGATAGTGTGAATCACGGGATCGGAATGCGGGAGGAGGAGCTTCTATAGTTAGAGCAGACCTGCAGGAGCAAGGGAAAGAAACAGTTTGCATTACACTGTTTCCGCTGATTATCTGAAATTTATTAGTACGAATAGGGCTGTAGGTGTCCATCTGGGCTCAAAAGAAAGCTTATTAAAGTACCTTTACATTAGTACAGATTAACTTCTTGTGTGATGAGTATTTTTGACGTTATTTGAAGAAAAACAATGCAAAACCGAAAATTTTCCACATGTCCGAAAATTTTGCCTGTTTCCGAAATGATGTATTTTCTAAAGTAATTGCCCTACGGATATGGTTTTGGTTTCAAATGGTAGATAATTAAATGCAGTTTAATACTGCATATAGGGGTTTTTTCGGTCCAACGCATACTCTGGGAGATTTTAACCAAAAACCAAAAAATGTCCGAAAATTTCGAAGTTTTTCGGCCATTACGCTGGTCGCACAACTTTTTAAGGGGGGCAAACTTGGTTTTTTACTAATGGTTGTGATCCTAACAACATACTAAAAAATTAGAACTACATGACCTTTTGCATGCACGACCCATTTTTAATGTACAATTTGACTGGACTAAAGGGCGTTCCTTGAGGGTTCTTGTTCTGAAAACTGGTTAGCAACATGAAGATTATGGCTGGGTGGACCCAAATTGATTCATTTTATTTTGAGTTAAGAAATAAAAGTTTTTGACCTCAACTTTCCGTTTCACAGTCCCTCACTGTGTTGTAGTGCCACGGCGCTTTTTGTTTTGCCTGAGACCTACCTACCCAATCTCTAATCAATAGCAGTTCAATATTACAATAATATTCTCGTAGCTTCTTCAAATCAATCAATCAAATCAATATATTCAAAATTAAGAATACAATACAAAATATACATATTAGAAAATGAACCCTATAGGCCATGTGGCCCGTGATGGGTTCTTGAAAAACAACTCTTCGTTTTACGCGGTGGTTTCAGGCAGAACATGTAGAGTAGTGGCTTTCACCCGAAAGGCTGTTGATTCGAGTCCCACACTTGCTACATTTTCTGGCCATGTTGCGGAGGGCATGTATAGCAGGCGATCCCTAGCCTTCTTAGTTGAGTGTAAAAGAGGCCTTAATTTACCTAAATAAAATAATGTAAATAAATAGGTAAATATCGACTTCGATGGCCAGGTGGTAACGTGCTTGCACTTGTGCGAGTCTGTACACGCCATGTAATCGGAGACATGTCGTAAATCAACACGAGTACTAACCTACAGAGGCGACTGAAGAGGTCAATCGAATACATTCAATAAATTGTTTGTATGCGATTAATCTTTTTATATTAAAAAAAAAGTTTGGATTCTATTGCTTCATCAAGTTCAGAGTTCCTCCCAGACGTCCCGGTCAGGTCATGTCTCAAAGACAATTTGCAATAGACAGTTCACCGGCCATGTGCAAAAGAATAAGTTACTTGATGGAGCAGGGAAATTCCCGCTAATGAGCCGTGGTCGATCTTGAACCGTACTTCAAAGCGTTTTGTCAACAGCTGCTGACGTTGTTGGTAGCAATTGAGCATCTGCGATACAATCTTCGATGTGTTAGTGGTGCCAGTGAAGATGTTGCCGAAACGACCATTAGCTCGGATTCGGCTGTTCCATCACCTGACTCCGGTCGTGTTGCTGTTGTTACTATAGTTAATTTGATGACAAAGCAGTAGAATCCGGGCTAATTAGCGTCCGTGGTACAATGTAAGAAGTCTACATAGCGGCACTGAAATGTCAACCGCAGATGTTGGACGCACGCTTTCAGATCGACCATTGCCTATCATCCCGGAATCTACTGCTTCATCATATCCTGGTTCAACAGTAAAGCAAATAATACGCAATACATTATTGTTGATTTTTCTCAGTGCGGTTTTCCAGACCGCCCTCAGTAGTTTTTGCAAGGGCTGATGACCGTAATGAGGATTATCACTTCACTGGACCAATATACTATTTCCTGATTAGAATGGAATACTTTTACAAATGTCAACCATCCATCAGTTATGGATTATAGTGGTTCATCGCCTGATTCCGGCCGTGAAAGACTTTATAATTATACAGTTAATTTATTGATTGTATATCTTTTAGGTCCAGTGAAGAGAAGATCCTCATTACAGTCCTCCAACGTGTCATCTCCTACAAAAACTACGGAGGATGGCCTGAAAATCCGCACTGAGAAAAAGGCTACCGCCAAACCGCTTCGGGAAAATATTCCCACAAAAAGGCGGCGGAAAGTAGCCGTAGTGGAGAAAAACAGCGGTGACTTGGTAGCGAATATTATGAGAGAAATGGATAAACAAAAGATGTGTAAAACTTAAATTGGTGCCATACTTTTTTTTCCGATCAAGGCCCAATCGTAGTGCCCCCCCCCCCTTCTAGCGTGACATCAACGCCACTCGTTTTTTGGTAAAGTCAAATTGCAAAATAAAGATAATTAATTTATTTTTAAATTAATATGAAACCAGGACCCATAGGGTGTGCGCGATTGTGAAATTGTTTTTTTCGAAATCTGTATTGGGAGGGAAGATTCGGTAGATGAAGTAATCGGGGGATTCTACAATATAATTTTGTGAGGAACTGTAATTTGTACATGACAATAGTGACATATAGAAGGTTGAGGGCCCGTCATTAGGTGGCCATGGGCCAACCTGGTAAACTAACCCCTCTCACTTGGGTCTTTCCTGCTCATTCGAACAGGTTCCATTCCCCATCCTAGGTTGTATGGTTCTCAAATAGTTGCCTCTCGCAGCATTCCACTCTGTCTGCTAATATTCTGTTAAGATGTGTGCTGTATTAATTGTAGGGTTTAAAAAAAAAAATCGACATTTTGATTCGAAATACTTGTAAGTTACCGTCACTAACACAAACAAACGTCACAATTGATTGTAAAAAAATGGCACCCGGATGCCTTTTCAACAGTTGTTTTTTAAATAAACTAATTCTGACCATTTTGGCCAGACAGTGCTGCTCACGGTCACATAATATGTGAAGAAGTATTGCTCCCAATTATTAAAATCTATTTTATAACTCTGGCGTTTGTGTCCCTCGGGAGTGGGAGGAATCCGATTGGATCTTAACCAGGATATGGTTTTGTTTGCCTGAAGTCGCTATTCCACTTGCCAATTTTCCGTAATTTTTCCATCAAATGTTTTTGAGATTTTTGTCCATTTGTCATTTCATTTTCCATTTTAACTTCCGCATGTTTAAATTGATCAGTGATCATAGAGTAAAAATACGCATTTCAAAAATACTGAAATTCAAAAGGCGTCTTATTAAGATGAGAAACAACATTAATTAATTTCTTGAGAGCGAGCGAATTATTCCATAATTTAAATTATACAATTTCTCTTCGATTATAAAAATAAAGCAAACAGGCGGGCAAACTTTAAGAATTGGAAAAAATTGAAAAAAAGTGTCTATTGTTGTAGCCTAGTGGAATGGCTGTAAAAATAAGAAAGCAACATTTAAGATATTTACGTCAATGATATTATCAATATTTATAAAAATCACGAGTGGAATAGCCGCTTTGGTACAATTTTAATTTTTGTATTTTTTTGTTTTTATTTTTGTAAAGCTACAAATGCACTTTCCAACTTCGTTGCACAACTTGGTCTGCAACCGACCAGATTGAATCGTGTGTACCCAGTTTTCTATCCAAGAAGAAAACCTGAAGCGGCAGCCCTTTTTGACATTATAACACGAATGTTTTGTTTTGTTCACATTTTATTCAATGCTATGGTAGAGAAACAACTGCAGCGGTTCTTTTGCCCTTTTTATGTATCTTTCTTATTGTTTTAAGTACATAGACTCGATTAACAAAAGTTTCTTTTCGCCCTCCATCCATTGTTATATGAATAATTATCGTCACATAGCAGATGATACAACGAAAACAAATAAATATCAGTTGGACAATTCCGCCTGATCGTTCGTGTTCGTACATCCGAGTGATATCGGGCAGACCAAGTTTTCCAACTCAATTGTACAACAAAGTTGGTGCGTGTATCTGCAGCTTAAATGTCTTGTAAATGTAAAGTAAATGTTTAGACTATTGTAAAAGTTTTTCCTTTTGACCATGAAATAGTTAATTTGTCCAGTGAAGTAAAGATCCTCATTACAGTTGTCAGCCTTGCATAAATAACGAAGGGTGGTCCGAAAAACCGCTCTGAGAAAAAATAACAATAGTATAGTACATATTACTTCCTTTACCGTTGAACCAGGCTATGATGAAGCAGTAGTACCCGGGATGATTAGGCCGTGGTCGATTTGAAATCGTACTTCATAATGTTTTGCGTTGACTTCTAAAATTGTATCTTGGAGGCTCAGATGCAGTTGCAAATCGACCACGATTCTACTACTTTATCAAGTAACTCCGGGCTAGAAAGTCTTTGTAATCTTATTGAACTAGGATATGGTTTTGATTGTTGCCTAACTTACTTCAGTTGGCACAGTTCTCATTTGTTCTTATTTTTCTGCAGTTCCATGCGTTAAAGACATTTTTTAGACAGTTTTATCAACGAAAATGTTGTGTAATTCAAATAACTTTATAAATATGAATTCATATATATAATAAAACACAACTGGTTTGAGCTCATCGTCAAGTGAACTGATATGAATTGATACAGGTAATATAAGTATTACACCTTACATTTAGTTTACAGGTCACATTGGTCAACAATACATTGTATACCGCAAGTCTGAATTCCTGGCAAATTTTATGTAGTCCGGCTCCCATCTGAAAATTGACAGGATTGTTCAACACGACAAGCGACAAAACTATTTTCATTTTTCTGTTTTTTTTGACAAATTTGGTATGTAAATTAATTGTAAGGCGAAATACTTGTATCGATTCATATCAGCTCACTTGACGATGACTTAAGTTGACACCGGTCGCGTTTTATTATATTAACGAAGTGAGTTTAAAATATTACAAAGTTAAAAGGGAGACGATTTCATATAAAATAACGTGTTCCTAATTTTATAGTTAAGACTTCTATAAAAGTTTACTCCTCCTCATGCATGTCTATTCTCCGCGGAATAGGTGGAGTTGGTACAATTTTAATTGTTGTATTATTTTGATTTCACTTTTGTAGTTATCCGTTCTGGCCGGGCAATAGTTTGTTGTTTGCCGAACATATTAAATGTGGTAACTTTTTCTTTGTTTAATATAATAAAGGCACTTCTGAAGACAGCAACAGTCTACTAAAATGCCGTGTTCCTAATGTTGTAATGTTTTGTAAGCAGGGGTTGTTTGTAAGCAGGGGGTGTTGTAATAATATTCATTGACCGGCATTTTAGTTACCAGCCTTACCATTAAGCCACTTTGACGTGGTGAATGGGATGAGAAAAACCATTTCCCAATTGCATTTTTGAAAATTTTCACGTGGTGTTACCCGAACTTGGAGGGAAAATAATAAATTTCCTATAATTATATTCAATAATTTATGTTTTTTCACATTTTTTTTTGCCAATGTTGGAAATGGTTTTTAATTTATAACTACGACCGGCATTTTTTTTCTTTTTTCATGCTATGAAGAGTGAACCATGGCCATTAATGCTGCTATTGTTGCTATTCAATACATTTTCAATTGATAACCGAAAACGTATGTTCTAATATTTTCCAATAAGTTTTTCTCGATAAACTACCATGAGTTTTGGCATGATAAATTTTTATAGATAGATAGATTGTTTTTCTTTACGCTTTGCGAAACTTAAGTAGTTTCTGAATTGCTTGCGAAAAGTAATCAATATATTAGATAAAAAAAACAATCAAAATAATTTAATATTTGTCCCATTGGTGTGATTAATAAAAATAATTTTGGTGGTTCTACACTAGCGTACCAGGTATTAACAAGTGGGATCTAGTGTCAGGATAAATAATTATCAGGTTATAATTTGCTATAATCCGATATTGTTGGGGCCCACACACTTGCAAAAAAAAAAAAAAAAAAAAAAACGTGACCATGCTGAACCGCCCTGTTTAGGTACTGAATATAGAATGATAGAAATGTTTACAGAAATCTGTGGTCATGGGAAATTCTTTGCACACCTAAAAATCGCTATCAGAAAAAATAATTCTGTCTGGTTCGGTAACTAACCTGAACGACGGGCTGAACGGTACTATAGTTAAATCATAAAGAAATCATTTTCGATACATTTCAGCCTGCGGATATGACAGTTCACCAAACCACGTCCCACTGACAATTGTTTTTATTGGCCTATAATGACGGGGGCTTGCAGTGAGCTTGGTATGTTTTTATATGGAGTGTAATAAACATAGTGTAATAAACAAACTTTAAAAAACTTACTGTCCCTCATTGTCAATACGATAACTTTGTACAGGTTTACGGCAAAGAAATATAATGGCGTGAGGCGAAACCGATGGTATGTTTTTATATTTGCTTGATGTAAAACTGTACAAAATTATTTTATTCACAATGAGTACAGTGTTATGCTTGAGATTTTATGATTATGGAAGCTGTTACAAACTAGCTTTTATTACCAAAAAGACAAAAAAATTCTATCAGTTTATCAGGGCTCAAGGTATTTGGAAAGTATAGTTGGTAGACTTCCTCATGGTATGATTACCTAACAATTAACGAAAAGCAGCCTTAATTCCTTATTAGTTTTTAGGGTATGTGCATCAGGCGATTGAAGAGGTTAATCGGATACATTCATTAAATTGTTTGTACGCGATTTAAGCTTAAAAAAAAGTAGTGGTAGTTGTATGCAAATGTCTTAATTTTATAATCACCTACATTTACATACCCAATAGGCCAAAGAATTGGCCAACCCTTCGTATCTTCTAGTACGACGGAGAAATTCAGGCTACTTGTCAGATTTTACGCGGCATGTGTAGATTATAGGTTTCATAATTAACGAATAAGCATGGCTTCCACTAAATATTCTTGCATAAAATGTAAAAATATACTACTTACTCAGATTTTGCGGATTTATATTAGGACATAGTGACTTTAAGAGGCCTCTAACCAGCTTTCAAAGAATTTCTCAGTACACAAACTCATTAAAATAATTGATACAAACAATACAAATTAGTCCCCTGTGTCTCTCTCCGCCTTTTTCTGCAGCCCTGCAGCAACTTGAAGCAGGGAATTGACGACTGGGACAACCAGAGCAGTTTGCGGCAGCAACAGTTTAAGCTCAGTATTCATGAGGAAATGGGCAACCGTGACGGCTGGGTCACTTTCACACTGTTGTAGAATCCATCCACAAGGTCCACATTTCACTCTAAAACAAATGACTCGATTATACAGGGCATCACGTGACAGCTTGATAATTCTTTGAGGAGATTATAATCCATAATTGGAATTGTGAGTGGTATGTGAAAACTGAAAACATTTTTTATTAACAATATCAGGGGGCGGGGGCAATATAGTGGACATTTTTATATTTTAAAAATTTAAAACGCGGTTATAAAATCCAAGATGGTAGAGGACCAAATTTTCAGAACTCGATGGGATATTGCATTCGTTTTTTTTTACAATTATAAAAACGATAACATAATGTAATAAATATATAATTAATAAAACTTAAAGAAAATGTGCATGCAGCCCACGAATTTTGAAGAATCCAGCCGAAAATATTTACAGAATAAAGTATATAGTAATATATAGTATATAACCATCATACATAAATAATTACATTGAAAACCAGCAAAGTCAGGACATGTAGAGTCTTCACACATTATATTGCAGTATTATATGGTATAACACTGACATTAAATATATACACCATATAATACTGCAATATAATGTGTAAAGCATTGCCTTTAAGGCATTAAGTAAGCTCACAGACTTGTTCAGTCAGATGAATGAATGAATATTTATTTGAAAAAAAACTACAATTAAAAAACACAATTAGTTATCCCGGCCCTAAGTTCCTAAAGAGGACTTGTGTTGCCGGGATACAATTACAAACTTAAATTATTCAGTCGTGCCTAATGTGTACTTAAAATGTGGAAAGTTTCACTAATAAAACCAAAAATAAAACAAAATTAAAAGGTTACATACAAAAAAGTGTGTTAAATAAAAAGCTAAAACAAAACAAAATTAAAAAGCTAAAACAATATGGCCAGCAGGTGTTGATCGGAAAGGTTAGTTACGTGCTTTTTCACTGCTGCCTTAAATAATTTTTCATTGCCTTTTAAAACTTCGATTTCTATTGGCATGGCATTAAACATCTTACATGCTATATAGTTGGGTGCATGCTCATATATTACTTTTTGTGCCGGCTGAGTGTAAATGTTATTTGCTAGTCGGTGTCTAGTGTTAATGTAATGTCGCTGCAATGACGTCTTTATTGTGTGATCAGTTGAAAGGCTATTAGCATGTATAAGCAGCGAGTAAGAATATAACTGTTAAAAATTATAAACTTCAAACTCTTTGTATATTAATTCTGGGATGGAAAAGTGCTATTTTAATTATTGAATTCAAAGTGGTTCTCAATTGTTTTAAATATGAAGCAAAGGTACCCCCCCAAACAACAACAGCATAGCTAGCAATAGATTGAACTAAGCCGAAGTGCATGTTGCGTAGTTAAGATTTGTTTAAAATAGTTCGTAGCTCATGAAATTTGTACATGGTTCTTCTTAGTCTAGCCATTGTTAACTGTACGTGACTCCGCCAAAGCATGTTCTGGTCAATGATGACACCTTGGTACTTGGTTGAATTAACTGGGTTCAATTGAATTAAAAAAAAAAAACAGATAGTTGTGTAGCTGTGCCAACATTACGAATCATGTCAATACGAGCATATAAGTAGAGGATATATCAACTGTTCTTGTCGGGGCTTGTGGTCCAGCGGTAAAGACGACGCCCCGGTTAGGCGTAGATCGTGGGTTCGAATCCCGCCAAGCCCAGTTTTTCTATATCCTCTATTTTCGGTTATTTCATATAGAGTAATGGTACTAACTCTGAATTCCACTTGGTTCGAGTCCCACACTGGCTACATTTTCCGGCCGTGCTTCGGAGGGCATGTAAAGCAGGCGGTCCCGGGCCTTCCTAGTTGAGTGTAAGAGAGGGCTTTATAGCCCTAACTCCGCTAGGTTGGCTTAGTAATAGAAAAAAAAGCCCTTATTTATTGATTTATTTAAAGTGGGGATGGAGTGATCGCCATACTAGGCCCGCTGGTATACAATCTCGTGCTTCTATGTATTAATCGCACGTCTAAGGGACATTGTCCTGTTGTAATATTTGAAAAAGAAAAAAAAACGTTTTGCCGAATTCAATGGCAATCTACGATACATTATGTGCAATAGTGACAAATTTATTATTACACTACAGATAATGACTTCATGATCATGTAAGCTTGTAACGATGAAGCTTCCAATACCAAAAGCAATAGTATAAACTTACCTAGTATATTTGCGATCTTCTGGTGCAGCAGGATGATTGATAGAAACGCAGGCTATAATGGTGTAATTGTCTCTGGCTGTGCATTTTCTGACTAGGATCATGTCCCTTGCAGCAGATATCACACTTTTATGTGTAGCCTATAAAAAGACCGTAAGTATAGCTAGGAAGGTTACACGATCGAGAAAGTGAAGAATGGGTTAGGGTGAACCTGTTCATACTTGCCAATTTACCTATTGTAGTATAATATATTATTGTAATAGTAAATGAATATGAGTGGCTCTAACCATCCATGGCTAATAATTTACTTAAGGGTTAAATTTATCTGGGTTTGGTAAAACTATGGTGAGACCCAACCATCACATATTTATAATCAACGTTTGAAAAGTCTCAGCAACATCTACCAATGTATAGCGTTGTCGTGCAGTAAGCATTCCTTACCGAGACATTCCAAGCTAACATGGGACCCACAACGAGGGTGCTATCGGGACTATATATCGCCCCTTGATTTGCAAACTATGCAACTAACCGTAACTAAAAAAAAAATGCCAACAATTTATTTCTCTAGAACGGCTCCAACGATTTCGTTTAAATTTACATATCGTATTTTGTATTCTTTATTAATGCAAACAAAATCCAATGTGACACTAGTGACCCCTTGATAGTTTGGTTCTGGGAGCAAAAAATTAAAGACTCAATTTTTATGAATAATGACTAAAAAATAATTTGTCTGTAGAACCTTTCCATCGATGTTTTTTTACTATAGGTATGTTTATGCGTTAAATAGACTAAAAAAATCGAATAGGTTGCTTTCCCAAACAAACATTTGGTTTTGAACAAAAAATTAGTTTTTGAAGAAATTATTGAAAATTCATGCATGCCCTGCGCTATTACTATCACCGTTGCTTCGTATTATATTCGTCTGTCCATTCTTGAAGATGCAATCGTCCCATCGGTCAATTCAGTTCTATGGGATAGGGAGACGGGAGACCCCCGAAATTTAACCCTAGGTCAATTATTTAGCAAGGAAGTACCTATCCTCATTGATAAATAGGAAAGCAAGTATGGGTTCAATCGTACCGTTTATTTTAATTTTGCTTAACTAATTTAACGACAAATGTCATCACTTTTTGTGGAAACCTTCCAAAACCGGGCAATGGATTGTCCGGTTGTCGACAAATCTTCAAACGGACAAACCATTGGAAACCCGGACTGACCGGGTGAAAACGGGGCATCTGGCAGCCCTGCCGTAGCTACTTAAACCTGCCTTAAATTATGTATCACAGAAATTCCTACCTGATAGATGACATCACAAGAGTCACTTATCAACTGAATTCGGCGGGAAACAGTTATGGCAGCATTCCAACTTGCCATTTGCGAAATATTGTCAAATAGCTCCTTCTTGACATTAATTAATGGGAGGCGGACGGAAAACTAAAAATAAATTATTTTATAGACAGTTTTATAGTTCAAGCCTAGTATAGAAGCCGAAAACGGCCCATATAATTATCTTCTGTTATACTATTAGTCTAAAATGTTTTATTTTATGGAGCCACTTTGGTCTTCAGGTCGCAGGTGAAGGTGCCTAGATACCCACCATGATTGCGATGTCTCCCGCCAACCGACTTTTATTTTCAGTTGGGGCCTATGGACGTTGAAATTATTTATGTGACCCTGGCAACTACAAAAAAAAGTTTTGGAAACAGAAGAAACACGCACCTCAAAATTGTTATTTAACTTATTCATAATTAAAGGTCTTACCTTCAAATAATACACAACACCATGGCGTGGTAGCGTTCGCGTAAAGACACTGGCATGGACATCTTGTTTTTGCAACTGCCAACAATTTCTATCTGTTATAACTAGTGTGTAGATTTCATTTACTGTTTTTTCAGCCGTCTGAACCCATGCCGATTTCTGAAGGAAAAATCACAAAATTAACAGTTATATATACACAAAAACTCAATGAGATAGGCTTAACCTAGAACGAAGTATTACAAAGTAAATGTGAAAAATATTACTGAAATAAATTTTTTTCATTCGAAACAACTCTTAAATCCAGGGCAAGAAAAACAACAACTTTTGACCTGTGTCATTTTACCCAATGACGTACAGTTCATGTCTATATCCCATGTACCCTATATTGTACCATATGCTTATGTACTACTGAACCGTGGTAAGGCTCTGATTGGTTGATTGCGGTAACCCTTTCTTTGGTTTCAATTGTTTAATGTAGTAAAAAACAGATTGAACATATATAACGTTTTGCACACAACAAAAGTTGCACCAACAAGCGTTTTTCGTTTGTTTTCATCAATTACCTATATTATTGCTTTCCAATTTATACGTAGTATAAGGAAAGCTTTGTGATGGTCGAAATTTTCGATTCCGAGATTTCAACGGATTTACACGTTTTGAGGTCCCAGGAACCAAAAAAGTGGTTTTGTCTGTCTGTCTGTCTGTGCGTCGATTTCCGGCCAAACTACTCGGTCGATTTTGATGAAATTCGGCATGTAGGTTCAGAAAAATCATACCTCGGGACCATTTTTTTTTTAAATTTGGGCTAACTCGATTTGGGGGGGGGGTTTATTTTCAAAAAACTCATAAAAAACCTCTAAAAAAATTATTTCTCGAAAACGGCTCCAACGATTTCTGTACAATTCACATACATTGTTGTCGTTATTATTGTTGACAAAATGCGTGGGGTCGCTTGCCCCTTGATAGTTTGCTTCTGGGGGTAAAAAAATAAAAATAACTCAATTTTAATGAAAAATGACTAAAAAATAATTTTTCTTCGAAACCTTTCTATAGATGATTTCTTCTTTCAGGCATGTTTTGAGTAACGTAACTGGACAGGTTGCTTTCCAAAAAACCATTTGGTTTTGCACAAAAAATTATTTTTTTATAAAGTGACAGAAAATTCGCGCTCAAATGCATTGCGCGCCCTGCCATTATTGCTGTGTAGTAATTTGTTGGTCTGGCCCATCTAGAATTTACCTCACTTTCAGTGACGTCAGGTGGACCCCCCCCCCCCCCCAAGATGCCCGAAATTTAACTACAGGAAAATTATTTACCATGGAATTACTCATTTTCTCTAGCTACTACTTGATAAATTGGAAAGCATGTTCGAGTAAACTCGGACCGGTTCTCTTTTAAATTCCATTAAATAGCTAAAATTTGATATTGTTTTATATTATCTAAAGAAAATATGCATAGAGTAAGAAATGTTCTTTTTTGGATGAGTAAATTACATTTTTAAGCTTTGCAAATTCTTGCTTATAAAGCTCCGCCGCTAGGCGGCCCTACGACTCCCTCCTTAGTTGTCTGAGAACTAGAAAAGACGACGCCAAATCGGAAAGGTCACGCACCATAAACAGTCTACAATATATACTTCAAGTTATTGATTCAATCCCCTGAACATTTATTTATTGGGATGAAAAGATTTCGCCTCAACTTTCCTGCCCTTCTCTAAAAGGAGAGCTGCGGACGCCCTTAATCTGAGTCCTTACCACTACACAACAAGCCAGGTAAACAGTTGTAGCCTACACAAGGATATTCCCATACCTCGCCGTCTCCATCTTCTAATTCAGAATCACTTTCAGCTGGTGAATAGTACTGGCTTGCACCTTCACTTTCGATCCGGTTGTGTTGTCTGCTTCGCATCCTGTCACGTATGCGTACCCTATCTGGGAAATAAAAACTGGTTCTGTCAAAATCAAAGAAAGAATACATATTTTTCTTTATTTGGTCATTCCGCCATTAACGAGCCGATTGTACACCTCAATGACTTATCGGCAGCTAACAATCAATTCTATTGCAAAGCTGGCTGATAAACTTCAGCGCCCCATGGCTTCCAATCACAGGTCAGACAGCATAAAATGATAAGCTTGGCTGGAATAATACATTTATATGAGTTTGGCGCCTATATTGCTATTGTGTCATTATCGCCGAGTCATTTTTATTATTTGGGAGACTTAGAGTTGAACGAAGTTTTGAGCAAAGGAACCAACCCACAAAATATTTCTTTTGAGATTTTTACACCGTTGGAATCGGGAGATCGAAAATAATCTATTCACGACAACGAACCATTCAGAAAAAAAAATGCTATCCATTATTGGCTTATGAAGTAAGGAGGAGGAATTAAGGTATAGCACATGAATAAAATTGGCCCACATTAAAATTTGCTCTATGCCTACGACTCCATTGATTTTTGTGATATTATTAGTGATTTTTTTCACCTTAATGACGAACAATTCGAATTCTTCATGCCTCAGACATGCAGCTGCATTTCGATTGCAGCAGAATACTCACACAATTGCTCTTCAGCAGCACAGTTTTCCATTGGTAAAACTCGGGAATCAAAATACCAAGTTTCAGTCCAGCTCAAACAGAATGAGATCAAAAGCAAACCACTGAATAGACCCTTCTGGTCAGCTTGACTCCACTAAAACGCACAATAATTCAATATTAGCTTTATGTTTATCGGACATTGTAATGTATGTGAAGCGTTAAGCATGTGTACGGAGTATGCCAACGAAAAATTAAATTAAATATCAAATAATTAGGCCAGGGCTGAAAAAAATAAAAATATATGAAAGAGTAGCACTGATGTTCCACAATTGTATGGCATTGGTGCAATACAGTAGGTATTTATCACTTTGAAGACAAGGCCTAAAATATTGGATCTGAAAAGTTTGAACACTTTGATGGGAATGACAAATTAAAATCTCTGGGTATGAAAATTAATTGTGGCACCGATAACCGAAGCAGCAAGATCGTTTCTTTTCTTCTTTGCAGCTACAGCTTGGGGTGAGCTTTGACCTCCCAAACCATTTCTCCCCAAATATCCATGTCCTTTGTCTTCCTCTTCCAAGCAGGCAACATATATGTACCGCCCTATCCCTCCATTAATTCCGTGGACTGCATTGCCGCCATCGGGTCTCCATTCTGGCATTGTGCACGAAGCTTAGAGTTCCGTTTTGAGCCATTTCTTACATGTCAAATTCACCTAACTCTTTTGCGAAGAGAGGTACGTCATCCCTTCCCAAGAGATATCGTCAATCTCGATGCTCGTTCTTCTTCTCAATCAACGCGTTTGTTTAGTCTTCTGTACTGTATACAGTATGGGATGGTGTTTCCAAATAAGGCTGTTTTAAGGCAGTACTATATTTAAAAAACATATACTATATACACTCAGTAGCAGCGCAACTGATAATAACAGGAGATATCTCAATTCATGGTCTACAAACGCCCTCCTTTCAAATTGTCAAACGCTCACATAATAATATACAGGACATATGTTAGTACTTACATCAAAAAATATAATCTTCATGAGTATAAAAAAGGAGGTAGAAAATGTGGAAATGGCAACAAAAAACTTTGTTTTTAACTGCAACACGCCGTGAAATAATAGTAAGATTGTGAACCTACACGCCGCTGCCATCTGGAAACAAGTCAAGCGTTGCTAAATAATACATACATATACGATATTATATGCGCACCACCCCGGCAGTTCAACGCAACTTGGTCCAACGAGCCCGGTGAAGATAAACATTTCGAATTCCAAAAATTAGCGCAGAACTGAACCTTTCGTAGAGGGCTTCGGCTCAAAATTACAAAGAAAATACAAATAGTCCCCATCGATCTCAGGCGTGATAAAAAAGGGTATGCAAGGTCAAGTGTTAACATTTTCGATTTTTGTTTCATGTTTCAACAATGCTCCTCTCCCCCGTGTAGACTCCCCTTTCCCCCTCCAATTCATGAAAACGTTACTTACTCACCAAAATTACATACTAAGCTACCAATTATTCCGAAAACGGTCTATGACTCCCCTTTCACCGCAGAAACAGCGCTTTCCCCTCTAATACGCCTATGCTCAAACCAAGCATCCGGATACATTCTCCTTCAGCTTTCCACACCTTTATTTTTCTAATTTGATCTCTGTGAAGGTTATCTACAAAGTTAATACTACTGCTATCATTATAATAAGTAAGCGTTATTAGTAGCCTAATCCATATAAAGAAGAAGAACTTACCACCAAATCGAACCGAGAAGTCTTAAAAGTATAGTGCAATATCTCTTTTTTAAAGCAATCTATTAAATCTGGATCAGATAACTGCAAAGAATAAAAATAATACTGTAGTTATTACGAATATACAATTTATTATTGAGGTAAGTGACAATAATTTGTATACATATTTTTTCAGACTCATTAGGAGATTAGATTATTGTGTACAGGGACGTGGCAGTTGAGATTTGACATGGGCACTCAACAGGAAAGTAGCATACTGCTGTGGTGTGGGTCATGCACTGCGGATAATCTGAGACTGGCGGTATACTACTTTTGGAAGTAGTGACTTTAAATTAACAAAAGAAAGCTAACACAAAGTCAAAGTACCTTGGCTCAGAAAGATGCATTACATTTGTTGTAGTTAGTAGATATTGAGGGACTTATCACTAATGCATCACATTTTTCATAGCACCAAGCTGTGCGCTTTCCTATTAAGATTTCAGCGGCCCGTGGGAATAAATAAATAAATAAGGACTTTTTTGTTCTATTACTAAGCCAAACTAGCGGAGTTAGGGCTATAAAGCCCTTTCTTACTCTCAACTAGGAAAGCCCGGGACCGCCTGCTTTACATTCCCTCCGAAGCATGGCCAGAAAATGTAGGAAGTGTAGATTTAATATTTCAGCGGCCCGTGGGAAGGATAAGTAAATTAAAAAAAACTGGTAACCTTTTTTTCTCTTGCTATCAAATATAACAAATTATAACATCCGCCCCAAACAGATTTTGCATTTTTTTACTTTCAGTATGATGTGTGCTTTCTTTCATTATGAATTAAGAGGACTGTAAAATAATAAGGGATTTGTTAGTTGCAGTATACTTACCAAGATTAAAATTAGCCAAACGAAAACTACCGACAGTATGTCAAAAAGAACAAAGAGGCAGAAACTTCTTCGCACTGTCGACATGCGTCCATCAATGTTAGCTCCAGTTATAATGCTTTCATTGACCCGATTTATCGAACTTAAGCTACTGAGACTAGCCACTTCACTCTCTATAAGTAAAGACGTAATACTAGCATGGATTTGGTCTTGAGACTGTTGAGTCAGTAGTGATTCAGCTGCTAGCCTTATGTCACGATGTGCCATCTGAAAATATATGAATTAGCATTTAACATTTTGTTAAGTAATTTAAATTTTTTAATAAAAAAAAGAACCGGTTACGACTGAACCCGCACACGCTTTATTATTTATATTTATTTTTTTATTTATCAGGCGCGGGATCCTTGCGGATATTTGCGCCGTTCGGTGGGGGTTTCTTATAGGTACCGTAGAGGTGATGGTTTGGTAAGTGACGTCCTATTTATATATTAGTACAATTTCATACTATTGTAACAGAAGGATAGGACTGATTCAAGTGACTTATCCATTAAAACGTATTGTAGCAATATACTGATAAGTTATGTTAGGACTTCAGAGTTAGCATTATGGGTTTGTTTCAAATTAGGTTTCTACTTCCTGGTAATGTATGAATCGTATTGCAATGTAAGATGATTTAATTAAATGTAGCATTGTGAAATTAAGTAACATGATTCTATGACTGTCGTTCTGTGGCCAATGGCGGCATTAGGGCCTATTAATACCATGCCGGCGTACATGACCCCCCTTTTTAGTCTGTTGAGAGGGAAAATAAAAACTACTATGTAATATCCAATGAAATTTCTGAAAAAATTTCAGCTGGGCATAAGAATTTTTTCATTTGACATACGACTTCTTATTATTTTGACCAATGGGTCGGACTGATTCAGTGACTCATCATTTTAAACATATGTGGGGATATACTGATAAGTTATGTGAGGACTTCAGAGTTAGTATTATAGTGTCATTTGTTTGTTTATTTTGTTTCAAATTAAGTTTATACTTCCTGAGAATGACTGAATCGCCCTGTAATGTAAGATGATTTAATCAACTGTACCATTGAGAAATTAAGGAATATTATTCTATAGCTGTAGTTTTGTCGCCAGTGGCTTTTTTAAAATATTTATTAATTAATTATTTATTTTAAGATCAGAAATAATTAGATTACTCGTGACTTCGTGGTATTTCATTTTGATAAATAAAAAATAACAGAAAATTAGAGTTTTAGAAAAACTTGTTACAAAAACACGAATTAGTAAAACCCAGATAATCGTTAAGAAATTAACTTTGTCTAAGAAACCCACTTGTGTTAGTATAAAACCCTGAGCGCTTTCAGCAAGAACTGCCATCTACAGAGGGAAACCCACTAGCACAGTTACACCTTATCTGCGATTTGAGACTTGCTCCGCTCGGCACGAGGAGAAGATGCAAATGTGACTAGGGAGAGGAAACCTTGGTTTTTATAGGACTGGGAGCGGGGGAGGGGGCGTGGCTGGTTACCTATTCCTAACCTACTGGCTAGATCTATTAGAGGGGATGATTGTGTGGATGTTATGTCGTTTGTTAATTTTTCCCTATTGTGTAAAGCTCTTTTAATTTCAACATTTTCAAAAAAATTTAAAGTGTAACTTTAAATTTATTTTGTGTAGGGCTGTCCAATTGTGAGGATCCATTACTATAAACATAATAGTCTCCTTAGTAACTTTGTAAAACTTGCTGTCACTCATTGTTAAAAATTATCTTAGTAAAGTTTTACGTAATAGATTAAAAATTTACACAACCGGTTTCGGCTCACGCCATCGTCAAGTGCAATTGAAAGACAAACAAAAACGGTATGCAAGCTAACACACAACAAAACTCATTGTCAAGATAACATACAGCATGGCATAAGGTAAACAATTTTAAATTGAACGTTTAAACATTAACAAATGGTAGCGCTAACAAGGGAGAACTACTTAAAAAGATGTCATTAAGTAACGTTTTGTTTTTTAATCATAGCTTCCCTAATCTGAATGGTTTCTAAATTATCAATTATCAATGAGTTTTGTTGTATTTTAGCTTGCATACCGTTTTTGTTTGTCTGTCAATTGCACTTGACGATGGCGTGAGCCGAAACCGGTTGTGTAAATTTTTAATATATTACGTAAAACTTTACTAACATAATTTTTAACAATGAGGATCAATTACAATTACAATTTAGACAATAAACTCCATTGCCTTTTTCTTTTTCTGGTTTGGTTTTTTTGCAGTCCATGAGTTTATTGGCTAAGTTGTTGCGGTTGTACGGGGCTGGTATTTTGTCTGTTGTAGAAGAAATTAGGTTACTTATTTTTTCTGTGATTTTTTTCTGTATATTGTATCCTGAAATATGATTTGTTGGTTTCCGGATTTATGCTATTTGGGGGGGTAAATTAGTTTGAGGTTGTGTTTGAATTTGTCACTGTCTACTAGATTGAGATTGAGATTGAAATTGTTATTTTGTATTTTGAGCAGTTTGTTTTATTGTATTTAATTCATTATTATAGCTGGTTTCATTCATAGGGATGTTAAGGAGTCGAAAAATCATACTATGGAAGGCTGCGTGTTTGTGCTGGAATGGGTGAGGAGAATCAACAGGGATTAAATTATCGCTAAGGGTTTCTTTACGAAATATAATGAAGTCTAGGGTACTATTACTTTTGGTGATGGTGAGGTCTAAGAAGTTCAGGGAGTTGTTTTCTTCTACCTCCATGGTAAATTGGACTTGGATGAATGGTGTTGATAAAACGTAAGAAATTGTCTAGTTGGCTGTTATTTCCTGTCCAAATGCAGAAGATATCATCACATACATGTCACATCATCACATGTCCAGAAAGATGTACATTTAACAAGGGGATTTTTATTGAGTAGAAGTGTTCGAAGTTATCCATAAAAATTTCAGTAAGAAGGGGAGAAAGGGAAGAACCCATAGGTAGGCATATTTTTTGTTGGTAGAAGTCAGATTCGAATCGGAAATAGTTTTGATGAGTGCATGTATAAACGTGAAATTGTGCTCTGGCTGGAGGGGGAATTATGTCAATTAAACTAACTACGTCTTGTAATTTATTTAATTATTGATTTTTACTTAGGAATGTATTTCAGTAACAACGACCATAGTCCGCTTTGTGTGTGTAAATTTAAATTTTTTTTAAATAGAAACCTAGACATTGTATTGATTGTCCTTAACAAGGACAATAGTCCGCTTTTTTTCTTGTTTTCCATGTTAATATTTATTAATATTTAACTTACATTAGGTTTGAAGTGCCACCCTCCCACGCTTCGGCTTGAGGGGGCACAGGTTGTTATCTCACGTTGAGATGTTCATTTTTGTTGAGAAATACGCGGTTTTCTATTCTATTCTATTCTATGTGTCTAACAGAAGGAGGGTCTCAGAAATAAGATTGTTTGCGGGATTATTGTGATAGAGTGGCTGGGCAACTAATTTACGTACTTCCGGTACGGGAATATTAGTAAACAGATTTTTGACATCGAATGAGACGAGTTTGGCAATGCTGGATAAGGAAAGGTGCTTATGACGGGAAACGAACTCGAATGAGTTTTTGATGCTGTGGCGGGGTTTGAAGTTGGAGAGCTCGCGAATGTGTATGTTGAGAAAACCAGCTACATTGCTGGCTGGGGCACTGTTATACAAAACTACTGGGCGGATAGGTTGATTGGTTTTATGAAGTTTAACCAGACCAAAAAATGAAAGAGCTACGGGGTTCATGTTGGTAAATTTATAGGCTGTATCTTGAGGCAACGTATTAGAGCTTTGTTTAATGGCATTTTTGTTTGCTTTTTGGAATTTGTTTGTGGGGTCTACCTTAAGTTTTACGAATGTGGATTCGTCAGAAATGAGGTCTAAGACTTTCGAAACATAATCTTGGGTAGGTAAAATGACAATGGAATTTGCTTTATCCGCCTTGGTGAGTGTATGGTTATCTTGGGCTAGTTTCTTTTTTATAGATTTAGTGTTATCGTTTTTGTGTGTACGTTTGACGTTTTTCAGAATATCTGCTGCTGCGTGTTTTTCATTATTGTGTTTTTTTTAGGCTATATTCAGTGTCTGACATTAAGTTGGTTAACGTGTTTTTGTTAAGACCTATATTGGGGCAATACTTGAGGCCCTTGTTGAGAAGTTCCATTTCTTTTGTGTTGAAAATCGTGTTAGATAAGTTGACGGTGCGAGGATAGAATTTATGTGTTGTGATGGGTAGTGTAGTGAGTGACTGCGCGGGAAGCGTGAGGGGTGAGGCCCTGACGCCTGACCTACCTCAGTCTGCATCGGGGTGAGAACGAGAACTGACGTGCGTTTCGCGCATCTGATATTTCGGGTCGCGATGTGATGTGTGATGTGTTCCGTCAAATTTGTTATATTTATTTTGGTTTTGACTCAGTACTTTTGTTTTTTTATTTAGTGTTGTGCGTTTTTTGTAAGTGACGTCACTAATTGTTGTGTAAATTTGATCTTGGAAGGTGGTTTATTCTAAAACGTGAAAGATAATTCTGAATGTAAAACTTCAAGGTAAAGGCTTAAGCTGTCTCTAAGAAGTCATAGCCGACCTCTAGGAATACTCTGTAAGTACTCATGTAATTTGATGAATAATTGCCCCCAACGTTATCAGCAGTCCTGTCAGAATATATACATAATGAAATGGGGCTACTCAGAATATACTGTATATAAATTTGGTGCGTATGTCTGGGTCAACGTTTTCTGTAGAGTTGGGGGAGTTTTTGTTATTCTGGGGGGGGGGGGAGTGGTCATAGTCGGTTTACCAGAACAAAGGTTCTATGAAGTATTAGTACCTGTATATGTACGCTCAATGACTAATCTGAGACGGACTGGTTCGAGCATAGGCGTGGTGGAAAAGAGTTTCATAGGGGTGGGGAGGTTAGTGGGTGGTTGTTAGTTTCTTAGAATGTAGGTTATATCAAGTTGTAAGCATGAACTTTCGATTAATAATTCAGACCCAAAGTTGTCTGAGGAAGGTTCACTAAAATTAATTCCCAGTAAAAGAGAGAGGCACTATTATTTGTAATATGAGAAAAAAAATCGGGTTGAGCAAGTCACGAATTGTTGAGTAGGTGTAAATGTGCTACAATTAAGTATCATCTGCAGAAGGTTGTACTTGCTGGAAGCGCTCAGTGTATTTTACTAACATATTTTACTAACATTAGAGGGTTTCTTTGACATACTCGTAGTTAATTTTTAAGAGTTTATTTGGGTATTACAAGCTCAACATCATCATCTGCCTGTACCTAATAATTTTAAGTTGCGGTAATATTAAAGAATGTTAAAAAAATATTTGGTTCCGTTTTTAAGATGACAGAAGGTTGATCCCAAATAAGGGGTGTTTTGCACCTTTTGTGTCATAGAACATTGTCATTGAATGATTAATATACATTAATACAACTTACAATTACAATATATCTAAAAAAATATTAATGTTAAATTTTGGCGCGACAAAAAATGGTCGAAATTTCAATAGTAATTAAAACAACAGAAATGATAAGAAAATGGATCTAATTCTGAAATCGAGTGAACCCGTACACGCTTTCATATTTATCAATTAGTAAAAGTACTGGAATAGATCATCACGGTATTGTATTTCCATGGCAAAAGCAACTGATTAATTGTCCCGGGGTTTCGTTTCGGCTGCCCCTATGTTCCCTATCCTAAAGAATTGGGTTGATCAACAATTGTAGTCTATAATGGGCAGACCAATATAATACTGCAGGGTACACAATAAAAATGTATGTTATGAGATGCATTTTGATGTGAAATCACCCAAAATTGAGTTAGCCTAAAATAGAAAAAAATGGCCCCGAGATATAATCACTTCACTTTTTTCCTTGACCAGTAACCCCGGACAAGGTGCATATATTAAAAAAGACAATTTGTTATTAAGTATAATTATCATTATCACGCTCAAGCTTCCGCTTATCGAGAGATCTTAGTGCAGTGGCACTGCAAGGTATAAAATTTAATTAATAATTAATAATAATAAACCATTATATAGCACTCACTCTAGCCTTCTGGCTTATAATAATAATAATAATAATAGTTTATGTTTGAGCCATCAACAGATCAGGTCCACAACGATGACACTTACACGGTAAAGTACACGCAACCAAAAAAAATACACACAAAGGCTTTTAAAAACAAAATAAAGAACCGGTCCGAGTTTACTCGAACATGCTTTCCAATTTATCAATTACTAGATGGAGAAAATGAGTAATTTCATGGTAAATAATTTTTCTATGGTTAAATTTCAGGTATCTCGGGGGGGGGGGGGGGGGGGGGAGGTTGTCCGCCTGATGTCACTAGGATAGGACAGACCACACAGTAATTTTTTCAAATTATATTTTATTTGCACAAAACCAAATGGTATTTTGGAAAAGCAACCTGTCCGGTTTCGTTACCCAATTTAACACCTAAAACATGCCTGAAGGTAGAAATCTTCGATAGATAGAAAGGTTTCGCAGAAAAATTATTTTTTAATAATTTTTCATTAAAATTTAGTTATTTTTTTACCCCCAGAAGCAAACTAACCGTATTTTATTAACATTAATAACGACTACAATATATGTGAATTTAAAAGAAATCGTTGGAGCCGTTTTTGAGATATAATTTTTTTTGACGTTTTTTGTGTGGAGTTTTTTGATAATAAAACCCCCCCAAATTGAGTTACCCCAAAATAAAAAAAATTGTCCCGAGGTATGATTTTTGTGAACCTACTTGCAAATTTCATACAAATCGACCCAGTAGTTTGCTCAGAAATCGATGAAGAGACAGACAGACAGAGCGACAGACAGACATTTCGTAAAAAGCACTTTTTTGGGTTCCTGGGACCTCAAAACTTATAAATCCGTTGAAATCTCGGAATCGAAAATTTCGACCATCACAAAGCTTTCCTTATACTACGTATAAATTGGAAAGCAATAAATGACTAAAAACTAAAACTACACACCTATAAAACAACACCCTGCGGCACAGGCCTACTTATAATGCCTGAGATAGCTGTCCTGAAGGATGGTAGGCTCAGTGCAAATGGATCAGGAATTTTGAGTTTGTTTTTTAACCCCCAATGATCCTACCAAGCAACAGCGTTTCCACTTGCGATATATCACATTTCCCTCAGTGGCAACTCAAAATTTCCCTTTTTTCCCTCACAAGCCCAATTCGCCAATTTTCCTCTATTATTTAAATTCCCAAAATGTCTGGGGGGGGGGGGGGGTTTATTTCTGACACGCCCAGCGACCTAGTCGTTTCATTTTTGTATATGCATGAGCATGACGGCCAAATTGCTGAACCTGTTCTGAATGGTGGTACCAGGCGCGGATTTAGATATTTTTCTCGGAGGGTCCGGGAGAATTTTGCCTAAAAGTGGAACCTATGCATTCATCTTTCAAGTAGGGTATAAGTGACCAATACACATGCTAGACCCTGGAGAAAGGGGGGGCCCGGGGGTCTCCCCCGGAGAAAAAATTGATCATCAATTAGTGAGGTTTTACGCATGTTATACCCTGGAGAAAGGGGGGCCCAGGGGTCTCCCCCGGAGGAAACAAATTTATGAATAGCCCAAATTCGTGAGGTTTTATACATTTTGCAAGCAGTACAGTTGAGATTTTACCGACAAATAAACCTATCACTGCGGGGGGCCCGGGGGTCTCCCCCAGAGAAAAAGTTTGAAAAAATGGGTGTGAATTATTGGGGTCTTAAGCTTTTTGAGTATCATCTTTTTTGTGAAAGTACTTGGTCAATTTTGTTCATTTTTATTTTCATTATGTCTTTCATGTGAAAAACACACCAAGAATTAATTTCCCTTTCGTTATTTTGGATAGGTACTACGCCTTTAGCCTCCATTTGTCATGATTTTCCCTCGCTCTTTTAGCTGCCGGCCGCCATACCAAGTTGAATCCAGCGGACCAGAGCAGGTTCAAAGATGCAGATAACTTGGCCGTGTGCATAGTGCCGGTAGGGAAACATGGTAGGACTTGTCCTGGTCACCTCCGAGCTAATCGTATGACTTCACTGTGTTTCCCAAGTGGTTCGGAATCCACTCTAATCGGGAGTTCCACTGTCCTATGGGCCCACACCGTGGCCTGGTCGCCTGGGACTGTGTCCAACCATACTACTACTGCTACTTCCCTCGCTCTTTCAACGAGTTTTCCTGAAATTGGATTAACCTCAATACAGTAGAATCCGTTTATTAAGACTCCGTCTATATTGACCAACCGCTTATTGTGACGAATTACACAAGAAAGTTTGGTTTTCATTATATACTGTATATATAATAATAATAATAATAATAATAATAGTGCAATTCCCAAAATAATTCAGTTACATAAATTTAGATAATAAATTTTTCTTCTTTGGGTCCCTTGCCATTGTGCAGCCAATTTGCCAATTGTATACTATGTACACCTTGTATGACATCCATGTTTGTCAATACCCTTCAACGATGTCATAATAAACGGATTCTACTGTATATTTAAACTCCATTCTATCTAGTGTACGTTGCCAATATTTCGGGGGGGGGGGGGGGGGGTCCGGACCCAAAATAAGTGCCTCTGCCTCTACCTCGTGCAGTTGTGCTGCTACAACTAGTCAAATCATCATGTCATAAGCAAAGCAATAATGTACTCCTATTGATGAAATTCCCACCAAGCCACAAGCCGTGGTATCAGAATTGAGAATTCATAACATTCGCGCTAAAATTTGAAACCGTTATTGTTGTTTCTAACGCCTGCTTTCAGCATTTCCGCTTTTTAAGCAACCCTGTCAGCCTGGCGGGGGGAGTGAGTCTGTTTGTTAACTTGAGGCACCGTAAGGGCAGACTCTTTCACCTCGGGGAAAGGGGAGTTGACTGACAGGGTGGACCTCCTGATTATAGTGGATTCCGAACCACTTGGGGAACATGGTAAAGTCACACGATTAAATCGGAGGTGACCAGGACTCGACTTATACTGCCAAAGCGCGTTATCATGTCCCACCAGGTTCCCCTGCCAACGCTGTGCACACTACCAAGTTGCCGCAGATTGAAACATGCTCTGCTCTAATGGAATCAACATGGTAAGGCCGTTGGCTTATGGTGGAAACGCTGCCAAGCAATGACTTACAAGTAGAGATGGCAACAAACAAGGTTTTCGATCGTGTATTCTTGAATCTTGATATTGACTCTGAGGTGAACTCTTTCGAGTATAGTAGGGTTGTCCTGATGACTGTGTATCAGCTTATCATAGGATTTATATGAACCTGTAGGAAGTCGAGTAGTTGGAATGGAATGGACAGTTGTAAACTTGATTTGAGTGTATTGAGATAGTTTCTACTCTACTTGGTAAGAGTAAGAGGAGCTGATGACACACAGGGGTAGATTAAAGATATTATTGAATAAAGGAAATAAATATGTAAAAGGAAGATTTAGGAATATTGAATTGTGTGAATGTGAACAGCGCCATCTACCGGGAATAAGGTGAGACTGGAAGCAGACTGGTAGTTACATATGTGGGACTACGTGGTCCCCACAAACCTATGTACCGTACATCAAAATCCATCGAGTAGTCTGTCCACTAATCGATGCACAGACAGGCGGACAGACATTACGGGAAAACGTTTTGGACTCCTGGGGCCTCAATACGTGTAACTCGTTGAAATCTCGAAATTGAACATTTCAAAACTTTCCTTAAACTAACGTATTAAATAGGAAAGCAAACATAATAATTGTGGTATAGTTACCTAATACAAATACAAGGCCCAAGCAGTACCAAGTTTGGTGGGTTAAATTGCGGAATGGTCTATGTAGCCTACTAGTTATTGACGTAACATTGGATATTGGACGTAACTTACCTTATGTAGCAGGTGCTCAATTATAACGTTTCATACAGCAGTTTTGAAGAACAAAAACTGAAAACATTAAACATGGACCACTGGCCTACAAAATTAGCCTGTTGGATAACAAAACATAGGCTGTGGCTATGTCAACGGGAAGTCCATAAGTCCATACCGTGGTATAATAGTTTGAAGATAACTGTTGAAACTAATTAGAAATATTAATAAATATACATAAATAAATTAAATTGGCACATTAAAATGTCAATGTCAGACAAATTGTTTACATTTTTGTTTTACAGTATTTTATTTTTGTTTCGTTGGTGCTCCCGTGGAATGGAAACAATGCTGCCACGTTACTTTCGTTTTGAAATTTAGGCGGGAAATCAGAAGTATTATTAGGGGGGTACTCTGCCCTCTGGTGCCTTTACAAAACTCTTTCTACAAATACAAAAAATACCGCATATACCTATACAAATAGCCATTGAAAAATGCGTAAATGACGTCACAACATTATCAAAATTTTGGTTGGACGAAAAAACACTTTTGTATTATACGAAAGCGGTTTATTGCAAAGTCAAAAATTATGATACCGTCTAGGTGAGCACGTATTGGAGACTACAAAAATTAGCTTACCACTCATCGGTCATCTTGTCGAGTCTACTCGAATGTAAACAAAACCGCAGACGTCAGACCGGCGCCACAGTTTGATGGCTGCAGGCTGATCCAAGATCCTATCTAGCCTACGCCAATGATGTACTCAATAGCAGCAAGGTCACCTGAGCTGGAAGCCACGTCGTAAGAAGTAAATAAAATCACAAAGTATAGGTACATTAACCCGTACCGGTACCGGTTTCCTTTTTACCAATATACCATATTGCAGTATAAGTGCCATGATAGAAATGATTGTGAGTCGTTCCATGGTAAATAGAAGACCTAGGATTAAATTTGGACAGCCCCGATTTTTCCTAGTCTAGATTAGACAGACTATAATACTGCACAATAATAATAATGGCATGGACGCATGGTATGCAATGCATTAGAGGGCCAATGCATTATTGTAAAAAATATTATTTCTTCCAAACCAAAGCCGCATTTGGTAAAGCAACATGTTCAGGCTCATTATTCTGTTTTGAAACAAACATACCTGAAGTAAGCAATGATCGTAAAAATGTTCTCGGTTGATTTTTTTAGTCATTTTTCATGAAAATTGAACCTTTCTTTATGTTTGTGGATTTTCTTCAGAATGATAACGAAAACAATACCGTACTTGTTAATTCCGGCTTTCATGCAACTACCTACAGATACTGAGAGAGCCAACACGTTTCACACCTCATAAAACATTAATTAATTTATGTAATACAGACGACTGGCAGCCACCGTGTGCTGACTCCAAATAAAATTAAAGACAATGCTTTACCTCATAAGAAGAGTCCAATAATAAACCTGAAGCTTAAAGCCATAAACACAACATTAACTCTATGTATGTTGAAAATAAAACATGGTAATAGACATAAATGTCCATGTCCTGAAGTAATTTAATAAAATATAATAATAAACCATATTTTTGAGCAAAAAAATTTATTGTCCTGAATTATTTCCACACAAACAGACAAATTATATTGATTCCATGGCAAGACATTAATAACATTTAAATCCTAAAACAATAATTATAACGTAAATAATACTATGAGGTAAATCTATGAATACCGGTGATTTATTTATTGATTTATTTGATCTGCTTTTTCGAAGGTTTCTCTCAGTTGATACACGACGTACCTAATACCTACATTATTCTCCTCAGGTTAGAATTGTCATAGTAGAATGATAATATTTCGAGAATTTACCATCAATTAGTTACTTAACTTTGCAAAGGGGCCAGCCCTTGCTGCTCAACAATGAAATGTGTACAGACGTTTTTAATAATGCACACGAGATACGATGTATGTCACTTGTGTAAAATTAGTTAATTTACATGGATATTTTGGAGAAAATATGCCCTGATAGAAAGAAAGAAAAAATGGAAAATGTCTTTATTTTCCATATAGCTGAATGGCCACTCTTAAAATTAATCCATAGACCCTATACATATATGATAGGACATCAAACCCAAATTAATTGATTAATTAATAATATACCAGTGATGACAATAGCTCATATGGCTTCCACCAATCCTAATTTTGTGGACATTTAAACAGATTGGCCACACCAAATAGGAATGTTTTGAAGAAGCGTGAAACTGCATTAAAGGCAGAATGTGAAAGATCCTGGTTTATGGAAGCGAAAAATTCTACATTTGAGTATTATATTTCCATAAAATCATTTTTTCTACGATTGGTGAATGTACTGCTCACCAATATCTATTTAGTTCGGTCTTGTTTTCAAATATATCATGCAACTATCACAGTTTGGAAATGTTCTTAGTACTTTTAATATTTGTTCGAAAAGCTCACAAGCTTACAATGAGAACCGACTGATAAAAACGGCTCCAATGTAATTAGATTCAGAAACTCAATGATCGATCATCCCAATACTTTGTGAGCACATTGTTTTCTACAACAGCAACATACCTAAAATTTACTAAATGAAGCTGCAATGTTTTCTGAACACACTCGGAACGTGGATAAATAACAAATTGGTTTTAAACAACATCCAGAGAGCAAACCTCGTTAGCAAGACCACATATGTTGTTACCAATACTCAAGTATAGGTAGCCACTATCTCCAAAGTCCACTCCCCACGAATTTCTGACAATATAAAAAGGTGTAGGCGCCGTATTGTCGAAGCCAACAAGTTGAACAGCATGGTTTAGATCTGTCACAGCACCAGGACAATGATACTGAATGACTCCTCCAAGGTAAAACTGCCAGTTAGCTGCGTTTACAGCGACTGCAACCGGTCCATGATTGGTAAGTAGATCAAGTATTGCACTTTCTCCCCCAACCAGGCTGCAATCATTACAAAAAGAAATCAATCCTTGAACAAAAAATTCCATTGAACAAGTGCCATACCATTTTTATGGAAATAAAGAAACAGGTCAGGGCGGAATTTGAACTCATATAGATTCTTAACACGTTACCACTGGTAAGGCAAAGATTGAAGGTTTCATTCCCGCACTGACCAGTTTTCATCATTTCCCTTTTCCGATCAAATGGTATGGTAAAAATAGTAAAATATCCATCTACATTCTGATATTTGATATGTGGCCGTCACTAACACCGGCTAGTTACATTTTTAACTCCTTCCTCTCGACACCTTACACATTTCCTGTTTGTAATCTTGGGACAACCGAGTTCAATAATTGTGGCCAATCGGATAAGGAATGTGACACTTTGGACAACTTTATGGTTTACATAAATAATTAGTTTACTCGTGACTTCGTGGTATTTCATTTTAATAAACAAAAAATAACAAAAACTTAGAGTTTTAGAAAAACTTGTTATAACAAACCGAATTAGTAAAACCCAAATAATCGTTAAGAAATTAACTTTGTCTAAGAAAACCACTTTTATACTAACACAAGTGGGTTTCTTAGACAAAGTTAATTTCATAACGATTATTTGGGTTTCACTAATTTGGGTTGTTATAACAAGTTTTTCTAAAGCTCTAAGTTTTTGTTTATTTATGGTTTATATTTAATTGTGTACCTGTAAGGCTTTTACCTCTCCAACTGTCTGATACGAAGGTTTCAGACTATTCCATGGAACTAGGGGAGGTCTATCTAATTGATATATGGTAGTTTATGGAACGTAAGACAGAGGTTTCGATCTCAGTATAAAGGCTAACAGTCAATATATTTGCCTATCATTTACAATCACTGACCTCTGACAATGTGCATTCACCAGTGTTAAACTGTGCCGTAATGTAAATATTGCAAGAGGCGGATTCTCTATGGCAAAGTACACTATTGTTGGGTGCAAGGGACAAGGAACACCTCAGACCATGAGTCCTCATAAAGACCCATAAGGCTCATAAAAGAACTTGGCCTGTTACAAGGTGTCAATGGAAAGCACGCCTGGTAAAGGTCGAGGATAATGCTTACGGAGCAATACCAGTAGGCCTGCGTCCATAGAAAGCCCTTCAAAATAATAGTGTACCTATTAGTGGCAGGGGCATCAAGTTGATTAATCATTCAAGTTTATCGCCTTTGGGCAACCTGGAGGGCGGGACTTTGTGTAACGCAAATGCTTATTAATTAAATTGTTTAAAAAAATCGACTTCGGTGGCAAAGTGGTAGCGTCCTTGAACTTGTGCGAGTCTCTACACACCTTGTGATCGAAGACGTGTCGTAACTCGACACAAGTACTTTCATTCATTTGAAATCGTAATCATTCATTTGTACGCGATTAATCTTTAAAAAAAATATATATATATATATATTATTAAGTAGCCAGTATCAGTGGATGTAGTCACTGAGGTTTGGGAAGTGGTGAAGGTTAGAATAGGCGCTTAGGAAGGCATTTTAAGTGTCCTAGTCACCAGAGAATCTAGATCTATATCTAGGTAGGGTTTACTTACTTCTTGCAAGAAAAAGCATTGACTTGAACCCCTGTAGCAGCTGACTTATACTTGCAGAAATCGGTTGAATAAGTGAAAGGGTACTTTGATTCAGGTTCAATGGCCGTTTTGGTAGTAAGAAGCCACTCAAGGAGAAGCTTAGAATCGCCGCCATCACATCCATTGTTACCGTTCCCAGCACAATCAATTATCTACAAATGACATATTTCATATATTACTACTTATATCTGTAGTCCTACATTTTGCATTAGGAACATTGATCAAGTGAAAGTGAAAGTGAAAGTGAGTTCAAGAAATTGCTATTTTTTCGATTAACTCTGCAGTTCATTCTCGTAAAGGCATGCGATATGATTTCAATGTTTTTTCTTATATTATGGGTTAAATCATTAGGGGAAATTAAAATGAAATCTAAACTAAATGGAATAAAATCCCGTTTCAAAATTAGAATACAGTATTATTATAAATAAAGCAAAAAATGTGAATCATAAAATAGAAAGAAGAAGAACGAAAACTGACTTTATATTCAATATGGGTGAATTTTGGATCTTTTGCCCCACTCTTGCAGTTAACTCATAATCAATTATACAACAAATTTATACAATATTCCAAATTTAACTGAGAAAAATAAATATTAAAATATACCACTAAAAGGTACCTTTACTAATCGATAAACATTTTCAATATTAATAATTCTTTCTACGTATTTATTTCCTTTTTCTTACTAATATCTTTAAGCTACCCTCTGTGTCTCATCAGCTCATTTAGCAGGAGACTCAGTTGGTTTTACTACGTGGAAGCAGGCTGGGTCAAATCAATTATTAATTATAAGCATTGTATCATTCTTTGAACACAGTTGGTATGGTAAACATTAGTTGTAACTCAGGAAGAACTTACTTAATAAATTCTCAATTCTCTGATCAACCGTCCAGTTTATTACATCGACCAGTACAACCCGTCTTCCTACAGGTTCCTTTGATTTTTTTTCAATGTAGCACATGTCTTTAATCTTAACCCTTTACTTTTATGCTGAAGGATTGTTCTAGCTTTATACTAATTCATAAATAAGGAAGCGTGAACGGGTTCACTCGTACCTCTTCCTCAGAATTTTTTGCACATCATCAACAGTCAACAACTGGGAAATTAAAATTCAATTCAATTTTTATATAAGAATAAGATTGCTTACCTGCTGGACACTTAAGGCCTGCAGAGTCCTATTTTTCAGTGCATTCATTGATTCTACGGTTTCTACAGTACTGAATGCCCAGCATGCACCGCAGGTTTTTTGATTCCGTACTGACGTAATAACATTGCGGCTCCTCCAGTCAAATTTTTCAGTTATACCAGTCGATGCTCTTCTGTATCTTTTATTAAATTTCGACGGATACTGGGTATGATGCTGGCGCTTTTGACGTAAGTGCAACTTATGGAATTCTTCTAGCGACAAGTCAGAAAACTGAGTAACTCCATAGTAGGCCCCATCAGCTGTTCGATTTGAATTTAATTTATTTATTATATCTAGAGATTCCTGAAATAATAAAATAAAGAAAATTTTGAAGAGGTTAAGATAAGTTTTAAATTTTTGAGTGAATATAACTGCAACTCAATTTTGTGTTTATAACGTCGAAAATATTGGGCAAAATAATTAATGTCCGTTTGAAAAAAAAAAAGATAGGTACCTGCCTAGGATTTACCCTACCCCAAAATATCGGCCAACTGTGTTTCGGATTTCAATTTAGTGACAGATGCAGATGAAAAGAAGCATCTATAAGCAAGTTGTTCGCCTGTGTATGCTGTATGGGTCTGAGTGCTGAGCTTTACGAAAGTGTGAGGAAAATATGATTCACGCAGCAGAAATGTGAATGATAAGAAGATCCTGCGGTGTAACGCTGACAGACCAACGTAGATACCAAGATATAAGGTATGAGATGAGAACCCGTGACGAACAAGCCAAACTTAGGGAAAGAGGCTGAACTGGTGGGGACAAATACTACGTAGAGAAGAAAACCACCTAGTCAAAAGAGCAATGGACCGGGAGATACAAGGAAGAAGAATACCAGGGAGGCCGAGAGTTACACTGGGAAGAAAGATTTCCGGGGATATGAGATGTTTGGGGCCCTCCACCAAGGACGCACACAACAGGACTGTGTGGAAAGAATGCTGTCGTGCCGCCGACCCTCTATGAGGGTAAGGCGCAGTAAAAGTAAAAGTAAGAATGCACCTGTTTCACTTTTAGGTGGCAAATAGGCAAATTCTTCAGTATCATGTAACGTTTAATTTAATTTTAGATTTAAAATAGCGTTTTGTGGTCTTGTAATCATATTTTTCCAGTTTCTGGACCTCATCACATGTCAACGTATTGGGCATTGTGATTGTAGATATTGTGATTGCTGGTCGCATTTTTCAGACTAAAAAATTAATAGATGGGAAGAGGTTGCTACGCTACGACAAATATTCTCAGTAGGCAATAGGCTATATGTCTAACAGTGACATTCGCAATTTAGTTATCAAGAAGATCCCTTCAAAATCAATCAATACATTCTATGTAAAACTTAAGTCTTATTTTTAGTACGGTATTTAGTATTGGAGTTACGTAACTAACCTGAAATACTGCCAATCGTTTTGCGTATTCCGTTGCGTTACCATGGTAATGCTTATTGTACCGCGCTACAAACGCTTGAAATAGCTTTTCGGTATTGCCAGGCTGCTTCTTTACCTTCATAGGAATGCCAAAAAATAACAAGCAAATTATTCCGACACCAAAGAACACATTTCTCCACTCCATCACAGTCTTATTTGTATGTAAATATAAACAATTGAGACAACTGCCAGCAATGCGCCTGCGCAATTCAGTGGCAGCAGATGAAAACGCGCCAAAATTACTTCTTTTCAAGCAGATTCAGTTTTATGAGTTGCCTAACTTAACCATAAAATAAAATATTGTTTCATTCTAGAACAAAAACAAATGGAACGCTTAGAAGCCACGGGGGCCATTGACATTTTTTGTGTTTAGGAGTTAAGCGCACCATGCTGCTGTTACTCTAGCTATACTATCCTATAAACCAAAAGGAACTTCAGTATCTGTCATTTTGGCAATACCAAAATTTATAGAGTCATATCAATAAATTTTCACTTGAGTTACAAACTCAATTAACACTTTTGGTTTTGGGTATAGTGTAGCCTACTTTATGTTCGTTGTTACGCTATCTCTACCTTCAGAGGTCAGAGGGTCCGGACCCCCCCAAAATAAATTAACTTACACTAAATAACAATGGGTTTACAGTGGGGATTAAAAATAATTATGTTTTTTATTGTTATAATCCACTGAACCTGACCGCTGACCCCCCCTAAATTGGAGGCAAAATCCGCCCTTGCTTTTAGGGAGGGGTCAGCCTGTCTATTGGCTATGAAATCACGGAGAGGATCTTCGAATTTACAGCGGAAGACATTAATAAAACAGGTAATAGATTTATTTAAATCTCAGTTGTTAATTTGGGGGGGGGGGGCAGGCAGCCCAGTAAGGGTACGACATGATACATAATTACGTTACTATGGACCAGGCCCGTATCTTCGGGGGGGGGGGGGGGGGCTGTGCAGCCCCCCCCGTGATTGTTGACTTTATTCACTAGATAGGATTGAACTTTCCAAAGGTGCGAGATTTCACTACATACGCGCACTATAGGACTGCAGCCCTCCTCGAAATAAATTCCTGGTTACGGGCCTGGTATGGATGAATTCAGGAAAATGAATTGGGTTGCCTAATTGCCTAACACATAGCACTCTCCCCCCTTTCCCATTAATAACGTTCGCTTTCGCAAGAAACTATATAAATAATATAATATAAAATAGGGAAATTAGAGAAATGACTATAGTAGCTAGGGTCTAATAGCTTATATTCTGCAGTAGGTGTTATAGTTCATAATAAGTTAATGAATAGTCCACAAGCTATAATAAAGGATTGCCTCATGCAAGATAGGCTGTCGTAATTATTGGTAGCCTAACTTCTGTAGCCTAAAATTTGACTTGATAAAGAAAGTTGCTCTCATGTTGAATGTTAGGTCTAAAGAGCTAGCTATATATTAAGAATTAGGTATATAAATCACAGGCCTATAGGCATAGGCATAGGGTAGCTTAGGTATATATATTTTTTTAAACTACGCGTATATTTAAATGTTACTATTTTTTTTTCTAGCTATTTTTACAGAGTATAAAAAAAAGTTATGAAGGTAGAAGTTCACTTCTTGTTGTAGTAGCTGTTGAAGTACCGTGCGCGGGGAGCAGCTCTCGAAACGGTGTAGCAGTTCACCAGGGCATCTCCGCTTGTATTGGGTGGGCAAGAGCACACGGCCACGTGGTTTCGAACCTAGACAATAGATATTACTAATAAAAAACGGTTACAAAAAATACTCAGTCCTAACGGACCATGCTTGGGCTTACAAGAGGATTGAAAGCAGTAGTGTAGTGGTCCATAAGGTAAAGTTTACTTAGTTCACTAGTGATCCTACCTGGCAGTCGGCGCCAACACCGCACTGGTTCGAACAGGGATTCGTGCACCTGTAACTGCTGTCGCACACCTGGGTGGGCCCGCAGTCGCTGTCGTACTGACATTCACCCCTTCTGCAGGTGACCAGGGGGTCGCCTATGTAACCTGGGGGGCACGTGCATACGGGCCGGTCTTTTCCGGATCTGTCGTAACCCGGATTGCATTGAGCATTAGCGCCGCAGGGGTTCGGGGAGCAGAGATCCTCTGTAACATAAACTATCGTTAGTGGGAACACGCTGTAGGCTAAAAGGTGACTTAATCGAAAGATTTGAAGTAAGTATAGTTATAAATACTACCTAATCATGATAGGATGACACTTGGAACACTTTGTTCATTCGAAAATTTGCATAAGCGGAACACCGAGTTTATTCAATTTTTATAAGTGTTCCAAGTGGGTCGGGTACTAGACTTTATGGTTGAGGTTTGGTCCCCCCCTCCTCCGGTTAACCTACATTCTACCACTGCTTGGTATTTGGGTAACTTTTTGGAGGCCTTACCATGTTGATTCCATGAGAGCAGAACACGTTTCAAACTGCGGCAAACTCGGTGGTGTGCACAGCGTTGGCAGGGGAACATGGTGGGACATGATATCGCGCTGAGACTAAACCAGTCAGTCTACGTGCGTGTCGAGTCCCGGTCACCTCCGATTTAATCGTTTGACTGCACCATGTTCCCCAAGTGGTTCGGAATCCACTGTAATCAGGAGGTCCACCCTGTCAGTCAACTCCCCTTTCCCTCAAGGTGAAAGAGTTTGCCCATAGGGTGCCTCAAGTTAACAAACAGACTCACTCCTCCCGCCAGGCTGACAGGGTTGCTTAAAGCAGAAATGTTGAAAGCAGGCGTTAGAAACAACAACTTCTGCTGGAGTTTTTGTGATGTTTTCACAGCAGCATCAGTCTTTGGGGTGACGTCCCCGTATACTTACGTTTTTCAAACGGGCGGCAGTGTGTGAATGGGTCACCAGTCATATCTTTTGGGCAGGAGCACACCGCGGTCGTACCGTCGCGGACCCTGCAGTTGGCGTTGATTCCACACACCCCCTTACAGGGGTCGATACATTTGTTGTATTGACAGGTCTGACGCGAGGAGGGACAGTCTCCACTGGTCACACATTCAGCCCGGCATGATACGTACGGATCTCCGTGGTAATTCTGGAAGTTCCAAATCAATTAATTACATTACCATGCCTGTATTGCAAGTTTGTAGTATTCGAAAAAAAGAAAATCGAGAAAAAACTGTACAAAGCTCTGATGGCCAGGTTTTCCTTGATGGCCTATTTCGGAAAGTCGCACTTTCATGAGATTGGCGTAGGATAATTTAGGTTAGGGCTTTGGGCGTTTCCCCACGCGCCATTAGGCTTGGGGACCCCCTTATTACCTATGGTAAAAAATGTACATGTTTGGATGAATAAAGAATTATTATTATTATTATTATTATTATTACTATTACTTTTATCATATTATTTTATTTTTGTATGCAATTGCTCGTGGGGAAATTTTGGACCACCTACAATATTCGTCGTTCGTGGTGTGATTTTGAATGAATTCAGCCGGCTTGAAGATATTTCGATATTTAGGGCTACTCAGTCCCATCCTCTTGATAGTTGGGGGTGGGGGTTTTTCACTAATTATCAACTGTTAGTCTTAGCCTTAATCTTAGTTTGGGACCGCCTGATTTACATGCTCTCCGAATCATAGCCGGAAAAATTTATAGTGAAGGTGGAAGTCTAAAGGAATCTAAGTTCTTACATCAGGACATCTGCATGATGGACGATGGTTGACGACTTGGCAGTTGGCTCCAATGCCGCAGCTTCCTGACTGGCAGCCACTGACACATTTGAAATTCTGGCAGAACTGGCTGGGGCCACAGTCACCGTCGCGGTCGCATTCGTGCTTACAGCCTACAAGAGGTTGCCCCCGGTAGCCGGGAAGACACGAACAAGTCGGTACTTCGTTGATGACGGTACATTCGGTGTTCGCGCCACACGGACTAGGGCTGCAAAGTTCCTCTGGAAACAGATCAGACAGAGTTTATGTGTTAGGGTTATGTCTGGGGACGTTGATAGAGTACCAGGATCCCCTTTACTCGGTCAAGACTAAGTGTTTTGGACAAAGTTAAATCTCACGAGAAATATTGATTGTTGAGCAATAGGATTTAGTAAACAGTAGAAGATGTGTTTTATCACAAAGTAAGTGCCCTCCTCACAGACGAAGATCTATTATAAGCAGGGGCCCGGGGGGAGGGGGGATAGGAAGGTTTCGACAAAATAACCCCGAAATAGTCGGGCTTACGCGTTTTGGCAGCAGTAATGTTTTACAGACCAAGAATATCCTAACAAGGGGGTCCGAGGGTCTCTCTCGGGGATCATATTTTGAAAATTTAGGTGCAAAATAGGACTATAGCAAGGTTTTTGACAGACGAAGACTCATTCAAAGAACTGCACACCGGACGAAGGGGAAGAGTTATGAATCACTAGGAGGAGGAGCGTAATAGTTGCGGGTTCACTGATACGATACGAAAGAACAAAAAGCCGTTATTAAATAGGAAATGCTAATTGCCATACTTACGAGGGTCAACTCGACGACAGGAGCTGAAAGGGTCCCCGCGGTAGTTTTGGGGACAGCTGCAAACTGGGACGTGGGCTCTCACCTGCATTATAAATAATTTGTTATTATATTGTTAAACTTGTTATGTGCTAATGCTAATGCACAAAAAGTTATATACGAGCATGCACCCAACTTTTTAGCATGTAAGATGTTTAATGCCATGCCAGTCAATGGCGGATCCACGGGGGGGGGGGGGGGGGGAGGGTCATGACCCCCCTAAATGAGTAAATTTATACGATCACTATAAAGCTTTTGCCTTTATTCAATGTATAGCAGTATTATATGGTATATAACACTGACATTAAACTAACTTAGGTTGAAGAGGTTATAGCCGAAATTAGTGGAGTTAATGAAACTGGACTTGGCGGGATTCGAACCCAGGATTTACGCCTATCTAAATCCTCTAATATCGGTAGTAACGAGGAGGTTACCTCTTCTATCTAAGTTAGTTTAATGTCAGTTTTATGTAACATAAATTTCGCACTGAAAAATAAACTACAGTAGGCTATAACAGTATACTTTTGCGTGACTTACATCACAATTGGCGTTAACTCCACACTGGCCGGCGCAGGGGTCGATACACTGGTTGTTTCTACAAGCTCTGTTTGGAGAACACTCTGAATTATCTGAAATAATTACAGAATCTTATATAATATAATTACAAAGAGTTACGGGGCGAAGCAGTAGAAACAGGAATAATGGGCAGTAGTCGATTTGAAAGCCTACTTCCAAACGTTTCGTCAACATCTGTGGTCGACATCTTCAGTGGAACTGCGTAGACTTCTAATATTGTATCTCGGATGCTCAGCAACAACTCAGTTGAAACGTCTGTGCCTGTCTATACGCACCATTTTGGAATCTGGTTCCTCAACAATATTATTGTATCTTGTTGTGAACATTTTGAGAAAGTTTTGGTCAAGGTTATTTTTGCGGTATTTTTTAATTTTTATTAAACCCTTAAGACAATTGGTTTGCCACTCCTCAGTGTAAACTAATAGTCTAAAAGGAAAGCATGTACCTGCTGTACCGGCTCTTTTATAGTAGTATGCTGCAAAGCAAGCAGTAATTATAAGGGTGGATTTCCAAGCAATATTCTCAGCTGTTATATTGTTCTCCCCCCCCCCCATAGGAAATTTTTTTAAATCCACTTATGCACTGACCTGATATTATATGTACAAGCTAGGTTGACTAAGTACATAACATACCAAAACAGTCAATATTTACAATATTAGAACCAAACTGTATTTTTTTCAAATTTTAATTTATTTGAGCACCATTAATAAATGTAATAACTTAAATTAACTCGATATAACATTAAATGTAGCTACCATTTTCAGATACAACTGAAGGTACATAGGACACAACTAATAAGTAGGATCCACCATCGCCTGAAAAGTCTCGGTATGGATTAATACGAGGCACTTCCAGTATTCTGTACAGATACTTTTCAAGCGATGTTGGGACTGTGCGTAAACGTCTGCAAAAATTTACTAATATTTTTGCAACTTCTAGTTCTATACTAATTTACCTTGACATTCGCCTCGTTGGCAGCTGCTTAACGGGTTGCCATGGTAGCCAGGCAAACAAGAGCAGACAGGCCTACCCGACGAGGTGAAACACTGGGTATTGACACCGCAGGGGTTAGGGTAACAAGGGCCTTGCGCTGTGGCAACAGCCACAATCAGGGTCAACGGCAGGACCCTCCACATCTGAAAATAAATGAGTAAGTATAGAAAAATATAGGTATGATTTTACATCTGCCTAAAATAAAATGGTTATGCAAATCGGACGCTATTTAGTACAAGGTCAAATTTCACAATAATTATCCTTTAAAATATTCACATCTCCTCGAAGAAAAAAAAAGGTGTGATTGATTGACCACACGATAGAAGTGCAACTTCGAAAAATTGAAAAGGAAGACACTAAGCCGCATCTTCAAAACAACCAGATTTTGTTATGGAAGAAGGCATTTTATACAGCACCCTTTCCCTTTCAAGTATATTTAAAGGTAAAATAAATTGAGTTAGCTCAAAACAGAAGAAATGGTATTTTTTTGCCCCAGAACCAAACTATCAAGGAAAAAGTGACAGCTGTTGGTTTTTAATCAAACTAATAACGACTACAGTAAGTGTGAATTCAAAAAAGGTTTGTGATTGATTGACCACACGATAGAAGTGTAACTTCAAATCTATAAAACTTTAAACTTTACTTAACATTAAAGGACTGTTTAGGTACTATAGGAATACAGTTACACAGATTATTATAATTAATGTTATTTACAAATTGACCAAGACCTAAGACGAAAATTTAAAATGTGTCGCTGTAGGTCAGGTAGGCCTATAAAGACTACAGTTCTACCTGTGATAGTAAATCTCAACACTTTTCAAGACCAGTCTCAGTGATTCGGGTTAATGGACCGTGGTCGATTTGAGTGCTGCTGAAGCTCCGATCGATGCACTTTGATGTCCCACTGAAGATGTCGACCGCAGTTGTTGACGAAACTTTCTGATCGTCTACAGTCCATAAGCCCGGATATCGTGTATAATCAGACTGTAATATCTCTTATAAACTACTATATCTCAATTGCATTGCCATATTGTTGCAAGGGTAGCACATGGAATGAAACCCTAGAGTTCTATATAGGAGCGATGGGACATTCAATTGCACCAAAACTATTTTTAGAATCTTTGGCCTACTTGATGTCACGTCTCTTATGACCAGTTGAAAAACGTGAGACCTCAGGATGTAAATATATGTGGCGCACTCGAAAGTCCCATCTCTGCCATTTAGAACTCTATATACAGGGCAGGAAGATAATTGGGGTCCCAAGGGAGAGGGGGGCTGTGGTGCGACAATAACCCTGACTAGCGAGGAAATTGTTAAACTTGTATAAAAATGTGCCTAATTGACATCTTCCCCCTGAAAAATACTGAAATGACGGCCAAGCCATGTAGGGTCTTTCCCGGGTTATTTAGGCTTAGCCTAATACGCACTGTAAGAACACTATGTGTAGGCACAAAGCCTAGTTTTGCAATCATGTTAAATTACCTAGTCTATAATTTAAAATATTGAACAATTTTTAATTAACATGTTTGAGTCCCTTGTGGAAGACTATACAGTCGTATTTACATATTGGAAGATGCGTGGGCAAATTAGTTAACTCGTTTGCATTGCAAAATGTCCATGGCTTCCTAAATGATGACATAATTTTTTGTGTAGGCCAGTTCTGTACCTGTACCATTATGAGGTAGTCCAGGATTCTGAGAAATAATTATGACTCATAGCGAGATTTAAACATAATAGGACTAATACATATAGGCTACTTGTGACGTCATAATAAATATCAAATGGGCTTTTATTAAATTAGCGGAATCAGCCACACAGGGAATCATAGCTAAATAAAAAAAATCGACTTATCATAATTACCCTATTTACTTTCACAGGTTTTACCGTTTTTTTACGGACAGCTGACAAGGACTGCTGTCGAATTAGGGGGATGGCAATTAAGTGCTGTTGGGATTTTGTAATACTGGCTAGTTTTAGGTTAAAATAATAAATGAAGTAGGCCTATATATATAAGGTATGCGTATCTACTGTAAGATATTCGTACTTAAAAATTATGGAGCACTCAGTAAATAACGTGACAAGTAATACAATTACAAAATTGAGCTTACACTTTCTAAATAATTTTTGCAACGTAAGGCGCTTATTCCAACGACGTCAATAGTTCACTATTGACGTGGTAGTAGACATTAAAGACAGTGTAAAAATGTCTGCTACCACGTCAATATCAGCAATATTTTGACTATTGACGTCGGTGGAATAAGCGCCTTAGGGCAGTCGGGAGAAGGTGAGGATGGCTTAGGCATGAATGAAATATGAACCCTCTGAAGGATATGTACACTTAAAAATGATGGAACCCTCTCAGTAAAATAAAGTGAACAATGCAAGTATTAAATTGAACCAATTTTCTGAAATACTTTTGGACCTCTAGGGTTGGCAGAAATCCAGCATTAACGTAGCCCGATCAAGATGAGCATTTCAAATGTATTTTAATAATTAATTATGAATCATTGAAATGATTTAAAAACCCTTTTTTAAAAAAATGGTGAATTAATCCTTTTGGAATTAATTAATTAAATAATTCTGCTTGCGGTTTAGTTCCAATTATTCATTCAGGTTTTTATTTATTTAAGTAAGTATATTTCTATGACCAACTAAAACAATTGGATTAGAAAAGAAATGGACTTGTTCTGCGGATGGGCCAGCATATCACAGCTTTATATGGTAGTTCTCTTTGATTAAATTATTTATAGTTCTCTTTTGTGAACGTCATCCGCCACCAGTGGAACTGCCTAGATCCAAAGATGGGCTTAAAAGCCAGTTGCTCAAGGAATTGCTAGGCGTAGAAATACGATCGAATAAATGAATTTCAAGTATTTGGTGTCTACTCTAAGTTTAGAATGCGATTTATACCTATAGTTCTATATGTATCTTATTTACTTTATCAATACGTTTATTCATACGATTATTCATGTTATATAAACTTTTGCTCCGTTATATTTGGAAATTGTATTGGTTTTTTGGTCGTGGGTTAGACATTAAAAGAATTTCTAGTCGAATAAGTCTTGCCTCGTAAATGAAAGACGTTAATTAATATTATTATTGCGGTAGCTTATTTATTTAATATTTTTTTACATTAACATTATACGTTATATCCTTGCTTAATTTATTAGTTTGTATATATTGTACCATATAGCCTAATACTACATTTACCTATACATGTGAGTAAACTATACAAAATCAAAAAAATCATAGCAGTACTTACGATATAAATGGTTATCCGACAACACAATAAAAATCAGAATTCAAATGTTCCACTTGTATTTATAAGCTCTAGCTTTGGAAGAACAAGCTATGTCACAAAAGGAAGTCGTTCCCGATAACCCGTTGTTGCTTTCATAAACCATTTTTTCTTCAATTTCTATAGGCTACGTTCATATAGGCTGGTGGATTGTAGATTTGAAATTTCCCCAAAGAAGTTTTATGTCACAAAATGTAACTTAGTTGTTCCTGATAACCCGTTGTTGCTTTCATAAACCCATTGGCGTAAATTCCCAAAATTTTTAGGGGGGCTTTAGGACCCCAAGACTTTGATCCCCCGAAGAATGAAAATCGATAAATGGGCCCAAATTAGTGAGGTTTTACGCATATTATACCCTGGAGAAAGGGGAGCCCGGGGGTCTCACCCGGAGAACAAATTGATAAATGGGCCCTAATTAGGGAGGTTTTACGCATTTTGCAAGCAGTACAGTTCAGATTTTACAGCCGAATAAACTTACCACTGAGAAAGGCCCGGGGGTCTCCCCCGAAGAAAAATTTTGAAAAAATAAGTCGGAAATATTGAAATTGAATTTAAGCATTTTGAGTAATATATCTGTGTGAAAGTACTTGGTCAATATGTTGATTTTTTTCATGATGTCTTTCATGTGAAATAAGCATACCAAGAATTAATTTTCCTTTCGTTATTGTGGATTGTATTGGCGTTTCGCCTCCACAACGTCTTTGTCCCCAGAAATCCTGTGGGGGGGGGGGGGGCTTAACCCAGGACCCCCTATTTACGCCAATGTTTGCAAGCAGTACAATTGAGATATTATAACGACGAATAAACCAACCATTGAGGGGGGCCCGGGGGTCTCCCCCCGAGAAAATTTGGAAAAATAGCTCTGAAGTATTGGGGTTTTAAGCATTTTTATTAATATATTTTTTTCATGCAAAATATGCATACTATGAATTAATTTCCCTTTCATTATTGTGGATACTATGCCTTTAGCCTCCATAACGTCTTTGTCACCAGAAATCCTGGGCTACGCCCCCCCTCCCAGGACCCCCTATTTACGACAATGCATAAACCATATCCTTCTTCAATTTCTATGGGCTATGTTCACGTTCACCCGACCCGAACGGTTGCCATATGCCTTCACTGGTAGGGAATATAGCGGCTGCCGGGTACGTTACTACTACAACCCCCCCCCCAGGTCTGGAGGTCTGGCCCTACCCCTCCCCCCCCAGGGTCCTAAATAATCATACAAATTGATACGTGAATCCATTGCTGTTGGATAGGATAAACTGAGAGAGAAAAAATGTTACCCCGTAATTATTTGGATTTCATTTCAGATTGGGGGTTTTTATAGGCAGTAATAACCTGCTATAACGCTAGTTTATCAACATTTTGACATTTTCTCCACCGTTCCCACATGTGAGACAGGGACGGTTTCAGAAAACGTTTTCTGGGGAGGGGGGAGGGGGGGAGGGGGGGGGCGGTGGCCGGAAAAATATCGCGTTTCTTTTACTTGAGTAATAATTGTTCTTAATTTCCTTCAAAAATCCATTCTATCTAGTATAAAACTTAAAAAAACTATTTTTCGAAAAAAAATTTGTCAAGAGAGGCAGAACTCTCTTTTGTCCAAGGGCGCTGCATCCTTTAAGCGAATGAAACAACCAATTAAAGCCTTAAAGTAAAGTCTAAAATTTTTTGCTGGTAGACCGCACTATTTCAAGCCAATTATCTCGAAGAAATTCTCCCGGGCCCCCTTATTTGCAGTATATTCTTCGCCTTTAAAATCTAACTGTTACCGTACTGCTCTCAAAATGCGTAAAACGCCACTATTTCAGGCCTATTTTTCAAATGTTTTCACCTGGGGGAGACCCCCGGGCCCCCCATGTGCCCAGTACCATCTAAACGTTACTTTGTACTTTCACAATAAGTGAGCTCATTATGTCCTTATTTATTGTCACCCTATATTGAAGTTGGACTATGGCAATGAACAATATTGCTGTCAGAGGTAAAGTCGTCATGCTAATACAAAACAATTAAATATGTATAACAGAATTTTCCTAAAGACCCAGGCAACTGACTTCCTCGTAAGAATAGAAAACAATTAAAAAAAGTTTTTTTTTTAGTTTTCAATATAGTGCCCAATATAGGCCTAGTGTAGTGGAATTCGCATTGATAGCTTACTGGCAGGGATAGTTTGAAATATGTGAGAATCTTAATTGGATACACAATTTATAGTAGGCCCAGTATTCAGAAAAATGCAAGTATTTGCAGTTTCTTTGTTAAAGCCTTATGTAGGTCTGATTTACTGATGATGATGATGAAATCATTGGAAACTAATGTTGAAAAATGTTTCATTGTTAAAAAATAAAAAATAAAAAAAAGAGCCCATATGCGGCTAATTTAAGATTTAATAATTCGTATGAAATCAAAATCATTTCTAATTAATATATAATATTTCCTATTTGAATTCGTATCGAATCTTCACAGTTCCTAAGAATATAACGTATTCTGTTTTATATAACTATTGTAAATAATTCTCCAGGCTCGATGCCAGAAATCTAATAACAGAGTGGGTCTCATGAGCGTCTTGAGCCTACAAACGCCTCGCTTAATATTTCGCCTACAGAAAAGCACTACAAACAATGTTCGACCTTGACATTGTAGGCTACACAGGCGCGCCACGTGAGTTATGAAATGAAAACTCCCCATATGCCATATGAAATAATGGGGCATTTATATTAGGCAGCTTCGAAACGCCCAACCCCAAAACCATTTCTGGATACCGTACAAATTTTAAATGCCAACGTGTCACATAAACGTGATTATCGCATTTATATGTTGTTTCTAACGCCTGCTTTCAGCATTTCTGCTTTAAGCAACCCTGCGTCAGCCTGGCGGGGGGAGTGAGTCTGTTTGTTAACTTCAGACACCCTAAGGGCAGACTCATTCATCTCGGTGGAAAGGGGAGTTGACTGACAGGGTGGACCTCCTGATTATAGTGGATTCCGAACTACTTTGGGAACATGATGTTAATTCGGAGATGACCAGGACTCGACACGCACGTAGACTGACTGGTATAGTCTCAGCGCGTTATCATGTCCCACCATGTTCCCCTGCCAACGCTGTGCACACTACCAAGTATGCCGCAGTTTGAAACAGGCTCTGCTCTCGTGTATACAACATGGTAAGGCCGTTGGCTTATCGCATTTATATGGAACCCACTATTTTCCAAAATTGTCACTGTCATAAGAAGTAGAGTTCTATTCTCCCGCCAAAAATGTCTGGCTTCCACGTCTTTTCAATGGCTCGTCAGAGGAGACGTGGCAGGTGACACTACAGTCCAGAAAAAAAGAGAAATAGATTCTGAATAATATAGATGTTCAATGAAAGCCACTGGCATAGATTGTGGAAACACAGTGCTTTTTGTTGGAAATGTTGATTTGTAGCAACCTGCAGGCTGTAGTCCCAGCAATTTGAAAATGTTGCACCTTATTTCTCAATGCTAAAGATTACCCGTCAGAAAGCAAGCACTAGCTGGTGTGATGGGAGTTGGCAACAATGTGAGGCAGTTGTTGAGCGGCTGCGCTACGGCAAGACCTGCCTTAATTATAGGTATAATGAAGGAAAAATAGGGCTTATTTCAGCTAACCTGAGCTAAGAAAAGTATAACCTAGAAAGGATCGAATTCCCTCATGGATTCAGCCCTTCGTCAAGGAACTTTGTACAGAACTAACTACCTACAAGAACTCGGTCTCAATAGAATGCTAACCAGGTGTAATATTCTTAACCAGAAGTGTGACATAGATATATTCCATGAATCACTAAATAGCATTAGGAGAAAAGCCTTACAACATGCGTTTTAATACCATATGTACCGTTATTATTCCACTTGTAGCAACTTTGTCAAAATTGGAGTTTTTCAGTTTATTATAATATTTATTATTTATTTATTAATAGTAATTAGTTTCTAAAGGACGCAGTAGGCCACAAGCTTTAAGAAAATACCCAAAAACGTAAGCCGAAATTTAAAAGAAATCTTGAACATAAAAATTGTGTTGTGCTTGATAAGGTATGTAAAAGAATTCAAGTTGAAGGTTATAGTATTACAGAATTCAATGCTAAGTTCGTGGGAACTGGCATGTGTGGGCTAGACCTCAATCCCGACCTAAAATGGCCTCTCTTCTGTTTCTTCACGGGAGTGTCAAGGATATCATAGCAAGTGACATCCTTCTAGTAAACAAAGAATTAATTTAATTTGAATGAATTTATAGGCTAGACAACAGCGATGATTTTTTTTAGGCCCTCCACCATTCTAAAAAGCCTCTACACGGTCAATAATAATGACATTATCAGTAATGTCATTACTTTTCAGTAATGATGCAGCTGTGATCAGAAAATCTGGATCCCTATCATTATTTTTCGTCATTCCAACTTTGTTCACCGATCATTATTACTGTCATCTTGATAAGGTAATGACATTATTACTGACCGTGTAGGGGCCACTTTAACCTCATTGATGATGTACAAGTTAGTAGATAACTGGACTATTAAACGGCAGGTTGTCTACTTAGTGTCCGTAACTCTAATGGACACCTAAACGTCACTGACAGAGGAAAACGCGACCTGCGGGCGTATTGCCCACCAGAATATTCGAAAAGAGTAGTGGTCAAGTAAGTGGATCCTCTATCAGTTGGCCTATGCTACCAATTGGTTTTTACGGCGGTTTTTAGTCAGAAAATTATATTATTATATGAAGCTATAATCATCCGTATACTCCTACACGATTTATTGCCCGGAAATGTACAGATACACGGAAATCATTATAATTTGGTGTGCCACACAGAACTGTCAGGAAGTTTGGGGTGTTACCTATTACGCCTTACTCAAGAAGGAAGCTGGTTGATGGTACCTATTCCTAGTCATCAGTGCTCGATTAGTAATTAAATATGAAATATAAAAAAATATGAAAATAAACGAAATATTTTTATTTATTTATTTTTTATTTTTTTTTATAAAAAGATAAATTGCATACAAACAATTAAATGAATGTATCCGATTGACCTTTTCAGTCGCCTCTGTAGGTTATTACCCGTGATGAGTACGACACGTCTCCGATTGGATGGCGTGTAAAGACTCGCACAAGTGCTAGCACGTTACCACCTGGCCATCGACGTCGATATAACGCGGCATCAAAGCCCACGTTGCCAAAGGGCCCCCAAAAAACATAAAATATATGATTAATTAAAAGTAAGCAAAGAAATTATCTATAATTTTATTACAAAATCTATTCAAATTTTGGCGGTAAGATGAAAAGTCGGGTGAATGGTCGTTTACAATAGTTTCTCCAAAATACTGAGGAAGGGGGACTGACAGACGGTCTCCCGACCCACAGGAAGGTTAATCACTTAAATGATGAATGCCTCTACATGAAAAATGGTTTGCTAAAAACCAAATAAATAAATAATAAATAAATAAGGACTTTTTGTTTTATTACTAAGCCAACCTAGCGGAGTTAGGGCTATAAAGCCCTCTCTTACACTCAACTAGGAAGGCCCGGGACCGCCTGCTTTACATGGCCTCCGAAGCATGGCCAGAAAATGTAGGAAGTGTAGAACTCGAACCAAGCACCTTTCGGGTGAAAGTCAGAGTCCGTACCACTACTCTACATGTCTCTATATAAGCTGAGACAAGCTTACCATTGTCGCAATAACACAGGCAAAAGCATGAATTAACCATGTAGGTCTACAGATACGAGTCTAGTTTCATCATAAAGGATTGGGTTTCTGCAAGCCTAAACAGCAGAATATATATTGAAATTGAAAGAAACACATGACCGATGGCTGAGTAATAAACCCTCAATAATTATAAAAATAGAATACAATTCACGCAGCTCTTCGTTCGATAACGGTTGATTGTAGGGATAGCAATATGCAAACAGATTTTCTCCAAATTGTCGCCTGTCTGAAACACCCTGTACATTGGATATTGATTTGATCTTAATAAACATTTTAATTGAATTCAACTGATTACTTTATTTATTTACACTCTAAGTGGTACGAAGTCCACTGTGTCTGCTGATTGCTGATTATGGATATGCGAGAGCCTGTCAGTCTACAATTTGATTAATATTTTCTTCATTTTGTTCCCAATTCGCAAACTTAATACACGACTGTTCTCGTTTGTATCTAAATTTAGTTACCCGCGACAGGATTGCAATACAATTTGGATTAATACAATATAAGCTCGTTATCATCAAGTTGCCGCTTATTCGTTATAAAGTACATGAAGTATCTCAAATCGCCATTTAATTAACGGTAAGTGTCACATGCTAGTTTATTCATTTTACATTATATTTTATATATACAATACAATACAATACAATATTTATTTATTTCCTTCAATACAATACATTTTTACAATTATTACATTTTTTCATGGTAAGGGCTCTAAGGGATAAACCCGCGCTGAACCCTTAATTTATTGAAATTTAAAATAGAAATTATTGAATTAAGAATAAAAACTAACACTACGTGATCTACTAACTACTTCTAACTAAACTAAACTAAACTGACCTTATAGTAAAATTAAATATAATTAACTAAGTATGCTTATGTTAAACTAATTTATTATAAACGATGATTGATGGCAATGTAATAATTAAGGAAAGAATTTTATGAATTTAAGGGAATATGTACATATATTATATATATTATATGTATTATATTGTTTGCTGAAATTCTGAAGCATACCTACGTGTAGTGTACCACCTATCTCAAGGAATCTGTATACTAAAGCATAAATGATTTAATTTCACATTGCGCGTTATATTTATAAAATAGCATAAGGAAATATTATCCCTCAGTATTTAAAAAATGTGTCTCAACTAATTTTGTAGGTGTACTTTGTAAAAATTATACTTGTAGGTATAACATAAAGGCTTTGACGGCCGGAGTCAGCTGATAAAACAGTAGAATCCAGGTTGATCGTCATTGATCTGAAAGCGTATTTCCAAACGTTTCTTCAACACTTTCATCATCAAGGGTACCACTTTTGTGCCTCGGATAAAGTGAAGTAGATTACTCGTAAATCAGTCAGAGTAAATAGTTGCCTAATTTTTATCGGATAGTTTGATTTTCATGTAAGAACAATTGCCAACGGCCATACCATGTTGAATCCACCATAACAGAGCCTGTGCCAAACTGTAGCAAAACATGATGTAGTGTGCACAGCGTGAGCAAGATAACGCGCTGAGACTATACCAGTGAGTCAAAAGTGCGTATCGAGTCCTGGTCACCTCCGAATTAATCTTGTGACTTTGCTATGTTCCCCAAGTGGTTCGGAATCCACTATAATCAGGAGGTCCACCCTGTCAGTCAACTCCCCTTCTCCCTAAGGTGCCGAAGGAGTCTCTGTCCTTATGTCCTTAGGGTGGCTCAAGCTAATAAACAGACTCTCTCCCCCCGCGAGCCTGACAGGGGGAAAGGAGAAATGCTGAAAGCAGGCGTTGGAAAATAATAATGTTAGAGAATATCTTTGTGGATGTGGAACGAAGAATTAATGAATTGCACCAAAAATATTGGGACATCCTTTATTCCTCAGTTTAGGAAATATTTGGAAAATATTAAGTAATAATATGTGTTATTTTAGGTGCTCCAAAGTATTCATTTTTGGATTCGGAGGGCTAAGTAGCTAAAAGATGGCTACATGGGCTCATACTGACATCACTGATCACACCAAAACAACTATTCAATACAGCAGAAATCACTATACGGTAAGGTTTGTTATTACACTATGAAATTAAAAATATTGACGTAGGCCTAAGGTGCCCATTCCACCGATCGGCTAGGGTGACGTGGTAGCAGACATTCAAGACGTAGCCGGATTTCCATCGATCTCGCATTGCAGATTGCAAATGACATTGACGGAAATGTTTGTTTTTCTTTTTATAGAAATCTATTAAAATGTTTGTAATTAACATATCCCATGAAGCCATTTTTCAATTTTAGTTTGTTTGTTTGTGATTTTACTGTATGATCATTGATCAATTTTAACTATGGCATAGAGGAAAATAAACATTTCCGTCAATTCTGCAATGCGATGGTTGGTGGAAACCCCGCCCAAGTCTTGAATGTCTGCTACCACGTCACTGGTTTTGTAAATAGCCCTAGCCGGACGGTGGAATGGGCGCCTTATGGCCCTCGAACCTTACCTTTTATGCGGACGTTCACGACATTGCTTCCGCTTTGTTTTGGTTTTGGGCTGATGGCATATTGGTACATCTCTTAGGCGTCTCTATACTGCTGAAGGTCTTTAAGGTTAGATCTGTTCTGTAAGATCCGTTCCACAATACCAATCTGAAAAAAGGCTCTATTAATAGTAATGCATTTCAAAAAATGAACTTATGACCTAGCTATAGGTATATAGTTTATGGGCGAATCATTTTACGCCTTTATATGCAAAGATGGAATTCAAATAGTCGGGTTCGCATTAAGAAAGAATACGAAACGTCTCTATTGTCCAGAGAAAAACTACCTGGCGGATTACTAATAAATGATAGTACTTAACTTTTGACCCCAGCGTGACAAGTCATTTTTGTACTTAGTGCTGGGGATTTATGCTTCGATTGTTATTGATTGTTCAATTATATATATACTTACTTACTTACTTTTACTTTAGAATTTTGCGTTTATGGGTTGTAGAGCTACGGCGTAGGCGTAAGTTATTAAGTAATCGGGGCTAAAATTGTCTATGGAAGGTTCAGTTAGAACATAGACTCATTGCATTGTAGTCCAGCGGTTAAGACGACGCCCCGGTTAGGCGTGGATCGTGGGTTCGAATCCCGCCAAGCCCAGTTTTTTCCATATCCTCTAATTTCGGTTATAACGAGGAGGTTGCCTCTTCAACCAAAGTTAATTTAATTTCAGTGTTATATATACCATATAATACTAAAATGTAATGAATAAAGCATTGCCTTTATGCAATTAAGTCAGCTCACAGACCTGTTCGGCTAGATAGTTGTGTAGTTGTGCTACCCTGTCTAGCAACACGAATCATGTCAATTAGAGCATAAGTAGAGGATTTGGCATTTACTGGACTTGTCGGGGCTTGTGGTCCAGCGGTTGAGACGACGCCCCGGTTAGGCGTAGATCGTGGGTTCGAATCCCGCCAAGCCCAGTTTTTTCCATATCCTCTAATTTCGATTATAGACTCATTGGAGATGGGATTGGGGGGGGGGGGTGTAATAGGTCGAATTGAATCAGATAGTTATCCTATGAGAATTAAAAATGAAATTTTTTTGCCAAAATTTGCAAAATTCGTAAAACCCTACAATTTGGCCTTTATATATTTAAAAAAAATCTCTCGGGGCCTGGGGCCCTGTTTGGAGTGAAGCAAGTAGGGTTAAGTTCATAAAATGTCATCCATAACATTATTATTAATTTATTATTACATGTCAAAATTTGCAGATTTCACTTGATATTGGAGAGTACACTGAGAAGGAAATTTGGGCAAGAGTAGTAGGCATAAGCGAAGACGTGCTGGTGATTTTCGCAAGTCACGTCGAAAATGGAAAAGTAATTCGAAGTTTCTACCAACAGTACCAGCTACCCTATCGAGTCGACCAGAATTCTCTAATCATACTTATTTCAACTACGGGCAACGTCCGTATACAACTCTGGAAATCGGTGGGTTATTTTCTCAACACAACAACAAATTAATATTAAGATAATTTATTCATTCCCCCGGGTAACTTTACAGAAACAAAATTTTACATGTACCACATCTGCCGCCCCTCTTCTTCATCCTAGCAGATGGCTTCTTTCATCTATTAGACCTGGCAAATTATGCATTACAACAACTCACATAAAGTAATTTTGTCTTACGTTTTCCCCGTGCCTTGTCTTACATATACGTCACTGGTTCCAAATCCTTTTCGCATGATGACAGATTTTTATATTGGAAACAGAAGTTAAACTAGGGACGGATGGCGAGTTGAGTTGTTGAGAACTAAAAGGTTCAGAATTAGCAAGCCCCACCCCCTGCCAATTGCATTTGTTTGGAATCCTTTTTCAACGACTGTACGGTACTATAATAATTGTGTCTAGATTCTTAAATACGGACTAGCTGACACGGTTATGTCTTAGTTCCGTGCAGTGGCGGCACTAGAAATTGTAAGGCGGGGGGGCCATGACTTCTATCTGGGGGGGCCAATTAAAACCCAAAACATTTTTCATTGGGAGTAGGTATACCGTTCAATAATTCTGCAATTTAACACCATGTAAAATATCTCAAAAGTGGGGGGGCCCCGGAGGGGCCGGAGAGACGGTTGGGGGGGGGGGGGGGGGGGGGGGCAGGCCCCCTCGGGCACCCCCGTAGCGCCGCCACTGGTTCCGTGTCCATCTCAAGTTTATATAAACCATATTTATATTTTTTATAAAATCATATTTTTTAAATATGAGCCAATCTCAGAAACTTTACTGCTTGTTTCAGAATCAAATAATGCCGGAAACGCCAACTGTACTAAAAGAAAGGCTTATTTTCGTCAATAATATGGCAGAGGTGTTGACCATAGTTACTGAAGCTGCAAGCAAGCTTTATAAGGGGATGACTAAACCAAACAGCCGCGATAAGTCCATTTGCGAAATTATAGAAAGAATAGTAGACATGTCTCGTATTCTACTGTCTCGTGTGGAAGAGTTAAGGGTAAATTTAATTAGTCAACAACCCAATACATTTCTCCAGGTTGCTGGTGAGAAAAATTAGAGACGTTTTTTTGGGCGCGTTCGAAGTCGATACGTTATGTTTATAGGTAGGCTAACTAACAATTACTAAATTAATATTGCAGTTAGGATTATTGTAATGCGACGTTTAAACTTAACAGAATCACTGATTAATGGGTTTTAATTTAAATTCCAAACATAGGGGGTTGTTCCTCTAATTTCGCTATAGCATATAAAATGTTTATCTTCAACATAACTTATGTCAATTAGTAGCCCACCGTAACATAATGTATATCAATGTATTGTATGGAGTAGTAATTTAATTATTGTATAGACTGGGCTGTTGTGAAGTAGGTACTCACAAGTAAAATGAAAATAAATAAATAAAGGAAAGTTTGTTTTTTGGGCGTACATGTCACTGCTAGTCTATAAATTACAGAGCGCATAGAGCCTGGGTGTCCAAAATCGACACCCGTAATGCTTATTCATTTTCAATATTATCAGGCACTTGATTTTATAATTTTGCAATACGGGTATATAATCTGCAACTTCAAGTAGATTTTCACAGCCTTAATCGAGATACCATCTGCAAATATCTGATTAGGCAGTAGTGTGATAGCACAGTATTTAGGACAGAGTGGTCCCAGAGATTCCCCCCCCCCCCCCCCCCCCGCGAACCCCGAAACCTAAATAGACTAGATGGAATTGGACATTAGTGTTAACCTAAAACAAAATTGGCAAACAAAAAAAAAATTACTTATCGAATAAGCTATAGGCTATATACGTAGAATTTATAAAATTTATTAAAAAAAAAAAAAAAAAAACAGTCACTTGTAAGAAGTGAAACGAGATGGGGGTTGTCCACTCCAGGCATCAAATCAGTCAAAAATAGTCAATATGGAAATTATATAACAAACAAACAAATATAATTCAAATAATTTAAGTAGCCTATGAACAATAGAATGCATGTTTTTTTTTGTCACTCGCTTTCAGCTTTCAAATTTTTTAGTTTTAGTCTTATTCTTTTGGCATTTTAGTCAATTAAGCATGTTAAGAAATATACATGTTTGGTAGTGGACACTAACATTTTTGTTGCTCTTTTTAAACCAATCCTGTGCGTCCGGTGCATTTCTGGCAAGACTAGAATGTGGCGGCTTCTTTCCGAAACTGGCAAAAAAGTACTGAAGTGAATAATGTGAATTATGTTCTCATTAACATATTTTAACAACATATGTATATTATATTAGTATGGGACAAAAATATACGAAATAAGGACTTTTTTGTTCTATTACTAAGCCAACCTAGCGGAGTTAGGGCTATAAAGCCCTCTCTTACACTCAATTAAGAAGGCCCGGGACCGCCTGCTTTACATGCCCTCCGATGCATGGCCAGAAAATGTAGGAAGTGCAGGACTCGAACAACCTTTCGGGTGAAAGTCAGAGTCCGTACCACTATTCTACATGTCCTGACTAGTACTATAGATAAAAATTATTGTACATGTGAGAAAATACATATAGAATGATAATAGTAGTAGTTTACTTCACTTTTTTCCAGGTCCTGTAACCCCGGAGAAGGTGTAATATATTGGAAAAAATGTAATACATATAACGCTCAAGCTTCTGCTTATCGAGCGATGGCAGTGGCACTGCAGGATATAATTTTAATAAATAATTAATTATATAATAAGCCATGATAGAGTACCACCTCTAGCCTCCAGGCAAATGAATGAGATCCCTATGAAAGCAGTTTTCTTCTTCCCCAGCCGGTACCCCCAGCCTAGTAGTAGTAGTAGTGTTCGTCGGGTTAATAACGACTTAGGCCTCATATTTGGGCCCATAGAGCGACCCCGACTTGACTGTCCTATGCCAGCCCATACGACAGTGGACCTCCTGATTATAGTGGATTCCGAACCACTTGGGAAACACAGTGAAGTCACACGATTAGTTCGGAGGTGACCAGGACAAGTCCTACCATGTTTCCCTACCGGCACTGTGCACACGACCAAGTTATCTGCAGCTTTGAACCTGCTCTGGTCCGCTGGATTCAACATGGTATGGCGGCCGGTCGGTACCCCCAGCACTGGGAGCATTTCATAGAAATATTAAGATACAATAGTATAGCAATAATGCACCGGAATACTGCATATAAGCCCCATTAGTAGTAGTAGTTGTGTTTGAAGCAGGGACGGATCCAGCCCATTTTTGGGGGGGGGGTAGCTGAGGGTCAAAATAGGAAAAACTTATGTAGGATCGACTAAATTAGAGCGTAATAACTTAATTTACAATAGATTTACCAAATTTTTTTTTGGGGGGGGGCAACTACCCCCCTACCCCCCCCCCCCCCTGTATCCGTCCTTGGTTTGAAGGGATTTCTATGGATGTAGCCCTAAACCTTTGTGACCCTTTGAACCATGCCCTTCCAACGACCTCATTGATTTCTCAGACATTATTGGTATTGTTTTCCGTTTGACCTTTAACCGCAACTCTGGCAAACTGGTTCACGTTCTCGATGTCAACCTACACCGAGTATACCAATGGACAAGCTGAGACGTGCTTACCGTTGATATTCATAACGTAACAGGCGTTAGCGTGACTTCACAAAATTCAGTGACTAGTCTTCAAATGATGGTAAAAAACGAAATGCATTTGCATATTATGACAGCTTTTAGCTGCGCTGTGTCTCGATTTTTTTTTACTTTCCTGGTAGGGATTATGATAGGTTTACACATTATATGGTGCATATAACACTGGCATTAAATTAACTTCGGTTGAAGAGGTAATCTCCACGTTATAACCGAAATTCGAGGATATAGAAAAACTGGGCTTGCCGGGTTTCGAACCCAGTTTTTTTATATCCTCTAATTTTCAGTTATTATGATAGGTTTAAAACTCACTGATTAGGTAGGCATTCAAAAGTTTAGTCCATTCGTATACTACACAACGCTAGACATTCGGGACATGTAGAGTAGTGGTACGGACTCTGACTTTCACCCGAACGGTTGTTGGTTGGAGTCCCACACTACCTACATTTTCTGGCCATGCTTCGGGGGGCATGTAAAGCAGGCGGTCCCGGGTCTTCCTAGTTGAGTGTAAGAGAGGGCTTATAGCCCTAACTCCGCTAGGTTGGCTTAGTAATAGAACAAAAATGGTCCTTATTTATTTATTTATTCTTATTTAGACCAAATGTCGATAAGATGTAATTTCCGCACTTATGACTCTGCAAAGTAGCAGAGTTTTAATATTACTGTCATGAATTCAAGAATTTGACAGCTAAATCAATATTGTATAATGTTCTCATAACAACATTTAGAAATACAGAGTACCTACCTATTTAACCTTTTAGAAAGACTCTGCAGGTAGGGGTGGTAGGTTGTATTGAAAGTGAGTTCAAATGGAAATATGGAAAAATAAAATCTGCCAGTGCCGTATTAAGGAAGTTACAGTGACCAAATTTCGACTGCCTCACTTTTTTCGCCCAGCCAAAACTGTTTGGCCAATTGACTTGACATTTGGCACACATATTCGTAAAAATTTTTCATCGGGATATAAGTATATAACACTTGGAATTCTTCTACGACTAGGCATTTGAGCCCCCTTAAGCAATAACTTGCGAACCAATAAAGATAGTGCAAAACGTTTTCCCATACTTATTTGTGACCAGTTCAATGAGAATACATTCTGGAAGGCAAAAGGCAAAGCTTGATAAAGAGGGTGCTCAGCTCTGAACCATGAGGTCCAGAGATCCAATTAACCTTGCCTAGCATCGTCTTTCACGTTATAGTCCCTCCATTTTCGGGGGATTAGACAATTTGAGACAGATTTGCTGCAGTGGTCAGCTTACCATCTCCACAAGGTGGAGACTCGGGTTCTAATCCCATTAACGTTAATTTTTTCATATCTTCCTTTCTCTGATTTTTCATAAGGCCCCTATTATATTTTATTATATGTATATACAGCCAACGGCCTTACCAAGTTGAATCCACGAGAGCAGAGCATGTTACAAAAGGCGGCAAACTTGGTAGTGGAACATGGGGGACATGATAACGCGCTGAGACTATACCAGTCAGTCTACGTGCGTGGCGGGTTCTGGTTACCTCCGTAATAATCTTGTGACTTCACTATGTTCCCCAAGTGGTTCGGAATCCACTATAATCAGGAGATTCGTCCTGTCAGTCAACTCCCCTTCTCCCCGAGGTGAAGGAGTCTGCCCTAAGGGTGCTTCAAGTTAATAAACAGACTCACTCCCACCGCCAGGCTGACAGGGTTGCTTAAAGCAGAAAGGCTGAAAGCAGGCGTTAGACAAAAACTTATTGTATTGTATCTTTACGACTGCTGAGCGATAATTAATTAATTTCGACAAAAAGACTAAGTCGTCCCTTAAGCGCTGCCACCTACTGGAGTTCCTTCTCAGCTAACATAGCCATTCAGATTATCTTGATAATAACGTATGGTCACAAAGCGCTCGGCCATCGATCGGCGGCTACTTTAAGCGTCATTAAGGACATTTCATGCATACGCGAAGCTTATATCCCCGATAAATTGACAGAGCCAATAATGTGTAGGGGAGGGAGGTGGGGTGGGCAGGGGTGAGTATTGGCTAGCGACTGACAGTGTTGCCCCCAACACGTCCCTTAATGGACAACCTTTGCAAACCTCGTTGAGAAATGAAAATGACGTATTGCGAATAATATGACCGATGGGCTGTGCTCCCAGCATGCTGGAGAACGAGAGAGGGTCTGGAGAATCAGCGGCAAGACGGTTACAAGTTGGTTTATAATATTTAATTAAAATAAATACATATAGTTGCAATGATAGCATATTAAAAAGATACGCTTAAAAAAAAAACTATTGTAATTTGCAAAGCAAACTATTGGGATACATTTTCATTGCATTTGCACTGAGTTAGATCATTATTATTATCATTTTTTATGGACTACTTGTCGTAACCCATTGAACATTGCCCCTTGCAGCCAAGAATCCACTGACTTTCCGGACATGTTTGGCATTTTTACGTCTTTAATTTTTAGTCATTGGAAAACAGGTAAATTTACTACCAACAATGGACCAGCTGAGACTAAGCCAGGCTTAGACTAGGTAGTAATAGCCGACTCTGTTACGAAGACATTTCGTTAGCCTAATTTCTTTAGATTCTCTCCCACTTTAAAATTATTGAATAATACACAATTCATTGTCATTAAGTGTGCAATTGTACTACCAATGTAATGATTATTATACTGAATGTGACGATTATGCCTTTTCTACATTACAAGAAGTAGGACCAACGAATGTCTTTAATTTTGGTGTGTATGCACCTATATATTAGGCTCTATGCCCTCGTAATTGAAGCGCCTTTTATAGCATTTTTTACGTTTTGGAGTTACGTTTACCATGCCGTTACTCTAGCTGCCCTTTATCTTAGAAACCAACGGGATCTGTCATTTAGACAGTGCTAGAATTAAAAAAAAGGGGTGTTCCTATACAATTTCAATTGGATTACACACTTTAACCCCAATCTCGAATGTTTATTTTTTCACTTGCACCCCTTGGCCTACATAAGCGCTTCAATTGAATTGGTAAAACAAGAAGGTGGCTTCTTTGGAACTGGGATTAGGAAGGGACTCCTCAAAAAATTAAGTTTACAACATTGGGGAGTATCAAAAACCTGGGTCGAGGGATGTTGAAGTGGCAAGGGCCGCATCCCATGCCACTTCTTTCTTGTCACTACGCAGTGGCGTAGCCAGATTTTTTTTGGGGGGTCCAGTTTTCATATAACATCAATATAAATGAAGTTTGCCCGTTTACGATAGGTTTTGGAATGGGGTGATGTTTCATTTGGCGCTCCCCCCCCCCCGTATTTTTGTAAAATAGTAGAAAAATAGGAAAGCCGTCCTCATGGACGTACGCATCTTCTAATTAGGGGCATGATCTTAATTTCCTCACCCGAGGGGTCGGGGAGCTGAAGGGGGGCCCGGGGGTCTCCCCTGGGGAAGGTTTTTGAAAAAAACAATAGGCTTGAAATTGTGGAGTTTTAAACATTTTGATGTTTATACGTCTTGTAACCTATTCTAATAATGTTGAGGTTTTACAACCGAAGAATAGTAGACCTACTGCAAGAAAGGGGGGCCTGGGGGTCTCCCCCGGTGGAATTAGTTTGAAAAAAATAGGCCCAGAATAGTGGAATTTACGCACTTTGAAAGCAGTTATGCTCATATTTTACACATGAAGAATATTACAGCTAAGAAGGGGGGCTCGGGGGCTACCATGGGGAATATTTTTTAAAAGATAGGCCTGAAATAGTTTGTCGGCGAAAAAAATGTGATTTTGCAGACGATAACATATTAAAAAAACTGGAAACAGGGGGACCGGGGTCTCCCCGGGGAATTTTTTTGAATAAATATCTGAACGTTTTTCTGTTTTGGTAAATTTTTGGGGTCCGGACCCCGCTGCCCCCCCCCTGGATACGCCACTGTCCCTACGTTGCCATGCCGGTCGAAACCACTGTTCAGTACAACAGGGTGAAATTTCGTTCATTTCGTACTCCTGGTATGTCGGAAGTCGCTGCATATCAAGAATTCAAACTCGAACCTGTAATCCAGAGGCTACTACTACAACTGATCTTATGTGTTTGGTCGACTTCGATAGCCAGATGGTAACGTGCTTGCACTTCTTGCGTCTTTACACGCCATGCGATCGGAGACGTGTCGTAACTCAACACGGGTACTAACCTACAGAGGCGAGGCGACTGAAGAGGTCAATCGGATACATTCATTAAATTGTATGTATGCGATTAATCTTTATATAAAAAAATAAAAAACTTTCGCATCAATTATAGAACTGTTTACGCAAAAGTAATTGAGTAATTTTGTAATATACTATGAAATGCAGCAATTTTCAGTTTTAAATTCTTCTTTATGACTCTAGAACGGCGAATATCAACTTGATTCGAAAGAGCCCGAACAAATGGTAATGACATACATTGCCATTGATAACGAAATAATGCGCCGAGAAATTTTAAGTGCAGCTCCGAAATTTGGACAACAAGTTGCTAGGCAACGGCAACTGAGGCAAATCCTCGATGTAGCAGAGCAATCGGCGACTTCAATGTAAGAATTTTTGAAGTGTAACTTCTTATGGGAGGGTCTGGATTGTTATACTTTTCGGTGTCTCAAACTGTGGGGAAACTACTGAAATTCGACATCTATATAGGTTCATAAAAATCATATATCAAACCGTTTCTTATTTTGTATTGTGCTGTCGATCGGGGGGAGGGGGGTTAGTATTTGTCAGTTAATGTTTTATCTCACTTACACCTAGGGTGCCTCGTCAACGATCTTAAATAAAATGGAATCGGAAGGAAGACACAGTGGTTTTCTCTTATTCAGAATAAATCATATATCAGTACATTTCTTTTCTGTATTGTGCTGTAAATCGGGGGGAAGGGGGTTACTGTTTAACTGTTGATTTTTTATATCACTTACACATAGGGTGCCGCGTCAACGATCTAAGGTAAAATGGAATCGGAAGACAGTGATTTTTTATTATGCAGAATTTGCATTACGGCTTCTTTCGGATTCCACTTTCCGAAGCCTTCAAGTCCCCTGATAGGTTCAACGCATTCTTTGTCTAACTGGTGACCATCGTAATTAAGGAGGAAGGGTTTCCTAGGGTGCTGGGCACCCATGTTGGATGCCCGAGCCATGGCAGACGTCATTTTTTAACTCAATTCGCTTTAAATATCCTGATCACTACAGTAGGTGGTCCAAGGGTGCGTTCGAAATACGTATGGAAGTGTTATCTTAAAGGTGCGCATCAGGTAGCTGGGATATCAGACAAGTATAGATACATTTATTTATGCTGCAATTCTGCTTACGGTACTTAATACAACGAGATTACATAATTTGATAAGTTTATGGGCAATTACTTAAAAATATTATTTCTTCCTATTGTATTTTTAACATTTTCAGTTAATTTGTACCTATACTAAACTATATTTTGGTCAAATTCGGTACATTTTGCTGGAAACTGTCAAATATCAAGCACAAGAGACCGGTTTGACAAGCATCCGGCCACGTCTGTATATAGAAACCTACTCGTTAGAGTTGAGGCTTTGGAACTCCCTGCTGGATCCAATCAGAAATGAAATTTTTTTAAATAAGTTTAGGAGGGCGTGTCACAATTATTTTATGAGTATGTATGTTGTATAAATGGTGTGGAAATGGTCGCTTTTAGTTTAGTTTTTATTTTAAGTTTTTATTTAAGTTAACATTATGGGTTAATTGGAAGAGTCGGCCGAAAGGCCCAAAATTCGCCCATATGGAAACAATTTTCTTCCTTTCGTTTCGTTAACACTGTCGGACGATCCCAAACGCAGCTTAACATTTAAGGCTCAATTTTTTTTTTTCGGATTTAGGAATGAAGAGCTTGCTGATGTCTCCAAACTTTTCACTGACTTAAGGCTCAACAGAAGTCCCACGATTGCTGCTGAGCATGAGGAATTTATCGCCAATACAAATCGAGCACTGCTGAATCGGAATATGATAAATATTTTGAAAAAAAGGCTCTTCATTGAGGAAAATAAACTAGAACAAGCGTCGAAAGACGTTCTCCACTTGCAGAATCTGTACCAACAGCAAGATATGCTCTTGAGTAAGTTCGTTTTATGTTGTAGGTAACAGTGCTTTATAGTCTCGATAGTTACAATGTGACATTTGGCAAATAAGTTAAGATAAAATAAAAATCACAATTCATGGCTAGTTCAAAATAACACTATTAGATACAATTAAAATTTAACGCCGGTTTTCGACCTCTTCTCAATATGAGATAAAACTAAATGAATGGTCACATCCGTAATAATTGTATATAGGCTATGCTCGTAAGCAATTTAATTTTGACTATCCACTGCTTACATTACTCCTTGCTTACAATACTTACATTTTATGTTTTTGGTTATGAATGGGACCTACGACATAGCCACGACCTTTAGTGGAACATTATGAAATGACAAGAAACTCTATATATTTTTGTAGTGAAAAGGCACTTTTGGGCGAATGTTACCAATCTAGTGCAGGAAGTCTATTACAGTGGTTGTATGCAGGTCACGCTTAACATACACAACCTAATTTTGAAACAATACAAATTCCAGAAGGGGGATAAAGTTTCAGTTTCATTTAAATACTGTGGATGTTATAGATACAAAGTACAACCAATGACTTTGTATATTGTGGAGTAAATGCATGGCGAGAATAAGGTTTTGCTGCGAGGAACCTTTTTATTCCACATTACAACAGAGAAATTACTAAGTAAGTTAGTGCAAGTAAGGGGCTCATTGATAAATTTCATTTTTAATGGTTTTTCTCTTTGTAGAAAATATATTTGGTGAAAGCTACGGCAGCGACAAAGAGAAAAATTTGGAACAGGAGCTTGATACAATGCGTAACTACAGGGATACGTTAGCAAGCGGAGTTTTGCAGTGGAAAGATTGTGCTGATGATGTCATGAACGCCTCAGAATTGGCAGCCCGGGGACTTGATTCGATAAAAAACGTGTAAGTTGTGTTTAAGACATGGACTCATAATCATAAGTTGCCTAAAGCTGCGGAAAAGGGAATGCAAATAAGGCGCCAAGCATTACAACAGATGAAACGGCTTCCTATTGATTCTTCTTTCCGTACCATTACCAACGATGATGGGAGCCCCACTAAAATCCAACTATAGTAATTGATAAGTCTCGGTAAGGATACTTTTCTCGCAATCTATTGGTAAAGGTTAATAGCAATGGTGTAATACTATTTAAAAAAGGCTTAGTTGGACATACATTGCCTGGTGTATTAATTGTCATTAGAGGCTTGACTTACTACTCACTTACTTACTAGCCAACGCCCACCCTTGGCAGGTTAGCCATATGGTGACGCGCTGTCACCCGGAAGATGACGTCTGTTTGGTCTCCCCCGTGGTTCTACCAGGGCTGGGAACTCGGGTTATGCGTTCATTTCGCCTTCGTTCCACAGGGGGCAGATGTTCGAAGCAACGACCCCGAAGCGATGCAGATGTGAAGGAAGGTAGTCGCGGCCGGTGGTGGTTCTGAATACGCAGCAACGCTCACTGCCTTCGGCAGTTTTTTCCTGTGCGTGACTTTCCCCCCGACAATGGGCCCTAATTTTTCGATGACTATGAGGCTCATGCCTCTTGTGACTATTAACACAGCAGGCAATGTAAGTCCAACTAACCATTAGTTAAACATTTCAAGCAATGGTGGGACCGAGCCTAAATATCGATGGATTCGGTCGGGTCCCACGTTCCCTTCGAATCAGTCCACGGGCTGAAACTATGCAGCCTATTTATATTATCCAAACTAATTAACTAAAGATAATTTACTGGACAAGGAAAAGTGATTATTAAACTATTGTGGGACCTGCCGCTGCCTTAGGCGCCCATTCCACCGACCGGCTAGGGCTATTACGTGGTAGCAGACATTCAAGACTTAGGTGGGGTTTCCACCGACCTCGCATTGCAGAATTGACGGAAATGTTTATTTTCCTCTATGCCATAGTTAAAATTGATCAATGATCATACAGTAAAATCACAAACAACCAAACTAAAATTAAAAAATGGCGTCATGGGATATGTTAAGTACAAACATTTTAATAGATTTATATAAAAAGAAAAATTCTAATTTCCGTCAATGTCACTTGCATTCTGCAATGCGAGGTCGGTGGAAACCACCTAAGTCTTGAATGTCTGCTACCACGTCACCGTTTTTGTAAATAGCCCTAGCCGGTCGGTGGAATGGGCACCTTATGCCAATACATTGTCTCTGTGTGTAATAAATCCCCTTAATTATCTTCCAGAAAAATAACTTAATGTACATTTAGTATAACTTAGGTCCAATTAATGTACTGTATAAATTTCTTGCATATAGGGGTCCTGAAAAGAACCTTAAAATGGCCACAGAGGCTCGTGACGCAATACAAGAAGCAGTTTTTCTCATTCAAATATCTCAAGAAACTCTTACATCAGTTCAATTTCCATATTGTACTTCAAGGGAAATATCTGCCATTCTCCAGGTGAAATAATAATAATATAAATATATCAAATGTATTAATACTGTAGGCGATATGGAAATTAAATATTCTATTAAAAAATTTTAAAATATTTTAGTAAGTAAGTTGAATGAAATAGGCCTATATCAATTTTGGATAAAAACTGAAGGCATCGAACATATTATTCGAATCTATTTATGCAAGATGGGTTATCAGAATATGTGTTGGAGAGACACGTGTTTTTTCCGAAATGAATATGAAACATTTCGCACACATGATATTAACAAAAAATTTGCCTGCCCATGTTGGGGATGAGTGACCATAAAAATAAATTCATATGTTGGATGGAAGTAACACTCGGCTTCTGTGGCAAGGTGGTAGCGTGCTTGTACTCATGCGATTCAGTACACACTATGCAATCGGGGACGTGTCGTAACTCAACACAGTTAGTAAGTTACTTGGTGAGGAGACTGAAGTGGTTAATCGGATGCAATCATAGTTTGTATGGGATTAGCCTTTTATATAGTCTATAAAAAAACGTAACACATTTCCACACTCCTTTGAGAAGTCATTCTGCCTCATTCCCAATTGGGATCGATTAGGGTACCAAAAATTAATCGAACATTTTTCTTTTTCAAGGCAGTGGAATATATATTTACTGACATTATGATAGAGGAAAGGTATCAGCATTCAATCCACGTTTATAAAAATTTTCAGCAACGAACGTCAGCTCTTTACAAATGGATTTTGAAGGTAGGCACACCACGTACAATTAGCGGATTTCATGATTTGACGAAAAGGATAGAACTGGACTACGTCGAGGACTCGGGTCGGGTCCCACCAGCGGTTGAAAAGTGTCGAGAAAGAATACTGGGCAGCACTACCTTCTACCAATGCATGGCGGTACCTACCGTGCATTATTTCTTACCGAGTCTTTGTGTTTTTATTTTATAATTACACCATTGCGTTAGGCTTCCGCCATCAGCTTTCTTGCTGCCCAGTACAACACATAATCTGGTGAACCTCTGCTATTGACAAGAGCCGGGCACGTCTTGAGGTGTTTTCCGTCCATCTCCTCCCCGGTGTGATTTTTTTGGTGATTGTGGGAACCTAAAATTAAATGTTTTCCAAGAGGCCTGTGGCTGATCAACCTACACCGGTTGATCCCTTAGATGAAATGTTCCTCTACATTTTCTTATTAGACTTATTTGTAGCACATAGCCGCCACGTTTGAAATACTTCCACCGGACACCTTCATACCTGTCTATAATGCAATTCCAGTTCCACTGGGATCAATCGGTTTTGGTGACTCTTACGCAGTATACATATCAAAAGAACCGGTCCGAGTTTACTCGAACATGCTCTCCAATTTATCAAAATTAGTAGATAGAGAAAATGAGTAATGTCATGGTAAATAATTTTCCTATGGTTAAATTTCCGATATCTCGAGGGGGGGGGGTTGTCCACCTGACGTCACTGGAGGTGAGGGAAATTCTAGATAGGTCAGACCAACACATTACCACACAGCAATACTGGCAGGGCACGCAATGCATTTGAGCGTGAATTTTCTATCATTTTCTCAAAAAAATTTTTTTTTTTTACAAAACCAAATACTTTTCTGGGAAAGCAACCTGTCCGGTTTCGTTACTCAATTTAACACCTAAAACATGCCTGAAGGTAGAAATCATCGATAGAAAGGTTTCACAAAAAAATTATTTTTTAGTCATTTCTCATTAAAATTTAGTTATTTTTATTTTTTTACCCCCAGAAGCAACCTATCAAGGGGCAAGCGACCCCATGCATTTCGTTAATATTAATAACGACTACAATATATGTGAATTTAAAAGAAATCGTTGGAGCCATTTTTGAGAAATAATTTTTTTAGACGTTTTTTTGGAGTTTTTTGAGAATAAACCCCCCCCCCCCCAAATTAAGTTAGCCCCAAATAAAAAAAAAATTGTTCCGCGGTATGTTTTTTGTGAACCAACATGCCGAATTTCATCAAGATCGACCGAGTAATTTGCCTGGAAATCGACGCACAGACAGACAGTCAGACAGAACGACAGATCAGACAGACAGATAGACATTTCGTAAAAACCACTTTTTTGGGTTCCTGGGACCTCAAAACTTGTAAATCCTTTTGAAATCTCGGGATCGAAAATTTCGACCGTCACAAAGCTTTCCTTATACTACGTATAAATTGGAAAGCAATTAAGAGGAACATAACTTTTAAGGGATGTGACCTAGTTCTTAGCTCTACAATCAATATTTCTAGTGAAATGTGATTTCGCACATCTATATGGACATTACACTCCAGTTGTCTTGACTTATAATGTATCAGAATCAGAATAAATTATATTGATCAGTGAAAGAACAATACAATACAAAAAAGTTTCTTAAGATAAAATGTATGCAATTACCTAACTTTGGTTCTTTGGTTTCAGACGGTCAATGGCAGTTTACAAAGGGACTTGTCAGAATTAGACGAGAAGGTGGTGGCTACTGTGCAATTATTACGTGACGAACGTTTGGGGTTAATTTGTAGGAAGCTAAAGTTAGACCCCAAAACTATTATCGTTGAGCCCATATCAAATCCTGCAGCCATGAGTCCAGAACCGACATCTGTTTATCAGAAACCTATGCGACCTGAATCAAGGTACGTTACTACGTTATCACTTATCAAGAAACAAAAGATTACATCATCTATATAGATTAAATCATGAAGAAGAAGCGGAACACACAAAGTACATTCGATACCCATTGAATATATAACACTGTGTTATTTATACAATGCCCACACCTACTTCACTTCCTTTTGGGAAGCGCGGTATCTACGTGTCTACGATTGCCATGATGATCGCCAATCTGGGATAGAAGAAGCATTCGAAAAAGAAGGAGAAAAATTCCTCTGTTCTTACAGATTTATCTATTGGTTGTATTTAGAGGGTATACTTCATACACGGCCCACATCTTTTTCCATGCGTTTGTCTGTCCACGCGGACAACTGCAGCAATTTTACTTCTTTTTGTTGGCAAAAAAAGTTTGAACAACCAGGATTTTAGAAGGTGGGCTCAGAAAACTTCGTGAAGTTTTAATTGAGATTATTTCGCATTTCGCGATAGTAGAGTTAAAACTTAAAAAAAAACGTAGGTTGGCGCGTCCAGTCCGGGGGGATTTTTGGCCGCTGCCACTACACCACGCCACCTCGGACGATCCTCCGCCGCTCGCTTCCAGTCTCGGGTGATAGAAGAGTTATCACTGTGAAATTAGTAAGAATAAAGTTAGTTTTTCTATATTGTGTCGGTCTATCAATAACAACGATTGGCCATAGTTTTGGAACATGATTTGTAACAAAGTTGGAAGACCAGGGGAAAATAGTTCAGTATTAGGTTACACTGTAGTCAATCTGTTGGTGAGGGTTGGGTATAAAAATGTAGAGGAACACTTCTTCCTACTAATTCCTTAGTGATAGTTCTGCACAGTACAATTGTGGAATTTGACTTTTTGCGAAAAGCGGATGCATACTAACGTATGCGGAACTGCGGATATCTATCTGTTAAAAGAGAGTTGTATGCTGTTTTAGGTACATCCAGCAACATCGCTATGGAGACGTGATTACGCCACAGAAGATCGAGCCTGTTAATCTTGGGCCAAGAGATACCATTTTTACAGACCCAAATTTACAAAGAGAATTTGAGTCAAAAATGGCGGCCAGACGCAGTGCAATGTGGCCCAGTCGTCGGATCGAAGAATTGCGAGAACTCACAACGAATAATAATAATAATAATTAATTTACAAAGATGATGAAGTTAGATGATGAAATAGGAGGATCCCGTCTAATGGACCGTGGTAGATTTGAAAGGGTACTTGGGAACGATTCGTCTACAGCTGCGGTCGACATCTTCAGATTTTCATGATTGGATCTTGGAGGGCTAGTAGAAACTGAAGCAGTGCCACTGATGCTGTTGATGGAACCTTTGCAAATATACTTCGATATCTACCACGCCATGGATTCTCCTGTCCCATCAAATATTAATTTGAACTCACGTAGGCAGTGTTTTTTGCATGAAAATATACCTTTCGGCGTGCTTTCTGATAACATGTTTATACATTTCCTCTATTTGGCTTCATGTAGCCGATCTGAGGCATGGCACCGGTGTGATCTAGAGTTGAGATAACCGCGAGAACCGTAAATTTAGGTTAGATAAAAACCCACTGGGCCTTTATTTTTAAAATTGTTTTCTTTATATGATTTTTACGGTTTGCTATGATAATCGTAAAAAGTTTCTGTTAACACAGAATTGGACACTCTGCTATCATAAAGAACCGGTCCGAGTTTACTCGAACATGCTTTCCAATTTATCAAAATTAGTACACAGAGAAAATGAGTAATTTCATGGTAAATAATTTTCCTATAATTAAATTTCCGATATCTCAAGGGGGGGGGGGGGGGGTGTCCACCTGACGTCATTGGAGGTGAGGTAAATTCTAGATAGGTCAGACCAACACATTACCACACAGCAATACTGGCAGGGCACGCAATGCATTTGAGAGTGAATTTTCAATCATTTTTTTTTAACAAAACCAAATACTTTTCTGGGAAACCAACCTGTCCGGTTTCGTTACTCAATTTAACACCTAAAACATACCTGAAAGTAGAAATCATCGATTGAAAGGTTTCGCAGAAAAATTATTTTTTAGTCATTTTTCATGAAAATTTAGTTATTTTTATTTTTTTACCCCCAGAAGCAAAGTATCAAGGGGCAAGCGACCCCACGCATTTTATCAACATTAATAACAACTACAATATAAGTGAATTGAAAAGAAATAGTTGGAGCCGTTTTTGTGAAATAATTTTTTTAGACGTTTTTTTGTGGAGTTTTTTTGAGAATAACCCCCCCCCCCCCAATTGAGTTAGCCCCAAATTAAAAAAATGGTCCCGAGGTATGATTTTTGTAAACCTACATGCAAAATTTCATCAAAATCGACCGAGTAGTTTGCCCGGAAATCGACGCACAGACAGACAGACAGAGCGACAGACAGACATTTCGTAAAAACCTCTTTTTTGGGTTCCTGGGACCTCAAATCGTGTAAATCCGTGGAAAACTCGGAATCGAAAATTCGGACCATCACAGAGCTTTCCTTATACTACGTATAAATCGGAAAGCAAAAACTTGATTAAAAGTTAGACCATGGTATTAAAATCAGCTTCTGCAAATTATCGGGCAGTTTCGAATTTTTGGCTTATAATAGGTACACATAATTTAGAAAAATACACGAATTATTATTATTACTTATACCTCGGATTAAATAGAATACCTGCAAGTTATGCCATTCCAACCTATGTTGGGCTCCATTCCTCAAAAATACCATTAATGGTTCCCCATGCAGCAGTCAATAAAGTTTCCCAATAAACTTGTAATCATTAACCTAACAATTATAAGATGGTGCAGATGTTGAAGTTAAAAACTCGAAATACATGAGTCTTCATATGATTCAAACAATTTCACTTTAAGGTGGCGACTTTATTATTATTATTTGAGTAAGGCACTGAATCAACTTACAGTGTCAGGAGAAAAGAGACTCATTATAAAATAAGGCGTTTGTTGGGAGTGTACTTGCTGCATCGGATACTTTACGAGTTGTGATAGCTAGAAACGTTCTGTAGTGGACTAGCGGGTAGTTGCGAGCTTACACTCTATCAATCAATCAATCAAAATTTATTTCCAAAATAAAATTTTTAGTTTTTTGTCACCTCCCTATGGTAATATTAGATAATTTTTTCTTTTCCTATTTATACGTTTAGTATAAGGAAAGTTTTGTGATGGTTGAAATGTTCAATTCCAAGATTTCAACGAATTTACACGATTGAGGTCCAAGGAACCAAAAAAAGTAATTTTTACGAAATGTCTGTTCGTCGATTTGTGGGTAAAATATTTTAATTTTGATACAATTCGGCACGTAGGTCTCATCATAATCATATCTTTTTTATCATTATTTTTTTTTTGGCTGACTCAAAAAATTACCCTACAAAGCTCCAAAAAACACGATTAATTTTTTGTCTAAAAAAAGACGGCAACGATTTTTTTAAATTCACATGTGACCTATTGTAGTAAAGTGCAGACATTGCACAGACTTGCGCTATATGGGCTGACGAAGGCTAGTTTTAACAATTTTGAATACTTTGCTCACCACAAATCAGGCTTATGGTTCGGATTTAAAATCTGTACGTAAAACTTGTTATTAAGCGTCGTTTTTATTTAATTCAATTAGTGCTCCTAACATTTTAATTGTTAGATGGGCTTTTTACTTTTTATGGCAGTCTAGGGTTAGCATGAAAACAATACTTTATAGTCTTATTGTTCGCCTTTTGCTTACTTTCAATAAAGTCGTTTTTCATTTCAGTTTCACTCCCAGATTTACCAAATGCAGGAACAATCAGAGGCAGGCGTCACATTTTGAACGAAAACTGACTGTAAATTATTATTATTATTTAATATTAAGTAATATCAACCTGTCATGTTACATGATAGTTCAAAACCAATGCGTAAGAACTAGTTTCTCTCTCCTCCATGCTCGCAACAGCGTGGATTCACTCCAAGAAAAATTCCCAACAAAGGTGCTCCGTTTTAAAATATTTTTGAGCAGGTAACATGTAACAGGGAACAATACAATACAAATTACAAAACAGCTTCTGCGAAAAATTCCTAATGGCAACCCGTGTCATAGGTGAATGCAGTCAGATTACATGGCACAAGGAAACTATGTTTACATTTTCTCATCAGTCACGTAGTTTCAATATTCTAATTTACTAAGAAAATTTAGAGGCCTTACCTCAATTTTTAATTCATATGATAATACTATGTCGTTGAACTATAGGCTCATACCTAGGTTAGCCATATGTTCTGCTACCAAAGTTTACTACACTCCATTGGAAAACGTTTAAATTTAATGTTTTATGCTTATATTGTCTGTCTATTGTTATTAATCTATGAAATTTTTATACCACAAATCCAAAAAAAATCAGTTATGGGGAACTAGAGAGAACAGGGTTACGGTAGTGACTAATAATATTATTATAGTAATTAATATTTACTCCCGTTATGATAATAATAGTAAAAGAGCGATCTTAAAGCTCTCCGATTGTTGGTTCGTGTATGTTTGTTTATCGTACTGTAGGGTACAGACACAATGAGACATTAAGAATTGAACACAAACCAAAATCCGGTCAACATCGCTCAGCTATAACCCCAAATGTTATAATGGCGGAATGTATTCGACGGAAACCAGGACACAATGGGACTGTAATGGCTAGTGAAATCAAGATATTGAAGAGATCCAAAAGCCATCCATTATGGATGGATGGGCTTCCAGAGTGGAACCTTGGAAACCTAGGTAACCCTAAACAGTAAATTTTCACTACTAATGTAGTGCTAAAAACTAAGTAAACTAGTAATGATAGTCCTTAAAACTAATTTTTAAAACAAAATTTGAACTCATTTGTAGTCAGATGTTTCCTCCTACTCATAAAATTTCAGGTTCTGCTCGAAAAACGCAATTACAACCTGGGGACAGTGTATCTTCGCTTGCTCGGCTGAGATCAGATCCGCTTCATCCACATTCTTCCACTTGAGCATAAACATAAGTTCACCAGTCACATCCGTTGCACCGACAATTTTTTCCGGCTCTAAGCCGCAGTCAAATCCTCTGGCCTTTTTTGCAAATGCTGTAAAAATGTAAAAATAAATAAAATCAGGCATTCTTATATGATGGGTCTGATCTAGGGGGGGGGGGCACGGTTATATTATACTGCAAGTGCTGAAAACAAAGAAATTAAATTGTATACTTAAAAAAAAAAAATGAAAAAAAATAATAAAACTGCTCCAACGATTTTTTTAAATTCAAAGATATTATAGTCTTTATTATTAATTTCAATAAAACCCAATAGGTCGCAAGCCCCTTGACAGTTTGGCTCTGGGGGCAAAATAAATCAATTAAATCAATGACTAAAAAATAATTTTTGTGTGGAACCTATGTGTCGACCAAGCACGTAGCCAGGATTTTATTTCGGGGGGGCTAACTACCAGGCGGTCGGGGGGGGGGGGGGGGGGTTATCGAATACCCCCAGTAAAATGGCGGATCCGCCCCCCCCCCCGGAAATTTTTAAGAATTTACATGCAAAAACACACAGTTGTAGTCAGAGGCGGTCCCAGACCTCATAAAAGGGGGAGGCACTTGTCAGTAGCGTAACGATAGGTTTTCGAAGGGGGTGGTGTACAATTTGACGCCCCTCCACTCATTTCTATAAAAGTGTATAAAATGGGGAAAGCCGTTCTCATGGACGTACGCAGCCTTTACATTAATGACGTTAGTGTCCTTTGCGCATGAGCCAGAGCGTTCGGAGGATGTGAAGGGGGGCCCAGGGTCCCGCCACCACGGGTACAATTTTCGAAAATTAGGGCTGAAATATTGGGATTTTCAGAGCAATAAGGGTTCTATATTACAAGGAATTAATCAAATTGTGCACAAGGGGGCCGTATTTTTTACGCATTTTGAGTGCAGTTAGCACTTGGATTTTTGAGGCAAAGAATATAACTGCCTTCCAAAAGGGGGGGGGGGGGGGAATTGCCCGCAGTGCCGGTCGCTGCGTCCGCCTCTAGTTTTAGTGTTTTTAGAGGGAGGAAAAAATTACAGGTGAAACATTCAACTGAACAATGCAATTTAAGGATAAAAAGTGTGATCTCTTCCAAACACAGAATATTGGATGTAAAAATCACTTTTATCAATAAATCAGCTCCATAATAATATATACAAAAAACTAATTTCACTCATTCACAATAGTTATCTCTTTTTTTACATTTCGGGGGGGGGGGGAGGGGGTCTTCAGCCCCCAAAGCCCCCTCCCTGGTGTCGACATTTCCTAACTTCAGGTATGTTTTAGGTGTTAAATAGAGTAACAAACCCGAACAAGTTGTTTTGGTTAAAAACTTTTTTTTTTGAAGAAATTATATATGATAAATTCATCAACTCATTGTGTGCCATATTGCACTGGCATTATGGTTGTGTTGTATTATATTGGTCTACCCTATATGAACGAACAATTCAAAACTTTGGGATAGGGGAACACGAAGCAACCAAAATTTAAAACTATGGCAATTATTTACCTTGGAACTATTACAGTACCTATCCTAATTGATAAATAGGAAAGTATGTACCGCCTCAATCGTACAGGTTCTTTATTTATGGATCTAGAGCTAGGCAGGGGGCCACAGCTCGAGCAATATTTTTTGTAGGAACTCGTTGCAATAGCGAAAGTGAACAATCTGAACAAGGCGCATTCTGCTGCTGCTGCTATGTTCGATGGTTTCAATGACTCTGTACATGTTAGAGACTACCATCAGAACGTGCAAAGCATGATAGGTAATTGATATGGCAAGTCAGTTTGACGGTTGTTGAAAGAAGGAATGAATTGTCTTTATTTTCCATACGTGCGAATTTTGTGATCTTTGTGAGTGACTAGACTACGGATACAAATTATACCCAGATTATGGCGAATTTCAGCCGTTCAGAGGCTACCACAGCTGCCAACTAAAATTGAGATTTGCCTACTTCCACAATGTACCATACCCCAAAGCGATCGCCTGTGGATATGAATTGTTAGGCAAATGTTTACATCCTTAGAATAGACAATTCAGCCCTTAAATGCGCCATATCTTAACAATCATGATTGTTGAACACTATTTTTACATCTGAAGAATAATTTGTTGTAAACCTTTTTCACTTGTTTGGGAAGGCCGAGATCCAACGTTATAAAACACTGAATGTCTTACGTTAACTTTTATATTCCCTTTTCAGAAAGGCCACTTGTCAATTTTCTAACAATAATTTATTTCATAGTCCATTTTTAATTCTCGCATGTTAAAATTGATCAATGCTCATTGAGTGAAAACATGCATTCCAAACAATAACGAATTAAAAATTAAAATTGCTTCTTATGACGTGACAAGAACGACAATGTTAATTAATTTCAACGAATACTTTCATATTTCATAGTGATGGTCATGCAGATTATGAAAGTAAAAAGTAACGGTGGTGGGCATTTTTAAAGAACTGGAAGAAACTGAAGAAAAAAATTGGTCATTGCATAACTTTTCTATTGAAATAAAACAATCGCAATAAGGCAACTCTGTTTGAGGTATATTCGTAAAAATAACGCCCAACCTTAACTTTGTGAGAGGCATAGAGTATCACATTTTATTTAATCTCATTCATTTTACGACGAATATCATTTGGCTTTGTTGATCATATGAATTATAATGAAGTAGACCTTAAGCTTAATAGCTTTTATTGGACTATTAGCCAATCATTTGGGTGTAGATTATAAACTAAAGGTCAAAGGTTCAGTTTAGCTACCCCGGCTGCGTATATAGAGCTCGACTGTTTTGGCGTTAGCCTCACGAGATATGAAAGTGATGGGGCTTTGGGAAGGGCATATACATGGGGGAGAAGCTAAAAGCAAGCATAAAAGTGATCTAATTTCCATAAGCTTACCTTAATTATTGATTATTTTAAAATAAAAGTGAACAAATTATGAAGGCAACACAAGCGGAAGAATACTACACAATTACAATATTTACATTGTGTTGTCTGCAATTTTTGGAGCTTTTTATCAGGTAGCCATTTCGTCCGTGCCTGTCCAATCATATCATTGGAATATGGCGCCATTTCTAAAATTTAAACTATAAAACAAAACTCAAAAGGTTTATTTTGAATAAGTTAGCAACCTCTTGTTCCTTCCATGCATGAAAGGAAATGAGTAATTAAATTTGAAGATAATGCCTATTCAAGGATAATTGAGAATAGATTTGCCTTAGTTTGGGACATTTACCTTCCATTTAGACAAATGGCTGCGAACAGAAGTTACTAACAAACCTGAATTAACTACTTACTAACTACCTCTTATAGCATACTCATACAACTAACCTGAATTGATTAACTACTACGAACCAATAATTATTTACCTAACTATTGTATTGCGACTGAATTACAACTGAATATCCAAAAGCGAAACCGCACACGGGCTGACTGAAGCCTTGCGGTATATCATTTTATTGTGAAAATGTATTGTATATTTGTAAAATTGTAATTGGAAAGCCCAATATAATATAATACGATATAATATAAATGGAAGGAAAATCAGCCAGATAATGCCTATTTAAGAATAATTCGAAATAGATTTACCTTCCATGCATGGAAGGAAAATGGGTCATTGGAAGATAATGCCTATTCAATAATAATTCAAAACATTTCTGCCTTACTTTGGGAAATTTACTTTCTATGCGGCCTATATCCATTATTATATAAATGAATGATAATCAAATTTTTGTTATTTATTGAAAATAATAAAAGTTAATGGGCCCCAAAAACCAGGCACGCATACTAAAGACCCAAGACATTATAAAGATACATTTGTAAACAAAAACATCACCGCACTCCAACTTTCAATATTAAAAAAAGTACACTTTTGATTTTATGTAACTCAAAAACTATTCTTCACCGACCTTTAATTTTTTCCACAAAAGAGCTTCTTTTTAAGTCTCTCATTTCTAGTAAATAGAAACAACCAACGGCCTTACCATGTTGATTCCATTAGAGCAGAGCATGTTTCAAACTGCGGCAACTTGGTAGTGTGCACAGCGTTGGCAGGGGAACATGGTGGGACATGATAACGCGCTTAGGCACTATAAATCGAGTCCTGGTCACCTCCGATTTAATCGTGTGACTTTACCATGTTCCCCAAGTGGTTCGGAATCCACTATAATCAGGAGGTCCACCCTGTTAGTCAACTCCCCTTTCCCCGAGGTGAAAGAGTCTGCCCTTAGGGTGCCTCAAGTTAACAAACAGACTCACTCCCCCCGCCAGGCTAACAGGGTTGCTTAAAGCAGAAATGCTGAATGCAGGCGTTAGAAACTAACTAACTAGTAAATAGAAAAACACAATGAAGCTAGTCTACTATGGGCTCTTTGAGTCGCATCTAAGGTATGCAATATCAAGTTGGGGGAACTCGACTGACGCAACCAGAGCTTTTATAATACAAAAGAGGGCAATACGAACTATGGGAGGAGTTAGAGACCAGACAGTCTCTTGTAGGCCGCTATTTAAAAACCTGGAAATCCTAACCTTACCGGCTCTCTGTATACTGGAGGCTATTAAATTTGCCACGTTAAGTCCGAACTTCAGGCAGAGAGACATACACCCCCATTACACAAGAAACAGGGATCAAATAAGTAGGGAGCCATGCCGTCTTACGTTAACGCTAAATTTTCCCGAAGTAATGGGGGCCAGACTTTATAACTGTTTACCGCCTAGCATGAGAGCCTTGGAAGGCAAAGCTTTCAGAAATGCGCTCAGAAAGCAACTGTTGGATACTTGTCCGTACTCAGTAGGAGAATTTTTTTGAGAGGCAAGCCTGGCTAAAATATTAATAATATTAACTTACTAACCCACTAACTTGCCAACTAATTGTGTTCTTTTTTGCTTGATTGTTTGTTTATGTTAGGTGCATCCTACTTGACGAAGCCTAAAATTGGGATTATTCGCCTATATCTCAGCTAACAATGGCTAACCTGTTTTGAACTTTGAACTAAGGAATCGACAGGTAATGAAATTTTACGATTTTATTAGGGGTAGCTAAACTGAACCTTTACCAACTACAGTTGTTTTAAATGCAAAAATATTAATGGTGGGAAATAATGCTCTACCTAGCCAAACAATCACATCAAGAATTCCCACTGCGTTAATCACTATAATTGGGACTGGAGGCTCAATCAAAGGTGTACAGCAGGAAACACACAATATAATACTTATGATGTTTCCGTCAATTAATGATGAGAAATTAACAAGTGGAATAATAGCCGCGTTACTAAATTGAATCAATATTTACCCAAAAGTTTGTTCTTCCTGGCTATACGGTTGGTAGTTTTCTTCGGGAACTCAGCTGCTTTCTTAGCCATTTCGTTTTTCCTCTGAATCTCCTCAAATTCTGCAATAAGTTCTGGGCAGTCAATGTTATCCTCAACCTCCCATGTGTTCTCGTCATCAGAGTAACCCATCCATTTTAAGTAATATTCCACTACTCCACGCCTTACTCGTTTATTTACGATTTTTTCAACTGGATACTCCTGCTCATCCACCCATCCGCTTCCATCATCAGTAATGACGGGAATATATTTGGCATAGCTTGTTGATGGTTTATTATAAGTCATTGTGACCAGTTGATCAATAAACGGAATTCACAACTTCCTCACCAAAACGCTCCTCAAATTAACTTGAAACGCGGTAGTTAGACCAAATGTTAATTCTTGTTATTTTTTATTTATGAAATTGCGTTAAATCCGAAGAGAGATGTTAAATAATTAACGCGTCACAGACCGTTTTGAGGATTTTACCGGATAAACAATCAAAATGGCGAATTGGCGAACGCGTATAGAAAGTGGCAATAGACAAATCGAGTAATTCCAGAACATGTGACCGCGGCTTCCGTTCTGATTGGTTGGATATCCAATGGCGCCATTGGTTGGCACTGCTCCATGTGTTTCCATAGGGTTTGGCTTATAATGGTTTATATGTAGATCCAGAAGATCAATGGGTTTGGCTGACTTGTTCTTCTTTTCGTGTTTTTAATTAAATTTTGAAACGAATATGGACTTATGTTCGTACGGAAGTAAGTAAGCGGTAAACGTAAAGGCAAGATACATAAAAAAAATGAGATTTTCGGCTTTGGATGGGACTGAAAACCGGGATGTTTGATCGTCTGCTGCCACAAGCAGACAAGCTATAGCTATGAGGTTCTGTAGGGACAGTTTTGGTCACTAGGTTCGCTGGCGACAAACCGACATCAATATTATTCAAAATGGCCCCCGTTTGCATGTGTAAACTAAGCTCTTAGCATCTAATTAATTCTTTAAATATTTTTTATAATATTTTTACTATGCCTCGACCTTATTTCGCTGCATATAATTTAATATATATATATTCTCCATGATTTATAGCCTAGAAAAATATCACTTAAAAATAATACATAAATAAATTTTTTTTTTAAATGACGTCACAAATGAACCTCAATCCTTTCTCATGGAGCCAGTCCAGCCAGTGCCCAGTTGCATTTTGATTCGTTATTTATAAGGCACTATCATTGAACTATATATGTATATCAATGGGCACTATATACCCGGTTATTGTCATCCGCCATTTTGTATCCTCTAATTCCTATGTGGTAAGTATTGTAAGAAAGTAAAAGATTGAAAATAACGAAAACACTTTATAGTATTTTTTTATTAAACACTTCCCTAATTGGTAGAACATTTTTTTTAAAAATAATAACAAATAAATAACGATAAATTTCTAAAAATAAATCGGTAAACACCCAATGCTTTGCTTAGGTGCCCATTCCATTGACCGGCTAGGGCTATTTCCAAAACGGTGACGTGGTAACAGACACTCAAGACTTAGGTGGCGTTTCCACCGACCTCGCATTGCAGAATTGACGGAAATGTTTATTTTCCTCTATGCCATAGTTAAAATTCATCAATGATCATACAATAAAATCGCAAACAAACTAAAATTAAAAAATGGCTTCATGGGATATGTGAATTACAAACATTTTAATAGATTTCTATAAAAAGAAAAACAAACATTTCCGTCAATGTCACTTGCAATCTGCAATGCGAGGTCGGTGGAGACGCTACCTAAGTCTTGAGTGTCTGCTACCACGTCACCGTTTTGGAAATAGCCCTAGCCCGTCAATGGAATGGGCGCCATTGAATATATATATATATACAGTATATCAATGATGGGCGCCTTACAGACCAGACTTAATATGGATACAACATGGCGGATGACAATACCTGTCTAATATAGAGTCCTAGTTGGCTAGTTATTTATATATTTTATTTCTAAAATGGTTATTTGCTGTGTTGACTGTTGTGGGCTGCAGTGCAACTAGTGCAAGACGTGATAGAGGATGGATTCGTTCTTTTTATACCTACCAATAATTATTAAGCAAGGGACGCCGCAAATTAATGAATTATCCCAAATGAGAAGGGCTGCCTGGTTAGCCGCTATTAAACGGGATGATTTTACGGAGTCAAAGGCAAAATATGAAAGAGTGTGTGCTCTACATTTTGTATCAGGTAATTTATTCATTAGTTCATGAATTTCCACAATAATAATCATAAAGAATCGCCTGTTAGGAAGCGAAATGTTGGCGTACCGCTACTAATGTATAAAGGTAAATCGTTCGACCTATTGGGTGTGTGTGTGTAGTTAGGAACGTTCTTATACTAAATTCTATGTACGTAAGTACTTTTAACATTTTATTTTGTTTGCATACTTCAGGCAAAGGCGGATTTATAGAAAATCTTAACATAGGAATAACCCTAACCTTACGCGGGATACGATAATGGTCTTATGGATACTGTTATTCTCTGTTCGGTGTCCTACTATATCTACAGTAGACCTATGTATGCACAGAATACTATAATATATATTTATGTATGTATCAATTACTTATTCATGTAAAGGTACGTAAGTCTTTTGTTATTTTTCAAGGCAAACCTAGTGCATTAGAGGATTATACTAATCCAGATTGGAAGCCATAAAAAAGGGATACGCGCCAATGCCGGTAGGACCTTCTCAAGCAAAACTTGACAGACGTGAAAGGGCTGTAAAAAGACGTGCCCCTGTTCCAATTTTGGTGTCATCTATAGCTAATCAAGTAAGTGTTTTTTCTGCATCTGGTAGGCTACCTTGTCAATTTTCTGCTTAAATATATAGTCATGGAAACACCAGATTTGCCTGCGTCTGCCTTGCTCATCTTGCACCATCAAAGCATCAAAGCATTGGTGGGCATGCGTGCCACCAGTAAAGAGTGTCTAAAGTGCAGCTGCCCTTTTTTTGCCCTTTTGGGTTCTAAAGTGTTTTTGCGTGTGTTTTCTGAGTTCTGACCTACACTTTGCTTGTGGGAGTGTTATCCATTCCTTTTGGTGACGTTATACCCTTAAAGTGATATCTATGTTGGGAATTTTGAACTTTGAAACTACTCTAAATTGGAATGTTGTTTTGTTTTTAGTTGTTTGTTGTTGGAAAAAAGTAAAAACTGTCAAAATATAAAAAAGCTACGAAATTTTTTTTACAGTGACAAGACATCTTGCAAAATGGAAAAGTTAAAAGCAGAACGAAAGGGAATACGTTCTAGTTTTACAAAAGCGTACAACAAACTGAATACGTTACTTGAAGACGGTGGGAGAAGCTATGAAATTAAAAGTCAAATCCAAGGTTTGAATGCTAAAATGGAAAAGATGTTCCTTTTACACAATGAAATTATGAATAGTTTGGAAACCGGAGAAGCCGGGGATTATGAGTATGAAACTGAACTACAAGAGGAATACCGCGACAAACTACTCGAAATGAATTGTCGGTATGAAGAATATATTAAGAAAAATGAAAAGATTATTGAAGAGGCTGAATTCGGGCAAGGGGATGGAGAAGAATACAATGAGGCGAAGGGAAGAGAGAAGCCTGGGAAATGTGGAGGCTACAAGCTGCCGAAGCTGGAGTTACAATCATTTGATCTTTCCCCTCAAAACTGGCTGCCTTTTTGGTCGCAGTATAGAAGAATTTACGAGGATAAGAATTTAAGTGTAAACGATAAGTATCAATATCTTTTAATGTCCTTGGATGATAATTCTAAAGCAAAGACAATGATTTCTATATATCCCACAAATAGGCTACTGACCATTTTGAAAAAATCTCGAGTCGAAAATTTTGACAAAGCTTTCACAAAGCTTTCACAAAGCTTTCTTTATATTTACTACGTAGAAATTGGAAAGCAAAAATGTAGTACGGTAATACATTTTCATCGTTTACCTAATTAATTTTTGATTGTTTCAACCTATATTTTATCTCCATGTCTTGTGTGTACCGGGTGGAAGTGGTTAAGCAAATCCGGGCATATTTGAAAGATCAGACTGCAAATTCTTCATTATTATAATTATACCATCTCCATTTTTTGCCCATCAATCTACTAACAATGCTAACTTTTAATTGTTTTGGTTATTAGGGTGGCATTTCAACATCTTGTAAAGTAACCTAAGCGAGATAAGTATGTGCAGGACAAACCACCCCTAGGAAGCTAATCCACATAACTTAGTGCTAAAGCATTTGCAATCGAAAAAAGAAAAGAAAAATATACCTCCTAGCACTACAATGCACTGCCCAGCATAATGTACACATCCCTATTGCTTTTTTCTTTGTATAAAATTGACGAATTATAAGACTTTCACCATTCAAACATTGTGATGATTATTGATTACGGTACCGTATTATAAAGCGAAAACCTATTGAAAATATATTATAACCAAGAATATCGTAGGTTCAGAGTCTCTTTGAACAAAAAATAATAATGTATTAGTATTCAAGTATACCGTACCTAATCTAGTATTATCAGACTATTACATTTTCGAGTAAGAAACTGTACGTAGGCCTATTTAGGCATAACTCTTGGATTGTTCAAAAATTACAATCTAAATTGAATAAAACAATAAACATACAAAGAAATTGTATTGTTTCACATTAATTACTCTGCCAATAAAATATTCATACGCTACTCAACATCAGTAGGTACAGAAAAAACATATGGTTATGTAAGGCTTACATACTTTACGTAGGCAAGTATGACTTCAAAATTTCTATTCACAATACCTCATTCAAAAATTCTACCTCATTGGCAATGATAAAAGATATTCTAGTTCATAGCCTCCTTGAGCAATAAATATCAGTGGCGGCGCTACAGGGGTGCCCGAGGGGGCCTGGCCCCCCCAAAAGTTTCTCCGGCCCCTCCGGGCCCCCCCCCACTTTTGAGATATTTTACATGTTGCTAAATTGCAGAATTAGTGAACGGTATACCTACTCCCAATTAAAAATGTTTTGTTTTTTCATTGCCCCCCCCCCCCGGATAGAAGTCATGCCTCCCCCCCCCCCGCCTTAAAATTTCTAGCGCCACCACTGATAAATAATAATACAAATATTCATGTAAGCTATTCTTGTATGAAACTACGTATAGCCTAATGCTTGCGGGATTGGTCAAAAATTACAATTTATATACATGCAACATTAAAAATAAAAAGAGATATTCATAATTATATCTGTACATAATTACTAGGGAAGCGTCAATAAATTACTAGGCCTACGCTAATTATAAGTGAAAAGTGGAAGAATTCCTGCAAATATTTGGTTATTCACGAGAGTTCAATTTTCTACAACAAAAATTTGACAAGCATGACTACATGGGCTCAGAACGTTAGAAGACACGAGAATCAGATCTGAGGATGAACTTCCATGCAAACTTTCAATAGCTGTGGTTGGCATCTTCATTGTCCAAATGCAACGAAAAAAACAACAAAAAAACAATGTCTGAGGTTTCTACAAACTCTAATGGATACCGTCATAGGGATAAATGCTGCTGTTGGACATATTGCTAACTTCAGCATCTCAAATAGAGCAGTGGTCATGGAAGTGGATCTCTTCTTAAACCCTTTACGGTTTGTCGTGCAACGACGTTTTTTATTCATTTTATTCGACAGCCGCGCGTATTTCTTTATCCTCTAGATTAATTTATGTACCCATTTATTTATTAATTAGACTGTGCAGAAAACTTCGTCTTCCTTTAAGAAAAATTTACAAACTTTGGTTCAAAGTCCAGTTCTCAACCAACTGGGCTCTACGACAGCGTTGAAACTGCCTATTGGGGAGCATGCGCAGTGAGAGTCAGAATTTTCTATTTTTCTTAATTTGTTAAAAATAATTTTTTTAAGATAGCCATCGTGAAAAGTCTATGTGTATAGGCTTAAAAATCTATAACTCAGGTACTAAGATAGAGGTGCATATATAGTACAGCAGTAGCTCACACAATGCATTCTACTGCATATCTTCCTATACCTACCGTAGGTTTGTGTAAGCCTGATTCATGAATAGTTTAAAAAATTGGGCGTACCGGTATGCGTACCTTGTCCAGGGCCTCCAAATTTATATAGTTTCGAAATTCGCCACTGAAAATATTGATCGAAGATCATTTCAATGAAATATATATGACGCTCAGCTGAATTGAATTGTACAGTGTGAAAATATTTGTTTGTTTGTTTTAAGTCACGTAAATAGAACCAACAACTTTTAAATATTTTAATTGAATGACAAGAATGTTTTTAATATCTAATATAAAAAGCCGGCTGTCAAGGTCGGAGTCAAAAATACTAATGCTCGTTAGTCGTTAAGATGACCTTGCCTCACAAGTTGTAGTTAAGACTCATCTACGGTAGGCCCACGAAGCTTCTACCACGCTTTTGTACATTAGTTATCTTTGAGCCTTTACCTGGGTACGTTAGTGCCAGTTATCCGCATTGAACATAAGGTACTCTTTTAATTGCTTATTTTTGAGAGTTTATTAACATTTCTTCAAGTAGGCTATTTGTATTTGCAGTATTTGGTTCTCGGAGGCTTGAAAAGGATCATTCCTCGTTTTTTTGGCAAAAAGATGGACGCCTTGCACCCTATGCTACTGCATTCATTCAATGGCCTCAATGACCTTACATGATTGAGGCTTGCCAAAAACATGCCAGATAGCAAACACTTGCTGATAGGAGTTGGCAATTGTGTAATATGACATCTGTTGGGTGGCGACGTAGCACAGTAAATATACCGATTGGCAATACATAATTCATTCATTCGTAGCAAAACAAAATTAGTGTACTTAGTTCAGCTACCTAGTGCACTCATGCCAACCAATGTGGAGGCCCCCTAATTACTATTTGTTAATTTATTTAAAAAATCAAAACAATTCTTCTAAAATCATTTTCGGCGCATATCGGGTGTGAGAATTTAAAATAAATCGGGAAAGTTTATGAATACGGTCAGATAATTAATTAATGTCGTTTCCATATCGTATACATACACATCTGCGATATACGATATCGTATATTAATTAACGAGCACAGCTTACTTACACGCAACTACATTACAATTTTTAAGGGAGGGAAGTTGCGGGGAAGTCCTTTGCCTCATGAGTGGCATTTTTGTTGAGGCCTTATGGCTAATCCGGCAATGTTTGTGCTCCTGCTCGGTGCGCAGAAGCAGATTCTACAGCAATAAATACGTAGGCTACCGGATCTGCTGGGAGGCGGTGCACTGTTAAACAATTTGCTACAGAAGAATTTGCCTTTGTACGAACCCATTTCCTCTAATAGGCCCATATCTCGACAGATCTGATGCAAATCTGTTGCCATAGAGTTGATCTTCGTTAACTGGGGCACAGAGAAAGAATGCTAGGTGGGTAAAAAGAATTTTCGAACTTTCTACTAAATATGTTCAATTTTTCTGAGCTTTAGAACTTTGGTACAGCTAGTGGTCAAAATGGTAATAGAGACATTATTTATTTAGCTACGGTATTTATTCACGTAGACTATGTATACTTATTTTTTATAGAATAGATTATCAAGATGACGAAGAAAATAACAGTGGAAGAAGAATTCAAGAAAAATCCAGACTTAAAAAAAGACGAACTTGAAACTCTCAAGTCTTGGTACTCCAGACAAGCCCACTTGCCAGATATTAGTGGTAAGTGAAGTTCATTTGTTGTCTCGTCACTTCTGACGAGATTTGACCAATAGTGCACCAATGAACCTAGCCCAGTGCACCAGTGACGACGAAAAGTTTTGGGTGTGCTCGGGTATTAAACTACTTTAACTTAGATGAGTGATGATTTTCCATAAGAATGTTTTCCTTTTTATGGGTCTGGGTAAAATGTGGAGTAGGCTACCTACAAACTACAGTAGGCAGTAGTATACTTTATACAGTATATTTGGAAACTATTAGTTAAGGTTATTGGCAATGGTGTAACATTATTTAACTAACCGTTTGTTAAACAGTAAATCTGGCTTTCGATGTATTATGAATTTGATTGCATATGTCTGTTAATTAATCAAGCGGTCCGCTGCGTGTATATAGGAATAAATTTCACACATAATATTTATAAGTCAGGTAATATGAATAAAAATAATAGCCTAGAATTAGGCCTAAGTTATTAGTTATTTAATAATGAAACTGTCTTTATTTTCGCCTTCCAGCACTTGCCTGATTCAACATTAAATTGATGTGTGTAAACAGCTGCTGTGTTTAACTTTGCACTAAAATCGCCCTAAATAGCCTATATACGAGGTTTTAAATACCCGGACTGCACCTATAACTGTCAGGGCTTTTATCGGAGAGAAATGCTACTTATAGGCCAATGACCTGCTCACTTTGAATTTCAATTCCTTGCAATTTCATTCCTTTCTGCCATGATGCCATTCGGAAGTGTACCATGTTGCTACACTTTGCCGGGGTAATGGTTGATGCAAGTATTGAGCAGCGTTAAAGTTTGACATTTTTAGAAAAATACACCCACACAAAGTTTCCCATTTTTTAATGCCCACTTACGAGTACCACGGACCAGTGGCATAACGATAGCTGTTTTCGAATGGGGGAGGTGTTTATTTTAGTGCCCTCCCCATTTTCATAAAAATTTAGAAAAAGAGGAAAACGGTTCTCATGAACGTATACGCAGCTTCTAAATAGGGATCTTAATGTCCCTTACGCAGGCAACCGAGAGTTCGGTTCCCCTGGGAAATGTTAAAAAAAAATGGGCCTGAAATATTAAGTTTTACGGCCTTAGATAGCAATAGCGTTTGGATGTTACAGCCAAGGGGGGGGGGGGGGGCGGGGGTCTCCCCTGGAGAATGTTTTTGAAAAAATAGGCCTGAAATGGTAGGAGTTTCCGCATTTTGATTTTGCATACGAGAACTTAATTAACAATAGCGTACTAGAAACAGGGGTCTGAATGAATCCTAAAAATTCGCTATTTTCCTAAATTGGGGGTCAGCATGGCCAGACTTCACTCTTCTGAGGGCTGTGAAAATTCTCTCGGTTGTAGCCACACTAACTGAGACTGGTGAATTGTTTTGTTTTTATGGGGTTTCACTTGTTTTAACATTCGACTAAGGATTTAGTTTAGAATATCCTATTTTATATAGTGTACGCTAATTTTTCTCGGGGGGGGGGGGGGGGGCATGGCCACTGGTTAGGATCCCCACTTCTCAAAAAACGGCATTTCGGCACATCTACATATCACCATGTCCCAGAGATAGTTACGAACGCAGACCTATTTATTATAAATCATCAGTCCTAAATAATTATAAAGCATAATTCCGCTAAGGTGCCCATTCCATTGACCGGCTAGGGCTATTTCCAAAAACGGTGACGTGGTAGCAGACATTCAAGACTTAGGTGGCGTTTGCACCGACCTCGCATTGCAGAATTGACGGAAATGTTTATTTTCCTCTATGCCATAGTTAAAATTGATCAATGATCATACAGTAAAATCACAAACAAACAAACTAAAATTAAAAAATGGCTTCATGGGATATGTTAGTTACAAACATTTTAATAGATTTCTATAAAAAGAAAAACAAACATTTCCGTCAATGTCATTTGCATTCTGCAATGCGAGATCGATGGAAACGCAACCTAAGTCTTGAATGTCTGCTACCACGTCACTGTTTTTGGAAATAGCCCTAGCCGGTCAATGGAATGGGCGCCTATTGCTAGGCTATGAGCTACTAAGACTATTGTATAATCGCAATAATAATACTAAAGGTGCTGTGGTAGGACCTCGACTAGGCCTATATGTAACGAAAGGTTCGAGAGTTGGTATAAAAATTTACCGCAAGGCCTGAGTAGGCTATACAAACCCAACCTTAATAGACATGAGGAGGCTGTTTACAAACATGGCGAACTCCAAGTTGTAGAATTTTTCAGGAGAGTGGATTTCCTGTTGAAAATTGCATTAAGTTTATAGCTATAACCCTAGACTTCTCAGCGCTTATGTGCGCAATCTGGCTGCTTTTGTCACTTTATTTTACAACGTGCAGGTGGACATTAACATTTTCTGCAAGGTCGGATCAAAACCCCATTTTGTAAAAAAATGGAGTTAGCCACGTTTGTAACCAAGCTCCTCACATGTTGCTGACAATAATATCCCAAATAGACCACCTTATGGTCAGGAAGGAGGTTTCTACCAGTTCTCAGGCCTAAACCCATGATATGTTTGATGTGCCACAGCGTGAAGAGGATTTCTAACAAAAGAACCGGTCCGAGTTTACTCGAACATGCTTTCCAATTTATCAACATTAGTAGATGGAGGATATGAGTAATATCCAACCCAAAACACTCCGTGTAAAAAATACCAAGTTCCTTTGGCCCATCAAAGTTGTGATATCCAGATGGGCCAAGTTCCTTTTTTCTGCCTATGTATGTTGTGATATCAGGATGGGCCAAGTTCTTGTAATTTTTCTCTTTGAATATTTTCTCTAAAAAAATTAATTTAAATTTTTTTTTCAGAACTTGGGTGCTTTCATTGCAAAACTCTTCGTAGTTTCCTATCGTTTATTAGAGGTATACCTACGTAACGACACTGTGGCCGCAGTTGCAAATTTGTCATTTAGCCATATCTTATGCGTCATCATTGGCCAATTACAGCAAGTGTCAGTGTCAAGGTACAAAAGCATGAAGAAGCACCAAGTTCTGAAAAAAAATTTAAATAAATCTTTTAATTAGAGAAAATATTCAAAGAGAAAAATTACAAGAACTTGGCCCATCCTGATATCACAACATACATAGGCAGAAAAAAGGAACTTGGCCCATTTGGATATCACAACTTTGATGGGCCAAAGGATCTTGGTATTTTTTACACGGAGTGTTTTGGGTTGGATATCATATCTTTTTGTACAAATAACAAATAACTTGACAAGTATGCATGGCCTGTTAAAAAAATTGAAAGACAGAGGAAGAATTTGCCATCTATTCACCAAACATGGCTGTACTATGTATGGTGAAAAATGCTGGACCCGGAACAGCCATGATGGAAGATCGAGAATAAATTTGAAAAGTGAAGATTCGAGAATTTTCGGGAAGAGTCTGGCTAGCACCAGAGTAACTAGAAGACTGACAAGTTATTGATAGCCCATATGAAAGAAAGAACAATGTACAACATGCGAATTGCGAACCACTAAATATAGATATACCTACCTACCTACGTAGGAATTAAGCACATCTAGAAGCTAGCTTTCGTTAAGTGACTACGTTAAGTTACGAAATCTATTTTCTGAATAAAGTGGAAAAAATGGGAAATGGCAAGAATGAACCCAATCCCAAATTTCAGTTGTCCTGAACAATAAGTGGATGGGATGAGCGTGCCATAGGTATGCTCGGCCGTAAGCTAAGTACGTAAAATTCTTTACGTGATTGCTAAGTTATCATAAATTTTTTTCGGGGTTATTGATTTATTCAGTGGGTTTGATGGTAGGAAGAGACTAATTCCTGAGTTTCACATCTCCAGCACATCTGGAAGTGGTCTATAATTTGTGTCAGTCAGTGAGTCCACGCGAAAAGCGTGGTTTTGGGGTATATGGATTTCAGCAACCAATCATGCTAGAGTGCTGAATTTTTTAATTGGAGTTCTGTGCTGTATTTAAAGCCTGAAAGCAAAATTAGAGGTCAATCGGACAACTGGGTGAGCTACAGTGATGGTTGGAAAGTGGCTAAAATGCCGTAAACTCGCCGTGGAGATATACTTGCTAGGCAGCTCATCGGGGGTGTATATGGAACTTGGTCGCGCGCTACCGCGCGCGTTGATTTCATGGTAAATAATTTTCCAGTGGTTAAATTTCCGATATATGGGGGAGGGGGGGGGGGGTTGTCCACCTGACGTCACTGGAAGTGAGGTAAATTCTAGATAGGTCAGACCAACACATTAATTACAACACAGCAAGAATGGCAAGGCACGCAATGACTTTGAGCGCGAATTTTCTATCATTTTTTCAACAAATAATTTTTTGTGCAAAACCAAACATTTTTTTGGGAAAGCAACATATCCGGTTTCATTACTCAATTTAACACCTAAACCATGTCTGAAGGTAGAAATCTGCGATAGATAGGTTTCGCAGATAAATTATTTTTTAGTCATTTTTCATTAAAATTTAGTTATTTTTATTTTTTTACCCCCAGAAGCAAACTATCAAGGGGCAAGCGATCCCTGCATTCTGTCAACATTAATAACGACTACAATATATGAGAATTTAAAAGAAATAGTTGGAGCCGTTTTTGAGAAATAATTTTTTTAGACGTTTTTTTGGAGTTTTTTGAGAATAAACCCCCCCCCCCCCAAAATTGGGTGAGCCCCAAATAAAAAAAATGGTCCCGAGGTATGATTTTTGTGAACCAACATGCCGAATTTTATCAAAATCGACCGAGTAGTTTGCCCGGAAATCGATGCACAGACAGACAGACAGACAGACACACATTTCGTAAAAACCACATTTTTGGGTTCCTGGGACCTTAAAACGTGTAAATCCGTTGAAATCTCGGAATCGAAAATTTCGACCATCATAAAGCTTTCCTTATACTACGTATAAATTGGAAAGCAAAAACATAACTTAATGCTCTCTACCCTTTAATTTCTAACCAACGCAGGATATCTATATATAACCATCTATCATACTTGCAACTCATCTACAAGTATGAAAAAAACCTCTCTTTGCAACTCCTGGACTATGCTCTAGTAAAAAAAACTTCAAAAAGTTCCGGATTTACTACTATGCGTAGGCCTATAGTACAAAGTTCATGGAAGTTGTAACACTAATAATAATGTGAGAAATTTGAGGAGTAGGCTAAATTGCAGTAAAAACATGATGCATAGTCATGTTTATCATGAGAGAGCGGCAAAGCCAAGGTTACCGGGTTTGAGCTGAAAGCATCCAGGTCCGAATAGACCGCATAGGTATCAAGTTTTCAGGTACCGGCATATTGTATGAAACGTATCGCATGTTTATATAGGCCGATACTGATTTCATCATCCAGGTCTGAATAGATTACTTACACAACAGAACGGATAACTCTCTACCACTAAATAATCGGTAAACATTCCCAATTTCCTAGCGCAAATTCCCAACAGGGACCCGCGCTTTAAAAAAAAAAAAAGACCATGGGTATCAAGTTTTCCATGGAACCAGTAAATCAAATGAGTAATTCAAATCACGTAATTATTAAAAGAACCGGTCCGAGTTTACTCGAACATGCTTTCCAATTTATCAAAATTAGTAGATAGAGAAAATGAGTAATTTCATGGTAAATAATTTTCCTATGGTTAAATTTACGATATCTGGGGGGGGGGGGGTTGTCCATCTGACGTCACTCGTCACTGGTGGTGAGGTAAATTCTAGATAGGTTAGACCAACAGATTACCACACAGCAATACTGGCAGGGCACGCAATGCATTTGAGCGTGAATATTCTATCATTAAAAAAACAAAAAACATTTTTCTGTACAAAACCAAATAGGTTTTTGGGAAAGCAACCTGTCCGGTTTCGTTACTCAATTTAACACCTAAAACATACCTGAAGTTAGAAATCATCGATAGAAAGGTATCGCAGAAAAATTATTTTTTAGTCATTTTTAATTAAAATTTAGTCATTTCTATTTTTTTACCCCCAGAAGCAAACTATCAAGGGGCAAGCGACCCCCCGCATTTTATCAACATTAACAACAACTACAATATATGTGAATTTAAAAGAAATCGTTGGGGTCGTTTTGGGGAAATATGCTTTTTAGACGTTTTTTTGAAGTTTTTTGAAAATAAAAACCCCCCAAATTGAGTTAGCCCAAAATAAAAAAAATTTTCCCGAGGTATGATTTTTGTGAACCTACATGCCGAATTTCATTAAAATCGACCGAGTAGTTTGCCCGGAAATTGACGAACAGACAGACAGACAGACAGACAGACAGACATTTCGTAAAAAAAACACTTTTTTGGGTTCCTGGGACCTTAAAACGTGTAAATCCGTTGAAATCTCGGAATCGAAAATTTCGACCGTCACAGAACTTTCCTTATACTTCGTATAAATTGGAAAGCAATAAGACAGAGGGAGATATGAAAAGACCGATATACTTAATACTCGCTTGTTCACGGGGGCAGGGCTCAAATTATGTCGTTTTGATTGTTCAATACACATGCCAGGCCCGTAACGAGGATTTTATTTTGGGGAGGGCTGAGATCCTATAGTATGCACAGAGACGGATCCAGCCCATTTGGGGGGGGGGGGGGGTAGTTGTGGGTCAAAATAGGAAAAACATATGAAGGATCGATTAAATCAGAGCCTATAGTAAATTAATTAACAATAGATTTAGCCATTTGGGGGGGGGGGGGCAGCTACCCCCATGCAGCTAACCCCTGCCCCCCCCCCTGTATCCGTCCTTGAGTATGCAGTGCAATGTCGCACGTCTGGAAAGCTCAATTCTGTCTAGTGTAAAGTCAAAAATGTCGGAGGGAGCTTCAGCCCCCTAATCCTCCACCCTATGGTTGCGGGTCTGCCACATGCTCTGGTTCTGGCCCAAAGAAGATCAAGAATGTGAAGTAATCGCTACGGAAGATGGATTCTTTGATACTTTCAAATAAGAATGAGACTATAGTTTTTCAGACTATACTCGCAGTCTTCTTGTCTGTCCTCAGGTTCCATCTTATCCGGCTAATTTATTTTGCTTAATTGGGTTCTGGTTGCTGATTAATTATGGTTTTATGGCTTATGGATACAGGGGGGGGGGGCAGGGGGTAGCTGCCACCCCCCCCCAAATTTGGTAAATTTATTTTAAATTAATTTATTAGGTTCTGATTTAATCGATCCTTCATATGTTTTTCCTATTTTGACCCACAACTACCCCCCCCCCCCCCAAAAAAAATGGGCTTGATCCGTCCCTGGTGTAGTCGGTAAAAACGACAACTCAATGAGGTCTAGGGTCTAATTCTCAGGACCGGTAAAGGATAGGACTTCCTCGCTCTTTTAACCACTGCTCTATTTGGGATGTTGTGGTCAGCAATATCACCATTTTCTTTCCAATGAAAGTAAGGTACCCAATTTCGGCTGGATTGACCTAGGTCAAGCGGAAATCATTTCCAATGGTTTTCGAGTTTCCACCCTCGACTTATTTCCGTTTCACAGTCCATTTTGTTACCAACTTGGGGTCATGAACTCTATTAGTTGAAATTTGCTTGTCCTTTCAGATGAACTTCTGGCCCTGTTCTTCCACAGCTGCATGTACAGAACGGAGCCTACCAAGATTACACTGGACACCTATTTCACTATCCGTACTCACGTGCCAGAGTTTTTTGAAAACAGAGACCCCTTCAAAGTTGATATAAAAAATGGCCAAGCAATCATGTAAGTACAATAAGGTTGGCTCCGCGGACATCGACGGAAATCGATGGGTTGTTGGTTGGTGTGTTTTCCAACGCTTTTATTCAGCATTTCTACATTATTATGGCGCCCATTCCACCGACCGGCTAGGGCTGTTTACAAAAACGGTGACGTGGTAGCAGACATTCAAGACTTAGGTGGCGTTTCCACCGACCTCGCATTGCAGAATGCAAATGACATTGACGGAAATTAGAATTTTTCTTTTTATAGAAATCTATTAAAATGTTTGTACATAACATCCCATGACGCCATTTTTTAATGTTAGTTTGTTTGTTTGTGATTTTACTGTATGATCATTGATCAATTTTAACTATGGCATAGAGGAAAATAAACATTTCCGTCAATTCTGCAATGCGAGGTCGGTGGAAACCCCGCCTAAGTCTTGAATGTCTGCTACCACGTCACTGTTTTTGTAAATAGTCCTAGCCGGTCGGTGGAATGGGCGCCTAAGCAACCCTATCAGCCTGGCGGAGAGTGAGTCTGAATCTTGAGGCGCCCTCAGAGGAGACTCCTGAGACTGAGGAGAAGAGAAGTTGACTGACAGGGTGTACCTCTCAATTGCAACATATTATACATATAGGAAAGATATTAAAATCACACGATTAATTCAGAGGTGACCTGGACTCGACTATCACTTGGAATGACTGTTAGTCTTAGCGCTTTATCATGTCCCACCGCACGTTCCCCTGCCAACGCTGGGCACACTACCAAGTTTGCTGCAGTTTTGAACAGGGTACAACAATGTAGGCTAATTAAGTAAAGAAGCTGAAGAGCACCTTGAATTTTAATTATACTATCAAGCCCCTCCCGTCGACTATTACCCACCCCCACCCCTCCAAAAAAAACTGGAAGAACACGCTCCTGCAAGATGACAACCAATAGTATAATATGATGATAGAGCAGAATCCGGGCTGACGGGCCGTGGTCGATCTGAATGAGTTGGCTACTTCGGCTATTCGTTTTATTTGCACCCAAAGTAAAATTTCGGAAGAAATAAGGGACTTATGGAGCTATTTTAGAAACAATAAATTTATGTGCAAGCATACTCTTTCAGGTCGACCAAAGAACGTCCAATATCAGGCCGGTTTCTTCTGTATCGTATCTTCGTAGATATAATTAGATTACTCGTGACTTCGTGGTATTTCATTTTAATTACCAAAACATAACAAAAACCCTAAGTTCTAGTTATTTTTTGTTTATCTGTATCATCATATAACTGACAATTTTTTTTAATTTTAGAAGCTTCTTCATGCTACCAGGTGTGACGCCTACTGGAAGCAGGGTTATTTTTGTCAAGGCGAACATTACTGATCCAGCGGCTTTTAACTTAAATGACGTTGCTAAGTCATTTATAATGACGAGTGACATAGAACACTACGTAAATGGCACGTCCCTAGGATTTCTCATACTTTTTGATATGGACGGAATTTCCTTTGGTAAGGGTCAAAACATTGACACCCATATTATTAAGGGTGGTTCCCACAACTTCCCAAAAACCTCCCTTCGATATAAATTTGACATCACGGTCCTATCAACAGGAAACACAATACCATATAATTACTAAGGCTGTCAGTCTGTCACGGCTGGAGTTGTAAACGTGACGAAGCAGTAGAATCCGGGACGATAGGCCGTTGTCGATCTGAAGTCGTACTTCCAAACGTTTCGTTTCTGCAGTTGACATCTTCAGTAGAACTGATAGTAGACTTCTAAGATTGTATCTCGTAGGCCTCACAATTTTACCGCCTTGAAAGGTTGCCATTTACCGGAGGAAATGTTTTTGGAAGTTGGTGCTGGGAGCAACCCTAAGAGACAATATCGTAACGTATGTAGCCTGTATAATACAGCTTATGACGCGGGTTTCGAATTTTTCTCACCTAATTGAAAACGGTTTAAGAGCTTGTGTACTAAAATGTAGAGGAAAATTTCTTCTACTTCATCACATCTCAATCATGGTCGATATTTCATGAGAAATTCGACTCAGAACAAAAACGTGTAGGGCCATTATCACAACATCTGCAGCCCCTAAATATTTGCCGCCCTATTTATAAATGGGGCCTAACTTATACGTAATGTTGCATCGGGCTTGTATATGTTTTCACTCATTAATCTCATGATCAATAATAAATTGTTAATCATTATAAGGACTATTATTTCTTTAATATTTACACATTTTCATTTGTACAGGGCACTTGGCTAAGCTCAACATTCTCTCTATCAAAAAAATTCTCTTCTATCTCCAAGAGGCCATGCCAGTTAGATTAACCGGGCTACATTTCATCAACGTCGTGCCTTTTATGGACAAGATTATGGCATTGATGAGACCTTTCCTCAAGAAAGAGCTTATGGATAACGTAAGTAGAATACCTAATAAACAAGCGAAGAAACTGCATGTTGTAACTGCAACGGCTTTCATGGCCGGAGTCGAATGAAGATCCAGTAGAATCCGGGCTGATGGGCCGTAGTCGAAATGAAAGTTCACCCATCAGCCCGGATTCTACTGGTTCTTCAAACTGAATTTTATTTTTATGGCCCCAAGAATTCTTGACAGCATACCCACATGTTCCAATGCAGGTATAGCGGTGCCGTCCAGTAGTTCATACGAAAACATCCCGCATGCGTTGGCGGGACCAGGCCGTAGAGGCGTCCTGCCAGCAACCCATGCTCTGTTCATAGCCTCTAAGTGCAGGTGTTATAAAAGGCTGGCAAGCAGTCTGACCAGGCATAATAAGCCGTTCCACACACTGCGGACGATTTCCAGTAGACCCGAAAGTCTTTGGACGTTTTGATAGGCTCTTGAAAATCGTAACCCGGATACACACAGCAAGTGTGGCCACTCATCATAGCAACAGGGTATAGAATGGTACAGGATTGTTCTCTAACGTGTCTCTACACCTCAGAGTTTCAACATAAAACATTGTGATAATTCGTGAATTTATAAGAAATTGTCGGAGCCGTTTTGTTTTGGGAGGAAAAAAAGTTTATTGCAGGTTTTTGGGAATTTTTTGGGCGTAAAACCCCCCAAAATAAAATTTTATATGAAATTAAAAATAAATAAACCACTATGTCCATAACTATATTTTTGTGAGGCTCCATGATGCCGATTTAAATTAAATTTTATCTATAGTAGTTTGGCCCCAAATATAGTTACCGACAGACATTTCGTTAAAAAACATTTTTGGGAGTCCTGGGTTTAAATTGCATAATTTAAACATTTAGCATACTGAATCACATTACATACCGTAATAAATAGTGCATACCACTAATATAATATATTAGTGGTATATTATACCGTATGTGAATTTATAAGAAATCGTATTTAATATATATATAAGATTATATGAAGAGCATATTTCCTGAAGTATATATTAATTACATTGTTAGTTACAATCTAATCTACCACGAGGCGAGGTCCGTGCGTCGGGTTTCTACAAATGGTTGAACATATACATACGAACAGCGATTTATTTCCATTCAACTTTTCGTGTGAAGCAAATAGACCTATTTGTTTTTTCCGGGTCTTGATGATGAACTGATCAGTTTGTGAACGGTGCTGCTGGTGACAGAGTAGTGCCCATGATTTAAACCTAAGATAATTTATTAGCCGAGCCAGTCCAATAACTAGATACCTATTTACACGATACGATATACTATGTACGCTCTGTGTTTATTTTTTTCAGCTGAAACTTCACACTGAAGGTATAGATTCACTATATCCATATGTTCCGCAGAAGCTACTACCTAAAGAATATGGGGGTGATGAGACTAGTATTGATGAACTCCATGGTAGGTCGTCATTCTATGCACAGTAGTTATCCTTCCCACCAAAAATTTATTTTGAATTTCTGGGGCCACGTCTCCTGTGACCAGCCATTGAAAAGACGTAGCAGGTGGCCACAGGATAATAATATATTTCTGGCAGGCATGAATATCCCATTTCTACCATATAGAGCTTAAACGGGGTAGCTAAGTGTATCACTGCAGAATATTATTATAAGAGGTCTATGTGTGCACCCCACTTAGGATAGACCTATATCGTCCTATCATTCATTGACATTTTGCGAAGTTTCGCCACAGTAGTTAAAACTCATACATGCTCTTCAGTTACTGAGCCTACGGATTTCACAAGATATTCTTGCCTGTTCATTACATCTATTTTGAGCAATTCCTTCATAAATAAAGGAATGTCTTTAAATTTAAAGATTCCCTGTGAGGTTGTTGGCCATAGAAATTTCCCATTCCAGGATCGGGAACATTGCAAAAATTTCTCAGTTTTTATTAATTATTTCACTCACTGCCCAATAATCAAGGGCTTCGTTGCGATTGGAAAAAAATTGACATTTATCCTGCCTATAACGTGGAAATCTTTACAACCTTGTTTAATAATGGACATAATTCCATGTATTACACATTATATTGTAGAATTATATGGTGTATATAACACTGACATTAACTTAACTTTGGTTGAAGAGGTAACTTCCACGTAATAACCGAAATTAGAGGAGATGGAAAAACTGGGCTGGGCGGGATTCGAACCCACGATCTACGCCTAACTGGGCGTCGTCTTAACCGCTGGACCACAAGCCCACACAAGAACAGTTGTAAGGTTAGGCGTAGAATCCCAAAGCCCAGTTTTTCTATATCCTCTAATTTCGATAATTCCATGTCTTCTTGTCTCTAATTCCACTGCCTGTAGAGGCTTCCTATACTAATTTTGGCTAAGCATGTTTATGCATGGCTGGCTGGCATACATCATATAAGTGATTAGTTATTAGTTTAAGGAGACGGATTTGATGTAGAGAACAACATATCACCCCGGCACAAGTTCAAATTTGAAGATTTGAATCACCCTCGGGTAGTCTACTTTTTTTTTCTCCAAAAATTCCATTACTTCCTTTCTCTAATTACAGAATCTTGTTACTTATTCAGCTTTTTTTTCAGCTGAATCATTAAAACTCCGTCAAGCCAGCAAGAAGTACTTCGATGATGAAGCCAGACTTCGGGTGGATGAGGCGAAACGCCCAGGAAAAGCGAAGAATGCCGGCGACATTTTCGGTGTTGAGGGATCATTCAAAAAGCTTGACCTAGATTAGCCTCTGCATGCTTCTTATTTTAATTTTGTATTTAGCGTCTGATTAGTTGTGATTAATTAATTCGTAGACATTTATATAGAGCAGGTGTCAACCTTTTTCTTTTACAACTACAATATTTCCGATTTCCTGCTAACCCTGATTATGAAACACATGGAGTCATACACAGAAATATGCTTGAACAAGGGGGTGTTTAAATTATGATAACGTAAGCTAGTTAGCATTTTCTTTTAAATAAAAGTTTAAATGAAGTTAAAGTTAATATAAAATATAGGCCTACACATATTGAAATAAAAAAAAAAATACGTCAAGCTTATCTCTAGTTGAAAAAAAAAATGTATGTAAATTAAGCAATATTTTAGATTAGAAGAAAATTTGGTAATTCTCAATGGTAGTTTCCCAAAATCAAAACCGTGCCAATTTAACACAGTTAGGCTATACCTTCAAGTAGCCAGACCCAGGTCCCAGAGAGATATAGGGAACCAGGCACCCCGATATTTATTGGAGAGCTAAATAATATAATACGTTGGATGGGATTCGAACCTGATGAACGGTTGTATGCTGATGTATCGCCAAATTGGACAAGAAATAGCCAGCTTTCATATTAATGGCAAAATCATTACAACATAAAACTAATTAAACACTTAAAAACAAAATACGTATATTGTAATTATATTTGGATTTCATAGTGGAATAATTAGGGTTCATATAGGCAGCAGCGTACCTGCAATAACGCTGGTTATTAAACTTTTTGGGATTTTCTCTATCGAGGCCTTCTCTGAATGAAAGTTATTTAAAAAAAAAACTATATACGAACGACAATGTCTCAAGACAGGCTGAGTTCTCTTTGTCCATCCATTAAGGGAATAAGGAGACTTTAACCGGAAGAGGGGAAGCTTGTTAACCAAAATAGCTAAATACTACACATGTAGCCTATCTTATAATACATGTCTTTTCCTTATTTGGATATGGAGGTGGATAGGCGGCCCATCTTTGCTTGGAAATCGACTATCACATCCTGAAATAAGAAAACAACAAATCAAGAGACAACACAAATATCTGCCGTAAAGCTTACAGTAGGAACAAAGTACACAGAATATAGTCGAGCCCGTCAGTCCTCTTCAACGACAGTGCTGCACAAAGCCCCACCTCTCAAATAAAACATTACATGTTTAAAAGCACATTAAGTTACCTACATTAAAACTTTTTCATTGATGAATTCATTCTGATTTTCCTTACCCTAAAGATTTCAACTAACAGATATATTTTCTATAGTCCTTTTTGGGTTCTTGGTCTCATACAGGTGGGGCCGAGCACCTGAGACCTGAGGTGGAAGGAATGCAGAGGGTACAGCGGTTAAAACTATGTTTGGCACTCATGAGTTAGAAGTGGGCCGAAAGGCCCAAAATTCGCCTATGCGGAAAATAAAGACAATTTTATTTCTTCTTCTTCCTTTTCATTAAGTTGATGTGTTGAAGAGGCAAACTCCTCGTTATAACCGAAGTTAGGTGGATTTAGAAAAATCTAGACTTAGCGGTTTCGAACACACAGTCAATGCCTATCCGGGGCATCGTCTAAACCTTTCCTGGCTTGAAATTCCTTCGCTGTGTAAAAGCTGCAGCCGTAAATTAGGGCCGTTATTTTCGGCCACTCTCCCGGTTTTCCGTCCCATTTCATGGGATCAAAGCCGATAATCTGAAATTTTTTGATGAATTTCACCTTTTAGTTTACCGCTTATTCACTTCCATACGAACTTAAGTCCATATTCGTTTCAAAATTTAATTAAAAGCACGAAAATGAAGATAAGTCAAAAAACCCCTATGGAAATGCATGGGGTAATGGCCGTCAATGGCGCCTTTGAATATCCGACCAATTGGAGTCAACTGGAAGTGACGTCATTCTGAAATGGTCTATATTGGCATTTTGATTGTTGGCAATACTGATTAGAAGTGAAGCAAAAAATGAAAATGGCGGTTGTAAATATTGCGTTATAATAAATTTGAGCAATTTAAAATGCTATGTATAAAACCAAGCGCCAACTTAAGTAAAGTAATACCGCCAATATTGGCAGTCAGTGGGCTGGTAACTTAGACTAGCTTACGTGCTGGCAATGCTGGGCACTCGTCGTACCGCACCTCTTCGCACTATTTTGGTAAATTCCCTGAAGCATATTGAAGATTTGGACCGCGCAATTGATGATCTTTACGGCCAAGAATTTCAGGTATGTAGGTTGCATAAAATAAAATACTTAATGTTATCAATTTCTAACTATTTAGTAGGATTATATTTAACGAACTCAGTTTGGCTTGGCATTGCTTAGAGTAACATACTATGTACAGTATATTGTTGTTGTTGTGCCCGTTTTTAGTCTAGCTGTACTGTTTAGTTTGTCCATAGATCTGATTTTTGTGCTGCATATTTGACTGTTTTCATTGTAAGTAATTTCTTTTATTTCATAACTAATCAGACCAAAACGTTATTTTCACCCACTGAATATAGGTCCTGATTGTTGAATGTGAAATATAGATCTTATTTAATTGTTTTAGCATTAATAAAAAAGCTGTAACAAATTGCACTAGTTATAAAGAGTTCATTAGTATAAAATAATGAAATGTTATAGAGCATAACATAGCATGTAGCGTAACTCCGCTAGTTTGGCGTTGTAATCGAAAAAATCACTATTTCTTTATTAATTTACATTTAATTACATTTATTTTCAGGATTTGAAGCAATTCAGCGAAGGCTTAAAATGTCTGAGTGAGTTCACCTGTTCTGAAGGTGAAAAGGACGTAAATCGGAAGAAAAACCGGTATAAAGACATTCTTCCATGTGAGTAAACTTTTTTGTGTAGATTTGTACACCTGACGTAACTTTGGTAGTCTCTAAGTCCTGCTTTTGCTTAGCTATAGCCCGTTTCTCGTATTTTTGTCATGACTGAGCTGATCATGGATGAAAGACAATTAGTAGAAGTAGACTGAACTGTGAGCTGTTGTAAACAAATAAGTGTTTCACTTCTAAGTTTTCAAGAACAACAACAGCCCTTTCATGCAAATATTGACTGGCTTTGGCCATCTCTTTCTGCATGCACATCCTTGCTAAGACTATTGATCATAGTAAGAAGTCCTAATTATTCAAAGGTAATGCACACCACCTCAAGAGTTTCTACAAGCTATCGTATGACTAATGTCAGTTGAATGACCTAAAATTTAAATATGAAACTATTGAGTGAGTCATCGTCATAATATGAAATCAATGCCAGTTGATTGTATGAATCATTAGTTAGTAATTAAAACTAATAAGGAAGCATAAGTTTATATTGCTGACCGCTGATTCACTGCGTGGGCATATTTTTAATCAATCATTCCTACATTACTTTAATAAGAACAACATTGTATAGTATTTCATATTCTTTATATGAAAATGCTTAAGAACAGACATTTTTAATGAGAGCTCTTGACTGTTATTGAAATTATTATATTTTTGCCTCCATGTTGATGTATTTAACACTAATATTAGATATATTTTATGGATTGAAACTACTACCCATACACTTATTTAATTTTACACATTTATTTAAGTATATTCCATGCACAGGGTGTTTCGCGAACACTAGATATGCTGTTAAGGGGAGGTATGGGGAATTATATAATAGATGTGATTTGGCCAATCTACCCATGGTTTAAAGTGAACTTGTGTGGAGTGGAGTTTTGTGAAATCGTTTTCATTTTATTATTGTCATACACTAAACACGAAATACACTTTTATTGACAATATCAGGGGTGCCTATGTCAGTGGTATTTTAATATTTTCAAAATTTGAGTCGTGGCTCTAAAATAAAAGACCGAGACAGAGGAGAAGAAACTTTTTTTCGGAGCACAGTGGGATATTTTGATAATTGTAAACACAAGAAAATGAAATTTAGAATTTTTAAAGCTAATGTGGTTATTCCACTACGTCATTTGTTAGAATTATACCGTTTTTCTTTTCGTTTTTCTTATTTTATTGATGATTGTAATTTCAACCATTCCACTAGCATCATTTTCCATGCCATTTCTTTAGTCGAATACCACAGATTCAACGGTTGGGCCAAAAATTAAAGTTTTTAAATTGTTTGTTTTGTTCGGCTACTACAGTAAGGCGTCGTAATAACAATATTATATTACATTTTCGCATTTTATTGTATTTTATTTATATTGTATAATTGCATTTAACTCATGTTAGGAAGCGATGATTATAATTTATGGACGCTTGGATGGAGGGCGATAGTACATACTGATTATTTAACCAACCGTTTAAAAGGGAACGGAAAGCCCGAACGGTTTGAGACTGTAGTGAAACAACAGGCACTTGGAATGGAATAGTTACCACGGTAAAGAATTGGTACGCAGTCAAGGTGACATTTAGGAAGGCGAGCACTAACTGACTGACTACCTATTAATGTAAGTTGCACCACTCACAACAAAGAAGGCCAATGTGTTTGGGAAGCCAACAATTGCAGAAGGCAGGTTGCTTGTTACATTATGTAATTAGCTGCAGATGGATATGATCATAATCTTCAAGCCACTACTGGAATTTCTGAGTGTTCTCTTTCAACGATTATTTCTGAAATATACTGTACGATACGCCTATAGTAGTTATAAAAGACATGACGTAGTATAATTTAAGGGTACCTATAGGAACATTTTATTTGGGTAAATAATTATTTAATGCGTATATGTTCAAAAATAAAAAATAAACAACACCATAAATTAGAAAACTTTAAAGCCTTTCTTCCAGATGACGGCATTTTAATTTTAATTGGTTATTTATGTATTTCTTCATTGCGACATTTGTTTCTCTATGATACTACTTGCCAGTCATTAACACTGATCACGTCATAGACTAAAACACACAAAAACTGATCAGATATCATATTATACTACAAATATAAAAAATTATATATATATAATTAAACTGATCATAATATTATGAAAAGATGCCGTAGTAGAATAGCCGCTTAAGAAATCCCATCGAGCTCCGAAATATTTTTCTAATTTTCCAAATCTAAGAATACCACTAGATTGGCAACCCCTGATATTGTTAATAAGTTTATTTAATTGTCCCCTATCACACTCATGGTAAGGGGGAAAAAAAATGATTTCCCTAAAATCCACGCCACACCATGTCGTTGGCCGACCGCCCACTTGCGACATGTGCTAAAACCCAAATCATCTGGATATTCCTGTTACTTCTCCTTACCAGATTATCTAGCGTTCGTGGGACAACCCTTTATAGCATTAATACGAATAAACTTTTTATCTGGATTACAGTTAATTTGAGTCGGGTAGTACTTCGCGAGGATAATGGCGTGGCTGGAAGCAATTATGTTAATGCAAATTATATACGGGGGGCCAGTGGGTCCCCTGCTTATATTGCTAGTCAGGGGCCTCTACCCAATACAGTTAATGAATTCTGGAAAATGGTTGTGGAATGTCAAGTTCAGGTTATTGTTATGGCTTGCAATGCCGAAGAGTCTGGTAAGGTAAGCCAAATATTTTTATAATGTTCGTATTTTTTGGTTTTATAAAGATAACCTTCCTAAAAGTAGTGTTTATTTTTAGTTCTTAGCTGATTCCCTGTGTAATGCTGTTATGCAGTGTTAAGAATGCATGATTCAGTATTTTAGTAATATAAGAAATATAATATTCATGATTAATTATTAATACTGATGGCTTTCATGTGTTTTTCTAGCACAAGTGTGAAAATTATTGGGTGGAACAAGAAGGAGAGGAGCGTGTGTTTGGTATGATTGAAATCAGATTGTTAAAAGCTAAAGTTATCTGTCCAGATTTTCTCGTCAGAACAATGCGAATAAGATACACTAACGATTGCGATCATGTTGGTGAGTTGATAGAAAGGTAGTATGGTATTGGTTTTTAAGTCCCAATTGAGTACATCTCAACTATCACAATTATTTAGCAGTATTTTTAGAATAGACCCAATGGACTTATTCTATTTTGTAAGTTGCTGCCCAACTTGCGTATTGGTACAACTTCGGAAAGCCAAATACATTCTCAAGGCAGAAGTAAATTGTCACGAGTAGTAGTTATTGGGCCTTATCACGGTGGTCTAGGGTCTAAAGTAAATGAAGCTATTCTTTGTATAAATTATTTGCGATGGATTATTGAATTTATCAAATAAAGTATTCTTTAAATCTCTTGGTATGGCTCACTAAAGACATTTTATATGTTCTTTAACTTGTAGGTTCTGTTATTACAACTTCCCTTTGTCACTTATCGGAGGCTCTAATCTTGAATGAAGTTTATGTATTTATTGAAAATAAAAAATAATGCCATAAATATGCTATGAACCCTATTTAATATCGTCGTGCCCTTGTTTCAAGTTGTCCGTATTAAGCAAGTCTATCCCTGTCCATTGTCGTTTGCAGCTGGTGTAGGTTGATATTGAGGACATACAACAGTTCGCCAACAACCAAAATTAATAAGCAAAAAAACCGATAGGGTCGTTTGATTAGGACACCTGGGTCACTAAAAGAAGGCCTGTGTCTGAATAATCTCAAGTGATAAATTACGCTATTACGTGAAAACACCCGGTGAACTTCTCTGTTTAACAATGCTGTTAATGTTTTTGCAGAAGAAAGAACTATTTGCCAATTCCATTACTCCGCTTGGCCAGATCATGGTGTGCCTCCTTTAGTGAGGCCTTTGTTGGATATGGTGCGACTTGTCAGGGACACGCAAGCATCTGAAACGTTACCTGTTCTTGTTCATTGCTCGGCCGGCTGCGGCAGAACTGGAACAATTTGTGCGATCGATTTTGTATGGGGACTGCTTAGGCTTGGGGTATGTACTAAATGGAATTCAGTATTTCATGTTTTCCTTTCTCCTATTTCCCTATGTTTTTATTTGTTTAGATAGGTAACCAACACGTCAAACCGCACCAACGGGCCATTGCCTAAGTTAATAAATACTATAGTTATTATTGTTATGAATTAGCATTTTTAGCTTTCAAAAGAATACATCTATTAGCATAACCGGAATGGACCTCCTTCGTATAGACATTCAGAATACACTATCTATCCCAGAAGTTGCATTGACATAGTTAAGCTTCTCTCTACTCAATTTATTTTATTTCAGAAGTTGACAGAAGATTTTAGCCTGTTTAACCTGGTGAGGGACATGCGTAAGCAACGCGTTGCAATGGTACAGACAAAAGAACAATATGTGCTTGTTCACCATGCTGTTAGAGAGCTTTTTAAAGAGCAACTTCATCTCATTGACTCTCACACATATGCGAATGTAGACGTAATCGCCAAACCTGTCTATACTGAAAAAGTGGAACCTATTTATGAGACACTTTGTTTATCAAATAGTTATTGTGATGGTGAGTATTAAAACTAATGCAGACTTGCTTTTATTCTGCTAAAACTGAACGTTTTTTTAAAATAGATAAGTAAAGATTTCAGAGTTGCAGTGAATAACTATGGGTGCGTTTGGTATGAAAGTCATGTTTTAAAAATATATATGTAATTATGGTGTCACAGCCATAGCCTCAACATACTCTGTTTTTTACAATTTAGCGGTCTGTTGTTTGGTTATGCTATTGCCGGTTGGTTACTTCAATCCTGTATGAGCAAACAAGCCTTTCCTCGATCGGTTGCATCGCTATTTCTAAGCAAAGGATAGCTAAGAATTTGCAGTAGGTCTAGCATAGATCCTAACTTCAATACATGAATACCCAATGAAAAGGCACATAAGGCTTTAGGCACAGGCTTAATAAAGACGTTTGTGCTGATTGTACATGTTTCTTCAGCTTTAGGCTCATATGTGGTATAACAAATCCAAGGTCTTAATAAGCCTTTCGGGGCAATAGCTATTCCAATATAAATTCGTTTTTAGTTTCTTTTCATTTCTAAATTCCTTACGATTACCGAAATATAGGGTGTGGTATGGACGGGTGGTGTGATTCGCATTGTATGTAGCAATAGCTTATATTCCATATTATATTTTTTGTTTTGTTGTGAGAAATACATTCTACATACATTTCCTTTGGGAATTCCCGTGATGGGCCCCTCGACCTAATAGATAACATTTATATTAAAATTTATTCTAAACACTTAATCTACAATACAAAATAAATTCTTTTAAAATCGTGTTACAAAAGAAAACAATTAACTTCAGGTCGTGTTATTAAAATGCAACGTACCTATTTAAATTATTAAAGTTATTAAAATACATACGTGTTATTAAAAAATAAAATAAAACATAATAAAATGAACTTTAACTTTTTAGCAAGGCAGTTCAGGACAGGTAATTTCGCATGATAATTTTAATAGACATCCTTATAAGGGACTTGAATATGTTGTGACATGGGGCCTTTTTAATTGATAGAGGGATGGAGTTATAGACCTTTATTGAAATATATGTATGGGGGTGTTTAAATAGCGACGTTTTGAATTGTGGTATTACATACCAGAGACAATTTAATTTATTTTATTGCCACGTGAATGTTTTTTATGCGTATGCATCATTTACATATTTTTGTTTAGAAAAACAAGATCAAAATAAGTTGGATGACTCATATGAAGGGAATGGAAATTTTGAAAAGATTGCTGCCCCACCATTGCCCAAGAAAAAATGTGCAGCTCCAGCATATTCTAAGCAAGAAAAGGAAGTTGAAAACCTTTCTGAAAAAAATAGACTTCAAAGTATGAAGAGTGCGGATGCGGTGGATGGCTTGCCTGTTACTATCTCAGTAAAAAGACCTAAGATCGCAAAGCTCCTTGCACTCTTTGAGAGGTCAACAATAAATGATGAAAAGTCGACTACGAAGACGAAGGGCAATACTGTGTCACGGAGACACTCGCTTGGCCCAATTAGGAAGCCATTTCTCACTGAAGTAATATCCTTACCAATTGATGAAAAGAAATTGAAGACGAGTGTTGAGCTACCTATAAAAAGTGGTGGAAAATTGAAGGTACCTAAGCTTATTGCAGCGTCTGTAGTGACAGCTAGGCCTGTACCTCACGTTAAAAGGAGTAAGTCATTGAAAATGACCAAAGATAGTTCTCCTTTGCTAAAACTCCTGCAATATTCGAGTGTTGATGAGTTAGTCGATGATAGCCCTGAACCTTTACATAGGAAGCTAGAGCCAGTAAGTTGTAAAAACGGACTGCTTGCGAAAACTTTCGACTCATCAAAAACAGAGGAGCTTCCTATTCAGGAGTATAATAGAAGACGGAGAAGCCTTGACTCTCTAATGGGAGAAGACACACCAGAAATAACATGGCCCTCTGTAGTTGCGCCTGGTGAAAAACTTGTGAAACCGACATCACCACAAGAGGTGGAAGTGACTAAGCAAAAACCCGGGCTTTCATTTCGGCAGCATTTTCAATTGCTGACCAATGCATCTCAACGAAGGATGAGTTCCTTTGCTTCTGGTCTTGGAATTAGAGAAAGACGGAATAGTTTCCGGCAGGCCGTAAGCAAAGAAGATTGTCATGAACGAATCACCGGGTTTGGGAGTGAAGGCAGATTTGTGCCAGTACCAGAAGATGCGACTGTCCTGGTTGATGGGACAAAGGATTCCAGAGAAACTTTAACTGTAAAAAGTCAAAATGGTGAGGTGTTAAGGGGAGGTTACACCAGAAACCAACCAATTAAAAATAGGGAGCATGGGGCGGTTTTGAGGCTGTACTCGCAGCCGATACCACACAAATCATTAGGAAACAGTAGTTATAGTGAATTTAAGGAAACCAGAATCACATCTCAATCTCTTCGACTTACTCCAAAAAACCGGTTTTTGTCAAAACTAAAAATTGAACTGCAGAATCAAAACAATATTTCTGATGAAGAATTGCAGGAGAGTAGGAATACTCATAGACAATTGACAGCACCTCAAGATGTAAATTCCATCAGTCACGAGTCAGCTTATAAAAATAAATTGTGGTCTAATGCGGTAATAAGTAATGTAAGTTCGCGCAATGAAGCAAAGGCAAGACAACCGTATTTTTTGGCTGCAAAAGGTTCTAAAACCATGCCCCAATCTGGCACTTCAGGGACATCTATTGATTCAGGAGAGAAAGCTCGCTATTCTATGCCAATAGCCTCCCGTTCTCAAGCATTTAACTTGCCGAATGTACCTCTATCACCTGTTTTGAACTCTACACGACAAGATGCGGTGGAAAAACCAAGGAGGAAGACACAGCATTCTATTTCCCCACCTCAAGATCAGAATTCTGTCAGCCACGAGTCAACTTATATAAATCAATCACGGTCTACCACGGCCAATGGAAGCTTCAGTACTGAAATAAAGGGAAGAGTTCCGAATTTTTTCGCTGCAAAAGGCTCTAAAAGGCTAACGCAATCTGGAAACTCGGTGGCATATAACGATTTGGGAGATGTAACTAGTTATTCTGTGTCGAAAGCACCACTCTCACCTGTTTTGTACCCTCAACGATATGATAAATCTAGGAGAAAAACACAACCTTCTGTATCAAGGGACAATCTGTATGTTGTGCATCATGACAAGTTTACTACTGATACCAATGGATTTTTGAAACCTGGCAAGGCGTCCCCCATGTCATCGACATCTTCAGACAATATAAGTGATTGTGTGAAGAACAAAAGTATTGCGAGAAATCGTGATGAGTCTGGCTTACGGAATTCAGAACATTCAAGGAGAAATATAGAGCGGCTAATATCTTTAGGTGATAAAAGCGTTCAAGATCATGGAAGTGAATCGTCAAGTAGTTCTGGTGCTCGTGAACTACACGCAGTAATGCGATTGAAAGCTGACTTCGAATCTCAACAGGGTAAATGCATTGCTTTGACTTGGGTCTTATTGGTGGGAGCACTGGTGAAAGACTCTTAATTGGTGATGGCAGTTTAAAATTGGATTTTTTCCATTGGAACTTTTTGCAGGGTTCGTGTTGATAGATCTTCTTCTTCTGGCTCTACAGCCCATGATGGGCCATGATAGCCTGCCCAACAACACTCCTCTATCATCTCGGTTTTGTACGGCGCTCCACCATCTGCGGACTCCCAACTCGTGGAGTTCGGTTTCTAGTTCGTCCTTCCAGCGGTTACGCGGACGTCCCTGCAATCATCTTCCCGTCATGCTTGCTTTGTACATTTTGTCAACAGGGTAAATGCATTGCTGGGGGCACTGGCGAAATACTCTTAATTGGTGATGGCAGTTTAAAATTGAATTTTTTCCGTTTGAACTTTTTGCATGTTTCGTGTTGATTGTTACTGTGTAATATTGTAGAGGTGTAATTTCAACCTGAATCTGTACTAATTAGATGGCATAACACTAAAACGTTTATGCATGCCTATTTTAGTTTTAAAGCTAAACAAGATTCTGTTAGTTGGTGCAAGCATGTTAGTAACGGTGGAATCCATTGTAATGGCTATAGAAATGCATTGATTCTCGTTAAAGCCATGATGTGTGGTGCAATTTCACGATCAATCTGAAAATGATTTTTTGCTATTGGCAAGCTGGTAAGCGTCCTCGATGTCATCCTAAACGGGCTACAAGCGATAATGGACAAGCCGAGACAAGCTTACCATTGACGCAATGAAACAGCCGAAAGCATGACTTAACCATGTACAGATACGATTCCTTTATGTCGGTTAGATTTCTGTCCTAATTTTACGTTTAAAATTTTTTTCTAATAGATTGAAAAAACTTGATCTACTTTGTAAATAAATATTCCTACGAAATAAACCAATAGTATTCGCTATCAAATAGAAGATAGAACTAAACAAATGTACAGAATGGTTAATTTTCAATCATTAATGTGTTTTTTTTAGGTAATACGCTTTGGTCACAGCCTGGGCGAAGTAAGTCCACGCCACAGGCGGGTGAAATAGTTAAGCCAACCGCTCCTCCCCGAGTCCGTCGACGTGGCAGTGAAATTGTTTCGCGGCACAGTCTTCACGACCCTTTTGATGGACATACCCCGATGTGGAGCTTGCCTCGTGCCCTAAGCGTAAGTATTTTGTCAGTTAGCTTCCTTATACAATGACTTCTTTGAAGGCAATTTATTATTATTATTATTATTATTTTGAAGGTTTTTCATGGATGTAGGCCTACTTGATTGGCCTAATGAACCTTGCCCTGCTGAAGACTACATTGAATTTTCGGACATGATTGGTATTTTTCCGTTTCCGTACATTTGGTTATTGGCAAACTGGTACACGTCATTGATACCTTGGTGTCAACCTACACCAGCAACAAGTGACAATGGGCAATGGATGTTTTCCGCAGCTGACTGGAAATACTATTTCTAAAGGGATTAGTAATATTGTCTTGTTTTTTTTCATAAATAGAATGATGCGCAGTATTGGAATGGGGCGTTCGGAGTTGATCTAGATGCTGTAGCTGCAAGTATTCAGAGACAGAAGGAAGGTGGGCAGAATGCGTCAAGCGATACAGATGGTATGTACATTTGATTTGGGTTACGTTGTAAATGATATTTTCGCCTAAATTTTCGCCATCATTTTCACAAAAACGCCGTCATCAGTGTCTAGGCATCAGACCATAAAAAGAGCATTGTCGCTGTACATAGTACCTCCAGGTAGATCTTGCTTGTCATAAGACTTACTTAATACTTACGTGAGATAATACTGAGCGTCATTCTATGCATCCCTAATCCAGGAAGGCGATTGGCGATTTCTTGCCCCTTGAATGTCACAAATTCATAAATCGATTCGATTGAATTAACTACAAATTTCATTATCTTAGTACTAAGCTCAGTTGTAGTTGTATTAATGACAATGGTGTATAAAAACAGCGGGAGGATTTTTACAATATATTATCTTCAAAAACTGTACAAATAACCTCAAATAAATAATATACTATTAAAATTTCTTAGGAGTAATTTCGTTGTGTAGGTCAACGCACTTATAGCTAACTAGTTAGGCAGCTTACGTTTCTCTGTTATATCTTCCCTTTTATTAAATAATTTTAAAATTCTTATTCTAGGTGCGGTGAGTTTTGAAACAGAACAAATCCCATTGAATCAAACTGTTGCTCGGAAACACCAATATCTATAATAAATAATATAAAATAATAATAATAATATATCAAAATTGTAAAATAATAATTAGAAGATTTAGAAAAACTGGGCTTGGTGGGATTCGAACGATCTATGCCTCTCCAGGGCATCGTTGTAGATTCTGAGTTTGAATCCCGCCAGTTTTTTTCTAAATCTGCTAATTTCGGTTATAACGAGGAAGTTACCTCTTCAACCTTAGTTATTTTAATGTCAGTGTTATACTATATAATACTGCAATATTTTGAATAAATGTTAAGTGATAGTTTTGCTTTGTTAAAGGAACGAGCTAAATTTTCGCCAAAACTGGAATTTATAATATAAATTGTTGCTTGGCTTGTTTAGTTTTAGATGGAGGGAAAGAAAAAAAGCCACCACTGAAACAATATTATTATTTTTCTTATAGCGAATAATGTGTGTCTTGTATCTTTATTTAAGTTCCAACCGGACACCACCACATGGCCCACTTTAAGAACAAAAAAAAAAAAAAATCACATGAAATATTGATCTTAGAGCTATCATTGTGCCACTGGTAGAAAGACGAAGTATTTCTCTTCATTTCGATAACATATGTTGCATGTAGCCGTCACTATCACCGATTGGCCGCATTTGTTGCACTTTATTTGGAAAAAAATTACTTCCAATACTTTGTTTTTGGTGACAAGGTAATGCACATCAAAATGTAGCGGAACATTTTTTTTTTAGAGATGTGACATATTTTATAGCTCCATGACCGTTTTGTAAAGTTGGGCTTAGTTCAAAAAATGGACCGTAGGAGTGTCCTATTTGCTCTTAATCAGTTTATTATGCGATGCGACACATTGATAATACTTGCGAACCTAACCACTATCAACTGTTTTCCAAATATCTAATAGCATTTCTATTTATCTTACACGTGTTATTTATCGTTAGTTTATTCACGTGGTGTTTCATAGTCCCCTATAGCCCAACTACTGATCTAGGAGAGTGACATTAAACAAACCAAAAGTGACTTTTGCTTCGGATCGTTATGAAGACAGGGCGTTGACGGCTGCCGCCACGGAAGTAATGTCTACGTACAGACCTCATAAACGGTTAATTAAAAGAAGCCTGCTTCCTTAGGATCTGCCTTACACGTCCAGTTGTCTTTAAGTTACTCCCCCAGATCAGTTGCTGCAAAGCTGTCTGCGGATCACATTGGGCTGTTGGGTTTATTTATTTATGTGTCTTTGTTTCCAACGATTTATTGTGTTTTTTTATGTGAAATTTTGATTGATGACATTTTTGTATAACGGAAGAGCAGAGTAACATAATATTAGGAAATGATGAATTGTGTTCAAGGCGGAGGACAAGGCATTGCTGCTATCTTGTTTTTCTGCAGCCCACTTATTGTTCCGGTAGTCCGCAACTTGTCTCGTAAACCTCTATATTTCCTGGTATATTAATATTTATACTGGAAAAAAGACAGCTCCCCTATCTTGCTTGTCAGGAGACCACTAAGTGTTGCGATGTCTTGCCATCTATCTTCATAGGCAAAACTGTATTAGTGTACTATAAATAAATATAGTAAAAGATTCAAAGTGAAATACACACGTGTTTATTCCAATGTGACATTCTGTGCAGTGGTAATTGTTCTATTGACCTCCCATTCTTATATCCTCCTAATTGGTAGGAGAAATGTTTTGTTTTTTCTGTGTTAGATTAACTCAATTTTGGAGGGGGAAGGGGTATTAATACTTACTACCGCCTTCTTCTAGCGGGCCCTTCAAAAATATGTAAAAGGTTGGGGTGTTCCACGATAAAATCGTTTTTTTTTTTTTTAAATAACCAGTTAAGTTTCACTTATATCGTATGGTCTCAATCACACACGTTTTGCTTTTTAAATCAATAATAAAAAATAGTCATGGAAGTTATTGTTAGTTCTCTGTTCTGTGGCTTATTATGTGTTATTGTGTTAGCATTTTTTATTGCTCACGTTAGTGTAAAGTGTTATGCCTAAAAAATCTTGGTTTACCATGTTTATTAACTAAAACATTCCCTTTGTTGTGATCTATTTAGTAGAGAATTTTTAAGTCCACCTGCTGATTATTGATGATGGCCGCAAATTTGACCGAAAGTAATTGTTTACTGAAATCACACCAACCATTTCATTATAATACTTAGCCACCGTTTAGTGAAATAGTCATAGTTTTTAAGTTTATTCACAGAGCTCTTCACGTCACTGATTTTATAAAACGAAACATTTTCATTCCCTAATATTGTACGACAATATTTTAATGTAAAAAAAATTCTTGAATGGATATCCAGTGGCTGGAATTTTCTTGATATAATGAAGATTGGCTGTGTTGCAACCTTTTGACGAAACATGGTGGCTTTTTTATCGACATTTTTGCTTATATATACGTTTAATTGTAGCAAGACCATATCTACTACAGTACAGCCAATAAGCAAGACAGCTATCACAACTGACGGTCCTGAAATTCCCGGCACTCTTGTCTCTAAATATATCTCGTTACTGGACGTTGTGCTTGGTCATGACATGGTCTTCTTACAATTCACGTTCGGCTTAATGCAAGCCTGTTGACGAGTATAACATGAATGGTATCCTATGTTTCTTCATTTTCAATACATTTGGTTGTGCATATATATTCCAATTAACGCTGAAACTTGTTAGCTTTTAAGCTTGACTGACTAATAACTGTAGTTCCATGACAATTTGCTATTACATGGAGACCAAAAGAATTTTATTTTATAATACTTATAATTTAATAAGCTCGCATCGAATACTACGATATTTTGTATTCCTGTTATGAAAATAGGCTACATTTCTTTATCAACTATTGTTGTTTAACTGTTCGACTTAAATCCAGAATATGCCTTGTTTTAAAGTGTAGATTTTATTGAATTTGTATTTCTGACTATGTTACCGTCATAAGTAAGATAATTTATTTATTGGCTGCACCCTATGTAGGGAATAGAAACTACCATATTCTGCAACAATTATAGAGAAAGCTGAGTCAGTATCTGCATTCTTCGGGCAGTAGTAGGGGTATATTTCTTATGGTACCATTGTTTGGAAAATACTGTAACCAAAAATATCCAAAATTGTGCATTCCAGCTTGGTACTTAAAATCCTTAAACTTGAAATTTTTTGTGGACATAATGTTATTACAATTCCTCAAAAAAACATATTTTGGAAACTAATATAGTCGCCCGGTCTAACAGTATAGAATGGAATATATTGTTAACTACTGTGTTCTTTAACTCATGGGAATACGGTACTACAAAATTTTAATGACATTGAAGCCCCTTTTCCGTGTCATCCGTGTGTAGACAAATGTGGTCTGTGGTTGAAAGCAGCTGATAGTATAGTATGTTAGCTCACTAAGTTTTATCCCATAGTTGCTACAGAAGTATGTCTGATTTGAATCTCCTCGTTATCATATAAATTAAATTGTAAAAATCGTCATTCCCCGATGGATGAACGAAAAAACACACGCCGTGGTATGACAACACAACTCATTGAGGGTTTATGCATGTGGACTGATAGCTTTTCTTGATTACTCCTCTCTTCGAAATGTTTTGGTTAGCAACAGCTGCGTTTTTCCTGCCAGTGAATGGGTTTTGCATTGTGTGGGCCCAGGCCACTAGAAACTTTTTCTCTTGATGCTGAGTGTCCCGAACCTTGACCTGGCCATAGTTCAGTACTCTACCAACTGCACTACGCCAGTGCCGGTCGGTTCTTTCATTCTGAGACGATATACCATTTTATATAAGTAGGCTAATCTGATAATCTACCCCTTTTCAATGCAGTAAAAAAATTTCAATAGAAAATTATATAAGAATCTTCTTTATTTCCTTACTTGTAAGTAATGGAATTTTTTTAGAACTTTAAACGACAAAATATGATATATTTTTAGCTATAGTAATTGATGCATAATTTTTGCGTATGCTGATTTAATTTTCTTTGTACTCTCTAAGAACAAATTAATGTGATTGCTTTGGAGTGAAAGGTTGTGTTATTAGGACAATGTTTTGAAGCAAATAGTGATAAAATTATATCTTGTACATTTTTTATAAAGCTTCTATTTAAATAAAGATCTCCCGTTTTATAATTTTTGTGCAAATGTATTCTTTTCAATTTGCTCTAATTTTTGTAATTTTTGTAATTACCTACCCTATAAGGCATAATTTGCTTGTGGTTATAACAAAACAATTTTAACATAATATCCGGGAAAATGATTTTATTTGTAGCTGAGATTTTAAAGTGATCATAATTTCGGATCTACCTCGGTGAGGAATATCTCATTTCGAGTTGTTATGATTATACTTTTTGAAGGGCTGATGCCTCAAGCTTCTATTGGCTCGTAGTACCTTCCCTATTCCAACGACCCCATTGATTTATCGGATACTATTAGTATTGTTTCCATTCCACTATGTGACCTTTGGCAAGCTGGTACATGCCACCTGCACCGGTTACAAGACGTGGTAATGGACAAGTTGCTACAAACTTACATCATGTCATGTCATGGTCTGAGCCAGATTTAACCAAGTACGTGTACGTACGTAAACTTTGAGGCTACTTGTAGGTGTATCATAGTATAGCTATTGTCAGATAATTTCATTTCATACTCTGTAAATAGATTGTGTGACAGGAGATTTTAATTGAACTTAATTCTTTGAGTAAGAAATGTATTTTTATTATAATAAAGTGGCTGACAAAATTTTAATCAAAGAGCCCAAACCCAAGGTCATCATCAGATTCTTCTGTGTCTTCCTTCTTATCAGACTCAACTTCTTTCTTCTCTTCTTCAGCATCTTCTGTTACTACAACTTCCTCCTTTTGAGTCACCACTGGAGCGACTAGGAATGTAGTCAACTTTTCTTTCCCTTCATTTATAACGTCCTCTGTCTTCTTCCCACGCAACTCCCGTATTACCCGATCTGCCCTTTCCTGATCGAATTCAACGCCAACTGATCCTAAGATTACCGCGATGTCATCGGCGGTTGGTCGGTCTTTGCCGCTCATTTCAGAAAGCAGATAGGCAGCTATGTATCTCATTCTGCAAAAATAAAAATTAATCTGCTGATTTCTTTGTTACCTGAGGTCACTCTGAATATGCACTGTAAACAAGACCTAAGAGGTTATTTAATTGGAATAGTAATGTAATGCTCTAGGGTTAATGCCGACAATTTTCATAACCAAGCCACTATCGGCAGTTGCGATTACTTGTATGGTCATTCAAGCGAAGGGCGCTTAGCACCCTTATAAATATATTACCGATTGGAATTCATACCACAACCGCCTAGTACTGTTCCAATTTTTTCCATTGTAGCAAATTATAGGAAATAACTGATCGGTAGCCATTTCAACATAATGGTATGCTAATTAAACCAACATGACATTATTCAAGACTCCTAAATTAATTTTTTTTTAATCCGAGATCTCCACAATTTTGGCCAAGTTGACGCCATAAATATAGTGAACGTCTGCTACCTCCATATACATGTATAGAAATTTATGCACTTTGGCTCAGACAAAGCGACCGGCAGGTGACGCAGACATTTAGTAAAAAAAAAAAACACTTTGGGTTCCTGGTACCTCAAAACATGTAAATCCGTTAAAGTTTTGGAATGGAAAATTTGGGCAATCACTAGCAAACTTTCCTTATACTAACATACAAATAGGAAAGCCAAAAACATTGCTTAAATCAAAGCCATTAAATATATTTAGAATAGTTATTGTACTCTATTGAGCAAAATAATTAGTTAACTAGGCCTGGGTATGGATAAGTAAGTAAGACCCAATTTATTATACTTCGGAATTATTTTCTACTCATTTCACTGCCTGCTATATAAACATTTAATACGACCTGGAACTTCTACCTATTTCCAATCAAATCAATTCAAACCAACTTAATTAAAAAAATCCTTAACCTCATTATTACAATATTACAAATGGAAGGGGGCCCAAAGGACAAGTCCCGTGTTGGGCCCCCCTTTACAAATATAAAAGTAAAATTGGTGTAAAAACAAATAAAAATTAAAAATTCTTAGGTTAGGTAATTCATATGTTACAAATTGTAATAATTTACCGGTGTGTCTTAATGTTTTATATAGATTGAAAATATTGAAACATTCATTCTTTCAAATAAGCCCACAGTCACGCTATAGCCTACTGTGAACAATGTTAGCCTAGGTCCCCTAGGCCTATATACCTACTTTGAAAAATGGAAATAAAACTGTTAGCTTGTGCGTATAGAGGGAAACTGCGAGAAGGCGGAGAAGCTAATCGATAAATGCCCCCTTTCCCTGCCTCCTTTGGAATTTTCCGCGCAAGTGCGATGGCGCTAAAGTCGACAGTTTGAAATGTGATTGGAGACCATGGCAACAGATCGAAAGCTTTTCTTTGAAATTTTACATTAAATATTTTTGATACATGCCTAATTATAATGCGAAACCACCAAATTTCATAAGAAATCTGACAAGAGTTATCCGCCCAACCAGTTTAGATTGGATCTGACGTCATGGATTTATTTAGGATTAAAGAGAAGACAGAACAGCAGTAGAATCCGGGATGATAGGCCGTGGTCGTTCTGAAAGCATACGAGCACGGCCTATCATCTCGGATTCTACTGCTTCGTCACGTAGCTCCGGATGTGAACGCCTTAGTAATTATATTATAGGTACCTAAAACTATAATGAACTTCACAACCTACAAGATGTGCAGTAGGCCTGGTTGGCTTGATAAGGCGATAATTCCACCGACGTCAATAGTGATAGTAATGCTGATATTGACGTGGTAGCAGACATTTTTAGACTGTCTTTAATGTCTGCTACCACGTCAATCACGTCAATACCACCATTACTATCACTATTGACGTCGGTGGAATAACCACCTAAGGTACAGAATACCACTACAATCAATCCGACACCCTCTTTACAGTCCGTTAATTTTTAATGGAATCCAATCTCAATCTCAATCAATTCCACCGACCTCGATAGTGATACTGACATTGACGTGGTAGCAGACATTTTTAGACTGTCTTTAATGTCTGCTACCACGTTATAATCAGTATCACTATCACTATCGAGGTTTGTGGAATTTGCGCCTTAACGAGAACTGATGAGAAGTCATGTCATATTCATAATTCATTTAACACCAATTGGCCAGCACAGTTTTGGAGCGTCTACTTGACATCCCAGTATCAATTATTTCATTACAAATCATGTTCAATTTCAGTGGCCAGTCAGTTTTTTGGTGGGTTTCAGAAATTTCATTTCATTGTGGGTTTTTATTTTTCCTCTCAAAATCCGATTCTATCTATAGTATCAAGCCATTTCATGTCGGGGGGGGGAGGGGGGGGGGGGTTTGAACCCCCCTTGGCTTACTGCCTTGGTCACCGTGTTAGTGACGGCCACATAATGTACATTACAATGTAGAGGAGCATTTCTTCTAATTTGTGACAAGCTGCAAGGAGGGAACATAACTGTATTCAGTGATAGTCAAGCACCATATATAAATAAAGTATAATTCAGATTTTTTTTTTTTGCAAAATTATGTTTAGAAAACCCAACACATTCCCATCTAGAGAACTATTCAAAATAGCAAAATAGCAGGTGTACAAACTATAAAACAACTGGGGTGTGTAAAAGAGTCTGTAATAGAAATACAAAAAAAAAAAACACATCCCAGAAACCACTCATCAACATAACACTAGATACATTACAACTAAACCACTATAATACAAAATCGCACACGGACAAAACTTACACAAAGACAAGCAAGCACAAGTCACAGGTTTAACCTATTACAACAAACTGCCTTTGGACATAAAAAAAAAAAAAAATAACATCTAGGCCTATCTCTTCAAAAGGAAAATTCAAAACTGGATTGTCTCAGAAATAATACATGACAATGGTACAGTGACGGTTTCAGAAAAAGTTTTCGGGGGGGGGGGGGGTGGTTCACGGCGGTGGCCTGAAAAATATCGCGATTCTTTAATATATAGATAGGACCATAGGTAACCAATGTTAAGCCGCACACGGGCTGCCTTGCGATGTGTAAATTGTCACAAACTGTAATTATTGTTTTATTGTTGGAATTAAAGTTTAAAGAATGCTATATAAATATATGCTCGCCATATATTTCAACCATATAAGAAACAACGCCGAAATAGATGCAATGGACACGACGAAGAGTGCCAGACGACCGCAAGCCGGAAAAGATGTACAATGCAAGCATGACAGGCGGACGACTAGCCGGACGCTGGAAGGATGGGTTTGAAAGTGACCTTCGCGAGTTGGGAGTCCGTAGATGGTGGGACGTTGTACAAAACCGCGAAGACTGGAGGAGTGTTGTCGACCAGGTCAAAGCCCATCAAGGACTGTAGAGCCAGAAAAAGAAAAAGATATATTTAGACTCGAGACCAGGGACGTATTTTATCATATACCGCCTCTAGGCAGCGACGTTTGCCCCCCCCCCCCCTCCCCCCATCCCTTGGCAGCGCCCTCCCCGATGTCACAAAGATTACCCCATGCCCCATTAGCTCATTATGTAGAAAAGTGATCGTCAAATGCCTGCTTCAGCGACAAATCCAATATCATTTTGGACCCAATCTATTCTGCAGATATAAAGAAATAAGAAATCGACGGAAACAGTAAATCACAACCATAACAATCGATACATACAAACACAACCATTAATACAAGTCAGACCCAAAACTACCTTAATTCAGAGACAAAGAGAATTCACGTTTTAACAACAAACTTCCCCTAGAAATTAAAACAAAATTGAGCAATATTAAAAAACAACCTTAACAAATGGCTGCGAACAGAACTTAAGATCAATTGATTAACTTAAAGCCCTCTTTTAAGTTTTAATTCTCCATACTCCCCCCCCCCCCCCCATTTAAGTCCCTTTACACCTTTTATTTTATTTTAACACTTGATCCCAACCCATTAAGCCGCGCACGGGGCAGTGCCTTGTCTTGAATTGTATTGTTGGCATATATTAAACGAAACGAGTAAATGATTAAAAATAATACTGTGACATGAAGGTATATCACTGGGGACGAAGCCATGATCGATCAAGCAGAAAACCAGCCTCGGGCGGCTTAAATGAGAACAAGCACACAAGGGTTCCAATTTTATTGATGACAATCATGTACTGCATAGGTTTGACTGCTCCTGGAGGTAGGTAACAGAGCACTCCAATAAAGTTATTGCTAAACCCTCGGAATGCTCAATTTTATAATGTTCTGGAATAGCTATCAGTAGGTCTAGCATATACAACAGTTGCACTTATGGCAAGCCGGCACGGATTGTTTTAGGAGCTCCTGGATATAAAAAAAGCAGGTAGGCTATTCCAATTTTTAATCTTTTGAAGTGCTTGCAGCAGCCTTTTATTACAGGCTTTTAGGCTACTGGCTACGCTTAAAATTAATGATCTTGGTGGATGTGAGGCAACTATTGTTGATGTTTTCTAACATTTTGTTTTAAGCCTAATTTTATTTAGGCTAGAATTTACTTTTATCTTTGGCGTGGATTGAAAAGCCTTAGAGTTATAGTTTATAATTTTATTATTTAAAATTTAAAATGTTAAAATATGAAAAATTGAAATGGTCTAGGTGGAATTTGTAGGTTAATACATGGTAAAATAGTCCATTGTACCCTAATTTATATCGCTGCAGGTCGGCCTGGCCTTTATGTAGTAGTACCTAGATTCCTATTTCCAGCCTAATGTACCGGCTGGTACCTAGCTACAATAATACGGGATACTTCACACTAAATATATTCAATAAACGATATATTTATCGAATTTTTAACCTCAAGGTACCATACAACGTAGCTTCTCGACGTCGCCAATAATAAATAGCCTAAAATAATAGTATATTATTGTAATAATTATAATTATTATAGTTTTTAAAAAATTATTATAGACAACAAAAAAACACGCATCAATGTATCATACCTTGGAAAGCACAATAAGCATTTCAGTTTTAAAAATTAATTTACAATGACTCAAACATGTTGGCCGCACAAAGAAGGGAACTAGTTTATAGCGTCCATAATAACATAAAAACAAAACGTCAATGAAAAATAATTGTTATAAGTTGAGTGCTTTCCTATCTATGGCGGGAAAGAAGAGGGAATTTCATTATAAAACAATTTGTGACCTTGCGACAAAATTCTTTTCAGCGCATGCGCCAAGAGACAAGTAAATGTTATCGACCATGTCGCAGTGTCGTCTGCTCTTTTTTTAGTAAAACACTGACAAGTCAGCTGACCAAATTTTCAGGATGTCAGCTGGCACAAATTTGGTAGTTCCTGTAGTATTATGGGGCAAATCGCCCCCAACCCATTGTATATCGTGCATTTACATGTCAAAGGATCAAAAAAGTATAGTGACCGGATGCTACGACGGCCAAATATGCCTCTGGCAAGTGTGCCCAAATACTTTGAAAATGGCACCCCGCTGTTTACTTTTGGGCCATACCGCCCCTGTGTTGTGCTTATCAAGGTAGGTGGTGTATTTCAATTTGATGTAAATCAATAATCATAATTCCATTATAAAAATCACAATATACGTTTGTTGTTTTGGTTGCTGTAGTAGTAGGATTAGTAACCTATGTCTAAGCTTTGTACACCCAGTCACGCCATTAGTATTTACCGCGGCCCATTTTTCTTATTGACATAGACTTTGTCACTTAATCACTATAAGCTTATAGGCTTGCCATCTAGCTTGATTATTCGAGTGAAAAAATAATTTTAACTTTTATAACACTTGTTTGTATTCCACTTGCTTTCTTCTTCATAACAATTGCAAGAGATAATAACATAATAACATGGAAATTAATACAATTTTAAACAATTAAGTAAGAATCCTGATAGATCAGTCTGGAAATAAGTAATCTGGTCCAGGTTCCCAAACTTTTTTATCCGTGGACCACTACATTATTTTCTGATTTTCCGTGGACCCCCATGGTTGTGATAGGAAAATCTTTAAATTCTAGGACGAAGACTAAGTAGCTTGTGCCTAAAATTACGTGCTAATATTTGAATAAAATGTTTAGAACTGGTATCGGGCCGATTTTATAGTTCTGTTGTTGTTGTTGTTGAAAACTTAGAAGTGAAACACTTATTTGTTTACAACAGTTCACAGTTCAGTCTACTAATTGTCTTTCATCCATGATCAGCTCAGTTATTTCACCTTTTACCCACAATCACTTCTTTTAGTTTTTTTCTGAACATTTCCACTGTATTGCATTCTCTTATTCTTCTGCTTAGTTTGTTATATTCGGAGATTCCGTCTTGAAATATTGTCTTCCTGACTTGACTACCACTAGTACCACCGATTCCTTTATTTACTCTATATTTTATTCCCATTACCTGTTGTCAGCAGTGACCCCCCTGAAAGTGTTGCACCAAGAACCTTCGATTGCTACCAGCCTGGCGCCAGGTCATCACCCTACTCTGCAAGTTCTTCAGTAAGGTAAAGTGCAACCCCCGTTATTTAATCTGTTATAGAAGCATTCCCTTCTATTGGTCCTTTAGCCTCTGTTGAACCCGTTCTGCCCCATACCTAGCAATTTCTGTTGCAATTTTTGTCAATTTTAGACCCGTTCTGTTTGATTGGTATTTTGTAGCCTATCGTTGTCCTGTTCAAACATGGCCGACGAGTCCGACTTTGACATCGATCAGTTGCAGGAGGTTTCCAAGTCGGAAATTCAAGACTTATTTGCCCGCCTTACCTCTCTTCGGGATAAGGTGGATGGATATTCTGCCAATAAAGTTTCGTTGCTGCGCGAAAAATACGAACGTTCTTTGGAGCTTCGCGTAGAGCTGACTCAACGCATAAACCAGGTCCATAGGCTTAACGCCGCCACTGAAGAATTGTCTAAAAAAGTGTCGTATTCTAAAACAATCCAGGCCTTTGACGATCTTATGGAGTTTATCTCAACGAAATATTTAACCGCCCTTGATTCTGCTAAGTCTACTCCACAGACGCCTAGTACTGCCGCATCCCAGGTCCGTTCTGCACCTAAGCTGCCTGCTATAAAAATTCATCCTTTTAAAGATGATGTAAAGGAATTCCCAAGATTTCTTTCCCTTTTTGAAGCCTTATATGGCACGGGCAATCCTTCTATTTCAAATATTGAAAAATTGTATTATCTGTCTACTGTTACAGAAGGCGAGGCTAACAAAATAGTTAGTCAGTTTCCGCTTACTTCTACTGGTTATACTAGTGCCATACAAGCCCTCAAAGACCGTTTCCAATGTCAACGTACTTTAGCAGCTGTCCACATGACTGAAATTTTGAGGTATGTTCCTGCTAAGAAGGCTACAGCTGAATCCCTGAAAACCTTCTTAGAAACTCATAGTGATAATGTCAGTGCCTTAAAATCAATGTCAGGCATTTCGGATTTAGCTGATTTTTTGCTGACCAGCCTAGCTGCGTCTCATCTTGATCCATTAACAAGAAAACTTTTTGAAAGTTCAGTTTCTGACCTAAATGGTTTCCCTACTTTTGCTGACTTAGTGAAATTTGTAACAAAGCAACTACAAACTCAAGAACTTTTAGACTTAGAAAAATCTTCGCCTCCGTCTACTTGTGCTGTCACTACTGCTGAATCGAAGCCTAAAACCAAGGTCTTCCATTCTTCTGCTCAACCCTCTGTTTCCCCTACTGCCAAGCCTCCTAGTTCCTCTTCTGCGAACGTGGCTGTCTGTATTTTTTGCTGTTCTAATTTACACAAGATATTTACTTGTCCGTCCTTCTTAAAGTTAGGATTAAAGGAACGTTGTCAGTGGGTCAGCCATGCTAAGCGGTGTACAGCTTGTCTCAAACCTGACCATGCTCTAAGCTCATGCCCAAGCAAGCGCAGCTGTTTTTACTGCAAACCCCGTCGGCACTCTTCTGTTTTATGTGATTCCCGTGGACAGGTGCCAAATGAGCCTAAACCTGTGCCTCAGAACCCCTCTGACACTCCGGCTCTAACGTGCACAACTGAGGTTACTAAAACCAGCTGTGCTACTGTTAATGTGCTACCTATAGTGGTCGCATTAGTAAAAGATAGGTTTGGTATTTCTCACAAAATTAATTGCGTCCTAGACACTGCCTGTCAAAACAGCCTAATAACTTTGGACGCTGTGAGACGTATAGGCCTACCTATCAATAAACAAAGAACTGTCTCTGTTTCTGGTATAGGTGGTTCTCAACTTTCCCTTGGGGAAGTAAACCTGACTCTATGGTCTAGGCTAGATGAAAGTATTCAATTTCATTTAAAAGCTGACGTTTTAAAAAACATTACTACACCTCAACCATCTGTTACTGCTCACCCCGATTTTGCTGAAAAGTTATGTAAGTTCCAACTTGCAGACACTAACCCGTTTAGCAGCAAGCCTATAGACTTGTTGTTATCAAGTGTTATTTCTTTCGAAATCTTAAATTTCAATAAGACTTCGTCTGACAGTACTATCTGTATTAATACCCCGTTTGGCCATGTAATTTCTGCGCCTATTCCTCTGTATAATTCAGCATCTGTTTCTACAGCATTGCTTTCTAATTTCGAAATAGTCAGCAATGAACAGCTTAGCGTTTTAATGGAAAATCTATTTGAGCGTGACGGTATACCTGACCCCGTAACTGAATCAGCTATACCGAACCCGGAAAATGTATTCTGTGAAAAACATTTTCTGAAAACTGTTACCCAAGACTCTAATGGCCGCTACATTGTGTCTTTACCGTTTAAGCCTAATCCGCCTCCCATAGGTTGTAACCGTTCAAGAGCCTTTGCTTGCTACATGAACCTGGAAAAGAGACTAGAAAAGTCTCTAGATACCGAAAAGTACCGTACAGTTTTAAATGACTATATTGTAAAAAAATAAAATAGTTCCCGCCATCTGCAAATCTGAATTTATATTCAATCAGCATGTAGTCGTAAAACGTTCTACAGGTAAAACTAAACTAGTTTTCGACCCTACATTAAAAGCCCCTAATTGCAATAGCAATTTTAATGACACTATATTCACTGGACCTCAGCTTCTCCGCCCTTTGAATTACGTATTATTGTCGGCTAGATATTTTCCAGTAGTATTTGCTGCCGACATTGAAGGCTTCTACCCTTCAATAAGGGTGGACCAGGGCAGCAAAATGCACATTTTTGCTAGGCCTACCTCTGATTCTAGTGTAATCGAACTAGCTCTTAACCACTTGCCTTACGGTCTGAACTGTAGCCCGTATGTAGCTCTCCGATGTATTCAGCACTTAGCTGACAAAAACAAAGTTCAATTCCCGTCAGTTTATAACGCTATTTTTAAAAATGCATACATGGATGATTATTTCGTTGGAACTAAAACTGTTTCTGATAGTATCCAATTGCGTAAGGACTTAACTTACGTACTGTCTACAGGCCAATTTAAGTTAAGTAAATTTGTGTCCTCACACCAATCTGTTTTAGTCGATGTCAATCCCTTAGAACTAGGTACCGACATTGATTTCTCTGACTCTGCTTCTGTTCCTGTACTCGGTCTCCAATGGAAACCGACTTCTGACATTTTTACTTTTCAAATTCAAACTTTTTCTGAACCTAAAGTAACTCGTAGATCTTGTACTAGTTACTTAGCCAAAACTTTTGATAGTCTGAACTTGCTAAACCCGTGTATAGTACGGCTGAAAATTTTCATTCAAACCCTATGGCATGAATACCCCGATTTAGGCTGGGATCAACCCATCCCGGACTTGGTGATTAAGCGATTTCTGAAATTTACCGAAAGTATGTCCTTGCTGACTAATATTAAAATACCTAGGTACGCCTCCCTAGAAAACTCTGAAACCAGCCTGTACTTTTTTGCTGACGCCGCCGAATTCAGTTATGGCACTTGCTGCTACCTAGTTTCGAAAAACTCAAGTCAGCTAGTGTCGCACCTATTAATTGCTAAAAGTAAACTAACCCCTAAGCGTATCATGCGTACCATAGTACAATTAGAACTTGCCGCCTGTGAACTTGCATGTAAGCTACTTTGTTGGCTTCATTCTGGTGATTTACCGTTTAACTTTTCTCAAGTTACCATATTCACTGACTCTCAAGTAGCCTTAGCTTATTTGAAGATTTCTCCCCATAAACTGAAAGTTTATACTGCAAACCGAGTGTCTTCAATTCTAGAATTGACAAAAAATATTCCTGTTACTTGGCGTCATTGTAAATCAGCAGACAATCCTGCAGATAGGATTTCCCGTGGTTCAGAACCCAAGGATTTAGTCAATGACAGCCTTTGGTTTCATGGCCCTCAGCACTTATTCAACTCCCCAGATACGACCTTGGAAGTCGCCCCTGAAGAGTCATTACTTACTGAAATAAAGAAACAATCAGTTTCACTACCTGTTTTCAGCAGTGACCCCCCTGAAATAAATCGATTGCTTACTATGATAGAAAAACGTTCTACCCTTAAAGTAGTTAACAGAGCTGCTGTGTACGTCCATCGATTCATGTCTTTTCGTAAATTACCGAAACCGGTTCATATAAATAAGCCTATTACCTGTTCTGAACTAGAAAATAGTCTTAATGTTCTAATCAAGCTACAACAACAATTCAGTTTCTCTGATTGTTGGGACTTAATAAAAAAGGGCAAGCCACCCAAGCTTCTGATTAAATTATCACCATTTATTGACAATGACAATTTTTTACGAGTTAACAGTAGACTCTCAGCCTCAGATCTCCCGTATGCCGCTAAATACCCGTTAATTCTGTCAAAACGCTGTCACCTTTCTGTTCTTATCTGCCGATATTACCACGAAAAATGTGCCCATTCTGGAACTTCAACCAGTCTAGCCTGTTGCCGCCAAAAATATTGGATTATTTCTGGTAGGTCATTAATGCGTTCTGTTATTCGCCAGTGTGTTGTCTGTGCTAAACTGAACCCTGTCTCTCCGGCACCCATTCAAGGGGACCTCCCCCTTTCTCGTTCGGACCCCTGCTTTCCATTTCGTAATGAAGTGGGAGTAGATGCATTTGGCCCATATAAGTGTAAAATGGCTCAACGTCGAAATGCAGGTACCACCAAACTATACGCAATAATTTTCGTGTGCCAGTTTTCCAGGGCTTGCCACATCGAACCTGTCTCTTCCCTTTCGAGCCGCCACTTCGTAGCAGCCTTTGATAAAATGACTGCTAGGAGGGGCCTTTGCAAAGTTCTGAAAGCGGATAATGGTGGAAATTTTGTCGCGGGGGGCAAAGAATTGTCCGCACTCGCTCAATTCCTTTCTGATTGTAAATTAGAAATTCTGTCCAGTTTGGCCACCCGATCAGTTCATTTCGAACACATCCCTGCATATTCCCCATGGCTAGGAGGGTGGGAGCCCCTAGTAAAACAGGCTTCCAGGCGCCTGTCTGTCCTGTTAACAGAAAATCTTTACTTTGAGGTGTACTGCACAGTGTTTGCGAGAGTTGAAGCAATTTTAAATTCGAGACCGTACCTGCCTCTCTCTCCAGACGCCCATGATCCAAATGATTACCTCTGCCCAGGTAGTTTTCTGGTTGGAGGGCCTCCCATAGGACCCCCTTCAATCTCCTGCGAACCTCCGAAAGACTTAAGGGATAGGTTCAACCGCTTAAGGGGAATTATTGGGCAAATTGGCATAGCACAGTACTCTACACCAAAAAGAAAAATGGCCAAGAGCCTCGATCGCTTCTCTTACAGTAAACCAAGTTGTCTGGGTAAAGGATGTCAAATCAGTACCTGGTACCTGGCCTTTAGGCGTAGTTATAAAAACTTACCCAGGCCACGATGGTGCTGTTAGAGTGGTGGACGTAAAAACTGTAAGCGGCGTACTTCGTCGCGCAGCTCGAAATCTGATAATAGTCCCTGTTAAATCTGAATAAGCATTTTAAAAAAATGTTTCCTGTATATAAATTTTCTGCTATATTATTGTTTGTATATTATACTAATCAACCAGAACGGATCTGAACTCTGACACTGCACTGTTTTTCGAATTTTCATTATTTTCCTATGCTTTCTGTTTTTAGCCCTCAACCCCTATTTCGCGGGGGAGCATAGAGGTAAACACTATCTATACCAGGTTGTAACCTGCTTCGGTTTTGCAGCAGTCAGTCCGTTTTCTATTCGCGAGACAATCGCACGTCTTTCCGTTTCATAAATCAATAAATTAGTTATACCGATTCCTTTATTTACTCTATATTTTATTCCCATTACCTGTTGTCAGCAGTGACCCCCCTGAAAGTGTTGCACCAAGAACCTACGATTGCTACCAGCCTGGCGCCAGGTCATCACCCTACTCTGCAAGTTCTTCAGTAAGGTAAAGTGCAACCCCCGTTATTTAATCTGTTATAGAAGCATTCCTTTCTAGTAGTTAGATTTTCTTGATTTCTCGTCTGGTAGGTGTGCCTTTCTTGATATCTCATAGTTAGCGCTAGGTACTCGGGTGTCAGACCTTTATCGATTTCTGTGACAAGACTTACTGTATTTTATTTCAAATTTCCAATAACTCAGCTGTTTTATAGGTTGTTGTTGTTGTTGTTGTTGTTGTTGTTGTTGTTGTTGTTTCCAACGCCTGCTTTCAGTATTTCCGCTTTAAGCAACCCTGTCAACCTGGCGGGGGGAGTGAGTCTGTTTGTTAACTTGAGGCACCCTAAGGGCAGACTCTTTCACCTCGGGGGAAAGGGGAGTTGACTGATAGGGTAGACCTCCTGATTATAGTGGATTCCGGACCATTTGGGGAATATGGTAAAGTCGCACTATTAAATCGGAGGTGACCAGGACTTGACACGCTCGTAGACTTACTGGTATAGTCTCAGCGCGTTATAGTATCCCACCATGTTCCCCTGCCAACGCTGTGCACACTAGCAAGTTTGCTGCAGTTTGAAATATGCTCTGCTCTCATGGATTCTACCTTAAGCAGATAGTGTTGCACCGCGTTTGAAGCTTCAGTTTCCGTCAGACCATACCATGTGTTCGAAATGTTGTAACATTTGACTTATATATTGTAGGGCGAGCTTAGTCTTGGACAACAGCTACGTAGTCAGCAGTTCAGAAGCCGGAGAGATGTGCACATGGGACCTAGTTGATGGTAAATGCTGTCAAGTTGTTAAGATCCCATACGTCCATACAAGCATTCAGTCGTACCAGATGGCAGGCTGTGAAGATGTCAGACTTTTCTGCTGTGGCTACTACCCAGAAGTGATCATAATGGATCCATTTAGCTTGGAAATTATATTAGTTTTGAGCTCTAGAGTGAACCCTGATTGGATATCGGCTTTACATGTTCTTCGGCCAGTCAAACGAAAGGGTAAGTTTTGTTTATTTGGTTTTTTTATTTAGCCATTTTCGTTGTTTTTAAAACTTTTCTTTGTAACTAGCGGGAAACGCCCTAGATGTATTATAATATTGGCTAATCGGATTATGGGCGAGTCAAGACGGTTCTTGCTGGGTACCTACGCCTTCCCTTTGCATTGTTACGGATGTAAGTTGAGCAGCAGATTGTGGATTACAGCCTACAAAACAAAGTGTTAAACGACTGTGCTACTCCTAAGTTTCCAATTGGGTTGGCATGGAATCCATTTCAAAATATCAAATATATAAATGTTCTTGTTATGCAAGATTCATTAGAACAAATTGAGTAAAATACCCACCATACACAAGAACTTGTTTAGGTCAGACTGACGCCTACTGCTAGTGTTGGCCTGACCATTGACGGTAGATCTTTAGTAGCAGATCATCTTTCAATAGGCGGCTTCCGGATCGCTTCCATATCTTGGTGTCACTAGCTATTACTGTCTGGTTGCGCATTGCTTTTCGTCGAATACATTCTGCCATCGCTTTTATAACTTTTGGGGTTCTAGCTGAGCGAGATCGACCGGGTTTTGGTTTCTTCTTAATTCTGCATGTCTCATTACAACTAGCCACGGTCTGATAAACAAGCATACCAACTAGCAGCTGGAAGAGCTTGAAATGGAACTTATACCGTATTCTCTGTGGCTCCCAATAACTCAGAAACTTTTTTAATTCTATAAATTAAACTTTCTGAGATTAATAACAATGGACATACTTTACATTGTAGTATTATATGGTATATATAACACTGACATTAAATCAACTTTGGTTGAAGGGGTAACCTCCTCGTTATAACCGAAATTAGAGGATATGGAAAAAACTAGGCTTGGCGGGATTCGAACCCACGATCTACGCCTAACCGGGGCGTCAAATCATCTACTTATGCTCTAATTGACATGATTCGTGTTGCTAGACAGGTTAGCACAGCTACACAACTATCTAACCGAACAGGTCTGTGAGCTGACTTAATTGCATAAAGGCAATGCCTCTAATTTCGGTTATAACGAGGAGGTTACCTCTTCAACCAAAGTTAGTTTAGTGTCAGTGTTATATATACCATATAATACTACAATGTAATGAATATTGCATTATCTTTATGCAATTACTCGTAAGTCAGCTCACAGACCTGTTCGGTTAGATAGTTGTGTAGTTGTGCTAACCTGTCTAGCAACACGAATCATGTCAATTAGAGCATAAGTAGAGGATTTGGCATTTACTGGACTTGTCGGGGCTTGTGGTCCAGCGGTTAAGACGACGCCCCGGTTAGGCGTAGATCGTGGGTTCGAATCCCGCCTAGCCCAGTTTTTTCCATATCCTCTAATTTCGGTTATACTAAACATAATCAGCATCATAGGAATCAGATTACAACTCTTTCGAATACAGTGGAGTAAACTTTCGTGACAGAACATATGGCTCGACTCTGTGTATATGTATAACAAATAATGAAATATCTATTATTTCAGACGATGTAGTTTTGGGACTTACTACTGCTGGCACTGTTAAGGTATGGACCTTACAGGGAAATGAATCGAAAGCTGGGGAACCTTACCACGAAAATGAATCGAAACAAATTCGCTGTTTGAATGCACTTTCTATGCTTTGCTGTGCGTATAATCAACGCACCGTTCTGATTGTGTGCTCCAAATACTGGCAGGTTAGTCAGATTATTTTACTTTTGGCGTATATAACTGAAGGCAATATCGTTCTTATTAAGATCTTGACGGAAATCATTACCATTTACTGCAATACATTTATTTATTTATTTAAAACTATACTGGCAGTCAGGGGTTCATTATTGATTTTTTTTAGATATATGATGCTGGTGACTTTTCTCTTTTATGCTCGGTACCCGCACCCCGAGAAGAACGCTGGCTTGGTGGAGAATTTGTTGCAACTGACAGAATACTTTTATGGTCTGACGAAGGCAAAGGCTACCTGTACAAGTTACCTAGCAAGTAAGTTTGAGCGCCTCATAATAATGCAATATTATCATATAATAGAACTACGTAATAACAGTTCAGTTCTATATTTAGAGCATGTTTCGTTCATGGTAGTTCTTTAAAAAAGGCGTTTTGATCTATTTTTGTGTCACCACCTTAAATTCTATTATTTACTCTCTGCCATACAAGAGCTACCTGAATCATAGTTGTCATAGTTGAATGTGAAGCATTGTTAATAAATTTTCCTAGCCACAGTCAAAACCCATGCTTTTTTTAATGTTTAGACACTAGAAAAAATATTATATTTAATAATTCACATTTCATCTTTATAATGGATTATTGTCTATAGACTAAACAGGCAAAACGCTTGATTAAATGTGTTCAAATATTAATTAAAACACATGAATCACATTAAGTTACATTACATCGCATTTTGGCACATTTCTAAGCTACAACACAACCTAACTCTTATCATTAATATCGCCTTTTTTGACTTGTAGCAAGATACCTGGAAAAAGCAGTAGGTTTGTACAAGATGATTTCAGATGTTGTAATTGTGTCAGTTGGATGGGTTGATCTATCATTTCTTACTTCATACTGGTGTCAGGTTAATGTAGTCTAAGCCTGGCACGAGTTTCTTGTGTTCAAAAATCTATTTTATTGCTATTTGGCAGCTGTGTAGCATGACATTGTCACTTTTCTTCTAACTTTAAACTCAGTATCTAAATTTGTGGTCACACTGCCTACATTCCCTTGTTTATCCTTATGAAGTAGTAAGTAACCGAAAAAACATTAAAGAGCCCACGTGGGTCCGAATCAAATCAAATGAAATGAATATATATTTTCCATAGAACAATTACATTATAGGATGTCGTCATAAAAATATAAATAAACACATATAGAGTACATACACATACATACACACATACCTAAGAATACGAAGAGTGCTCCATAAATTCCTGTACTGAATAAAATGCACTGTCTATCAAATATATTTTTAGTGCTGTCATAAATTGGCTGACACTTGTTAATTCTCGCATAGAAAGAGGTAATTTGTTAAGTAGAGTTTTTCCTCGCTAAAACGTCATTTTCATAGAGCTTAAGCCGATGCGGCTCTAGTACCAGCCTTCTGCCATTTCTGGAATTTTCTCGGGAGAAAAAGTTTGAGTTAGTATCGTACCTCATTGAGAGCATAATACACCTTAGGATGTAAAGGCAGGGTAGGGTCAGAATTTTGTTGTCGAGAAAAAACGGTTTACAATGTACCCAACGGCCACTCCCATCTTTCCAAACCCTGTTTAACACCCGAATGGCTTTCTTTTGGACGATAAACATTTTACTGCAATTAATAGGGAAATATCATTATCAAAATGTTTCACACAACAACCAATACTGTATGTAAATAAAACTAGGGAATTTTTGTTGGATTAAAATTTCTTCACAGTTCACACTATGGTATTGCAACGTTCTGCAAATTGCAACATTAATTCTTACATGACGCCACAACGTAAACCACAGTTACTAAATTATTTGTTATATTTCGATGGGCACTACTACTGATATGCAAAATTAAGGGATTGTTATGTGGCCCATTTACTTGCATAAGTAGGCATTCATTACCGATTCTTGTGATAAAAAGCATGCTCTTTCCCTCTTTTACATTTTTCAAGAATTGTTCAACTTTCATCGTTTGTGAAGCATGTAGTATGTTTTTCACCATTTTATGAGCTATTGCAATGTGCATGTGGCTTTTGCAGATGTAATGAGGTATTTCTTAATTATTGACCTCGGACAGTTCCGCATATTCTTGATAATAAGCCAAAGCAATCTAGTGTTAAATAAATGTCAAAGAAAAACCTGTTGAAGCTTCTTAAAATATGTCATTATGCTAAATTCTTATTATGCACTGGTAATTGCAGTTCAGTGCCTATAGTTCTGCAAAAACTTTCAGCGAGCTTAGTGCCCCAGAAATAAAAGTGATGAAACCGTTGTGACTGTATGTTGTACACCCTGATACAGCCTGATTCCGTTAGGTTGCCTTAGTCATCGAACAAAAAGTCATTATTTTATTTTTATTCGGGGTTTCGTTATGTTATCACTATCTTGCGATGTCAGGGTATGTTGATTTAATTGTACAGACAGAATAAAATCGCAGTGTTATGGATTTGGGATTTCTTTGCCCCTCTAATATCGTGCTTGAAATATTAAAATATAAAGTAGTTATTTTAGAAAAGAAGTTTTCTATAAAAAGCTCCATAGCATGTGGGCAGTGGACAATGGATTGATATTCCGAGAGATCTCTTCCACGTAAACTCGTTGACTACCTTTAAGTAGCTATAATAATAGGTGACTGCGGCAACGTCCTTATATTTTCATCATATTATACTGCACACCCTCCTGTGTATGTCCAGAAAAAATAACATTCTATGCAGTGTTCTGTATTAAGTAATTATTAATTAACATCTTCTCTAATGTTTAGCAGCGTGGCTGAGTGCAGAGAATTTCATCAACAAGCTGCAGCTGGAGACAATCCTTTCCTATTCTGTGTTCTTCAAAAAGCAAATGAACGGGTTAGTTTGTTAATTATTAAAACACATCGGATCGGTTTTTGCACGTTACATTCGGACGTTGCTATTTCACGTGTTAGCGATTACTGTCAGTGATGCGACAGTGGCATTTATATGCACCCCCCCCCCCGAAATGGGAAAATGAATGACGAAATAAACTAATGTGAGTAGTGGTAATGCGTTATCTACCAGATAAAATACCGTATATATATGTTTGTATCAGCAGTGAGTGATACGCGGTTTGGTCTGTAGAATTCAACGCCGTCAAGAGGTTGATAGCTATAAGTGATTTGGTCTCGGCCCCTCCCCCTCAAAAAAAAATTTGTATATACACGCCACTAAGGAAGGTACCGTCTCCAGCACTTCCTGTCTTTTGAAATTGGGTTTACTAATACTTTAAAACAAACCAGGTTATATACTTGATACAGTTGCCAATGGTAAGTTTCCCTAGGATCCCTGCTAATAATGAGATCAGGATATAAAAGGCTTATCTGTAGAGTAGTTGTATAACTTAGATGTGTCGATCCCTCAATTTAAAAGGTATGGCTTGTAGTGTAGCTAGTGCTTTCACGCTTAGCAGAAAACGAGCATTTGTCTCATAATTAATTTTTTAATTTAATTTTTAGCCTCTTTCTTGCCCTCCGGCAATGAGCTACCTCACCGTTAATAATCCAAGTCAGCAACTTACTAAATACCTCTTAAGAGGAGATTCTCAGGGCAGAATTTACATTTGGACGATTCCGAACGTTTCCCCGAATCAGTTAGCACAACTGAAACAAGAAATGTTTGACAAACCACCGAGTAAGTAAAGAATAGTGTCATTTTAAAGTAAAATAGGTTTCAACCATAATATCAGGTCAAACTCTTATTCTCAATACAGCCACTAGTGCAGGTGCATTGTGGACTTCCATGCAACTTGGAAAATAACAATTGCCGTGTAGCTTTGTACTCGTACTACATACAAGGCCTACCTGCGACTAATACAAATATTGTAATGGATCCCAGCCATGGGAGAACCTTAGCAATCCAACCCTCCCTCCCCCTTTCCCCGACGCAGTTAGACCCCAAAATAAGCAAAGCTGTGTTCATCTGCGCCCATAAAATGTGCGTCACTGCGGCAACAGGGAAATACTGTTTAGTGAGAGAGCCTCTTCCCAGGAGCCAGCCCCGAAGTACTACAGTTGCCGTTTTTTGAACAACCACGGGGCACGATTATCTAGCCGCGCCGTTTTGCCCTACTCCCCTCATTTGCCAGCCCGCTATGTAATGTCCAAGACTATGATTTCCTCAACCCTCATTTTGTGTCCGGCACTTGTGGTGGTGAAGGGAATTTGAGAATGCTAACACTCACCTACTCCCACCGACACTACATGGCAGATATGCCGAAGCTGACAAAAAATGATTTAGTTGTTAGCTTAGAGTCTGTGGTGAAATCATTAGCCCTCAAATTTATAGAGCTGACTTTTACTAACTCTACTATTTGAAATAGTAGACACTGTACTGTATTGAAATACAGTAATATCAATTTTCAGGTTTAACACCAACTATCGCCTATAGCTTGACAGAAGCCTGGAGCGCTGTTAAACCGAAGCCAGTTGGGATTCTAGATCAGCTTGTGAGTAAATGTTTTCCATAATAATTGAGTATTGAAGCTTGCAATATGCTATGCTGGCTATTTCACAAATTCGAATCCGTCACTTGTTAATATGATTAAAAGCCAGTAGAAAATGGAATAGCCTTGTGATGTATACGTTCCCTTTTGTTTCAATTATTTATTATTACTGAGAAATATATTTCAGGGACCTATTACATATTCTTTTAATAAATAATACTCCCTTTGCGGCCTTGCCCTTTCCCTCCAATCTGATCACCAGGCATGTCTTAGTTGCTACCGAGCCTCAGTAGTAATCTCTTCGTAGGCCCAAGACAGGGAGGAGTGGAGAAGGAGGTAGAAAGATTTGCTGCAAACCAATCGTTAGATTGAAACTAAAGAAGAAGATGTCCCAGTCAACATATCTTCCCCTGAAGTTGTCTGCCGCTGCGCTCGAAGAAAAATCTGGAGTTTAATGCTCTATTTTAACAATGGCCAGCTACTCCGGATAGTTCTGCCTCAATTATTTTGATGTTATATTAATATCATCATGGCCCGTCTATTATATTTTACCATTATTGTTATTATTATATTATTTCTATTGCGGATTTGAATTTCAGGATCGCAGTGATGAGCCGCAGGTGCGGCTAACTGCAAGTATTTATCTACCCCAATTGAGTCGACTAGTCGTGGGCCGTGATGATGGCTCTATAATTATAGTTCCTGCTACACAAACTGTGATGCTGCAGATTTTGCACGGCAATCACCAACTTTTTGATGGTAATAAGTGTAGATTAGCCACGTATTCCGTATGCAAATCCGGAACTTAGAACACGTCAAATAATATGTTATGATCGTAATTTTCAGTAAACCTTGACTTTCTTTTAAGTGCATTACTGCACTACTTCTACCACTCATTTCATTAATAAAGAAAATAAATACAGAACCGAAAATTATCTATTTTTTTAAAATTAAATACTTCTTGTAAAAACTCTAATTATCGGAATATTTCATTATTCGAATGGAATGGTCCGAGTTCATTCGGATTATTGTAGTTGCACATCAGTTAGTCTAAACCTGGATTTATTTCAATTACAGATTGGCCTCCGCACCAGCAGTTAGTGTGCCACAATGGGAGAGTCAATTGTCTATTGTACCCTCATCATGTCGATAGTCGTTACGATAAATCGCACTTGCTTAGTGGTGGCGTCGACTTCTCCGTTTGTCTTTGGGATCTTTATGCAGGAAGCCTTCTCCATCGTTTCTCTATTCAAGCTGGAGAAATAACTCAACTTCTTGTCCCACCTAGCAATTGCAGTGTGTGTATAATTTTTCATTTATTTTCAGTTTTTATTGTGCACGCAGGTCTACTTTTAGTGCCCATTGAACCTTGCCCTCCATCGGTTTTCGGATATTATTTGTATTGTTTTCGAGTGAATTTCTGGGTCTTGGCACATTTGGCATATACGACTTAACCAAGTTTGGGAGTGAGTTTGTATTGCCGTTACAACAATAAAAAATATGGTTACATGAGTTAAAGTCGTCATAAATAGTACAAAACAATTATATGTCTGTTGCCAGCCTAAGAGGTAAACAGAAATGATGAACAATTTTTCCACTATCAGGGATCCAGGTTATTGAAACCTTCTGATATACACATACCTATAATTTTATTTTTTTGTTTATTTAATTTTTTAAGACAGGGAAAATTGTTTGTACTTAGGTCTGCCTAGGGCGACCATAAAAAATTATTGTGTATTTGTTCCATGTTTCAGTACACGCTTACTTACTTCTGCTTAAATTTATAATGATACACACTTCTTTGCAAGAGTAGTATTAAAAATTGCTTCTTTTTTGTATTTGTATTTTATCATTGGAAGAAGCTGGGTAAAGAAAGTAAGCTTCTTATAAAGCGTTATTGGTGTATGAGAAGGAACCTTTCTGTATTTTTCCGTTCAGATTTGTATGTTCATGATTTGTTGATTTCTACCTATTGGACATGTAACTTTCAGCTTAAGTATTTAGCATCCCACTTCTTCAAGTAATTTAGCGTACAACTATAATTTAAATGTATACAAAGAGGGCGTTGGAAAAATGCACATTTGAGCAAAAGCTTCATGCCGTGGGGATGTATAGGGTAGTATTAATTTTAACATTTTCATAATTAATGAAATATCATAACTATTAATGGTGAGAATCAGTCGTTATAGAAGCTATATTGTATATCATTGTTTTATTAATGCTCTCTTTTTACTTTCTAGCCAAGAATACGTAAATGTGTTTGTAGTATTGCAAGCGACCATTCCGTAGCTTTATTAGGATTGACGGAGAAGAAATGTGTAGTTCTTGCTTCACGCCATTTGTTCCCTGTTGTAACCATAAAATGGCGACCTCTTGATGATTTCTTAATCGTTGGCTGCACAGACGGGAGTGTCTATGTTTGGCAAATGGAAACAGGTACCTAATACAAATTACACTGAATTAGGTTTATTTGTTCTCTTCAGTCAGTAACTTTATGGGACAACATAAGAACTAATACTTCATTTATATAAGGTAGTATATTTTATTTATTTATTATTTGTTTAAAAAAGATTATTCGCATACAAACAATTGAATGAATAGATCCGAATAACCTCTTAAGTCGCCTCTGTAGGTTAGTACCCGTGTTGAGTTACTATAGGTCTCCGATCGCATGATGTGTTGAGACTCGCACAAGTGACAAGAGGCTACCCCTATGGCACCGAATCATTGTCAAATTCAGAACAGAATCATAATAATAACAACGTTAAACTTCGCAGGGGCCGTTGCCTTCAGTAGACCATTGGTTTTTTGGTTTTTATTTTTAGCTAAATTGTTACTACGGTCGGTTAATATAATTAAATAATTATTAGCTATTTATCGGCTTTGCAAGGGGTGCCATTCGCGTATGCTTCTCAACGCTGAATTCGTTCATCTAGGGATTCCAAGCGATGGTTCACATGGAGATGTTAAACATAACACATTTCCTAATTATTAGCCGTATGTTTGTTTTTCAGGCCACTTAGACAGAGTCCTCCATGGTATTGGTGCTGAAGAAGTACTATTGGCTTGCGATGAGCACACAGACGATTCGCAATCTACAGAAATGGGTCTTGCAAACCCTGCTGTACATTTCTTCCGTGGTCTCCGTAATAGGAATTTATCAGCTATTCGACATGCCACTCAAGTACGTACCAACTATAAATAATAAATATGTAAAAGGGCAAGCCGATTCTTAGTTCCATGGTTTTTATAATGGTAGTAGACTCTTGGAAAAAAGGTAAGTGGTCAAACGCTGACCTACTCAATCTGGGGCCTCTATTTTAGTTTTTGCCGATTTCATTTTATTTTCCGATTTTATTTTTTATTCATACCAATGTAAGGTTATCGATTGGAGTCATGCCACTTCTTTGTAAGGCTTTGACAGATTTGGATTTTCTGGTGTAATATAAATGGATTTTCCACCTTTAGAGGGGGCTTCTCCAACTTCAACAGCTCCATCATGGCAATAATCAAGATGGGTCTGATCATCAGAAGAGTAGAGCCTTCCCTCTTTTAATTCAAGGCCTTCGTACCAATGCCAAAGATCCTGAAAGTCATATTTTGTTTTTCGACATCGAAGCACTCATCGGTAAGTTTTTAAAGGCGTTGTACATTTATGTATGCTTTTTTTAATGTTATTAATGATTTAATAATGAATGGAAAGAATTTGAAATTTCTTATACATTTTATTTATCTTAAAAAAAAAAAACAATCTGCATTATTGTTGTATATCTACGGAAAATAAAAGTATTCAAGGAAGGTTTCGAAAATTGTGCCATTTTCCGGTACGTTTAACATCCGAGATCATTGTGAATCAGCTTCAGTTGTCAAAGAATTACATTTTTTATTAATCCATGTTTCAATTCGAGTCTTTAAAGATCAATTCATTGAACGTTATTGATCTCCAGGTTAGCCTCTTTGCCTGTTTGTGGAAATTAGTGAATCCTATTGTTTCTTTGAACTGCTGCACTACCCTGCAAATTGCTTCAATTCGCGTTTGGTGCTGAATAGCTCTGAACCTCCATATCTCACTCCACATCCAATATTTCTGCTTCTGCTTGTTGTATCATAATATTTGACAATGTCAATTATTATCAATTATTTTCTAGTGCAACTTCTGAGTGAAGAGTATAGCACCATGTCTCCAGGGACTCTTGAAGCTCATGGTCTTATCAGTCAAACTGAGTATCAGAAAGTCATTGCCCTAACGCAATCAGCTAGTCCCGATGCTCACAAAAAGATTGTGGGTGAGTGATCTATTAAGTCTAAAGGAAGCAAATTAGTAGTGATTGAGATTGAATGCCGAAATTTAATTAACGTTATCAACTGAGCCACTCAATATCACAAATAATTTTGTTCCCTTCACCAGTTAATAGTCAAGGCTGAATTAGATTGACTCATTAAAGCCGAATGACAGAATAAGCCATCATTTATTAGCTGGTTCAATTTTATTCAATGTGATAATTGCTCACAGTTGCCACTTATCAACTGAGCGACTCAAAAGAATATCACAAATAATTTTGTTCGCTTCACCAGTTAATAGTCAAGGCTGAATTAGATTGACTCATTAAAGCCGAATGGCAGAATAAGCCATCACTTATTAGCTGGTTCAATTTTATTCAATGTGATAATTGCTCACAGTTGCCACTGTGCAATACAATAGATAGCGCAAAATATCAAATTCATCGTCCAAGAATTACCGTGTTAACGACTGCTTTGGTCACGTGTCCCGGAATGGTGCATAGCTATTTTTATTTAGATGACATTGTTTTATGGCTATAGTAAGATTGTCTATAATTGCATTAATAGCCATAATACATTGTGAAGCTTCGGTAAAGTTATAAGTTATATGCCTCATAGTTGTTTAAATTTCCACATGCTGCTAAGATTTTTTGGGAAAAGTTAAAGACAAAGCGGAAAATGTGGAGCGAATTTTAAAGGAAAAGGACAAGCATGGTGAGTGATAGCCACTGAGTTTTAGATTTTTTTCTATTGAAATCTTCATTCTTTTTTCTCCTGTTTCTGATTGTTTTCAAAGACATTGAAAGTAAAATAACGATGTAACATTTATGATGCTTTATACAGGTATCCACAGAATAGGTAATCAATTATAAGAAAATGCTGTTTGAAATCCCGTTAGTGAATAATAAATAGGTCTCTCGTCATAAGTTCGGTCTCTTCTCTTTCGTAGGTTTTTTATATCATATATTCACTTACCAAATTCAGTATTACACCGTCATAAGAAGGGAAAACTATACAGTATACACCAAGTACTGCAGTTGCCTTGAAAGGTTTCATGTAAACTCCGCAACCGTTGGTGCTATTGTCATCTTTGCTGTGTCTTAAGGAATAACTTGTAGGTTTTTTTTACATTACAGGGCACGAATAATTTTTAAATGTAAACGGCATCTAAATTAGATACTTTGTAGATTTATCAGCCTACCCTTCCTGTTGATTCCACTGTCAAGTAGTTAGAATTTACTTGACTCATCAAATGACTAATGTTTGTGCCTAATCAATAATTATTTATCAACTTCTTGGTTACTTTCAGGGGTTCTTGAGAAAATGAAGCATGGGGCTGATCAAATTCAAACAAAATTACAGTCGAAGGGGGATGGTGTGAGACCTACTGGATTTGATTCTCGTAAGTCTTCACCCAACTTTACTTACTTCAGTCACAGCATAGCATTCACAACAGCTACGTTCGCAAATTGTTATAGGTTTAAGATTTGCATCCTTAACAATAAAAATAATTAAATTTATTATTATTACAGAAGGTAATGGTGATGGAAGCAAGAAAGCTCGTGGTGGTGTAGAACAGAATGTAACAATGGAGATTGCGCAACTATTATTGTCTCTCCTTCACGCCTGGGGTATTGACAATGACTTGGACAAAGTCTGCGAGGGAAAGCTTGGGCTTCTGAGGCCAAAAATTCCAGCCTCGTTTGGAGTTCTTTCTAAAGGAGGTTTGTTAAATGATCAGTTTCACAGTTTCATAACACAATAGTCAGCTTTCAATGATTCTCTATAAATTGTTGCGGTTAGGGCGTTTAACTTAGCTAATGAAAAGAGTTAACGTCCTAGATTACTATATTGCTTTCATAATAATAAGAGCAAGAGCAGCGGAGCTATCTTATAAATTTGGCTTAATTCATCCATATATTTCTTTTCCATAAAATCACCAAAGAGACAGTGGAATTATAAACATCAATACAAGCATTATATAAATAGCGCCCGATTTGTATCAAGATTATTTGGTGAAGCTAGAATAAACCATGACGTCAGAGTAATCAATTTATATCAGTTATATTCATGCCATTTTCAAGCTAGCTAGGGCTAGCTTCTGGGCGTCGTCATCAATTTCTGTCGTCTAAAACAAAATAATAGTAAACAAATAAAGAACACAATTACCGTATTATTGGGTTCGTCCAAAATTCCCTAACCGAGACGGGGACTTGTGCCAACAATAAACAAAAAATAACAAAAACTTAGAGTTTTAGAAAAACTTGTTATAACAACCCGAATTAGTAAAACCCAAATAATCGTTAAGAAATTAACTTTGTCTAAGAAACCCACTTGTGGTAGTGTAAAACCCTGAGGGCTTTCGGCAAGAACTGCCATCTACAGAGGGAAACCCACTAGCACAGTTACACCTTATCTGCGATTTGAAACTTGCTCAACTTGAGGAGAAGATGCAAATGTGACTAGGGAGAGGAAACCTTGGTTTATATAGGACTGGGAGCGGGAGGAGGAGGGGGTGGGAGGGGGCGTGGCTGGTTACCTATTCCTAACCTACTAGCTAGATCTATTAGAGGGGATGATTGTGTGAATGTTATGTCGTTTCTCCTTATTGTGTAAAGATCTTTTGCTTCCAACATTTTCAAAAAATTTAAAGTGTAACTTTTCTTTGCTTTGTGTAGGGCTGTCCAATTGTGAGGATTGAATGTGTGATTTTCCGAGTTAAGGTGTTTCGCGAATGTGCTGTTGGTGTTGGTGTCTTCTATACCTGTTATATGTTCTCTGACCCTAGTTTTAAAGCTTCTGCCTGTTTGGCCTATGTAAATTGCGTTACAATCGTTACAATTTAGACGATAAACTCCATTGCCTTTACGGGATAATCATAACATTTACGACATCGATGGCCAGGTGGTAGCTTGCTTGTAGGGGGGAGGAGGGGGTGGGAGGGGGCGTGGCTGGTAACCTATTCCTAACCTACTAGCTAGATCTATTAGAGGGGATGATTGTGTGAATGTTATGTCGTTTGTTAATATTTCCCTATTGTGTAAAGCTCTTTTGATTTCGACATTTTCAAAAAAATTTAAAGTGTAACTTTTCTTTATTTTGTGTAGGGCTGTCCAATTGTGAGGATCGAATGTGTGATTTTCCGAGTTAAGGTGTTTCGCGAATGTGCTGTTGGTGTTGGTGTCTCCTATACCTGTTATATGTTCTCTGACCCTAGTTTTAAAGCTTCTGCCTGTTTGGCCTATGTAAATTGCGTTACAATCGTTACAATTTAGAAGATAAACTCCATTGCCTTTTTCCTTTTCTGGTTTGGTTTTGGAGTTTATGAGGTTATTGGCCAAATTGTTGCGGTTGTACGGGGCTGGTGTTTTGTCTGTTGTAGAAGAAATGAGGTTACTTATTTTTTTGTGATTTTTTCTATGTATTGTATCCTAAAATATGATTTATTGGTTTCCGGGTTTAAGCACTCTGGGGGGAAAATTAGTTTGAGGTTGTGTTTAATTTTGTGATGTCGTAAGATTCTGTCTATTAGATTGAGATTGAAATTGTTATTTTGTGCAATTTGTTTTATTGTATTTAATTCATTATTATAGTTGGTTTCATTCATAGGGATGTTAAGAAGTCGAAAAATCATACTATGGAATGCTGCGTGTTTGTGCTGGAATGGGTGAGAAGAATCAACAGGGATTATATTATCGCTATGGGTTTCTTTACGAAATATCTTGAAGTCTAGGGTACTATTATTTTTGGTGATGGTGAGGTCTAAGAAGTTCAGGGAGTTGTTTTCTTCTACTTCCATGGTAAATTGGATTTTTGGGTGAATTGTGTAGATAAAACTTAAGAAATTGTCTAGTTGTCTGTTACTTCCTGTCCAAATGCAGAAGATATCATCCACATACCTTGTCCAGAAAGATATACATTTAACTAGGGGATTTTTATTGAGTAGAAGTTTGTGTTCGAAGTTATCCATAAAAATTTCAGCAAGAAGGGGAGATAGGGAAGAACCCATAGGTAGGCCTATTTTTTGTTGGTAGTAGTCGGATTCGAAACGGAAATAGTTTTGATGAGTGCATGTGTCTAACAGAAGGAGGGTCTCAGAAATAAGGCTGTTCGAGGTATTATTGTGATAGAGTGACTGGGCAACTAATTTACGTACTTCGGGTACGGGGATATTATTAAACAGATTTTTGACATCGAAAGAGACGAGTTTGGCATTGCTGGATAAGGAAAGGTGCTTAAGGCGGGAAACCAACTCGAATGAGTTTTTGACGCTGTGGCGGGGTGTGAAGTTTGATAGCTCGCGAATGTGTTTGTTGAGAAAACTAGCTACTTTGCTGGCTGGGGCACTGTTATACGAAACTACTGGGCGGATAGGTTGATTGGGTTTATGAAGTTTAACCAGACCAAACAATGAGGGAGCTACGGGGTTCATGTTGGTAAATTTATAGGCTATATCTTGAGGTATCGTATTAGAGCTTTGTTTAATGGCTTTTTTGGTTGCTTTTTGGAATTTGTTTGTGGGGTCTACTTTAAGTTTTACGAATGTGGATTCATCGGAAATGAGGTCTAAGACTTGAGAAACATAATCTTGGGTAGGTAAAATGACAATAGAATTTCCTTTATCCGCCTTGGTGAGTGTAAGGTTATCTTGGGCTAGTTTCTTTTTTATAGATTTAGTGCTATCGTTTTTGTGTGTAAGTTTGACGTTTTTCAGAATATCTGCTGCTATGTGTTTTTCATTATTGTGGTTTTTAGGCAAAATTCAGTGTCTGACATTCAGTTGGTTAACGTGTTTTTGTTTCGACCTATATTGGGGAAATACTTGAGGCCCTTGTTGAGAAGTTCCATTTCTTTTGTGTTGAAAATCGTGTTAGATAAGTTGACGGTACGAGGATAGAATTTATGTGTTGTGATGGGTAGTGTAGTGAGTGTCTGCGCTGAAGGCGTGAGGCCTTGACCTACCCCAGTCTGCATCAATCGATGAAGGGGGTTAGACCGGGAACTCTCCTTTGTCCCGCGCATCTGATGTTTCGTGTCGCGATGTGATGTGTGATGTATTTCGTTGGATTTGTTATTTTGTTTTTGACTCAGTTCTTTTATTTTTTTATTTAGTGTTGTGCGTTTTTTGTAAGTGATGCCACTAATTTTTGTGTATATTTGATCTTGGAAGGTGGTCCATTCTAAAAAGTGAAATTTGAAGGATAATTCTGAATGTAAGACTTTAAGGTAAAGGCTTATGCTGTCTCTGATTTTGAACCATTTTTTGGTTTCTCCTGCTAGCCAGACTTTCTGGGCGATTCTAAGTGCTTTATTGGATTGTGTGGAAAAGGTTGCTGTTATAATTTGGATGTATTTAGGAGTGATTCTAAGTCTTTTGCAATCTTGGTTAAATTTGAGGTTAAGTGAAGCAATGGCGAATTTTTCTTTAAGTTTCCTATAGATTTTGAGTTGTTCAGCAAGACTAGCTGTTTTAACATAAATAATTATATTACTCGTGACTTCGTGGTATTTCATTTTAATAAACAAAAAATAACAAAAACTTAGAGTTTTAGAAAAACTTGTTATAACAGCCCGAATTAGTAAAACCCAAATAATCGTTAAGAAATTAACTTTGTCTAAGATACCCACTTGTGTTAGTATAAAACCCTGAGCGCTTTCGGCAAGAACTGCCATCTACAGAGGGAAACCCACTAGCACAGTTACACCTTATCTGCGATTTGAGACTTGCTCAACTCGAGGGGAGGATGCAAATGTGACTAGGGAGAGGAAACCTTGGTTGATATAGGACTGGGAGCGGGGGGAGGAGGGGGTGGGAGGGGGCGTGGCCGAATTTAGATATTGAAAAAACCGTGCTTGGCGGGATTCGAACCCACGATCTACGCCTAACCGGGGCGTCGTCTTAACCGCTGGACCACAAGCCCCGACAAGTCCAGTAAATGCCAAATCCTCTACTTATGCTCTAATTGACATGATTCGTGTTGCTAGACAGGTTAGCACAACTACACAACTATCTACCCGAACAGGTCTGTGAGCTGACTTAATTGCATAAAGGCAATGCTATATTCATTACATTGTAGTATTATATGGTATATATAACACTGACATTAAATTAGCTTTGGTTGAAGAGGTAACCTCCTCGTTATAACCGAAATTAGATATGGAAAAAAACCGGGCTTGGCGGGATTCGAACCCACGATCAACGCCTAACCGGGGCGTCGTCTTAACCGCTGGACCACAAGCCCCGGCAAGTCCAGGAAATGCCAAATCCTCTACTGTGGTCCAGCGGTTAAGACGACGCCCCGGTTAGGCGTAGATCGTGGGTTCAAGTCCCGCCAAGCCCGGTTTTTTCCTAATCTAATTTCGGTTATAACGAGGAGGTTCAACCAAAGTTAATTTAATGTCAGTGTTATATATACCATATAATACTTAAATGTTATGAATAAAGCATTGCCTTTATTCAATTAAGTCAGCTCACAGACCTGTTCGGTTAGATAGTTGTGTAGTTGTGCTAACCTGTCTAGCAACACGAATCATGTCAATTAGAGCATAAGTAGAGGATTTGGCATTTACTGGACTTGTCGGGGCTTGTGGTCCAGCGGTTAAGACGACGCCCCGGTTAGGCGTAGATCGTGGATTCGAATCCAGCTAATCCCGGTTTTTCCATATCTAATTTCGGTTATAGCGAGGAGGTTACCTCTTCAACCAAAGTTAATTTAATGTCAGTGTTATATATACCATATAGTACTACAATGTAATGAATAAAGCATTGCCTTTATGCAATTAAGTCAGCTCGCAGACCTGTTCGGTTAGATAGTTGTTTAGTTGTGCTAACCTGTCTAGCAACACGAATCATGTCAATTAGAGCATAAGTAGAGGATTTGGCATTTACTGGTTTTTGTTATTTTTTGTTTATTAAAATGAAATATCACGAAGTCACGAGTAATCTAATTCTTTTTGTTTCAACAGCAGCCGACGGATGGCCCCTGAAAAAACCTTTACCTCATCCGGTGTCTTAATCTCCCGGGGTAGTTTGTCAAACAACCGGGTCCCCATCTCCCTAGGAGACCTAAGGGTAGCCGTAAGACGACTGCTCTCCCGGAGGAAGCAGTCCCTGTTTTTGGTCCCATAGGTATGGGTATCACCTGATCTGGGGGGTGGGTTTTTCCGCAAATGTCTCCAAGATATATAGAGCTGGTAGAGTTAGTATACCAAATTCTCTAAATAAGGGCCGGCAAGATACTCTTTGGTCTTTGATACCCGCAATGGTTCTAATAGCCCTCTTTTGCAAGCGAAAAACCCGGAAGGAGTCAGTAGAGTTACCCCAACAGATAATACCATATCGGATGTGACTTTCAAAAAGACCAAGTACACAAGCCTTAGCGAACGATTATCCATAAAAAATGAAATATTTCTAAGTAGGAAGTTTGTGGATCCATGCTTATGGGATAATGTGTTAATTTGGTTTTTCCATTAAGGTTCTTGTCCAGCTCGACCCCTTAAAAAACCAACCGAATCGCTCTCAGTCAGGGGAACATCAACCACCCTAAATAATGGGCTCCTTTCAACAGGCTTTCTACCAGCAAACAATGTAATGGAGGTCTTTCCTAGGTTGAGAACAAGTTTGTTAGAAAAAAGCCAGTTCCTTGCGACAAGGAGTACTTCCTTCCCAAGGTCCTCAGCTTCTAAAACATCAAGCACTTTCAGAAGTATGTAGTTGTCATCAGCGAAGATACTAACAATGGGTTTACCTCTAGACAATTCCAAATTTCTCGGGTAGTCATTTATATAGGTGATGAATAGGGTGGGTCCCAAGACACTTCCTACCGGGCAGTGTTAATTGGCACCTTAGTGGGGCCTGCAATAGGCAGCGCGCCCAATAACCCATATATAATTATTAACCGTGAAAAAAAAATCATCATGCAGATTAGTTCCTGTATCTTCTATTTGATCTTATCACATGACTTCCTGACATTAATTCCATCATGTGTTAAACAATTTCAGGCTATATGAGTCTTCTATTGCCTACGTACCAACTTCTTAACATGGACGATTTGAATTCAATGCCGACACCTGTCAAAAGTAAAACCAGTGCCAAAGCAGCGAGCAATACTGTCGCTACCGAAAGTGAAAAAAGGTAAGCTGTTTTGTTTTGGTATGTTCTCATTTACTATAGAAATGAGGCTGGCCTGATGCTTATTAGTAGAAAAAAAAAGATGGTTTTGCCCACAGAACGTCAATGTTTACTTCTTAATTTTTTGGCATAAGCCCCTTATTTTATTGTTATTATTTTTTAAACAGCTCAAACTGTAAAGTTCGGTTACCCGAAAAACTTCTTGATTCGCTTCTGTAAACTTTATACCAGAGCTTAATTACGACAGGTCTCCAATCAATATTATTATACATTTTATTTTAATTTTGTCCTCACTGGTTACTCCACCAAGTGAGGGAAATATATTGAAAAAAGTAGGTTACAAAGAGGATATACATACATACATATATTGTTATTATATTTATAGAAAGTTTCACAATCAAATACAAAAACAAAAAAGTGCAATTCTGACCAATAAGAGGTACTTTTATTTATTAATTGAAAGTCAATATTTACTAAACTGCGATATGAAAGTAAGTTGTTGGGCTATCTTAGCCCGTTTCCGGGTATCTAACTTGCGTATTCTCGCAGAAAACGACTCGGGTAATTGGAGGTGTACTGTTCGTACTTTCAAATATGGTTGTAGGAAAGTTGTGGCATACGTAAGGATACCGGATCATTATGTGTCAAATGAATGAATCATGAGGAAATTCCATAGCTGTATGGCACTATAGTTTCATATTATTATATCGGTTTTTTTCTTCAGATCATTAGCCGGCGAGTTGCCTCCGGATTTGGTTCAATTGGAAAAACAGACAAGATTATTTACTGCTCGAACTCATTGGGAATTAAGTACTACGTTAACTAGCAACCATTTATTGGCTGTGATAGCGCTGGCAAATACATTAATGTCCATGAATAACGCAACGTTCGTACCTGAACAAGAGAAGAGCAGAAAATTGCACAGGTAAATTGTAAATGACTACTTGGAGTTACCTTATGCACTGGTGCCCTTTAACCATAAGTTAATATTTGAGTATAATTGAACGTGATACGTCAGTTATGGATTGCATTATATTTGAAATCACCTTGAAAATGAATTATGAAAACGATATCTGAGGTGTTCCTCTACTGTAAAGCCATTGTAAAAAGGAATTGCCTATAAGTATAGCATCAAGAAAGGCCTCCGCACATACTATGGTAGACACTAGACCACTAGACATAAGAAGGGTTTAGTTTGCATAATATACCTATGTTTCATTAGATTCTCAAATTGGTATGTGTTATGTCTGGCCCCGTAACGTTACTCACTACAAACTATACCTTGTTAAGGAATGCGTTTACATGTGGAAAATTTTATCCTATATTAGACAAAATACTGTGAGCTCATGGAATTTCCAAAACAAGCATCAATCAGAAGAGAATGAAGATCTGTTCACGGCGCAACAGGCCCAAATCAAGCAAGGCTGGTCCCTTTTGGCTACTTTACATTGCGTACTGTTGCCAGACAAGGTTGAAGTTAGAGGGTCGAAGCATTTTAAACGACCGCAAGTGGAAATGATGGCAAAGCGGTGGCAACATCATTGTTTGGAGGTGAGATCTTATTTTCACTCTAGTAGAACTCGGTTAGGGAAGACTCGGTTAATAAATACGATATTTTTGCTGCATAAGCGGCTATTTTATTGAAATGTATCCTTGCTTAATAAATAACACCATCATATAAGAACCTTTGAGATTTTACCCAAAATTGAGGGAAAAATCACCCGTATTGCTTTAGAGGCCAGGATCCTTTTTGAGTAAAGAACCTCACCAACTAGAGAACTTCTAGCTTCTAGTGACACAATTTACGGAATCCATTGCAGCTGGACCATTTGTTGCTTACTGTTTAGCCTTCACGTGGTCTTATACCAGATTTAAGCAGACTTGCAATGAATTCTGATACACCATCAGGCATGATGTAACTAACTAAAAACTCCCTCCCCACCCAACTCCCACTGGATCGCCATTTAATAGCAGTTTCCGTGAATTTAGTATTAAACAATTCATTTTGTTATTTCTTATTATTTCTAAATGTGTTTCCAAGGTTCGCGAAGCTGCGCAGGCGCTACTGCTTGCTGAATTGGGCCGAATGGGACCAAAAGGACGAAAAAAATTGGTGGAAGATTGGGCACAGTATTTACCACAATATGCACCGGTCGAGCCTACCCCGCCACCCGGACAGCATGCTCAACAACCTTCGTCTCCTACTAATAGTGAACCTCACGTACATGAAGAAGAGGAGGATGAAGAAGAGGAGGGATCTGAAGGTTAGATCTGATAAGAGGAGCTTGCAAAAGGAAATGTGACGCTAAATCTGATTCTTAAATCTGCATTCATTCTACATTGGGCTACATTGAAACAACTGATCCTAGCAATAAAGTGAAAATAGTTCGTTTTGTTCCCTTGACATTATTGCTGCACATCAAAAGTTATCATGCGTTGCGTTTCCACAAATTATTACCAATTGTTGTGTAAGAGTGTAATTTGTAATGAAGAGGTCATTATTTGCAGAGTTGTCTACAAGAAAACCATCCAGCGTTGCAGAGCTGAAGAGGAAACAAACAACAGCAGTTGTCTTATTGGGGGTCATAGGAGCCGAGTTCGGACAGGACATTTCTGAAAGAAAACATGAAGATCGAAGGAAAAGTTCCATTGCCGAAGGATTTAATATAAATAACAACCTGGCCAGGCTAACTAGTAAGTCATTTGTTCTTATTGTGGATGATTAGGTTAGGCATAAGCTTGGGCTCAGACAAATAAGTGGGAAAATTGCCCGTAAGTGAAGCATAGAACAAGTGTCTCCATAATTTTGAAAACATGACATCTTGAAAACGACGTCTAGTTCAACGAAAACATTATCAGTTCAATGTAATGAGTTTCAGCAACACAATCGCTGCTATGAAAAGCAATTAATAAGCTGCATGTTGTCAAAAATAAAATAAATCTTACTTAATGTCAAAGGCCGTATTTACAATCGCCAAATCGGCCTTTACCACTGTTTTGATACAAAATATACCAGCAGTTTCATGTTCAAATGGTTAAGCGGATTCTCAACATGTATTCACAATATCCATACAATTCTTAAAACTAAAGAACTTTTGCCGACACATTGTTGCGAAAATCACCTTGTAAACTATTAACAGGACTGCGTGCGAGAAACTTTCATTTTCTTCTCTTTTGCGGTTGAAAACTAAAAAAACACAAATCTGTTCTGATTGAGTATTTCTTTGTAAATATTCTGCTATTCACAAGGAAACACTAAATTAAAACGGAAGTTTGCATTATTAGGTTACCTTAGAAAACCCAGTAGCCGACGCATGCGGACCAGGGTCATTGTAATTACAATGTGGCTGTGTTTACCAATTTCCAATTACGTACTGATATTATTTCAAATAATAATATCTTACGTTTTGGTAGTTGCACGGAGAATCTAATTACATCTTTATAATCTGCTTTACTATTTACAGGGTGAAATGGATTGTAATTTTTGTGTTAAATAAGCGACAATTGTATGAGGTCCCACAATAGCAAAATAGTGCACCCAACGAGTGTTTGCTGAAAACCAATTTTTACGCATATTTACGATTATGATAATATATATAGCTGCTAGGTTGCCTATCAAAAGGTGGCCGCAAGTATTTTTAATTAAATTATTGTTAATTAATTTTTTGGAAAAATTGAACTGACTTGTTTTTTAAAGAAAATATCGTCTACTTCACGGCAATATGCTAGTATAATAAGACTCTGAAAAGTCACGGTTGCCGTTGCGCATTTGCAGCCATGTGTAAACAGGAATGATTTTGATGCATTTATTCCCTTTAACGTACATTTATTATCTATGAATTACGTCATGAAAGCTAATTGTTTTCTGTTTGCTGTGGTATACGGCTGCTTAATTAAGTCTAGCCGCAAGTAAGCGTTGCCAATCCGTTTGAAAATCTAGCTTTTGAATTGCGGTGGGAAAGTTGCTAGCGCGAGGTGGAAGTGACGGATTCGCAATGGCTTTAAAGCGCCGTACAGCTGGTAATCACTATCCACGTCTAACTAGTGATTTTAAGCACTAACTTTCCCACTCTACCTTATATATTTACCGTTTTAGCAACCATTATCAGATTTAACTAAGCACCGCATACGATAATAAACAGGAAAAAATAGCTTTCATATGATATATTAATAATAAATGTACGTTATGGGGGTCTAAACGTATGAAAATCATACCTGTTTCCACCCGGCTGCGAAGAGGTGCGGGCAAATGCGTAACGGAGATTTTATGGAGTCTTCATGTATGTATATTACCGTGAAGTGGAAGATATTTCATTTAAGAGACAAGTGAGTGTATTTTTTTTTTTGGTAAAGGTTCAGTTAAGCTACCCCTAACAAAACCGTAAAATTTTATTACCTGTCGATTCCTTAGTTTCAAAAGAAGTCCTTTTGTGAAAAAATTAAAGGTCGGTCAAAAATAGTTTCTTAGTTACATGAAATCAAAAGTGTACTTTTTAATGTTGAACGTTGCAGTAGTGCGGTGATAGTTTTGTTTACAAATAGAAGGTAAATGTCCCAAACTAATTCAAATCTACTTTGAATTATTGTTGAATAGGCATTATCTTGCCATGAGTAATTTTCCTTCCATGCGAATTGAATTGAACTAAAAACGACTATTGAAAAAAACAAAACAATAAGACTATAAAGTCTTCTTTTCATGCTAACTTTTCTGACTATATATATATATATAATTTTTTTTTAATTTTTTTTTTTTTAATAAAGGCAAGGAATGAACGCATCGTGTTTGTATGGAAGGTAAATGTCACAATGAAACCAAAATAGTATAGAAATCCAGTCATGGCGGCAAATTCTGATGATTTGATTGGTCAGACAAGGACTCGTTGAGCTATATAACTGCAAAGGCTTTCACGGCCGGAGTCGAATGAAGAACCAGTAGAATCCGGGCGGATGGGCCGTGGTCGAAATGATAGTGAGCTTCAAAACGTTTGGTCGACATCTTCAGACTTCGAAAATTGTACCTCGGTGGGTGGGCGAGTGACTGGGTAGGGGGCTGTGCACTGACCTTTATACCTGGACGTTGTTGTTGTTGTTCTTGTGTTGAGAGCGAGGATTTGCTCGCTCTCAACACAACACGTTCCTCTGGGGAATTTCCATTTCCTTGTTTTTCAAAATTGGCCGACGTCATCCTTTTTATTGTCGTTTTGTTCAGCGCCAGATACCAGAGTCTATTCACCTTTAGGCCTTCTTCTTTTCTGTTGAAATTGCGGTGGTGCTTGTATATTTGGATGGCTTCTCTGTGTAGCCTGAGGAAATATTGAGCGGTCCGTGACAAGACAGTCGCCTGTTTTTAGATCACCGTGTGTACAGATTGTGTTTGTACGTGCTCGGCAATCGCTGATTTCTCCGGTTGTAGACGGTGACAGCTTCGTTTATGTTCTTCTATCCTCGTATTCACGCTGCGTGCGGTTAGTCGTACATATGTATACTTCACCACTCGCTCTCAACACAACAACAACAACAACGTCCAGGTTTAAAGGTCAGTGCACAGCCCCCTACCCAGTCACTCGCTACGGAGCCACCGAGGTACAACCTTCGAAGTCTGAAGATATCGACCGCAGATGTTGACGAAACGTTTGGAAGTTCACTTTCATTTCGACCACGGCCCATCAGCCCGGATTCTACTGGTTCTTCACCCATGGGGCTACCTGATAGAGCCCAAAAAATTGCAGAAGACAACAAAGTAAATACTACTATTGTTTATTATTCATTCGCTGGCTCTATATTCGAAGCCGGGGTAGCTAATCTGAACTTTTGCCATTTTTTTTCCCAAAAATCAATTACCAATATTTTAATTAAAAAATACTAGCGGCAGCCTAGTAGATATATTCTCCGCAACGTATATAGGCGTAAAAATTTGGCTTTTAGGAGACACTAGATTGGTGCACTATTTTGAATTGGGATCTTAGACTATATGTGTGATTTTGGCAGTTATAAATTATGGTCTTTGACAGCAGGTAAGATTTTTGCTTTCCAATTTTAACGTAGTATAAGGAAAGCTTTGTTATGGTCGAAATTTTCGATTCTGAGATTTCAACGGATTTACCCGTTTTGAGGTCCCAGGAACCAAAAGTCTGTCAGTCTATATGTATGTCTGTCTGTCTGTTCATCGATTTCCGGGCAAACTACTCGGTGGATTTGGGTGAAATTTGGCATGTAGGTTCACAAAAATAATACCTCGGGACCACTTTTTTTTTTATTTTGGGCTAACTCAATTTGGGGGGGTTTTATTTTCAAAAAACTCCAAAGAACGTCTAAAAAAATTATTTCTCAAAAACGGCTCCAACGATTCCTTTTAAATTCACGTATATTCTAGTCGTTATTAATGTTGATAAAATGCGGGGGGTCGCTTACCCCTTGATAGTTTGCTTCTGGGGGTAAAAAAATAAAAATAATTATATTTTAATTAGAAATAACTAAAAAATTATTTTTCTGTGAAACCTTTCTATCGATGATTTCTACCCTCAGGCATGTTAAAGGTGTTAAATTGAGTAACGAAAATGTTTTTGAAAAAATGAAAGAAATAGAAAATTCACGCTCAAATGCATTGGGTGCCCTGCCATTATTGCTGTGTGGTAATGTGTTGGTCTGTCCTATTTAGAATTTACGTTACCTCCAGTGACGTCAGGTGGACGACCCCTCCCCCCCGTGATATCCGAAATTTAACCATAGGAAAATTATTTACCATGAAATTAATCATTTTCTCTCCCTTCTAATTGATAAATTGGAAAGCATGTTCGAGTAAACTCGGACCGGTTCTTGAAATTTAGGCATGTTTTTGGCTCCATTGGAACTTTTCTGAACCTTATTAAAATATATTAATCTGATATTTTTCAGCCTGGACAATTAATTGGTCCCCGAGGATTTTTTATAGTCGCCCTATGCTTTAACTTATTGAATATTTTAGCGTCCAATTTCATTGTCACATTCTTAATTAAAAAATATATATTTGATATGTTCCAAATATGCGCCAAACCTCTCGAGACCCAATTCTTTCTCTATTTCTGTGAGGCTGAACTTCAATTGGTCGATCCCACTCTTAAAAGTCCGTCTAAATTTAAGAAAACTAAACATTTAAGACATTGGAAACTGTCCCTCCGCACTTACACACACACAAAACACCACTACTTAACTCTTAGGATCGTGAATACACTACAGAAGACTCGGTGGGCCATAGTTCACCGACACCCCTAAACTAAATTGTAAAAGATATATATATATATATATATATATAAATCGCGGTGTGTAAAAACTATTATAATTAAGTGAAATAAATAAAATAGAGCCTTTCTTTAATCTGGAGGTTTATGGCTTGTTTTAGGCATGGCTTTGGCGCACCTGTTGCTAGCTCCGTCTAGCAGTCGTCTACCTGCCCACACACAGTTACGTCGGGCTGCAATTGATCTCATTGGCCGTGGGTTCACTGTTTGGGAGCCATATTTAGAAGTTACCAAGATTTTATTGGGCCTTTTAGAACTATGTTGCGATGCTGACAAGCTTGTTCCCAGGTAAGATAGCACGTATCTGTTGAGGATCCGGCGCAAGCGTAGTTCGCTTGGTAGTTTACCGTATTGTGAACTGGTAGGTTGAGGTTCGAGACTCGACATAACTGAAAATTTGTTTGATGGTACTGCCAAGAACCTATCAGAACATTCGAGTAATTCGGTAATGAGTAGCTACAATACGAGGGCAAATTATTACATCAATAACCTACAGAGTAACTAGACAACAAAAAGATGTCAAAACATATTGAATTTATTAATTTCAGTATGACGTATGGCTTACCACTTACTCCCCAAGCTGATTCCTGTCGAACAGCACGTCATGCTCTTACGCTGATTGCAACTGCGAGACCGGCAGCGTTCGTCACTTGTATGGCCAGAGAGGTGAGCCTATATCTAAAACTATTGTAGCATTACATTTCACATGAAATACTGATTGCAGAGCTATCATTGAGCTTGTTTCTCTACATTTCGATTCATTCGAATGGGTAGTACGTGACTCTCACTATTAATGTTGATTAATTCCGTAAAAAATAATGTATTACATGCTAATTGAATGGATGCATCAAGAAACCAGAATTATTGCTAAACTGTAACAAACATCAATTGTTTATATGGTATCTATCGATAATACATTCAGTTTATGATCAGAATTATCTCATATTTGAATTGAATTAGAAACGTGCCGATTTTCTCATGGCAATTGTTGTCGATATTCATTATTTGTATCTGCAAGTATTCACTTTGTTTCTAAGCTCCAAAAATAGCGGGGAACCATGCCGCTAGCCTAAAATTCCCTATTTAAAACTTGTGGCAGCAATTTATATTTGTTAGGCCAATTTAGCCAATGGCTAGGCTATTTGACAGTTGTTTAAATGCCTACAATCATCATTGCAGGTTGCCAGATACAATACAATGGCCCAAAACGCTCAAGCTCTCAATGTAAATTTGAGTAACTCTGTTCTTCATAGAGCCAAACCTGAAATTCTTCGTGGAGTGGAGCTGCTTATCGACAAAATGCAAAAGGAAATGGTCGACCTTCTAGTAGAAGTAAGAGAATGTTTCTTCCATAAGTAAACAATTCTATGTAGGTTGGAGGGTCATGGTTTTCTTGACGAACCAACACTACTTAGCTAGCAACTTCCTAGCGATCAATGTAATATGCCAAATGAAAAACACAAATACTGTTTTCCTCTCAGCTTTAGGTTAAATGGGGCCCATAGAAAGCCATTTTGCTCTTAAAGGAATTATTGGCCCCTTGCTGCGAACTTTCTGTAGTAAGGAATGCCAAAATACCTAACTCGAAGCTCATTAGCAGTTAGATATCCTTTTGTGGGCAAACCTTCAAGAACCGGGTACCTGCGTGGACCTACAATGGATTGTGCTAATGCTTGTAACATAACATGGTATCATATTGTCATGGTATTTTGGCGTCTCTAACTCTAGAGTCTGACGTATTTATAACCAGTGATTTTTTACATGCATGCAGCAGGCACATCGATTAATACGTGTTTCTGTTTGGCTACATCAAAAACACAGTAATTTCTGATTTGCTGCTGCACAAAATAGCAGTCGAAATGTGTCATACATTTATCTTTTTCCAGGTTATGGACATAATTTTGCATTGTTTGGACCCGGGTCATTTAAAAATTCGCCCGCTTTCTGAAGTATTTCCCTCAATATGTAGATTCAATCAGGTTAGCCATTGTTCAGCTACTCGCCGTATCGCTGTTGGTTCGAAGAATGGGCACGCAGCATTGTACGAACTGCGATATTCGAAATGTCAGGTAAGAAAAGTAATCTGTACTAAGTTATTTTGGAAGTAATAAACATTGTAATTTACTGTAAAGCTGTTGTTCACAAAAAGGAGAATGGTGAATGTACCAACAATCACTAAGGATGGACGTGAAGTGATATTGTTCAACAAAGTCATTCAAAGTTCAAGAAAAGTCATACGAACGGCTCGGAACATACTCTTTGTCACTTTGTCATGCGCCGTTTATACAGCAGTACTTAATGTAAATGTAGCAAGATGGCTAAACACTGCGGTAGTCAGACCTGTTGACACTTACGGATGTGTAGTTTGGTGGAAGCGCACGAGGTTCATCACAGTACAAAAACAAATTGAAAAGTTGCAAATGTGATGGGGCAACGGGAGTGCTAGAAGCACGCCGACTGCTGATGTGCTTCTTGATTTACATCCACTCCTTCACGTACAGAACCAGGCACAACTGGTGTACTGGAAAAGTTCAGCTACATGGTTGGGACTATCAGAGTGGAACCTCAGAATACTAGGAGAGATGCCGCAGGGCAAAACTAGCCCTATAATAAACCCGGACAACTACTTAAATACAAGAAACAATTATCTACACCGACGGATCCCTTATTAATGGTCTAGCAGGGGCCGGTGTCTACTGTGCTCGTCCTCAAATCGAAGCATCCTTCCGCTAAGGGGCTCATGTCTCAATTGTTCAGGCGGGAATATACGCAATAAGATAAGCCTTGGTCGTGCCACCGAGTTTTTATGTGTTCAGATAATCAAGCAGCCATAGAAGCTCTCTGTGCCTCAACAGTATCATCTAGATTGATAGCCGAATGTCGTGATCTACATAAGGAGCAGTGTGACTCTCGTACTCTAGTTTGGATCCCTGGGCACAGAGGAATACGGAAACGGAAACGAGCAAGCTGACGACCTAGCCAGGATTAGCTTATTCCAACCCCCGATAGGAAACAAACCGTCCCTCAGTCCAGAGACAAACACAAATGCAATTACAATGTTTAATCATAGACTATTGGAATGAGATTGAAGAACTTGAGCACTCAAAAATGTACATCAGAGAGCCCTCACCTCAGTATCGTGTACACAAGTTAAGGGAAAGCAGAACAGTAAGTAGAGCAGTTTCTGACGGGGCATGGCCATATCATGCCCACATAGCACATCTAACAACTGTCGGGGATATTTCTTGCAGAATGTGTGGAGACAAGTTACAAACTGCATCACACATCCTTTCCGCACACACAGCGTTCTGGCGGGAAAGATGATGTGTTTTGAACAGGTGGTTCCCAATAGCACCGGAATAAAGAACAGAAAGCTTCCAGGCATTATGCGGTTTGCGAAACTTGCCGGCTTAACTAGATTGACTGATGTGCTGTAATAATAAACTAAATCGACTGATGTCAATACGCCGCTCAAAGGGTCTAATGTGCCTGTGTTGGCTAATTAATTGTAAATAATAATAATGATAGTCTCTAGTTCCTGCCTTTGAACGGCCATGTATCTGGTATCATACTTCGACTGGAATACTCGTACTTGCCATGTGAACCAAATAATAAAAAAATATTATAGTTGGTGGCCCAAAGCGTGACGCGGCGCATTAAAAAGAAACAAATAAATACTCATGTTTTCTGTTTCAGATGATTCCTGCTCATTTAGCACCAATAACAGCTCTAGCTTTCTCTCCGGATGGCAAGTTTCTTGCATCTTACAGTTGCACTGAAAATAGACTCTCATTTTGGCAGGTAAGTTCCTTAAGTAAATCCAAATTTATTGGAATTGAAAAACACACCAATGGACGATTTTTTTTTTTAAATATGCACTACTGAAACGGGCTTCAAACTCCAGTCTCCACCTTGCCTGGGTGATATAAACTGCATGTCAGAATTTTTTCGAATCCCGTTTCCGTATTTTTTATCATTTGTTCTTTTCTCCATTTGCCCTGCCTATAGAGGTTATCTACAATGTTAATCTAATCGGTACTCTATACCTATTATTGTTGTATGATAACATACGATAGTACGATATCGTACGATAATAAAATATCCGTAAGTTTGGTTTCGCTAAATGTTGATTGGTGTAGGGCTCAGCATACCACCCCATTTTCAATCGTATACCTTCATTTTTCCCCCTCAGCCGGGAACCTCCCAATTAGCTCACTATTTCCATTATGGACGCCTTAACCCTTCCTCGAAGTCGGCCGCTCCGTTCTTGACTTCCCAGGTGGTGTATTTTTCTGCGTCTTCTGGTGAAGACCCAAAGGTCCTCAGGTCTTCTCCAGGCATTGTTTCTAGGGAGATCTTTGGTCGCCCTTGTGGCCATCCACCATCCATCAAAATAAACTGTTGCGCTGGAGACATTATTTTGACGACGGGGTTTCAATTGCTTTTTCAGACATCTACCGGAATGTTTGGGTTGGGGAACAGCCAGACCAAGTGTACAAAATCGTACAGCACGTCGCCAATTGCAGATCTCAGTCGACTAAATCCTCAGAAGATAGCCAAGTTAATTTGGATCAACAACCGCACTGTTACTCTAATGGCTGGAGATGGAACGGAAACGAGGTTCAATGTGTAATCTGTTAGCTGTGTAGGGTGTCTCCCACCAATTATAGGTTTTCCTATGGTAAGAAACAATGATTTCATTAGTTTCCTTTGTTTGTTTTATAATTTTAAACGTTTAGCGACAGACTGCAATATCCGTTGGGTTTCACTTACCAGGAAAAGCAATAGTTGGTGAGAACCACCCATGGCCTGTTAGTGACTGAGGGTAGGATGCAAATGTTCTTTTGTATTTAAAGTCCTGCATTTAAGGTGCATCAACCTCTTGGCATAGGCAGTGATGCTTAAAATCAGAAATGTTAACAAGGAGAAATGCTTACAAGCAGTGAGTGTCGTCATTTCAACTTCTTCTTGCGAAGGGGGTGAAATGACGCCCTGCAACCAGGTTTTGCATTAATTGCAACAGTATGTTACTCATTGGATCCTACTGAAACCACCCGCTTTATCATTGTTCAAAGCGTTTTGACTAGTATTATAGGTAGTACAATATGTTATAGTCGCGTGAGATTTACTTATCTTATGTTTAGTCTAGTTATCGCCTTAGTTTGTATAACTTGATATTTGCCAAATTTTTATTTTGTTTTTGTTACGTAGTTCTGAATTTTCCGCATATAGTAGCAAATGACCACGCCTCTGGTAACCAATCAGCACGACAGCAACCACAACTTGTGGGCTTAGAATCTCCCGTACATTGAATTCGCTACAGTGCTCAGTGGTTGCCCGTGGCATTGTCTTATTAAATTACTTTCGATGCAAAGCAAGATTGTCCCGGGTATAGAAAAGAGAAAAGGTGAGCGGGACTGGAATTAATTGTGTGTAGATTGGCTATATTTTTTTTTTACCATCAATGCTTGAATTTTAAGTTTGAGTGCAGCTAGTGGGCAAGTGCCTCAACAACTCTGCTTAACTGATTGGACTTTGTTTACTGTGAAAAATGTCCTTTTTTAATATTTTTCTTACTGGGGTTTTGCTAATATTACTAATTCCTTGGATAAATCGTTGGGTTAGGAAAAGTCCAGCTGGTGAACAACTAGACTATGAAATGGAAGGTCGCGGTTTTCGACTCAGCATAAGAGGGAAAACAAAGTTGCTGAGTATGTTCCAAATAGAGCAGGGGGTCGAGAAAGCGAATCCTTTTCAGTCCTCATTGAAATAGTCGTGCCATGGGCCCACGGCGTATTAATTTATTAATAAGTCGTTATAGTGTTGTCAAAGTTTAACTTACATTTTAATTGCTATTGGAAACTAGGAAAATTCCTCATGGGGTAAGTCCAATTACAGGAGTCGAAAGTGCCATTTGTGGCAGGACAACCCATCGAGAGTCTGATCCTGAGGGTTAGAGTGGATCCTCTCTCCTGAACACTGATCCAGTTGAGATGGTATGGTCAGCAACATGTGCGGTAACCGAATTTTGGCCTAACTATAAAAGTAAGGCGCCTTGAGGGTTGGCTGGACCCAGGTCCATTTATAAAGAATTTCGAGCCTCGATGCGCGTTTCTTATTCCAGCTTTTTACCAACTGGACTGTATTGGACCGCATAGTCCATTGGATTCACTCAAATTGAAAAACATGGCTTGGCGCGAAACATGTCTTTTCTAGCCTAAGTAGAACTGTCCTATGTAAGTTATATCCTCTGTCATTTATGGACATATTTATATATTTTCCTGGATCAATTAGTGATAAAAATGCTTGAAACAGTAGTTTAAGTGTTAATCTGTTATTCCTTGGTTAAGAATTCTTCCTGTTGAATGGTATAAAACCTTTGTATGACAGAGTGCCTAACTGACTTGCCATGTTTGACATGCAGAAAGACGTTGTATATTAACTTGCTCTAGGGTAGAAGTATTTCTGCGAAATGTTGCCAGAAACTGTGTCAATTTCTGTTGGGCGCTCTTGTTAATGGCGCCTTCTATACCCCATTTTGTGATTGACGAAATTTTACGCCCCATGTACAGAGGTTAATAATTATTGCTGTGTCTCCTACCTATTCTCTCTACTATTGGTTTCTCAACTCAATAGTCTATTTTAAGCACATAATTCTCTTTTCGTCCTTTCATGAAGTGTTCAAAATAACCATCCATTATCATTTTTTTACTCAATAATTAAGCGAATTTTAGCGAATTTTTATTTTTTCTTAAACTTAATTTTTCCTTGCATTAAATCAGACGTCGCACAACTTACAAAACGGGGTGTAGAAGTGGTTAGCTGTAGATTATGAAAGGGACACTTTGTGCAATAGTGAAATTTAGGTTTTGAATCATATCTCGTTAGAATATTGATTACTAGGCAAGACAGTTAATATTTACAAAATATCCGTAATCTGTCTTATGGCAATCGCCTGTACATGTGATGTTATTGTAACAGTAACTCTACCTCTTTCCAAAAGAGAGCAGAACTATCATTGCACAGAAGGTTGTATTATGTGAATGGGTTAATTGTAAGAGTGGGCCGAAAATTCACCTACATGGAAAAAAAGACAATTTTCTTTCTTTCTTTTCTTGTAATTTTAGATCTTGTAATGCACTTGTCGGGCTGTCAATTTATTCGTCTGTCTTGAATCGTTCAACTATTGCACTTCAAATTGCCGCAAAAAGTTAAAAAAAAAAAAAAAAGTAGTTTGTCCATCTTAATTGAATACCAGTACATAATTGCTCTGCAAATAGTAAAATAACCAAGAACTTCCATGCCTTGATTTTTTAGAAATGGTACAGTTTTCTAGCCTATATGACTTATTGTTACATCGCCATTCCATGTTTGAAGTTTTTATTGCAATTTACTGGCGAACTTATAAAAAAAACTTATCTGTTGATCAGTTCTGTCAGACTTATATTAGGGCCCATACGAATATCATCTCTTCGTATTAGCTATACTTTACAGTTGAAAAATGAGAAACGATTAGTAGAATTTTTAAAAAATATGTCCCCAAGATGAAGAAATATTCTCCATATTCATCCCCAGGGACAGGTGGCATGCCGCCCCATGTTGTTATTGAATAGTTATTGAAATATTGTTATCCCATTGATGTACATTATTAACTTAGTGTTACTAGTACTAGAGCTGTTTTCAGATGATGATTTAATTGGCCTTTTACGGCATCATCAGCATAGTGCAGTTATGTCTATGCAAAATGAGTTTTAACAGGCGATATTGAAAAGGGGTCCTAAATATTAAAATAACTGCTGTGACGTGGGTTCTAAAAAAACATATTCTACAGGTTGTTTTCTGTTCTTAACCTCTTACATACAGCACGTGAAGGTCTATTGTATGTAAATTGCAACATCGCCTACTTGTTTCTGGGCCTTTGTATAGAATCTCGAAACTACTTCTCTATATTATAATGATTACGTGGCCATCTCTGTGCTAGATTGGGCTGAAAAAAGCTTAATAATATATTTGAATTTAGAATGTATAGTAGGGTGTAACTGACTACAGTTATAAGCAAGCAGTAAAGAAATGTTTTATTGGCACTAGTTTTAATTTGAGAGCAAGTATGCTCGATTTTTTTAGATGCGAATTGTTTAAATTACCAAAGGGCGTAGGATTTTTGTTGTTATTCTTGTTATCGTTGCTGTTGTTGGTTGGGATTGGCAGGGAGATTGCAGTAATTCGACTTATGTTGAATACAAACTACGATTAAATAAGCCCAGCTCATGCTGCTGGACAACAGCCCCCATAGACTCAACTGAATTCTAATGTCGCTAATGCTCCTGTCACCTGAATTGCCTTAACTGTGACAACCTACTGACAGTGGCGCAGATCCTGCTGACCTGCCCAGTCTACGCTGGTCCCAGCTAGTTTCCGCCGTTTCCGTACAAACTTCTCGGCAATGACGAGAGGATCATATCTCTCGTCATTGTGTTCCTTTAGTCAACCCACCTCTTCTGAAAAGAGTCTGGGGTCTTTTGAGAGTCTTTTGACAACAAAATGAACATGGAAGCCCGGAATTACAAAGCGCCTAATAATTATGAAAAATATTATTTTTATTTAAGTAGCCTGTACTATCAATTCAGCGAAATGTCTTACAAGCCATAAAAGATGCAATAAAATAAATAAACACAAACGAATCTTTGTGAAACGCTTTGAAATAGTCAAAATAAAGCTTTTTGGTGATTTGCCAACTTATTTAATCTCGAATAGTAATAAAAAAAAATTAAAAATATATGCCATCCTACTCCTACGCTTTATTGTTCGTTAATGCATATATACATGCAAGTCATTTAGTAATATGATAGCCTAGTTGTTGTTGGAAACTCTTTACTGTTTTATTGGCATTGTATGGGCTAGGTCTACTACTGTAGTCTGTACCAAATATGAGATACAAAGTCTGAACCTGTAACTGTCATAGAGCGGTTCAATATGCCTAGGTCAAGAGAATGAAAAAAAAAATATTGTTGCGTACACATACAATTTTTGTCTCATTTGGTGCAGACTGATATGCACTATAGAGCATATCTTTATAATATCGACCCGTAGGCCTATATTTATTTGCTATCATATTATTTGTGGAAATAAATCATACTTGTTGGTAAGCAGTTAAGTTCTTTTCAGTGTATAAGTCCTGTAAGGCGCCCATTCCACCGACCGGCTAGGGCTATTTACAAAAACGGTGACGTGGTAGCACACATTCAAGACTTAGGCGGGGTTCCACCGACCTCGCATTGCAGAATTGACGGAAATGTTTATTTTCCTCTATGCCATAGTTAAAATTGATCAATGATCATACAGTAAAATCACAAACAAACAAACTAAAATTAAAAAAGGCGTCATGGGATATGTTAAGTACAAACATTTTAATAGATTTCTATAAAAAGAAAAATTCTAATTTCCGTCAATGTCATTTGCATTCTGCAATGAGAGGTCAGTGGAAACGCCACCTAAGTCTAGAATGTCTGCTACCACGTCACCGTTTTTGTAAATAGCACCGGCCGAGATTTCAAATAATTTACACGTTTTGAGGTCCCAGGAACCCAAAAAAGTGTTTTTTACGAAATGTCTGTCTGTCTGTCTGTGCGTCGATTTCCGGGCAAACTATTCGGTCAATCTTGATGAAATTCGGCATGTAGGTTCACAAAACTCATACCTCGGGACCATTTTTTTTATTTGGGGCTAACTCAATTTGGGGGGGTTTTATTTTCAAAAAACTCCAAAAAAAGTCTAAAAAAATTAATTCCCAAAAACGGCTCCAACGATTTCTTTTAAATTCACATATATTGAGGTCGTTATTAATGTTAACGAAATGCGGGGGGTCGCTTGCCCCTTGATAGTTTGCTTCTGGGAGTAAAAAAATAAAAATAACTCAATTTTAATGAAAAATGACTAAAAAATAATTTTTCTGCGAAACCTTTCTATCGATGATTTCTAACTTCAGGTATGTTTTAGGTGTTAAATTGAGTAACGAAACCGGACAGGTTGCTTTCCCAGAAAAGTATTTGGTTTTGTGCAAAAAAATGTTTTTTTGAAAAAATGATAGAAAATTCACGCTCAAGTGTATTGCGTGCCCTGCCAGTATTGCTGTGTGGTAATGTGTTGGTCTGACCTAACTAGAATTTACCTCACCTCCAGTGATGTCAGGTGGACAACCCCCCATCGCACCCCCCCCCCCCCCCCCCCCCGAGATATCGGAACTTTAACCATAGGAAAATTATTTACCATGAAATTACTCATTTTCTCTATCTACTATTTTGATAAATTGGAAAGCATGTTCGAGTAAACTCGGACCGGTTCCTTTTATTTTCATGAGTTATAATAATTCAGATTGGAAAATCGACGATAAAAACCCTAATAATACATAAATACCTACTACTATTGTATGTCAATGCAGGTGTGTACATGTATGCATTTACACACCTATATATATATGTATATGAAACAACAAAATGTCGCGGGCCTGCATTCATTCCAGCACACTGTTTAGACTTGATTCCTTTTGACCAAGGCCGTAGCCAGGATTTCATTGGATATTTCATAGTGGTTTTTATTTCTCCTCTCAAAATCCGATTCTATCTATTTTCAAGCCATTTCTTTTCTGGGGGGGGGGGTGAACCCCATGAACTCCCTTTGGCTACGGCCTTGCTTTTGACCTATTTTTATAAATAATAAATAAGGACTTCATGTTGTTTCTATTACTAAGCCAGCCTAGCGGAGTTAGGGCTATAAAGCCCTCTCTTACACTCAACTAGGAAGGCCCGGGACCGGGGACCGCCTGCTTTACATGCCCTCCGAAGCATGGCCAGAAAATGTAGCTAGTGTGGGACTCGAACCAACAACCTTTCGGGGGAAAGTCAGATTTTGATAAAACTCCAATGTTTTTTTTTTTTTTTTTTTTGCTATTTATGCGTTAGGACTAGGACCATTTCATAGCAAGCAGGAGTGGGAACGCGTGCGGGAGCGAGACAGAGATAGGATAAGCTTGTCATTCCAAGTTAACTACCCCCCCCCCCCCCTTAATTTGCCTCGACTTTCCCACTTTCCCGATACCAAAGCCAGCCCCTTTCCTATAAATGGGCAGACGGGGCATTTGCCCAGGGTGCCAAGCTTCGGGAGGGAGGGGGCTGTCGTAACGAAAAAATAACTCATATGAAATTCATGACATTTAAGGGAGATACCTCTCAGTATTGACATTTCTAAGGGCAACAATTTTTCCGAGTGAAAGACAAGGAAAATAAATCTATTTTTGAGGTCTGCTTTTCAGCACTGGTGTTTACCCAAGTTAATTAAAGTTTTCACTTTATACTTTAGTCATATTTCTTACAATTTCCTTTCGCATGATTTTGTTTTAATGGGGTAGGAGGCGCTGGAAGACTTGATGCCCAGGCTTACTAATATTAGAGGGGGGGGGGATCTTGCGTCACACGGTAAGTTTACAATACAGCTTTTAACAGCGGTGCCGGATTAACCCATGGGCACTTGGGGCACAGCCCCCGCCCCCCCCCCCCTAGAATGAGATATTTTTATATTAAAATATAAAAAAAATAGAAATTAAAAGTAAAATTTAAAAGTAAAACCCCACTATTTCAGCCCTATTTATCAAAAAACCCCGGCCCCCCTGTTCCCAATTACATATATTAATTTCCCGTAATTTATAAACCTTATTCCTCTCAAAATGCGTAGAATTCCAATATTTCAGACCTATTTTTCAAAAACTTTTACCCGAAGGAGACCTCCGGGCCAAAACATTTCCTCCCGGGGGAGACCCCATAATTTTATTGATTCATTCTAATATATAAGTCTTATTGCTCTCAAAATTCGTAAAACTTCACAATTTCAGCCCTATTTTTCAAAAAAAAAATCGCAGGGGAGACCCCCGGGCCTCTCTTGTCCATAATTATATTTATTCTTTGTAATATATATGCTTTCTTGCTCTCAAAATGTGGAAAACCCCAATATTTCAGCCCACTATCTCCTGAGCAACTTTTATGAAAATGGGTGGAGAGGCGCCAAATTATACGCCTTCGAAAAACTATCGTTACGCCACTGACAAGTGCCTCCCCCTTTTATGAGGTCTGGAACCGCCTCGTCCGCCTCTGGTTTGCACTCACGGCCCCCTCATATCTTGTGCCACCGCCCCCCCCCCCCCCCCAGGGGTTAATCCGGCACTGTTCAAGAGTCCACGAGGCCGCCATAAGAAGTTACACTGTAAAAATGGGGGTAAGATTCATATGGCATCAATAGCCTAAGGTACGAAAAATCAATGGTCGATGGCATAATTGACATAAGCAATGTTCATTGGATCATCAGGTTCATAAAAGTCATTCATAATGGCTAAAGAACCGGTCCGAGTATACTCGAACATGCTTTCCAAATTATCAAATTAGTAGAGAGAGAAAATGAGTAATTTCATGGTAAATAATTTTCCTATCGCTCAATTTCGGACGGGGGGGGGGGGGGGGCGGGTTGTCCACCTGACGACGTCACTGGAGGTGAGGTACATTCTAGATAGGTCAGACCAACACATTACCACACAGCAATAACGGCAGGGCACGCAACGCAGCGTGAACTCATTTTTTCCCAAAATTTTCTTTACACAAAACCAAATAGTTTTTCGGGAAAGTAACCTTCCCGGGTTCATTACTCAATTTAGCACCTAAAACTTGCCTTAAGGTAGAAACCATCAATCAAAAGGTTTCGCAGAAAATTTTGTTGTTAATTTTCATTAAAATTAAGTTATTTTTATTTTGTTACCCCCCATAAGCAAGCTTTAAAGGGGCAAGCGACCCCCCGCATTTTGTCAACATTAATAACGACTACAATACATGTGAATTTAAAAGAAATTGTTGGAGCCGTTTTTTAGAAATAATTTTTTTTAGACGTTTTTTTTAGTTTTTTGATCCCCCCAAATTGAGTTAGCCCAACATAAAAAAAAAAAAAATTGTCCCGAGGTATGACTTTGTGAACCTATACGCCACATTTCATTAAAATCCACCGAGTAGTTTGCCCGGAAATCGATGAACAGACAGACAGACAGAGCCACTGACAGACATTTCGTAAAACCACTTTTTTGGGTACTTCAAAACGTGTAAATCCGTTTAAATCTCGGAATCGAAAATTTCAACCATCACAAAGCTTTCTTTATACTACGTATAAATTGGAAAGCAAAAATAACAAATATTGGTTAATGCAACTTATTTACTTCTAATGTAGACCATTACACTGGTCAGCAATCGTTCAACAACAATACGTACAGCTGGATTGAGAATAATAGCTTACCATAAACAAGTTGCGTAAGTCATCGTTCGTTCTAGGTTGCAGCTTGGTTTCGCTACTAGCCTATAACTTTTGTTCTATAATTTTATGAAGGTGCAAACCTGTAGCGCCCCAGACCACCCTGCGTAGTCTTATAGGTTTTGGCTAAGTGGGTCTAAATGCAGGTCCGACTATGGTGTTGCTGACTGGTAGACTAATCCATTTACCTAGCAATATATATTCGAACGGGTCCCCAATTTTATTATATTTCTCTAGCCTAGGTACAGTTTAATATAGTACAGGTATAGTATAGGCTCAGTATAGTATATTTATTTGATGAAGCAGTAGAATCCGGGATGATAGGCCGTGGTCGATCTGAAAGTGTCAAGGACATGTCAGGACATGTAGCGTAGTGGTACGGACTCTGACTTTCACCCGAAAGGTTGTTGGTTCGAGTCCCACACTGGCTACATTTTCTGGCCATGCTTCGGAGGGCATGTAAAGCAGGCGGTCCCGGGTCATCCTAGTTGAGTGTGAGAGAGGGCTTTATAGCCCTAACTCCACTGGGTTGGCTTAGTAATAGAAACAAAAATTGGAAAGCAATAAAAAGTCCTTATTTATTTAAGTGTACTTCCAATCGTTTCATCATTATCTGGGGTTGACATCTCGCAGTGGCACTGCGTAGATTTCTAAGATCTCGGATGATCCTCTTCCTTGAACATAGGGTTCTGCACCGATATTTATACCAAGTTTCATGGTTTTTTTAATATATTGAGGTGGACCCCCCCCCCCCCCCCCAGGGATCAGAAATTTAACCATAGGGAAATTAATTACAATGAAGTGACACATTATTTCCATCTACTACTTTATAAATTGGAAAGCATGTTCGAGTAAACTCGGACCGGTTCTTTATATTGACTTAGACTATTAACGTATGAATCTATTACATCTAAGGGGCAATGTCCTTTCCCTGTAGTAATATAAGTAATAATAAAAAATTAAAAAATTAAAAGACGAGGGGGGAGGAGGATGAGCCCTCCATGCTCCTGATTGGCTCCCTGCTACCTCAACTTGATTTCCGGTTGCTAACGTCATTCTCCTTGTAGTGACGTTCAGGGCTGGATACCATTGCATACCAATACCATACTTGGTCTGTTAACTTTTAGTCCTTCTTCCTTCCTGTTGGAATTCTGCGGGTGCTTGTAGATTTCTGTAAGCTCATTGTCCTCTCGGTGCAGCCAAGGGTAAGTTAGCATGAAATAGTTGTAGATAGTACTGTACATGCTGTAGACATCCCCTTGCACAAACAGTTGCTGAAGCATGGACAGATGCAGGGGAGTTGTTTCCTGTTTTGACAAACAACTACCCCACCTAAAAATGGGCTGGATCCGTCCCTGTGCTGAGGAACATTCGAGATACAAATACAATCATAGAAGTCAAAGCTGTGCCCCTAATGATGGTAACCGCAGATGTTGACGAAACATTTGGAAGTTCGCTTTCAGATCGATCACGGCCTATCATCCCGGATTCGACTGCTGTATCATGTAATTTGGACCTTGAAAGTCTTTGTACATGTATAATACAGTGGTTCCCAAATTGTGTTCCATGGACCAACGGTGGCCCACAGGCTTATATCAGGTGTCCACGGACCAAAGTAAGAAATAAGAAAATAAAACAACTGAGTTTTTGGAAATTTGAAGTAAATACAGTAAGCACTGTGGCACTGAACTATAAAATCCAACCGATGCCAGTCCTAAGTATTTAATCAAATCTTAGCACGTAGCCTAATTGTACGCACAAACTACTTGATCTTGGTCCTAGAATTGGACGATTATCCTGTCACAGCCATGGTGGTCCACGGAAAATCATAAAATTATCTAGTGGTCCACGGATAAAAAAGTTTGGGAACCCCTGGTAATACCATACCAGGCTGGTATAGTATATTCATTGTATCCTAGTGTAATTGGATTTTTATTGATGGCATGTGAACGAGTTTGATTTCTATGACTTCCCGATGTAGCATCCTAACCACATGTTATCGTTTCATATCTATGACATGGCTGTCATAAGTAGGGGTTCCAAAATTATCACATGCCGCACATTGAATGACATTTCTTCAAAGAATTGAAAACAGCTATCTAATTTGCATGTTTAAGTTATGCATTGGCATTGCCCCCGTCCAATGTTTGACCAAACACAGAAAGATTGAGATTTTTTGACAAAATAAGTATATCAAATAATGCACAGCAAAAGTCCTTTTTTAGGTAGCTGCTCCTCCACCCCCCCCCCCCCCCCAAATTTAGTAAATCTATTGTTAGTAAATTTATTACGCTCTTATTTCATCGATACTACATATTATCTTTCTTCTATTTTGACCTCCAACTACGCCCCCCCCCCCAAATGGGCTGGATCCGTCCCTGCACAACATGGTCTAAAGATAAAAGGGGGGGGGGAGTTGCTGCCCCCAAAATTTGGTAAATCTATTGTAAATTAATTCATTACCCCCCCCCCCCCCTTTAAAAATATAACATACAGTATTTCAATAAGTGCAAAGAAATAAATAAAATGAAGTATAGGATCAAGGCTGAGTGTGCCCTAGCTATATCGTAGGCTATTGGCCAAGAGTGGCAGAATTTGCCTGGATCTAAAAAGCCCTCTCTTATTCTCAACTAGGAAGCCTTTTCAAAATGCCCCCAGAGAAAGTATATTTTGGTATATTTAAGCATGCAAGGGCCAAACAGAAATTGAGGCAAGTGGTGGACTCGAATCAAATAATTCTTGAATTCAGATTCAGAGTCTGCTACACAATCATATGAGATAGGGTTTCAATTCCAAACTACAACAAATGGAATATCAAAAAAAATGCAAGTAGAATTATAAATTATTAATAAATTAAGAGTAGGAAATTGGCAGCCCGAAATGTAATACTTTTTATTTAATTAACCAAGCATGTTATTAAAGATTTGGCTCATTAACGTTGTATAAGACTACTGCATGCATCATATATATTGTAAGATAATTTTAATTTTCGAAATTGTAGTTTTTTCATAAACATGATAATATTTTATAAACAATAACTTTTCACGTATAATCGATTTGATAAAAAAACTACTATTTCGAAAACTAAAAATACCTTATTGTATGATGCATGAAGTAGTCTTCAACAGCTTAAATGAGCCAAATCTTTAATAACTTGCTTAGTTAATTTAAAAAAAAAAATAGAAAGTATTACATTTCGGCTGCCAATTTCGTACGGGCTGTACACTCTTAAGAAGAAGATGAGAAAATTGCATTTGAAATCATGTGCTCCCAAACGATGAGGATAAACTTGTACCCTATTTTAACATTTACGCAGCCACAAGAAAAATGGGGGCTCCAACTTAAATTCGTTATGTTACATCTTACTATAGATACATAAATGTTGGCAACCCCTTAAAAGAAGAGTATACGATGCAGTTTACCTAAACAGGCCCAATCATCACACAGTGCACCGTTTGAGCATGAGGCCGGTTGATTTGGGATTCCGCATGGTCCCAGACCACGTGTGTAGTGCGCGTATCACGTAAACAGTGCGGTAAAAAGTGCGGTGTTGACATTTTTTTCGAATGGTTTGTAATTGTTTTGGTGCGTCTCAGGAGGAATATAATGCGAAACTGCAGCCTTGCCGGTAGGTGAGTGTCCTTTTAACACTCAAATATTTATTATTTGAGTATAACGAATTTATGACTCAACGTTTTATATAGTTAATATATTTCGGGGAGGAGGGGGGTACACTGTAGCGGTAGCCTAGCTATGTTGCTTAAAACAATGGAACAGGACAAGGTCGGATGTGACGTCATTTACTTCAGAGGATAGGTAAGAAGACTGGAGTTGGGAGCCACTCGCTACGGAAGAAGGGTTCTTTTATATTAATTCGTCGTGTGGCAATTTATTAAAGCATACTTCCGTATATACAGTGAATCTTTCACAAACCCAGTCCTTTTAATGATTCTACAAGGAAAAGATGGCAGATCAATTCTTACCTTATACCTGCTCCACAATAAAAGCTTAAAATAAAAGCCTATATTGTATAATATATTACAAAAAATAAAAGTCCGGCCCCTCCCCAATGTAGCGATTGTACCGTATGGCTTAATTAGTAAAAACTAATACTAAATACTAAATAATTAGTAAAAACTAATTGTCAATTAGTAATTTTAGTGGTCAATGTGTATTGACTCTGATTTTGAATAAATTCGAGTCCATTGATCGAATCATCTTATCCCATCCATTCCTCCGATTTTGCATTCGAATAGTACTCGACTAATTGGTAGTTTCGGAATCGGACGTCCCAAACATTACCATCACCCCTGTACTTTCAAAATTTTTACCCCTAGTGAGAGCAAGCGCGAAGGTGTTTGGTCAAAAACCAGTGCAGCCAAACTTTGTGTCACTTGGTATCATCCGAAAATCAGAATTAGCCGTGTTGAGCGTGCGGGCACTCATTGGAACACTTTCGATTTACAATGTGTTTATGAGATCAACCCGCAGAACACCCAGGGAATTTCGGGGGGGGGGGGCAACTACCAGGGGGTCGGGGGTATGGAATACCCCCAGTAAAACGGCGAGTCCGCCCCCCATCCCGGAAATTTCACATGCAAAAACACAGTTTTAGTGTTTTTAGAGGGAGAAAAAAATTACAGGTGAAACATCAAACTGAACAATGGAAGGATAAAAAAGTGTGATCTCTTCCAAACACAGAATATTGAATGTAAAAATTATTTTTATTAATAAATCAGCTCCATAATAATATATACAAGAAACTCATTTCACTCATTTACAATAATCATCTCCTTTTTTCTTTTTACATTTCGGGGAGGGGAGGGGGCTGCCCTCTCCCTGGCTACGTGCCTGGCCTGGAGTTGCTTTTTCGCCATACTTCAAGCTAAACCAAACTTTTGCTTGGACCTCAGTAGTTATGGTAGGTCTGACACGACAACCTTAGCAACTGAATAGGTCTGCAAGCTAAATTTTTGCAAAAACTACAGCGCTTTATGGATTCTTTTTTTCTGTGGACAGACACAACACGTTACCCAAATTAGGGCAATGCAGTGCAGTGGCATTGTTACGGCCATAAATAGCGTAACATAGGAAAATAGATATATAGCTATGTAAGATTGTAGTAATATGGGAGTGAACCTAGGAACGACCCTGGCTGGCAGCTACGGTGAGCCACCAGCAGCGGCGTAGCCAGATTTTTTTTCGGGGGGGGGGGGTCCAGTTTTCATACGATAGGTTTTTAAATGGGGTGGTGTTTCATTTGGCCCAAGGTCTGTATGTTTAGCTTATAGTATAGTGCAGTTTTATGTACTGTGTTTTTATGTATTGTGTTTTACTGTTTTGTACCCTGTCTAATTGAATTGCCTTATGGTCATTATATCGTGAGTCGTCGAACTGAGTACACACTCCGTATTTTCTTTGGTAGGGGTAGCCTTCCCATAAGGCCAGGCTGCCACAGCCTCTTCACAGGCGTGGACTCTGACTTTCGCCCGACGGCCCGAATAGCTGCTTGCAGGTACCTCACACTTGCTGCATTGCTGCACTGCGGGCAAGTGCCCCCCCCCCCTTTGGAAGGCAGTTATATTCTTTTCCTCTAAAATACAAGTGTTAACTGCACTCAAAATGCGTAAAACCCCTCTATTTCTGCCCTATTTTTCAAAAAATTTCTCCCAGGGGAGATCATGTCCTCCGAGCCCTCTGGCTCATGTGCAAAGAACACTGAAGCTCAAAAAGCTGCGTACGTCCATGAGAACGGCTTTCCCCATTTCATACACTTTTATGAAAATGATTATACACCGCCCCCTTCGAAAACCTACCGTTACGCTACTGAAAAGTGCCTCCCCCTTTCATGAGGTGTGGGGCCGCCTCTGGGCCGTACTTGTAATGGAAAGCATGCGGGATGGCTTGTAAAGCAGGCGGTCTCGGGCCTTTTTAGTTGAGAGTAAGAGAGGGCTTTGCAGTCCTAACTCCGCTAAGTTGGCTTAGGCTTAGTATAATAATACAAAATGGGATTATTTATTTATTTATTTATTTTACCCCGGACAGGCATTTATCGTAAATTTGAGACCATAGCTCTTAGAGAAAGCTTTCTACACTGTCACTGAAGCACTAGCACAATGATAATGACAAAACTACCTGATTTTGACGATATTTTGACGATTTTACTCTATGCTTTCTTGTCAATTACTTGTTATAATTTAACAGAAATATATTTATTAATTTATTTATTAGCATTTTTTAGCTCTGTCCAGATTTCTCTTTAATCTTTTTTTTTAAAGCGCGGGTCCCCGTTGGGAATTTGCGCTAGGAAATTGAGAATGTTTACCGATTATTTAGTGGTAGAGAGTTATCCGTCCTTTTTTGTGTTTACTCGTAATGTCCTGAACAGTCTGCCTATATGTATACCATCTTTTATACCATATATTAGTAATAAAATAACGTTACAATAAGAGTACAATGAAAATTGAAATAACTTTCAGGCAGGCGCGGATCTAGAATGAGACCAAGGAGGGGCTAAGATTAAATACGAAAAATATGGCTGAAATATTGGGGTTTTACGTATTTTCGAAACAATAAGGGTTCTATATTATAGGTAATTAATACAATCGAGCACAAAGGAGCACAATGGAGAAAATGTGTGAAAAATAGGGCTGAAATAGTGGGGTTTGACGCAATGGAGAGGGGGGGGGCATAGCCCTCATAGGCTCCCCCCCCCCGCAGATCCGCGCCTGCTTTCAGGTACGGTAAGAGTAGGCGCGCTATATGTACCTAAATTGATATTTCCGCATAGCCGCCCGAGAAAAATTGGTCTGTGTGTAGAATGTATTCGTCATCTCCTTCCGAGATATCACACACTATCAGCCCGTGCTATCATCAAGCAGGGCCGTATTCATGCAAAATGTCAATTGATATGTAGCGCAGCGTGGCGCTGAAAGGCATGGGCATTCTTGGATACCATCGTGAGGGTCAGTGCCTGCAGGAACGGAGTCCATTTGGGGGGGGGGGGGTAGTGGTGGGTCAAAATCGAATAAAAACTTCATGTTTCGATTACATAATAACGTAATAATAATTGACTGACTTACAACTGACTTACTAAATTTGGGGAGGGAGGGGGGGGGGTTGCTAGCCCCTTGTATCCGTTCTTGAGTGGATGAGAACTGGTAGATGATCCTCTATCTTGACCACAGCTCTATTTGAGATGTTGTGGTCGGTAACATATCTGGCTGCCACGTTTTCCTCTTGACAATGCATTTAAATTTATAAAGCTTGCACATCCAAATTATAAGCCAACGGCCTTTCCATGTTGAATCCAAGAGAGCAGAGCATGTTTCAAACTGCGGCACAGCGTTGGCAGGGGAGTATGGTGGGACATGATAAAGCGCTGAGACTATACCAGTCACTCTACGTGCGTGTCGAGTCCTGGTTACCTCCGATTTCATCGTGTGATATTAGCATGTTCCCCAAGTGGCTCGGAATCCACTATATTCAGGAGGTCCACCCTGTCAGTCAACTCCCCTTTCCCCCGAGGCCCGAGGTGAAAGAGTCTGCCCTTATAGCGTGTCTCAAGTTCACTGACTCACTCACCCCGCCAGGCTGACAGGGTTGCTTAAAGCAGAAATGCTGAAAGCAGGCGTTGGAAACAACACAATAACAACAACATACAAATTATATGAAGTAAAGAACAATACAAAGAAAATAGTCTCTATTTTTCATATGGGCGAATTTGGAGCCTGTCGGTAAGTTAATTAACTACGCGTTATAATTTAATCGATAGTTTCTTCTTCCTCTTCCCCCTTATTACCGATACCTAATGAGTTTATTCTATTTCGACCCACCGCTACCCCTCCCAAAAAATGGGCTGGATCCGTCCCTGACCCAGGGCCACATACAAGTGGGCACCGCTGCATTGAGTACATACGTTTGATGTCTTGTGGGAGTAATATTTGCTCAATTTCAAATTACTTACTTAGTTAATTACTTACTAGCCAACGCCCACCCTTGGCAGGTTAGCCACTTTTTTTTTTTTTTTAAACAAAATGTTAATCGCATACAAACAATTTAATGAATGTATCCGATTGACCTCTTCAGTCGCCTAGCTAGGTTATTACCCGTGTTGAGCTGCGACACGTCTCCGATCGCATGGCGTGTAAAGACTCGCACAAGTGCAAGCATGTTACCACCTGGCCATCGACTTGCTGTCTCCCGGAAGACGTCGTCCGTTTGGGCTTCCCCGTCTTCTACCAGGGCTGGACACTCGGGTAGATGTTCTGCTTAATTTCAAATTGATTGAAAGCAAAACAATTCTATAAAAAGATATGTATTGAATAGGAATAGACATTAAACGTTATCACACAAACTTATGTAGCTAGGCACTTAGTCACTGACATGAACGAAGATAAACGATCAAACTCCCAGGAAGTACTTATAACATGGTGACGAAATAATTATTGTACCCACTGAAGTCTAAAACAGTCAAATATTTAAAATTAGAAATTTTTATTATACAGTAGTTTAAAACTACTCTGAGTAGAGTCACATGTGCCAGCGGTAAGTTGACTGAGGCATAATGTGGAAGTGCTACGCAAACAACGGTAATCTTACAAATAATACCAAGGCTAACCAAACCCCCGGCCCGCGGGGCCCTTTCCTCTGGCCCACACGTGTCTTTCTGAAAATGTCCACAAATACCAATTTTTGGACTTTCAAATCAAATGGTATGTACAGTACCTGGTAGGCTGCCGCGCATGGGAATGAACGGTCCGTAGTGTTCACGTAATAAATACTACTGCATATAGTAATACTGTATTTCCATGGTAATTAATTGTGCTTAGTTTCAGCTACCTCGATTTTGCCTTTCCGAAAGCACTGGATTGATCGATTGTAATCTACCATTTACAGACTATGCAAGTGCCTGTAATTCTCGTTAATTTGCAAACATTGATTGCCTGTAATTGTCTGTAATTTACAGAATATGCAATTGTCCCACGGATTAATCCAAGGCTGTAGGAAAGGGGAAATTGGGGCTCCCGAAATTTAACCCTTTGGCAATAGACAATCTTTGAAAACCTATTTTAATGCATTTGCAGTTGTATTTTATACCCACCAAAATTATGTTTTTTCCTTAAAAAAAAACGTTATTTAGTAGAGGAAAAAATAGCGTACAAAGATAAAATTGGACATTCAGAACAAAAACCTTACATGAATATGTCTTCCATCCTTAAATTATAAATTTTACTGCTGTAAAAATCGTAATATAGCAATATGAATAAGTATTTAAGCATTCCATTGTAAGTTTAAAAAAAAGTCAATACTTTACCGCTGTTAAAATAAAATATATTAAAAATAAGTAAACAAATAGCGTTTATTTGCAAACAAATGCGTTAAACCCCACTATGTTGCAGTCATAGTTTCGAATTTTTCCCCCGGGGGGGACCCCCGGGCCCCCCTTCGGTATGAATCTTCAATAAGGCACATGGGCTTTTCAAACAATCCACTGAAACTTAATGTGAAAATTTCGCTAACAAACACACCAACTGCACAATGGCTAAGAATTAATTTGGCTTGGTAGGCTACACCAACGTTTCCCGGAATGGCCCCCTCCGAAATTCTGTCCTGGACCCGCCCTAGGTAAAAACATGAAGTTGCCCACCTATGTAAGAATGTAATTGTAATACAATGTAATACAACGCTTACCTAGTCATCCCAGTTATTATTTTGGTAGGTCTATTTTAAGTTTTTTGAGTTGGCTAAATATACATACCTCCCCCCCCCCAAAAAAAAAAAAAATCATGCCTTATCTACTCCCCTGACAACTAGTTCTTTAGGTAGTATTCACAATGTGATGTTATTTTCTTGTCCCCCATGTCTATACCGCCGTTTTGGCCCTGGTAATCCACAATTAAAAACAGCAACATTTGTTTATTTATTTTTTAATATTTACAATTTTTCATGCAAGAATCATATTGTATTATTATTGTTAACCTGTAAGTTACCTTAACTTAATGCTTTCGCTGTTCGATCCGTTTATTCTGTTGTTGGCATATTAAACGCTTATTTATTTTATTTATTTATTTAATTATTGCTTTCCAATTTATACGTAGTATGAGGAAAGCTTTGTGATGGTCGAAATTTTCGATTCCGATATTTCAACGGATTTGAGGTCTCAGGAACCAAAAAAAGTGGTTTTTACGAAATGTCTGTCTGTCGCTCTGTCTGTATGTCTGTCTGTATGTCTGTCTGTCTGTCTGTGCGTCGATTTCTGGGCAAACTACTCGGTGGATTTGGGTGAAATTTGGCACGTAAGCTCACAAAAATCATACCTCGAGACCATTTATTTTTATTTTGGGCTAACTCAATTTGGGGGGGTTTTATTTTCAAAAAACTCCAAAAAAACGTCTAAAAAAATTATTTCTAAAAAACGGCTCCAACGATTTCTTTTAAATTCACATATATTGTAGTTGTAGTCGTTATTGGACCCCCCCTCGTATATATTTTACCCTTCTTTTTTCCCCCCACTCTTACTCCCTTGTTTCTTCTCTATTTAACTTTTCACTTATCAATAATACACTATTTTTGGTTTTTAGGTCTAGCATGAAAACAAGATTGTTTTAATGATCGCCTTTTGTTTATTTGTCAATAAAGTAGTTTTCATTTCATTTCTTTAAAAAAAAACAACCCCGGGAGATTTGTTTCTTGTTTTTTTTGTGTGTTTACAAATCTAGTAGTCAACCTCCGCGCCCTTGACCAAATTGAATTTCTGCTGAGAATATGAAGAATGGGTCACAACATACAATAAAACCTGCACAGATGCACTTTATTGTTTATACGGCCACTAGGCGAAAGTAGGCTATGCTGTCTGTAGACTAAAATATCGTTGCCCAGGCCATAGTTAAACCATTCACTTCAAGATAACCAAGTACTGCTGAATCAGAAAGTTGTTGTTAGAAGTTGTTAACAGTTGATTTAGTCTAAACAGTCGTGGTGTGACTGTGAGCGCCGATTAGTTAGGCACAGTAAGTGTCTTTGTAGTGGGTTTCGCTCAGTGTGAAACTGATGCGATATTCAAATATTTAGATACAGCTTCAGCTTTTTGCTTTCCAATTTATACGCAGTGTAAGGAAAGCTTTGTGGTGGTCGAAATTTTCGATTCCGAGATTTCAACGGATTTACACGTTTTGAGGTCTCAGGAACCCAAAAAAGTGGTTTTTACGAAATGTGTGTCTGTAGCTCTGTCGGTCTGTCTGTCGCTCTGTCTGTCTGTCTGTTCATCGATTTCCGGGCAAACTACTCAGTCGATTTTGATGAAATTTAGCATGTAGGTTCACCAAAATCATGCCTCGAGACCATTTATTTTTATTTTGGGCTAAGTCAATTTGGGGGTGCTTTAGACTAAAAAAAAATCCAAAAAAACGTCTAAAAAAATTATTTCTCAGAAACGGCTCCAACGATTTCTTTTAAATTCACATATATTGTAGCTGTAATTAATGTTAATAAAATGCGGGGGGTCGCTTGCCCCTTGATAGTTTGCTTCTGGGGGTATAAAAATAGAAATAACTAAATTTTAATGAAAAATGACTTAAAAATAATTTTTCTGCGAAACCTATCGATCGATGATTTCTACCGTCAGACATGTTTTAGTTGAAATGAAATTAAAATTAAATTTTAAAGTTTAAATTAAAGTTTAAATTAAAATTAAATTGTGTAACGAAACGGGCCAGGTTGCTTTCGCAAAAACTATTTAGTTTTGTTGAAAAATATTTTTTTTGACAAAATGATAAAAAATTCACGGTCAAGAGATGTCGACCGCAGATGTTGACGAAACGTTTGGAAGTTCACTTTCAATTCGACCAGGGCCCATCAGCCCGGATTCTACTGGTTCTCCATTTACTCATTGATAAATTGGAAAGCATGTTCGAGTAAACTCGGACCGGTTCTTTTTTTTACTATGTGCATTACTTGGATTACTATTAGGCTACCGTAGCATCTGTGATCTGGTAGGTGATTTTACACATTTATTATTTGTTTACTATGAATACGGTACAGTGCACAGTCTCTAGACTCTGTAGAATTTGGATTTACCATTGCCTACGCCTACTGTATATAGAGTTCAAAATGTTTTTAAATAGCTTTGTTATAAGGAAATAAATTTGAGTTGCGGTTAGCGAACTTTCGCAGCCTCCGCGCCTTCTGCCTTCCTATTTATACGTAGAATAAGGAAAGCTTCGAGTTGGTCAAAATTTTCGACTGCGAGATTTCAGCGATTTTACACGTTTTGAGGTCCCAGGAACCCGAAGAAGTGGATTTTATAAATTGGCTATCTGTCTGTATGTCGGTCTGTCTGTTCATCGATTTCCGGGTAAACTACTCGGTGGATTTTGATGCAATTGGGCATATAGGTTTACAAAAATCTTACCTCGGGACCAAAGTAATAAAAAATGATACTATGTAAAAAAATTAAAATATATACGTTTTCAAACGTAACATATGTGAAAATCTCTGAAACGTACCTAAGATTGTTTTACTGCAATTTTTCACACAAAATTACTTTCATGGAAAGGTTTCTAAAATAACGTCGCATTTTTTTATAGAGTTACGTCTCTAAAAAAGTAATTTTTCAGGGGAGCGTTTTAAAGTGTTTTGGTTCACATTTTATTTTATTTCCCACCCAGTTTTGCACTTGTTTCACTTATTTTTTAAAAATAAAATACTTCGCACTGTTATCTTCAAGACATTGTCACTGTTGTAACCAAATTCACTTACGTTTCTGAGCAAATAATTTCTGAAACACTCTGTAACACTTTTTGTACTAAAATTGTAGCTTCGTTGTACCAAATTTGCTTATAATGTAACAGTGTAACAATGTAGCATGTAACAGTTTACTTGCAAGTTTCTACGTACTACTCCGCTGGATGTTCCTTAGCCCTGACCTAAGGCGGGGATTCCACCGACCGGCTACGGCTAAATAAAAAAACGGTGACGTGGAAGCAGACATTCAAGACTTAGGCGGGGTTTCCACCGACCTCTCATTGCAGAATGCAAATGACATTGACGGAAATTTGATTTTTTTTTTAAATAGAAATCTATTAAAATGTTTGCACTTAACATATCCCATGAAGCCATTTTTTAATTTAAGTTTGTTTGTTTGTGATTTTACTGTATGATCATTGATCAATTTTAACTATGGCATAGAGGAAAACAAACATTTCCGTCAATGTCATTTGCATTCTGCAATGCGAGGTCGGTGGAAACCCCGCCTAAGTCTTGAATGTCTGTTACCACGTCACCGTTTTTGTATTTAGCCCTAGCCGGTCGGTGGAATCCCCGCCTAATGGCAACTGCAACTGGCTTTTGCTTCAACTGTTTATGATGTAGGGCCAAGTCTAAACAATTTTATCGCTTCCTACTACGTCAATAAATTTTTTCTTTCCAATTTATACGTAGTATAGTATAGTAGTACTTTGTGATGGTCGAAATTTTCGATTCCGAGATTTCAGCGGATTTACACGTTTTGAGGTCCTAGGAACCCAAAAAAGCGGTTTTGGTCGGTTTGTCGCTCTGTCTGTCTGTCTGGGCAAACTACACGGTTGATTTTGATGAAATTTAGCATGTAGGTTTACAAAAACCATACCTCGGGACAATTTTATTTATTCTTGGCTAACTCAATTTGGGGGGGTTTTATTCCCAAAAAACTCCAAAAAAACGTCTAAAAAAATTCTTTCTCAAAAACGATTTCTTCTAAATTCACATATATTGTAGTCGTTATTAATGTTAACAAAATGCGGGGGGTCTATTGCCCCTTCATAGTTTGCTTCTGGGGGTAAAAAAATAAAAATAACTCAATTTTCATAAAAAATAATTTTTCTGTGGAACCTTTCTATTGATGATTTCTACCTTCAGGTATGTTTTAGGTGTTCAATAGGATAACAAAAACGGTCAGGTTGCGTTCCCAAAAAAATATTTACTTCTGTGCAAAAATTATTTTTTGAGAAATTATGGAAAATTCACGCTCCAATACATTACGTGACATGTGATATTGTTACTACTTACTACTGTTAAAATGTATTAATTTGTTCGTTACAGAATATGGAATTTAGTTTTAAGGTGTTTTTAATATATATTGAGGTGAACCCCCCCCCCCCTCTCGAGGGATCTGAAATTTAACCATAGGGAAATTATTTCCTATGAAATTATGGAAATATCTACTAATTTATAAATTGGAAAGCATGTTCGAGTAAACTCGGACCGGTTCTTTAGAGATGTAACAGTTTTACCAAAATAAATAAATCTAATTTTTGCAGATGTAACACTTCATAAAAAATGCAACAATAACTATTAAATACATAATATAAATATTAAATATATACTATAAATATTACTTCAAACAACAATTTTTACTTGCTTCTTAATTACTGGCGAAAATTTCAAATTCTTCATTATAGCCTATTTATAATTTTTTTTTTATAAAAATATTAATCGCATACAAACAATTTAATGAATGTATCCGATTGACCTTTTCAGTCGCCTCTGTAGGTTATTACCCGTGATGAGCAGTGCCGGATTAACCGGGGGGGCACAAGATATGGGGTGGGGGGCCGTGGGTACAAACCAGAGGCGGACGAGGCGGTCCCAGACCTCATAAAAGGGGGAGGTACTTGTCAGTGGCGTAACGATAGGTTTTCGAAGGTGTGGTATAATTTGGCTTATGTAGTACAAAGAATCAATACAATTATGGAGTGGGGGGGTCCGGGGGTCTCCCCCGGGAGAAAAAAGTTGAAAAATAGGGCTGAAATGGTGAAGTTTTACGCATTTTGAGAGCAATAAGGTTTATATATTAGAATGAATTAATATAATTGCAGACAAGGGGGGCCCGGGGCTCTCCCCCGGGAGAAAATTGTGAAAACTAGGGCTGAAATAGTGAGGTTTTGCGCATTTTGAGTGCTGTAACACTAAGATTTTAGAGGCAAAGAATACAACTGCTGTCCAAAGGTGGGGGGGCGCAATTGCCCGCAGTGCCGGTCACTGCGTCCACCTCTGGTCCCAGACCTCATAAAAGGGGGAGGCACTTGTCAGTGGCGTAACGATAGGTTTTCAAAGAGGGCGGTGTATAATTTGGCGCCCCTCCACCCATTTCGATAAAAGTGTATAAATAGGGGAAAACCGTTCTCATGGACGTATGCAGCTTTTAAATTAATGACCTTAGTTCGGTTCGGGGGTCTCCCACGGGTCAAAATTTTTAAAAATAAGACTGAAATATTGAGGTTTTACACATTTTGAATGTAATAAATTTAAGGTTTATATATTTTATAAATAGTATAATTGTGAACTAGTGGGGCCCGGAGGTCTCCTTCGGGTAAAAGTTTTTAAAAAATAGGTCTGAAATATTGGGAATCTACGCATTTTGTGAGGAACAAGGTTTATCAATTACAGAGAATTAATATATTTAATTGGGAACAGGGGGGCCGAGGGTCTCCCCTGGGAGAAAATGTTTGAAAAATAGGGTTGAAATAGTGGGGGTTTACTTTCAATTTTTACTTTTAATTTCAAAACTTTTAATTTCTAATATTTTTATATTTTAATATAAAAATATCTCATTCGGGGGGGGGGGGCGGAATTTTAGGCATTTCTGGGGGGCCGGGGGCCTGTGCCCCAAGTGCCCTTGTGTTAATCCGGCACTGGTGATGAGTACGACACGTCTCCGATTGCATGGCGTGTAAAGACTCGCACAAGTGCAAGCACGTTACCACCTGGCCATCGAAGTCGATGACTTAAAACTGTAACTTTATTATAACACGTGGCTTTGCCATATGACAGTAAATTAGTGTGGGCGGATATCTGAGTCCATTGACTTCATGGAATTGATACATGAATTTGCCAACTAATCAATGCGCGTCATCTCCAATTTTAAAACATTTTTATTTTTATATTCAGGACCTGTAGAGTAGTGGTAAAGACTCCGACTTTCACCCGAAAGGTTGTTGGTTCGAGTTGCACACTTGCTACCTTTTCTGGCCATGCTTCTGAGGGCACGTAAAGCTGGTGGTCCCGGGCCTTCCTAGTTGAGTGTAAGAGAGGGCTTTATAGCCCTAACTCCGCCAGCTTGGCTTAGTAATAGAACAAAAAGTCACTATTTATTTATTTAAGTCTTACGTTTTCATAATCTAAATCCCTATACCTAAGGTAACCTAGCCCCCTACCCCCAAATGTGAACCAAGAGCGGAACCAGCGGAACATTTAGGGGTCACAAGTTTTTTTAAAGTTTATAAGGTACCTAAATTTTTTGTTGAAAAATTGAGTTGTATTCCATTTCTTTATACTAGATATCTTATGAATTTACTCATTTAGGGGGATCATGACCCCCTGACCCTTGTGCAATCGCCTGTGTACGTTAATTTTTAATTGTCATTATTAAAACAATGTGTTCCAAAACGTAACTACAGTAGGTAAACTATTTTTTACCGCATGTGCGAAAGTCACCTGAATCAAATCAATCGATCTGGTAATCTACCTCGAATCCCACTACTTGGAATACCCCCTCCAAATTTTCCGAAGAAAATCCCCGGGGGTGGGGGCGGAACCATAGTAATATCGATTGTGAAATCTTAACATTACAGAATAGTTGGGATGCATAAAATCCTACTATTTCTCACCTATGTTTTCAAGGAACTCCCCAACCCCTCTTGCTGTTTGCAATAGAATCAATGTGTCTCTGTTTGAAAGTTCTACTCTTTGCTGCTGTCAAAATACGTTAAAACACTATACTTCTCGCCTATATTCGCAGAAAAATTCCCCCGGGCCCCCCTGTGTGGTAGTCTTGGCCTGTGCCTCCCTAATGTTAATTATTCATTTGATTAAACTTACGCGTTTTATTTTACTACACTACATTTCTTATGTATTTATTTGCAAACTACAATGTGCGGCAACAGTTAGGTAACCTGAGTCATTTTGTAAAATTTTAAATATACCTATATAGGTAACTATGCCAGGGGTGGCATTTTAAAAACTGCCAAGCCTGCTCGCGGAAAAATATCCAACTAAATTCAGCGACTCTTTGGTTAGCTGGATATTCCTTTACATGATGTTTTGTTTTTTACGGCTGGCCAATTTAAGACAGCACATCGTTAATCCGGAAGAAAAACGTCACAAGTCAAAATTTGCTTTTTTTTAGTTATGTACAGAAACATACTTTAAAAAATTAGTACTTTTCGCTAGAAAAACGTCATTCCTTGTAGTTTGAAATGTAACCGTGTGTGGGTAGTTATGTCGTTTTGTTTTGGCGGGAACTGAACAAAACCTTCGCAGGATAAGCGTCATAAATCAATTAGTGCTATATCGTCACTGAGGAAAACTACACAAGTCAAACCTAACTTAAACTTAAGAAAGTTTTTTTATTCCAAACCTAAATTGGTAAGTTAATTATCATCATCTTAGAAATGGCTCATTCGTTAAACGTTAAACGATCAACGACACAATTCGAGTTGTGTCATTTTTCGTATGCATTATATTATTCTAATTGAGTATCTTATGCTTTTTTATGGTAATAACTTAAGTTGTGTCATTTTTTGGAAATATTATACTACTCTTTTTGTGTATTTTGTGCATTGTTATTATCACAATTTTATTTGTGTCAATTTTTGTGACTATTATGTTTCTCTAATAATTAGAGTAATTTATTGAGTATGTTCGCAGTACAAAATTTTGAAAACATTAAAACTATTGAACATATATTTTTAATCCCTGGTCATACGCAGAGTCGTGAGATAAAACTATTTTATCAGTATGGTCTCACAAACCGGAATTTTTATATTATTAATAATTACATTTTATTGCAACATTTTTATATTATTAATAATTAATAATTAATAAAAACACCAAAACTCTCATAAGTGCAGAGGCCAAGGAGGGGGCTAAGATTAAATTTCTATTTTTTTATTTTAAATAGGGCTGAAATATTGAGGTTTTACGCATTTTCAGAGCAATAAGGGTTCTTTATTATTGGTTATTAATGCAATCGAGCACAAGGGGGGTCCCCGGGAGAAAATGTGTAAAAATTGGACTGAAATAGTGGGGTTTTACGCATTTTGAGGACCCCCCGTAGATCCGCGCCTGCATCAGTGCACAACTAACAGAGCAGAGAAAAATTTAACATTTGAGAAAACTTCAATCAATCATTCTGAAAAACTTACTTTTTTGACTTGTGACGTTTTAAATAATTTATGTGTTAAATTAATAATACAATAGATTCCGTCGAATCCCACAAAAACACTTTTTATTCATGTTTTGCCATATTCACAATTATATTGTTACAATTACCATGGTTGCTTCACAATTATTATTAAAAGTATCATAATTGCTTCACTTGGCAATTATAATGACAATAACACCTCTGAATGATTCCCGACACCAAATAAACGCTATGTCGCTACCTTACTGGCCTCCTATTATGCCTTTTAGGATTAACTTATTCTTAGGGTTAAAAATGTAAACAAAACAATTTTGAATAGCACTTTCCATTGAAAAATTATCTTGCTTACATTTTTAATCCCAGGATAAGATTAAAAATAATCGCCACAGTAGGGCCTCTGTTATAGTTCGAGTAATAACATAGACTAAAGATAATGTTAATAGACTCAGGGGCGTAAATGTGGTCCAACTTGCCCCCCCCCCCCCACACACAGCCTCGAGCATTGTAAGACGTGGTTCATGGAGACCCCCGGGCCCCTTTGCTTCAATATAAATACTGTAGAAGCATTCCTTTGTTAGCTTTTTAAAATCTACAGCTATACTTTACTACTATTAAAATGCGTAAGACCCTACTATTTTGCTCTTATATTTTCAATTTTTCCTTACCCTGCGTGATGACGTCATAAGGTCTACTCAGTTTTGCCCCCGCCATCATTCTATGACTTTACGCCTCCGAGACTAATGATAAAGACTCATGTACAAGAGAATGAATGCACATGTCGCGCAAAAATTCTATCACGGAATTCACGCGGAATTCGAAACAAGCTTGCTTTCTCTCTCGCATATTTGGGGGTCATGCTGTCAATATAAGTGTAAAGCCCCATTATTTCTCATTATTTATAAAATAATCCCCCAAGTAAGGTCCCCTATTTAGAGTAATTTTAATTAATTCTAAACTATTCTTCTTTTTCTTCTTCTTCTGGCTCTACAGCCCTTGATGAACTTTGGCCTACTCGACAACACTCCTCCAGTCATCTCAGTTTTGTACAACGCTCCATCATCTACGGACTCCCAACTCGCGAAGGTTAGCTTTGACTCATCCTTCCAGCGTTTTCGAGGACGTCCGGCCAGTCGTCTTCCTGTCTTGCTTGCTTTGTACATCTCATTTGGCATGCGGTCGTCTGACATTCTTAAGACGTGTCCCAGCCATCTTAGACATTTCGCTTTTATAAAATGTAAATCCTTAACTATGCGACTATCAAATTGCGTAAGCCTCCCCTAATTCAGGCTTTTTTTTTCAAAAAAATTCCCTGGCCGAGACCACTAGGTACTTGAAAATTAGATATTTACTTTCGGGGGCGGCAGTAGTTGGGTGCACTAGGTCAGGAGCATAATACACCTCTAGACGGGATATATATAGCTCACAACATGAAAATGTGTCGCCATGGTAACCCTGCAGCCGCCGAGCTGAGTCATTCTACGTCGCAGTTTTGATATTTACCCATTTCAGCTTTATGCTTTCCTGTTTATACGTTATCATAAGGAACACTTGGTGATGGTCCAAATTTCAAGATTTCGAGATTTCAGAAGATTTATTGACACCTTTTGAGGTCTTAGAGTTTACGTTATTTCTGTCTGTCTGTCCCTTAACAGGGACGGTTTCAGAAAAAGTTTTCGGGGGGGGGGGGGCGTTTCTTTTACTTGAGTAATAATTTTTCATAATTTCCTTCAAAACTCCATTCTATCTAGTATAAAACTTTTTCTCTCGGGGGGGAGGGGGCGACCGCCCCCACCGCCCCCCCAAGGATCCGTCCCTGTCCCTTAATGGATTTTCTGCCAAACTACTCGGCACTAGCTCCCAAAATTTAGTTGGCCCAAAATAACATTCCCGAGATATGATTTTTGTCAACCTGCTTGCCAATTTTTATCAAAATCCATTGAGTAGTTTGCCTGCAAATCCACGAAGAGACCGACCGAAAGACAGACCGATAGATAGACAGACATTTCGTAAAAACCTGGGACTTCCCCACCACGGACCTCAAAACATGTAAATCCATTAAAATCTCGAAATCGAACATTTCCATCATCACAAAGCTTACCTTACACAAGACACTACGTATATAAATATAGGATAGCAAAAAGATAGAGACCAATATGCTCTATAAAATGCTGATTGAGAGAGGTCAGTGAGCTCTGGCAAAACGACTTATCCTCAGCCGATCTCCGTAAAGAATTAAGAGTATAATCAATTTGATGGCAATGAAATTGTCTATATTTTGTATGCAACATTTTTTATTTTTTTATTTGAAGACATTCAGCCATGAACTAATTCACGTGAGGAGGGAGCACTCGACCCCTATACACATTTTATTTTTTTGTAACGAAAGGCAGGCCCCGAGCCTGGGCAACAAGTCTTTCAGCGCCCCTTACATGTAAGTAAAGTATAAGGTGGAAGGAAACTCTCAAGGTATCTATGCTTTAATTAACTTGGATAAAGCTAAAAATGGTCCTCAAAGGTAGTTGAAGATTAACACAAATGTATTTTCCTTGCCTTCCGCTCGGAAAATTTTTGACAGCCTTAGAAAAGCTAGCACTGAGGGGTTTGTTCTTTTCACTTCATATTATTTTCGTCATGAATTTCGTATGCAGTATTTTTTTTCATTTCGACTGCCCCCCTTGGCGCCCTGGGCAAATGCCCAGTCTGCCCATTTATAAGGGAGAGCCTGATAAAACACTTATGTATGCAAGTTTACTCGGCAAATTTTTAATGTGTAGCATTTTATTGAGTATCACCTGAAAAAAAAATATTGTGACCGATATCATAAATAAATCGGAAGAAATGTTGATCAATAATTGATCAGTGCGGTCTAGTTGGAAACCCCACCTAAGGCGGGTTTCCACCGACCTCTCATTGCAGAATGCAAATGACATTGACGTGGTAGCAGATATCATTAATAAGTCTTGAATGTCTGCTACCACGTCAATGTCATTTACATTCTGCAATGACAGGTCGGTGGAAACCCCGCCTTAAGCTGAATGCGCACGACACATTTGAGTGGCTCTACATCTGAGTTGGCCCAAGATGGTGACACCTATCATCTCTCCAAGTGAATTTGCTTAATCAAAAAATGCTAGCAAGAAGTGCTTAATGACTTCGCTTTGTGTGGATTGTCTACGACTCTACGCTAAGAACCGCAGCTAATTGTCTCGTGGGAACAATTTGTGCTACTAAAACGTCCCAAGACGTTCCAAACCTGCATTATAATAGTTCACAGAATTGATGGGGACACTTATCATCTCTCCAAGTAGTTTTGCTTAATCAAAAAATGCAAGCAGGAGTGCTTAATGACTTCGCAGTGTGTGGATTGTCTACGACTCTACGCTAAGAACCGCAGCTAATTGTGTCGTGGCCGGGAACAATTTGTGCTACTAAAACGTCGCACGACGTTCCAAATCTGCATTACAAGAGTTCACAGAATTGATGATGACACTTATCATCTCTCCAAAAATGCAAGCAAGAACTTCTTAATGACTTCACTGTGTGTGGATTTTCTACGACTCTACGCTAAGAAACGCAACTAATTGTTTCGTGGGAACAATTTGTGCAACTAAAACGTGCCAAGACATTCTAAACCTGCATTTTAAGAGTTCACGGAATTGATCATGATACCGCTATACTTAAAAATTGGGGAGAGGCTTTTGTGCTGAGTTTAAATTGTTCCAGTTAATGTGGATTCTGTGCAGGACTCAGGCCCGTGCCCAAGGGGGGGGGGGCAAGGGGGCCAAGACATTCTAAACCTGCATTTTAAGAGTTCACGGAATTGATCATGATACCGCTATACTTAAAAATTGGGGAGAGGCTTTTTTGCTGAGTTTAAATTGTTTCAGTCAATGTGGACTCTGTGCAGGACTCAGGCCCGTGCCCAAGGGGGGGGGGGCAAGGGGGCCATGGCCCCCTAAATTTGATAAAAAAATAATAAATAATGTAAGAGTTTTAGCTAAAACTACTAAAATCACTACGGATGTACCTATCATTTATAAAAAAATTTGTTCTTGCCCCCCCCCAAAATTAAATCCTGGGTACGGGCCTGGCAGGACTGTCTGTGTTTAATTATGGGTTCAGGCACACATGTAGGTGAAGGTATTGAAATTTAATCAAGTTGGACTCTTAGTTTATGATTCATTTTTATGACCTTTGCAAACCTATTGTACTGTATGCTGCCCCCAAATGAGATTTAACATTTATGATCGGATTTAATTAACTTATGTGTATAATATTAAAAGAGCTGATGAACGTCTGCTTTTGCCCTAAATTCAATTATCGTACCATGATATATGATGCGGCTTCTCATTATTTCCAGACAATATGTGCGTGAGCCCTATTGGCTATTCCATTGTGATAATGAACTGAATGTTACAGCATACTGTTTTACGTTCAAGCTTTTTATAATGGCTTGAGACAGGAACGACTGTTTTAGCTTGATATATTCTTGTTTATCCGCATTTGTTTATTGCGCGACACTACACTGCAATGCAATGTAATAATCAAATATATGAGCACCTATTAACTTAGCAGATTATAACCTCTATAGGGAGCACAAAAATACAAAATTTTGAGATGTAAACAATGGTCACGTGGTTCCTGGAAAAAGTTGAACAAAATGGGAATTAGGTAGGACAAGCTGTTCTTGACGGTCCCACGGCAACCTCGTTACCCAGTGGACCCCTAATAATACAACAGTTTATCTACAACAACGGAGAGGAAATAGCATAAATTATATAAATAGGTGCAGCTATACCGGAGACAAGAAAAGTGTGACCTAATAAGGCGGGGTTTCCACATACGTCAATAATCAATAGTAAATGTGGTTTTGACGTGGTAGCGGACATTTTTAGTATGTCTTTAATGTCTGCTACCACGTCAAAACCACATTTACTATTGACTATTGACGTATGTGGAAACCCCGCCTGAGGGTGGAATTCCCACAAGCTCCCAGCCCTGTATTAAAGAAAATGGTAGCCTACCTGGCTAATTGTTTATCAAAGCCAAATTAGAAAATAGAAAACTAGGCATGCAATATTTGATACTGTTCAATTTAAAAACATCACCTAACTTGAAATTACTGCAGAAATAGAAATTGAAGATTCTCATATGGGCCTTTTCAAGGCCGTAGACCAGGTGGCTGAAAAATTATAGGGTCTAACCCTCTTTCCAAAAATTTTAAATTGGCCCTGACACTTTCAATTAGGCGGGGTTTCCACCGACCTCTCATTGCAGAATGCAAAGACATTGACGTGGTAGCCAACATTCAAGACCTATGCGGGTACTCCACCGACCTCTCATTGCCGAATGCAAATGACATTGACGGAAATTTTTGTTTTACTCTATGCCATAGTTAAAATTGATCATTGATCATAGAGTAAAATCACAAACAAACAAACTAAAATTAAAAAATGGCGTCATGGAATATGTTAAGTACAAACATTTTAATAAATTTCTATAAAAATAAAAATTCAAATTTTCGTCAATGTCATTTGCATTCTGCAATGAGAGGTCGGTGGAAACCCCGCCTTAACTTAAATCACAAGATTGCATTGTAGTGCGTATGTATACACCACATTGCCCATGAACTAAAATAATAAAGATAACCATTTTTATTCTTGTACAAAAACCTTTTTCCAATATTTTCCCCTGAGACAAATTCGAAATCCCTTACCCTCTTTATCCATGTACACCTATCAATATTATCAATATGTTTTGTTAGTTAACTTTAAAGGAACTCCGGGGGGAAGAGGAGGGGGGGGGGGAACTTCAAGTTAACTTCAAAATCAGGCACCATGCACATACATTTAATATATTGCAGTATTATACCTGCATACTATATTGGTATAAGTATAACAGTGACATTAAACTAACTTAGGTTGAAGAGGTAACTCTTTATAACCGAAATTGGAGGATTTAGAAATAACAGACAAAAGCTTTATGCACTAATGTAAGCTGACAGACCTGTTCGGATAGATATTTGTGTAGCTGTGCTAACCTGTGTAGCAAAACGAATCATGTCAATACGAGCATAAGACTAGAGGATTTGGCAGACACCGAATTTGTCGGGCTTGTGAACCAGTGGTTTGGACGACGCCCCGGATAGGTGTAGATCGTGGGTTCGAATCCCACCAAGTCCAGTTTTACCATGTACCATTTACAGGCTCAACTTCCTCCAAAAAATCCTGCTACGGCCTTCACTTCAGTTGGCCCAATATTATACATTAATAAATTAGACCACGATATTCTACTGCTATTCCCGGGAGAAGCATGGCATTTTGTCACGAACGACTCCTAGTGGGACGTATCATCTTGCCGGTGGATTATCTTCTTACTGCGAGAACTGGCCGTATCAGTCTCAGACAGAACAATGATGGCTGTACAGAGGCGTAAAGTTTTAGAATGATAATAATAATAATAATAATAATAATAATAATGCGTGTATTTATCAAACAACATAACAAATTATACTGAACCGGTGCCACAAAGCCAAAAAGGCGCGTTGGGATCACCAGGCTGTATAAAGTAAATTCACTACCAACAAAAATAATAATAGTAAATAAACAAAACTATGATGATAACATTGCAATATTCAGGTCCGATCGGAGTTCCCCCTAGCTCTCCTGCGAGACACGAACGCCCCTGGTTTTGGTAAATAGTCCATTTTCCCATTAAATTTCCCATATCATGTAGCAAAATGTCGAGAAATATTTCATCTAATAGCTTGTATTTCTTTTCTAGCTCTACCAAGGCCGTAGCCAGAATTTTTTAAGGAGAGGGGGGTTTCCGAAATTTCATTGGATATTACATAGTAGTTTTTATTTTTCCTCTCAAAATCCGATTCTATCTAGTGTCAAGCCATTTCATTTCAGGGGGGGGGGGGTTGAACCCCCCATGAACCCCCCACCCTTGGCTACGGCCTTGAGCTCTACAGTGAGTCTTTACTGTGAAATTCGACTTTGTACAGAAGAGGAGTGGCACTGACGTCCCCGGGGGAGGGAGGGGGACTCCGATTGGGCCTTAAGGCAATGAAGGGAGGGGAGGGTGTTGCCGTTGTAGCGGCCGCCCACTGCCAGAACACCCCTAGTACTAAGCATGAATCTAGATGCAGGCTCGATGGTTTATGGTTAGCAAGTAGTTGAAAGGGTACATACCTGTTAGGTCTCCCTTCGTGGCACAGCACCTTTCCGGGAGGGTATACTCATATAACTGCAGTGGCGCGGAATGACAACCAATTATTTGGCTTGAAATCCCTTAAAAAATACCAAATTGCTCTGCCATCTATGATCCTCGACTGAACTAAAAGGGAAAAATGGTAAATGGGGCTCTAGGCAAGACAAACATAGGCAACAGCCTTCTGAACGTGGTGCAACATAAGCGATTGACCATCTAAATATACAGCTTAAATATTTATGCAGGATGATTTGCAACTTACAACTTTAATATTTAAGTACGATGGTTTCTGACCATACGACAGAGAGACGGACAGACAGACAGACAGACAGACTGACAGACAGACAGAGAGACAGACAGACAGACACAGAGAGAGAGGGAGAGTTCAAAATAGAAGTGACCGGGGGCTCCAGAATTTCAAAAATATATTTTTGGTGAGAAGCGAATGCCGCGTCTCTATACTACATAGTACTCTGGGCGGAGAGTAATTCCTAATGGCCATAAGTATGGGAATTCGGACTCGTTTCCAAACTTGGTTACGTCGAGTTCACGCTTATTAGAATGTCAATGATAAGCATGTCACAGCTTGCCCATTAGCACAATGTAATCGGTGTGGGTTGACGGTGAGGAGTCAACCGGGTTGCTAATGGCTGGAAATACATTCGGAAACAATACTATTAATGTCCGAAAACCGATGGGTCGTTGGCAGGGCATGGCTCAATCAGCAACATTACAAGTAAGCATACGCCCTGCAGTATGATATAATTTTTAATGTAAATTTTTTTAGTGGAAATACTAAAAGTATTGTATAATTAACGCACTACCAACTGATCTTAAAACATTAATGCCAGATAAGAAGTGCCGTAAAACAATTAAGCAATTTCTGCATAGTAATCCACAGTTTATAAACATAATGTATCCGGGAGAATAGCTTAACGAAGAGAATGCCAATTTGCCAAATAATGTATAATGTACCGCATACGTAGTTTTATTATTTAATTATTATTCTATAATTAATATTAACATCTTATAATACTAACCTAGCAACTAAGACAGAACCCATCACGGGCCACATGGCCTATAGGGTTCATTTTCTAATATGTATATTTTGTATAGTATTCTTAATTTTGAATATATTGATTGATTGATTGATTGAATTGTATAGTATTGTACGTCCATTAAACCCTCAATTTTTTCCACAACCTAGGAGGATAATTGTAGAAAAGAAACGGTACATAAAGGTAAACGTTCCAAAAACCCTTTAGACTATATCAGTATTATATGGTATACATTATAACACTGACCTTGAATTAACGTTGGTTGAAGAGGTAACCTCCTCCTTACAACAGAAATTAGAGGATAAAGAAAAAAACTGGAGTTGGCGGGATTCAAACCCTCGATCTACGCCTAACCGGGGCGTTGTCCCACAAGGGCGGATCCAGCCGAAAATTTATGGGGAGGGGGGGGGGTCACAAGTTTTTTGTAAGTTTAAAAGGTGATTTTTTTTGTTGAAAAGTTGAGTTTTATTGGTTTTTTTACTAGGTATCTTATACATTTACTATGAATTTACTCATTTAGGGGGGGTCATGACCCCTGACCCCCCCTCCCCCCGTGGCTCCGCCATTGCGTTGTCGAGAGGTTAAGACGACGCCCCAGTTAGGCGTAATTTAGGTTAATCCTTTCGGGCTTACCTGGTGCGTTTACATTATTTCCATCCGTAAAATAGAATAGTTTGAAAAAACTTTGAACTTTCTTTGGGGAAAATTCGTAAGCCCCCAATATTCTGGGCCTTTAAGAAAAATGAATTTCACCAGGGAGGCCCCGGGATGCCTGGACCCCCCCCCCCCTGATTTCAGTTACCATCTATATTAACATCTATATAAATTTTATAAGCTTTACTACTGGAATCAAAATGCGTAAGCCCTCACTATTTCGGGCCTATTGCTTCAATTAGGGCGTTACATGAATATTCGTCTGTATAATCGAAGCATAACTGTTATCCCCTGGCCCCATATATGTACAATACATACATACATACATATCTATAACATAATATAAAATTGCACGCTTTAGCTATAACCGGTAAATAAATAAATAAATATAGAAATATTGACTTTTTGTTCTGTTATTCAGCCAACGCAGCGGATTTAGGGCTATAAAGCCCTCTCTTACACTCAACTAGGAAGGCCAGGGATCGCCTGCTTTACAAGCCCTCCGAAGCATGGCCCAAAAATGAAGCAAGTGTGTCGACTCGATGACACAACCCAAGAGTAGTCCCATGGCAAATAATTGTCCTTGGGTTAAATATAAGTACCTATCTTCAGGCACGCGACTGTTGCAAAATTCATAGTCAATGTGTTCTTCTTCTTACTTCTTCTTCAGCCAACGCCCGTCCTTGGCTGCTAGGCCATTTGACGCCGTGCCGCTTAGTAGAGCTGGGCCAATCCCTCCTGTGTCTCAGTTCGGTGTTCTACCTCAATGCCAGTGCAGCTGAATAGCTGATCGGCATTCCCCTACCCTTGGAAGCAGAGGGAACACTCGGATGACTCAACACTACCTTGTCATGATAGTCACAATAGTCAATATATTAAACAAGCCAATATGATACTACGTAATATTTAATAATATCATGGTATGCAATGCATTGGATCGCGGCTTATCCATAATTTCTGGAGAAAAAAAAATATATTTTTTCCTCAAATTCAAAACCATGCTTGCGAGTTGGGAAGCAACCTGTTTAGTGTTTTAATCCTATTTAGCACCTAAAACATACAGTTACGTTTCAGACCGCGAAAAACTAGTTTTTAAAAAGGGACTTTAATTTTCCAAAACCCCGCCACTCGAACCGTTCAGCTCAGACTGCCGTTCTTGGTTCTCAGGGCCCAGGAGCTCGGTCTGGGTTGCTGACTTTATGATTGCCCTGTCAGCATGCGTTCTCGGTTTCAGGGACGTAACTATATTGTACCTGAAATTAGAAAGCATTGATAACAAAGTTCGGTAGAAAAATAATATTTTGGTAATTTTTCATGTAATTTGATTCTTCTTCATTTTTTTTTTTTTTTTTTTTTTTTTGTGGGTTTTATTCACATTAGTAACGACTACAATATGTCGCTCCTTGATTTACTAACTGTTTAAAATGGAAAAAATCGTTTTATCAACGCGCGCGGCAGCGCGCGACCAAGTTCCATACAGCCCCGATGAGCTGCCCAGCAAGTATATCTCCACGGCGAGTTTACGGCATTTTAGCCACTTTCCAACCATCACTGTAGCTCACCCAGTTGTCCGATTGACCTCTAATTTTGCATTCAGGCTTTAATTACAGCACAGAACCCCAATTTAAAAATTCAGCACTCTAGCATGATTGGTTGCTGAAATCCAAATACCCCAAAACCACGCTTTTCGCGTGGACTCACTCACTCACTCACTCACTGACTCACTCACTGACACAAATTATAGGCCACTTCCAGATGTGCTGGAGATGTGAAACTCAGGAATTAGTCTCTTCTTACCATCAAACCCCAAGAATAAATCAAAAAACTCGAAAAAGTTTTATGATAGCTTAGCAATCACGTAATGAATTTTACTTACTTAGCTTACGGCCGAGCAGACATATGGCACGCTCATCCCATCCACGTGTGCAGGACAACTGAAATTTGGGACTGGGTTCAATCTTGCCATTTCCAAATTTTTCCACTTTATTCAGAAAATCGATTACGTAACTTAACGTAGTCACTTAACGAAAGCTAGCTTCTAGATTTGCTTAATTCCTACGTAGGTAGGTAGGTAGGCCTATATCTATATAGTGGTTCGCATGTTGTATATTGTTCTTTCTTTCATATGGGCTTTCTATAACTTGTCAGTCTTCTAGTTACTCTGGTGCTAGCTAGACTCTTCCCGAAAATTCCCGAATCTTCACTTTTCAAATTTATTCTCGATCTTCCATCATAGCTGTTCCGGTTCCAGCATTTTTCACCATACATAGGACAGCCATGTATGGTGAAAAGATGACTAATTCTTCCTCTGTCTTTCAATTTTTTTAACACTCCATGCATACATGTCAAGTTATTTGGTATTTGTACAAAAAGATATGATATCCAACTTATGTACCTTGACACTGACACTTGCTGTAATTGGCCAATGATGACGCATAAGATATGGCTAAATGGCAAATTTGCAACTGAGGCCACAGTGTCGTTACGTAGGTATACCTCTAATAAACGATAGGAAACTACGAAGAGTTTTGCTAGGGAAGCACCCAAGTTCTGAAAAAAAAAATTAAATTAATCTTTTAGAGAAAATATTCAAAGAGAAAAATTACAAGAACTTGGCCCATCCTGATATCACAACATACATAGGCAGAAAAAAGGAACTTGGCCCATCTGGATATCACAACTTTGATGGGCCAAAGGAACTTGGTATTTTTTACACGGAGTGTTTTGGGTTGGATTACCTTTAAAAAAAATTACCTTAATTTTTTTTTCTATTTTCCTCTTTTTTTACGTCCAAAAAATGAATAATAAAAACACCCTGGACAATAATGTTGTTAACCTAAATGCCTAAACTTTTATTGAATATAATTTGGCCGCAAATCGAGTTACATGACACACAGACCGACAGACAGACACATGGCCGTGCCCAGGGGGTGGTCCATGGGGTCCTGGCATCCCCCCCCCCCCGAAATAAATTTTTGTATGTAAACCTGTATGGTTTGAAGAATTAATCCATTAATTCAGTAATAAATTACGTAAAATTTTTTTGGACCCCCCCCCCCTTCGAAATCAAAACCTGAGCACGGCCTTGGACAGACAGACATTTTGGAAAAGCCACTCCTTTTGGTCCCTGGGCTTCAAAACGTGAAAATCCTATGAGATCTCGAAATTTACCATTTCGTCCATCAGCACAAAGATTTTCTTATACTAACGTATATATTGAAAAACAATAATGGAACCTGAGCAAGTCTATAACGATAATCAAAAATCAAAATGCGTCTAACAAGACTAAATGTACATTATTTTATCATGTTAAAACCTATGCATTGGCGATGCATTCCGTGAATGACCTTGACCTACATCGTCGCATCGACGACTAGGTTCGCCAGATCTCTCGTCGCCTAGCAATCGCATCCATGGTCGTCCCCCGTCTTCTCTGCGGCACGTTGTTTAGGGCTTTGTTGGAGCTGTTTTGTTCCGCTGTTGCCTGGCATTCGTTCCACGTGCCCAGACACCGGATGCGAGCGTTTATTATTTCCACTACTGTCGCTGGATCTTTGTCTAATGCGTAGAGCTGATCGTTGCTATGGATACTCCCCTCTCCTTGCCTCCCTTCCTGAATTTACACTGTCCCACACATCTTTCCCGTATAGATTTTCCTCCCACCTATTTAGGAGTTCTTCCATATACATGTGACGACTGACTGACCAAGTCTAGTGTCCTGGTAAAAATTATGAGATTACTGTCATGGAAGGGTAAATTTACGGATTTGTTTGGGTTGATGCTAAGCTTATATTGTGTATGGACTCTGTGGTGAGGATCAATGAAAGATGACCATAGGTCATATTGATCCACTGAGTAGTGCAACAGAAAATTGTATATTAATTTGGGCCCGCTTCATTATTGAGTGCTTGCCTCAAACATGATCACCTTACGTTTATCCCATGGCGGTTAGCGCACATATTCAAACACGCGCGGTTTTAACACCTATTCAACACATGTTTTTCACACATGTTTTTAAAATGTATATACCTTGCGGTTAGAGCGCAACCAGATGATGGGTCTGAAAGTAATAGGGAGAACAATTTTTTTTTTTTTTTTTAATTCGTCAGTTTTTCGACAGAACGTAAAGAAGAAATTATTAATTACAGTTTTATATGGCACAGAAAAACCATTTCAAAAATAAAATAAAAAATTCAATACAAAATGTAAGTAGGCCTACATGAATATCATGCTGCTGCTTGTTTGGCAGTATGAATGCGCTTAAAATGCGACATATATTATATATATATATTTTTAGGGCCTTTTTATATGGGCCCAGGCTTACTTATAGTGGCCCATAGGTCCCTTGGATTTCGGACATTATTTGAATTGTTTCCGTATAAATTTTTGGCCATTGGCAAACTGGTATACGTTCTCGATGTCAACCTACACCGGCTACAAATGATAATGGACAAGCTGAGACAAGCTTACCATTGACGCAATGAAACAGGCGAAGGCATGACTTAACCAAGTACAGGTACGATTCTAAAAAAAAAGTATGAGTTATGCGATAAATTAAGCACTTTGGATGTATACTTGCGCGATACATTAAAGTAAATATCAAACTGCATAATGTGGTTCACATTGCACGCTCCTAGCACGAGCACTAGCCACTCTCTACGCGCAATGGTAATTTGTGCGCTAGTCACACACTACCCATTCCTTGGCTATAAACGAAGAAAGTAACGAAAAATACCTACACTGTACAGGGAAACGCCTGGTATGGGCTGTAACAACTACCGCTTTTTATTAAAGGCATTTATCCTGCAACAATTTCGAACAAAAACTCATTTATTTACATATATTTAATTTATATTTAATCCACCCAAAGGTTTGCAGCCTTGGTATCACAGGTCTCAATTTTTCGTCGCCCTTCTATCTACGTGACTTGACCATTGAGGCCTGTTCCTCTTGACCCCTGAACCTTGGGCAGGTGCGTACAGTTCATACACCTCTTCATGAGTCCATTTGTCACTTGTCGCCTTCTCCTTCGACTTCGACAACCAGACTTACACTCAGATTTTTGAACTACCTACCCGCTCTTGAAAGCTGTATTGTTGTGTTTTTCGTGTGTTTTTCATGTGACACAAGATCAGAAGAACATAATATCAGAGGAGTTAGGAGGTTTGAAGTCAAAATCGAGCCTACTAAAACAGAAAACGAAAACGAAAACATTGCACACCAGTAAGGAGGCCATAACAATAGGAGGTCATTAGTCGCATTGGAGGAAACGGAGCAGTGTTGCCGTTAGAAGTCTCTTTCTTAGATGGATTCTGAAATTGCGCTATTACAGTTTTTTTTTTGTTTTATGGGAAAACTAATAGCCGAACATGTTCCAAGTGCAGATAAAAGGGGTGAAGGGGGCGCCAGACTTGCCATTACACCCTCCGATTATGCCGCTGCTTAGTTGGGGACTGCTTATTCGTTATATACGCAGCTGGGCACCATATCTGCTGGTCTTTTCGCTATCCACCACCTGCGCCCCCGCTAGTAGCCTCCAGCTCTGCCCTAGCCCTAGAAGACTTTCTAGTCTTATGGTTCGCCCAGGTAAAAATAAAGTCGTTGTTTATTTATTTATTTATTTATTTAGCCCTGAGATTGATATTTTATGAGATATTTGATTTTTACACTTATGAGGCATTTTCCCCTCTGATTGTCTCTTACACGACAAGGAGTCAAGGACAAACGACGACAGGGGAAACCATAGGAGTTAAAAAATTCTAATTTAGCTGAAAATTTCTATTTTAGAGCAATAAATGAGATGTCATGAAGTTAAAGTCACCCATGTTTCCCTACAGTTTGATGCACATTATGTGGTCATAACTAACAAGTAACAACGATCAGTTTTACTTGATTTGTAAAAAAAAAAAATGGACCCTGAGGACCTAATTTATCAGTACTTGTAGAGTGGTGGAACAGACTCCAACTTTCAACCGAAAGGTTGTTGATTCCCGCACTTGCTACATTTTCTGGCCATGCTTCGGAGGGCATGTAAAGCAGGCGGTCCCGGGCTGTCCTAGTTGAGTGAAAGAGAGGGCTTTACACAGTGGCGGCGTTAGAAATTTTATGGCGGGGGGGGGGCATGGGGGGGCATGATATCTATCTGGGGGGGCCAATGAAAAAACATAACATATTTCATTGGGAGTAGGATTGGCATAAATTCCCAAAATTTCGGGGGGGGGGGTCTTTAGGGCTCCAAGACTTTGATTAATATTACTCATTCACAACTGAAGTCCGCCTAGCAAATTACAAATTATATGACTTTATTATTATTGAAATTTTATTTTCTAATGTGTATAAGATACATTATACACTAAACTATTCAAGTTTAGTAAAACAAATAATTAAAAAGTTAACTTTTTTTGGAAATTTTTAAAATTAAAACAAAATTGTTTTTAATTTCCTGAAATTTTTTATATATATTTTATTATACTCTGGAGCAAGGGGCCCTGGGGGTTTCACCCGGAGAAAAAAATTGATAAATGGGCCCAAATTAGTAAGGTTTTACGGATTTTGCAAGCAGTACCTACAGTTTTATCAACGAATAAACATCCCTCTCAGGGGGGCCTCGGGGTCTCCCCCGGAGAAAAAGTATGAAAAAATAGGCCTGAAGTATTGGGGTTTTAAGCATTTTGAGTAATTTATTTTTGTGAAAGTAATTAGTCAATAGGCTATGTTGATTTTTTTTTCATGATACATTTCATTTGAAATAAGCATACCAAGAATTAATTTCCCTTTCGTTATTGTGGATACTATGCCTTTCGCCCCCATAACGTCTTTGTCACCAGAAATTCTGGGGGGTGTTACGGGTGCCCCTGGGAGGGGTTTTCCCCCAGGACCTCCTATATGCACGCCAATGGGGAGTAGGCATACCGTAATGAAAGTAAATAACTTGTTACCAGTTATGTCAGACGTTTTTGAATTACAATAATTTTTCAATTTAACAAAATGTCAAATATCTCAAAAGTGGGGGGGCCCAGGGGGGCAGGAGAAACTGTTGGGGGGCAGGCCCCCCCGGGCACCCTCGTAGCGCCGCCACTGGCTTTACAGCCCTAACTTCACTAGGCTGCTGGCTTAGTAATCGAACAAAAAAGTTAATATTTTAATTTACAGTTCTGTGATCGATATTTCCTGTGTAATAGTAATTGATTAAAAATACGAACTGTCTGACTGTCCCTAAATGCGTAAGCTACTCGCCTTTTACGAGTCAAAGAGAAGTAACTAAAAAAAAAAAAATGAGTGTTTGGTATCAAAAAAAGCCCGTCGAATGAAACGGAAGTAAATCAGAGGAAAAAAAATCTGGATTCAAATTAAATGAGTTAATTCTCTTTCTGAGCAACAAAATCCCCACATGTTACGCTACTTGGTATAGAAGTAACTCCACTTCCTTCTCTACGGCCCGATTTATATGACTACAGCAGCCTGCTCCAAACGGAAGCAAATCGAGCTCTTTTATTCATTTTATTTGAAAAAATCAAAAAGAAAAAAAACACCAAAACTGTTTTTGCAATTTAACGAAACTAAAAATTTTGCGTTACTTCCCTTAGTTCCCTTTGACTCGGAAAAGGCGAAATAAGAGAACAAACTGTAAAATTCGTGATATCTATAAATTGGTGTAACTTTTAATTCTGGTTTGATTTCTGTCCATCCTAATTGAAATTCTAAAAATCCTGCTTATGCATGCCTGGAAAACTTCGCATGTATACAAGACTTCAAGACACGAGTATCATATTCCAAATAGTTAACACCCGTCCTCCATCTAGCCATGTTGACAAATATACCCTGTAAATCGGTGACCACATATTAAATTAATGCGTCTCAAGCTTGTTCCGACAAATGACAAAATGCCTAAATTGTTTTAGGCGAGAAAACCAGTCATATTAATGTACAAAACATTTTTGAGTAATTGTCTTAGGCGATTCTAGTGGGTAAGATTTTACGGTAGTAAATCATCATATAGATCCTTATCAGAAACGTGTATATATAATCAAGACGCACATGCAAGTGTCGCGTTACGACCGCGGAATCCCGGCGACGCATAATCAGTCTCTCCAAAAGCTACGCCCTTGAACTCTGTGCATAAAAAACTATTTTAAATGGCGTAGACTCGGGCGGCTATTCATGCTGGACCCTCGCGTAATTAATATTATGTATAACTGCTGTGCGTAAAAGCGACAAAAAAAATTGTTGGCTATTCTGAGTCTACATAAGCAAGAAGTGGGAGGGGGGTATACTCCTTTTTTTCCATTTTTACATTGAGCTAAATAGTCCTCACATCGCCGGGCTAATTTTAGTTGTATACAAGTGGCGTAACGTAGTACAATATACATTTCATACAGAAGGTAAGTACCTCTTTAAATAACCAAGAACTGTTAGAGAAAATAAATAAGTAAATAAATATATAAATAAATAAATTCACGTCTACCATTCCAGTATGATTGATTCATCAAAGCTTTTATAAAAACATTACATAAATACCCCTAATAGAAGCTCCAGAAATAAAGAGTTCTTTCGCCTTTAAACACCCAGAATAAATTAATGTATGTGCAAATAGGCCTACCCCCATTTATAAATAATTTATCTGAAATATCGATTAACAAAAATTCAATAGTTAGATCGTTAGATATTACTGACATAAATTAAATTTCCATTAAAAAAAAATTAACCTTATAAATGAATACCATAAATAATACATATACAAAACAATACCACTACTGTTTTTTTTTTCTTTGTTTTGTTTTGTTTTTGGGGCGCAATGCTGTCTAGGCCACACACGCCCAGGTATATTATATGGTTAGATACGGTAGGTTATGTTCCTTAATGTAAGTTTGCTTTTTTCAGTTTCGGGATATTATAGGAGGTTGATGAGGTTCGTAGTAGTCAAAAATGCGAGGATAGTTCGGGTAGCGGTTTCGTCATCACGTAGTAGGGTTGAGAGGGATGTTTGTGGGGGCCAGGTTCTGTGGTGGGTGAGGTTTTGGCATTCGACAAGGATGTGGGCAACTGTGTTTTCTGCACCACAGTGGCATAATGACGGGGGTTCTCCCGCCATCAGAAAGCCATGTGTGAGCCATGTGTGGCCCAGACGTAGCCGCGCCATGACAACTTCCTCGTGTCGGATGCCACCACTACTGTTGCTTAAATCCATTATCATAAAATGCTACACAAATCACTATAGGCAATAACGTATTGAAGACTTACTTTTCATGTAGTTGTTGTTGTTGTTGTTGTTGTGGTTGTTGTTGTTCATGTAGTTTCATTCGTATTTTGTTTTCTTTGTATAATTTGTTTTTTTGTCCATATATCAATGGGCTGCGGGATGTTTTGTCTTTATAGCTTATGATTATTGTCTACTGCATATTTTGCGTGGTAATTTAGCAAGACAAAATTGTACCCAGGGACGGTTTCAGAAAAAGTTTTCGGGGGCCTGAAAAATACCGTGATTCTTTTGCTTGAGTAATTTTTTTTTAATTTCTAATTTTTAAATTCCATTATATCTAGTATATATATAATTGTGAGTACGCCTATGACAGCGCGCGGTGATACATGCGGTAAATGTCACGGGCCTCTTTTTGCGACTTTAAGCCTATTTAATCTGTGTCAGTGCGGTTAAAATTGGTTTAGTAGGACAGAAAAGTGTGATAAACTTCTTTCTTTGAACAGTTTTCTCTAATATAGAGCAGTTTCAGGGATTAAAATACGTTTTAAAACCAGTGTACGTTTCAAAACAAGTTGGAACCTGTGTTGTGAATACATATCTGGCCATACACAAGTATAAGCCATTGGCGCAACGTTGGGGGAGACTATGGATGGAAATGAAGCCTCGGATGGCAGTGTGTCTGATGTTTTTAGAAGGAAACCAAAATTATTGGTTTCACCCACGCGGGAGAGGTCGAATTCGGCTGGTCCAGGACTAAAGGCGTGGCTGGAGGGTAAGGAGTTAGGAAGAGCGACTAAACGCAAATGTGATGATGAAGCGAAAGTTGTCCATGAAGGAAATAAACTAGTTATGGAGCTTATCCTCAAAATTGACGGGCTGGCCACTAACCCACTTAAGAAAGCGGACCTTAAAAAAGGCATTAAGGAGGTAGCTAGGTTGGCACGAAAGCTGACAACGATCCCTGTAGTAGCCCAAGATACAAAGACAGCGGCAACCCAGACCGAAAATAAGACAAAGGAAGCAAGCACAATGAGTAGAGTGGCAAAAATGTCTACCACGACCCAGACGGGGAAGAAAGGCTCTGAGAAACCTCACAGTGCACAGTTTACACCGAAACAAAAGCAGGAAAACGTCAGAGCTGAAGAAAATAGGGAACCTCCCACAGCAGAGACCATGGCAGGAACACCCGAAACTGAGGACTCTTCAATCTTTAAATTAGTAGCGAGGAGAAACACGAAGGCCCCATTACATGGAGCCGAAGGGAAGCTAAATAGTCCAAGAAAAGGACAAATAAAAAAGAGCTATGGAAAAGTCTCAACAATATCTATTAAAAGCAACAGTGGGAAAAGCTTCGCAGAAATACTGAAGGAGGTGAAAGGTGCTGTTGACCCCAGCATTTCAAACATAATCTCGATGCAAAGGTCTGGGTCAAAAGATGAACTACTCATTAAAATGAGTGGTAATCGTACAAAGGCTGAGGAGCTCAAAACAACACTCCGAGAGAGAAAGACGACCTTACTACCAGTTTACGACAGAAAATGGGCTGGCTGCATGTCTCTGACCTAGCGGACGATGAAAATGCAGAAAGTGTGTTGGGGGCAATATGCTCAGCCTTGGGGCCAGAGGAGAAATCCCTTATTCAGTACATTAGAGTTACGTCATTACGGCCTGCTTTCGCCTCAACGAAAAAGGCCACTGTCAGTGCCCCACAGCATGTGGTAGAGCAGCTTTCTGCTAAAGGAAGAGTACGCGTTGGGTTGGTAAACTGCAGAGTGAGACAGCGAACGGTGGAAGTAAAATGTTTTCGATGCTGGATGACGGGACACCGAAGCTATCAATGTAATGGCACTGATCGTAGCAAACTTTGCTTTAGATGCGGCGAGGAAGGTCATAAAAAGGACGAATGCCGACAAGAACCGAAGTATGGTATGCGCGGAGAGAAGGGACACAAGGATAGCCTACATGAAAATACTCCAACTGAACGTGAATAGAAGCCGCAGGTCACATGATCTGCTATCACAAATAGCGAACAAAGAGAGAGCCGACATACTTATTCTATGCGAACCTAACCTAAATGTCGTTAAGGGAAAAGGATGGATAAGCGACTGCCGCCGGGATGCCAGCCTTTTGGTCACGTCAAATGATCTCCCAGAAGAGAACAGTGGAGCCGAAGATGGGTTTACATGGACAAAGGCAGGTGGTCTGATAATAATCAGCTGCTACCTATCCCCAAACTCGACAATACAAGCTTTTGAAGATGGACTTGACAGGCTTGGTCAGTTTATTGCCGGAAAACAGGACGTGATAGTGGCTGGCGATTTTAACGCCAAATCTCCAGAATGGGGCAACCAACACATGGACAATCGTGGAGAAAAATTAGCCGACTGGGCTTCTGCACTGCGGTTATGCTGCATAAATGAAGGGCAAACACCCACTTTCGAAAGAGGTACATACGGGTCCATACTTGATGTGACTTTTGCATCAGAACGACTGGCCCAAAGAATAGATAGCTGGACTGTACTGGACACCGAAACCCTAAGTGACCATAGATGTATTTCCTTTGAAGTTAGAAACCAACAACCAATTGCAGAGCGACTGCCCCGTAAAAGGTGGCTTGTTGGCCTACAATGTACAGATGAAATCAAGGCAGCAATAAGTCATCGTCTATCGATCCAACAGCCAACCACAGCTGCAGAACTAACAACGGCCTTACAGCAGGCATGTTGCGATGCACTACGTAGTAGTAGTCGTAGTGGTAGTAGAAGAAGGAAAGAGATGTACTGGTGGACGGGTGAAATCGCAAGATTGCGCAAAGCCTGCATAAGCGCGAGAAGGGCCCTAACAAGACATAAACGACAACAGCAATATCGATATGTCGATAATGCAGCAGCAGGCACCAGGTACACACGCAAAATACCAGCTGTGGTCACCCTTGATATAAGAAATGCTTTCAACAGTGCATCCTGGTTCCACATTCTAGCGACACTCCGGGAAATGGGCATAAGTGGATACCTGCTACGGATGATACAGGCCTACCTTGAAGAACGTGTCGTAAGAGCGGAGGCGGAGGGCTTACAAATTGAAATAGAGATGACAGCAGGAGTCCCTCAAGGATCAGTTCTAGGCCCAAAGCTATGGAATATCCTCTACGATGGGCTGCTACGTTTAAGACTCCCAGAGGGCATCGAACTTGTGGGATATGCGGATGACATAGCCATAGTTGCGGCAGCCAAAGACGAAGACGAATTAGAAAATAAAATTGCGGCAGCAGCAAGAAAAATAATCGCATGGCTTGAGGCTCATGACCTCCAGCTTGCACCAGAGAAGACAGAAGCGGTGGTTTTCACAGGCAGAAGGCGCCTACGACCCATTACGTTTACGGTGTGCGGCGAAAATATTACGCCCAAACCGGCGATCAAATATCTAGGTGTATGGTTGGACAAAAACAGAGACTTTTATACAGATATCCTAAAAACCAGAGAAAAAGCATTAAAAACAAGTAATGCATTAAGTAGGCTAATGAGGAATATTGGAGGACCGGGGGAAAACAAGCGGAGACTGCTAGCCTCAGTAACGACCTCTGTATTGCTGTATGCAGCACCGAACTGGAGTAGAGCACTAGACACAGCCAAATATCGGAAAAAAATGGAAACAGTACAGAGGCAAATGGCGCTAAGGGTCACAAGTAGCTACCGAACGGTTTCGACAGACGCGGCTTTCGTCCTGGCTAAACTCCCACCTATTGAATTACTGGTGCAAGAGCGGTCCCAAATATACCATGGAGCAGAGAAGAGCAGGGCGCGGGAAGAGCTCATGGAACGGTGGCAAAGAAAATGGAACGACAGCCTAAATGGACGTTGGACCTGGAACCTAATTAAAGACTTGCGGGCATGGATGAGTAGAAAGCATGGGCAGCTCGACTTCTACCTAACACAGTTTCTAACTGGACATGGCAGTTTCCGGGCTTTCCTCTATGAGTGTAAAAGAAGTACTACTAGCCGGTGCATATACGACGGGGAAGAGGACACGGCGGCACATACTTTCTTTGACTGTCGCCGGTGGGACGACGAGAGGAGGGCATGTGAAGCCAAGGTCGGAACCCTAAATGTGAACATAGTGCGCGAAATGATTGAGTCAGAGGTGGCTTGGTGTGCTGTGAAGGAGTTGGCATGGCTCATCTTGAGCCGCAAGATGAAAGAAGAAAGACCGTAACCAGTAGGAAAATATGACACGACTATCCTGAAGAAATACTGAAAAGTGGTCCCAGGATAGTTCGGAAAAAAAAAAAAAAAAAAAAAAGCTTATGATTACTGTCTACTGCATATTTTGCGTGGTAATTTAGCAAGACAAAATTGTACCCAGGGACGGTTTCAGAAAAAGTTTTCGGGGGCCTGAAAAATACCGTGATTCTTTTGCTTGAGTAATTTTTTTTTAATTTCTAATTTTTAAATTCCATTATATCTAGTATAAAGCTATTTCTCTCGGGGGGGGGGGGGGGGGGGCAAGGTTGGTAAAACCCCTCAAAATAAAAAAATAATCCCAAACCTACGTGCCTAATTTCATACAAATCCAACGAGTGATTGGCCCACAAATCGACGAACGGACAGACAGATGGACAGACAGACAGACATTTCGTAAAAACCACTGTTTTTGGGTTCCTGAGTCCTAAAAACGTGTAATCCCACTGAAATCTCCAAATCGAAAATTTCGGCCATCACAAAGCTTTCCTTATAGGCCTACTATCGTAAAGAATAAATACGAAAGCAAAAATTATGAAAATGTTATAGTAGTTTGCAAAGTTCATGTCCATAATCGTATGACTGGCTTGTTCTCTTGTACGTTTCTGTTCTTGTACTACTGTATGTGTCTATGTCTATGGGGGGATAATTGTGCTTGTTATGTGTAAGTCCTTGCTGACTGCGTTGTTTGGAGTCGTAGCCTTGTACCGTAGTCTTCACAATCTATGCGGTCTGTCATTCTGTCAAATAATTAATCAGAAACGCTGGAATTTCGTTTTTGATCGTCTCAACTGATCTGCTTTCTGTCACAAACAGGTAAGGTGCTTTTCGGCGTGAAATCTTTATTAGCTTCAACTGTTCTCCACACAGTGTTTCGACTTTCGCCTCCCTCACCATTTTCCCTTAGTCGCAGTGCCGTGTTTGGCTATATGGCCCGAAGGGCCATGGCCCCAGTCCCCAGGACCCCCACAAGAAAGGGGCCCCCACAAAATTCAAAATTACAAGAGATTAAAAAACAAAACAAAAAACTAAAGGAAAAAACCGAGTGTGTGCTTAAAACCGCACGACAGAAGTGAAAACTTGATTGGCAGTCCCAATTAATTTATATGCATATATAGTAATGATATTATGTAGTTTTAATGTATTATTAGGGATCGTGTTCGTAGATTGAACGAGAAACAAGTCAGAAATTAAAGTTAATATTTATTAAATTCTATATAAATCAATTTTTTTACGATGTTTTTTTAAGCATGCATTATTAGCTAATTTTCTCTTTCGCTTTAATTCGTCATCAAGTTTGTTGTTTTGATCCAGCATCGTCGATTTTCCAATCTAAAAAGACAGTACTCCTTCATATCTCATATTATTATAACTATATATGAAAATAAAAATAACTGTTAAAATAATTATTATTACGTATCAATTACAACTACAGGTTTTAATGTAATCAAGACAATTAAGACGTAAGAATTGAATATACTAAAAAATAATTTGATACATATAGAATTTAGTAAATATTAACATTAATTTCTGACTTATTTCTCATTCAATCTACGATCCCCAATAATACTGCATAATACTTAATATTATTTACTATATGCATATAAATTGATTGGGATTGCCAATGAAGTTTTCACTTCTGCCGTGCGGTGTTAAGCACACGCTCGGTTTTTCTTCTTCAAAATACAGTATTTCTCAATATTACCAAACCGCTTAATATACACACTAGTCTCACAATGTAAAACAAACTAAAAAGACAGTAGACAGTAGTCCTCCATATCTCATGTTATTATAACTATATATGAAAATAAAAATAATTGTTAAAATAATTATCATTACGTATCAATTATAACTACAGGTTTTAATTTAATGAAGACAATTAAGACGTAAGAACTGAATATACTAAAAAATAATTTGATTTATATAGAATTTAAGAAATATTAACTTTAATTTCTGACTTATTTCTCATTCAATCTACGATCCCTAAGCGCACACTCGGTTTTTTTCCATATATATTATGTTTTCAAAATGTAGTATTTCTCAATATTACCAAACCGCTAAATACACACACTAGTCTCACAATGTAAAACAAATAATTGTTTTAAGTAGTTTAGTAGTTTGCATTTTTAAAATAGATAATAATAACGCGGCCGAAAGAGGCCGATTTTTGTTGAAAACCTGACGCCAATTCCCGTCCAACGTCCAATTCACTACCCTGATAAAATCTGTATCTAAAGAATTTTTCACTTCAACTGTGTGTGGTGCGCCTAAAGAAGTTTTCACATTAAAAAACTTGTCAAAATATTTGGCGGGAAATTGGAACGTGACATGACATTAATGATTAATCGCCTTATTGTATTCTATTTTCCATCCTGTGTCTCCATTTTATAATTGATAGTGGATTATTCGTCTAACAGTGACGTTTCTGCCACAGAAAGGGCCCCCACCCAATTCCAGCCCACGGGCCCCCACAACGCCAAACCCGTCACTGTTTAGTCATTCAACCCCCAGCCACCAAGTTGTGTTTGGGTAAATAATTTATTTAGCTGTGATCTTGTGTTAGTCGGCTGCAAAATATCAAGCAAAGTCACAGAATTGCTCTGGGGACCTTTTCGAAACCGACTATACATTCATAAGCTGTTGGTGGTGTTTTTTTTCTTTCTTAAATCTAAAAAGAGGGACCCCTATCTGTCTAAATCCAACCTATTGTGCTATTTAGCCAGGATGATATTATGATGTCCAGTTGAGGAAAAAGCCCCTTTGGTTTACAAAGGTCTGGTAGCAATAATGGGTTTCCTGAATTTCCTGAATTTTTGAAATTGCTGAATTTTAACTATCGTCTTACAGGTATTCCACAATGTTACACTAGATATTTTAAAAATGATTGCCCTGATTACACACCCTAAAATTTATTCGATTGAGGAAATATTTGGAATGTTTATGCTGAAGTATACGATTTGTATCTAAATTTAGGTTAGGCTCCAACTTTTTTTAGACCCATATTAATTGGAACGAATAATGAAACAATATGTGTTATATGGGGAATGCGAATATTTCTTAGAAATTGCAAAATCCTGACTGCACAAAAACTCGTTTTAACAACGGTACACTTTTAGTTTAGAAGTGCACATTTTGTGTAGAATTGCTCGTTAAAAGAGTCACTGCCGCCATTCGCCTCTCCGCACCACCTTTCCTCTGCAGTTGCTGACTATACGCATTAAGGTTTTTATTAGTGCCATCTATTGGTGTACAGTTTGTGGAAACACAATGCCTCTTCTTGCAGTAAGTGAATGAACTATATTCTTTAGGTGACAAATATATAGTAACAGGTTTCCCCCAAGCAAAGTTTTGGTTTTGAATAAAAAAATTAGGTTTTGAAGAAATTATGGATAATTCCCCTGCATACTCTGTCTTTATTAATGTGGATTTTAGTATTTATTATATTGGTTTGTTATGCAATCGTCCCATCGATCAATTCAGTGCTTTGGGATAGGGATATTTGAGTCAACCCCAGGAAAATTATTTACCAGGAATCTATACTCATATTACTTGTCTCGGTACCTATACTAATTGATAAATAGGAAAGCCTATGTTTCACTCGTACCGGTTCATTATATCGTTACCTTCTTCTTCTTCTTCTTCCCCCTTAATGCCGCGTACTCAGCGTGGGGGGGGGGGGGTCACCCGGACCCATTTACTGAACCCGCCCCGGTTGGACGCTAACGCGTTGAGCTCGGCCATTGTTTTCCCCCTTGCTCCGGCGAGTTCAATCCTTTTCACGAGGGTTGTCCTCGTTACCAATCGATTTATTCTTCCGTGTAGCCGACCCTGTAACTCTCTTAGAACGCATTTACGATTTTTTCCTTCAAAAGTTCAGAGATCAACAGCACCTACCAAGGACCCGAAATGACGCCCTTGCCTTTTGCGCAGTAGACATTCATATGATAAATTCAGCTGTGACCCTGAACCCAGAACTTAAATTTTAAATTTCACGACCGCAACTATTTTATTTGAATGTTGAATTTTGGACTGGAGGTGAAACAAGAGCAATAATACCAATCGAGAGAAGTTTGGACGGGAGGTGAAACAAGTGCCATAATACCAATTGAGGGAAGTTTGGACGGGAGGTGAAACAAGTGCCATAATACCAATTGAGGGAAGTTTGGACGGGAGGTGAAACAAGTGCCATAATACCAATTGAGGGATTCAAGACGTAGACGGGTATTACACCGACCTCTCATTGCAGAATGCAAATGACATTGACGGAAATTTTTGTTTTACTCTATGCCATAGTTAAAATTGATCAATGATCATAGAGTAAAATCACAAACAAACTAAAATTAAAAAATGGCGTCATGGGATATGTTAAGTACAAACATTTTAATAGATTTCTATTAAAAAGAAAATTCAAATTTACGTCAATGTCATTTGCATTCTGCAATGAGAGGTCGGTGGAATACCCGCCAAAGTATTGAATGTCTGCTACCACCTCAATGTCTTTGGAATCTGCAATGAGAGGTCGGTGGAAACCCCGCCTTAGAGAATATAATTATGCATTTTAGTTTTGGGTATCTAGTCAGTAGCGGTCAATTAATAACAGCCCATTTAGGGGGAGGGGGGAGGGTAGGTGGTGGTCAAAATAGAAGAAACATATGTAATATCGATTAAATAAGAGCGTAATAAATTAACTTAAAATATATTTACTATTGGGGGACTACCCCCTGCCCCTTATAATATCCGTCTATGCTACAGCGGTGACTGCAGAGGTCAATCGGGTTAAATTGTTTGTATGTGATTAACCTTTAAAAAACATTCGCTGACCTGACATAAATTTGGGGGTGCTTGGGTTACAATTATTTCAGCTTATGGGTCTGTCTGAATAACGGATTTTTATGAGTCTATCGTAGGTAAATAAATAAATAAATAAGAACTTTTTGTTCTATTAAGAAGCCAACCTAGCGGAGTTAGGGCTATAAAGCCCTCTCTTACACTCAACTAGGAAGGCCCTATCTATCATAGGTATTAACAGGGCCCTGGGCAGCTGGGCTCCACGAAGTAATAAGCAGAGGGGGGGGGGGGGGCACAATCCTTATGTGCAGGGACGCTGATGACGTGATGCTTCAACTTTTATTTTAATTTTAACTTTTCTATTTCGTTATTAGAAATTTATCCATTTTCTAAACAACACTACACTTCAATTTATATGTAGATAGAGTGACCGTATACTGTATACTGATTTGATCAGTACAGTACTGAATAACTGTGACTGTGTACTGTTACTGATTTGATTGGTCAAAAATACCAAATTTGACAGATTTTTTTATTTTTATTAGGGACGGAACATCCATTTCAAATTTCAAAATCAGTACCTAAATCTCCCGATCTACAACGATTTTTTTTTTAATTTGGTGCCAATATTATGCGACACCGTACTTGAAGTTAACATAACAACTATTGCTGACTTTATTTATTTACTTTTGGGTGTGTTGATTGTAATGCCCTCCGTCATATAGAAATGACTCCAAGTTCGGGGTAAGTGAGAGGCGAAAAAAATGTTTGGACTTATGTCAGGCCTATTCAACTTTTTCTATGCTTGCTATCTGTCAATATCTTGCAAAGAAAAACGTTTTCATTTAATTCTTTATGATACCTGGAATTGCTTAAACACCTACATCCATTTTAAACCATCTGTTGAAAACTCACCCCCCCCCCCCCAACGACGCCTGTATTGATACCCTATATTAGCAGAAGGAATAAAAGACGCAATAGACTAATTCAATGGATACCTGCTTGAATAAAACCGACAGGCCTAGTGTTACACATCGGGTTCTTAAAATATAAGGCTGCTTGGCGGTTGAACGGCGGGAAAAAAGAAAAAAATCCTTTTTCTGTGAAGGACAAGCACTATTGTCAGGACATGCAGCGTAGTGGTACGGACTCTGACTTTCACCCGAAAGGTTGTTGGTTTGAGTCCCACACTGGCTACATTTTCTGGCCATGCTTCGGAGGGCATGTAGAGCAGGCGGTCCCGGGCCTTCCTAGTTGAGTGTATGACAGGGCTTTATAGCCCTAACTCCGCTAGGTTGGCTTAGTAATAGAAACAATAAAAGCCCTTATTTATTTATTTATTTATTGGCAAACAGACAACAAACAATAGCATCCTTTAATTCACCAGTGACCAGTTGCCTATTAAATCAAACTCCACCCAAAACATTATTTGGGACATAGGTTCAATGCTAAACAAGTGCTTTGGCACCTCAACTTGCCTTCTGGCCCTACAGTATTGTGTATTTGTATTTTTCTAATACACCTTTTGATTGATTGATTGATTGCATTTTTAAAACGCATGGACACTTAACTACAAGGTATTACAAGGTATACATAGCGTTTTGGGTCTCCTTTACACATTTTTTTTCGTGATTATCGCTTACCCTACTTTCTACGTACAATTGGCGATTTCATGTACCGGTACGTAAGTATCATTAATAATAATAAGACTAATAACTTAATTATTTCGATTAAAATGCATTACAATTAAAATTATACCATACTGCAGGGCACCTTACTATTGGAAAAAACGCCTAACATAGCATTGAGTAAGTAATCGTTATTGCCTAAATAAATAAATAAGGACTTTTTATTGTTTCTATTACTAAGCCAACCTAGCGGAGTTAGGGCTATATAGCACTCAACTGGGAAGGCCCGGGACCACCTGCTTTACATGCCCTCCGAAGCATGGCCAGAAAATGAAGCCAGTGCGGGACTCGAACCAACAACCTTCCGGGTGAAAGTCAGAGTCCGTAGTCCATACTACCACGCTACATGTCTAGTCTTCGTTTGTCGGCGTCAATTCATAGAGATGTGTTTTTAATATTCTTAGGGCTGCAGATTTTCCGACGTTAAAACGTCAATTTCTAAATACTTTTGTATAAATTGATCAATGAAAAAGACCTTGAAGGAGTGAACCAATTTGCTGATATTGCATGCCGAACATCCTTCACACAGAGAATTTTGATTTCTGTCGAGAATTGTTTAAAAAAAACTTGCTACACCTTAGTTTACACTTACTTCCATTCAGGACATGGGGTGCTTTTAAAGGGGGCCAGAGGGGAGGGATGGTAATGTTCGATAAAGATAGGCTAAGCCAATGCCATGCCCAGGTTTTTTTTTGGGGGGGGGGGGTTAAGTTATTTAAAATTAAAATGTTTACCTATTTTATTATTGAAAGTCTATTCTATCCAGTGTAGTAGTAATAGTATGGTTTGACACAGTCCCAGGCCACGGTGTGGGCCCATAGGACTCCAGTGGACCTCCTGATTATAGTGGATTCCGAACCACTTGGGAAACACAGTAAAGTCACCCAATTAGTTCGGAGGTGACCAGGACAAGTCCTACCATGTTTCCCTACCGGCACTGTGCACACGACCAATTTATCTGCAGCTTTGAACCTGCTCTGGTCCGCTGGATTCAACTTGGTATGGCGGCCGGCCTTCTATCCAGTGTAAAGCCCTTCTATTTTGGAGGGGGTCCGGACCTATTGGACCCACCCCTCCCCCACTCCTGGGTTAAATTGCCTCTGTATCAGAAAGAACCTCGGCAGCTCTGTTCTACAGTTGGCAGTTAACAAAATTGTAAGCTGAGCCAACCGAGCTTTAAGCTCGGTTTCCTGGTACCGCTTTAATAATGTACTGTATACAAACCACAGTAAGCACTTCCAATATTGTGCTTTTAGAAGTTTCGTTCTATTACTTTTACCTTATCTTCAGAGGTTTGGGTACTTTCAACGCTGTTGATTGGCCTCCTGAGTACCGGCGGCTGTTTAGCTTATGGCCGCCCGATCCTAATAAGAGGTCTGCATTAGTGTGCAGCATGCAGCAGTAGCAGTTGAGTTCCTTCATTACCACTGATAGTACCAGGGTCTCTTTCAGACGTCGGCTTTGCTGTTTGTACAGATTATATCAAGGTATGATTTATAATTCAATTTATTTGTCCATTGAAAATGTATAGCCTACACCTTATCAAATTTAGCGCAAGGGGCCAAATGTCGGTGCCAATTATTAGGGGTTTAAGAATTTCTCCCTAACTCATCTACGGTATTTCAACTCAGAAAATTTAGATTAATTTTAGCGGACATTTCGGGAAATTGGGGGGAGGGGGGATTTGGGGATCTACTAGAATTCCATCCCTGGCCTACAATATAAAAATCAGTATCACCAGGTCGATCTGATTGGCTTGCCGCATACAAGGGCATGGTTGTCTTTGCTAACAAGGTTATGCTGCCGTTTTTCAACAGTTGATTAAATTGGCAATGGCCACAGTATGAATGATTGGTTCCAAGTGATGTGATCCCAATAATTATGCTGTTTAAAGGGTCCCAAGACCTATGTCAGTATGTATGTATGTTTTAAAGCAACTTCGGTGGTAAGTAGTGTTCGTCCGAGACCGAGTCGAGACTACGGGGTCTTGGTCTCGAAAAAATGACCTGGTCTCGGTCTGTTCTCGGTCTCGTCTCGAATGTCTCGAGAGTCTCGTTTGTCATATGGGCATGGTTGCATTATATTACTGTAATAACCGCCTGGACTGCTATACGTTTTGTGGCCGACGCCCACTGAATTGCAATGCATGCATAAGTATGTTTTTTCCTCAGATTCTGGCCATCACGAACCCAGTAAGGGGCTGTCCCGCCCCGACCTTGGCTTATCCTAGCCCTAAGCTCAAGTTGGCATCCCTATCCATGCTTAACTTATGGCGTTTGGCTTAGCCTAGAATAAGCAGATGTCGTGGAACAGCCCCTAAAAGCCTGCAGTCCCAGCACTTCTACTTACAGTAGGTGGACCTCAAACAGTGGCGCCATTGCAGATTTTCCTTAAGTGTGGCTTTGGGGGGCAAGAACGGTTAAAATAGGTACACAGTGCATATTATTCATAGGGTGACCCCCCCCCCCCCCCAAGAGACCCAAATGGCGCTACTGACACATCGGATGCTCTTGAGGGGTTGCATGCTATAGTAACTATGTGAATTGTTTTACGTGGGAAGTTTATCTATCTAGTCTTCACCCTTGGGGCCCTCACTGGCACAAATATATACTGTATATGGATAAATGCTGATGCAAATTTAATAATAATAACGACTGTCAAAATAAAAAAGGATTGAATATTGTCACTAAAACAATCAATGAAATGGGTCCAGAATATTTTTTTTTAGTCCTTTTGATTGGGGTATAAAGAAATTGGACCAACGAACCATTGGCGTAAATAGGGGGGTCCTGGGGGGGGGGGCTTAGCCCCCCCTAGGTCCACCCGTAGCTCCCCCCTAGGATTTTTGATGACGAAGACGTTATGGAGGCTAAAGGCATAGTATTCACAATAATGAAAGGGAAACTAATTCTTAGTAAGCTTATTTTACATGAAAAAAATCAATATATTGACCGAGTACTTTCACAAAAAATATATTACTAAAAATGCTTAAAACCCCAATACTTCAGAGCTATTTTTTCCAAATTTTTCTCCGGGGGAGACCCCCGGGCCCCCCTCAATAGTAGGTTTATTCGCCGTTATAATATCTCAATTTTGTACTGTTTGCAAACATTGGCGTAAATAGGGGGGTCCTGGGCTAAGCCTGTGCTGCTTGCAAAGTGCGTAAAACCTCCCTAATTTGGGCCTATTCATCAATTTTGGTTTTCCGGGGGAGACCCCCGGGCCTCCTTTCTCCAGGGTATATACTATTACAGATTCTTCAAACCCAAACTGAGACCATTTCGAGACGGGAACGAGACTAGTAGGTCTCGGTCTCGGTCTCGCGGGACTGGTAAGGTGGTTGTGGTAGCAGACGTTTTTTACGCCACTGTGCTCAGGAACCGCCTAAAACAGTGCGTTTACCTACATAATATCTACTATTTTTGACCAATCTTATCCAGAAGCTGTTAGAACACGTCGTGTCCAGTGTCCAGCTTCTGGAGTACGATGTCAGGACATGTAGCGTAGTGGTACGGACTCTGACTTTCACCCGAAAGGTTGTTGGTTCGAGTCCCACACTGGCTACATATTCTGGCCATGCTTCGGAGGGCATGTAAAGCAGGCGGTCCCGGGCTTTCCTAGTTGAGTTTAAGAGAGGGCTTTATAGCCCTAACTCCGCTAGGTTGGCTTAGTAATAGAAACAATAAAAAGTCCTTATTTATTTATTTATTTATTGTTTATGATAACGGCTTTACTAGTCCACGGTTCACGGTCATGGCAGGGGAGTAGCCCTAGGGGGGGGGGGGCTAAATTAAGTCGGTTTAAAATAAGATTGTACCAATGTTTTATTCTTATCTTATGTAACCAACTTGGAGCTGGCCAACTCGAATCTTGATGTCTCAAACTTTGAAAAAGGCGCGAGAAATTCAAATTTTAAGTGGCACAAGAATCCAACTATTACAGCTACGTAAACTGTAAAAATAAACTAGGGCTTTGTTGGCAGACGACAAACACATGGACAATCTTCTGCAGTTAGCGTCAGCAATGAAAGAGCGTTCAGCCAGTTAAAAATTGTAAAAAGCTAACTAAGAACGACATTGACAGATTCAAGCTTGAGAAATCTTATGCTTATGAAATGCGAAAAAGAACTTCCTTGGGGCCTAAATTTGGGCAACATAAGCTATGCCGCGGGCTGATAACTCATTTAAAAGAACGGCGTGTTAAAACATGAATTAGCCCACCTATATAATTTTTTTTTTTTTTTTTTTTTTTTTTTTTTTTTTTAAAGCGCGGGTCCCTGTTGGGAATTTGCGCTGGGAAATTGGGAATGTTTACCAATTATTTAGTGCTTTGCGCAGGGGCGATATCGTAACCAATGAGGTTTTACCGAGGTGCGATTATTGCTAGTTGAAAACTTATACCAATACCCCGACTTGGGCTTGTGAAATACCAAGCCCAACGTCAATTTGTGGAAACCTATGTAATAATGTAATATAATTGTAATACAATGGAATACAACGCATACCTAATCATACCAGTTATTATTTGGCAGCCTATTTTAAATTATTTGGAGTTGGCGAAATAGACATACCACCCCTCCCCTCAAATCATGCCTTGGCCCTGAGTCATAGTAGGGTACCTATGTCGGCTCCTGGCTGTAGTGCGGGAACTCAGTCCGCACCAGATGACGAGGGAAAGGGGAAACCTGATAGCAGTTGCTTCGACCATTTTAGTTAACTGGAGCTTCTTCAATGCCGTGATTTTTTTTTTTTTTTTTAAAGTAGTCGTTGTCAATTTTTTCCACCTGACGTCACTGGATGTGACGTAAATTCTAGATAGGTCAGACCAACACATTACCACACAGCAATAATGGCAGGGCACGCAATGCATTTGAGCGCGAATTTTCTATCATTTTTTTTCAAAAAATAAATTTTTGCACAAAATTAAATATTTTTTTTGGGAAAGCAACCTGTCCGGTTTCGTTACTCAATTCAACACCTAAAACATGCCTGAAGGTAGAAATCATCGATAGAAAGGTTTCGCTGAAAAAGTATTTTCATTTGTCATTTTCATTAAAATTTAGTTGTTTTTATTTATTTTTTTTACCCCCAGAAGCAAACTATTAAGGGGCAAGCGACCCCTCGCATTTTATCAACATTAATAACGACTACAATAAATGTGAATTTAAAAGAAATCGTTGGAGCCGTTTTTGAGAAATAATTTTTTTAGACGGTTTTTTGGAGTTTTTTGAGAATAAAACCCCCCCAAATTGAGTTAGCCCAAGGTATGATATTTGTAAACCTACATGCTAAATTCATCAAAATCGACCGAGTAGTTTGCCCGGAAATCGATGAACAGACAGACAGGCAGGCATACAGACAGACATTTCGTAAAAACCACTTTTTTGGGTTCCTAGGACCTCAAAACGTGTAAATCTGAAATCGCGGAATCGAAAATTTCTGCCATCACAAAGCTTTCCTTATACTACGTATAAATTGAAAAGAAACAAAGCACAATTGTGACGATGCAGTAGAATCCGGGATGATAGGCCGTGGTCGTTCTGAAGGCGTTCTTCCAAACATTGCTTCAACATCTGCGGTCGACATCTCCAGATGCAACCTTAGAAGTCTACGCAGTTCCACTGAAGAGGATGACGAAATGTTTGAAAGTAGGCTACATTTTCAGAACGACCACGGCCTATTGTCTCGGATTCTACTGCTTCGTCACGTAAATCCGGCAGTGAAAGCCTTTGTAATATTTCATGAAAGACTACTACAATTTTTTTTGTCGATGCTTTCTATCTTCAGGTAAGTTCTAGGTGTTAAATAGCTAGAGTAATAAACAGGTTACTTCGATGATACGGTGGTTGCGTGCTTGTACTTGTGCGAGTCTCTACACGTCATGTGATCGGAGACGTGTCGTAACTCAAAACACGGGTACTAACCTACGGTAGCGACTGAATAGGTAAATCGGATACATTTATTGCATTGCTTGCATGCAATTAAATTTTTTTTTGTTTAAATAAAAAAGGAAACATTCCCAATTGGATTCCATTTGGGTGGCCATCCCAGATCGTGTCATAATTCCATCGATAAATCAAATGCTGTAGGATAGGGAAAACCGTTACAGGAGAAAATAAATCATAATGGGCAATGGACCTCACTAACGCAAAAATATGTTCGAGTAAACTTGTACCATTCATTTCTTTGTGGGGGGGGGGGATAGTCCTTGGTGTTCTAACTCTGTATAAGTGCTTCTTTATAGGCAAAAAAAACTCCATGCAACAATGCTTTGTTAAAAACTTCTATGCATTCCGTTTTATAACTTTAGTCTAGTGGACTCGGGGAGGCCAGTGGTCTTGTGACGGGCGGAACCTTTTACGTAACCAGCATATTTACTTATAATGTTATTTGACTCTTCAAGTTCAGCATCATTAATAATGCAACCATCGCTAACCATGACCGTGAACGTTTTTGGACATTAGGAATTCTAAGGTTACACAAGGGTTACCACCAATTTTGGTACATTTATTTTCCCCTTATTGCGTTCCAACAATCTTGTGTGTTAGCAGGCCCCTAGCCAGAGGGGGGGGGGGGGCTGAAATCTTTGTTACACTAGGTACAATTGAACTTTTCAGACTTGCAAAATTTCATTCCATGCCTGTACTATAGGATCGCAGCCCTCCCCGAAATAAAATCCTAGTTACCTGTCTGTGTAGTCCAGTTCAGTGCCGGCTTAACCCATGGGCACTTAGGCCTTCCCCAAGGCACAATTTTAGCTCCAGTGCTTTTTAAAGTTTATCTAAATGACTTACTAAACCAACCACTCAAAGGTGAAATTAGCGCTTTTGCAGATGATACAAAACAAATACTTATCGCTGATACCAGAATCGAATTATACAAACAAGCAAACGAAGATATGGAGAAAATTAAAACCAGGATGGAAACCAACATACTCACAATAAATCTACAAAAAACAACTTTCATGGAATACAAAAATTCAAAAACTATCACGGACAACATCGAATACAAAATTGATTCCATCCAAAAATCTAAGTATACTAAATATCTAGGTATCGTGCTCGATGAAGAAAACAAATGGGAGGCCAAAATACGAAAAACATTTTACAAATTCCTACAACTGAGACAGTGCCTTAATACAGACATACTAATGATGGTATACCACACACTAGTACAATCTATGCTATCATACGGTATAACCGCCTGGGGAGGAGCAAACCAAAACATAATGGAGAAATTAAACGTAATACACAGGAAAACGTTAAAAATCATTCACTGGAAACCAAATAGATACCCCACCGAAGACCTATTATAACTAGCAAACGTACATAAAAGAATCTATTTGCAACACCTACAAAAATATACATACCTGTAAGCAAGACAGACCCTCACATCAACACAACACTAGGTACAGACAAACAAACCCACTAACCATACAAACGGTCTCGACAAGCTACTCGCAAAAGCAAACATCCTATATAGGCAAAAAGTACTACAACAAACTTCCCTTAAACATAAAAAACCTAACAAACTACCACGCTTTTAGGAAAAAGGTAAAAAAGTGGCTTACTAGAGACCCGCTACTGGATTTTAAACGCCGTTCTTTGTAATCAGCCCACAACTTAACTATGTTGCCCAAATTTAGTTCTGAAGCAAGTTCTATTTCGCATTTCATAAGCATAAGATTTCCCAAGCGTGAATCTGTCATTGTCGTTCTTAGATCGCTTTTTACAATTTTTAACTGGCTCAACGCTCTTTCATTGCTGATGGCGACGATAGACAATAGATGCTGACTGCAGAAGATAGTCTATGTGTTTGTCGTCTATGAGCAAACCCTTTGTTTATTTTTACAATTTACGTAGCTGTATGAGTTGGATACTTGTGCCAATTAAAATTTTAATTTCTCGCGCCTTTTTCTAAGTTTGACACACCGAGTTGGCAAGTTGTTTACATAAGAATAAAACATTAGTACAATCCTATTTTAAACCAACTTTATTTAGTTTTTTTCTTTGTATGGAACTCTGTTTTGGCCAACTGAGGAAAGGCAAATTACCAAATCTCGCGTTTAACCAATTTTTGGGGAGGGAGGGGGGACGCATGGCACATGAAGATCCTCGTGAAAGGCCATTAAAACGTATTGTTAATTGATTCCTAGAACTGCCGCCGTTGCTCGTTATCCGAAAACGATATGTTCTCTGAATCGCGTATAACTCTCGGATCTTTTCACCTGACTGGCAATGACTGAGTTAACAGCATCTCTGGCGTGGAAGATGAATCGAATAATAAATGGGCGGACCTTTTCCGTTATCATCCTACATAGCTTTTTTCGGGGTATTCCTAAATTTATAATATTTATAATATAAAGAAAAACTGTATTTTAAGCTTGTAAACTGTACATTTAATTATATTTATTAACAGAGCGAAACTCAGAATTAAATTAAAATTCAAAATTAAATTAAAATTTAAAATTTGACCGTTGTTCTAGTCCCCCCCCCCTTCTTGTAGACTATTCTAAGCCAGATTTAGAGCTGTTAGAAGTGCCATACATCGTAAACAAAAAAATACAACAACAAAATTGATTGCAATCAACTATATAAGAAACGCCACACAGGTTATAATGTATCTTTAAAATACGATTGCACTATTAAAAGTAGGTATAACCATCTGAATGCGCTATGCTCATTACCTATTTAATGCTTTTGAATAGAACCGGTCATAAAGGGCAGAGCCGCACACAATGAGACAAAGAGCCGCTTGCGGCTTGCGAGCCACGCGTTGCCTACCCCTGCACAAGGGGAACCATTGGTAGTTATAATTAATCGTTAGAAAGAAGAAGAAAGAAAGAAAAAAAGAGGGTAAAAAGGACCCCTGCCTCGTCCTGGAAATGGGGGGGGGGGCAACCAGGATCTGAGCCTAAGCCCAGAACCTTGTTTGGACAAGTCCAAAGTGTCCCCATCCGAAAAGCGGAAATAGAAGGTGCCTATAGGCCTGCCCTCATAAGGGCATACTGACCCCTATCGAAGAATTAAAGTGTTTTCCTCTAGCAAGGGAAGAGGAGTATACCTCTTCGCGGCCATCGAATAAATAGTTTATCACTTTTTTTTATATTTTTTATACTTACTAGAGCCCCAACCTCGCTCTAGGAAAATAAAAATAAAAAAATAATAGTTTTACCTCCGAGTCGCGAGATCTGCCGGTTTTTGTCGAGGTTGACTTAGGACATTGTACCCTATGGACTATTTTTCTACGACGCATTAAGCGCGTTTGGTTTTTCTTTTAAGATATTGGAAGCTGTAAGTTTCAAAATCTAAATAATTGTATATTGAAATTATATCGCAATATTCTATTTGCAGCTTCTACGCAATAACCAAGATCTACATGTATTTCGAAACCCTTAGTCCTTGAAAAACGTATGCACATACAAAATTATTGACATTTTATCCTACATTGATTTTCAAATTTTTGATTTCAGTAATCATTCCACAGCTCATAAATAGTTGATTTACATTGAACATTACGTGATATCCTTGACTTCTGCATGTCAGGTTAACAACCTTTTTCAATAATCCGCGCTGTGCGAGCCCTCAACCCTCAGCCCTAGTGTACGGGATCTTCAGAAAAGCTAAAAAAGTTTAATAATATAATAAATAAGACGCACGTTTTGTGGCTCAATATAAAGGGAAAAACTGTTGTACCTTAATTTCACCGGTAGGAGACAGACGTGGTAGCCGGGCGCCCAAAAATGGAATAGTGATTCGGGGGGGGGGGGGGGGGTTAGCATTTAGGAGTTTAGGACAGATAAAAACCACGTGGTATAGTTTAGGGTTAGAGAATGACACGTGCCAGAGGCACAGCCCCCCCCCCCCCAGCTGATAGACCGTGCCCCCGCTCACTTTACGCCCCTGACACGTGCCATACCAATCTGAAAGTTGGTACAACATAGACATGGCTGTCTTATTTATCCTAATGAACTGCAAAAATAATGAATACACTTTTTTTAATTTAATGAAAGGAAGGGGGGGAGCGCCGAATGAAACACTGCCCCCTTCGAAACCCTATCGTAAGTGGGCAAAATGTTGCATGAAAACTGAACCCGCCACTGCCTGCGGCCCTGTTCTTAAAAAAAAGATATTGCGACTTGTCAGTAGCGACACGTACAGGGACCAGCAAACACTATAAGGATTGGGCACCTTGTAGTACCGAGACTATACTTAGCAACTTACACAAAATCCTACCAGTATATAGCACAAAATTATTTAATTTACTAGAAGTTTGCCATGGGTCTATGTCATTAAATAAATTAGAATGGGAATTGCTGATGAGACGGGAAGAGGTGGAATCCTTTGACCTTTCTTGAAGTAGTGGACTCTACTGCTGACTTTGAAGTGCTTAATCAACTTGTGTATTGAAATTCCCGCAGCAATACATACCAAAGGATGACTCACCATGTTCACTAAACTTTTTATGGGGTAAAATACCTCGCAGCGGATGAATTCAATTTCTAATTTCTAGCACTGTAATTACTCACATTACGGCATAAAATATATATTATACAAAAAGATAGCAAATGAAATTTCATTTAGAACGAGTATATCAAAGACCTAGTTTTTGCAAAACCAAGGGGAGAAATTTTTCAAAATTCTAAAGAAAGAAAGAAAATCGTCTTTATTTTCCATGTGGGCGAATTTTGGGCGCTTTGGCCCACTCTTTCAATTTATTAATAAATTAAATAATTAATGAAATTTCCATCATACATTAATATTGAACAACGAGTTTGTTTTAAGTTTGTTATTGTGTTGTTATAGTATAAAATGCCCTTGGAGTAGTTCTAGATTTGTCTAATGTCCAGTCCAGACGGGAACGGGGGGGGGGGGGGGGGTTGGCGATGGGTTAACGCTAAGTTATTGATTATTAATTGATGTTATTTAAATGATTCTAAGGTCGATTGTCTTGTTTACGAAAATTTGCATCGGTATTATATAGGCAGTCATATTTTAATTAAACTGGTCGGAGTCGGAGCCGCTCTAAGTTGTTTTTAAAATTAGTGTTTTGCGGGATGTTTCAACTTTCAAAGATCTTCTGCGCTAACCACGCCACGTTTGGATCAATTTAGCTGAGCAATATGTAAAAAGGCACTTCAACATAAACTCCATGCATTGTTGTATTTCATGGGTATTTACCTGAAGGCCCTCAGAGCAGCATTAACCATAAAAAATAATAATAATAAAAAATAAAAGTGACTAATGTAACTGCAATTAAACTTTGACGATAGTCACTTTTATTGAAGAACCAGTATAATCCGAGCTGATGGACCGTGGTCGAATTGAAAGTTTTCGTCGTTTTCGTCGTTTTCGTCGAAACGTTTGGAAGTTCACTTTCAATTCGACCACGGTCCATCAGCTCGGATTATATTGGTTCTTCAATAAAAGTGACTATCGTCAAAGTTTAATTGCAGCGGTAGGCCCATTGTTTTCAATGAGAAAATTTTTTTACAGAGGTAAAGACTGAATGTGCTTTAAAGTTTGTTTACTCCTATATTTATGCGTCTATGGAAATATATGATAAATTTGTAATAAAAATCTATTGTATGGTTCAAAAAGTTTTTTACAAACCGTAAACTAACCTCTATGTGCTCACCAGCGTGTCGCTATTACAAAATAGAATAACATAAAAGCCGATTCCCCCACCCCTTCCCCCGGAAACGCAACCTTGCCAGACGCTCATAATATCGACGCAAGTTTTTAAAGTTTTCATAAGCAAGACAAGCAACTAGGCACCATAGGATCATAAAGAATATCAAATAACAATCAATAGCTTAACTCATCTCCCTCCCCCCCCCCTCCCTCCCCCCCCCCCTCCCTCCCCCTCCCCCAAGTCTGCCCCTGGAGACTCAACAACACTGAACAAAATTGAAATTCCAGTGCTGCCCCAGGGTTAAAAACACAACAAAAATTTAATAAAACAACCTGCCTCGTTCAAAATACTTGCTATCTTTTTTTTATAATTTATTTTATGCCGTTAAAAGAATAATTACCTTGGTAGAAATTAAAAACAAAATGAATTCACCCATTTACGCCCCTAAAACGTTTGGCGTACATTTGATTTTAAGGAAGTTTTGTCTAGTCATTCAGCACATACTGAAAGGTCAAAATACAAAAGTTGAGCCTATACCGAATGTGTTCAAACTCAAAATCTAAGCCTACTTGCGTAGTGTTTCATTTCACGTTACCGGTATGCCATTATTGTTTATTCTATAAACTGTCAATTAATTAGCACATTTATAATTAGCAATTAATTTCCATGACCTTTATTTGATCTCTCTACGAACATTATTAACTGCGGTTGGAATTTGATTTTAATTAATTTAATTTTAATTTATGTGCTAATAACTTATAATCATATCTGTACGAACATTAAACAGCGGAGAATGAAGATACGGCATTCTCAGTCACTCAGTGGTTTGAAAGAAGAAAATTGAAAGGAAATGGCGGATCATACAGGTTCACAAATTTGACAAAATTAATCATATTACAATATACCCTTGGCTGTGCCCAGGGGGTTGGTCCGGACATAGACTCCAAAATTATTGCAAACTTAATGAAGAATAGTACTAGGCCTAGTGGAATGGTTATAGTAATTTATCTCGATCTTGGAATTGTGACTCTTGTAACGGTCACAGTCTGGTAAAAGGGCTCGATTCGAGACTGAGGCCAAAGCTGAGCATGGGCGAACACAATATGTTACCCAATTTGACACTTAAATCATGCCTGTTAAGTAAGTTAAGATAAGTGGCACTGATGGAAATTCGGCTCAACAAATCAATTTGTTTGAATAATTTTTCCTGAGAATTGACCCAGTTTTTTTTCTTCCAAGAACTAATCTAGCAGGGGAGCCGTTTCAAGTTGTTAATTTGGGGGATAAAACCGCCGTAAAAACCACTTTTATGAGTTCCTGGTACCTGAAAACCTATAAATCCGCTGAAATCTCGGAATCGAATCCGTTCCCTATATTAACGTATTCAAAATAGGATAGAAATAATATCAGCTGGTAGTCATTGTGCAACAATTTATTACATCTCTTTCCGTCGGAAATAGTATCTGGGATTATCAATTTTATCATATTATATTTTAATCATTGGCACTTAGACTGGCCGTCGTATTGAAGGAATTGGTTTAGGAGCAGCAATGACTCTCTTATCATTGGCATTGTAATTCATACATAAAAAAGGCGTGAGTTAATTTCTTTCGGCCAGCCTTAGTAGACAAGTATATTATGCTTGAAATTGATAAGTTCTTCTAGGAGGTGGCGTAGTTATATCCATAATATTCCTTGCGTTTATTACTGACTCCTATTTAAGGGAAAAAGTTCAAAATATTTTGCAAACAAGAAATGGCCGTGGATTTATGACGAAATTAATTAATTTCTCGTTCCACAGCCGCAAACTTATGAAAGTGAGCAGACGAAAAGTGGAACAGAAATGACTCTTACTATTATCATTGCGATTCATACATAAAAAAAGGCGTGAGTTCATCTCTTTCGGCCAGCCTTAGCAGGCAATAATATTTTTTAAATGATAAGTTCTTCTGGGAGGTGGCGTAGTTCTATCCATAATATTCCTTGCGTTTATTACTGACTCCTATTTAAGGGAAAAAGTTCAAAATATTTTGCAAACAAGAAATGGCCGTGGATTTATGACGAAATTAATTAATTTCTCGTTCCACAGCCGCAAACTTATGAAAGTGAGCAGACGAAAAGTGGAACAGAAATGACTCTTACTATTATCATTGCGATTCATACATAAAAAAAGGCGTGAGTTCATCTCTTTCGGCCAGCCTTAGCAGGCAATAATATTTTTTAAATGATAAGTTCTTCTGGGAGGTGGCGTAGTTCTATACATAATACTCCTTGCGTTTATACGTGTTGGGTTATGCCTTGGATCGGTTTTAAATTTATAGATAAAAAAATATCACACTTTGAATTAATATTGTGTATTCGCCATCTTTGTAGCAAGGAAGTAAAAAAAACATTGTAAACTCTAAACAGTGTCACAGACAATGTCATAGACAAACAAAAATATTATTAAATTAATATTTATTTTCATTATTATTATTTTTAATTTTATTATTATTTTATTATGAAATAGCAAAAATTATAATTTAAAAAATTTATTTCAACATCCTCCCCTTAATTTTTGCATGAATAATTAAATTCCAAACTTTTAGTAAAATAAAATAAAATTCCTTCATTATATAGAAATACAATAAAAAGTTTAATCAACAAGCATTTTTCTAAACTTTTCAAATGAAGAATTAGGTAGAGCTTTTGTAAAAATATCTGCTGCTTGTTCACTACTTGGAACATGTTTTACTTCTACTACCTTGTTCTTTACTAGATCAGTAATAAATTTATATCTTACATCTATGTGCTTTGTTCGTTTTCCACAACCAGTTTTCATTACTTCAATTGTACTAGTATTATCAACAAATAGTAAGATTTCCAATTTTTCACCAGTTAATTCCTGGATTAAAGATTTCAAAAACAAACACATTTTTAGACATTCTGCAGCTGCTATATATTCAGCTTCAGTAGTGGAAAGTGTTACAATATTTTGTTTCTTTGAACACCAAGCTACAGGTCCGCCACAATAGTAAATCACGAAACCTGTGGTACTTTTCCGAGATATTTCATCATCTGCGTAACTTGCATCTGAATATGCAATTAGTTTATTACAATTTGAACCATTATAAGTTATTCCTAAATTCTTTGTACCTTTTAAATATCTTAAAGTTCTTTTTACATCGGAAACATTATCAGTTTTAGGTTCAATACAACGACTTTCATAATTCACACTGAAAGTTATATCTGGTCGTGTTTTAGTAGAACAATATAAGAGACTACCGACTGCTTCGCGGTATGGAAAGGATATATTTTTACTGTTATCTGACTTTTGATTACATATTGGAGTTTTAACAGAATTTGCTTCCGACATATTATAAGTTTTAAGCATGTTTTCAACATATTTCTCCTGGCTAATTTTTATACCAGCTTTAGTTCTCAAAATTTCAATACCTACATATTTCTTTATGTCTTTGTTATAGGTAACTTCGCAAAGTTTGCTTAGCTTTTTTACAAAATCATTCAACATCAATTCATTTTTACTTATTATTAATCCATCATCAACATGAATTGAAATTATCAAGCTTTTATCAGTATTACAATAAATACAAGGATCTGATTTTAATCTCTGTAAACCAATCGATAATAAATAATCATTCAACTTAGAATTCCACAATGCTGGAGATTGTTTAAGTCCGTACAATGACTTTTTTAATAGACATACTTTGTCTTTGTTTTTAGCGTTTTTAAATCCTTCCGGAATATGCATAAAAATTTTCTCATTAAGATCGCTATTTAAAAATGCAGATTTTATATCAAATGAAGCAATTAGCATTTTTTTCTTTGCTGCTAAAGCAAATAACAATCGTAAACTATTTGAATCTACCACTGGACTAAATATATCGGTAAAATCTATGCCATTTTCTTGTTCGAAACCTCTTACAACGAGTCTGGCTTTAAAAGTATTATTATCTTTTTTGCGAAAAATCCAGCGAGAAGTCAAAATCTTATTATTTTCAGCTTCTGCTTTTGGAATATAAATCCAAGTTTTATTAGAAATCAACGATTCTTTCTCCTTCTCTACAGCATCTACCCATTCTTTACATTCATTGCCTTTTACGGCTTCTTCAAACGTTAAATATACGCTATCATCAAATAGATCAGTTAAATTAGTTTCACAATCATCAAGTGTAGCAGGTTTCCGTAGATTAATTCTACTTCTTAATTTATAAGGGTATTCCTTTGGAGTTTCAGGTTCTGATTCAGACTCACCGTCAGCATCATTTTCACTGATTATTTCCTCCACAGATTCATTGACTCTACGTGGGCTCACTTGGTGCTTGTCTGATTCAGACTCTGAATCCTTGAAAAATTCTGAAACATTAAAATCAAGTTTTACCATTTCTTCAGGTTTTAGCTTATTTTTAATTTTAAGTGAATTTTCAGGAAAAATAACATCCCTAGAAATAACAATCTTTTTAATGTTTGGGTCAAACAAACGATAACCATTATGATTATAACCAACGAATATCAATTTTCTTGATCTTTCATCAAGCTTCTTAACACGAGGTAGAATTTTGGCATAAGCTTCAGAACCAAAAATTTTTAAATTTTTTAAATCTGGTCTTTTTCCAGTCCAATTTTCTATAGGCGTTGCCTTGCTATTAACTGTTGGACTGCGATTAAGTAAAAAACAACTTGTCTTAGCCGCTTCACTCCATAAATTTTTATTAACATTACTATCAAAGAGTAAACTTCTTATTTTTTCAGTAATTGTCCGATTTAATCTTTCTGAACGAGGGTTCATTTGAGGACTATAACTAGCAGTTACATCAAAAAATATTCCTCTATTATAAAACCATTGTTTTAATGGCAGGTATTCACCTCCACCGTCACATTTAAATCTGCATACTTTTAAACCTTTTTCATTTTCGGCTCGCAAAATAAAATTTTTTATAACATTTGCTGCGTCTGATTTTGCTTTTATAGGATGTACTTCACTATAACACGTAAAATCATCAATTATTGATACATAATATTTGCATTGATCAATAGATTCAATTTCAAAGGGACCTTCGACGTCACTATGAATTATTTCGAGCATTCGAGTAGCACGCTTTAAATTTCCACTAAAGGGATCACGAGCATGTCGAGCTTTAATACAAATTTCACAATTTTTAATATCTAAAGAATTTTTAGTTATTTTTATTCCATCTGACATTGTTGCAAGTCTTTGCAAATTTTTAAAACTAATATGACCTAATTTTCTATGCCATTCATAAATGTCGTCATAATCATTCACAGAAAAAATATTTTCTCTATTTTTTAAATTTTGGTTTTTACCATATTTTAAATTAACAACGAACAAACCGTTATTTTCTTTACCTTCCATGACAGTTTCGAATTTTGAATTAATAATTTCTACGTTTCCTTTTGAAAATAATACAAACCCACCTTTATCGGTGATTTTTTTAACAGAAAGAAGATTTTGAGATAACTCCGGTACGTAAACTACATTGTTTAATGTCACACTCTCACTCTTTAATGTTCCTATGGCCGTTCCAAATAAGGATTCATTCTTTTTTGCTAAACTGAATTTTGATATTGCAGGATTACTATTCTCAAGACAATTTAAATTATTAACTAAATGTTTACTTGCTGCACTATCGACAGCTAAGCTAATACTTTTATTATTATTAAAGTAATTGGAATTTTTAGATACCAAAAAAACTTTATTATTATTGCTGTCACCATTTTCTCTATTTCTGTTACGGAAAAAACACTCTGAGGATCGGTGCGAATTCCTCTTTTTACAAATTCCGCAATAAAGCGTATTTCTTTCATCTCTAGCTTTTTTAAAACATTTTTCAATCCTATGATTTCTTAATTTGCAATACGTACAGAAAAGTTCATTTTTATTTTTAAAATTAGAATTAGATAGAGTACTTTTACCTTGGGCTAGTGTTTTGAATGCTACTGAGTTGTTTCCACATCGTTCGTCCTCTAATTGAAGGCGAGAAAAAAGATTGGCAAGCGTCTTATCTTTTGCAGTGACTGACTCCCAAGCACTTCTGAAGGCGTTGAATTTTTCGGGAAGAGAAGATACAATCTTTGTTACAACCATCTCGTCTGTTAACTTTTCTCCCAATGAAGCTAGTCTATGGATAATTATTTTTATTTCAGCAATTCCCTTGTTGACATCTTCCAATTTAAAGTTGTAAAAATCCGTTAGAAGAGAACATTTTTGTTGATGAGTGTCCTTATTGTAGAGATCATTTAATGCTTTATACATTTCGGCTGATGTTGTACATGTTAGTAAATGCACAATTTGGCTGCTATCCACTGAGGTTACAATTAGTCGTTGAGCTTTTATGTCAGTTTTTATCCACGATGTATCATCTTTTTTATCCTTGGTAAGGATACTTGGTAAAGGTTCCGTTCCGGTTGCAATGTCGTACGCATATATCGATTTTAAGATGACATCTATTTGAAATTTCCACGTGAGGTAGTTTGGACCATTTAATTTTTCAATTTTTACGTCTTCGTGCATGGTGTACTGGTAAGATTAGGTTACACAAGCACTTTGCACACGCGACAATTTTAATTATTATTTTTAATTTTTCTTTTTAATTGATTTTACGGAACATCTTGGTTTCCCGATTTATCTGGGCCCATAACCTGTTGGGTTATGCCTTGGATCGGTTTTAAATTTATAGATAAAAAAATATCACACTTTGAATTAATATTGTGTATTCGCCATCTTTGTAGCAAGGAAGTAAAAAAAACATTGTAAACTCTAAACAGTGTCACAGACAATGTCATAGACAAACAAAAATATTATTAAATTAATATTTATTTTCATTATTATTATTTTTAATTTTATTATTATTTTATTATGAAATAGCAAAAATTATAATTTAAAAAATTTATTTCAACAATACGGATTAATAATAAAATATTTTGTAAACATGAAATGGCCATGGATTTATGACAAAATTAATTAATGTCTCGTTCCACAGCCGCAAACTTATGAAAGTGAGCAGACGAAAAGTGGAACAGAAATGACTCTTATTATTATCATTGCGATTCATACATAAAAAAAGGCGTGAGTTCATCTCTTTCGGCCAGCCTTAGCAGGCAATAATATTTTTTAAATGATAAGTTCTTCTGGGAGGTGGCGTAGTTCTATACATAATACTCCTTGCGTTTATACGGATTAATAATAAAATATTTTGTAAACATGAAATGGCCATGGATTTATGACAAAATTAATTAATGTCTCGTTCCACAGCCGCAAACTTATGAAAGTGAGCAGACGAAAAGTGGAACAGAAATGACTCTTATTATTATCATTGCGATTCATACATAAAAAAAGGCGTGAGTTCATCTCTTTCGGCCAGCCTTAGCAGGCAATAATATTTTTTAAATGATAAGTTCTTCTGGGAGGTGGCGTAGTTCTATACATAATACTCCTTGCGTTTATACGGATTAATAATAAAATATTTTGTAAACATGAAATGGCCATGGATTTATGACAAAATTAATTAATGTCTCGTTCCACAGCCGCAAACTTATGAAAGTGAGCAGACGAAAAGTGGAACAGAAATGACTCTTATTATTATCATTGCGATTCATACATAAAAAAAGGCGTGAGTTCATCTCTTTCGGCCAGCCTTAGCAGGCAATAATATTTTTTAAATGATAAGTTCTTCTGGGAGGTGGCGTAGTTCTATCCATAATACCCCTTGCGTTTATACGGATTAATAATAAAATATTTTGTAAACATGAAATGGCCATGGATTTGTGACAAAATTAATTAATTTCCCGTTCCACAGCCGCAAACTTATGAAAGTGAGCAGACGAAAAGTTGAACAGAAATGACTCTTATTATTATCATTGCGATTCATACATGAGAAAGGCGTGAGCTCATCTCTTTCGGCCAGCCTTAGCAGGCAATAATATTTTTTAAATGATAAGTTCTTCTGGGAGGTGGCTTAGTTCTATCCATAATACTCCTTGCGTTTATACGGATTAATAATAAAATATTTTGTAAACATGAAATGGCCATGGATTTGTGACAAAATTAATTAATTTCTCGTTCCACAGCCGCAAACTTATGAAAGTGAGCAGATGAAACCTTCATGCAAGCTTTCGAAGGTGATTAGTAAAATAAATGTGTCACCTGATATAATTATCATCACACCTAGAAAACCCGATAAGGTGCCCATTCCACATACGTACAACGTCAATGAAAATTATGAAATTGAAGGTGGTAGCAGACATTAAAGACATACTAAAAATTCTGCTACCACCTTCAATTTCATAATTTTCATTGACGTTGTACGTATGTGGAATGGGCACCTAAGGAGCATTTAACCGTTTTTAAGGAGCTGTTGTAAATCAATACAATATCACAATTTAGTAATATTATTACTTCTGAAAACCCCTTTGATTTAAACCGGTAATATAGATTAATTGCAAATCAGTCGAGGAAATGAACTGCTTTTCAGGAAAGCTTGCATTTTTATCAAACCACTTTGATATCTTTGCGGCTGTTGAACGAGAAATTAATCAATTTCGTCCAAAATACAAAGTTATTTCTTGTCAAAAAAATATTTTGAAATCTTTAATATAGCCTTATGTCAGTTAAATTGAGTCCTGGACTGCACTATACACTCTTATAATTCGATTGCTCGACAACAGAATCGCATGCACTTTACCTTGGGTCACAATTGACTAATGACCAATGACATAAATGACATAAATTTATATTGGCTGTATTTGACTTATGGTGAGAACCACCAGCTTACGCTCTGTCACAACTGCTGTATCGTTGATTGACCTGACCCTGGATGTTCATCTTGCCAGCTTGGTTTAACCGCAGGAATTAGACGGTGTGAGGGCACCTACCCCGCTATTGTAAGTATTTAACACCTTGAGGTCCCAGGAACAGGTTTTTACGAAATTTCTGTCTGTCTGTCAGTTGGTCTGTCGGTCGGCCTTTGTAATACGTGTAATTTAGAATTTAATTAATCTATTGTAGTAGTAGTAATTTGTGAACGGCTTTTTATGGACCTAGGCCTGCTTATAGTGGCCCATAAGACCCTTGTTCAATGCCAACGACCCCATGGATTTCGGACATTATTTGTATTGTTTCCGTATGAATTTTTGGCCATTGGCAAACTGGTATACATTCTCGATGTCAACTTACTAATGGACAAGCTGAGACAAGCTTAAAATTGAAATCTATAATCTATTGTAGTACCGGTAATGTGAATATGTCGTCCTCTGTAAATTCTAAACTGAAGTGCCATTAAAATGCTTAAAAAATCCCACTATTTCGCGCCTATGTTTTAAAATATTTTCCCACGGGGTGATCCCCGGTCTCCCCTCTTTGGGATAATAACAGTATGACTCTTTCTGTACAGTCAATCCGTTGTAATTGTAACAGTACGATTTGTCCGCGTATCCGTAAAATGTTATCTACCCATGCCCGCACCAAACCTAAGTCCGCCACTGAATGCATTATCTATAATTGACTTTTTATGTGCCTATGCTCTAGTATGTACGAGTATCACCATTAATTCTTGTCAGAATACAGTAGATACAATTGAGTTATCAAGGAAAAACATTTACACTAGATAGTCGCGCTGCAGTCCCCCCCCCCCTCTCCGAAAAATTCAGGCTACGGCTATGGGACATGCTTATATATAAAATAGAAATATAATTCAAAATGCTATTCATTTCAATTGCATCTCATTTCCGATTTTCTCTTTACTTCACTGATCGAATTTTACTGTATTTTATTTTCCAACAAGTCAAAAAACGGAGCATTAGGTTAGCTTGCTCAGTGGCCAAGTCAAAATTTGAAAGTACGGCGGATTGGTGGGTAGAAATCGTTCAAAAGTAGCCACTTCTATTTGAGATAGAACTGAAGCTCGTGCATTCCCCTCGTTTCCGTTGTGAAAATTGGAAAATATTAATCATTGATGGTTTAGTCACGTACAACGAGATTTGTTTGCTCTTCCATATTTGCCTAATTGTCTATACAAAATGACCGCAAATTTCATCCCCCCCCCTCTCCCTGCTCCGCCTAGGATTTTGTCCCACCCCCAATGTAATCCTACAGATCTGGAAAGATAAACACTCTCTATATACCTACTATATTATTTTATTGATTCCATTTGTCTGTTTGCTGCCGTAAAGCACCTATAGCAACGCAATAAGGTAAATACCGTAGGCTTGACTGGCGGATAAGTCTAGTGGTATTTTGACATAGTTTAGCACCCAGGGACACCCGGTTCGAGTCCCCGAGGCATAAAAAAATTTTTAACGCCCAATAACAGTGAGCTATGTGCTTACCGGGGGTTAACACCAATGTTACTTCTATAAAGGGCCAAATTTCTAGCAATGTTCAGGTAGCTATCGAAATAAGACTCGTATCTGTACTTGGTTTAGTCATGCTTTCGCCCGTTTCATTGCGTCAATGGTAAGCTTGTCTCAGCTTGTCCATTATCCCTTGCAGCCGGTGTAGGTTGACATCGAGAACGTACACCAGTTTTCCAATGACCAAAAATTAATACGGAAACAATACAAATAGTGTCCGAAATCCATTGGGTCGTTGGCATTGGAACAGGGACCTATGGGTGATATGTAGGCCTTGGTCCATAAAATGTCCTTAAATAGATAACTAAAATAATGATCGAAATTGAATAGACACCGCATGGGACGGGACGGAGAATTCAACCAACTGGCCGATGAGACGCAAGGTTGGGTCCTCCCAGCCTTTTATATGAAAACGAGCCTGCCGGCCATTTTGCTGACCACAACATCTCTATAATAGAGAAGAGGTCAAGAGAAGGGAACCTCTACTAGACCTCAGTGCTAGATCCTCGTTGGGTTTGTGGGATAGGACGGGAAGTGTAGCACTAGTGTTCGTCCGAGACCGAGACGAGACTACGGGGTCTCGGTCTCGATTTTCATGGTCTCGGTATCGGCCTCGAGAGAATGACCTGGTCTCGGGCTAGTCTCGGTCTTGTCTCGAAAGTCTCGAGAGTCTCGGTTTTCATATAGGCATGGTTGCATTATATTATTGTAATAACCGCCTGGACTGCTATACTTTTTGTGGCCAACGCTCACTGAATTGCAATGCATGTATAAGCATGTTTTTTCCTCAAATTCTGGCCATCACGAACCCAGTAAGGGGCTGTCCCAACGCGACCTCGGCTTATCCTAGTCCTATGCTTATGTTGGCAACCCTATCTATGCTTAACTTATGGCGTTTGGCTTAGCCTAGAATAAGCAGGGGTCGTGGAACAGCCCTTAAAAGCCTGCTGTCCCAGCACTTCTACTTACAGTATTTCCTTAAGGGTGGCTATGGGGGACAAGAACCGTTAAAATAGGTACACAGTGCATATTATTATTAGGGTCATAGGGCGATACCCCCCCCCCCCCCCCCCCCCGCAAGTGAACCAAATGGCGCTACTGACAAATCGGATGCTCTACATTTACAATTGTGACAGCTTCAGCACACGCCAAGGGGTACCCAGAAATATCATGCTATAGTAACTATTTGAATTGTTTTACGTGCGAAGCTTATCTAGTCTTCACTCTTGGGGCCCTCACTGGCACAAATACAGTATATGGATCAATGCTGATGCAAATGTAATAATAATAATGGCTGGCAAAATAAAAAAAGATTGAATATTGTCATTAAAATGGGTCCAAAATATTTTTTTAGTCCTTTTAATTGGGGTATAAAAAAATTGGACCAACAAACACCCTGGCAACATCGAGAATCATAATCTGCAAGCTTTTCTGAGTTAAAAGCTTTTTACAGAATGCGGTCCTCTTATTTTGCTTACTCAACTACCTATAGCGCCTGCACTAACAATGTTATGCTGGCTCATGGCTGCCTCATGACCGCCCACACACACAAAAATACCAAACACAAGGAATGGAATATAAAGAATATATAGAAGATAAGCAAGATTATCGCCTAGCTAAGCAAAACTCCGAACCTGGTGTAAACACATAGTTGACATAGTGCATAGGCCATAGACAGAGATCATTCATTCATTAGCAGGGGCGTCATTATACGAGCGACAACCGAGTTCTTGCACAGAATGTATTACTATTACAGATTCATCAAACCCGAACCGAGACCATTTCGAGGCGAGACCGCGACCTACTAGTCTCGGTCTCGCTCGTGTTTTCATGGTCTCGAGTCTCGGTCGCGAAACCGAGACTTCGAAGTAGTAGTAGAACGAGACCGAGACGAGACCGAGCGAATACTATGTAGCACCTAAACTCAGATTCAAATCGTAAACTTCAACATATACAATGCCAAGGCCAGCCCAGGTGTTTGTTTGGGGGGAGGGGGGGGGGGTCTAATTGTTTTTACGTATTTCATTAATGAAAGTTCATTATATCCAGTGCGAAGCCTTTTTTATTTCGGCGGGGGTCTGGACCCCTTGGACCACCCCATGGGCACGGCCATGTACAATCCGAATATTTCTTAGATCATAAAAATATTGGATAGAATAAATATTGGAGTGTGTAATTGAGTCAGGAAGGATAAAAATTAATAGTGATAATTTAATTTATTTTATGCGACTAATAATATATTAGCTCATTGCTGAAGTAGCCAGAAGGCTGGCTTCTTTATCTTTCTTTTCCCAGTTTTTATCCCTAGGTGGGGTCAGCGATATGGCAGGTTCCCTTCCACTCCTTGCGATTCTGTGCTTCGGCTGCAGTTGCTCCTTCAATTCTGAGACCAGTTAGGTGGTTATTCCACCGACGTCAATAGTGATAGTACTGGTGGTATTGACGTGATTGACGTGGTAGCAGACATTAAAGACAGTCTAAAAATGTCTGCTACCATGTCAATATCACCAACACTATCACTATTGACGTCGGTGTAATAACCACCTTAGCCTAGGTCGTCCTCTTCTTCGTTTTCTTCCTTCAGCTTCAATATGTTTTACCCGCTTTATTAAGTCATTTGGCTGCCTTCTTTCACCGTGGCCACAGCAAGATAGTCGTCGCGTCGTTCTCCGACTTTGCCAACTGTTCTAGCTGTCTTCATTACAGCTCTTATTCCATGTATATAAATAAATAAATATGTAAATAAATAATAAACAGTTCAAGACTTCATTAACTCATTTTGGGGCTATCCAGAGGTGGCCAGTATCTACGTTTCATATCAAAAACTGTCAAAAGTGTCAAGTTGTTGCAGGAATTGTTGAAGACTGGCCTTTTGGGCTATTCGGGCTCTTGGACACTTCTCTATTTGGAATATTGCGGTCAACAACATGCCCGGGAAGGCCCCCCCCCCCTCTGATGAAGCTTTTGGATCCTGTTCAAGTTTGAAACAGTGATTTTTAAGCTGTATATTGCTAGCCTATTGTGGTAGTCATGTAAACATTGGGGCGGATCGTGACGCAGCCTAGGCTCCGGAATTATAGATTCAGATGTGAATAAATCCCAAAGTAAATTTTTAAATTCTCCCGCTCCGTTTCATTTCATTTACGGTCGTCATTCGTTCCGAGCAGGTAGGCTGCGCTTAGTTGTCTTTAGTAATGTGAAGAACTCGAAAGGTTGTTGGTTCGAATCTCACACTTGCTACTTTTTTTGGCTATGAGCATGAGTATTTAATAGTCCGCTAGGACGGTTCAGTCATAGAATTAATTCTAGGTGTAACGTGCCCAAAGTGGTTTTTAACGGAAGGGGCAACAATGGCTTATATTACACTAATTGTATTATTAAATTCAATATGCGAGACCTACTTTGCTATACAATAATATAGTAATTTTTACGTTACCATCTTTAGGTCAGGACATGCAGAGTAGTCCAACTTTCACTCAGAAGGTTGTTGGTTCGAGTCCCACACTTGCTACATTTTCCAGCCATGCTTCGGAGGGCATGTAAAGTAGGCAGTCCCGGGCATGTCCAGTTGAGTGTGAGAGAGGGCTTAATTATAGCCGCTAGGTTGGCTTAGTAATAGAACAAAAAGTTTATATTTATTTATTTATTATTTATACACTTACAAATGCGCTATGTATGTCTATGACAGCTTCCCCCACCAGCTCAAATGTCACAAATTTGTATATAAATATATAAAATAGACTAAATTTAGAAATAATGATCCTTAACAGACAAGCTTTTAAAAAGACTGTCAAAGATCTGCACCTCAATAAAGCTATACTCATTAGAGGAATTTAATTGTTTTAAGATATTTTTTACTATTAGGTACTGTACTAGGCATGTGTTGATGTATACAGTATATATATAGTCTGATCTTATCTTAAATTCCTGTACACCCATATGGTCCATGAACTTCAGTTATACATTTCTTCCTGATTAATTTCGGTTTACGTACCTTTGGTGGTTTTTGGTGCAGTAGGCCATTATTACCCAATGAGTAGGTATATGCCTTCCATTTGTTATCTTTGACCTCGTATGTGGCTATTATTGGTGCAAATTTTATGAAGATTATAATGTGTTTCTCCCTTTAGCTAGCTCATAAAGTGACCGCTATATAGTTGCGTATGGTTTCTAATGTGTGCTTTGTAGAAGTTGAACGTTCCTATAATGGCATAATGCGTTTGACTTGCCTACAGGTATGTACGGTTTCATGCCATTCCTTGATAAGTAATTGCCTAAATAGTAAATAGGTACAAGGTACATAAACAGGCGTAAGGTTTTAGAATGATGGCGGGGGAAAAACTAAGTACGTTATCACAGATTCACAAAAATTTAAAGCGTATGACAGTTCTGAGCTTCGAATGATGTTAGACCTCAAGGGCGTAGCCAGGATTTTTTTTCTGGGGGAGGGGGGGAGGCTGTGGCGACTGTGATCTGGAAAGAAGCTGGAGGGGGCAAGATGTGCCCCGCCAACTTTACGCCCCTGGGTACATTTCACCAAGCCAATATCAGTTACAGTTAGGTTTGCCTTTAAGTTGGCTTCTCTATTGTAGGAACTAAAACAATTTGAAGTGTAGGCTATAACGAAAATGAAACAAAAAAGTTGCATCGAGATACAAATGGCGGACTAAAGCTCTTCAAGGGCTGCAGCGCCACGATGATGATTAACTTGTCTTAATATATATATTTCGACTGTCCGTGTGTATATTCCGGGCCTCCTCTCAAATTACCGATTATGATGAATATTGTTGTGTGTGTGTTCAAGGAGATTCGAGGATGGTTTAGATTGACACTTTCGTCCACTGGAGAATGTTTTTATAATTTGATTTTGGAATGTTTTACATTGGTGCGTGTACATGGCTGCTGGTACTGCCGACATCAACCGACATCTAGCGGCAGACTGCGTTACATTTAATTTTCGTTTATCCCGACAGTTGCTGCTGCGTGTGTGTTGTGTGTGACCACAATTAATTTACATGACCAGTGACCACGGGGCCGAAGGCAGGCGCAAGTTGCGGAGGCAGCAGCCGTAGGCTGCGCCGGGAACCGCTTGTTATTATATATAATGTTAGTTTTTTATTTTCACAGGAAGAAATTCAGTGAAAAATAGAGGATTACTACAAAATAACTAAAAAAAAATGGAAAAAATCAAGAAAGCGTTGAATTTTCCAAGATTTTCCAGAAGATTTGGTGACGTTAATGATGAGTTGGCGAGAAATGCGAGAAGGCTGAAATCGGAACCGCGGATTGAGTGGGCCGCTGACGGGACTCGTCATCGTCTGGTCAACTTCACATACAAAACTGCGACCAACTATCTGAAAAATCTTCCTCCTGATCTTCATCGACTGGGAAAAGTGCTGGACAATGACGCCGACGTTGTGGACGTCAAGGAGAAGGCCCTTCTAATGATGCAGGCCCAGGAGTTATTCGAAGGGTTCAACTACATCTATGTGCCCGGAGAAGTGCCGGAGAAGCCACCTCTATTCAAGTAAGTAAAGTAGGAGTCACCATTTTTATTTCTCACGAAAATGGTGAATGGTTCAAAGTTTAGGTCCCATTTTCATTAGTAGATAGAGAAAATGAGAATTTCATGGCAAATAATTTTCCTATGGTTAAAATTCCGATGCCTCGGGGGGGGGGGGGGGGGGGGTTGTCCCCCTGACGTCACTGGAGGTGAGATAAATTCTACATAGGTCAGACCAATACATTACCACATAGCAATAATGGCAGGGCACGCAATGTATTTGAGCGTGAATTTTCTATAATTTTTTCAAAGAAATTTTTTTTGCACAACACCAAATAGTTGTTTGGGAAAGCAACCTGTCCGGTTTCGTTACTCAATTTAACAACTAAAACATGCCTGAAGGTAGAAATCATCCGCCCCTAAATTGGAGGCAAAATCCGCCCTTGCATATTGTTTTAGCTTGTTAATGAACACTCTTAACCTTTTATTAATTTTTATAATATTACTTACTACATTTTATTATTCGATGAACTATTCTCTTAAACGAGTACGACTGAATAATTTATGTTTTGATATTTTATTGTACATTGTAATCGTATCCCCGCAATACAGGTCCTGCTGAGGATATGTATTTAATTAGAAAAGCAAAAGAAGAAAATTGTCTTTATTTTCCATGTGGGCGAATTTTGGGCATATTTTTGAGAATAAATATTATATTATATTATATTCATGGTTGTTTTATTTATTATAATTTATTTTAAGGAAAATAAATATGCTGGAGCGGGAGAGGCTCCGACACAGGGACGAACTTGAAGAAGAGGCTGCTGCTAAGGCCTTAGAAAGGAGCAATGGACGAATTCGTGCCCTCTTCTCTTCCAAGGTAATTTAATAAATAAATTAATTAATTAATTCTCCGACTACACTATCCTGGTCTCCATTGAAATGTTCTTCTTATATTATACACTTCACTTTCACTTTTTTTCTTGTCCAGTAACCATGGTGCAATATTTTGAAAAAAAATTAATCTCATAATAAATTATAATATTAATACTAATAATATGTAATATATATATAATATATATATATATATAATAATAACAATAATAATACTTAATAATAATAATAATACTGTGCGTCCTCGGTGGAGAGACCCAAACTTCTCATATCTCAGGCGATCTTTCTTCTCAGTGTAACTTTCGGCTTCCCTGGCGGTCTTTTTCCTTGTATCTCCCGGTTCATTACTCTTTTGCTCTTTTGACTTGGTGGTTTTCGTCTCTACGTAGTATACGTGTCCCCACCAGTTCAGCCTCTTTGCTTTTACTTTCTCTTGTCTTGATTTTTTACTCCTATACGCTATTTTCTTTTCCGATTGTCTATTAACTAAGTAGAGGTTGTGGTAGTAGGCATCCCGCTTTTCCTAGTTTGTCAGCCTCCTCGTTCTCGGACTCAATATGATTGAAGTCAAGACCGTAGCCAAGGGGGGTTCATGGGGGTTCAAACCCCCCCCCCCCCCCCAATGAAATGGCTTGATACTAGATAGAATCGGATTTTGAGAGGAAAAATAAAAACCATTATGTACTATCCAATGAAATTTCTGAACCCCCCCCCCCCCGAAAAAAAATCCTGGCTACGGCCTTGATTGAAGTTACTCTTATTTTACGTACTCCAAGTCGGTCTCCACCTTCCACACAGAGTATATTGTAGATAGTATGTGTTCTCTTTTAAACATATCGTTGCTATGCATTCCCCAATTTACCGTGAATCACAAAATCTCCTCCCGTAGATTGGGGGAGCCGCTGGGAATCCGAAATACCGTATATATTTGCGCATGTGCCGATGCAGGCTATCGAAACAAGTAAGCATCATCTCGTCAGTCGTCATTTTGAATCCTTCCCGCTCTCCGTGCAAACTCCATTAAGGTGCGAATGCATAATTCAGCCGGTATTATTTATATAAATACTACTATTTTGGCCTAGATCAGGGGTTGGCAACATGAGACTCGTGAGTCGCATGTGGCTTTTTGGCTCATTTCCCATTATATTACAGGTTATATAAAATAACTGAAACCATATAAAATATAAAAAAAACTAGAATAAAAAATAATATTTAAATAAGTATTAATGTTTTATTTGTTGGCTTGGAGTATGTGGCTCTTCTAAGAGATACAAATCTGATTATTTCTAAATTTGGGAAAAGTTTGCCGACCCCTGTCCTAGATCCATTCAGGGACGGATCCAGCCCATTTATTAGGAGGTCAATAGGTCATAATAGAATAAACTCGTTTAATATCGATTAAATTATAACGTAATGAATTTGCTTACAACAGACTTACTAAATTGGGGGGGGGGCAGCTCCCCCTGCCACCCTCTATATCCGTCCTTGGACCCTACCCCTCCCCCATAGCTAGCGACTGCCTATTCAATCCATATAGGTCAAGGTGAGAAGGTGAATATTTGTTGAGAGCATCTGTACTGGACTCCTGTTGCATCTTTTTCTCAAGTTATCCCGATAGCGTTTTCCAGGCGTTCTCTGCCTTTTGACCCTGTTCACTGGTTGGTTTATTGATTATTTTCTTTTCTTCTTCCAGAAAACTCGCGCAAAATCAGCTGATACCGTGAAAATCAACGGCGACGGGATCATAAACCGTCAGGGGTGAGTTTAAATTTCAGTTGTCTTGTATGTATCGTCTGTACGTTATTACTGTATCTGATTTTTTTTTGTCACTGACAATTACTTAAAAGACAATAAAAATTTATTCATATTATTAGCAGTAGCTTATTTTACAGCCTACGTATATAGAACTTATTTATTTTGATGCAAAATAATAATATCGTAGCTTTTTCGTAATTCGTATATTATGACATAATATGATGCATGCGGAGTCAAAAAACTTAGCTGTAAGTCAGTTTGCTGCATACTGTAGGCGGAGAATTAACAGATCTCATAAATGGAACCAAGAAGATAAAAATATACATTACAGACTTAGAAGAAACAATATAATATCCATTATGATATAATAATTAATTTAAAACGCATAGAAATATTACTTGTCTGATGAAAAAGTAAGCAATCATCTTGTAAAAAAGCGCCAAATGCATAAACAAAGAACCGTTACCAGTGAACCCGTACATGCTTTCCTGTTTATCAATTAGGATAGGTACTGTAAGAGTTCTTTGGTAAATAATTGTCATAGGGTTAAATTTCAAGTTTCCCTATCCCAAAGCACTGCATTGATTGTTGGGACGATTGTATAGTCAAGAATGGGCAGACTAATAGAATACGATACAAAACAGTAATACTGATAGGGTATGCTACGCTATGTATGAATAATAATTTTATTATTATTCATTAAAAAAATTATTTTTCGTTCGAAACCAAATCTTTGTTTGGGGAAGCAATTTGTTCGGTTTTTTTACTCTAATTATCAGCTAAAAGTACCCCTAATGTTAGAAAGCATCAATAGAAAGTTTCCACAGAAAAATTATTTTTTTAGCAGCCTATCTATTCATGAAAATTCAGTATTTTTATTTTTTAACCCCCAGAATCAAACTATTAAGGGGCAAGAAAAGGAGCAAAGGAAATAGTTGGAGCCGTTTCTGGGAAAAATTTAGCATTTTTTAAAATAGTTTTTTGAAAGTGAACCCCCAAAATTGAGTTAACCCAAAATAAAAAAATGCGGTGTGATAAGTTTTAAACCTACATGCCAAATTTCATCAAAATGCACCTAGTAGTTTGCCCACAAATCGACGAACAGACAGACAGCCCCGACAGACCGACGGACAGACATTTCGTAACAACCACTTTTTGGGTTCCTGATACCTCAAAAAGAGTAAATTCACTGAAATCCCGAAATCTAAAATTTCTACCATCATAAAGTTTTCCTTACACTACGTATTAATATGAAAGCAAAAAACACCAAAACTGTGTTCCAAAATTCGTCATATCATAGCCTAGTGACGCCATTTTATCCTGATGCGACAACATGGTGAGGAATAACTATAAACCTAGTCTTCAGCGCCAGTCTTTTCACAGATAGTGCTGTTTACCTAGAAAAATTTCCAGAACACTTGCCCATCAGCCGTACTAAAAGCTCCCCTATTACAAGGTTGGCATGCTAACTTAGCACTTTACTCTACATGGCTAAGTCACGCCTACGCCTATTACATTGTGTCAATGGTGAGCTTGTCTCAGCTTGTCCATTGTGGCTTGTATCCGGTGTAGGTTGACATCGAGGACATATACCAGTTTGCCAACGACCGAAAATTCGGAAACAATAATTAGTTAAACTATATATCTTAGATGGCGCTTGAGATTCTTTTCGGTCCGGTAATCGTGATAACAATGGATCCCCCCTATATATACTTTATCCCTTTTTTCATCTCTTTCTATCCCGTTTTTTTTCTCGTAATAATTTAAAAAATTAGTAATACAATATTTTTAGGGTTAGCATGAAAACAAGACTTTATAGTCTTATTTTTCGCCTTCTGATATGTTAATGAAGTAGTTTTCATTTAATTTCAACATTAGCCTACCTATAATGTCAGTGACAATCTATGGGGTCGTTGGCAGGGCAAGGTTCAATGTAGGCTTTAGTAGGTCTTATAGTAAGCCCTTCAAATATTATAATAATAACCGGTCCGAATTTACATGCTTTCCAATTTATCAATTAGTACATGGAGAAAATGAGTAATTTCATGGTAAACAATTTTCCTATGGTTAAATTTCGGATATCGATCGGGGGGGGGGGGGGTGTCCACCTGACGTCACTGGAGGTGAGGTAAATTATAGATAGGTCAGACCAACACATTACCACACAGTAATTATGACAGGCAATGCATTTCAGCGTGAATTTGCTATCATTTAAAAAAAAAAAAATTTTTTTGCACCAAACCAAATAATTTTTGGGAAAGCAACCTGTCCCGTTTCGTTACTCAATTAACCACCTAAAACATGCCTGATGGTAGAAATAATCGATAGAAAGGATCTGCAGAAAAATTACTCTTTAGTCATTTTTCAAGAAAAATGAGTTATTTTTATTTTTTTACCCCAAAAAAAAAACTACCAAGGGGCAAGCGACCAACTGCGTTTTGTTAACAATAATAACGACTACAATATATGTGAATGTGAAAAGAAATCGTTCGAGCCGTTTTTGAGAAATAATTTTTTTAGACGTTTTAATGGAGTTTTTTGAGAATAAACCCCCCCAAATTGAGTTAGCCCAAAATAAAAAATAAACCTGAACCTAAACGCAAAATTTTATCAAAATCGGCCGAGTAGTTTGCCCGGAAATCGATGAACAGACAGACAGACAGACATACATTCAGACAGGCAGACAGACATACAGACAGACAGAGCGACAGACAGACATTTCGTAAATTTTTGGGTTCCTGGGACCTCAAAACGTGTAAATCCGTTGAAATCTCGGAATCGAAAATTTGGACCATCACAAAGAATTCCTTATACTACGTATAAATTGGAAAGCAATAATATAAAAGCACTTTACTCTTCTCATTCAAAGCAATGTGCCAAATATCGCACGCACACTCATTTAGGGTGAAAGGCAAAGAAAAGCATGTCAAATTGCTTAAATAATTACTGTATTAACAATCTTGTCGTTGATAATGAATCGAAAAGTTTTTAGAATAGCACATTGCGTTTGAAAAATAGTGAGTTTATTTATTCAACCTCGGTACTAAATTAAAACGGTACCTACCGCTAGGGCTGTCGAAAAGCCGAAAGGAATTATGTCAGTGTAGCCATGCAAATCATGTAAATAAATAAATAAATAAATAAATAAGGACTTTTTATTGTTTCTATTACTAAGCCAACCTATCGGAGTTAGGGCTATAAAGCCCTCTCTTACACTCAACTAGGAAGGCCCGGGACCGCCTGCTTTACATTCCCTCCGAAGCATGGCCAGAAAATGTAGCCAGTGTGGGACTCGAACCAACAACCTTTCGGGTGAAAGTCAGAGTCCGTACCACTACTGAAAGTCAGAGTCCATACCACTTATGTACAATTCAAACAGTGTAAAAGTTGTGTAATTACCCAAAGGTTTTCACGGCCGAATGATGAAGATGACGAAGCAGTAGAATCGGGGCTAATGGGTCGTGGTCTATCTGAGAGGGTACTTACATTGGTGATACACTATCATTGAGGCGTTTGAAATTATAGCCTAATTGTAGTTTCAAGCAAAACCTGCGCAATAGTAAAACAGTGATTAGGTATTTGGGACTCTTTGTTCTCGGGGTAGAAAATAACGCACCCCTTGTCCGAGCTGGAATCAAGGACAAATACGGGGGGGGGGCAGGGAATTGCCCCCCCCCCCTACAAAATTGAGTAAAATGTAAAATTGTTTTAAGTTAATTTATTACGTTATAATTTAATCTATGCTAAATAAGTTTATTCTATTTTAACCCACAACTACCCAACAAGTCAAGACACTCATTGGGTCGTCGTGCCACGGTGTTTGTTTTTAAGTCGGCGGTTAGTACAGTTAGTAGGTCAAGACATGTAGAGTAGTGGTACGGACTCTGACGTTCACCCGAAAGGTTGTTGGTTCGATTCCTACACTTCCTACATTTTCTGGCCATGCTTCGGAGGGCATGCAAAGCAGGCGGTCCCGGGCCTTCCTAGTTGAGTGTAAGAGACGGCTTTGTAGCCCTAACTCCGCTAGGTTGGCTTATTAATAGAACAAAAAAGTCCTTATTTATTTATTTAGTACAGAATTGTTTTAAGAGAATCGATATTATATCATTATAGATCTAAATATAATCTGTAGGATCCTTGGATGAGTTTCATCTGTGATTTCATCGTGGCATTTGGGTACAATATATCGTATATGTATATATATCGACTTCAATGACCAGGTGGTAACGTGCTTGCATTTGTGCGAGTCTTTACACGCCATGCGATCGGATGCGTGTCGTAACTCAACACGGGTACTTACTAACCTACAGAGGCGACTGAAGAGGTCAATTGGAGACATTCATTAAATTGTTTGTATGCGATTAATCTTTTATTAAAAAAAAATCTCCGTAGTCCAGGTGGTAGAGAACCGGAAGGTCGACGTCAAGGTTCGACGTTCGAGTCTTATAGAAGAAAAATTTCTCCAGAGGGCATGCGGTCCATTTAGTAATAATGGGACTCTTGCCTTTACCGATAATTGAAGACACGAGTGCCCAACATGTTGCCGACCAAAGCATTCCAAAATTTGAAATTATTTAACAGAGCTGTGGCCAAAAAAGACGATTGCCGTGCGGTATAAAGAGGTAATCTCATTGATCAACAGTAAACAGTACAATATCCAGCACAACCGGACGTTGTGTGCTCGCTACCAATCTATAGCTATAAGATCATAGATTGATACAGGGAGGACAGGGGAGTAGCCGCTCCCTTAAATTGAGTAAATCTATTGTAAGTTAATTTATTACGCTCTTATTTTATCCAGGCTACATAATATGTTTCTTCTATTTTGACCCCAACTACCCCCAACCAATTGGGCTGGATCCGCCCCTGTATAAGATATATATCTATAAGATCTAATTAGCCATAATCTCCCGAAAAACCAATCTACCACTGTAGCATTGAGAAAAGGCGCGGTAGAAATAATCACAAATATCCCACTACTGAATAGCTCCGGACGACCCAGACACCCCTTTATCTCGGTTATATTGAGGAATTTCGAAATGCGGTAAAACCTTTGATAACTAAGTCGGGGTCAAATTATCTTTCGGTTGGATTAAATAATTTTTCGGGGTAATGAAAATGGAAGGGGAGTTTGGGGTTGTATAAAATAGATGTTGACTGGGAATTTTCTAATATAAAGATACATCATGTTACACGTCAACAAGGCCGTGCCCAGGTTTTGAATTGGGGGGGGGGGGGGGTCCAAAAATTTTTTACGTAATTTATTAACGAAAGTCCTTTATATCCAGTGTTCAAACTCAAACGTTTTATAGTTGTGCCTTTCCACTATGCCTAGTATTCTTTATGAAATTAAAACGTTTGCTAGATCTACAATTGATTGGGTATTTTTCCATGATATTTTCACGAAACAGGCTTCATTGCCCAATGGTGCACGTGCCGCAGATACGATTCACTTTTCTGACTTGTTAAAAATATTACATGCACATAAAATGAAAACCATTCAAATTATCTAAATTTTGACATAGTGCATCAGAATCGTTACGTTCGTAAAAAATGGGCTCGTTTGTGTGAATTGATTCATTCCGAACCTGAAGAAAGAAAATTGTCTTTATTTCCCATTTGGGCGAATTATGGGCCTTTCGGCCCACTCTTACAACTAACCCATTAACCCTGAATACAATTGCTACTGATTATATTATATTATATGGGTACTATGTCATAGACGAGTTCAAGGGCTTTTATTTGTTGTCTAACATGCCATATTTTTATAAAGTCGTTAAATTCGATCATACCAGGAACACGTACCTTAGTAGTCAAAAATATCATGAAATAATTCCCAATTTTTGGGAGGCCATGCACAAGTCTTTACTTAAATAAGAATATCCAGTGAAAAGGCACAACTTTAACTCAGACATTTGTGCCAGTTATACATGAACCTTATGGTTCAGATTTTTCTTTTTTTAAAGCGTGTGGGTAAACGCGCTTTCTGGTTTGTAGTTAGTTTGCCGGTGTTGTTATCTGCATTGTGTGTGTATGAGTTGGTGGTGTATGGCAAACTCCGATCAGCAGCCTGATCGAGGCGATTATAATACCGGGGTTAAATAAATACCCTAGGATTATAACTGTAAACAAACAAATTTTGTTTTGCACTTTCCATTATAAAATTATCTTGTTTACATTTTTATTACCAGGGGATTTAATAAATACCGGTATTATAATCGCCTCGATCAGGCTGCAGGAGGGCATTGGACAACGGGTTGCCCAGAATTTTCATATTTTTTAGCATCCCAAGTTATAGATAGAGCTTTAATTTGATGTGTTACATAATATATCGATACATTTGAAAATTCAACGATACTTTCGATGCTCCCCCTAAAACCACCCATTCCAACCCCCGAAAAATAATTTACTCCAACCCAAAGTTAGTTTGACTACGACTTTGTTATCAATCTTTTTACAACATTTCGAAAGTCCCCATAATAACCGAGATAAATGGGGTGTCCAGGTGGTCTGGAACACTGGAATACTGTGACAGCTCCTCTATGCCAGGCTCATTGCAACACCGGAGCAAGGTACATCTCAACCGATTTCCAAGGTTCCGCAGTTTTTGCTCCCCCCCCCCCCGCACTGCGGTTATTAGTAATATGAAGCAACTGCCAACCTATATCTAAAGGGCCAAAACAGAAGGTAGTCTTCCTGACTAATTGTCAGACAATAATATGCGCACTTGCCACCAGCAAAGCTACAGACTAAAACATTACTCAGCCGGTCAAGACTATCCATGGTGATGGAGGCTGGGTACCACGGCGCACTACAGTGGATTCCGAGCCACGCTGGGATCGGTGGGAACAAGATAGCCGATGAACTGGTTAACAGGGCACAACCCTTCAGCAACCAGTCTGCCCACAACCATTCACATCCGCCAAGTCAGCGATCAGCCAAGCCGTCAGCAGGACTTAATCAAGAGCTCACTATTCCTGAATTATGTCAATGACAACTACCTCTGCACCGCATTGGGGTCTTCCAATCGGAAGCGTGCCTCTATGCGACCAATCAAGGATGGATGCTGCTCACCTACCAAACTGTCCAGCCCTGACACTTGACGCACCGACGGAGAACAACGGCTTCTTGGAGACATCTCGCTTATACTGGTCAGCGCGTCAGCAAATGTCTAACCTGCCATGGGCGATCATAGCTAGCAAGACGTAGTAAGTATTTGTTAAGGGGACATGCTACTTAAAAAAATGAGCACCCCAAAATTTGTTGTTTTTATTGACTTTTTATTTTTTTATTTAATTAACAAAGCAATTCATTAAAGATTTGGCTCATGGAAAAAACAGACAGGACAGGACTAAAATTTCGCGTATTCTGGGATTTTTGGAAGAACTGCAAAACCGAAAAGTAAAACTACCCTAATATATGATGCACGATGTAGTCTTCTACAACCTAAATGAGCCAAATTTTTAATAACTTGCTGAGTTAATTAAATAAAAAATGAAAAATATTAAATTTTGGGGTGCCAATTTTCTATGTAGCACATCCTCTTAAAGGAGTTATAAAATTGTTATATGTTCAGTACATTGTAGTATTATATGGTATATATAACACTGACATCAAATTAATTTTGATTGAAGTGGTAACCTCCTCGTTATAAACGAAATTAGAGGATATGGAAAAAACTGGGCTTAGTGGGATTCGAACCCACGATCTACGCCTAACCGGGGCGTCGTCTTAACCGCTGGACCACAACACGAATCATGTCAATTAGAGCATAAGTAGAGGATTTGGCGATTACTGGACTTGTCGGGGCTTGTGGTCCAGCGGTTAAGACGACGCCCCGGTTAGGCGTAGATCGTGGGTTTGAATCCCGTCAACCCAGTTTTTTCCATATCCTCTTATTACATTTTTATGTTCATTCCAGCCAACTGCACATACGAAGAGGCTTACATTTCCACTACACAGCGAACAGATATAAAATAAATAGGGGGGGGGGGCATGTCGTCTATAACATTAACCATAAACTCCTCTGAAGTTGTGGGGCCAGACCTTTACACATTCAGCTATTTAAAAAATAATTTCATTTGGGGGGGGGGGGCAAGATGACTGTTAGGTTCATTTTTAAATAAGTTTGTAACGATTTCTTCGTTAGTAAGAGTCATTTTTTCAATCGCAGGAGGGGGGGGGGTGACGCTCCTGAGAACTATTGAGAATGACAAAGCAATCAGCAATGCATGAGAGAGGTTTTGGTTATTTGTCAATGTTCTTTACCAGCATTTTTTTTTTTTTTTTTACTAACATGGAACATTTTAACTACTAGCATATATAATATCGTATGGATATAATTATATTGTATTATGCCTTGTGAAAAAAGCTATGAATATCGGTAAACAATTTTAATAAAGACTATTCGAGCATACCTCAACTAGGAAAGTGCAAAAGAAACACCCCAATGATGAATAATATTAATAATAATAAGTGAAGTAGAAATACTCTGTAGGGTGCCAATAAGACTTAAGTGTATACGATATAATGCATTAATCAGCTACTAACACACTATAAAATTCTGATTTATGATTTTATTTTATGTTAGGTACCGGGACCCGGTTAAATAACGGCGAAATGGCTTGAACTTGAACTAAAAATTATATTATATATGTAAAGTGTTTATTAATTAATTAAATAGAATTAAATTTAAATTAAATGTATTTTTATTATTTTAACTCCATTGCGTCGGTCCCTCTGTACAGTAGAGCCCAATTTAGGCTACCTAAGATGTACTTCAACAGGATCTAGAACTCCAAGGCACATGGCACAGTGCCCCCTCCCCCTAAAAAAACCATGAGAACGTGCTTCAAACTTAAACTTGCAGGGGTGTGTTTTGCGGTCTTGTATCTGCATACCTATAGCCATAATTCTTGCAAAACAAAACTTTTCGGTAATGACGCAATACGGCACCCCGCACCCCAAACCAATAGAAAACAGAGATTATTATAGAAAAATGCCGAGCTGAGCTTGTCATTTGTTGAAGAGTCATTGATAGGTTCTACATAATATAGGGTTACAGAAGCCCCATATATAGTGGTGCAGGCAAGTTAAAAAAAAATATTTATTAAATATAAAAAAAATAAGATGCTTTACCTATCTTAAAATTTGGATGGTATACTTTGGTTCAGTTCATTTCAGATAAAAGAAAAGAATGCATAACGCCAAACCATAAGCTAAGCAAGGCTGATAGTGCTGAAACGTAAGGGGCAATGCAGTAAAATATCAAAGGCTGGCAATGGAAATATGACTGAGTTTGTCGGGTTCGAACATAAAAAAGCGTACAATCCAGCAGACGGGGCTGACAACAGAACTGGTGCATTGTTTCTGTGCACTTGATCTGGCAAACTTAATAGCTTCATTATGACTGTAGTTCGCTTATGACGAAAACCCCTAAGCTAATAAGCGACTTCGGTGGCAAGGTGGTAGCGTGCTTGTATTGGTGCGAGTCTCTACACACCTTGCGATCGGAGAAGTGTCGTAACACTCGTAACTCGACACAAGTACCTATAAGGTTACTTGGTGAGGCGATTGAAGAGGTTAATTTGATACATTCATTTAATTGTTTGTACGCGATTAACAATTTTTTTTTTAAAAGATGGAAAGAAAAAGGAAGACAGGAAAAGAAAGACACTTTTTGCCCCTTCATTGTTTACGCTGGGGACGTTCATGTTATCCTCCTGGGTTCATCGGAGATAGCTCACAAATTTTCTAATAATTTTTTTTAGCGTTCACCAGGATGGACGGCAGGGGAGTTACATAATTAAGTGTTGCAATGAAATGAAATGGCTTTATACTAGATAGAATCGGACTTTGAGAGGAAAAATAAAAACCACTATGTAATGTCCAATGAAATTTCTGAACCCCCCCCCCCCCCAAAAAAAAATCCTGCCTACGGCCTTGTCCCTGTGCATTTTTCAATAATAGGCCTAGTGATGGCTGCCTCTTAACTTACAATCACTGAGTCTGAGGATATACTTAGCCTATACTAAATCAGCAGGTCTGCGCCACAATTTAAAGGTTGCAGAGAAGGGTTATACCCGTACTTACCTTTCCCTTGCTAGCATATGGAATGGTATGGGTCTGAAAAGTTACTGAAATCGACTTGAAGTCGAAATTTAGTATAAATTGCCAAAAAGGTCTGTTTTGAAAAAAAAAAAAACAAAAAAAAACATGGTTATACAAATGGTGTACTCTCTTTTGAATTTTCAACAGTTTTAAATGGAATCGGCTTCTTACGCTTTATTTGATTGTTGTATTGTACTAATCATTCCTGTATTGTTACCAAACAACAAAATGAGCTTCCATAATTCCAGTGTTATCTATCCATAAACTCTGCTAATCACATAAATTGAAGACAAAAAGACTTGAACTTCAAGAAGTTGCACCGAGAATGTTTCGCGCCAATCAAACAGTTCGAGATTCGAGGTTGCGACATTGTCGCCGCTTGGTAATATTGTTTATACATTGAAACAGTAATGGCGTTACAGCTGTCACTTTGTTTTCTTTATTACGTTTAACAATTATAACACATTAAATTTGACATTTTTCAATGATTCTGTGTGAACAATTGCATCTTGACATTTAAGTGTTTCATTCAGATGCAATGATTCAGCCTAAAAGGTATTTTGCGTCTTAAATTTATGCGTCAATGACTGTTTACTTTTTTCACCGGGTGAGTGATTTTTTATTATATTTTCATTTAAAAAAATGCTTTGGTTGTTAGCGATTATCACTTGTATAACTAAATAAGAATTATTTTCACGTTGAAATGATCGAAATGGAGACATTGCTAGATCTGGAAAAGTAGCATAATCTTAACATAAGCAAATTCCATGGCATATTTTGAATTGAAATGGTAGTTTCTATCGTGGCCTATGGTGCCCTTTTCCAGGCGTAAGAATACAAATTTTATTTCTCTGTCACGTGACTTAAGTTGAGATAGAGAAAGACTAGAGACAGAGAGAGCGTGTCTCTTATGAAGATTACTGTTTTGCTAAACGCCTCCCATTATTAAGAAACCCATCTAAGTGATCAGAAACAAATTTTTCATAAGGTTTAGTTTTCATGTAAAATTATATGCATCCAATGACTTAACCGTGCGTAATCTAGCCTGCGTAATGTAAATGCGGCGGGCATAAGGCCCCCATTCACGGGACAATTATTCGTCGCTCGATGTTGCAATCGAACGACAAATTGTACGTGTGTGGCAATATCGCATCCGATTTTGTGGTCGGACGATCGATTGGAGATCGCAACAGGCAAACCCGAAAATATCGTTTGCGATTTGAAGATCATTCGATATATCGCACGTGTATGGCGTGATCGAACGATCCCATAGCTCAAATGCTATGTTAAATTGCACTTATACCTTACAGTAATCCTTTAATGCATTGAAAATGGCTTTCCGTAATAAAATAAATAAATAAATAAGGACTTTTTATTGTTTCTATTACTAAGCCAACCTGGCGGAGTTAGGGCTATAAAGCCCTCTCTTACACTCAACTAAGAAGGCCCGGGACCCCTTGCTTTACATGCCCTCCGAAAATGAAAATTTAGCCAGTGTGGGCCTCGAACCAACACCCTTTCGGGTGAAAGTCAGAGTCCGTACCACTACGCTAGATGTCCTGGCTTCGCACGTTTCTGGAATAATCATTCCCAAAGACTGTGGTGAAATCAACGTTGTAAATTTTAAATCTTCGTAAGTCCTTCCAGATGCCTGGAATCGCAGTGTTGCAGTTAGACGTTCGTGAGGTGTAATAGCTTGCCTTTATTATTCTGGAAGATACCTTATGCAAAAGCTCTAAGTATGTTTTCTCCGACATCCTAAGGTAGGGCCTAGTTATGCCAATCTTTACGATGAAAACGTAATTCTTCAAGAACGTTGATGTGAAAATATTGCTGTCTTTTCAGAAGCCATCTCTTAGTCCATTCTGTCTTACTCTTCCTTTTATTTATTATAAAAAGTATTTTTTTAAAATATAAACTAAGTAGTTGTGATTTCATCGTTCAACCACATAATATACGCGTACGTGCTACACGTTTTCACTCCGTGGTATCCTATATGTGAAATTAGCTTACTGCTAACTTGTATAATTTCTTATTCTGCACATACATTTCTAGGCCTAAAACTTGGCAAGTAAAATATCTGCGTCATTCAGTCACATCCACGTAGGGACCCTACGGAACTCACATACACAGGTTTTAATGTTCCTAGATTTATTGTTTAATGTTATTGCACTTTCTTACTCATCCGTGCCAGCAACCTCACTGCTGAGGACGACTTGATTGTAACTTCACTACAAAGACATATAAACACTAGGCATCGTCTTTCGCATAATATCTATCCGCCTTGAAAGCCATTTATGAACATGCTACGCATTTTTTAGCTTGCAAAAGTAATTTTTAATTTAATGCCTTGCCAATTAATCTTAAAACTATAAGATTGTACAGCCCGTAGAAAATTGGCAGCCCCAAATTTAATACTTTTTATTGGAGTTTACTCCTTAAGAATCGATTTCCATATTTAGGGGCCCGGTACGAGAAATATATGAGGAGTTAAAAATAAGGTGATCGAATGACCTCGTTAGGTTTGCCGTGTAACGTTTCGTGCGCAACCTATTATGCGCAGCTTCTAACTAATGCCACCTCGACAGGGGCCCACCAACAGCCCCCAGGGTGCCTGCAGGGTAGCTTTTGTGTGCATTGAATCCCAACATAATAATAAATAAATATCGACTTTTTTTGTTCTATTACTAAGCCAACCTAGCGGAGTTAGGGCCATAAGCCCTCTCTTACACTCAACTAGCAAAGCCCGGGACCGCCTGCTTTACATGCCCTCCAAAGCATGGCCAGAAAATATAGCAAGTGTGGGACTCGAACCAACAACCTTTCGGGTGAAAGTCAGAGTCCGTTCCACTACTCTACATGTCCTGATAGCGGTGGACCACCACGGGGGTCCACAGCCTATTCATTATTATGGTTGGATAATGCACTTGCAGGTTGCCTAGTGCGTCCCTAGCCTATACATATATACGTATACATGAGCATGTGTGGTTTGTATTTATTGGATATTGAATTATTTATGTAAACATATGAACTACACATATAGTTAGATATATGTATATAATCCAATATGAATTATAAGGCGCATTCCACGATAAATAGACTACTTTTTAACCTAACCTAAAATTACTATACTTACTTACTTACTATTTTTTCGATATCTATAATTTCTTCATGGTTATTACAATTATTTATTTATTTTATGAATAATTTTTGAAATGTTAATAATTATAATCAACAATTAGACAATATTATCTGATTAATCAAAAATATTTTTTCCTATCGTAATATTTTTATAAAATTTTCTTTAAAAAAGTTTTATGTTGTAGCATTTTTAAATAATTTACATATATATAATTTGCCACTGATGTGGTGTTTTCAAGATTCGTGAACCACGTACCGCATCTACCGACGATCATGTGAATTATTTTAGGTACCATAAGCCACTTGTCACAGTAATTAATAATGAAGACAATATTGATCTAATTAATATTCTTCTTCTTCCCATTTAATGCCGCGTGCACAGCGTGGGGGGGGGGGGGTCGCCCCGGAACCATTTCCTTAACTCTCCCCAGTCGGACGCTAACGCCTTGAGCTGGGCAATTCTTTTCCATCTTGCTCCGGTGAGTTCAATCCTTTCCTCGAGGGCTGTCCTCGCTAATGGGCCATTTTCCTTGTGGCCTTGCTTCCGCAAACCTCCGGGTGGTCCTGTTCTCGTCCATCCTTTGGACGTGGCCGAACCATTGCAGCTGCTTGTTCTCCATTCTTCTCTCATTTCAGATTCTGTCCCACCTTATTCGACCAGCAATCCGTCTTAGGCACTTCATCTGAGTCGCGTTTATGTTACTCAGGTCGCTTGTTGTAGGTGTCCAGCTTTAGCTCCCATAGAGGATGTTGGACTCTGGTCTTTGTCTTCCGTTCGACTTCTCTCTTGCCGAAAAAGGTGATGCATATAGAGAAGTAGGCTGCTGTAATCTTCTTAACCAAAATAAGAAACTGAGTCAAAAAAAAAACTACAGACTAAATAATATTGAAAATAATAATAATAGTTAGATAATAATAATTGCATAATTTATCAACCTTCCTAAGGATATATTCACTTATAATATGTAAAATCTACTTTTGGATAATGTTTGATGCACAATAGATATATAATATATAGGTATAATACTTTACCGAATAAAAATATATAAATTATTTAAGTTGTTTCATTGATTGACTTATTTACGCTATGCTATAGTATATATGCCAACGGCCTTACCATGTTGATTCCATTAGAGCAGAGCATGTTTCAAACTGCGGCAACTTGGTAGTGTGCACAGCGTTGGCAGGGGAACCTGGTGGGACATGATAACGCGCTTTGGCAGTATAAGTCGAGTCCTGGTCACCTCCGATTTAATCGTGTGACTTTACCATGTTCCCCAAGTGTTCAGAATCCACTATAATCAGGAGGTCCACCCTGTCAGTCAACTCCCCTTTCCCCGAGCTGAAAGAGTCTGCCCTTAGAGTGCCTCAAGTTAACAAACAGACTCACTCCCCCCGCCAGGCTGACAGGGTTGCTTAAAAAGCCGAAATGCTGAAAGCAGGCGTTAGAAACAACAACATAGTATATAGATTTTTTTTCTTAGTCTAGTAAGCTTTTTGTGCCTGTTTAGACAATCGTACTTGAGAAGTAAACTCCAGTCGTGCGTCGGAGCACACACACATTTTTTATTTATTTTATAACTAAGCATGTTATTAAAGATTTGGCTCATTAAAGTTGTATGAGACTACTTCATGCATCATATAATAAGATATTTTTAATTTTCGAAATTGTAGTTTTTTCATAACATGATAATATTTTATAATCAATAACTTTTCACTTATAATCGATTTTATAAAAAAAAACTGCTATTTCGAAAAATTAAAAATTTCTTATTATATGATGCATGAACTTGTCTTCTTCAACTTAAATGAGCCAAATCTATAATAACTTGCTTTGTGCATAAAACAAAAAACAAAAAATAGTATTAAATTTCGAGCCGCCAATTTCCTACGGGCTGTACACTCTTAAGGAGCCCAAATATGTGTTTTTATAACATATTAAAAAGCTACATAGCTGGTTGTGTTGATGTAAATTTAAAAATCTGTTCTGACATTGGCCTTAGTAACAGTTTTCTGTTCTTGAATTTTCATTCTAGTTATTTTGTTTCGTTTTTGGTTTTCTTCTTTTTATCTTGTGTTCCTACTTTCACTGTTTTATTAATTGATTGTTGATAGATTTAAGTGTTCACTAGATGTACTATTATTATATAGGCTATAACTTTAAATTTTCTAAATGTTACAAAACTGATTTTATTCTGTTTGAATAATTGTGTTTTTGTCGTGTCTGTAACTATAATATAATAATATAATTTGAAAATTATAGGAAAATTAACTTTACTTATATAGATTACTTAGTGCAGGGGTAGACATTTTAAATCTAAAATGTGTAAATTGTAATACATTATTTACTTATTTACATCTTTAACCTTACCCTTACCAGTTAGAAAATTAATTCCCAGTTCCTCCTGCAACTCAAACCCAAGATGGCGATTGTGCTTGCAGGCACGTACCATTTTTCTCAATAGCTTTAAGATTGGGACATGGCTTTTGGATGCGAAAAAATCTCTTGCGGCAAAGCATAGAGAGTCATAGGTAAGATGACAGCAGGTAACAAATTTGATTCAATTTAGGTATGATGAAAGCATTTTAGCTTGATCTAGTGTACCCACAAACCTTCTTGAGCCTCTGTACATTTTCATGATACTGTTTTGTAGGCCTGGGCTATTAGGTTAGTGGCTCGTCATCCTTTACGGTATGAGTTTTTCCCCCGTGCATCAATGGTGCAACCTTTATTTCTGGTGACATTTGATCATTTTAACATTCCATCTGGCTTTATGTTTAAGTTTTAATATTGTAAGCTGCCGTTTACGACTCCTGGAATCATACTGAGCGAAAAAAATATATATTATTTTTCTTTAAGGTCACAGTATTACGTTCATTTTTTCCTGTAATGACAGCGAGCGTACACTTTAAATTTTTCTCTATTAGCATTGAGAGTTTAACTTAGGTCTACTTTTACAAAAAAAAAGACAGGTTAGTTAAGTGGGCAACCGGACGCCCCCTCCCCCCTCTCGGTCTTTTGTACTCAAATATCACCGTATATATTGATCGTCGAGCCATCACTGAGTTGTAATGTAATAAAAAAAATCTTTTACAAGTTGATTTATGTCACTACCACCTCGCAGCTACAGTTTTGGAAAACGTGAAAATATGCGTGGCTATGCTAGTTCCACCCCTTCCAAAACTGCGGCCAAGCAGTGTTAGTGACGGGATCTTACTATTATGTTCTAATATGAGATATACCTTATTTCCTATGTAATTTACTTCGCACAAAAACATAATAGTCCCTTAATGTGATTTTCCGATACTTTCGCCCTTTTGGACAGGGTTAAACGTAATATTTCAATGTGAGTTATTGTTATTAACAACCGTTTTATTTCTCTTTTACTGAATGGTTGGAAAACTATGGTTGTTCAGTAGTAGTTGAACTATTGCAATAAGGCAATTACTGAAAATTGACGCTCTATCTAAAATTTGCTATGTTGCAGTGAAATGGAAAGTAACATAGAGGCCAAATTCAAACAAACGGTGGAGGAAGCGGAGCTTGAGGTACAACATCTTAAGGCTGAAGTCGCCAAGCTAAAGGCTGAAGGAATGACCAACCGCAATCCTTCCGTGATCTTTCCTCCAACGGTACGTTACACATTCTTATACCCTTATACTTAAATTATCACAGGTGAAACTGTTAAACTGAAATTTCTCCTCCCAGCAGGAGTTAAGATGTCTTTATATCTAAACGTTGTGTTCACTACTACACATTCGGTCGCATGCACCCGAGTTTATATAGGTTAGCTTACTTGATTAGCTGTTGTAAGATTTGGCAGGGGAGAAATTTTTATTATCTTTTGCGAGACAAATCAAGTCATTATTTATTGAAGTATATCCCTCGGTAGAAGTGAGACAGTCTTTTGATTCATCATCTTTGCCTAATATCATGTTCTTATTTGTTTATAATGTTTTTAGAAGCTGGTAAATGGCACTGGTGACGGCAAATCTGTGGAGTGTCTGCAGGACCGTATTATTCAAATGGAAGAGACGCATCATAGGTAAATATTTTGCAATCGTTAATTTGATAATATACAATTATTAAAGCAAAATAGCGATGGCTTCGATGCAATTTGTGTTTATGTGACATTTATGATACTTGTAATTAATTAAATCCGTGTCAGATATGTAAGGCGGTTGTTGAGAGGCCACATGGACGAATGATAGCCGGACTATTGTAAAGCAAAATTGAGACTTTGTTTACGGGTGTCTACTTGCCTAATCTATATATATACCTGAGGCTTGTGTCTACTTGCCTAATCTATTTACATGCCTGAGGCGTGGGGGAAATTTAAGAAAATTGGGGACACCCACACCTACAACACGAGGCAAAGGGCAGACCTGGTAAGGCCAGCAACACGCACAACCAAGTGTGAGTGATTGGATCCTGTACCTTAAAAAACTCCCGAATAAGCTGTAGACAATATCTTAGAGAAAGCTTTCTACACTGGCACTAGTACAATGACAATGACAATGACAGAACCACCTGATTTTAACGACATTTTGATGATTTTATCTTATACTTTCTTGTCGACTACTTGTTGATAACATGATTGTATAATTGAACAGAAATATTTATTTATTTATTAGGGTTAACTTCCTGCAAGTTAGATACTTTATTATTGAAAACAATCAAAACATTAGTGCAGAGCCACGTGACCTTATTATTTTTACCTGTAAGATGGTTCCTGTCATCATTCAAAATATCATTGTTTCCCTGCAATTTGAACCTGATTCACTGTTTGTGTTTGCAGCACTAATGAAGAATTGCAGGCTACTCTCCAAGAATTGGCTGACTTGCAAAAGCAACTTTCAGATCTTCAAGAGGCATACCGTAACCTTGAAGGCGAAAAAAATGTGCTGATTCAATCTCTCTTTCAACAAACTGACAAGTTAGACGACACCCGTACAGTGGTTGCAACTCTTAGAGAATTACTTCTCAATGAGAATATGGAAGGTTCTTCCAGCGACCGTGAGCAGAAACTGGTTGATTTACTAAAAGTAAGTATTGGGCAATGGTGTAGTACAATTGGTAGAGAACTGGACTATAAAACCGAAGGTTGAGGTGCTAGACTCGACATAAAAGGAGTAAATTTGTCATCGGCTATGAATAAAAGCGGCTGATAGGCATGTTGCTGTTCACAACATCCCAAACAAGGTAGTGGCCAAAGGGAGGAACCCCTACCAGTTCACAGGCCTAGACCGTCTATGGGTTTTACTGCCACCGTTAATACGTTTGCTTTGTTCTATTAATTCTGCTAAAAAATGTGTGTTCACTTTCCATACATAGACTGTACCTATAAACGACGCGACGGTCAGACGCATCGACATTTTAATCAGTTGACGTACTTGGCATAGAGGGACAGGGAGGGAAATGAGGAAAAAATATATCAACAATCGGACAGGAACGGGACTTGAACCGGACGGAGTCTCCGCCTTGCCTGTAGGTGGTGTGCTGCACCAAACGAAGTAGATGAATTTTATTGTACTGAGGCGAGTTTGTTTCATTGCTTACCAAGGTGGAGACTCGAGCTCGTCTAATCTTTCATATCGTTTATTCTCAAATAAGCCTCAGCATCTGGGGAACACTGGCAAAGGTGAACACAGGTTATTGGAAATCTACCAGTTAGTCAACTTTTTAATCAAGCAACAAAGATAAAATATGTTGCTAGCGCTATTTTTGCCAAGGGATACAAATGAGTAATCAATTAAAAAATATAATGCATTTAAAAGAATGATATAACATCGAAGGACTCTCTTCGAACTTCTTAGTCAAAGTACCCTCCACTGAACATTTTAGCCGCAGAGCTCGACGAAATGTCTCATATTAATGCTCTATTTCTACCACGGCAGATAATTCTACCCCACTGCATTGTATAAAGTTTAAATGAATCACTTGATTCTAGGCGGCTCATGAAGAACGCGAAGCTTTGTATTTAAAGCAAGAGGAGCTGAACAATCAACTGGCCGAATTGCGAAATTCCCAAAAAAGTGAAGAAAAAGAAACCAGTCGCTTGGAAGAAAGGTACGTTGGCTGTTTTGGCTAATGGCTTGTAGTACGTGTGGGATTTAGGGAATTGACTTCTATATTATTTTGCAAAATTTTAACTGAGATCTCGATTGATCTATTGGCAGAATAATCAATGAGAGAGTACTCTAATACTATGTATGGTAATTTGAGCAGTTCAATTATAATGTCATATTCGGAAATAAATGCAAATGAATTAACAAATTATGGATGAATTGATTTCTAAATTAGCATTATTATTAACTCCTCTTACCCCCACTTTAACATGTCATATGTGAGTATCCCTATTTTAGTAGAAATCCGGTGTTTCACAATGGCCTATAATTTCATGTACATACTTCAGATACAACTCGCACATTTTTGCTATAATCTTTTGCTTATAGAGTATAGACCCTATTTTGTGTTGTTGTTTTAGATTTATTAATGCTTTTTTATAGCGTAGGGATTCTCAAACGGGGGAAGGGGGCATGGGTGTTATCTATTGGCGCCACGGGTATATCTGTGCTATGAAAAGACATGAAAAACATTGACTTTTAAGTCATGTTACAAAATTATTTCATTTTTTAAAGTAACTTACTAAAATTATAAAAAAATTTAAATTTTGGAGTGCGATACATTTCGAATCACTCTTTTTTACATTTTAAGTTACATTAAAAGGGACCAACGGTTTTTATTATTTATAATGCCTATAGAATTTGAGCTATTAATGTGCTGTGACTTCCCCAAGCAGATGGGGGTAGGGTTGATATAGGCCATGGCCCATCAAGGTATATTTTTTCTTGAGGGCCACAAATTTTGCTCTTGAGAACTCCTGTTATGAGTTTCTATTCAGCAAAATTCGGAAAAGCATATATCGACATCAAGCTAGTATGGACAACATAAAAATTATAATAAAATATGTCCAAGGGTTTTAGGATTTATAATGTACATATAATTCTATTTTCGGATATAATGTCCTCCTCAACCTAAGTCAATTTAATGCTAATAATTTTATAAATTGTAACAGTCTAAAAATGTGAATCTTGTAGATGAGCATCTTCGGTGGCAAGGTGGTAGCGTGCTTGTACTTGTGCGAGTCTCTACACACCTTGCGATCGGAGACGTGTCGCAACTCGACACAAGTACCTATTAGGTGACTTAGTGAGGCGATTGAAGAGGTTATTCGGATACATTCATTAAATTGTTTGCATGCGATTTAACCTTTTATTAAAAAAAAAAAAAAAAAAAATCAGGTAGAGAATCTGGATAAGGCGGAAAATTGGTTTAAATAGTAACACGCTGCCATGGAATAGATCGTGGGCTCAAGTTTGATGGATTCCCTATTTTCAGAAATAATTAGATACCTTTAACCTTACTCCGCCACTGGGATATCTGCAGACATGAATAATCTGCACTCTACAGACGTTGTAAGAAATTCCTACTGTTATCCAACTCATTGATCTCCATTAACGTTAAAAAATGTCTTTGGGCTTACTCACTCATTATTGTAGATAGAGCACGTAACGAAATATTAGTCACCCGCATGCATTTCTTCTCAGTATTCAGTTGTTGTTGCGCGGTATGGAGGTTAAAGAAATGATCTCTAGCTGCTTTTCGCTTTTTGATAGATTGAACTCCAGGTAATACTATTAAAATTTGTTATAGAATTTGTATCGCATAGCTTTTTCCTTAAATTGGAAACAAAGGCTAGTTATAAAAATAATTATCGAGCACATGCAATGTAACTGTAAGGGCAATGACGTTTAATTTGTTGGTTCGATTCCTGCTCTTGTTGCATTTTCTGCCCTTGCGAGGTAGGTTAGATTCCGGTCACTATTTATTTATTTAATCTGGAATGTAAATCCCGCGTTTTCGTGGCATAATCAATTTTCTTTATTCTTTTCTATCTTTTTAGGATCGCTGTTCTTGAAGGTGCTTGTGATGCAGTGAAAGCCGAGCGAAAACAGTTGGAAACGGAGCTAGACAGCGCTAGGGAGGAGCTGAGCTCGCTGACTATTGATATTAACCGAAAATGCACAACCCTGGAACATGCTAAAGCTAAGGTAAGATTTCGATTATCTTTCGAATTTACTTCCACTGAACTGACCAATGACTCAACCATCTCTCTTTGAAGAATATGCCTGATGGTATTTCATGACTTCAATACTGCACTGACAGTCCATTGTACGTTAGTAATATAAGAATATGAAAAATATCGTACTTTATCACATATACCATAGAGTTATAAGGAGGCGGGTTGGGTATAGTAGCCAGGTAACCACTCCAGCAGGTAGGGACTTGGGTTCGAGCCCCATTCCCGTCCAATTTTTTCATATATTATAGGTGGTTCCTCTTGTCCTAACTCTGATTTTGTTATGTCCAATTTACTCTTGCAGATCAATGATCTGGAGCAGGCGCGCAGTGTGAAGGACAAATCTAAACTAGAAGCCATCATTGATGCTTCTAGAAAAGAGAAGGACTTGCTCGAAGCACAGGTGGAAAATCTTCAAGAAAAGCTATCTCGAGCTGTTCGCGAAATTAACAAACAATCCGAACAAATCCAGCAACTTATGGAAGAGCTAAAGGTAATTATATTATTTTCATAAATGTTACCTGTACGGGGTTACAAAGGCCTACCTGAAGTAACCATTAGGGTTGGGAGGAGGAAGAATATAGTCCGTTGATCTTGAGTCTTGAACCTCTTCCTCCCTTTCATTGTCCAGTTCTCTGTGAACAGGACTATTCCAGTGCCATCAAACAGATTTTATTATGTATTCCATTCATTCATTGAAAACTTTTAGTGCAGAAGGATACCCAATGGCCCCCTCCCCACCCCTCCTCACTCAACCCTGACTCTTCTTCTGTTGCTGCAGGTTAGTCGCAATAATGCCAAAATGGCGAAGGGTGACTTGACATATCAATTTCAAAAAGAGAAGGCTCATCGTCTGCAGCTCGCCCATGACCTTCAGGAGAAGAAGGAACTTATCAACGAACTTCAAATTCAAGTGTCTTGCCATTCAGAAAACAAAGAAGAATTGAAGAGCGTCCTGGACGAAACCCAGAAGTCCCTGGGATGTAGTGAGAAGAAAATCCTAGAATTGGAGAAGTTGCTGAATGATGAAATCAAAGGACGATTGGCGAAGGTGAGTCTCGCTAGTGCTTAAGTATCTTAATAATCGTGGAATGAGAAAGGACTTTCTTTAATACGGTAAGCTTCTGAGTAATAAGGAAGCTACTATTTTTACTATGCGTGATTTTGGTGTCTTGATGTTGCCACATTGAGTGACTTCTCTTACACGTTAACACTATAGGTTGATGTGGTCATAACCCGATTTTTATCATTATTATTACCGATCTCAATGAATTCTTCCTCGTCTGCATGTATATAGTTTAGTCCAGCTTACTCCTGTTACAACGTATTAATAATAAGGATTTTGTCACACACCCACTTCCGTGTCCTGTCGGTGCAAGTTTACGATAAGACTTACTGCACCTTATCCTCATGGAGGGTCGGTGGCACGATCGCAGCGTTTCCACACAGTCCTATTTGTGCGTCCTTGGTTTAGAGTAAGAATAAAGGCCAATTTTCCGACGGTGAAAATAAATAGAGTCGTTATAGAGCGAGGTTAATGGGCCTGCGTCCATGAAAATGAGTAGATATTGATACTGAAATTGGAGAATCAAGACAGTGGGATTTGAACCCACGATCTATGCCGGGGTACTGCAGCTGATTATCCTTGATTCTCTCATTTCGGTTAACGAGGAGGTTCGAACCAACGATCTACACCTTACCGGGGCATCGTGTGAACCACTACGGATTCCACTTCACTCAGCGTATACCAGATACCCTACTTGATGCTCAACTAAAAGATTCGGATTTTTCTTGATACCCTATTTCTGGAAAACTGCCCTAAAGAGGTTACCTCTCCAGCCAATTTAGTGTTAAAATTGATAGTTAAATAAAGCTTTGCCTTTATACAAAAAAGATAAGCTCGTAGAGTAAGGTAGTCAAGTTGTTTAGTTGTCTAACAATTTGAGTCTAGTCGTTAGTATCAAGTGGCGCATCTGGTCTAAGCTGAGTATGGTGAAATCCGTAGTATAGTGGTTAAGAAGATGCACCGGTAAGGCGGAGATCGTGGGTGAGTGAGTCGTGAGTCCCACCACATTCAGTTTTTTTGATGTCCAGTGTCGAAGATAATGTTCTAAGGAGGTTGTCTCTCTAATCAAAAGTCAATTTAGTGTTAAATTGATGATATAACGAGGAAGTTTAACCTATGTCAATTTCACATTGATAATCGTACATTGTTAGTATTCTTATTTTTTTTAAATAATTAATCAGTGGCCTACCCTAAAATTCTCGTGTTACCTTTTTAGACTGCTGAATGGGAGCAATTTCAAAATGACTTGCTTGTCACTGTACGAGTGGCCAATGAACTCAAGACTGAAGCCCAGAGCCAGTTAGAGGTTCTGTCTGACGAAAATTCTTCTCTTAAAGAAAAATTAAAGACAATGGAGACTCAAATCGAAAAATTTAAAGGTAAGGCTGCATGTTTTCATTTTATTTTGAGTCTCTAACTATTTAGGGTTGTGAATTATGGTTACTGTTTTCATCTTCTTTTGTTGCCTTGACAGATTTCAATCAGAATTTTCATTTAACCTTGACGCTTCAATTGTACATTTAATCGCACTATTTATTTTTTAAGTCGGATATTATATTGCAATGTTTTGATTTTAAAGTAGCAATAGATACTTTCCTTTTTTCATTAACGAAGGGGGTCCTTCATGGGTGATTCACACTGAAAGAAGAAGGTTACGATATTGTTTTCAAATGCAAAAAGTTAGATTTGAAAAATTTGACTGACACGGGTTCGAATACTGAGGCGGTATGCTGACCCCTACACCAAACCCGCCACTGCCATACCACTCATCTTTCAGTAGTTCAATGTCCTTTTTCAGGGTCAGCATACCACCCCGGCATGGTGGAGACTCCCGATCAAACCCTGTCAAATTTTTCATGTCTTCCTTTTTCTAATGTCCCTCCCTGTAGAGGCTATTTACAAAGTTAATAGGTACTCATATTTTTACGCAATTATACATTTTCTAATACAGCCCACTTTGCGATTAATTTTTTTTGTCACTAAGCAATGGGTATCTATACTGTGGCATGAAAACTCAATGTGGGCTTGAGGTCCAGTAGAGGATCTCCTCTATTGACCATTGCTCTATTTTGGGTGTTATGGTGCCCGGTAAGCCCATTAGGGTTCCAGGCCTAGTGGACAAGTTTCCCTTTTAGGTCGATTCTGTATCCTCGACCTTCTAATATTGCCTAGTCTAGTTGTCTACCAACTGGACTATTCGGGACCTGTATGTGCTTCCACGATTTACTCTAATCGAACTTCCTCTGTGCTTGCGTTAAAGTCTTAGTGACTCGCGAATACATTTGAAGGCCATTATTAAATTGTGTGACTCGCTTCATGTCATTGCTTTGGGGGTTTTGCTTACTGTGTTGCTTATAGCTAAAACTCCTGCTGCGCCCATTCTCTCGGACACCAGTGCGTCCATTTTACGATCTGTGGAGCAAGACTTAGCCTCTCGAAGAAGCAAGACTGGCATCCGGAAGCAAGACGACCGACTGTCCGTGAAGAACCTGATTGAGAGTATTGAGAGCGTGACAAAGCAAGCAAAAGCTGGTGAGATACTTTCACTTGGACATTTTTTTATTACTATTGGAAGGGCCGTTTTCGGGCTTACTTGTAATGCTCATTTAACCTAGCCAGTGACCCCATTGATTTTTGGACGTTAGTATTGTTACCGCATGAATTTCGGCTGCTGGTAAACTGGTTCACGTACTCCATGTCAACCCACACTGGCTGCAAGTGACATTTGACACGTTGGCTCATTGGTTGACCATTGGCTCATTAGTCTGACTTAACCATGCTTGTGACCCTAACCCAGTCATGATTCCGAAATTGCGCAACTAAGTTTAGCTTATGAGAAATAAAATAAAATAGCTCCGTCTTAAGATACAAAGCAAACATGAGTGTATCAAATATGTTCATACCGACATTTTTGGTCAAACCCTCATTTTGACCAAATACTTAGTATAAATTGTAAGTAACAGAAATTTGAAATAGGATACTTAGTATACCTGTAAATTGTAAAGAATAGAAATTTGTAGTTATGCGCTGGGTACGTATCTGGGCTTTTTAGGCAAGTCAAGACACCGAGTCCACTTCCTTTTGAATTTTATTGTGATACATGACCTTAATCTGGCTTTTACTGCGCGGTTTTGGGCGTGACGTCTGCCATACTGTTATCGTCAACACTTTGTATTATCACCCCTTTCTTGTGACAAGTGTAAATTTTCTTAGGAATAGCTACAGGTGGTAGGTATTAAATTAGTGGCAAATAAAAAATTTTATGTGCTAAGTAACATAATTTCTTTCTACTTTTTACATTCATACTTTTTACACTAACTACTTGGCTCTCTTTAATAAAGTTATGCTGGTATAAAAATCTTTTGAGCTGCTTTCTACTAATTAAACTGCCATTAATTTGGGAGGCTTAGTGCAATGAACTAATTCACATACCGATGTACGGCTTGAAGAGGTGATATATTAATACAGTAGAGCTCGGTTATAAGAGACATGGTCGGATCAAGCTAGAAGTTAGTAACCGAGGTTCTTTTCAAAAATCCGCTTTCACTTAAAAGAAATATGGCTTGACTTAAAAGAAATATAGTCAGCAATTTTTTACTCTAGTGATTTCTCTCAATTTTCGGTCAGTTTTATCCCCCGAACCTCAAAACGTTCTTTTAAACCGCGAGTTATATTACAATGGCACCTTATGAAGCTTCGGCGAGACCAAAAAATTTTTCTTTTTATCCGACTTTCTTTCTCAGCCGAGTCTTTACTAACCGAGTTCTACTGTAATTACCATTTACTACAAAATTCATAGCCGCTGCTGTGACTAATTTATTACAGTTGTACTACAATCATCCGACTCGCTTTCAGACAACAAAATGTAAGCATTTGTGGTTCAAGACCATTCCACAGTTCACAAACTAGACTTTCTTTTATGAACAATTCTCCACTACCTACTCATTTAATTAATAAAAAAATGGTACAGTACCGAAAATGAGGTATTTTTGATTAAAATAATAATATTATTGATAAGAACATTCCAAATGTTGTTCTGCCCTGTCATGGTTTTGAAATTAAAATTTCAGCGCCTAATGCCAAAACTTCCACGTCTTCATTGGATCAGTCCACTTCTGGAGAGCCTATTCCAATTTCAACGCCAATAGGCCGTCATTTCAGTGAGAATGACATTCATATTCCAACCAACACTGACATTTTTGAAGGTAATAAATAAATTGATTAAGAAATAGAGAAGGTAAGGCTTGAAAAGTTGGTCGAAAACGGGATTCAAACTCGAATCTCCGAATTTTTGGGGTGGTATGCCAATTCGAACACTAGTATAGATGATATATGATTTATAGAGAAATTAACGTAACCTGGTGCTAGAATGCGGGTGGCGCTTACAACGCTTAGGAAGGTTTTCGTGAGGAATACTGGAGGCAGCGCGATGCTTTGGAACATGGAGATGCTGTCCTCCCGTGTGTTCGAATGCCTTCAATATTCCTCACAAACCTGTTTCTAAGGTGTAGATAGTAAGTTGTAGCCGGAGCTTCTGAATTTAGGTAAAAATGTAGCCATTATTTATTATTTTATTTCTTTGTATTAGTGTATTAAAGCAATTAAATATTCTTTGCAGGTGATAAGATAAAGGACACCGGTGAGGTGATCGAAATTGGAGAACGTCGAAACAGCTGTGGTGACATAAGTAAGTCCAATTTCAAATTGAGAAAATATTATTACGTCATATAGGTACCTGTATTTGTATGAGAGAAGACATCAGACCAATTTGAGGTAGCCTACATCAGCGTATCATATATACTAGAGTTTTTTTTTTTAAATTCATGGTGCGCTGTGTAAGGCTGTGTGCGCCCCTACTGAGTATTACTAGTACTATTATATCAGTCGTGTCGCTTAGAACCATGGATTCCACTAATAAATCTTGGCTTGCTTACTAAGCTGAGTCCTGCAATCATTTAATATTGGACTAGAGTCTGTCGCATGCATGAGTCACTGTACTGCTGTGAACTTCTGTCCTCACTAAAAAATATACTTTTTGCGTCATTATTTAGTTTGTGTGCGCATCTTGGATGATGTGAGAGCTATCAAAAGAATTATGATTAAACTATTACTAATATTTAATGTGCGAATCTATTTCCATTTCTTCTGGCTATTATTAGTCGAAAATTGTAGCTTTTTATGCGTATGGCGCTATTGTGCCTCTTCGTGGTTAATGTAGAAAGTCCCCTGTTCGTAGCTATTCAAAAACCGTTACTGACAATCTTGCCTATTCCTATTAGTTCACCCGTTCTTCCCAGCTTGGACGAACAGGCCCACTGGGCCCACAGACCATATAAACATAAACATAAGGTGCACAAGCTTCTGATTACTCTCCTGCTATGTCGCTCCATGCGCGAGTTCCAATATGAAGCAATGTGTTCACGTTTTAGAAAGTTATTAATTATAATTATTTATTTGTTTAAACAGACGACAAGGATCCACTGCAGCGCTTGGTCAAGCAAGGAGGCTCGAAGAGGAACGCACTCCTTAAGTGGTGCCAGAACAAGACTGTTAAATACAAGAATATCGATATTACTAACTTCAGCACCAGCTGGAATGATGGTGAGTGTAAAATGTGTATTTTAGACTTTCCTCTGAAAGGTTATCGTTCGGGGGTTAGTGGAGCAAGAGGCTTAGTTCATGGTAATAGAGAGGCTAGGTTGTTGTTAGTAATAGTAACACAGGTGATCGTGGGCCCAGTTGGTAGAGTGTATGAGAGGGATCCTAACATAGTTCGATAGGTTCAATAATGGAGTAAAAACAATTATTTATTTATTAATGATTAATATCTGAATATTTAACTACTTTTCAGGACTCGCCCTATGTGCACTCTTGCACACCTATCGGCCAGATCTCGTACCTTATAACCAGCTATCACCCATGGACGCTACTCGCAACTTTGCTGTTGCTTTCACTGCAGCCGAAGCTGTGGGCATTCCTACTACAGATGTAAGTTTAATGTCTTAGTTATTATTTTTTAACTATAAATGATTATTACGTTTGATGATTGCAATCCCTATGCGACTATGTTATAATTTTTTATTTTCATTGAAGTGACAACCTCTTTAGACGCATTTTGTGTTTTATACTGGTGACTCAACTTACGCCGTGCATTGGCTACTGGGATCTATCTTCAGAGTGGATGACCGTTAACGCGACTCTTCTTATTGTTAAGAATAGTACGAAAACTCGTGAGAGTGGTGTCGCGTTATTGATTTGTGAGTCAAGTGAGTGAGCCCGTTGTCTATGATGCCATTACAACCGGAGATATGTATATAATACTAGTTATCATCAGACATTGATGTCACCTTCTTTATCCATCGCATATGGAAGCACAATGCTTCGGATTTCAGTAATAGCTCTCAACATATAAATAATCATAATAAAATATTTATTTTATTTTATTTCCTTTAAATTATACAATACATGTAAAGTATAAGATAAAATATTATATATATTAATATTAAAATATTATTTCAATCGTTTGGTCAAAACCGTTGAATTTTATTTTTAAGAGGACCATTGATATTGAACACCCTAGAATCACCCCAAAATCTTTCAGTGATTATTTTTCTTTCATTTAGTACGTACCTCTTTTATGATTTAGTCTATTTTAGTTCTTAGAGACTATCCCATGCATCATATTATTAGGATTTTTTAAATTTTTGCCTTTGCCATTTTAAATGAATTATAAAATTTAGGTCCCTTATTAATGTAACGTTTAAGTACTCCCCCAAAACTAAAAGTAAATTACTATGTATGAAATATTCCTCATCAACTTGGATAGACTTGATAATCTTTAATATCTTACAACGTAGTAAATTATATAAAGAATAAAAGCTGACTGATTTTGGTGCTATCCGGAGGTGACCAATATCTACTGTCAACATCATATTAATATGCAATTTCTGCGTAGCTCATTTAAAATGTTTTCTTGGAACATACATATTTAATATTTATTGAAATGTTTGCAGGATATCGCTGAAACGTTCCGGAGCGAACGCCCTGATTGGAAACCTGTGATGAACTACATCACTACTATCTATAAGTTTTTGGAGGGTTAGCCATTCTGGCTAACGTCTGTTAATTTCTAATTTTTCAATGTTAAGTCTTAGTATATGTGATAACTCGTATTCGCTCACTAAGCGATTGGCAATTGAATCACCTGTACTACAGTACGTAGGTAAATGACATTAGAATGCATTTGCCTCCATATAAGCCATATAATTCAAATTTTAACTGATCTTAAGGGGACATAGTACTTAGAGTTTGTGGTCATTCCTGCTTAGGCGCTAAACCCGACACATTATTTTTTCAAGTTATTCAAATTTTATTTCCTACGGTTTTAAGTAAAGCTGCTTCTAGTTGGTTAATTCTACAATTATTTGTATATCATAATCCATAGAATTTACAATGATAGAGCCACTCGTTTTGCATAATTGAATTCTATGGTATTGAATTATCACTCGTGGAAAAATACTGCTGTTTTGAGTATCCAAAAGTTTAAAACTTCTTCATAATAAAGAAAAGAAAATCGCAATTTTTTTAACATTGGGGCTATTTGTTTTGAATTTTGACTCACTCTTAAAACTAACTATTAGGTTTCGATGCACAAACAACCTGCAGTTATCTACAACCATATTAAGTACATTTTATAGCATTATTAACAAATAAGAGTAATAACTTTTTGCTTTTTTACTAAGCCAACTTACAGTCGACCGCCTGCTTTACATGCCCTCAAAGCATGACCAAAAAATGCCACAAGAGGGACTCAAACCAACAACCTTTTGGGCGAATGTCCTTAGCACTACCCTACATGTCTTGAGATCTTGTAACTTGAATAAAAAATAAAAAGTGAAGGATTTAGCGTCCTTAGTCCTAAGGGTGGCCTAAGTCTAGACACTATGTCCTCTTAATACGAGCACCACAACTTTGCCAATACCTGCTTATTGGCTAAAAGATATACTATTCTTTTTAAAAATATTTGTATTAAATTTATATTCTTAATTATTCTTTAAAAATATTAAAATATTGTTATTTTTTTAGCATCATGAGCATTTCATTAACTACACACTATTGTAGGCTACTGTACGTCTTCCCACATTTTATGCTTCAAATGATATGTCCCTTTGAAGGGTGGAGCATGTCCCTTTGCCCAGATGAGGATACGTTACATTAACCGTATTTCTAGAGCCGTACTAAAACACAGGAATATCGAAAATCTCATTATGCTACGAAGCTTTTCGATGTTTAAGAGCCTTTTATGTCAGTGAAATATTGGTCAACTAATGTAGGCGGTGCATTCCTTTCAACAGCTCATCTATATTTGGATTATTTGTTACCCTATTAGTTTTAAGACTGTAGTTATGCTTAGTTTTTAATTGTGAATGGTTTGAATCTCCTAGTGTTGAAAGCATGGATTCGTTTGTCACCGCTGAGTCCAAACGCTTTTCAGAATAATCTGATATGTACCGTACTTAAAAAAGACAATCCAGAATAGTTGCTCTGGAAATTAAACATTATCAAGTCTCCGTCGCCATAGCCCATTAGATATGGTCTCTGATATTACTCTCTTTAAACGCCGGCTAGAGCATTTGGACTCATTTTGAATTTATAATTCTATTATAATTTATATTTACAAAAACTATCATGACCGGAGTTACGTTATGAAGCAGTAGAATCCGATTGATAGGCCGTGGTCGTTTTTAAAGCATACTTCCAATCGTTTCGTCAACATCTGCAGTTGACTTCTTCAGTCTTCTCATCTTCGGCTTCCATAATTGTTTCTCAGAGGCTCGGCTGCTGCTCAGTTGCTAGTATCCCCTATTCTACTGCTTCATAATTAATCCCAACTATTCCACCTTTTCCCCATATTGTAGGGGGGAGAACGTGCGATGTACATTAACGAAAATCCGCTTAAGATTCATTTATAGCCTAAGCCCTAAATGATTAATTTTCATTGCACATTCAAAACTATAAAAGAGCGAACCCAGCCAATTAACCCAGATTAAGGTCTCCTGGTCCTTACAAGTAGGAATTGTATGTTTTCCGACGGCCTTGACCATGCCATGTGCCCAGAGTAGTCCAGTTTGTAAAGAACTGGAATATGAACCGCCAAGTCGAAGTTCGAGAGTCTAGGGCTGGGACCATCCAACCGTAATGAATACTCTACCTTCAATGGCAAGGGGATACACATCATCCTTAATAATGCTGTGGCCATAATAGACGTTACTCTAGGCCTTTAACGGTTCACCAATGACTTTGGCTTTATGTAAGCTCTTTAAGTTATACGCATAGTTTGATCCATAATTCATGGGTTAATTGTAAGAGTGGGCCTAAAGGGCCAAAATTGATCCATGTGGAAAATATTACGCTATTCTTCTTTGATAGTTCTTGTCGAACCCGTTTAATTTTCGAAAAATTTCCTCTTAATTGTTGACATGCATGCTCTAAGTTGTTTTAAATTGCATTCCAGAGTGAGTTGAATAATTGCAGATGTTTACTCAATATTCATACCCAGAAATCGTGCTATAATTTACTAATTTACAATAGTTGTTTTCAGGCGTTCTTAAGAGGACATAGTATGTCGACTTTCGTCGAGATCATAACGAAATCTTAGTGTTTGAGCAACTAATTTTTCATTATTTGATGCAATGGTAAAACATTAAGTGTGCGGAACATAAAAAATCAAAAAGATTATGCATGTTATAATATATAATACTAATTATATACAAATTTAAAGTATTACAATTTCAATGACTTATAAAATATTGTGTCATAGTTGGGGTGACCAAGTCTCGATACTATGCGGCGCTATGTTCTCTTGAGACATTGCAGCTCATCATAAGTATCAATTTGTTAGAGGGTTTCGTTTAATTTTTTTTTTAGGCCAGAGGAATAAGTTTTATGTTTGAAATTTGAATTTGAAATTCAGTGTATAATGGAAAACTTGCTATTTGTTTTCGTATTTTTAAGAGATTGGACGAGGAGTGATTTCAATTTGACTTCTTCTTTTTCTTTTGTATTTGTTTCCTCACAGTGGACAAATATAATTTAAATTTTCTTTGTGTTTATTTATGTCAATGCAATCATAGGCCGTTGGAAACATTTTCGTCCTTGTTATCTCCCAAAATTAAAAACCCGTAAAATGGATGTTGTCATAGAGGTGTGTAATATATTAAGCCGGGTCAATGCATGCGAACATTTCAATGGAGCGTTGTAAAATTCGACAGTTTGCTTTCGGTTACGTATAGATTTTTGTTTGGAACGTAGAGTTCGGGAATCAGTAGAGCTTAATCCAGAGTAACATTGTTTTTGGCTTGTTGTCACAGCCAGTGTCAGGGTTGGTGGTAAATCATAGTTTGAGCGCTGCATCCTCCAGGAACCGATCAAGTTTCAGATAGACCAGTCTTAAGGAATAAGCCAACAACCTGTCCAAACCATCATTGGTGGGGACACCTTTCCTCTGTCATTCTACAACCATATTATCTCGTCTCAGCCTAGAGGTAAGCGTGCATTCAATGAAGAGTTATGTATGCTTCTGTCGTGACAGCACAATTCTGCCGCGAAAATATGTGCACTAGTTTATTACCGGCTCTAATTGGAACATGGCCCGCTGCGTACAAAGTTACTAGTTTGTTGCACGAAATAGTTACATGACTCAATAGACACGACCGAACAAGTTACGAGTTAGTGTTGCCTTTCGTTTAAATGTTCGCATGTTTTGATGTATTCAATCGGACCCCCACTATCCGTTTTTTTCGTTAAAAAAAAAATGTAAAATTGAACTGGAAATATTCATCATAGAGCTATCAATTAGTTCAAAGCCTTTTGAAAATGTGTTACTGAAGGTGTTTCAGCATTTTTATGTATAGTATATGACTGCTACCGACACCGTCTGCCACAGTTTTGAATGTTAGGTCCACAAAAAAGGGATAGTGGGGGCAAAATGTTTTTGACTCCCTTCGTTATTAATTCACGTGATATTTGACTCCCCACAGCTCAGAATCGTAGCTTAAAATAAAAAAATAATAAATAAAAAAGGACTTTTTTTGTTCTATTACTAAGCCAACCTAGCGGAGTTAGGGATATAAAGTCCTCTCTTACACTCACCTAGGAAAGCCCGGGACCGCCTGCTTTACATGCCCTCCGAAGCATGGCCAGAAAATGTAGGAAGTATAGGACTCGAACTAATAACCTTTCGGGTGAAAGTCAGAGTCCGTACCACTACTCTACATGTCATGACTTATGGAATCCTTTAGATTTATTTAAGTTGTAGCTCTGTACTAGGTATTGGACTGTGGCACTATAGTATAGAAACAATGCTTCCCCTCTTCCCTAAATACAGTTTGAAGAACTTGTTACATAAACAAAATTTCTTTGCTTTGTGTTTACTTGAGAGGAGTTCCTCCCCAGGTTCACATCGAAATCAGTCTGCTTTTATTTTTTATTTAATTTACTACGCAAGCTATTAATGATTTACTCTATCCATGTTGGTAAGACAATCTCATGCATCATGATTATTTTAAGGTACGAGTACGTATTGTAAATTTTCCATGAATTATTAACAAAAAAATCTCTGCAACATAACTAACAAAATTCGTATGGTAGTACAAATATATGAGATTAGAATTGTTCCCATACTTGGTTATGTCGAGCTAACGCTTGTTACAAGTCAATGGTAATCATGTCTGAGCTGGCCCATTAGGACTAGTAGTTGGTGTGGGTTGACATGGAGAAGTGAACCTGTTTGCCAACGGCAAGAAATTCATTCCGAAAGAACCGGTCCGAGTTCACTCGAACATGCTTTCCAATTTATCAAAATTATTAGATAGAGAAAATTAGTAATTTTATGGGAAATATTTTTCCTATGGTTAAATTTCCGATGTCTCGGGGGGGGGGGGGGGGGTTGTCCACCTGACGTCACTGGAAGTGAGGTAAATTCTCGATAGGTCAAACAAACACATTAATTACCACACAGCAATAATGGCAGGGCATGCAATGCATTTGAGCGCGAATTTTCTATCATTTTTTTCAAAAAATAATTTTTTGGGCAAAACCAAATATTTTTTTGGGAAAGCAACCTATCCGGTTTCGTTACTCAATTTAACACCTAAAACATGCTTGAAGGTAGAAATCATCGATAGAAAGGTTTCGCATTTTTTAGTCATTTTTTCATTAAAATTTAGTTATTTTTATTTTTTTACCCCCAGAAGCAAACTATCAAGGGGCAAGCGACCCCCCGCATTTTGTCAACATTAATAACGACTATAATCTACGAGAATTTAAAAGAAATCGTTGGAGCCGTTTTTGAGAAATAATTTTTTTAGACTTTTTTTGGAGTTTTTTGAAAATAAAACCCCCCCCCAAATTGAGTTAGCCCAAAAAAAAAAAAATGGTCCCGAGGTATGATTTTTGTGAACCTACATGCCAAATTTCACTCAAATCCACTGAGTAGTTTGCCCGGAAATCGACGAACAGACAGACCGACCGACAGACAGACATTTTGTAAAAACCACTTTTTTGGGTTCCTGGGACCTCAAAACGTGTAAATCCGTTGAAATCTCGGAATCGAAAATTTCGACCATCACAAAGCTTTCCTTATACTACGTATAAATTGGAAAGCAATAATACCAATAATGTCCGAAAACCATTGGGTCGTTGGCTGGATAAGGTAGAATTGGCCACTACAAGTAGCGGTTAGTTGTAAGAGTGGACCATAAGGCCCAAAATTCGTCCATATAGAAAATAAAGACAATTTTCTTTCTTTCTCCTTACGTCCATAAAATAATAAAGATTCTTCAACAGAGTCTTCAACAAATTGGATAAACTAAATCGGTATATCTTGCGTAGTAAATTAAATATAAATAAAAACTGATTGATTTTGATGCGTTCCTGCGATTGGAAATTTCAACGGCCAGATTTTTTTTTCAGTCAAAACGTCTCATTCAAATCACCTAAAACTGCCAAGAAAAATATCTAATTACGAAATTAGTTCGATAAAGGTTCCAATAGGTTAACACTGTTGACAAATTACATAAACAAAAAATGGTTGCTGCTATCTCGCGGAATTCAAATGAATTCAACTGAACTTCGTTGCATGTGCCGGAAGTAGTAGTAAATTTGGCAAAGCCCCAGGCCACGGTGAGGGCCCTCAGAACACAATTTTCCGGAAACTATCTTTTTCTAATGTTTGGCTACCGTAATAAAGAAATTGACAGTTAGCCTAATGGACTGTTTGTCATATTGTCTTTCAAGGTGTCTTAAGGCTTGATTTATAGATATATTACCGTACCTTAAGGTAGAGTAAACCTTAAGTGTAGCCCCCATAATCGAGTTGAGAATAGCGTACAGAGTATTTATAAAGGCGGGACTGCTGGTAAACTAAACGTGGGCTCAAATTTCTCAAAATGGGAAACTTATAGTGCAGTATTAATGTTCAAACATTCATAATTTTAATAGTCTGTGTTACGGGTACGGCTAATTTCCTCGTGAATGCTTCTTGCGCTTAACTTTGACGCTGCGTTACGCTTTGCTGCGCTACGTTACTTTATGGATAAATCAATCTTCATTTCATACTTGCAGTAAAATGCATTAACGCTTTAACGACTGCCTTACAATTAATTTTTAATTTGGGATTGGTGACGGTAGTTTTTTGATAAAAAAAAAAAAAAAAAAAGTATTTCCGTGATGGATAACGAGACGACGTGGTATTGGTAAGTTATCTGTCGGTAGTCGGTACCATTCTGAAAAATTTCGGTATCTGTTTTACACAGTTGGGGCCGGTCCCACCATCGTTTGTAAAGTCTTGGTAAGCTATACTGCCCATTGTCGCCATAATTTTTTCCTATTCCTATGCATGGCAATATCCCTTAGACCAAGACTTTACCAATGATGATGATATGGCCCGAGATGGATACCGAGACGATATTGATGATGGTATTGGTAAGCTATGTATCGGTACCTTTAAGGGAAGTACCGTCGGTACCGGTACCATCGTTGTGGGATCGGTTTTACTATTATTAGCCCTGATGACACATCGCTCCAATATTTATTCGATCGAAGAAACATTTGGAATGTGAAAGTATACTTGAATTAAGGAATTACACATTCGAATTTTTCTTGGACCATATTTTTGGATCGAATATTTGAACAATATTCGAGTGTTTATTAGGGGGTACGGTATTGAAGAATACATATATAATTTATTAAATGTCCATAGGATAAATTGCATAGCGGCTAACTGTGCGTTACTTACTTGCAGTAACCAATAGATTAGAGCGGTAACCATTAGCGTGTATCGAAGGGGTGGCCCAAGGGCAGTGGCGTAGCCAAGGGGGGGGGGTCAGTGGGGCCCGGACCCTCCCTCAAAAATTTAGTTTAGGAATACAGAAAATTGTTCAGATATTTATTTTTAAAAAAATCCACGGGGAGACCCCGGTCCCCCTGTTTCCAGTTTTGTTAATAATGTTATCGTCTGCAAAATCAAAATTTTTTTGCCGACAAACTATTTCAGGCCTATCTTTTAAAAAACATTCCCCACGGTAAGCCCCGCCCCCCCCCTGTTAGCTGTAATATTCTTCATATGAAAAATATGAGCTAAACTGCTTTCGAAGAGCGTAAATTCCACTATTTTGGGCCTATTCTTTTTCAAAATAACTCCCCCGGGGGAGACCCTCTTGCAGTAGGTCTACTATTCTTCGGCTGTGAAACCTAAACATTATTATAATAGGTTACAAGACGTATATGCATCAAAATGTGTAAAACTCCACAATTTCAGGCCTATTTTTTTTTCTTCAGAAAACCTTCCCGGGGGGGGGGGGACCCTCCGGCCCCCCTTCAGCGGGTGGGAAAATTAAGTTCATGCCCCTAATTAGAAATTTTACGAAAATACGGGGGGGGGGGAGCGCCAAATGAAACACCACCGCACTCGAAAACCTATCGTAAATGGTCAAACTTTATATATTGATGTTGTATGAAAACTGGACCCCCAAAAAAAATTCTGGCTACGCCACTGCCCAAGGGGGTCCATGTCCCCCCCCCCAATTATATGAAAAATAAATAATATAAGAGTCACAGCCAAAGCAAAAATAAATGTGCAATATGCGTAACTGTAAGTTGACGTTGTCAGTTCTTGTTTTTTTTTTGGACGAGTGAAGGTGTCTTAATTTCAGCAAACCTCCGGAAGAGGTAATTTTTTTTGACACCCAGGCACAGGGAAGTCAACTGGGGGGCCAGGGTATGTGAGAAATGTAAACTTGTTTTTCTGAGAAACAATACTTAGAAATGCTAAAGTCCCAATATTTTACGCCTATAATTAATAAAATTTTCCCCGGGGGAGAACTTCCGCAGTTCTTAATTGAAATTGACTACACCAACTACTTGTGGGAGAGGGTCCATTCCTTCGTTTGCTCGTGACCTGGATTGGTTGGCATTGTATTACAGGTGCGGATGTAGAATGAGACCAAGGAGGGGGCTAAATTTTAAATATTTTTTTTTTAAATAGGGCTGAAATATTGGGGTTTTACGCATTTTCGGAGCGAGAAGGGGTCTATGGGGTAATGAATACAATCGAGCACAAGGCCCCCGGGAGAAAATATGTGAAAAGCAGGACTGAAATAGTGGGGTTTTACGCATTTTGGGTACCCCAATGGGGGGGGGGGCTATAGCCCCCCATAGATCCGCGCCTGCTTCTGATTGTATTTACCATGATCCTTAATTTTCGAAGCCACAAAGCTTTCATTCTTGCCTCCCCCCCCCCCCCCTATGAAACAATCGTGATTGGCTACCATTCTTGTCGCCTGTCGGTCATTGGTTACTGCAATTTGTTAGTTGACAGTCATCCTATAGTATAATTTCCAAGGCTTTCACGGCTGGAGTCAGATCACTAGAATCGGGGATAACGAGCCGTGGTCAAACTCAAAGCGCTCTTCTCAGCGGTTCACCAGCATCTGTGGCTGAAATCCTAAGTAGCTCTACGTAGACGTCTGAGGTTGTGTCTGGGAGGAATAGCTACTAAACTCCGAGATACAATCTTATTAGTTGAAGTCAATGAAGTGCCACTGAAACCGAAGAAGTTGTGGACAAAACGTTGGGAAGTACGATTTCAGAACAACCACGGCTCATCAGCCCGGATTCTACTATTTCACCAAGTCTACATTTTATGTACTTACCTTATACGCACCCTAGTAGCTCTATGCAAGGCCGTGTGGTGCATTGAGGCGGTGAGGTCCCGTAGCTATAGGGTTCCCTGAGATAATACCGTTAACAATTTTATTTGCGTGGAAAGAGAACTATTTTGACATCAGGAACGAAACAAACCACAATTTATTCGGGGCATTGCCGCGATATAAGGTATTGTTATAACCTCTTCTTTGATCCCTATGACGGAGAAGTGTAGGCCTGGGGCCATAAAAAGTCATTAAAAATACTATATATTATATGTATACAATGCAGCGTTTGGATGCCAAGCAGCCATTGCCTTACCCCAACCCTCAAAATTTCTACCGCACGGCCCGCGCAAACTGCATGTGACCTAACACTGTACATATTATTTTTAGGGCAGTGGTTCTCAACTAGTTTAGCTATATATTTCTGATAGGGCAGAGGCAGTATAATTTTTTTTCGATATAATTTAACTGTCCAACTCTTTGCCGGTTTTGACCTCTATGTATATATAGAAAAGACAAAATAAAATGAATTAATTAATTGTTTACAAATAAATATGTAAACTAGAAACTGACAGGTTAGATGTGATACTAGGGATGGTACATGACGTATTGCAATAATAATAATAATAAACTTCTTATGTATAAAGGGCGAGGCTTAAGAAAGTCTTTTACGTCCAAAAAACAATACAATTCCCAAAATACATAGTCCACAAAACAAACAAAAAAACGCTTAACTTAAATATCTTATTCCAAATTTGTTTATAAAATTACATAAAGACCTATAGACATAAATTGTATTCTAAATTGTAGTGGCGTATACATTAAAATCCTTATCGCTCAGTGCTGATTCGAACATCTATTAGATTTGACAAATTGCGCGCTACAACAACTCACATTAGATAGTTTCGTCTTACATTTCCTAATGTCGATTTCCTAATGACGCCACTTGCTTACGTACCTACATGCTCTTTACAAAATGGCTAACTAAGCAGTCACATTGCTAGTCAAAGTGGCTGACTTTTCTCTAATACAATGCATTCGTAGCCTACACGAGCCTATTTGAATGTTGCCCTAGCCGAGTACAACTCATGTAGTGGTTCGAGTCCCACACTCTGTTAATTCGATAATGGGGGAAAATATCATACTTTTTATTATTTAAGAGACAATTGGAGCCGTTTTTTTAATAAATTAAATCCAATTTCTCATGAAATATCGATCGTAAAGCCATAAATGAAATGTTATAAAGCAAAAGAAAGGTTCCTCTACATTTTGATAGATAGGTAGTACTTGGCCGTCGCAAACACCAATTGCCACTATATGAAATAGGTAGTCAGTCTCCTTTGTAACTTTTTAATATTTTGAACTCATTATAAACAGTTCAACTTAATAAATATATTACATAGGCCTATACATTTTTATGTAATATTTTTATTAAGTTCTTCTTCTTCTGGCTCTACAGCCCTTGGTGACCTTTGGCCGGCTCAACAACATTCCTCCAGTCAACTCGGTTTTGTACAACGCTCCACCATCTACGGAATCCCAACTCGCGAAGGTCAGTTTCAAACTCATCGTTCCAGCGTATTATAGGGCGTCCCGCCAGTCGTCTTCCTATCATACTTGCTTTGTACATCTTTTTCGACATGCGGTCGTCTGACATTCTTACGACGTGTCCCAGCCATCTTATGCGTTGCCCTTTTACTCATTATAAACAATTTAACTCAATAAAAATATTACATAAATGTTTTTATGAATTATTTTTATTGAGTTAAATTGTTTACAATACAGTTTTGGAGCTATTTAAACCTTACATCCTTCATATCCGTTATTGTTTTTACAAACCAAGTTCAATAAATTTGGCCAATTCGTGTTAATAAGGGCCATATAACGTGAATCCATAATATTGGAATATTTCTTCTACGTTATGGCTGAAATTAGAGGATAAATAAAAACTGGACAAGGCGGGATTCGAACCCACGATCTACGCCTAACCGGGGCGTCGTCTTAACCGTTCGACCACAAGCCCGTTATGACACCAAACTTATAGCTCTAAGACCGATATTTCTCGTGAAATTTTATTTTTTCATCTGAAAGGTTTTCCCCCTCCCGTTATCTCTTTCATTTATTTATTTAAAACTCAGTCCTAATTATTATTTGAGAACCACTGATTAGTTTTAATAATCGATTAATTCTTGTAGATTATTCGCTTCCATAATCCATTGTCATATGCAACCGTTTCCAGAGTTTCAATTTTGGGTCTTCATGGTTGTTCCGGTGAAGACTAGTTGGTAGCGATCCAAACTGGACGGTCTGGTTCCAGACTCGATATAGAAGGAAAATTTTTCCGTTCCTAATTATTGGTACCTTACCTTCACGCACTGTAGGGCCCAAAGAAATGGCCGCGAATAGCTACTCAGGGTATAACTACAAAAGACTTTCACGGCCGGAGTCAGGTGATGACCAGATGAATCCGGGCACATAGGCCGTGGTCGATCTCTAAAATGACTTTCAAACTTTCATCATCAATTTTAACACTGAGTTGACTTTCGGTTGAAGAAATGTTGTCATAAGGACATTATATCGGAAATAGGGCATCAAGAATAATCCGAATCAGCTAGGACTCGAATCCTCGATCCGAACCGACTTCGATGGCCAGGTGGTAGCGTGCGTGTACTTGTATTTAAGTCTTTACGCGCCATGCAATTGGAGACGTGTCGTAACTCAACACGGGTACTTACCTACAGAGGCGACTGACGAGGTCAATCGGATACATTTATTAAATTGTTTGTAAGCGATAAAAACCTTAAGAAAAAAAAGTCCTACCGCGCCATCGATTGTATTTCGGATATAATGTCCAAAAGCTAACAGCGGCTGTAGTAACGTTATAGTCAGGAAATGTAGATTAGTGTTACTGACTCCGATTTTCACCCAAAAGGTTGTTGATTCGAGTCCCACACTTGATACATTTTCTGGCCATGCTTCGAAGGCATGTATTAGCAGGTGGTCCCGGGCCTTCCTAGTTGAGTGTAAGAGACGCCTTTATGTCCCTAACTCCGCTAGGTTGCCTTAGTAATATAACAAAAAATATATATTTATTTATATTTGAAAGTTTCGCCAACATCATCTTTGCAGTTGTTAATGAGCTTCTGAAGGACAAGAAGTCAACTAAGGCGGGGTTTCCACCGATCTCTCATTGCAGATTGCAAATGACATTGACGTGGTAGCAGATATCATTAATAAGTTTTAAATGTCTGCTACCACGTCAATGTCATTTGCATTCTGCAATGAGAGGTCGGTGGAAACCCCGCCTTAGTGCCACTGAAGGTGTCAACCGCATATTGACGAATGGTTTGGAAGTAATATTTCAGATTGACCACAGCCCATCACCCAAGATTCTACTGTATCATCAGCTACACAAGGTCTTACAGTTTTTGAGTGTACCTACGTACCAAAAAATAAAATACCACCGCAACAATAAGCTTTTTTACACCCCAGCTAATAACTCCATGCCTGGAAACGGTTGCAATAATAGGACACAATGGAACGAAGCTCGTCAAACTGCCTGTGATATATAACGTCTCCGTATGGTCCTGTTCCTCTATTTATACAGTCGACGCAAGTTTCACTCTAAATTGGGACTTAGTTTAGCAATGATGTGCGAATAGTGGTAAATATTTACTATTTGCTATTATTATTATGAATTGAAAAAACAGGTCCCATTATGAGTGAAATTTTCGTTAACTTGCGTCGATTATACCTAATGAACATTAAATACCCAGTGTATTTACCCGTATTGTAGACGTTTGTACATATCGTGCCTATTAGGCCTACTGTATAGTAGTTTTAACTAGATTGAACCAAAATTAGAGGATCTTGAAAAACCTCCTCTGATTTCGGTTAAAACGAGGAGATCGCCTCCTCACCGTAGGTTAGTTAAATGTTGGTATTATATATATCCATTGACGTAATTAGGTACCGTATCTACTTGTCAAGTCCCCCCCTCCATGATTTTCGAGGAAATAAAACAAATTGAATGAAATCTAAATAAATAAATGAATAATTAAAAATACGAAAGTTGTTTTTTTCGCAGAGAATAACAATATATATTTCTTATTAATCCCTAGAACGATAATTTTTCGTATTTTCATGTATTATATTGGCAATTTCGGAGATTTGGACTGTTATTCTTTTGTCAATCTTTATGTTTGAATCTGCACTTCAATCGTAGATATTAATATCTTAAAGTCTTTTTGGTTCAGAAACCTCCACACCCCCCGGATTTAGACAACTGGGGGCACGGAACACATGAGTCCTAAACCCCCCAGATATTTGGGAAATTTACGCCAATGTATGTACCATATATTGCTGTAATATATTAACCAGATGTAGTAATAAATTTAGGCAAAGGGTGGTCCTTCGAGCCGGATTGACGGATAAACGAATAGGGTCCACGAACGGATTGAACGGCTTTTAACTAGCACTGTCCACGAACGGGTTGCACGGTTAAGCGAACGCGGTTACTTAAAAAGCCCATTCCAGCACAAGCGCGGCGCGAATACCCTTAAATCCCCTCCGGTGTTGATCCTGCACTACAACAGATGGCATATCATCAGGCTCGAATGGACCAAAATTTAGGATATTTCCAACTATCCGTGTGATATCCTACAAAGGGGGTTTAGTAGGCTACTCATAATATGCTCAATTTCTGCTTTTAAGTAAATTGAAAGGAAATTACATTGCACTGATAATATTGAGGGCTCCACGTAAGAAGAAGCGCATATTTATTGCGCCCCAAACTAGGATTCTTTCAGAAATGTTGTAATAAAAGCAGCATTTGATTGTATGTACAATAATAATAATAATAATAATAAAAATCCTATTGTATATGGTGAAATGTTGCACGACTGGAAAGTTCAATTCTATCTGGTGTAAAGCAAAAACATTTCGGGTGGGGAGCTACAGTATCTTTTTGTCTTTTAAATTTACATTCCTTTATTGACATTTAAAAGTGCTTCAATATACCTATACCACTTGGTACCTCTAATTTCAAAAATGTTCCTCCGAACCTCAATTTTCGCAACCACGTTTTTGTAAAGACTCTCTATTTGCGCCCTCTTTCTTAGAACCGCAACTTTGCGGCAAACATGTCGAGCCACCTTTTAACAACCTGGGTACGGTATGCATGGCTGTGATAACGCCTTGATTTTGTTCGCTGCTGGCTGGAAAGGTTGTGAAAATTTAGCCGCTAACTATAAATAATGTAGGCATGAGAAAGCATAACATCTTAATTAATTACGTAACTTGCTTATCTATAACTATACTATTACTACTTATCATAACTACGGTATACTATTGCCTACTACTTATCATAACTTTACTCTTATTCAATACTTCCATCTATTTCTTCAATTCAATCCAATCATCCATCAAAATGTATGAGGCCCTCACATATATATACATTATACACAAATATATTCTTATACAGTTGTTTTAAACATATCAGTTACAATCAAAAAATGCCATGAGTGAATTTGCGAAAGCAGCACCTGCAGCCTGATCGAGGCGATTATAATACCGGTATTTATTTAATCCCCTGGTATTAAAAATGTAAACAAGATAATTTTATAATGGAAACTGCTATTCAAAATTTGTTTGTTTACAGTTATAATCCCAGGGTATTTATTTAACCCAGGTATTATAATCGCCTCGATCAGGCTGCTGCTAGAGCTGTGGGAATATCATGTATCTCGTTTACTCTACTTTCAACCCAATTTTTGGAGTGACTCTGCAATTTGCCAATAAATTGCCATATATTTTTATAGCTTTACAATATTTCATTCGACCATTTTTTATTACCGAATTTTATGTTTATTTATTTTATTTTTCCATCGTAAAGATAAGGTTAAAGATGAAAATTTAGAGCGTTTGGAACTTGGCGGTGGTCGCCTACTAAGAACATAGTATAACGTAGAGATTATCAGTGGAATTCACAAAGTGAAGCATTTGGTTCGAGACCAGTCCGAACGCGACCACGACTACTTTTTGAAGCATTTCCTCCGAATTTGTGAGTTAAAATCTTTTGCTTATTTTTATGAACTCCACTTAATGACTCTGAATCGTTGGTTCGAGTACCGCACGTTGCATTTGCTTCGGTGCGCATGTAAAACAGGCGGTCCCGGGCAATCGCAATTGCGTGTAAGAGGGGGTTTAGAGCCCTAACATCGCTAGGTTGGATCAGTAATGAAGAGAAAAGTCAATTATGTATTTACTTATGTAACTCTTATGAGATATTTGTATGGTTGTATGTCTGTAAAATAAAAAATAAATGAAAATAAACATTTCATTATAAAATGATTATCTGTCTAATACATGTCAATTCAATACAGCATTGTTGTTAATTGTAATAAAAAGTTATTATTCATTAAAAGACCTATTCTACAATACATTGCAGATTTTTAAACAAAGCTACTTTATGTACATTGTAAATCAGTTATATAATCATTTATATAAGACAAGTAGCAAAACACTCAGCTAAACGTCTTGGGAAATAATACGGTATTCTGTGTAAACGTTTTGGTTTGTAGTAGTAAGATTAATGTATGAAGATCATGTTCGAGGCAAGCATTAAACAGTGAAACGGGTACGATTTAAGATGAATCATTCTCATTGTAAATTGTTTTTAATGTACAACATACTAAAGGGGGGTTACCTCTGACTTACTTGGTCATTGTATATATTCATCTCTACAACAGAGCTCGGTCTTTTTTTGTTTGCCATACACCTTACCTTGTTTCACTTGTAACTTCTTCATAAATATTGTTATGGAACCTCGCATACAAGTCTACGTACGGCATTGCAAAAGCATTGGGGCTTCACTGGTATGCCTTTGTGTAATTTGCAAATGCTGAGCTGGGGGGGGGGAGAGAAATTCTCATATTCGAAGCGCCTAGAGACCAAAGGGTTCAAGTGAGGAAAATAAACATACGAGATAATTGAAGCTCCAGTTTTTAACTCAATTGAAAATGTACAAGCATACCTCGTTTTCATTGATTCTTGCATTGTCAAAATGTCACATCCCGTCTCTATATGATGAAGAGCAGCTAGAGTAACAGCAAACGATGAAAAAGGTACTTTATGTGTTCAAAATCAAATATCAAATGAAATCTCGATCATAGAGCTGTTAACAATATCACAATACTTAGAAGCGCCTAGAGACCAAGGGGTTCAAGTGACAAAAATAAACATTCGAGATAATAATTGAAGGTACAGTTTCTAACTCAATTGAAAATGTACAAGCATACCTCGTTTTCATTAATTCGTGCATTGTCCAAATGTCACATCCCGTCTCTATATGATAAAGAGCAGCTAAAGTAACACCAAACTATAAAAAAGGCACTTTATGTAATCAAATATCCCAAGAAATCTCGATCATAGAGCTGTCAACAATATCACAATACATAGAATACATTCTCCTCTACATTTTTGCATATATTTATGATAAGTGCCCGCCTCTAAACACATCGATTGGCAACAATAAATTGTTGAACTTGATTAGTGTAGTGAGGCAGGGGAGTAGATATAGGGGAGGGGGAAGTGGCGTAGCCAGATATTTCTATTGGGGGGGGGTCCAGTATGCAACATCAATACATAAAGTATGCCCGTTTACGATAGGTTTTCGAATGGGGTGGTGTTTCATTTGGGGCTCCCCCCCCCCCGTATTTTCGTAAAATAGTAGAAAAATAGGAGAGCCGTCCTCATGGACGTACACATCTTCTAATTAGGGGCATGATCTTAATTTTCCCACCCAAGGGGTCGGGGGGCTGAAGGGGGGCCAGGTGGTCTCCCCCGGGGAAGGTGTTCGAAAAAAATAGGCCTACAATTGTGGAGTTTTACACATTTTGATGTATATACGTCTTGTAACCTATTCCAATAACCTTTAGGTTTTACAGCCGAAGAATACTGCACGAAAGGGGGGCCCGGGGGTCTCCCCCGGTGGAATTATTTTGAAAAAGAATAGGCCCAAAATATTGAAATTTACGCACACATGTACACATGTACAATCTTCTGCTGTCAGCATCTATTGTCTGTCATCACCATCAGATATGAAAGAGCGTTTAGCCAGTTAAAAATTGTAAAAAGCGATCTAATAAGAAAGACAGTGACAGATTCACGCTTGCGAAATCTTATGCTTATGAAATTTTTTTAACGCTGTTAAAATGCATAAAACTCCATTATATTGCACTTAAATTTTCAAATTTTCCCCCGGGGGAGTCCCTCGCCCCCCCCCCCAGTTTCTAGCAATATGAATAAGTATTTAAGCTTTCCTTTGTAAGCTTAAAAAAATCTATACTTTACCGCTGTTAAAATGAGTAAAACCCCACTATTTTGCTCTTCTAGTTCCAAATTTTCCCCCCGGGGGAGATCCATGTACAATGTAATACAACGCTTACCTAATCATCCCAGTTATTATTTTGGTAGGTCTATGTTAAGTTGGCTAAATGGACACACCTCCCTCCCCCCCCCAAAAAAAAAGAACCGGTCCGAGTTTACTCGAATATGCTTTCCAATTTATCTAGTAGTAGCTAGAGGAAATGAGTAATTTCATGGTGAATAATTTTCCTATAGATAAATTGCAGGCATCTCGGGGGGGGGGGGGGGGGTTGTCCACCTGACGTCACTGGAGGTGAGGTAAATTCTAGATAGGTCAGACCAACAAATTACCACACAACAATAATGGCAGGGCGCGCAAAGCATTTGAGCGCGAATTTTCTATTACTTTTTCAGAAAATAATTTTTTGTGCGAAACCAAATAGTTTTTTGGGAAAGCAACCTGTCCAGTTTCATTACTAAATTTAACACCTAAAACATACCTGAAGGTAGAAATCATCGATAGAAAGGTTTCGCAGAAAAATTATTTTTTAGTAATTTTTCATTCAAATTTAGTTATTTTTATATTTTTTGCCCCCAGAAGCAAACTATCAAGGGGCAAGCGACCCTCCGCATTTTGTCAACATTAATAACGACTACAATATATGGGAATTTAAAAGAAACCGTTGGAGCCGTTTTCGAGAAATAATTTTTTTAGACTTTTTTGGGAGTTTTTTGAGAATAAAACCCCCCCAAATTGTGTTAGCCCAAAACAAAAAACATGGTCCTGAGGTATGATTTTTGTGAACCTACATGCCGAATTTTATCAAAATCGACCGAGTAGTTTGCCCGGAAATCGACGCACAGACAGACAGAGCGACAGAGTGACAGGCAGAGCGACAGAGCTACAGACAGACACTTCGTAAACACCACCTGTTTGGGTTCCTGGGACCTCAAAACGTGTAAATCCGTTGAAATCTCGGAATCGAAAATTTCGACCATCACAAAGCTTTCCTTATACTACGTATAAATTGGAAAGCAAAAATCATGCCTTAGCTAGTCCCCTGTAGCGAGGGTGTCTGGAGGAAGGAGTTGACAGCCACATATCATGTATGAAGTAAAGTAAATTCGTGTCGGGGTGGTACTACCCGTGGTACAGGAGTTTTCAGGTTGCATCAACAGCCTCCTGTTTAACCTATCGACAGTCAGGGAAGACTGCCGGGACCGCCGGCTTTACATGCCCTCCGAAGCATGGTAGTCAGAAGATAAATAATTGTACCACTAGAAAATTTTGGCATTCGGGTGGGACTCGAACCAGTCACCTTCTGGATGATAGTCCGAGTCGTTACCTCTACGCCATTCTGACTACTACATATCATGTATAAAAATGTAGAGGAGTGTTTTGTCTGAGATGTGAAATTTTTATAGCTCTACCAACTATATTTCCTGTCATATTTGATTGTACTAAATCAAATTTCTAAGGAAATATCAATGATATAGCCATATTTAGGTGTCATCATTAAGTAGAAAAATTATGGTTTCTATACATTTAAATGTTGGTAAATGAATATGTGGCCGTAGCTAACGCCTATCAGCCACAAATCGAACAAATCCCGAATTTGTGGCCAATTGGTGTTAGTGGCGGGTGGACACATACTGTATATTAAAATGTGGAGGAATATTTGTTCTACTTTATGACATGTAGTTACGATCGATATTTCCCGTCAATTTAGATTTTATTTAAAAAAACCGACTGTGCCCAAAATTGTATCTTTAGCATAATTTTCGACGAGTTAAGTTTTATTTAAAATAGTCCCTATCTAGTTGGCGATCCTGGCATACAAAGGAAAAAATGATAATATTGTCGCAGCAATTTCTTCAATAAAACAATTTGTATTAAATTGATAATGTCAGGTACACATACACTTAATATTAATATGCGAAATAAATAATAAATTAAATAAATTAACTATAACTACGTTGTAGCACAATCTTATTTTTTAAATCCAGCTTAGTGAAGAAGTCTGTACTGTACAAGTACATGAACCATGAACTGAAGCGTGGAAATAGAAATCGGGTTAACCGCCTAAAATTCGAAATTCGTTTTATCACTTAAATACTAGTACGATTCAAGTGACATGCAACAGCGGATCCAGCGGAAAATTTAGGGGGGGTCACAAGTTTTATGTAAGTTTTAAAGGTAATTTTTTGTTGAAAATTTGAGTTTTATTCAATTTAAAAAAATATATATATTTTTACTATCATATGATTTTACTCATTTAGGGGGTCATGTGCCCCCTGACCCCCCTGTGGATCCGCCATTGGTGATATGGCCAATGTTATGAAAACGGCGCCAAGCGACAGTGGCGAAATTGCAGTTGCAGTTGATAGATAGATGACAAGCGTCATGGCATTCTGGCATAAAAAAATCGTGATAAACTCAAAATAATGATTTTGGCGGTTACAACCCGGTTTTAATTTTCACATCATAAAACTCATGGCTTCCTACATCCTAGCACCATTAGATTATAATGTACGCACAAACGGATCTTCACCTCTTACTTTACATGGACGCTCTGTGAAAATTCCAAGTTATTAAATTGGCCAGAAGCTTTGTAACTAATGTTTGAAATTTGTAATAATTGTATATTTTGAATTGAAAAAAATCAACTATTATTTATGGATGACTACTGTCCAATAATGTACAGACATAGCTAAACTGTACAGTCATATTTTAGTTAAATTTCAATGCATAACATTGAAATGACTTAGGTTAAAGAGAAGGAATCGGCGAAAAATTGTCCAGAGTGGAACTCAAACTCCGGAGCAACGTCTTGCCTCTATAGGCCTACCATCTATTCTTGGGTTTGATTCCCGCTCTCTCCAGATCATTCTCGAATTCTTTTCTGGATTTAATAATTTCATTTAAATCAGCCATGATCATTTTTATTGTAAGCCTATAGGCCTATATGATTTTTCCGATGAAAACATCAGTTAACTGAAGTTAACTAAATGGATAGTTCCGTTAATTAATTAAATATTTATACTATCTAACTTGGTTTCACATAGCTACCCGTTAAAATATGCTGCAGACAATAATAAGACTTGGCTATTCAATAGGTGGGATATACAAAGAGATAGGTGTAATTACTCTTTCTTAAGATAGAATACGACTCACAGCTAAGTACATCTGGCCTATAGGAAACAGGAGGATTTGAATATAAACCGGTAGGCACTGTTAATACATCCGAAGTACCACCCTTGTTAGTTCTTAACAGGCGCGGATCTAGAATGAGACCAAAGATTAAATTTCTATTTTTTTTTTTTTTTTTAATAGGGCTGAAATATTTGGGTTTTACGCATTTTCAGAGCAATAAGGGCTCTATATTATAGGTAATTAATACAATCGAGCACAAGGGGGGCCCGGGGGTCCCCCCGGAAGAAAATTTGTGAAAAATCGGACTGAAATAGTGGGGTTTTACGCATTTTGAGGACCCTAATGGGGGGGGGGGGGCTATAGCCCTCATAGCCCCCCACGGAGATCCGCGCCTGGTTATTGATAAAATAAATATAAAAAAAATAGGCGAAGTGGGAAAGTTAGGGGATTTGGGGGGAGTCCGTAACAAAGAAAGATCTGAGAATCAGAGAAAATTTGGAGGATTCACATACCGGATGGTATGAAGTATGGAGGCAGGTTTGGTGCGCAGTGGATGGTCTCGCCCCCCCCCCCCCTCCCGCTCGACAAAGAGGTGACTCGGATTTCCGTTCCCATTCAACATTTAGAGGCTATCCACAACGTTAATGTAGTTGATACATGATAACATGGATATTAGAATTAGGATTTTCGTTTTGTTTAAGCATCTCCGTATCTCCGTTACTGTATTATTTTAGCTGTGTTATGTAAAGTCTTCTATAAACAGCACTGTACTCATTTTCTTTTCTGGGGGGGGGTACCTCCGTTTCCCAAGGCTTCTGTCAAGTCATTTATCTACCGCGGGGGGTTATACGCCATGTGTTCCTCCTCTTCTGGCTCCCCTTCCCTACCATGTGCGTCCTCAGGTTCTTCGAACTGTCGTCTGTTGACCCAAGCTCCATATTCTTCCCCGTTCCCGTAGCCATAATGCTCGAAGGACATTCTCTCCACGTATTCGTCCTCTTCACTCTTAAGACTTGCGTTCCTTATTGCGTTGAACGCCACCAGGATAAGAGCCAGTTTACCGGCTATAAGAGCTTTGATCGCAACGAACATGAGGAACTTCAAGACGATGGGCAGAAGTGCCGCTTGGATCATAAATGGGATCAGAAGGTAGGGAAATAGCTTTTTCAGCAGTTTTTTGGGTACCTTCTTTTTTCCTGGCTTCTTCTTTTTTCCTCCGCGACCTGAAAAACAAAGATATCATTTTCGTTAAGTAGTTAGTCCTAAAGAAATCCACCAGTGACGTCAAATGCTTTTAGTTAGGGGGTTTCAGCTTGAGGACTGTTAAATAAATAAATAAATAAGGAATTTTTGTTCTATTACAAAGCCAACCTAGCGGAGTTAGGGCTATAAAGCCCTCTCATACACTTAACTAGGAAGATCCGGGACCACCTGCTTTACATGCCCTCCGAAGCATGGCCAGAAAATGTAGGAAGTGTAGGACTCAAACCAACAACCTTTCGGGTGAAAGTCAGAGTCCGTACCACCACTCTACATGTCTTGAGCATGTCTTGAGGACTGTTAGTGGTAAAGGATGCCTTTTCTTCGCCACTGCTAGTATTTGGGATGTTATGGTCAGCAACATGCCCTGCACGTCCTCTACCTACCAGTAAAGGTATAAAGTACCACTAGGGTTTGGTGGGCGCATTCGGAAAATGTCACCTTTAATGTTGACTTTCGAATCAGTTTTAAAACAATATTGTGCGGTAGAATGAGGATTTTATCATTTTTGATGTATTTACTTTTCTTTTAAATTGAGGCCAACAAACTTGTCGAATTCAGGGTAAATTAATTATAATACAGAAAATTAAAAGTTCTTTATAAATTAGTGCATAGGCACCTACGACTTGGATAGATAAAATATTTAAAAAATTGAGTACCGTAGTAAATAAATAAAAATAAACAAAAACAAAAATTGAAGATATATTGGAGTCCTGGGGTTGGGCATTTCTACAGCCAGATTTCTATTAAGCTTAAATGACTTACATAGTATAAAATATCAAGCAACTAAACAGAAAAAAGGGAATGAACACAAAAAGCATAAATATCCCGTTTCTAACACTGTTGCATAGCCATGTTTTTACAGACATTATCAATGTAAAAACTTAAACAGACCAGATAAATATTATATTCTTTTGGATTCAAATTTTCACATCCATACCCAGGTGCAAATATTCTCTTGAAATTCAAAATATCTAAAAAAATTAACTTTAATCAGGGATCTCTGATTTGCTTAATTTGCATTTTGTTTTTCTCATCGGAAGTGGAAATTCTAGACATTCCGCAAAATCCTGCAGTGTGTCAAGATGAAGTGGGGAGAATCAGGTAAAGTGAACCCTTTCCGGCTTGTCGATAATTTTGGGCATATTTGACATTATTAACGAAGCAATAATCTGTGATCCCAACTAGAATTTTAAGCTAGATTAGAAAGTACCCTTCACAATTTATTTGGTTAAAAAGATAGAGAACTTCAACGACGAAAATAAACTCGTGAATGCTCTCACATCTTTTAATATCTGCATGCAAAATTACAATCATCTGGGTAGGTCGTTTTAAAAGTTTCGAAATGCTTTATATCATTACAAATATTGGGCTATTATTATTGGTCTAGTCCTATGTATCGAAACTATTTCACTAGAATATTTTTGACACAGCTACCCCAGAAAAAATAAGAGGTGTCAGAATGTATAATGTTACTCATCATAAAATGAAATTTATTATTACCTCCATTATCATCAAGTTCTTCTTCTTTTTCTATTTCCTCTTCTACATCATTGACTTCATCCAGCTCCAGATCAAACGTGACCCCACTGTTAGCATTCCTTGTCATTCTTGCAGCTATACCAGGATAAAAGTTGAATCTTACGGAGTAACTGTTAGTGAAGTTGTTAACAGCTGCTACTAAATCGGGATCTAGAATAGTCTGCGTAAATGACTCTACATGGGCATTGTTGTTATCTAGGCTAGAGCTAATTTCAGAAAATAGTTTTCTACCAGTTGCCAACAATTTGGCAGATTTCTCCAAAGTTTGTGCGTTTAATAAACCTTGATCACGTTTTGTTCTAGAAAGTTCAGCTCCGCTTTTTCTAGCAACCAGTTCTCTTAACATCTTTTGGTAATTTTCGTAATAGTCATTTGACGCGTTTTGTATCGGCTTTGGTTTCTTCAGCATAACCGGTACAAAAGCATCTTCTTTTGAAACTTTCGAAACTGGAGGTTCGGCAGTTTTCTTGGATGAAACCCTGGACGAATATTTCTTTGCAGGTGGAAATTGATGTACTTCATTTAGATGGTCGGCCTCATTTAATTTTAAATGCCCTAGTTTTTGAAATTCCAAATACCCATTGAACAATTTTATGTTTTCACTGGAATTCGTCAATATAAGTTGCAATTTTGTTAAAAGTTCCGCTTTCAAACATTTTACTACGACTTTTTGGTCTGGGATTCCTTTGACTGAAATTTTATATTTCATCAAGCAGTAGTTGAATCTTTCAATGAATGTCTCTGGTATTTTCGACCGTAAAGGTATATGAGTGTTTGTGGCAATAATTGGTTCTGGAGTTGATAAAATTGGCGTTGTTGTTGATGTTTTTTCTGACACTGCCTCCATACTTGCACTTTCTTCTGATACACTTCTGTTCCATAGCGATATGATGTGCTCTATATTCAAACTATCTATATTTTGTTTATATGTCAATGTTTTTGAGTCACGATCCCCCCCAGTCACGCAAGTGGCAATCATGCAAATAACTAGACTGAATAACAGCTTCTCCATTTTTCTTATGTTCATATTTGCATTTGTCTCATTCTTTGCATCCGGGTCAATGCTTATCTAAAAAAAAAAAAAAATGGCATTAAAATGTGTATGTATGACATTATGACACTTTTATGAATATATTTACACCGAGTGATATGGCACAGTGTAATAAGCTATAGAAGCGTAAAGGTTTCATAAGAGTAATGGCCGACGACCACATGCCACACAGAATTTACGAAGTAATTTCTGTTTTATTATAGTATCAGTAGACAGGAGGACATCATTAGGGACGTTCGAAGCAGCTGGAAGGACAAAGTGGTGATTAACCTCTGTTGCGTCGTGTGAAACCAAGATGACAGGAGGAGTGTTCTAGAGCAGGACAAAGGGAGGAGGAAAAGAAGAACCAGGCCCAGTCAGTTAATCAGTCATCAAGTTCAGTAGATCTTTGTCTTCACAGTACAATCAAAATCGATCATAATTTTACATCTTTTTTGTGAAACTATCTCTCAATCAATGTGAAACTAGTCAATTTCTATAACTGCGCATTCCTGATACGGATAGGTAACCTAGCAAGTGGATGACAAATTGGTGTGTAAATATTTTGTCCTACAATTTGCAATAGCAAATCAGCGAGCATGAGAATGTGGAACAAAAGAGTCACTCACTGGAACTAAGAGCTCAGACATGCATATAACACGACCTAGCCCTTCAATCTTGATGGCTGATAACACGTTTTGACCCACGACCCGGTCCTATTTGGCTCCATTTACTTTCTCGGGTATCAAATTATCATTGGACGTATCCACATAATAACACGGGTATTTTTTAACCGAATTCTATGTAAGACGGGCTATCGATTCGTTAGGGCTATTTTTTGTGGTCTGTTTGCTATGGCATCTCGTCGCTACTCAACTATATACTATGGGAAAGTAGCAGGAACATTCTCTAGTACTTTTACTTTCACTGAATTACTCTGTTAGGGAACTTTGTCTTCCTTTTCCGTTTTCCTCCAGTTGAGGGACAATTGGAGGGAAAAAGCCTCAAAGGGGTCAACATCAAAATAAATATCTCATGAAATCGTAGAGCTGTCAGACACATCAGCACAAACAGAAGAAAGTTTTCTGAGCACAATTACTCAATTTGATTTGTATAATGATAGATTGGTGTGGTAGTATTCAGGAAGGAGTTCAAGTACCGTGGCCAATTGGCGTTAGGGCAAAATGTAAAGGAGCATTGCTGCTAACTTAACGACTATTTTGACAGCTCGTCAATCGAAACTTCCTAGGAAAATTGACTTTGTACAAAATACGGGTAGGGGGCATTCAGATTTGACCTTAATAGTAGTATATGGTTGGACACAGTCCCAGGCCACGGTGTGGGCCCATAGGACAGTGGACCTCCTGATTATAGTGGATTCCGAACCACTTGAGAATCACAGTAAAGTCACACGATTAGTTTGGAGGTGACCAGGATAAGTCCCACCATGTTTCCCTACCGGCACTGTGCACACGACTAAGTTATCTGCATCTTTGAACCTGCCCTAGTCCGCTGGATTCAGCTTGGTATGGCGGCCGTCAGATTTGACCTTACTACCCGAGCTTTGCTCCATTGACGCGATATTTTCACTTCCTAATGAGAAAATGGGCACTGGAGTTCGGTTGTAAGAACTGGACTAATAGCGGGAAAGACAAGGTTCGAAGTTGAATGAATGAATCATGAATTGAATCATGTATTTCCAATTTCTAAAAGACAATATACAATACATCACAAAAAAGAACAGTTTTGCCCTATGGGTAAGGCCCGGTTTAGAGGGAAAATTTTAATTTATACAAGATTAATTGATTTAAAGCAACTTAACTTTATTGGAAGTAAATATATAATGAATGTATGTATTGTATGGTATGGTAATGTATTGTATGGAGTAGGTAAAAAAGGAAAAAGTTCCTCCAGCCGAACCTATAGGTGCCTTACCCTCACTGGCAGGAAAAACTCGGCTGTCGGGTATGTTGTACCCTTCATCAGACCTACACCTATAATGGACTGACGTGCCTCTGCTGAACCTAAGGTCATTCCCTCGGTAATGGAAACAAAAACCGTTGTGATAAAAAAAAAAATGAAAAATGAATTCTTTGCATATCAATTTATAGAAGAGTGGCCTAGTCATACTTTCTGTTGATCTAAGAATTATCTTCGTAGTCGCAATAGTGTCCATGTGAGTGTTTTATAAAATGCTCTTCTGCAAAAAAATGTTTTTCGAGTCACAATACCGTTTTCTTCAATAACAACGAGGTTACTTCTGATGCGGACGGATTTTCGGACTCTCCCTTAAAATTAGCTTCTACTATAGCCGGGCTAATTATCTAATTTAGCCGGGACAGTCATAATTAAAGCCACTGTTAAAACGCTTTATAGTTTTCCTACTCTTATATCATGAGATCGATCCGCCATTGACCGAGAGACGAATTAATATGGAAAAACTGAGGATTTGATAACGTGAAGTTCGCTAGGTTAATTGGCCAGTAAGTAGTCAATTAGATTGAACTGGAAGAGGTTGACCCGGAGTACAGTCTTGTGGCTATGCTAGTATGTGTGTCGCCTGCATATCAACCCGGATATACCAGTATAGACGACTCTCTTTCACGTTTTTCTCTCCATTTATTTTAACGACTTCTCGTGAAGTCAGAGGCTACGTGGAGCTCAAACTTATGGATGCTTAAGCCCGGTTTCGAGACTTTACACCTATAAACCTGTTGAAATGTGTAATTGTAATTTTTTAAAGACTTTTAATGGACCCAGGGCTACTTAGTGACCCATAGGTCCCTGTCCAATGCCAACGAACCCATGGATTTCGGACATTATTTGTATTGTTTCCTTATGATTTTTTGGCCATTGGCAAACTCGTATACGTTCTCGATGTCAATCTACACCGGGTACAAGCTAAAATAGACTAGCTGAGGCAAGGTTACCATTGACACAATGAAACAGGCGAAAGCATGATTTAACCAAGTACAGATACGAGTCAATGTGTTGAAATGTGTAAGCAGTGTATACAGTGTGTGCGTATACAAGTGCGCACAGTATTACCAATCGATTAGCTATTACTTATCGAGACGATTCAACGCTTGCAATTTTGATGCATAAATAATAGTTAACCACGTTTCCTTCGTGGTCACGACATGTAGAATGGTGGTACTGACTCCGGCTTTCACCGGAAAGGTTGTTGGTTCGAATCCCACACTTGCTAGATTTTCTGGCCATGCATGTAAAGCAGGTGGTCCCGGGTCTTCTCTACTTGAGTGTAAGAGAGGGCTTTTTAGCCCTGACTCCGCTAGGTTGGCTTAGTAATAGAACAAAAAAGTCAACATTTATTTATTTATTCATAAATGTTAAAGAAGGCCAAAGCAAAAGCCTTTCTCACCTTGCCGTTACCGGTAGGAGAGGACGAGGCTGCCGGAGGAAGTTTCCATCCAAAATTGAGGTAAAACCTATTCATTGTGTTGTGGCGCTTTTTAAGATTAGATAGTCACAAAGATGGTATTGCCTTTGGGCTGAGAAAAATTTGTTGTTGTTGGACCAAAGAGTCCAAATGGAAATCTTTAATAGGATGTCTGATTTTATTACTACAAAGGCCTTCACGGCCGTGGTCGTTCCGTAGACGCCTAGAAGTACGCTTTGAGAACAACCACGGCCTACCATCCCGGATTCTACTGCTTTGTCATGTCTGATTTTTAAAGTCTATATTGTTTGATTGTTTCATTGAGACTCGATAGACGATAGACTCGGGTTAGCAGTGAGATTCACTTTCTATTTACCAAAGTGTTTAGCAAATTAAATTAAATTGGCGGGTATGGTTGGTTAAATTAGTGGGATGGAATCGCAGGAAAGTTGACTAAAAGGTCTGGAATTAAATTATGTTTACCGCACCAATTGAGTTGGATTGTTCAATTAAATTCAATTTTCCTTTCGATTCGGTACAATACAACATGTAAAAAAATTTAATTATAGTTGGCCTTGCACATACTTTATACACAGATTTCAAACTTAAGCCCATTGACTCACACAAAATGAAACTCATGAGATAAAAAAAAAAATTGAAAAAAAAATTGAAAAAAAAATTGGAAATGGCCTTACGGCATCGCTCTGTATAATTATTCTTTGGAAGAGAGGCAATTGACCACTGTTTGGCTCTAAAATAGTGCTTATAATGTGACTCATAACACTATAATGGGTTAATTGTAAGAGTGGGCCGAAAGGCCCCAAATTCGCCCATATGGAAAATTTTCTCTCTTTCTATAATTTTAAGAAAAATAGAACAACTGACACAGGGACGGATTCAGCCCATTTGTGGGAGGGGGGGGGGTAGTGGTGGGTCAAAATATGAAAAACATATGTAGGATCGATTAAATCAGAGCGTAAGAAATTAATTTACAAAAATTTACCAAATTTTGGGGGGAAGCTACCCCCCTTGTCCCCCCCCCCCGTATCCGTCCATGCACGGAATGACTGGTGGCAGAGGCTCAAAATTAGAAGGGGAAAATGTTTAGTAAGTGTGTTCTAAGTCACTTTATTAAGTTATAATTTAATCGATACTAAATAGGATTTTGGCCCACTACTATACCCCCCCCCCGGGCTGGATCCGTCCCTGTTTATCTCGTAGTCTTCAGTCTTCACTTGTAACCTGTAACCTTGTACCTGTAACCTTTAACCATCAGCCTTAAGTTCGTTTATTATCATTATTGAAAGAACCGGTACGAGCAAACCCGTACAATTTTTCCTATGTAAAAAACTATTTTTCCTATCCTGAAACATGTCATTGGCTAGGAGGGACAGATGTGTACAACTATAAAGTGCACTAACATGATATTGCATACAGTAAGTTATAACTGTATATAATGGTACCAAAGGATGCATTGCTTTTCAATGGGTATGGATTTCCTAATTTTAAAAAATATACCTTAAACAACCAAAACCTGGTTGTACAAAGATACCTGATCGGTTTTCTGTTTTCATACCCTATTTAACACCGCATCGCAGAAGGCATGAAGCACCGCATCAACAATATCTTTTAGCAATTTTTTGATATTTTTATTTTATTTTCCCCGCGAACCAAACCATCAAGGGGGAAGCGACCTATAGTGGGTTTGTAAAAATTAATAACGACTATAATATAATATTGTGATTTGTGAATTGAATAGCCGTTTTTGTTAGCCTACGCGTTTAGGCAAATAAGAGAAAGAAAAATATGAAAATTTGACCCCAAATCCCCATATTACCATGAGGTTATTCACTTATTCTAACGAATACACCAAACTCTTCCAACTCCTTTAATTTTTCAGGTAGCTGAATGTTGTATGTGACAAGACACAGATTTGTTTCGTTAATGATTGCTATCAGTCAGGCTTAATAGTCGATGAACTGTCTTTATTTTATTTTTTAGTAAATTTATAAATATACTGTCTTTAGGTGATACGACGCACTATATGACTTCCAATAACAGATAGCCTCTACAGGCAGGTAAATTAGAGAAAGGAAGATATGAAAATTTAGACGGGCAAGGGATTTGAATCCGAGTCACCGCAATACCGCGGTGATATCTCCGACTTGACTTTAGACAAAAAGCAAGCAGATGCATAGGGGTGTGTTGGTTTCTTAACGACCTCGGCTGATCCCCTGGGCACAGGATTGGGGTTTCAAAAATTCATTACAAAAACAACCCGACTCTATGTGTTTTTGCAAACAGAAATTTCCCTAGGTATAGTAATTACGGATTAATAGAAAAAAGAAATGTTCCTCCCCACAACGACTATAACTGACTGGTCACACTTAGAGGAGTCCTTCAGGTCTTTTCACCGGGAATCCTCACTATCTGTTTATTATGCAAATCAAGTTCCATAACTCTACCGGTATAAGTAGTCACATATTATTTACCAAAATTCAGAAGAACACTTCTTCTTACTATTGATTCCTCATGGTCAACGCTACTATCTATGGCTTCCTGTAAAATTTGATATTGAACATTAGGTTTTCCCCCCTAGTTGCCCCCTTATTTTTTGATAGAGCGATCTTACCTTTGCAGAGACAGAGATGAGGGTATCCTTCCTACACAACGATATCCGAACAACTGTTCAGGAGTCCGTATGTAGTCTGCCAAGACTAAAACTAGGCTGCCTGACTGGTCCGTGGAACAACGGCATATTTCAACCATATGTTGCGCTACAACTTTTGCATGAAAGAAGGTATGTTTAACATTAACTTGGTCTGGGGCAACTCGCACCTGCTCCCGCTGAGTACACCACCTTTAAAAACGTTTTTGTTTTTGTGTCAGCAGAAAATGCTATTGTTTTTAAAATGGTTTTTCTTCAAAATACACGAGTTGAAAGTGAATAATGAACCTACTCTTTGGCACTTCAATTTCCATCCACCCCCCCCCCCCCCCGCCCTAAGGAGACCCTCGGAACCGCCCTGCTTGCGAAAATACGTGTATGTTTTTGCCTGTGAAAGGACCAAAAATGTTTACGCCATCCCGATTCTGCCTCTATTTACAGTTTCTACGTTTCTACCCTAGTTAACTTTCAAAAAGAACTCCGTTTTAAATGCTGGCTACGGCCCTGCTTCCTTACTACGTAAGTTAATGAATGGATATATATTTTAATACAATACAATGCGACAATATACAATATAACAACAATTTATAAAAATCACGCCACTGGGCAAATGCCCGAGTGTGGCCTACATCCGTATAATATAAATAATCAGTAAAAGTTTGCTAGCTAGGCTACAATAAAATAGGTATACTCATGTTTAATTTTGTTTTTCGCACGTATAGTAGCATTGTATACAACTGTATATTGTTATAAATCGACTTTACAAAGTATCAAATGTCAAAAACATCACGCTCTTTAACGACTTTAACATAATTAGATATTTCCTTTTTTATGATATATGGACTTCCAGAACTTCGGCATATCAATGGAAGGAAGGGCATTAAAATGTTTTACACCAATGAATAACGCTGATCTCATGAACAGTTTACAATTGGGATGTGGGAACTTCAGTGGCTCCCTGCTTAAATATCTGGTGCTAAGATGGTGCCTAACGTTGGAAAGGGAGCAGCGCGTCTTAAAGACTTGAACTAAGCTTCCTTTAAGAACAATTGTTGGGGAGTTAACACGTCGGCGAGTAGGTACAGAGCCGTGGTTGGGAACCTACAGGGTTTTCTGTGCATCACTTTTAGAGCTCTTTTTTGTACTATTTGTATTCTTTCTAAAAGGTTTGAAAAGGCAGATCCCCAGGCAATGATACCATAAATTAAATGGCTTTGAAACAAGGCAAAGTATACATTTTTTAAAAAGTAAGTAGAGTGCGCACCCCAATGTTTATGCGCAAAATGATTATTATTTATTTTATTGTTATTAAAAGGATGTAAAATTGTAAAAAGTTCATCATGCATGAATTAAAATAAATCTTATTTGACGTCAAATGACAATTTTTACAATTGCCAAATAAACACGCTGACCAGCTAAGACTACCCCGAGGTAACAGAAAACAATAAACAATAATATCCACCGATTCAGAAACTGTAAAGAACTTAATTCAATAAATTTGTTTGTTCCAACCTGTCTATTTTTTATGGGACATTTTGGCGAAAACAACTCGCACAAAATATGAAAAAGGCCTCTTAAGAATTGCGGGAATGTGTAGCTTGCGGATATAATTTTTTTAAAATTTTATTAGGGGGGAATGAAGCATTGAGCTCGACTTTTGCAAGTTTACGCGGGTGAGACGAATTCCCCTTTCTGCTGCAGGGGGGATCCCTGCTGCCAATCAACTTTGAAGGGATTTGCTGTCTAAAAACATTTTTTTAGTCCTCTATATTGTCAGATTTTATACAATTTTGAAATTGATTGAATATTCGCAAACTGTTTTGCTTACTGGAGGTACTATGGAATGCACTCGAACTCTATCGCAGGTCTGGAGAAGTCCAATAGGACCGTCATGAGACAATAATTCAATTATTTTTTACAGCTAGATATAAATATGGGCGTTTTAAGAATTATTTACAATACAATACAATACAATACAATACAATACAATACAATACATTATATATTTCCTTTGAATTATACAATACATGTAAAGTATAAGATAAAATCGTCACTATTATATATTAATCTAATTAATTAAATATGAAGCATTTAATAAGACATTTAGTTTCGTATCTGTACTCGGTCGAGTCATGCTTTCGCCGGTTTCATTGCGCCAATGGTAAGCTTGTCTCAAATTGTCCGTTATCGCTTGTAGCCGGTGCAGGTTGACATCGAGATCGTATATTATACCAGTTTGGTCGTTGTCATTGGACAAGGGATCTACGGGCCACTATAATTGTAGACTTGGGTCCATAAAAAGTCCTTCAAAAAATAAAAAATAAATAAAAAGACATAAGCATGTTTCGGGTGTACCTGGGGTTCTAATGTAAGTTTAGATACCCCCATATGAGTAGTAAATAAAAATAAAATAACTTTGTCAAGTATTACTAGCATACAATATATGAGTATATGGGTAGTTTGGTGCATACAGGACCTTAATTTCGGTGCGAAACTGCTCAGTGACCTGAATGTAAATTGGGATAGAAAGCTCATAAGTCCACGATAGAGTTTCTCCAGTGACTTCGTGGAAGTGATGCATGACAAATAAGAATAAAATTATAAATAACTTTGCAATTAATTCCACAAAATAATTTTTTTTTTTAAATTATGACAGCTATTTCGGTGGTGACACCATCTTCAGACTCTGAAGAATAATAAATAAAAAAAATTATGTGCAAAGTTATTTATAATTTTATTCTTATTTAGCTCATAATAGCCCAAGCAATTCAGCAAAGAACATACATAATAATAGTCACCTTAATAACTTTGTGTAAGTTACTGCACTGCCGAAAGCGATTTTATAATTATTACGAAAAACTGTACAAAGAATTTTAATTTTTGTCATGAGTCCGCAAAAAAAGAAATATGAGTATTGAAACTGAAAAATAGGTGATGGGTTGCATTAGGAATTTGAGTCATGGTACTGTACATTGTCTGTTAGAGTGGTGAAGAGCCGCGAAGAGAATTAGGTTAAGGCGGCTATTCCACTTGTTATTGTTATTTATGCATAAATAAAACGCCGTATCTACATAATAATCTCATTACAACCAAAATCTCATTTATTATTATTATTGATGCACAAATGACGGAATATTGACAAATGGAATAGCCGCCTAAAGCAAAGTTTTTTATCTAGCAAAAATAATGGTGTTTGGCTATGAAAAATAAAAATATAATTTTTGAACATTAAAATAGGCCGGTTCAAGGCACGCATTGTACCCCAAAATATTTCAGTATTTTAAATAAATAAACAAATAAATGAAAAGGAATTTTTTGTTCTATTACTAAGCCAACCTAGCGGAGTTAGGGCTATAAAGCCCTCTCTTACACTCAAATAGGAAGGCCCGGGACCGCCTGCTTTGCATGCCCTCCGAAGCATGGCCAGAAAATGTAGGAAGTGTAGGACTCGAACCAACAACCTTTGGAGTGAAAGTCAGAGTCCGTACCACTACTCTACATGTCCTGACTAAATATACTCAACCTTCCATTTTCTGACCTTAAAAAATTACGGAACAGTGGAAGAAAATAAAATAATTAAATTGACGCCACTTTTCGATGTAACCCACACCCTGCCTTAGCGAAGCCAACAACTCGTTTATCTCCAATATTAAAAAAAAAAATAGGTAGCCTAATAATTAATAATTAAAAAAATGGGTATCCGCTGTTGATGTGTTGGTCGATTTGCAATATGTCCGAAATGTATTTCTTCTGCATATATTTCACGGTGAACAATATTCTCATATAGCTAATAACTTCTGCTTCAGTTGTAATAGTGGCGCCAGTAACTAAATACAAATATGTATTTAGTTCAGTAATTTTAATTTTTACGGTATTTAAATATCTTATCTTATATGTAGCGTGATATAAAATATCGCATCTATGAAGAAGTTACCCAACTAGAAAATAATTGCGTGATAGAGACAAATACGTGTGGGTTTATGGTTATTTAACTCTGAATAAAATGTATTCTATTAGGGACTTTAACTACAATTTATAGCATTCAAATACTTGTACTTAATTAATTGCCAATAAACTATTAGTCAGGTAATACGGTATTTACTTGTCTATGGAGCGTGATATAAAAAATCGCAGCTGTGGACCAGTGGCGGCGCTAGAAATTTTAAGGGGGGGGGGGCATGGAGGGGCATGACTTCTATCTGGGGGGGCCCAATGAAAAAACAAAACATTTTTCATTGGGAGTAGGTATACCGTTCAGTGATTCTGCAATTTAACAACATGTAAAATATCTCAAAAGTGGGGGGGCCCCGGAGGGGCCGGAGAAACTGTTGGGGGGGCCAGGTCCCCTCGGGCACCCTCGTAGCGCCGCCACTGCTGTGGACTAGTTACCCAAATAGAAAATAATTGCGTGATAGAGACAAATACGTGTGGGTTTATGGTTATTTAACTCTGAATAAAATGTATTCTATTAGGGACTTTAACTACAATTTATAGCATTCAAATACTTGTACTTAATTAATTGCCAATAAACTACTCATCAGGTAATCGACGATTATGCATTCGTCACTTTCGTTGTTATTGAGTGTGGGATTATTAAGGGCATGCTGTGCTATGCTCTTTCGCTAGAAATGCGCAGAGGCGCCGGATGAAAATAGATTGAATGAATAAATGAATTATGAATGAATGACGTATAATATAATATGTGTACAAAAACATATTGTACAAAAAGAATAGTTTTGTCCTAGAAACTAGGCCCGTTTTAGGGGGAAAAGTTTAGAGGGACGGATGTAGTGATGGAACACTTGTTCTATTCCAGAGATGATACAAAAATATGTACAATACTATAAATATTTCTTCTGATATTTGACAGTTCATAAAACATATATTATTAGGGATATGCCGAGGCCCAACAAGCCAATGAGGGTGTAGGCTCGCGGAGTAGTAGAAGATCCTCTCCCTTCTTCGCTGCTTCACCATTGTGAAAATACCAATCAATACCAATTGATACCAATATAAGAAGGTATCGGCACATCATGCACTGAATTGATCGATGGGACGCAGGCCCAGGACGGATACAAGGGGGAGGGATAGGGGGGGGGGGGGGGTAGCTGCCTACCCCCCAAAATTTGGTAAATCTATTGTAAATTAATTTATTACGCTCTGATTTGATCGATCCTACATATGTTTTTCCTATTTTGACCCAAAAACTCCCCTCCTCCCAAAATGGGCTGGATCCATCCCTGACAAAGGTCCGTAACCAGGATTTTATTTCGAGGAGGGCTACGATTCTACAGTATAAATATATAGTGAAATTCGCATATCTGGAAAGTAGCTATGTTCGGTTTTGTTACTCTAATTAACACCTAAAACGTACCTTTAGTTAGAAAGCATCGATGGAAAAAGAAATTACTTTTATTACTTTTTCATGAAAATTGATTATTTTTTCTTTTTCCCCCCAGAACCAACCTATCAAGAGGCAAGCGACCTAGTGTGTTTTGTGAACATTAGTAACGACTACAATATATGTGAATTTAATGAAAATCGCTGGAGCCGTTTTTTGAGAAAAAATGTTAGCAGTTTTTTTTAGTTTTTTAGGGGAAACCCCCCAAAGTTGAGTTAGCCCAAAATATAAAAAAATTATCCCGAGGTATGATTTTTGTGAACCTACATGTCAAATGTAATCACAATCCATCGAGTTGTTTGCCCACACATTGAAGAACAGGCAGACAAACGGACAGACAGGCCAACAGACAGACATTTCGGAAAAACCACTTTTTTGCGTTCCTTGTAACTCAAAACATGTAAATCCACTGAAATCTCGAAATCGAAAATTTCGAATGAATAGGAAAGCAAGAAGAAGAAAGAAGAAAACTTAAATTAGGTTTAGGTGTAAGATTACATTAGCTATGCATGGGAATAGGAGAAATGTAGTATAATAGCAGTTTAGGTGTAAGAAGGCTTCCGTATAGCCGCGATGAGGCCGGTATAGAGCAGCGAGTATCGGGGTCACGGGCCGGCCATATGCTCATACATGTATGTGGGGTCAAGTTCAGTTCTTACCCGAAATTTCGCACTTTCTATCTCTGTGACTGATCATTTGATGCATGATGTTGTGGTTTTAATGTCATCCAAGCGTAGGCAAGTGTTTCACATTGAGGATCGCGTCTGCGATTGCCAGTATGGCGCCGACATATACTCAAGTTGGTAGAGAGATGGCGACCATGAACCAGAAGGTTGATGTTTATTTATTTATTGATTTTATATTTAAAAAAAAAAAAAAACAATGTAAATCTTTACCCTGCTATCACAGCGAAGTTAGGGCCATAAGGCTGGATGACAATCAATCATACACATGCGTCAGTACAGTACAGGTGTAAACAAACACTGAAATAAAAAGTCATATACACATAATCGCATACCAGTCATGAAGACAAGTGAGCTCTTAAACTCGACCTGAAGGAAGCAGCGGATCTAGATTCCCTAATCTCTGTTGGAATGGAGTTCCGGAGCACGGCAGACGCGATAGTAAAAGAGGAACATGTCAGTGCGGTGGAGAGGTATTTCAAGAAGGATAACACCTCTATTGTTATACCGTCTGTTAGACAACCTATGATACCTAGTAAATTTTTTTTGAATAAAATTCAACTTTTCAACAAAAAAATTACCTTTTAAACTTACAAAACTTGTGACCCCCCTAAATTTTCGGCTGGATCCGCCCTTGGGTGGGGGGCATCTGATGTAGAATTTTGTGCCCAAGAACACAATATGAAAGAAAATTTTCCAGGACCTGAAATGACCGTAGGCACGTTACCCGGTGCCGTTGCCCTATACACCATCCAAATTTTTCGGCGCCAAAGCTTCCATATGTTCCCGTTCTTAGGTGAACGCTCGTCTTCTTTTAATGCCTCTTTTATCGATGATTGTCGAGGATCATGGCAATTTAGACCTTGAAAACTGCTACTCTGAAAAGGAAAGTCGTGCTCTTGCCAAACCACTGCCTTAGATTTTCAACCAGGATATTCTTCTTCTGCCGGGAGCCCTCTGCCCTTCTATCTTCCCTTGGATTAATACACGCAGAAGACGACACTTTTCATCCTCATAACATGGCCGAAGTACGTTAGATTTCGTTTCTTAACTCTCAGCATCAACTCGGCTTCTGTATCCATTAGCCTCAGGACCTCAGCATTAGGCACTAGTGACTACAATGCACAGATTTTAGTCGGTACCTTTATCAACAAATTTCAAGCCCTACAAGTCAACGTGCTACTTTTAGCGATACTACGCTTACGGATATTTTAGTATCGTATGTCATTATTTAACAACAAATAATTGTAAGTTAACAATTGAATACGTCCCTCAAAAAACGTTCTATCTCTCATTTTCATACATCTTCAAGAGATATTAAAATGTCAAAGTCAGGCTATTATGCTCCTGCGCGCACACCTATTTTGCAAAGAGCATTAAGCTGCCATCTGGTGGAATATTCAATAACTAAAAATACTGGCTGGCGGGGAATTACCTATTGATCATTGTTCTACATTTAACTCAGTTAAAAAAAAAGATGGTTAGAACGTTATTCGAGGGAGCTATTCAATTATCAAATTGACCTAGGTCGAAAGATTGGAGTGCAAGTGGACTAATTGTGCCGATTCTTGCTGAATGTCATATGATCTGGCGCCCCAGACTCTCTAGCAAGGCCGTAGCCAGGATTTTTTTCGGGGGGGGGGGGGGTAGAAATTTCATTAGGTATTACATAGTGGTTTTTATTTTTCCTCTCAAAATCAATCCGATTCTAACTAGTGTCATGCCATTTCATTTCGGGGGGGGGGGGGGTTTGAAACCCCATGAACCCCCCCCCCCCTTGGCTACGGCCTTGTGCTCTAGTAGTCCAACCTGCTGCCATAGCGAGATTCGCAAAAGCTATAGAATTCGACTAGTACAACTGGGGGACTTATAGGCCCAAATTGTAGCCTGGTTCCTAGATTCCTAGTACATACTACTAGGTCGAAGAAGCTATCTCCTCCTTAACCGAAATTAGAGAATCAAGAAAAATATTGAACAGGGCGGGACTCGAAACCATGATTTATTCCTTGCCGGGACATCGTGTTCCCACTTACACCACATGCCCGCCATGAACAGAGTTCACATGATTCTCTGTATCATGCTCTTCAACAAGATTCGTATTAACTTATTAGACAGGTAAACACAGCTACACAACTATCTAACTGAGCAGGTCTGCGAGCTAATGCTAAATGCTAAATGCTAAATGCTAAATTAATAATTTATTAAATTGACTTAGATTGAAGAGGCATTCTCTTCGTTAACCGAAATTATAAAATTTGGACTTGGTGGGATTCGAACCACGATCCATGCTTTGTCTTTTGCTTTGTGTTACCACTTATACCACAAGCCCGCTACGACCAGATTTCACTTGCTCTTCTACAAGATTTGTATTGTTAGACAGATTAGTACAGCTACACAACTGCCTAGCAAACAGGTCTACAAGCTGGGGAACCTCCTCGTTAACCCAAATTGTTGGTACAGAATTTCTATTTAAACTCTAGAATAGACAAGTGAATTGATGGTTTTGAAAAATGAGCGGAGGCGGGTTTCGAACCCTTGCCTCCGCTTTGTCGGGGTAGCATCTACTCTCTCTCATTTAGGAACTGGTTGTCACGGGAAGCCATAAAAAAGAACTTTTACAGTGAGATGTTTATGCACCTATGATATTTTTCAGGTGTAGCCCTAAAAGGAGAACACGCTAATATCCTTATAATTAATAGTAACCATATTTTGAAAATTCTAGACACGAGTAATTTCAGCGCTTGTGGAAGAAGTTACTTCTGATCTTTGTCATTTGGAGTAGTCCCGAGGGTTAAGTATGTGATTCAGAACTGTTCCATTATATTCCTCTTCATCGAATCTGTTCGACATCCCTAAAAAACACAATTATGGGTTATAATGTATAATATTCATATTCTTCATATTCTTCGATGATTGAGAAAGAAAGCTTGTCGAAGTAAACGTGATCATTCAAAATTCAAATGAAGACATTGTTCGTATGAAATGTTTGAGCATTAGTGTGAGTTGGGCACTACGACTCGTAAATCCAAACTGATCCGTATCCGTATACACTGTAATATAGTGTAAGGGTGGAGGGCAGAAGGCCACGAAGGCGTGGAAGGTGAAAGTGGAGGCTGCCACCGTGAAGTCTGAAAACTGTGTTGAAGAACGATGAAGGCGATTTAGGAGCAAGAAGAGAAAGAGGAGAAAGAGACGTATGATCTAACCTGATGGTGAGTAGATATATTCTTGCGATCCTAACTTATTAGCTGCTGCGCCATGAAGATGAATGTGTATTGGCCGATTAGTTCCCAATATTCCCGTATGTCCAAATTTTGACTTGTTCCCTAAAAAAAAATTATATCAAAGTGGACGGCTGCAGAATAATAAGTTTTATTGATTCCATTGCAATTTGTAAAATAAATTACTGTTTGCACTATACTAGGATATCGGACAGTTTAATATATTTTTAGTGCAAAGTGAATTATTAGTTTTTTTTGTAGGTACGGTGTATTACCAGGCATACCACGATCGTAATCGTCTACAATAATCAGCTGTAGTTGTTAGGGTGTGTTACATGCGCCTCTACCACTTCAGTCTGTCAGTCCACTGCCGATTATTCAACTAAGGTGCTTCCCTGTGATCGTTTCTGGATCAAATCTAGTTTCTGTGTCTTTTCCTCGGTATTCCCCTTTGTTTTCCCCCATGTTCTTCCTCCAGCCTTTTCTGAACCTTAACAGTCTTATCCTCTCCACCAATATTTCTTTGACCCAAAACTCTCTTCTAATCACTTCATATCTTATAATCCTAACCCTTCTTGATGCACTTCCTTTCAGCCGCTTCTATATTTTAACTTAATTTGAAAGCTTACCTAAGGATATGATCAGTAGAATTACTCCTATAGTGAGACCTTTAAACATGAGTACAGTAATAACCACGAGTAGGGTTGTGACGACACCCAAATTGTACATAACCGGTATCATAAATGGCAACCTGCGCCTACCAATAATCCCTGGCCTTTCAAAAAGTCCCCCTATTACATCTGAAACAAAAGAACTGCTGCTGGTTATTAAGGCAATTACAAAATTAACATTAGAAACTATGCTGACATCTCATATCAGATTAATATATCCATCAGTCTGACTGTCTGTCCCAGGGCAGCCCGCGTTATAAGTGATGCATATGCGGTTTATCCTATTAAGAGAACCAGTGTCAGTTTAAGGTTTGCTTATTGTCTGTACAAACTCCACGATTCCATGCGCGTTGTAAAATACAATATAATTAAAAAGGCTTTCCACGGCCGGAGTTACGTGATGAGGCCGTAGAATCCGGGATGTAAGGCCGTTCTGAAAGCGTACTTCCAAACGTTTCGTCAAAATCAGCGGTCAACATCTTCATTGCAACTGTGTAAACTTCCAAGATTGTATATCGGAGGCTCAGCAGCAACTCTGGAAAGCTGTTGGAAGTACGCTTATAGTACGACCACGGCCTATCATCCCGGACTCTACTGTTTCACCAAAATAAAATAGAATTTGCGACTTCCATTGGTTGGGTTTTAAACTTTGCTATTTTAACTAAATATGTTCAGGAGAGGAAGGTGACGAAAGCTAAAAAAATAAATTTGTAAGAAATTGTGGGAAAACCCCCAGACCTTTCCTATACGAAAAACAAGAAGCGTCCCAAAATATATGTGATGAAACAGTAGAATCCGGAATCCGGCCGTGGTCGTTCTGGAAGCGTAATTCCAAAAGTTTAGTCAACATCTGAGATCGACATCTTCAGTGGAACTGCTTAGACTTCCAGAGATAAAATCTTAGAAGCCTACGCAGTTCCACTGAAGATGTCGACCGCAGATGTTGACAAAACGTTTGGAAGTACGCTTTAAGAGTGACCACGGCATATCATCCCAGATTCTATTGCTTTGTCACGTAACTCCAGCTGTGAAGGCCTTCGTAATTATATCCCAAGTATGGCAAACCCACGAAGGAGGATCCCCTACTGGTCCTCACGGTGGATCATGACAACGCTAATAAGAGACAACTTCAGTGCCGGATTGACCAAATGAGCCAAGCTTGTTTTTTTTCCTATTCCAGCGCCTGCTTTCAGCATTTCTGCCTTGGCGTGGGGAGTGAGTCTGTTTATTATATTAATATGAGGCACCCTAAGGGCAGACTCCTTCACCGCATGGAGAAGAGGAGTTAACTGGCAGGGTGGACCTCCTGATTATAGTGGATTCCGAACCACTTGGAGAACAACACAGTAATGTTACACGATTAATTCGGAGGCTGACAGGACTCGACACTGACTTAGACGGACTGGTAGTCTCAGCGCGTTATTATGTCCCACCATATGTTCCCCTGTCATCACTGTGCACACTACAAAGTTTGCTGCAGTTTTGAACAGGCTCTGTCCTGGCGGATTGAACTTGGCATGACCGTTGTCCAATAGGCCGAGTAAACCCTGGCTTAGGAGTTAGGGCTCTCACGCTCCACCAATGACAAAACTGAATGAAAATTAGTTTAAAAAAAACAACTGAAAACGTAATATTATATTGATATTATTATTACCCGGCGGGGACCCCCGGTCGGTAAGAGTTTGTAAACCATCGAATTCAAACCGGACCTATTTCTTAAATTTTATTTAAATTTTTGGAATGAATGAAAAAATTATGTCCTGACTTTAGGGGCCCTTACCACAGTTGCCAGGTAATTTCGGCCTGGGCGGCCCGGTTTTTAATTGATTAATTCTATGAGGGAACGGTGCACTCAATGAGTAGATTTTGTTGGCTATCTCTTATAGTTGAAATACAATGTTACCGCATTATAGCGTGTATAGAGAACTCTCCGTAAACGTACTGGAAAGTGGTCTACTGCTGGCCCACTCATGGCCCAACGTGTATCCAATTGATTTGTCCTTTCGGGCCGGACTATGTTCACAGTTGCTATCGTCATCAGGTAGGAGCTCTTTCCAAGCACTTTGGCTTTCTTCTTGTTGCTGTATACAAGGAGATATGCATAGAATTGCATATACAATTATACATTTGGTATTCCTCATAACTGAAATAAAAATTCAGCATAATTAAACCAAAAAATAATAATAATAACAGTTTAACTATTACGTCGTGGTGTGTTATTCGAACTCGAAACCAAGGCCATGCCTGGGGGGTGGTCCCAATTTTTATTTTATTTTTTGATTATTTATTTATTAATGAATTAATGGATAAGTTCATCAAACTATACAGGTTTACACACAAAAATTTATTTCTGGGGGGGCACCCCCCTGGGCACGGCCATGCTCGAGACATCGGCTGCTGCCACAATCAGACCAGTCAACACAGTGAATCATCAAGTTCTCAAGCCTATTATAATTTGAAGGGGTTTTTAATTTTTATGGACACTGCATTGATCCTTACCCAATGCCAACGACCCTATGGATTTTTGGGCATAATTATTATTGTTCCTGAATGAATTTTTGGCCATTGGCAAACTGGTACTCGTCCGGGATGTCAACCTATACCGGCTACAAGCGATAATTGACAAACTGAGACAAGCTTAACATTGGCACAATGTAAGGCGTAAGCAAGACTCCACCAAGTTCAGGTAAGAGTCTCTCCAGGCTTAAACCTACACTTCCTACATTTTCTGGCCATGCTTCGGAAGGCATGTAAAGCAGCCGGGCCTTCCTAGTTGAATGTAAGAGAGGGCTGTATAGCCCTAACTCCACTAGGTTGGCTTAGTAGTTAGAACAAATAAAGTCCTTATATTTATTTATTTATTTAAACCTTTGTTGTATTGCTTTTACTTTTGCTCGAGGGGTCTTTAAGGCTAAACAACAAATGCATTTTTTTAATGAAGGGTTCGAGTCAAAGATCTACCGTTAAGTAATTATCCTATTATTTATTTATTATATTATATAATTTATTTTGGTGATTTTCCCTATCCAAAAGCACTGAATTGATCGATGTAATAGAATGGGCAGACCAATATACAACAACCTGCATTCATAATAAGTCATACTTAAAATTTTCAGAGGTGCAATATAGAATTAAAGGCCATGGTTTGCAGATATTTGTTTGTGTATATTTTTCCAGTAAAAATTGCACTAATTCTCTTTTTTGCTTCCCTATTTATTGCGTTTTGTGCAGCTACTAAGCCAAGTAAGTTCAAAGTTCAATAAAGGCTCGAAATAATACCACAATAGATATATACCAATAATACCACAATATATATATTATATTACGTTATAACCTATCAATAGTATTGCCTTTAGTCACCTACATTAAAAACTTTATAAAAACAATAATACGGCTGTGCTCGTCCCTGACTGACATTATTACATAATTATATTATAGAAGGGCTTTTATATGGATTTATATAGGATTGAATCTTGCCCTGATAACGACCTCAAACCACATGGATTTTGTCTTGACTATTGGTATTGTTTCCACATGAATTTCGGCCAGAAGCCAGATATACAAGTTATGTATAAGTTACTTAACTTATTAGTTTGGCGACTGAAAAGGTAGAAGATTGATGGATTGAAAATCAGTGTATTTCTCAACAAAAAAAATAGGTGGACATAAAATTACAAGCTGTGCGTGGGAGGGTGGCACATCAACCTATTATAAATATTAACATTCTATGTTATAATATTAACATTCTATGTAACATGTAGAGACAAGTTAAATACATAACTGAGGTCAGGTACAGGTTGCACTTACACAGAAAAACAAAATAAAAATATTCACAGGTTATTCGAATACACTCATTAAATTGCTTGCATGCAACTAATCATTCATTCATAAGAAAAAGAGCACCTAGGGATACGAGTCAAAAAGCAGGCTTGGTAACAATTCTCTCTCAATTGACTCACTGTTCCAATAATAATTCTTTTCTGTAAGAATACTCGTGATATATCTTATACATACTACCCCATTCACGAATGCAAAAAGCATGGTAAGCATTACTCAGCTTGTTAATTGTCGCTTGTGGGACGACATTGAGGTCGTGTACCAGTTGGCCAACGGTCAAAATTTATTCGGTAACAATACCAGTAGTTTTCGAAAAATTCGTAGAGCAGGGCAAGGTTCACTGAGGTACAGCCTGTACCGTGTACGCCTACGTTCATAAAAGAAGCCCCTCAAAAAAATATAATAAAAGAATATACTCCGTAATTTAAAAAATTGTAGTTTCTAATATATAAAAAAATGTATATTGTATAATTGAACTCACCGTTAGTCTAGAATCATGGTACTAGGAACGGTACCTACACATAGGTCTTCGGGGGACACCAGCCAGCATCTGTGGATGGACCAGTTTGTTGTCGTCATCGCTAACAACACGGCTTGCTACTAGAGTGGGGGACCATTCAACAAATACTAGAAACACTCATTTAAACAATTCGCCTAACTAATCTAGCTCACTATCCACTATCTATACAATTACAAAGGCTTTCATGGCCGGTTTCAGATGATGAAGCAGTATCGAATCCGACAGGACATGTAGTGTAGTGGTACAGACTCCGACTTTCACCCAAAAGGTTGTTGGTTCGAGTCCCACACTTGCCAAATTTTCTGACCATGCTTCGGAGGGCATGTAAAGCAGTTACGGGTCTTCCTAGTTGAGTGTAGGAGAGGGCTTCATAGCCCTAGCTCCGCTAGGTTGGCTTAGTATAGAACAAAAATTCAATATATATTTATTAATTTAATACGACTGATGAGCCGTGATTGATCCGAAGGAGTAATTTCAAACGTTTCGAAAACAACTGCAGTTGACATCTTCAGTGGGCCTCGAGGATCAACTTTATAAAATTCTCTTAATGAACCTTAAGCATAATTATGTCGTCAGTCTGTCATTATCATTTTTATCCTTTAGTCTCATGAGGCCCCACCTTGTCACACTACTCTTATTAGGCCAACAATTAATAAATAATAACAGTAGAAAATTGTAAGCAGGTCAAATTGTAATCTGGTTTCTTGCAGCTACATTTTCGTCACTATAGGTACGGGAACTCGCGTCGCAGTCGCGTCTTACGAAAAACGAAAATCCAATTTTTTGAAGAAAAAAAAAATCATAGAGAAATTATGTACAAAGAGGAGAAAGTGTGCCTCTACATTTTGATTTATAGTATGTGGCCGTTACTAACAGAAATGAGCCTCAGCTGTGAAGTGAACGCCACATACTACTCGTAAATATTAAAAATTAATTCTATTATAATTTCTCAGTGTTCTCTCATCTACAATCAATATTTCCTGTGAAATATAAAAAAAACTCCTATTGGGGCCGACTACACCAGGCCCTGACCTTGGGATTTCACTGCCCTGGGCAACAAGTCTCCCAGCGCCCCCTACCCCATTAAAATAAAACGTTGCAAAAGGAAATTGTAAGAAATATGACCAAAGTATAAGGTGAAAGCTCTCAACCATGCATAAAATAATAAAGTCATATTTCGCGCCATTTTCAGATGCTTCAAGTCCGCTCCGTCCTTTTTATTTATTTCAAATTGTTAATTTTCAAAATGTCAAATTGTCAAAATGTTTTCCCAAACTTTCATGAATTTCGTTGAGGTATTTTTTCATTTCGACTAGCGCCCCCCCCCCCCCCTCCAACTGCAGTCTGCGTCCATTTATAGGACAGGCCCTGCCGGTCACCCCTCAACTGTTAGGCCGAGAATTTTCCACCACCTAGCGAGGAATAGTAGTACTAAAATACATTTTTGTATCAAAATGCTGGAAGCAGGAATGTGCCGTTGCTAAGAGTCGCTTACCCCTCCAGTCCCCTTCTCCCCTTCCATCCCCCCTCCCCTCAAGCCCCGCTACCCCTCCCTGCGATGTGTATTTGTTTACGTTTTGGATCAATAAGGCGCGTTAGTTGCAGCCCAGCAAGTTAGATGGTTATTTGCTTTGCTGTAAGCTAAATATCATATTGCGGCTCCCGGCTTTTCCCCACCTCGACAGAGAAAGCACCTTGAACTTTCTCATGAGGCGAACTTCCTCTTAAAACCCCTGTTAACTGTGGAATGGAATATTTTGTACCCGTGTTCTGTTATATTTATTTTTCATGATAACTCATAGCTGCGATGATATTTAAAAAGCTAATGTTATTATTATTATTATTATTATTGTATATATAAAAAAACAGTATAAATAAAAAATAATAAAAATTATTATTTTAAAATAAGAAAAATAATATGATAATATCTTGTTTTCGCAGCACTTTATAAGTCCTTTGTCCCAACAACCATGCTTTAGCTTGGGGATGAGGTATGGAATCATTATGTCTATTGTATTTTGTAAATATATGCTCCTTGTCCAGGGGATACGGGGCAAGGAAAAGAAACATAAAGAAAGAGAGTTATTACTACAAGCATTACAAGTGTATAATTGATATATATATATATATTCCTTCGGCGCAGGGTAGTACCGGCCGAAGAAGAAGAAAAAAAATCTAACCAATTAAACAAGCAATTTAAAAATATATACGAAAAATACAGCTTTCTAGACATACTACCAATAGGATAACTGTAAAAATATCTTATAATCAAGAATAGATATTTTAAGTATTTAAGAAAAATTGTGGGAAGCACACAGAATAAGAGGCTACTGAGAAATGAAGACAAATTGTGCAGAATATTCCTATAACGCATAACAGGTATGGCAGACGCCTTCATGAATCAGTTTTGCCAGAGATATTTAACAAATTGCCATTTATACTACAAGAATTGAATAAAATAGGGAAAAGAAAAAAAGAAATAAAAAATACTTGATTTCAAATACAGATTTTAGACCTAATTATCCTATCCATCATAGGGATCTCATTCATTTGCTTGGGGGCAAGATTAGGTACTCTATAATGATTTATTATAATTAATTATTAATTACAATTATATCTTGCGGCATTAAGGGAGAAGAAGAAGTAGAAGAAGATAAGCGGAAGCTAGAGCGTGATAGTAATGTATTAAACTTTTTTCAATATATTGCACATTGTCAGTTGATAAGGAAAAAAGTGAAAAGGTTTGCCCTGCCAACGACCCCATGTATTTTCGGACATTATTGGTATAGTTTCCGCAAGAAATTTTAGCCGTTGGCAAACTGGTTCACGTCCTCGCTGTCAGCTTACACCGACTACAATCGATAATGGACAAGCGGAGACAAGCTTACCCTAACTCATTGTAACAGGTGCAAGCGTAACTAAGCCAAGTTCCGACACAAGTCATCGCTGCCGTGTTATTATAATAAGACGTTATAGATTCATGGAAATCCGGTTTGTAGCTTCAGCCCGGGAATGAAGATAACTTATTTGGGAGGGGTAAGGAGTAAATTCACACACCCCTAAAATATGCTTAATTCCTTAATAATGTGTAAAAACAGTGAAAGTACTGACAATGTCAGTTATTACCTACGTTAAAACTTTTTTTTGCCCCTCCCCCGAAACAAACTGCTACATACGTTCCTGATTTTATCGCTTTAACCCCTTCATTAATTAACTTGGAAAACTATTGACACCTAAAGTTGAGATGAACGGGTACAAATTTGTTGAGAACTGAAGTCAAATTAGCCTATAAGGCATAAGCCTCTAAACTCGAACAAGTAATATTGGCTCCAGCCGGGAAAATTTAAGCAGGCCAACTCAAAGCTTAGGGGAAATGCGATCGGAGACGTGTCTTAATCAACACGGGTACTAACCTACAGATGCGAATGAAGAGGTCAATCGGATACATTCTTTAAATTGTTTGCATGCGATATACAAAAAAAAAGGTTCTTGTGGTCATTTTTACAGTAGCCTATTATTTGGTTTCAGGCACCTAAATAAGGTATGTAGCCTGCTGAAAGTTATCTGTACTAAAAAATAAAATAAAAATCGTCAAATTGTGAAAACGAAAAAAAATGTTAAATTGAACCTGTGGAGACAGCATGGGACAAATGCGGCTGCCGGGAATGCTGTTGACTTCCACATTCCTAATAGGGCAGTTGTCAAGAGAGGGAATCCTCTATCGGTACTCATGTAAACATACAGGCTCCTATAAGTGTTACAAGGAAACACGTTACCAAAACCAAAATTCTTGTGCATACAGGTAGCCTACATTAACTAGTAGGTGTTTGTATTCTACGTTTACTACATAGGCTAATCGATTGAGAAAGCGTCTTCAACTTTCACGTAAAGCTTCTGTGCTGTTCTGCTCCCAAGGGGAAGGAAACACCGATCATCTGATGAGGAACCAGTAGAATCTGGGCTGATGGGCCGTGGTCGAAGTGAAAGTGAACTTCCAAACGTTTCGTCAACATCTGCGGTCGACATCTTCAGTGGAACTGCGTAGACTTCTAAGATTGTATCTCGGAGGCTCAGCAGCGACTTCGACCACGGCCCATCAGCCCGGATTCTACTGGTTCCTCATTCGACTCCGGCCGTGAAAGCCTTTGCAGTTATATTACACCGATCATCTGTTCAGCTACACTGGCCTAGAGGAAGAAAATCGAACTACGACACTAAACAAGATAATTTTACAATGGAAAGTGCTATTCCGAATTGTTTTGTTTGCATTGTTAACCCCAGGAATCATTGGCGTAAATTCCCAAAATTTCTGGGGGGGGGGGCTTTAGGACCCCAAGACTGATTCATTACTCATTCACTTCCGATGTCTATCTAGCTAGGCAGGAAATTATTTTGCATAAAATTGGAACCTATGCATTCAACTTCCAAGTATAAGTAACCAATACTCATGTTTTACCCTGGAGAAAGGGGGCCCGGGGGTCTTCCCTGGAGAAAATAATTGATAAATAGGCCCAAACTAGTGAGGTTTTACGCCTAGGCCTATTATACCCTGGAGAAAGGGGGACCAAGGGGTCTCCCCCGAAGAAAAACATGATAAATAGGGCCACATTGGTGAGGTTTTACGAATTTTGCAAGCAGTACAGTTGAGATTTTACCGACGAATAAACGTACCACTGAGGGGAGGGGGGGGGGGGTTATACCCCGGAGAAAAAGTTTGAAAAAAAGGTCTGAAGTATTGGGGTTTTAAGCATTTTCAGTAATATATTTTTTGTGAAAGTACTTTGGTCAATATACTGATGTTTTTTTCAAGATGACTGTCTTTCATGTAAACTAAGCATACCAAGAATTATTTTCCCTTCCGTTATTGCGGATACTATGCCTTTAGCTTCCATAACGTCTTTGTCACCAGAAATTGTGGGGGGAGGGCTACGGGTGCCCTTGGGGGGGGGCTAAGCTCCCCCCCAGGACCCCCTATTTACGCCAATGCCAGGAATAGGTTAAAAATAAACGGCGTAGTAGGCCCGCAGCTCTATTATGCGGCCAGCCAAGGGCAGGTGTTGGTTGAAGTCCTGGAAAGGAAGAAGAAGAAGAAGAACTTTCTCGTAAAGAGAGCTTCGGCTTAAAAAAGAAAAATGCCATGGTAGGCTTATTTGAATTCCTTTATACACATAGAGTAATACCCCGACTTACACTTCCCCGTTTTCCCCAAAAAGACTTCGCCACTTCGACATCAAAATAACTTTGGTTTAGGTTACTTTACTCATAACAATGTAAATTGTTTTATTATCTTTTTTTTTTTTTTTTATAAATTGGGGTACCTGTGTGCACTTAAGCCTATTGGCCTATTGTGCCCCCTACAACAAAGTATCTACATCACTTCTACATCACTTTCTCGAGGCCTATCTCTCTCACGAGAGCCAGAATCTTGAGGGGATTCAGAAGTGGCAGGTCTTTTACATGTAACTGCAAGCTTTCCGAGCATGCTGCTCTTCTTCGTGCGATTGCATTATTATCTTAACTTTATTAAACATTTTGGAGTTTACCCCTTAAGAATCGATTTTCATATATAAGCTCGGTATGGGAAAAATATTTCATCTAAATTATTGTTTTCTTTAAACTCTGTTCCCGATTAAACATACTTTTTATGTACTATATTTATATGCAAAGTTGAACCCCGACTTACGCGAAATCGCGTATTCGACTTACAATCGCTCGGACCCACCTACCACGTAAGTCCGGGGTATTACTATATATACCTATTTAAAAGAGAAACAACCTAAAACGTCTACTTTAGGCCTACTATCACTAAAAGAGAAATTTCTGAGGGATGAAGTGCTTAGGTGACACTTCAAGGCTTCATGATAGAAGGGACCAATGGATGCACAATGCACGTATTGCGACAAAATATCTTATTATGAAATTAAATTAATTAAAGACAGTGCATAATTCTGATTATATTAGAAAACATCGTAACAACCAGTTCTGTTTAAACATATAACTTTTACTACTTACGAACATTGTGATTATTAGTTTACTCGTAAAATAATAATCCATGTGCATAAAAACAATTATTATATTATGCAAGAGATTTTGAGGCAATTAAATAGACAACAATTAAATTATAGGCAAACTGAAATTAAACGCACAACCAATTATTTAGGTCTAATGAATTTAATGTTTTACACGCAATATGGCAAACTCTTGTTCCAGCTAATATTAAAAAAAAACTTAGTCAGGTTTTGTACTCAAAATATACAAATAGAAACAATCGGTTTCGGCACCACGCCATCGTAAGGTTAGGCTTACAAACAACACTACATACATTAACATTATAACAAATGTAATGGAAACAAAATCTGTGCAGGTAAGCTGGAAGAGTAGCCCATCGGGGTTAAAGCTCGCCTGAAATATAGACGATTTTTCATTTCATTTCATTTCATTTCATTTCATTTCATTTCATTTCATTTCATTTCATTTCATTTCATTAACAAGTAAATGCAAAACAAAACATCTTATAGTATTTACATCGGAGTTTGTGGTTCTCACAACCTTTTTTTATGGCGTAACCTAGTGGTACGTTAGCGTAAAAAATTAAAATATTCATTTTTGCTACCGAAATTACAATAAAATAGCCTACCCAAATTCAAATTCTAAATCAAAAATTCAAATTGAAAACTTGCTTACAAGAAAATCACTATTTGTCTGGCACTTGGACACTTTTAATCGAAGTGAGCTGTCCAAATCTCTCAGTCTGTCTCTGCTAAAATTATTTTCATTATTTTTGCTACCGAAATTACAATAAAATAGCCTACCCAAATTCAAATTCTAAGTAAAAAATTCAAATTGAAAACTTGCTTACAAGAAAATCACTATTTGTCTGGCACTTGGACACTTTTAATCGAAGTGAGCTGTCCAAATCTCTCAGTCTGTCTCTGCTAAAATTATTTTCATTATTTTTGCTACCGAAATTACAATAAAATAGCCTACCCAAATTCAAATTCTAAGTAAAAAATTCAAATTGAAAACTTGCTTACAAGAAAATCACTATTTGTCTGGCACTTGGACACTTTTAATCGAAGTGAGCTGTCCAAATCTGTCAGTCTGTCTCTGCTAAAATTAATTTCATTGGGATTATAAATTACCTAGGTATATATATTATTTGCTCACCTCCCGCCTACCCCCAGGAACCTAGTCGCGTACCACTAGGGGTGTACGTACCATTCCAGCACCGCAGTCTTATTGTATGTGATTTGCTACATATTTTCGCCCAATCTGGCGATTATTTTCAATTATTAATACTGTAATTTCAAAATATGACACAACCATTATGTGTCTATCGGATGAATGTTCTTTAGCCTATCAGTTTTTAGTTGTCTACCTCTAGGCCATTTACCTACGTAGACGTATACAGGGGGGCAGGAGGGCAGCTGCCCCCCCCCCCAAGCAGCTGCCCCCCCCCCCCAAATGGGTATAATAATAATAATAATATAATAATAATAGGTATAATCTAAATAATAATCTAAATAATCAATCACTTTTTTTTTAAGATTAATCACATACAAACAATTTAATGAATGTATCCAATTGACCTCTTCGGTCGCCTCTGTAGGTAATACCTGTAATACCTATCCCAGCGAAGTCCTGCGTGCATAATATCAAAGAAGATATTTACATAAACTATTTTACTCTTACAAAACTACGAAAGTGTAACATTTAAATAGAGTGAGCTTCGCAATCTCTGCTTAACAAAGCCATGTTTCTTGATACATTTACAATTCCTATATAGTGACTTATTAATATGCCTTAGGTTGCCAACGGCCTTACCATGTTGATTCCATTGGAGCAGAGCATGTTTCAAACTGCGGCAACTTGGTAGTGTGCACAGCGTTGGCAGGGGAACCTGGTGGGACATGATAACGCGCTTTGGCAGTATAAATCGAGTCCTGGTCACCTCCGATTTAATCGTGTGACTTTACCATGTTTCCCAAGTGGTTCGGAATCCACTATAATCAGGAGGTCCACCCTGTCAGTCAACTCCCCTTTCCCCGAGGTGAAAGAGTCTGCCCTTAGGGTGCCTCAAGTTAACAAACAGACTCACTCCCCCCGCCAGGCTGACAGGGTTGCTTAAAGCAAGAATGCTGAAAGTAGGCGTTAGAAACAACAACAATATGCCTTAGGTTTTTGGATAAGTGGTGAACGAAGGGTGTGTTTTTGGTATAAATTCTTAGACCAGCAAGATAGTTTACAATAGCTCATAAAATTGAAATAAAAACATGCCTTCACTTACAAAGAATGATATATACTTAAAAATGGCCAGGAGCAGGCCCGTACCCATGCCCCCCCCCCCTAAATTTGATAAAAAGTAATAAATAATTCAAGAGTTTTAGCTAAAACTACTAAAACCACAACGGATGTACCTATCATTTTTAAAAATTTATGTTCTTGCCCCCCCTTAAATTAAACCCTGGGTACGGGCCTGGCCAGGAGGCTCATGTACAAAGATGCATTTTACAATGTAGGGAAATAGAGGCCTTCGAACTTAGGAAAAGAAGTACTGGAGCTGGCATATATTACTCAGGTACTCAAGCAACCCCAAGGGAAGGGGACTGAGCACCTCCTAAGTAATTTACAAATTTATAAATCGAAAGTCTAATACTTTAGATGCTCCAATTTTTGCCCAGGGCCACGTAAATTATTAATAGGTTAAATGATACAATCAAGAACAATCAACAAGTACTACAAGTAATCAACAAGAAAGTATAAAGTAAAATCGTCAACATCATCAAAATCAGGTAGTTCTGTGATTTCCTTGTGCTAGTACCTGTATGAGAGCTTTCTCTGAGAGATGGTCGCTCTCTAAGCAACTTAGAGAAGTTAGTAGCGTTTCTCACCGCTCTCCGTTCACTTGGGAGTTTTCTAAGGCCTTATATCCTTGTAGTATACTGTAGGATCCAGTCGCTCACAAGGTTTCCCCTTTGCCTCGCATTTGCGAGTCAAAGCAAATAGAAAATAGCAAATAACAAGTAGCAAATAGCAAATAACAAATAACAAATAACAAATAGCAAATAATTATTATGTTATGTTTATCAAACTAACTGAACAAACTCATCAAAATAAGAAATTAGAACACTAAGCTGAAAAAATTTAATAAGCGAGCACCCACAAAAACAATTCCTAGACTGCGCCAGTGAGGAAGGGTGTAGGCATATTTCTATAGTAATACCAAGGCATTTTGCACCAGCGTAACATTGGACAACAATGACAGCGAAGCTCCATTGCTTCAAAAGCCAGGAAGCCCATTTATATAATGATACAATTACGATATAGGGAGCTTGATGCCTTTGAAGTGAGGATGGTGGGGGGAGGCGTGGGGGGGGGGGGGGGTGAAGGGTGTATTTGTGCAAAGGCTTGGGCGCATTCGAACCCCATTCCGCGCATGTTCAATCAATGCCAAGCGCTCACTGTTCCCACATTTTCAACCCAACAGCCAACAATTTGCTCCTTGTTTATACTTATTTGTTGTTTTTAAAATAGTATTTACGTAAACTAAACCTCGAAAATGACGGACGGCGTTACTTACAGGTATATTAAAAAGAAAATTGTTTGATAATTTGCATCTAGTTGATTTTGGTCCTTTTTTGGTGGATTTTTCATATTTTCGTAATTTAAGGGGAAATAATTTTATTCTGGTCCTGGGAAGGGGTTCGAGAGTCTTGTGCAGAATGACGCCTCCCTTTCACATCCATTGATTTTTCGGATATTATTTCTGCAATAACGGCCAAATTCTTGGAAAATTTATAGAAACATTTAGAAAACATTTATACGTCATCTCCCTAGCTAAAAATTGACTGAATTTTTCCCTTATCGTCTACTTTCAAAATTCTTAAGCTAGGTTGGCTTAGTAATAGAAACAATAAAAATTCCTTACTTATTTATTGATTTATAACTATAAATCGATAAGGGTGAATTTTGTTTATTAAAAAAATCTACACAAATCAATTTATACATGCAAAAAATAGATGTTTTTAAAAATTTAATGCATAAATTTGGCCTGATCTTAATTTTCTTCTGATTTTCAAAATTCATTACGCTGATAATGTTTCCTAGCAGATTGTAATGAAGAATGCTTACTCGTATTTTGCATGTTGCTTGCATTTTTTTATTGATTAGATTTCAGGTGCCCTACTTCTTAATTTTTATTTACAACCAAACTCTACACAACAGTTTTGAACAAGGACTTCCGTTCACACAAAATATATTTTTTGCCCTAGACTGATTTATACATAAGTTTTTTTTTTTTTTTACACGAAACATCAATAATTTTTTCCATTTCCATTTATTACAAGAAATACAAATTTTATTTGCCCACCTTAAAAAAATTCGAAGTTCCCGCCACTTCACTTATATAGTTCCTGTCGGTACTTTTCTGAAATAAGTTGAGCATTTTAATTTTCACACCTGTTTCACACGATTTTCACCATGTATTTATATATGTAGGTTATCATGTGTTGCAAACTGTCTTGCCAGAGCATTGACTCTGTAGAGTTTTTATGAGGACCGTATATGTACAATGATTGTTCGGTTATTCGGAGCTCTTACATTAGTGCGAATCAGCCTTCTTGGACTGTATTGTTTCTTCCAAAGTACCTTTCTGTTTTTCTTCTCATACCTACGGGATACTTTCACTATAATTTGCTATGGAGGCTCAGACGTCTCTGATTGCTCCTCCGCGTTCTCGTCGTCTGAACTATGCTCTGCTGGAGCCTCAGAAGGGCTTTCTGGAGATTCTCGTTCATTATCTATTAAATCATTGTAGTTCTGGAGTTCCACTTGTCCACTATTTCTAGAAATTCGAATCCGGCTATTCAATCGATTTCTTGGTTCCATTTAGTCCCGTAAAACTTGGGAGTTGTACTCACCCGATTGGTCTGCTTCACAATCTATTGCGCAAAATCAGCACTTGCAATCAATAAAACAATTTGTAGCAACGAACCAATCACAAACGTGAATACATTTATATGCAACCCAATGGCAACAATCTATTATTAAAATCGTCGCTTAATAATAGTATAGTTATTGATGGGAAATTTTTATTATTCTCTTCTCACTGATTAGTCAAATTATTTTTTATAAACGTTCCGTAACCTTTCGCGAACAGCACAATATTATTCAAAATTGTCTAATTGTTACAATTCACTTCCGGAACTAACTCCTAACATTTCCGCCTAATATTTAGGGGGGAGTCACGTGTCACAGTTATACGGAGGAATTCTAATAATTGTTTTGGTCCGTCATTACGTTAAGAAACACGGCAAATATATGAGGTACCGGCACACTTGTTGCGTCCACTTCGTCAGTCCCCGGGCTAGTACGTCAAGCGATGCAATCCCCACGATCAATAATGTAGTTTCCATCAGCATCATCTCATTTTTCAGATTTTATCTCGCGCCAAATTCAAATCTTATGTTGTTTTCAGTTTAAAATTAAATATTGCACTTAGTAATGACCTATAAATAATGCAATAAGTTATATTTTATAATATTTTATTATTGTTTTCGTCTCAGGGGTTTTAAAACTGGCTTTATTATTATATTATACTAAAAAGTTTTTACCTTAATTTATAATTCGGTCGGCAGTGTCAAAACTGAAGCTATCTGAAAGCATGCGCGGTGATATGAAAACAACAAGCTATGTTTAGCTATTTCCAGCTCTCCATTTTGTTTGAAAATATTTTTATTGGTTTTAAATTTGTTAGGTTTTGACTGTTTTGTTGAATTTTCTTTGCGGCTACTGAATTTTCGTGAAGTGTTTTCGGTGTGAATATGACTTACACCCAATTGGTAGAGAACTGATCTACGAAACGGATGGTCGAGGTCTGAGACTATCGAAAAGGAGGAAAGTTTTTCTGTCGGACCCGTCCCTAATGGGTACCTAACGTTCACTGATAAAAAAAAAACAGGACTGCTGGGCCATCCTAACAGTTAACTAGGCCAGCGGTCATGACAGAAAATTCTCTTTCTATCCTCAGACGGTAAACGTCTATTAGCCTTATAATATAGAAGGAATAAACTGACCGTATAGGTACTTTCTACCAGCGGTTCTGATACTTTTTATTACGAGACCCCCCCCCCCCCAGCATACTTCAGCTATACATCGTGCTGGCTCGCTATTGGGGCAAATGAGGCAGTGTCTCACTTAATTTTCAAATTAAATAGAATAAAGATGTATGGCTTGTTTTCAATTATAAAAATGTAAGCTAACCCAAAAATAAAATTGGAAGAAAAAATTTAGTGGACCAAAAAAGAGCCGTCAAAAATTCACAAGGTAGGCCTACAGTAACGTTGTTAAGGCACCAAATCACTTGTGCCTGTCTATTGCTAAATTAAAGGCACGAATGTCAGCTATAAAGCGATTAATCATAGTGAATATTATTTTTCAATCTTTTGTTGTTTTGAACTCAGCGGATGGCCATTCCTTCTCCAATCCGCAGCCAGCTTACTACACTACGCAATTCGCATGTGGCATGCCTTCTTTTCTCTGTTGTGATTGTAGTTCAATATGTGAACAAATAAACATTCTGAATACAGTGCAAAAAAGCAAAGTAACTACAAATAGCCTAAAATTACAAGACTAAAAAGTTAAATAATTTAAATATATATTATTGTTAACTTTCTAATTTTTTTCGACCCTTTTCTCCTTTGACATGATAAACCAATTAATAAAAATAAATACTAGTCGGTTTTAGGCTGAGATAAAAAACAAATATTAAATAATAGTTAGAGTATAAAAGTTATAACCTATGTTATTAAGACTAAAAAAAAAAAATATATAAGAGTTCTGCAGTTATAACTTTATGACGTCGTAATTGTTATATGAATATAATATAATAGAAACAACAAAAAGTCCTGACCAGGGTGGCCGTTTTTGCGTATCATAAAATCATAAAATGTTTGTCAACCTTAATTGTTAATTAAACTATGGAAATTTAAGTATAAAATTAAGTGTAAAGTGGATTTATTATTCTTTTATTAGGCACCACATTGCCCTTGAAGTTTGAAATACTGCGTGTGGCCAATACACTTTGTGATGGTCGAAACTTTCAATTTTGGGATTTCAGTTTTTAGGCCCCAGGAACCCAAAAAGTGTTTTTTTTTTTTTAATGTCTCTCTGTCTGGCGCTCTATCAGTCTCTATTCGTCGATTTGTGGGCAAACAGCACGGTTGATTTTGATGAAATTCGGCAAGTGGGACAAGTGGATTCACAAAATTTATGCCTCGGGATCATTCTTTATTATATTTTGGGCTAACTCAATTTTGGAGGATTTTCCCCCCCCCCCAAAAAAGACTACAAAATTTTTTCTCTAAGACGGATCCAACGATTTTCTATAAGCTTCACATATATAGTAGTTGTTATTAATGTAAACAAAATAGATCGCAATTGCCCCCTGATAGTTTCGTTCTGGGGGAAATAAAAAACAATTTTCATGAAAAAAAATTAAAAAATAATTTTTCTGAGGAACGTTTCTATCGATACTTTCACAATTTTGCACAAGTCTGAAATCTTTGGTAAGGCGCAAAATGGTGGCCCTCTTGATATGTAGATTAAAAAAAAACACCTTCCTTAAACCCTTATCTAATCCGAGACTGAGACCATTTTGAGACCAATACCCAGACCCAGAGTCTCGGTTTGATTCGAGACCAAGACTGGGAAGAAGCTAAATGGACTCAAATGACGCCACTGACTGTATACTGAGTACACACTACACTACCACCCCATATTTAGGCCTACATACTGTATTATGTGTTTTCAAAAGCCAGGGAGAGGTTGTGTCAACTGGACGCCTCTTTCCCCTGGACCCTAAAGGATACCCCCGGTTACATTTGTACTGCAGTACAATAAACCTAGCATACAAAATTACTAAAAATTACCACAAAACTAGTTCCTCAAGACCCATCCCTTGAAAGAATCTTGCGGAAATTTATGGTTAAACATTTTTTACCTCAAGTAGCTGAGAGAAAGTCCTATTTGTGCTTTGCTATATGATCGGATAAATCTCCCAATTGCCGACCCCAATAACATCAACAAGTTTGACAGAGGAAGGAAAGAAAGAAAATTGTCTTTATTTTCCATTTTTCTTTCCGCTCACTCTTAAAACTAATCCATTATGTTCGGTTACGCCATCAAATTTGGTGTTCTGGCAGTTTTTACTTTATAGGCAATTTATTAACATTAAGACCTATGAAAAGGAGTTAGCTATTAGGGGCACAGCGTACAGAATCTTCGGATGAATTCAAAACGGAAAACATATATACCGTACATGAAATTAAATGAAATGAAAAAACTACTTTATTGCAAATAAAACAAAAGGCGAACAATACTATAAAGTCTTGTTTTCATGCTAACCTTAAAACTAGAACATTGTATTATAGATGAATTAAAATTAAATGGAGAGAAAAAAAAAGAAGAAGAGAGGAATAGTGAAAAAAATAAGGATAAAATGTATACGGGGGGGGGGGGGGGGGGTCATCACCATTACAGGACCGGAGAGAGTCTCAAGCGTTATCTAAGATATAGTGTTTAATTATTTTCTTAAAGCTACTGAGTGAGATTGCGAATGTCTTGTGGTTTTATGTAGTGGTATTTGATATGTTGTGCCATTGCGCTGTGACTGTAATTTTGTATATTTTTGTAAGATGTAGGAAGGTGCGTTTGAGTGGGTTACTTTATACATTAGCATCAGTGCATGGTATTGTGTTCTTTGGTCAGTGGTTAGGAAATTTAGTACTTTGTACTGTGGGCTAATATGGTCGCGACGCTTTGAGTTAAAAATAAATCGGATGCAACTGTTCATTGCCCGGTGCAAACGACGAGACAGATGATCCGTGCGACTGTATGATAATACAATACAATAATCAAATAGTGGGGTAATAAGCGTGGAAACAATATTTTTCTTCATATTAATAGGTAAAAAGTTCTAATTCTGTTCAAGGGATATAAACATTTATAAATTTTGCTACAGGTTTTATTTACATGGACTGACCAGTTGAGTTGTGGGTCTAAATACACTCCTAGATTTTTCACACCATCATGTTTAAAGGGTATTACTTCACCGTTTATGATAATGGTTGACCTTAATGTATTTTGTAATTTTACCACAGTATTGTGGCTGCCTATGAGCATTGCCTGACTCTTAGTCGGGTTCAAATTGAGTCCATGTTTGATTGACCATTTCAAGACGTTCTCCAAATCAGCATTAATATCAGCTATGGCCTGTTCGCAATTACTAGGCTTGAAACTGGAATATATTTGAAAGTCATCAGCATATACGTGATAAAAACATTTGTTCAATGACTGGGACAATAAGTCTGTATATGTGGAGAAACACTATGGGCTCAAAATCGTACCCTGCATTAATCCGTTAGGGAGGTTACAGAACGCAGACGTTTGATCGCATATTCTCGTTGATTGTTCTCTACTTTCTAAGGAAGAGCGAACCCAAGTAATCGACTTATCAGCGAAGTTTAAAGATTGTAACGTGGCAAGGAAGATGTCATGTTTTACAAATGAGAACGCGCTGGAGTAGTCTAAAAGAATAATGCAGGATACGTCACCTCTGTCATAGGCACAACTTAAATTGTCTACCACTTGGATTAATGCTGAAGTAGTACTATGGTTTTTCTTGAAACCTGATTGTAGGGGGTACATGAAAAAATACACAATTGAAATAGGGCTACTTGTATAATGTAAGAAGAAAATTGCATTAAAAATACTAACCAGGCTAATAGAAATGTAAACTTCGGTTCTTCAGAAATTTTAACTGTTTTAATTAGCCTACGAACTAATTTTCCGTACTTATTCATTTCAGAAAATGCTTAACAAGACTTCGCAATTTGCGGGAATGGAAATGGAAAATAAGGAAGGAAGAAGAACAGAAGAAGCCACCATGATCTCAAGCCAAATGAAACAGAAAGCAATCAAAGCTTGAGTAACTAAGTAAAACATCTCCTATGATACCAAGAACAAGCTTCTCGAATTAATTTTCGACAAAACTTTTTCTTGGTAAACCCCTTATCCCAGTTCCTATTACTAACCGGTTGTTACCCATCAATTGCAAGCCAATTAGGGTTGGTTAGGGTTGCAAAACACAGTTAGTTCCTGATTCTAGGATTCTCCTCCAAAGAAACCTCTTCTCGAAGAAGAACGCGGATCGCCCGTTAAAGAGCTTAATGGCCACAATGGTATGCAGAAGGATGACTGCTCCGAAGAAAACGGAAACAGTAGACCAAACTCTCAGATCAGTTACACAAATCAACTCGAAGATTACCAAAAATTGTGTAACAAACCTAAAATTTCAGACATAGACACAAGTAAATTGTTTCCAAATCAAGTTTTGAGTAGGGCACAATTGCAACTTTTGCTCAAGCAGCATTCAATATTTATACAGGATCATCAAAACCATCAAAAACAGGTAAGATCTAACTAAGGAAGTACCTACCTATACATAATTTTCTAAAATCTTCATGGGATATCTGACATTAGTCGTTGGGATTAAGATTTAGTATGATTCGGTAATTGGTGACTTAGACCCGTCTATCTTATTTTATGAACACTTTCCAGGGTGAATTAAATAAAGTGTTAGGGGTAGAGCAGTAATGTGATCTCCAATTACGGATTTCCGAGCCGGATTTGGCTGGGACCATTGATGGAACGGGGAGTGGCATCTGTATCCTAATTTTATTTATTTATTTCAATTCACTTGACACTGTGTCGAATTGCATTATTGTGCCAACGGCCACACCAAGTTGAATCAATCAGAACAGAGCCTGTTCCAAACTGCGGAAAACTTGGTAGTGGGCACAGCGTTGGCAGGGGAACATGGTGGGATATATTAACGTGCTGGGACTATACTAGCTAGTCTCAGTGTGTGTCGAGTCCTGGTCACCTCCGAATTGATCGAATTGATCGTGTGGCTTTACGATGTTCCCCAAGTGGTTCGGAATTCACTATAATCAGGAGGCCCACCCTGTCAGTCAACTCCCCTTCTCCCCGAGGTGAAGGAGTCTGCCCTTAGTTATTAAACAGACTCACTCCCCCCGCCAGGCTGACAGGGTTGCTTAAAAGCAGAAATGCTGAAAGCAGGCGTTGGAAAGCAAACAAACAAAATTGCATTATTGTACATGTTTTCGCACATTTGCAAGCGCAGATGTTGGGTTGTGGATTTATCCGTTGATTGCGCAGTTATAAGTCTTATTTATAATTATTTTTTATATTCTTGTAAGTTTACTAGGCTATATTTGAATTTGTAAAAAAAATTAAAAAAAAATTTAAAAAAATTAAAAAAGTATATCACTTTAACGAGATGTTTTCCGCGTCAAATGGATTTGAACCATTTTCTATTTCCATTTTCCTCGCTAAAAGCATCGATTTTTTCTAAAATATAGGCCTAGTTCTTCTACCAGTCGCTGGTGTGTGTTTTCCCCGAATGCAAAAATACCAAAATATCAACATCGTATTTTTGGAGTTAAGTTATTTATTTCCTATACTTATATGTAGGCCTATATACTATGAAGTGTATTATGAAATAATATTATTTCAGCATAATTTTTACTATCAGAGAAATGGACTGGAGCGAAGGCAGTTAGAACAGGTAATGCAGCAAATACAGGAGAGGCTCCAGGCAAATTTCATACAGCAGTCGCACCTTTTGGAAGCTGGCGACAAAAATGGCAGCGAATTAACACAATCGCAGCTGCTTGCTCTCCGACAGGAGCAACAGCAGCTAATGCAACAGTGGCAGTTCACGCAGCGCAAATATTTGCTACATAGAGGTATGACTAACCACAAATACAATTCAGAAAAATGAGCATGAGTATAAATATTGGATAATTTTTTGTATCAGAATTGTGAATATTAGTGTAATTACAAAGGCTTTCACGGCCGGAGTTACATGATGAATCAGTTGAATCCCCCTGCCCACACTGTTGCTGCTGAGCCTCCGAGATACAATCTTAGAAGTCTACGCAGTTCCACTGAAGATGTCGACCGCAGATGTTGACGAAACGTTTGGAAGTACACTTTCAGAACGACCACAGCCTATCATCCCGGATTCTACTGATTCATCATGTGAGCATTAGGTTCATTCTATTTGTGGGTATACCCTAGCTGTTATATGAAGAGCGTTATTTAGCCACTAATATTCATTATTGCTATTACTATTCCTGTTTAAGGCCATTTTACAGGCTGCGTAGGTTTCATTGAACCATTCTCTATGCCAACGACCTCATTAATTTTCGGACATCATTGGTAAGACACATTCTTTGACATGGCACCGTCTTGTGCGATTGACATATCCAAGTACATTGTGAGAGTAAGAAACACATAGTCAATAAAATAATAAGTGGAAAAAGTGTTTAATATTAATAAATACGTAAATAAATCGCATATTTTGCTATAATTTCTCAATTTACGTAACTTCAGTGGAATCTCACAACAAATTACACTATTATGTGCGGGATACCAAAAGGGATTCATAGCTACTACAACAGCTTCTACAACAACGTCAACCGAGTCACATGATGAATGAATGAGTGAATGAATGAACGTGTATTGAATATACACTTAACATGATTTAATTCATATATATATAAATATATATTTTAGGGGATTAGACTGTTTGCAGTTTCATTGGGTGGGATAGGTAGTTTGTAGAATAGTATATTTTAATTGTTTTATTTATGTTTATTAAATTACATAGGTTAGTGAAAATTGTTAATGGTCACGTGACCATGCAATAATTATAGAGAGATTATATAGAGGGACTTGAACCCACGATGTTTGACTTTCTGGGGGGACCCCCTGGCTCACTTTCAGACTGCGCCAGTTCTTAAATATAAAATTAAAGTATATTTTCAAGGTATGCATCCCGGGGAAATTCCTAGTCCGTGGAAAGAACATCCCAGAGATTCGTACGACCCTGCCAACAATTTTATGAATAAAACATTGCATGGCCAGAACGGTATGTTGATTTTTCTCAATAAACGGTCATTTTACCCTATTATTTTATTTATTTATTTATATTTATAATGACTGTATTTTTAGCGGAAACCATCCTAGCGGAGTTAGGGCCATACTATTAAATGATGCCTGGCGGCAGGCTTGCTGCGAGGAGTTTACATTCCAGGCTTCTTTAGGATTAATACTTATCACAACTAGCCCATTTACGAGATGAGAAACTGTTTAAGGAGTGTTTCTGTGCCTGAAATAAATTTGACTAAAAATTAAAATTAAAAATTTTAGGTGCAGGTTTATTGTCCCCGCTCGACCTGGCGCGTTGGGATGGGTTCAGTGGTCTGTCGGGGCTTCCAGAAGAGCTTCTAGAAGAGTTTGCTGAAAAGCTAAACCCCCTTTACGGTCATGGAATTTGTAAGTGGCCTGGCTGTGACTCGGATTGCGATGACTTCCAGGCGTTCAGCAAGTAAGTTACATATCATACTAATTTTTGACATTTAATTGAAATAGGCTGAAGAGACAGGAAAAGTCCAGTTGGAAGTGAACATGACGGAAAGCTGAGGTTCGAGGCTTCAATTCACATAAATAAATAAATAAATATACTTCTGTTACATTATAAAATACCGTACAAGTACAAGAGTGTATAAAATAAAATCGTCAAAAATATCGTCAAAATCAGGTAGTTCTCTCATTTTCATTGTGCTAGTGCCTCAGTGACAGTGTGGAAAACTTTCCCTAAGAGATGGTTTCTAAGCAATTTAGGAAAGTTAGAAGCATTTCTCGCCGCTCTCAGTTCAATCGGGAGTTTGCTAAGGTAGGCGAAACCTTGTAGAGTAGGATCCAGTCACTCACACTTGGCTGTTTGTGGCGCTGGCCTTACAAGGCCTCCCCGTTGCCTCGTGTTGTAGGTGTGGGTGTCCCTGTTTTGTTTAAGTGTCCCCTACACCTCAGGCTTTAAGATATGTAAAATGCATCTAAATATGTACAGGTACATATTGTAGTTGTTATTCACTTCACTTCACTTTTAACATTGAAAAATTTAATTAATAATAATACCATTATAGAGTACCCATTCTAGCCTTCTGACAAATGAATGAGATCCCTCTTAAGGATGATATAATTAGGCCTAAAGTGGCTAATACTTATAGTCTGTATTTGAAATTAAGTATTTTTTCTTTCTCTTTTTATTTTCTCTATTTTTTTCAATTCTTTTAGTTTAAGCGGCAATTGTTTAAATATCTCTGGTAAAACTGATTCATTGAGGCGTCTGCCATACTTGTTGTGTGTTATAGGAATATTCTGTCGCAATGTGTCTTCCATTTCTCATAGTTGCCTCTTATTCTGTGTGTTTCCACAAAATTTACTCAAATACTTAAAACAGTTATTTTTGATTATAAGATATTTGATAAAACAGTGCACGGAATTTAAGATAGATAATAATGAATAAGATTTTAATGTTTACATTCCAAAAAAATTCAAATAAACCCGCGAAACCCAATCGATTTAATCGAACTCTTGCACCTGTCCCCCCTCTGAATACAATTCTAGCTACGCCCATGTCCATTGGGGTTGAGTGGACTCTGAGCCAGAGGTGGACGCAGCGACCGGCAATGCGGGCAATTGCCCCCCCCCCCCATTTGGACTGCACTCAAAATGCGTAAAACCCCACTATTTTAGCCCTTTTTTTTTTTTCAAAAAAATGAACCCCGAGCCCCCCTGGTGCACAATTTTATTAATTACCTGTAATATAGAAACCTTATTGCTCTGAAAATGAGTAAAACCCCAATATTTCAGCACTATTTTTCAAAACATTTCTCCCGGGGGAGACCCCCGGGCCCCCCTTGTGCACAATTTTATTAATCACTGTAATGTAGAAGTCATGCGCAAAGGACACTAAGGTTATTAATGTAAAAGCTGCGTACGTCCATGAGAACGGCTTTCCCCATTTTATACACTTTTACGAAAATGGTTGGAGGGGCGCTAAATTATACACCGCCCCCTTCGAAAACCTATTGTATGTCGTTACGCTACTGACAAGTGCCTCCCCCTTTCTAGAGGTCTGGGACCGCATATGCTCTGAGCCGGTGGAAAAGTCTTCTTTTCAGACTTCCCCCTTCATAATTTGGTTCAGGATATATAGCCTAAGAATAAAAAAATCATGAAAAACGACTAAAAAAATTTTTTGGGGAATCTTTCTAGCTTCAGGTATGTTTTAGGTGTTGAATACAGTAACAACACACAGTAACAACTTTCCTAAGCAAAGTAATGGTTTTGAAGTAAAAACTAAAACTATTTTTTGAGGAAACTATGGTTAATCCATGCCCCAAGACATTGCATACCTTGCCATTATTATCATTAATAATAATTTTTAATTAATTAAATTAGGCGTGGGACTCTTTCGAATATTTGCACCAGTTGGTGTGTGCATACATGAGATTATAGCCCCCCCCCCCTCTAACCTAACTCACAAAAGATAAAACGCACTTTCAAATTCCACCCACTAGTTCAGCCCCCCTCCAAAAATTTCTAGATCCGCTAGTGCAGTTGAGCATGATATTTTTCATCAATTCCCTGCAATCCTAGACGCTGCGATCTTCTATATAAATTCCCTATTTAGGCATAAATACCTCTCGCTCCAACTATTTGACACCTCTCCATCCTTGCTAATCATTACCCACGTCTAACTTCCGTAACTCACGATTTGTCACCAGAACGTGCGCCATATCCGTTTCATCGTCAGCCTGTTGAGTTGTCGTGAGTCGTGACTGGAGTAGAAGTTGCATACAAAAATAACTGTAATTAAGAGATTCGTAATGTCGTAGTTGTTTGCGTGCTCGTATTCGTGCAAGTCGCCCCGCACCATGTGGTCAAAGACCTATCGTAACTCATCATAGTCACGGAGGGAGGAGCTATTGAATTAGGGAAAGACCCAGCTTCATGTTGAAACTCTACATTTGCGGCGACATGTCAAATGTAAAATGTGATTTCAACAGCCATCAACCGAATGCGTATTACCAAAATCGACTTTGGTGTGGCAAGGTGGTAGCGTGCTTGTACTAATGCGAGTCGCTGCCCACCATGTCATTGGAGCCGTGTCGTAACTCAGCACAAGTATTCATTTTCTCATTGAGGTGACTGAAGAGGTCAATCGGATACGTTCATTCAATTGTTTGCAAGCGATTAACATAAAAAAACCCTGATCATCTGAGTTTTATAAAAGGGTGCGGTGAGTTTGATGAGTGGCAACATCAATGGGTCCAATGGACTTTAGCGGAGCAAGAATGAGAGCTAGGTATTTATATAATCAGAGGGTCAAGCAGTAGTAGTAAGTAGTAGTATGGTTGGACACAGTCCCAGGCCACGGTATGGGCCCATAGGACAGGGGACCTCCCGATTATAGTGGATTCCGAACCACTTGGGGAACACAGTGAAGTAACACGATTAGTTCGGAGGGGACCAGGACAAGTCCTACCATGTTTCCCTACCGTCACTGTGCACACGACCAAGTTATCTGCATCTTTGAACCTGCTCTGGTCCGCTGGATTCAACTTGGTAAGGCGGCCGGCATCAGAGGGTTAAAAAATGTGAAACCCAGTGGGGCGCAACGGGGGCAGAGGAATAAAAATAAATTAATAAAAAAAATGATAAAAAATAAATTAATAAAAATAAATAAATAAAAAATTGCCTGTGTGCTAATAAGCTATTAAAAAAAATTAGGGAACGGATGAAGTCTTAAAGTAGGTGTATGCCTGACAGATTTATTTTTCAAAAACCGGAAGGTTTCAGTTTGGCTCATACAGTATAGTACTATATTTTTCTTTTTTCGACATTTAGGGCCAAATAATTTCCAAATATTGGATCACTCAATAAACTGGGTAGGCTTCAATGTAAAATTTCAGTTTTATTAAGCTTCTTGTTCGTTAAAGAAATTAGTATTAGTAAAAGACTCCGCATAAAGTTGGCTCCTTTTTTTGCTTATAGGCCTATAGTTAACGTAAAATTTTTATACTATCACCAGCTGCGGATTTCCCATTTTATATATACAATAGCTATAGCTCTCAACCTTGTTCACAAATAGAGGGCCTCCACGGGGAAGCCCGTTCTCATCTTTTAAACATTTAAATTTAGACTTGACAGGCGATGAATACAATTGCACACAAGGGGGGTTCGGGGGCTCCCCCGGTAGTAATATTTTGAAAAATTGGCTTAAATTGATGGGGTTTTACCCATTTAGATAACAGAAATGTTCAGATTTTACAGGCGATGAATATACTGGTAGCTGTAAACAAGGGGGGCCTGGGAGTCTCCCCCGGGTGAATTTTATAGAAAAATAGGCCTGAAATAGTGGGGTTTTACGCATGTTGATAGCCTAACATTTTGATTTTACAGGCGATGAATACAATTGCAAACAAGGGGGCCCGGGGGTCTCCCCCGGTAGGAAAATGTGAAAATCCTGGCTTAAATTAATGGGGTTTTAGACATTGAGTTAGCAGTAACGTTCAGATTTTACTGGCCATGAATATAATAGTAGTTGCAAACAAGGGGGGCCCGGGGGTCTCCCCCGGTTGAAATGTTTTGAAAAATAGGCCTGAAATAGTGGCGTTTTACGCATATTTATAGCCAGTAACATTTAGAATTTACAGGCGATGAATACAATTGCACACAATTCGATTAAAATTTGTACTTAATCATAAAATTACATCACTCAATTTCATGTCTTAAAAAAACAGGGAGATTTTCCGGGCCATTCTCCAAAACCGGGAGATTACGGCCTCCCGACAACATTCACCCGGGAGCCGGGAGACTGGGCTGAAAACCATGAGCCTCCCGGGTAAACCGGGAGGTATGGCAGGCTTAAGTAGTGGAATTCTAATTGTCGGTCTCGTATTGTCTAATAGACCCAGGTTCGGTTCCTCTTCTCCCCAGAATTATTTTCTCCTGAATATTTGACAACAAGAAATGTTTACCTTGTGTTTACCTATTGTTTCAGGCATTTAAACGCAGACCACAGTCTGGATGACAGGGCCACAGCCCAGGCCAGGGTTCAAATGCAAGTGGTCTCGCAGCTGGAACTCCAGCTCCAGAAAGAACGGGATAGGCTACACGCTATGATGACTCATCTACACATGGCAAAACAAGTCGCTGAGCAAAACAAGCCAGATCAGGTACGATTAATTCAGTTAATCCGTCAGTCTGCCAACTGCAGCTAAGCATGGGCAACAGGTGATGTTACTGTAGAATCCGGGCTGATGGGCCGTGATCAATATGAATAAAGGGTACTTTGAAACGTTTTCTCAATATGTACGGTCAACATCGTCAGTGGCACTAATTAGACTCTACGAGTCTAAATACTAGCGGCCTCTAAGATCAGTCGCGAATGCCAGTTGCAATTATATGGAAAATATATTTCAACATCTTGCAAAGCCCTGATTTTTCTAAAATGCTCTTATTTTGGTTATAACGAGGGGGTTGCATCTTCAACATAAGATAGTTTAATGTCAGCATTAAATACCATCTTCTTCTTTATCTTCTTCTGGCCCTACAGCCCTTGATGAGCTTTGGCATGCTCGATAACACTCCCCCAGTCATCTCAGTTTTTACAACGCTCCACCATCTACGGACTCCCAAATCACGAAGGTCAGTTTCCAACTCATCCTTCCAACGTTTTTTTTTTACTTCCGGCTAGTCGTATTCCTGTCATGCTTGCTTTGTACATCTTTTTCGGCATGCGGTCATCTGAAATTCTTACGACATGTCCCAGACTCAACTACTATATAATGCTGCAATTATATTGTATCAGTGCAGACCTACTACAACCTTACTACCATTGATGATCTTAGGGACGTCGTAAATTATTGTAACTTGCTTGAAATTCCAATCCAAATTAGTTAAAATGAGTTATTCCGTTTTAAGTAAAGCTAATACTTGCATACGATGTTTGACAGAAAAGTTAATAAGAATGGATCTAACGCAATTGGCTAAGGATCATTAAGGAGACTGGACGTGGGTGGCACTTCGGCTTCTTCTGTAAATTTGTCGAGTGGCAAATAAGCAGAGTCATGCTTTCTTATAGCGACTAGCAAGTTCTACACAGGCCCAGTGTCCTTATTTATTCTAAACAGATACTTTCAGTTTTTTCAGCTATAGTATACTGATGTGGAAACCTACCTTTTCATTCAGAGCGCTTAATTGCTCAGGTTCGAATCCCTCTCTTCTTGAAATTTTCGTGTCATATTAATTCACATTTCGCGGTATAGATTATAAAATATATCAAGCTAACCCTCGTTCATATGCGCATATCCTGGATGTGGTAAGCTTCATGTCAGGTATAAATACGCAATTATAGATGGATAGAAAACCGTGTTTTTCTCCATAAAATATAGGTGGACATAAAATTACAAGCTCATGCCGAACGTGGGAGGGTGGCACATCAAACCTAATATAAGTAAATATTAACAAATTCTATGTAACATGGAAAAACAAGAAAAAGCGGATTATTGTCCTTGTTAAGCAATACAATGGCAAAGTATAGGTTAGACTTACAAGTTTCTATTCTATTTTTTAAAATTTACACATACAAAGCAGACTATGGTCCTTGTTACTGCGCAATACATTCATGAATAAATATAAAATAAAGAAATACATAAATAATTATAGAAGTATGATTTGTTCGACCAAGGTCTCTGGGCATTATCTTTCTTTTACGTCGAGTTTAAAACCTCAACCTTCTGGTGCCTAGTCCAGTTTTCTATCAACTAGGATATATGCCGGATCTGAAAATATGGAAATATGTAGTTAGCCACGTATTCTATAACTGAGTTCTACTAGAAAACCAGCTAACAGAACTGATAATAAATCCATAGCAAAACTTAGTTGATCTAAGCGTGAATCAACATACTTGAGTGCCATGGCCAGTTAGCCACTTAAGCAGAGACCAATGAGCGAGCAAACACTTGAAAGTCTGTTCCTCAAGAAGTAAAGAATTATTAGTGTCTCACCTCAGGTCCGCGCCATCCTGCTATTTACCCAACAAGCACGTACTCTTTCGCAAATATACGGCAAAATAAATTTGCTTTCCACTTTAACCTAAAAAGTAGGACGTAGCTTAATACGTAGGTTGTTGACAATTTTAATGTAATTTTGTTTGATGTTTTTTGTGGGGGCGTGTTTGCATACGGGCCGGACAGGCCATGACCCAAAGCAGCTGATATTGAAAGTGGCAATTTGAAATGAGTTAAGCTGAATTTTTACACCACGCATGAACTAAATTGTTGAACTTTCTATTCCGAGAAGGCATCCGAATGGCACAGTTTTTCTATAAACTAAGCCCAACCCCTCACGCTACACAAAAGGAATGTGAGATTACACTAAGGAACAAGACGGGTTTGCACATGGAAAATGGCCAAAATAATGTTGAGTGTTTTTTAAGAATAATTCTCTAAGCTTTGTAATAAGTCTCAGTGCGAAGTGCGAGGCGCGAAGCACCAAGCTGTTGGCCCCCACAGGGCTAGGTGATGTCCCACGAAGCGGAGTTGATCCTTGTAGTTGATCTCTTTCGTATACAATTCCAATATGTCAGCTATAGAATTATGTAAGCTAGATAGATGACGTCATAGCCTAATGTTTTGAATTGTGGGCCGCAAGAATTTTCATATACAAAAAAAGTATATTGAAGGAAAATACATAATGCTGTTCTATTTTTAGGAAATAAAAATGCGAATGTCCCCGTGTGACGAAAAACCTTTGGATCACAAAGCGTTTAATAAGATGATGGCGGAGGTACGCTCATCTGTGTTACAGCCTCTGTCGTCTAACGTTAGCCCGACAGCACGAAGGAAAATATCAGAGAAGACCTCTTCAGCACTTGTTGGAGGTATGTGGCACGTACAGTATGTCCAACAGCTCTGTGTAATTCACCAATATTCACTAAGTTCATCCCAATCAGTTCAATTAAGTGAATCATTTCATAAATTCAGTTCTCTGAATCACTATTTATTCTGACATGGAGTTGAGTGAGCTTTGATGGAAATTGAGTACTAGTAAAAATAAAAAGTAAAAATAAATTGATTTTCCTTCAAAACAAAACAGTTTTACAATAATTTAATAGGTATATCAGTAGGAGGTAATGAACTGTAAGTGAACCGAAATGCTTCAGTTCTGGTCATTGATATTTGTATTTATATTAATTGTTCAAACAAAACAAATTATTTAACTTAGAAGTTTTTTCTACTTTGAAGTAAATAGAATAATTGAGGAATAGGAATTTTTTCAGGTCTCCCGTATATGTTGGAACGGGCTGGTCTGGATGTACAACAAGGTAATTTTAATTAAATAAATTAAATTAATCATTAACCAATAGGCCTTAAATGAATTATTGAATGAATTATTAATTTCCCATCTTTACAAAAATAATATAGTACAAAAATTAGTAGGTATGTTGTAAGTAATTTTGTAATTAGTTTGTTAATTCATTTGGTAAATAGTGATTTGGCAGTGGCAATTGCATAGCCTAGATTGATCATCATAATTATCATTGTTATATTTCTGTTTATGCTGTTAAACACAAATGTATTTTAATAATTTTAATAATTTAAATAGGTACGTTGTTTTTAATAACACGACCTGAAGTTAATTGTTTTGTTTTGTAACACAATTTTAAAAGAATTTATTTTGTATTGTAGATTAAGTGTTTAGAATAAGTTTTAATATAAATGTTATGTATTAGGTCGAGGGGCCCATCACGGGAATTCCCAAAGGTGCCCCTCTGAACCACTAATGAAATGTATGTAGCCTAGAATGTAGGGCCTATTCCTCGATAAATAAAAAAAAGATGAATAAAAATTAGCATGCAGTATTCACCATCATACTGTACATAAAGGCTTAATGATACTTCACGCCAATTGAAAATTATAATAAGAGACCTATGCTTAGGTAATATTTTGATTAAATTTTCTTTGAATGTTCCAGAAATTCAAAGAAATCAAGAGTTCTACAAAAATGCTGATGTTCGGCCTCCTTTCACATATGCGTCGTTAATTAGACAGGTAAGATAAAAATTTTGTTTCTTTTTATTGTTTTATATATTTTTTACTTGATCACCTCTTAGTTGACTCACCGTTCGATAGTGCGTTCTTATTTATTTAAAGTCTATTTACAATTTATAGACGTTAGGACACAAGAAGAGTCATGTAAACGTAGGCAAATAAATATTAAATAGCCTACCAGCCAATATCATTTATCCGGAGTAAGCTTACTGATACTATGGCTGCAGACAAGGCCATGCACGGATTGAACCACCCCCTCTCAAAAAAATATTTTTGTGCCAAACTGCATTAACCCCCCCCCCCTCCCAAAAATTTGAAAATTTTCCCCGGGGAAACAGTTTGCAGTTACGTAATTCGTAATACTTCGTGGGTAAAGTCTAACAATCTTAACTCCTATCAAAAACACCACTATTTGAATTATCTATTCTATGAAATTAAGTAAATGTAAATCAAATCATTATACTATTATTATTATTTAACCCGATATATGTTTATTTCAGTCAATAATTGAGTCTCCTGAAAAGCAACTGACGCTCAATGAAATTTATAACTGGTTTCAAAATACGTTTTGCTACTTCAGACGCAACGCTGCTACGTGGAAGGTATGTAATATTCCGTGCTTAAAAATGTGTGTTCATCTACTTAAACTAATAATATCATAAGAATTAAGTTGGGACTGATAGATTATGACAAAATGATTTTAATTTAGTCAAGAAAATTAGAACCGCCTTAGATATTGAGTTTTTGTAGTCTGTTGGTGCCAACAAAATGTTTGTGGATTTCAATATGCTGCCTTACCACACTAAAATTTTGGGTTCAGAAGAAGTGACGTGAAGCCACCCTAGTTGTGCTTCAGATAAGGCTGTATCAGAGCCCTTGGTGGATTAGAATGGTCTACAGTAATACAGTGAATAATATATTGATTACTTGTGTACGCGAATTGTAACGTTTTTGTTGACAGTCTAGAATAACTTTGAATCCCTTTTACGTGGGAACCTGAAAGTTGTCCATATGATAAAATCAGTTATTGCCAATCGCTTTCCGTGCTTAATTTCAACCAAAAATGTCATTCAGGAAGAGGTTTCAAAAACAAAGAATGGAAGGACTATGAAGGGGAATATTAATTCCCTCAGCCGTAAAGATGTGAAAGTGGTCAGATGAATAATTAATAATAATAAGGACTTTTTCTTCTATTACTAAGCCAACCTAGCGGAGTTAGGGCTATAAAGCCCTCTCTTACACTCAACTAGGAAGGCCCAGGACCACCTGCTTTACATGCCCTCCAAAACATGGCCAGAAGCGTACCACTACTCTACATGTCTTCATCAAAAATACAGGTTTCCTCGAGAATCAGGCCATTTGTGCCCTGTTGATTTTCTACTAAGTATATTCTATAGAGTCTGTTTAGTGCAATTTATCGTTTTTCTAAGTAATAATATTTCAGGTGAGAAAATGTAAATTTACTGCAAATTTTACTGCGAATTTTGTAAAAAAATGTATCTCCCCATTTTCATATATTTGTTTCTGTGGAATGAGCAATAAGGAAAACAAGTTTTTATACAACTATATATTATAAATTGGGCCATGATTTAAACCGAAAATTGGAGCCCAAACTGCAACAACAATTGTACAAAGTCAAATAACCAACGTTACCTACCTTTAAAAACTTGCAGTGCTGTGGTAAAACTTTGACTGTCACCCGGAAGATTGTTGGCTCAAGCCCCACACTACCTAAATTTTCTGGCGATGCTTTGGAAGGCGTGTGAAGCAGGTTGTCTTATAGTATATATATATATGCGCCAAGAAATAGGGGAGTAAATTAAAGTACTTTTACAAGAAAATGACACAGTCGATAATGAATAATGGTGCCGTAATTGCAACAAGTGGATATGGTCCTGTAACCTTCCAATTTTGTGTTGACTGCTCCAACTAATTTTCCTGCCCCGTTATATAATTTGTTATAAACTATTTTTGACTGTTCACGTGGATTTTTAGTAAGCAGTGGTGTTTAATTTTCACGTCTAGAATGCTGTGCGTCACAACCTGTCGCTCCACAAATGTTTCATGAGGGTCGAAAACGTAAAAGGTGCGGTTTGGACCGTGGATGAAGCTGAATTTTGTAAACGCCGTCCCCAACGTAGTTCCTCAGGGTATGTCCTGGTACCCCCAATGCCGGTACTCTTTGCAGCCAAAGACGCTTGAAATTTATTCTCAATTTTTTTATTACTCCAATTTCTTCATATTTTTAACAGTTGAAGACGGAAGAATTCAAAGCTTTTTTATTTCCTTTTCTGATCAAAAGTCTCGAAACTAATTTCTTCTATATTTTTAAACTATGTAACCCAACCACAGCTGTGATACGTTACAATTAAGTACCACAGGATCGTTGAGCTATGATTGCGGATTGATGGAGTAAATAAAATGTTCATCTACTTTTTGATGTGCAGTTTGTGGCTGTGGGACAGATAGTTTGGCACTATTGTTGTGGAGCAATGACGAGAAATACTGAAGATGGGTATACTTCCCAATCTTACCATAACAATGTTAATAACTGCCACAAACGAGGTTATACATATCAAAATGGATAGAACAATTTCTTCACCTAACGAGACCTCACTGATAGCACTACGTTCCTGTGAATTTTGATTTTAAACATGCTTTGTTTGGGCCTTAAGTTTCATATTTCAATCGACTATTATGTAGCGAATGGCAAAAATGCTTACTTCAATGCTTTTGAAGTTAATATATTTCTCTTTACAATAATACATTTTTCCTATAGGAGCAGTAATGGTAAGTATTGAAAAAGTTCTCAGTCAGAAGCATTGAAGTTATTTTTCCTCTTACAAATGTTAATTTCAATGAATTCTTCAATCTTTAGCTATATATTTCTATAATCTCATATTTTGGGCTCAATATTTAATTATAAATAAGTCTGAATAAGGCCAAACAGTGTTAGTGCTGTATATGTATACAGTATATGTATTAAAAAGTAGAGGACTATATTTTCTTCTACTTCCTCCACTACTCATTTGTGGCCCTTTGAGCGATATTTTGTGAGAAACTTGACTTTATGCAACAAAAAACCCTTAGTCTCCGATCTACTCAAATAATTGTTTCTATTTTTCTCCTGTAAAATGCTCAAATTCACCATAGAAAACTACATCTATGCTTTGTTACCTTTCCATGATAATAACACATGTGCAAACTTCACGAAGCTGTTTATGAAAAATAACAATGTTGCGACAGAAACAAAGCCCAGCTGATTCGTAGCCTACCTTTTCTAAACTTGTCATGTCAATTGGTAGGTAAGGTAAGTATCCTTTATATTGAGCCCAAAATTATATCAGTTTATCAACAAATGAGTAGGGGAATTCAAAACAATCGACGTAAGCTTACTTAGAGTTCTATGTTGGTGAGATGGGACATTCTAGCCCGGCAGAAGGTATTTTTTAAATACTGGGGTCACATGGTACTTTTTTCAATGACTGGAGATAGGAGACGTAGCAGCAGGTGGCCTCAGAAATCAGGAAACGAATGTTCCATCACTTCTATATAGAACACTAGGCGAGTTATTGCAATGAAGCAGATATGAGCGAGTGGGTTATTACTGAGGTTATGGTGGTAGCTGACAGTAACATAATTGTACCTATACAGTAACGGAATGGTCTACACAGCCTATTTAAATAATACATAACAGTGTATTCGTTTGCCACGTGAATTATTCGATAGATCTCTCTGTACCGGCCACTGAAGGTTGACGGTTCGAGACCCACATATGCCACGTTCTTCTAAAAATGTTTACATGAGCTACCGTACCATGTTTCCAAATTTAATTTATTTGCTTTTGTTTGCTTCATTGACATTTTTCTAACAATCTCGCAACAGTATTATTGGTACATGTAAGTAAGGTTGCTGCAGCGATGATGGGTTCTTACTGGAGCAACAGTTCTAATTAAGGTAATGGTGAAAATACAATGTGTCAACAAAGTTGTCACACCTACTTTGCCATGCTCAGAGTCACTACGGCGTCACAGACATCATTCCCGTTGAAATATTTTCTCCAAATTATGCTATTTTTTTACGGCTAATTTTATTACTTTTGGTTAAGGTTGTCTTATTTATCTTTGTCTGGGTGCGTTTCTAAATGCTTTTGGGATTTCATTGAATCTACTCTAACAAAAGGGGGCGCGATTTTTGGGAAAATTACTAATTTTAACAAAGTTACATATAAGCTGTTTCAGACCAGGGATGCAAAGAAAAGTTATAATGGATGTTCGTAGTAGATATCTCTTCAGTGACTGATTGTATATCAGTAGTTATGCCAACCAGGAACGGATCCAGCCCGGGGGGGGGGGGGGCAGTTGTGGCTCAAAATAGGAAAAACATATGTAGGATCGATTAAATCAGAGAGTAAAAAATTAATTTACAATAGATTTACCAAATTTTGTGGGGGGGGGCAGCTACCCCCTCTGCCCCCCACTGTATCCGTCCATGGTGTCAGTGCCCTATCCTCTTTCTATTAGCATAGCTAGAGTACTCTCCCAGTTGACTCACAGTTGAGCCCTGTCTTCATAACGCGTTACCTCTTCAGTCGATCATCTTAAAACTTAAAATCATTCCGGCTGACCAAGGGGTAACGTGCTGCTATAAGAGAGGCGCGTGACGTGACGGTCCCCTTAAAGTGAAAACGTCCTTTTCACTTCAAAAAGGAGCAAGAAGTCCTAGTCAACAAAAGAAAAAGGTAATTTTGAGTGTCTGGAAACTGCAGGGAATGTGCCGGCGTTGTTTTTTTTTACTAATATATTTTCTCTACTCCTCTTAGCTCATTTTTTTAAACTCTTTTATCTCTTTTTATAGCTCTTTATCTAACTTGTTTTTGAATCTTCATATTTGTAAGATGTAATTTTGTGTATCCAGAACGCAATCCGTACAAATTTGTCGTTGCACAAGTGTTTTGTACGTTATGAAGACGATTTTGGCTCGTTCTGGATGGTAGACGACGCGGAGTTCGTCAAGAGGAGACACCTGTCACGTGGAAGACCACGAAAGTATGACCCATCACCATCTCCTTCTCCAAACATCACTTCGCAGTAAGCAGTTTTTAGTCCTAAGCTGACACGTAGCCTCTAGGCACTTGTTAGGCTCAGTTATTGAACAGGCTTATTAGGCTGCAGCCTGGAGCGGGGCAGATTTATTACAGAGTAGAGGGATGACAAAATCCCCCAATATTTTTATCTATGGGAAATACATTAACTGACAAGTCATCCCTTTTTTACACCCCCCCCCCCTTTATACAAGAATGTGTTTCATCTAAGGCGGCAATTCCACCGGCGAAATTACTTCATTTGTGGTTTGAGATTTTTTGTTTGTTTCATTTTAATTTAATGAGACTATTATGTAGATACTTAACTTATCTATTATAAATTAAGTTATAATATGGTAGCAGACATCATTAATAAGTCTCTACCATATTATAACTTAATTTATAATAGATAAGTTAAGTATCTACATTATAGTCTCCTTAAAACAAAACAAACAAAAAATCTCAAATCACAAATGAAGTAAATTCGCCGATGGAATTGCCGCCTTAGAAGCCTAAATTTCGATTTCTGAACTAATACCGTACGTACTACGTACATTGCTTAAAATTTGTCAAATCTATGATGTGATTGGAACTGTCCTTTGTCAAAATATTTTGGGATAGGCTAATTGAGTTTCTACGTCTGTATAATTTGACAATTAACAGTCAGATACGCCCTCCTAGTCGAAAATTTTAGCCTTATTTATCAAGATTGTTTATTTCCGGTATGTGCAAAGGCAGATGACAACGTCACTAAATCTGATCATAACTTAATTTCGTCAAAATGTTGGTTACGTCATTCTGACGTTAGGGTGACGAGGTTAGGGGAGACCACTGGGCCAGCCCGGACTAAAAATTCCAGTCTAAGTAGTCTAACAACTACAAAAGTGCATGGCCTAGGTACCGTGGTTATTACGGGGGAGTGGGGGTAGATGATCTGTAGCCGTGGGGCAGCAAATGTCTTCATCGAGGGACCTCCCTCCCGGGTACTTAATTTTTAATACAAACAAAGGAAATGAAAACTACAAGCTGTAGAAGACTAAGACTGCATTCTGCATTATAGGCCGTCAGGCCGAGTCCTACCTAAGTCTCAGAAATAGGCTACTTTGAATGGGTTCATTAAATAACATAAATAATTCACTAGTAATAGGTCAATTAATTAATTAATTTTTAATGGAAGTCTGACTGTAGATGTGCTATCACTTTCGTTGGCATAGTGGTAGTCGCTTGTCCTTTTTTTATTTCATTACGCAAGGTATTCAAGATCTAATTTATTCAAGTTGTTGAGGACAATTAAATAGGACAGAAATTTGCCGATTCTTCAGGTAGGTATAAACACATAATGTACCAGCATATACTCATTGTATTTACTCAAATTATACGGTAATATATTTCGTAAATATGAAGGCAATTAAAAAAAATGTGATTATTTATCGGTAAGCTACCTACCATTTCAACAAAAAGCTTCCACTGTTTTATTATTATTTTCAGTTTTTCTGCTGGTTTAGTTACAATCTAGAACATAATGGATTTGGATTCAGTATATCAGTTTCATAAGACCTTTATTGTTATGGCGGAACACCTTAAAAATATTTTTGTCTGAATACTACCATTAAACGTCAAGAGTTATTAATGCCATTGCGATGAAGCAGCAGAATCCGGGATGACCAAAGTCTATCATCCCAGTTTCTACTGCCTCATCACGTAACTCCGTAAGTCTTTTAAATTATAATAATGCCAAAGACCAGACACGGTGACGTGAGTTCTCTACTGCTTTAATTTTCATTTAATCAGTTTTAGCACTTTAGTCTATTTTATCCTTTTTTTGAACCCAGAATCTGTCATTTTTTATTTGTTTTGCCTCCAGTGGTATCCAACCTAAGGGAGTTTCCTCAAGCAACGGGCTCAACGGCGCGAGTCTTCGACATAACCCCCATTACTACGCTGACAAAATCAACTCGGGCGTGCAGGTACCTATATTTTGATTATTTATCTTTAAAAAAATTAAATTGGCAGAATGCCATGAAATGGTACGACTAGTAGTAGTAGTAGTAGTATTCATCGGGTTAATAACGACTTAGGCCTCATATTTGGGCGACCCCGACTTGACTGTCCTATGCCAGCCCATAGGACAGTGGACCTCCTGATTATAGTGGATTCCGAACCACTTGGGAAACACAGTGAAGTCACACGATTAGTTCGAAGGTGACCAGGACAAGTCCTACCATGTTTCCCTACCGGCACTGTGCACACGTCCAAGTTATCTGCAGCTTTGAACCTGCTCTGGTCCGCTGGATTCAACTTGGTATGGCGGCCGGCCAATGGTACGACTACTATAGGTATACTGTAAATTCGGCTATTCCTTCTTTTTCTTTAATTTTAATAAGCTATCTCTTAAAACCGAAAATAATTTTATTAATTAAATAATTTATTCGGGCTATTCAACAAAACCTTCCCGAATCTTAAAAAAACCATCAGCTTTGCTCGAGATCGACAATGCATGGAAAGTGTTATTGCTTTGATATTCATTCGTAGTTTATTTGTGATTGTCAAAATTTGTGGTAATGCGAGGTTTCAGCGGATGTATAAGTTTTGAATCAGGAATCAAAAACAAAATTCTGTACGAAATGTCTGTCTATCGTTCTGTCTATCTGTTTGTCAATTTGTGGGCAAACTACTACATGAATTTTGTAGGACCATGGACCATAACTTCTCTTCATGGTAGTAGGTAATGAGCTACGACGAGTCATCAACTAGGAATGAGCGTGTTTGTTATGCATGTAGGCTACCTAATACCATACGCCAACGGCCTTACCATGTTGATTCCATTACAGCAGAACATGTTTCAAACTCCGGCAACTTGGTAGTGTGCACAGCGTTGGCAGGGGAACCTGGTGGGACATGATAACGCGCTTAGGCAGTATAAGTCGAGTCCTGGTCACCTCCGACTTAATCGTGCGACTTTACCATGTTCCCCAAGTGGTTCGGAATCCACTATAATCAGGAGGTCCACCCTGTTAGTCAACTCCCCTTTCCCCGAGGTGAAAGAGTCTGCCCTTAGGGTGCCTCAAGTTAACAAACAGACTCACTCCACCCGCCAGGCTGACAGGGTTGCTTAAAGCAGAAATGCTGAAAGCAGGCGTTAGAAACAACAATAACAACCTAATACCTATAGTAAGGCAGAGCCAGTTTTGGGCACGGGGCCGATTTAATGGGCCCCTACAACACAAAATTGAATTTTTTTGGAACACTTCTAAAAATATTTAATATTGACCAAACTGGCGAGGTAAAGGAAATTTTTAATTTTTTTTATGTTGTTGAACAGGCAATTTAAAAATAAAAAAATACAGTAAAGAAACAAAGAAATGAACACAATGTCACCGAGGAACCTTTAAAATTTTAAAGGTTTCTTATTAATTTATCTTGTAAGTTTTCGTTGCTTTAATATTCAACCCTACAACATAGATAGGCCCCAAAATATTCCAGCCCACGTCCAAAAAGGGGGGGGGGAGTTCATGGGGGTTCAAACCCCCCCCCCCCCTTCCCGAAATGAAATGGCATGATACCAGATGGAATCGGATTTTGAGAGGAAAAATGAAAACCACTCTGTAATATGCAATGAAATTTTTCAACCAGCCCCCCCCTCCACCCCGACAAAAAATCCTGCCTGTGGCCTTGATTGACAAGGGAGCAGCTGCTTAGCAATGATCGAATGAGAAAATGACAGATCTAATGGTTTTATTCTGCTCAAATCAAGTAATCATAATTTAATCAAAATAATTAATTAGCTGATATAAATTGAGAGGCCTGCCACTGCGGCAGGAGATGACGTAATACAATGATGCCGCTAGTAGCCTGCAGGTCAGCTCTAGCTGAGCCTATACATACGGTAGCATTAGATGCCCAATATTAAATTATATTATAATTGTGATGTTATGACACAATAATTGACCCGATCTCAAATGGAACGTAACCTTATTTAAAAATAAATTATTACTTAAGGTATGACAGATCGGGTGACTTATTTGCATTCAAGGGGAAATAGCAAGAGAATGAGGGATTTCATACTTCTGCTTTCTGTTGTTTTTTCAACTTGAATATGCGGACGTGTACCCTGGTGTATTTTTGCTTTCCAATTAATACGTAGTATAAGGAAAGCTTTGTGACGGTCAAAATTTTCGATTCCGAGAGAGATTTCAACGGATTTTCACGTTTTAAGGTACCAGGAACCCAAAAAAGTGGTTTTAACGAAATGTCTGTCTGTCTGTCTGTCTGTGCGTCGATTTCCGGGCAAACTACTCGGTCGATTTTGATGAAATTCGGCATGTAGGTTCACAAAAATCATACCTCGGAATAATTTTTTTTATTTGGTGCTAACTTAATTTGGGGGGTTTTATTCTCAAAAACTCGAAAAAAAACGTCTAACAAACTTATTTCTCAAAAACGGCCCCAACGATTTCTTTTAAATTCACATTAAATTCACATATATTGTAGTTGTTGTTAATGTTGATAAAATGCGGGGGGTCGCTTGCCCCTTGATAGTTTGCTTCTGGGGGTGAAAAAATAAAAATGACTAAATTTTAATGAAAAATGACTAAAAAATAATTTTTCTGCGAAACCTTTCTATCGGTGATTTCTACGAGTACCTTCTGGTATGTTTTAGGTGTTAAATTGAGTAACGAAACCGGAAAGGTTGCTTTCCCAGAAAAGTATTTGGTTTTGTAAAAAAAAATGTTTTTTTGAAAAAATGATAGAAAATTCACACTCGTGCCCTGCCAGTATTGCTGTGTGGTAATGTGTTGGTCTGACCTATCTAGAATTTACCCCTCCTCCAGTGACGTCAGGTGGACACCCCCCCCCCCCCCCCGAGATATCGGAAATTTAACCATAGGAAAATTACTTACCATGAAATTACTCATTTCCTCTATCTACTAATTTTGATAAATTGGAAAGCATGTTCGAGTAAACTCGGACCGGTTCTTTTTGTAAATATGCTCGTTTTGGTTTGTTTTGACAACTGTGATTCACATTATTTATTTATTTATTATTTATTATCATAATACTGTATAACACATATGCCATCTTCTTGCCTTTTTAGGGCTATCCAGAAAATGACTCCCATGTCATGGAGGATTCCACGCTTATGACGGATTTCAGGTATTAAAATTTACATCGAATTAATTCGTAAATTATTAATTAATACAATATTAATACAGTACACTATTGATTACAAACGCACTTAATTTTACTGTGCCATATTCTTATGGCGGCACGAATGCAGTGTTTCCACACAGTCCTGTTCTGTGCGTTCAAGACTAATTAAGACCCCCAAATTTCTCATATCTCTGGCGATCTTTCTTCCCTGAGTATTTTTCGGCCTCCCTGGTTGTTTCCTTCCTTTTATGTCCCGGTTTATTACTCTCTTGACTAGGTTATTCTCTTCTCAACGTAGTACTTGCTTCCACAAGTTCAGCCTCTTTTGTCTCATTGATTACTACAAGAATACACAATATTTGTGGGCAGACACACACAATTAATTAGTCATGTTGAAACTCTTAGTGTACAGCTTGGAATTTCAAGAGGACTAATTTATTATTTTTGACAACGAGTAGACCAGTGTTCCTAATAAACGTGTAATTGACAATTGTCGCTTTTTCAGGCACACATCAATTCATATCAAAGAAGAAGACGCTGTAAAGAACGGCCTGTCCAGGCAAGACAAAGAAACGAATGGCGAACCAATGGACGAAGGAGCAGTCCAACATGTATTCGACTCCGAAGAGGACCGATGTTCAAATTCGTACCCGGACTCAGAAAAATCGAGGGAAGTATAAATTCGGGTTTCGTAAGAGATTCTTGCAACAATTAGTTCAAGGAATTGACTGGTTAAATAGGCTGTAGAAAGGGCAAGATTTGCTATACGATGTGTAGGTCTACTGTAATACAGCCGCAGTAGCGACGTAAAAGAATACAGTATACGGAAATAAGTGTAACTAATATAAAATAAACCCAAATTATTATAAATTGACTTATGGTATTAAAACGAGTAAGGACTAAAAACAAATAAGCATGGCCGATACAAAAATCAAAATTAACGATTCAGGATTCTGTGCCTGCCTCTATTGGTCTATACCGTATGCCAATAGACATGCATAGACATGAACGAATAATTGTTCTGGTACGAACGAATCCTGATACCGTCTGCTTTGTTGCTATAATTTTCTAAATGTTTAGGTTTAACACCGCATTAATATAAATACTTCCACAAGAAAGTTTTTCTTTTGCGTGGGCACTACGGCTGCTGCTTTTTTATACGAATTAGCAATGAGCAACAAATCTGGCACCTCACTATCCGGTTTTTTGTACAAAACAAAATTTCAAAGCAAACATTACTAAGAAGTTTAGCCACCAATCAGATATAATATGTTCTCATTGCTCTACATTTTGATAGATAATCAAACACCATTGCGCCACAGATAAGGTGTAAAAATAATTAAAACCCCACATCTTCCACCATTGCTGCAGTTGAACGGTGTTAAAGTGACGACTACATAATAAATAATATAGGCTATAAATATTTCTTAAAATTTATGATGACTCTACGATCAATTTTTTTTTTATATTTGTTTGCAAACCACAGAAAGTGGGGTTTCCGATTTTGTAATAATAATAGACAATAGTTTCTTTTTTAATTTTTTTAGACTTAAAGAACATTTTTTGAAGTAAAAAATCCTTAGACGTGTTATTGGAGATGAACTTCAATAAGACGTGACGTAGCCGCATCTGATGTGACGGTGAGTCAATTGAGTGAGTATTCTTGCTATGCGGAACGATTTCCCTCAGTGGTTTTCTTACAGCTCAGGAATTGTAAGATGAAATTGATAGTGAGTGGGTAACACGTTATGAAGCTCTGAGTGAATTGCATGTCGAGTAATGGATCATTGGAACGCAGCCCATTCATGGTGGAATTACTCAGCACTCAGTTGAACCACCGAGGGTGCCACCTGCCCAGTATTTAGTTGAAATGTAATTCGTGAGAGAACAGAATTTTTCAGTAGCCTACTAAGTGTGTCTTTCCCCCTATCGTTGGTAAATCAAAGGAAAGTGGAGTCAGGTTTATGTTGTTGTTGTTGTTGTTTTTTTCTTATAAATCCAATAAATAAATAAATCCCAACGAAGCTGCAATGAATGCATTGGAATAAAAAAGCCTAATATTTCATGATCCGCAGTTTTACCAGCAATGGTGGGAGTCATCTTATAGCTGATGTTCATACAAAATTGTTAATAAACAAATAAATATTAATCAAAACAACGGCAACATTGTATAGGACACGTTAAGAACTTTCTACAGTATTTTTAGACTGACGATTATGTAAATAATTAGGTTGTATGATTCATCTTTTTTAGATAGTCTCGAATAGATAAATGGGGAAAAATTTGTAAAAAAAGAGGTACTCACACGTTTGATTTAACCATAAAATCATCTATGCCTTGGGCGGAATGCAAAGCGGGTCTTCCTAGTTGAGTGTAGAAAAGGGCTTTATAGCCCTAACTCCGCTAGGTTGGCTTAGCAATACAACAAAAAGTTATTTATATATTTATCTATATGCTGCAGTTGCGCAGGTGTATTACATGAACCTCCTTCACTCCTGCTTGCCCCCCCCCCCCCTTTAAATTCTGACTTATGTGTGACTATATCTTCAAAGAGACTGTAATTCATTATTAGCTCAGCAAATTTTATGATAAATAAGTAGATATTACAAGACTGCCTGCTTATCCTGAAGCAACTACGATGAGCAAATGTAGCAGGATTGGGACTATATTTTGGGTTATACATTGTGCCCACTGCTGCCAAATAGTGATTTCCCTGAAGACCTTTTCCCTTAATGAAGAAATTAGCGGAAATTCGAGCCTTTTCAGGATACAATTTTCCTAGCTTTGGTAGGATGAACGAAGTCATATTTTGCTTAGCTATGGTCCTGGTATGCCTAACCATAGTGGAGCCACTCAACAACCACCTCACACATTTGCCAACTCCCATCAGACCCGCAAGTGTTTGCTTTCTGACAAATTTAGGCAATCTTTAACATGTACTCATGCCACCATTGGAAATTATTATGGCAAAAATAGGGTTTAAATGGCGTTTAAATTGCTCCAACTGGAGGTTGATGCAAGTAAATATTTCTAACAAGAAGCAGTGTACCCGTATTTATCCATCTTTTATATCTGTCCATCTTAAATTCATCCCATTAGTACAATCCAAGCTCTTAACAAATCATAGCTGTTTTTATATGTTAAATCAAGCATTGTGATTACTAATTCTACCCCTAGGCATTGCAGGCCTAACTAAAAAAAAACTGTACTGTAGCCACTGGGTTTTCCTTTCTAGTGTACCGCTCATTTTATAATGACATTTGTTACCCATCACTGTTAAAAGTGCGAAAATAGGCTAGCTTATTAATGAGATAATTTTATTTGTTATTGCCATAGAGATGATTATGCGTGAACTAAGATTAAGGTTTGTAAATTGTAAGAAATCTAGTGTCAGAGCAACATTTACAAACAAGTAGGCATAGGTTTTTATTAATTATATTTATAAAATCATTTTGTTCATTAGACTTTATAGTCTGCTAAAAGAATGGTCAGGAATAATATAGTATTCCGTCAAATGGGTATGGTGATGGTCATGTTGCTGACCATAACATCCTAAATATAGAGCAGTAGCGAAGAGAGAGGGTCATTTACTAGTCCTCAGCCCTTTGACTCACATTAAATATCAAAGAGGATTCTAACTTTTTTTTAGAAATATTCACATACGATGTGGTGCTTTTTTTGTAAAGGAATATTATTAAATTAATAATAACTTAAAGAATTGATTTCAACATTAAAATTCACTTTGTTTGTAAAGGTGACCTTGGCACTTGCTGTTGAATAAGTTTTTGACTTTCTGTAATGTGAGGATGTTCAAGTTGAAGGCAATATTATTATGGGGCAGTTACAATTTTAAAATCAATGCAGGCTATAGTATAACAGGGTGGACACATAAAGGTGTAAATTATTTTATGCAGACCTACTCTCGACTTTAGTCATAAAGGCTATATATTGTTAACAAAAAATTAAGACCAACTCCTGTTATTGCAACATTTCAACTCAAACTTCACGCCACGTTAAAGTAGTTGGTTTATTACTGGAGCTGACAGCATATTGTTCTTGGCTAAAATCTTTATCTGTTATTGCAATCCCCTTTTTCGTTATTTTGGTAATTTAAGGTTTGTTAGATTAGTTTCATCTCTTCCCAAACTCAAAACAGTACAAATATTTAATATACGAAAATAACTCACTAGCTAGCCTACATACAGGCTAGGCCAGGCCTGTTGCATTATCAATGTTTATTACAATAATATATGGTATATAAATAAATTGACCGGCTGCGCAACCTTCTCGGGAGTCTGGAAAATCTGGACAGAGCCCGACTCGAAACAATGATCAATGCCTTTCTGTGGCTACCTCAGCACAATCTGTCGTTTCTCTCCAAATCTTCTTGATTCTCTTTTCCAAATGTCCGGAGAAGGTTGCCTTCTCAATAAAAGCCAATTTAATCACTGCATTACGGGTATTCACTGCGTTTGATTTTCCCTAAGGGAAAGTAGGAATAGAACTCCAGTTTTTCTACATAGAGAAATAATGCCATGGAAACGTGAAACGTTTTCGACTTTAACCGAGCTAACCCAAATTAACCTCCAAAGTTTCTTTCCCTTCGGCTATTAACTTATGAACATCTGCTGTAGTCCACCTCTTGCCATATGTTTCCTTTTGTTGTTGTTGTTTATTAATTTCTGCCGCAGAGCTAATTTTTTCGTTTTAAATTAAATAAAAATAAAAACCAAAATTCAAATGCAAAACAACAACAAATATGGCCGTTTGGCGTTTTCAATTCCCCAAGCTCAGTTTACCCAACCAAGTAGTTGGGTAAAGCGTGGGAATGTTTTGAAATACGTTTCGTTATGGTATTATTTTTCTACGTAGCAAAACTGGAGTTCTATTATTACTTTGCCTTGGGGTAAACCAAACACAGTGAATATCCTCTATTCCTCCATCTCACACTGCAATAAAAATTAATTATTAAATAAAGAGTTGCCTTTATTAAAAAAAAAATAGCTGTTCCGTTAAGATGGTTTATTGTTGTGTCAACGCATCACAACATGAATCTTATATCATATATAGTGCGGAATCGGGAGAAATCTGGAGAGACAAGGGTAGATAGTGAAGAGGTTACACAATGCCCCGGCATAGATTGTGGGATTGAGTCCCAATTTTCCTAAATTCCCTTGACTCTTCCGGATATAGGCCTATTGTTTTTATTGTAGCACTAATTTTAAATGTTAAGTATTTCTCAATAAAACTAAACCTGTCGAGGCTGATAAATCCTTGGTGTTTTAGAATACGTGCTGGGAGACATTAAGCAGGCTAGTACAAAGTACTTCTCCGGTTTTTATTAAACTGAGAGCACTGCCATATACAATTGCAAACAAGGGCTACTTGTAACTGCAAAGGCTTTCACGGCCGGAGTCAAATGAAGAACCAGTAGAATCCGGGCTGATGGGCCCATCAGCCCGGATTCTACTGGTTCTTCAAGGGTTACTTGGTTTTGGTCGGTTTCGTGACATTTTCAAAAACGTGCGTTTGATAATATTTTGATATGTTAAAAACAGATTTTTGAAAAACAATGAATTCAGAAATAAATACACCTACTTTGGTGACAAGATAATGATGAATAACCATACGAGTAACTGCGCTGAATCTATTTTTTTATAGACGATTCATGATACAACATGAATCCTATGATAGGCTATTATAAATTCATTTTGTGAAAGAAGTCAAGTTACCCTAGTTACGTCAGACCAGGCTTAGGCTAAGCATATACTATACGGTATACTACATAAGAAAGTTTATAATGCCAAAAAGCGGGTCTCCAAGCATCAGATTTTAGCCACATGCCATATCCTGCACTTCAAGTTTTTTTTTTAAATAATCGTTTAGTGTAGTTTTTATATTAAATTATAGAATAGTTCGAAAATTCAGTTCCTGTAGCTGCTTTTTAAAGATTAATTTTTCTGTTATCGATGTTAATATCTGTTAGAATATCGAAATCTAAGATATTGGTAATAAAAGAATTCTCCATGAGGTTAGACCAGGGGTCGGGAACCCATAGCTCCGAAGGACTTCTGGTGTGGCTCCACTCAGCTAAGGATATATGCCTACTCTTCCATAGAAAATAAATAATAATTACGGATTCCTGAAAAAAAGAAAGGAACATGATGAAAAAAATTACTACTAATACTAACCCTACCTACTACCTTACTAGGATTGACTAGGCCCTAGTAGTACAGACGTAGGTTTTGTACTTTAAAATGTTAACTCTGCTTCATTTGATTTCAATATACACTATGTATGGCTCTCAGAAAGTTTGTGAGTCACTGGAACCATGAAAATTGGCGCTATGTAGAAAAAAGGTTCCCAACCTCTGAGTTAGACAACAGTAATGGTTATTTTGTAAATGTGGAAATTTGGAATTGATATGGTTTAAATACATGCGAATGGAATATTTATGAATCAGCAGCAGATTCATAAATTTGAACTTTTGAACTTGCGTAACTTATTTAGGAAATAAAAATGCATACTGTATTCATCCTATGTCATGGTGTAATTCAAAATAGTTTTTGTAAACTTCTGAACCCTTTATTGCAATGCACCCTTGCCCACTTTCGTTGCATGTAAGATCTTTAGCTTAATTGGTATGTTCAGGCGGAGACTTACAGAAATGAACGATTAAACCAATAATTATTGAAAAAATTATATTTCTTATTCTGTGTATTACTCTTATAAGCACCTATTAAAGATTACATGGCTATCCTGCAAAATTTTGAGGCATAGCATAGAAGCATAAGTAATAGGCAACTTTTTGGTATAATAGAAGCACTGGAGTCAGTACCAGGGCTGATGGTCGATCTGAATCAGTGGTACCACGGATGCTTCTAATTATATCTCGGGGGCTTAGTAGCAACATTTGGAAGGATGCTTTCAGTTCAGCCCAGATTCTACTGCTTCATCAACTAGTTAGTTAGATGAAGAACCAGTAGAATCCGAGCATATGTATCGTGGTCAATCTAAACTTGTATTTCGAAGCGTTTCACTAACAGCTGAGGTCTACATCTTTAGTCGTACTAAGCAGGCTTCTAAGGCTATATCTGGGAGCCTTTGCAACACCGTTTAGAAGTACGCTTTCAGATCAGTCCAGATTCTACTGCTTCATCAACTAGTTAGTCAGATGAAGAACAAGTAGAATCCGAGCAGATGTATCGTGGTCAATCTAAACTTGTATTTCGAAGCGTTTCGCTAACAGCTGCGGTCTACATCTTTAGTCGTACTAAGTAGGCTTCTAAGGCTATATCTGGGAGCCTTTGCAACAACGTTTAGAAGTACACTTTCAGATCAGTCCGGATTCTACTGTTTCATCATCTTGGTAGTGGTTATCTTTAAATTCACCTATAGCTTGAAGAGGCAAGAGGCAAGAGGCAACCTCCTTAGGCTATGAAGTATAAAGGGATAAAAGCGTCAGATCCACCAGGCTTGAATCAATCGATCAAGGAACTTAGGCCACTCACCACGACTGTGAGGGGCTTACAACCGCACAGTATTTCTTTTTCAACATTAAAAGACTTGTACGCGTACTGAAACTTGGGGCTAGGGTGCATTTACCCATATTATCTTGGTATTCCTTAGATTTCTTGAAAGTGAGTCTTCACCACTATTCGCCAGGCGCATGCAAGAAGGGAACTTAGGCTAGTTCGAAAAAATGACCCCAAAATCGGTAAACACACTTTACGACTAAACCCATTGCTGCAAACTAAGTTTTACAAAGAATACCCAGTCATAAAGTTAATCCACGGAAAGGAAATTTTAAGAGATTTAAAAGAAATTAACTTTTGATAGAAATGTATTAATTCTGAAGGAGTACAATTAGCATAAAACCCCAAGCAATGCCACTCAATAAAATAGAAGATTTTTTTTCAAATGAAGCAAACTATTCTAAACTGTTTAACCGTAACCAACTTAAACGCCTATTCAACCATCATCATGTCCTTATATCTATGCAACGAGGCATTGAGTCTCGCAAAATTGACAAATTTAATTTAACAATGTATACGAGTTTACTCAGCAGGGCCAGTAGGCCTAGCATGACCACTATCGAGTTCAGGGTGCGTTCGATTGCTTATCTTAAGTGATTTTAGGCTTATTGTTGACTAACGAAGTGCGGAAACCAATGACCAACAAGAGCAGGTGATGACGTCAGTGAGCCTTCTTGTAGCTCACTGGTCACCCATATCTGTCAATTGACTTTTAGCCTGACTTTACCATTAATTTTACCGTATGGACCTCGAACGTATAAGTCAAAGAGGGTTTAATTCGACAGTCAATTGATCAATATTCACATTTCCACGAATGATCGTACATTTCCTAGATTTATGAACGAACACATAAGAAGAATCCTGGAAATGGACATGCGCTATGGAACTGTGAGTCAACTAATTAGCATTTGAATAGATTTAAATCTTTTCAACTTAGCCCAAGAATGGTCATCTTATAGCTCATATGACTGGGTCAGCAAAAAAATAGAGCTTACAATTAACAAGGCACTTCATGGTATTCCTTACACACTACATTAAGTAAGCACATATTCGATTTTAAATCAGTAAAACATAAACGACTTTTAATTGCTGTTGTTTATAAAATACAATGATCGTCGTTTTATAAATTCTACAGCAATATTTAAAAAATTGTAAAGGTTTCATAATCAGATAATTGAACCGAATCCGAGCTGATGGGCCGTGGTCGGCTACTGAATCTGTGTCTGAGTAGTGCCTATGAAGATATCAACCGCAGTTGTTTACGAAACGTATGGAAGTTCACTTCGACAAGTGAATATTACTCCAGATTCTTATGCTCCATTATCGTGAAAATGAGAAATATCCCAAAATAGCCTCAATTGAAAAAATATATTACATGTACACTTTTCTTCTATGAATTGGCGTTTAATATTCCAGTAAGAAGTTACTGAATACTGTTTTTAATTATAATATGTGTTTTACAATAAAATAAATTATAAAATTAAATTTTAGCTCAGCTGCAAATTTTCCGAAAAATATGTACCATTCTAAATACGAACAAAATATTAAAGATTTTCTAATACATAAATATATACAATAATTAAAATAAAGAATAAAATTGCTAATGGTACTTGTAATATTAATTTAATTATTAGTTTGGCATTGATGATTATTGTTATGCGTGATAAAAAATTAGGCTACAATAACTTGGGATAGACTATACAGAAAAAAACTAATGATTTAATTAGTATTATAAACATAACTTTGTGAAAGGCACTAAAACAGTATCCTCGCTGATTTAGGTTCGACACTGGAAGGGGAAAAATATATAATGCAACACATTAATTAAATGCACAAAAAAATTCATTATATAACCCTTCAAATGACGATGGTGCAGGGTACATTTATAGTGCGTCATGGCAACAATAATTATAACTAAGAATATAAACTCTCTGGTAATATTAATTAGTAGTTTTTTGTTTTAGCTGGTCCGTCTATTCTTACAACTGTGGACTAATTCTTTAACAAACTCTGAAACTTACGCTATTTGCTGCAAGTTTACTTCTATAGAACATACATCGAAACTTCCACCAGATCAAAAGCTACAACTGATGGGTGTCAAAGTAACCAAAATACAGTTGAAAATAATAAAATTAACTATAAAACGTATAGCCTACCATAGATTTAATTTCTGCATACAACTGATTTTTTTTTAACCATAAAGGCCATAACCCTTCCTTAAGGCTAAAAGTGACCAATGTTCATTTCAATTCCTAACAGCCTCATTCAAAGAAAAAAAAATATTGCAGAGTCCCTTTCTGCAAAATACGTGCTTCATTTGGCGCCCACCACTCAAACTCGCAAAATTGGAATCATTAGAAATACCAATAGCTGGGCAGTGGTCAAGATTAGAAACTAAGAAACATATACTTTTTTGTAACAATACAGAAACGTAAGAGGAATTTTTTTTCTAAGTAACTAAAACACACATATAACATAACAGTTAGTAACTTAATAATGAATTGTACGTCAATAATTTTATAAGAGATAACAGTTAGCGTAGTATTCACACGTCTACTTTGTACGGTGAGCCGGGGATGTGCTCATCGCCCCACCTTACTATTAGAATGTATTCTCCGCGTTCCCTCACTACGTAGTTGACTTGATAATTGTTTCGACCCATATGTTTGATGAAGACTTCATCGCAGGGACCTTTTGGACCATGAACGCCAACAAAGAGGATATTGTTGCCTGAAAAAATATTAAATCATATTAATAATAATAGTAATTAAAATCTTTATTGAAAAGATCCGGTAAAAGTGAGCCCGAACATGATTTTCTTTCTATTGTAATAGTTCCATTGTAAATAATTGTCCTATGGTTACATTTCGACTGTCTTGAGATTCCCTACACCAAAGCACTGGATTGATCGATGAGATGATTGCATAGTCTGGAACGGGCGACCAATATAATACAATACAGTGATGGCAGGATATGCAATGTATTGAGGCATGAATTATTATTTTTATTTATTTAGAAGCAAAACCATGCGTGGAAATGCAACCGGTTCCGATTCGTTTCTATATTTAATTCCTAAGACATGCCTGAAGTTAGAAAGCATTGAAAGATAAGTTTCTCAGGAATATTATGTTTTAGTAATTAATTTTTCATGAAAATTGAACCTTCTTCATTTTTTTTGCACCCTGCACCCAACTATCTAGGGGAAAGCTACCTGCAGGTAGTGTGTGTTATGTTCCGGTTAATAGCAAATAAAATTTCATGTGATAAAAAAAGTTGGAGCCGTTCCTTAGAAACAAAATTGAGATAGCCCAATTGCCTATAAAAAAGTTCCCGAGACATGATTTCGTGAACCTATATGCCGAATTTCATCAAACCCCATCGGTTAGTTTGCTCAGAAATCGTCAAACTGACAGACCGACAGAAATGTTGCAAACAAATTTTGGTATCTCAAAACGTATAACTCCGTTGAAATCTCAAAACAAAAAAATTAAAAATAATCGCAATGGACACAGGTAGAGGTGCTTTTGCGCGTGGTTGCATAAATATAAAATTGCAGGCGCCGTAGAGGCAGCAATAGAGGACAATTTTTAGGAGGTTCGAAGATGTTAAAATTTACACAATACTTACCAACATAATTTCATACATTATATTACGAATTAACTCTATTACTAACTTGCAGTTGGCTAATAAGTGGATCAGCAGGCCGTTTAGTTAAATTATTCTAGGGGTTAAAAATGTATACAAACAATATTTTGAATAACTATTTCCAATTTAAAATCATCTTGTTTACATTTTTAATCCCAGGTGATATGGTTAATAATAATCGCCGTAGTGTATAATATAACGTAAATAAATATTGACTATTTGTTCTCACACTGAACCTGCCAATTAATGATCCTTACTTATAAGTAATAAACATGCCTGACCCAGGGCCGCCTGCTTTACATGGATTCTTAAACATGAAATCCAACAACCATCCCAAAGAAAGCCTGTCTGTTTTCACACTACTTCCAAATGGTCCGAAATAGTCCATTTAGTAGAGAACTATGAAATATCAGGTACAGGTTCGAAGTACGATATAAAAGGAAAACATTTCCCCCGAACCTGGGTCCAGCCAGCCCAAATGGGTCCTTACCTCCATGGCATGTTGCTGACCACAACTTCCAAAATTGAGTACTGGTCAAGAATTAGGATCCTTTCACCCGAAAGGTTGTTGGTTCGATTCCTACACTTCCTACATTTTCTGGCCATGCTTCGGAGGGCATGCAAAGCAGGTGGTCCCGGGTCTTCTTAGTTGAGTGTAAGAGAGGGCTTTATAGCCCTAACTCCGCTAGGTTGGCTTAATAATAGAACAAAAAAGTCAATATTTATTTATTTATTTACCCTCTACTAATCTTCAAAAAACCCATTTTGTGCCACCGCGTCCTTTTTTCTGCAAACAGCTGCCGGAAAAACTTACCAGCATCACCACAATGAACCGTGAACATGTTCTGTTTCTGTAGGTAGGCCTTCTTCAAACCCATGCCTTTGCTGGTCACTTTGCTGGCATCGGATTTGAATAGAGGTAAGACAGGCCCCTTTTGACTGGCCTTGGAAACCTTATGGACTGTCTCCACCACTACAGATGACGTTTCTTGAGCTCCACTCTCTGCCAAATCGTCACCTATGGGTTAAGAAAACTTATTAAAAGCCTAATAAAAATCAACAGAAACAAACAAAAATCAGACAGAATGAATAAATTACAGTTCCTTCCTGCATGCTCTTAGTTTTAGCATATGATTAATGACTAAAGGTATTAATGTCTGTATTTTTCTATAAATATAACTAGAATAAGTATATTCAAGTTAAACTAACACTCGTTTTTTTTTTACTATGCCTACTGTGTTTTGGAAATTTTATTGATTTTTTGGACGTGGGATAGACAGGAAAAGACTGTTAAGGCTCAAATCTCGCCCGTAAATGTAAGACGTTTATTATTATTAATATTATTTACTTAATAATAATCATGTAACAAATTTTTGTAACAAATTTTTTTTGTAAAATGTAACAAAAAAAGTCGCGTAGCCAAAGGGGGGGGGGGGGGGGGAGGAGGTCAGTGGGGTCCGGACCCCCCCCCCCAAAAAAATTTAGCTAAACAGAAAATTTTTCAGATATTTATTCAAAAAAATTCCACGGGGAGACCCCGGTCCCCCTGTTTCCAGTTTTGTTAATAATGTTATCGTCTGCAAAATCAAAATTTTTTGCCGACAATCTATTTCTGGCCATCTTTTAAAAAGCATTCCCCACGCTGATGATGGCAGAAGCCTAATGGTATGACGTAATTAAAAAAAGGAAAGAATGTGCAAAATTTTACCTTTCCCAGGCCAAAATTTACAAATTAATGCTCTTTTTAAAGCTTTCTAAATTCCTTAAAAAATCTGCAAAAAAAAAAAAAAAAAAAAAATACTTACCTATGCAGGAGACTTTAAATGGAGAGCCGACGATGTGGTAGCCATTGTACTTCACACTGACGTAATAGTCTCCAGGAGACAAGGGCGTATACCGGACTTTATATCCTTCTTCAATTTCAGTACAGTCCATAGCTACTTTTGAGGGGCCATCAATAGTTACAGCTAGTGTACCAGCACCCGCATTGCACGTGTCAATCATAAAATCCGTCTTTATTCCTGAAAATAAAAATTCTCAGACTTAGAAGTGGTTCGAATGTACTGCGATGATTTTATTCCGGTGAAACAAGTCCTACCACTATGCATTGGAGGGATGCCGCTGTTCTATGACGTAATTTTGGCGAATACAACACTTTGTTACATAGTAAAATATGATTGCCTAGATGCCACGGCCGTTTAGGAACAGGCAGATGGACTAAGTGAATTAATTTAAAATTAATTGTATACCTGTCTTGATTTCTTTGAGTCCGTTGCCGGAAGCGTGGACGGCTGCGGGGTCAGCATCTTCCTTGCCCACTTTGATACGGTACGGTGACCCAGGGATATGAACTCCGTTGAATTTTAAATGGATATTATGAATTCCATTATCCCTGGGCATAAACCGAACCGAGTATGTGTCCGAATCGATCGACTGAATGAAACAGTCATCCTCCACTCCGGCAGGGGAGACAATCTGAATGAAAAGAAATAAGGCATCAGTAAGGTTGAATTCTTCGGGATATTGGGTCGTCATCGAACATTCACTCCAGACGTTTCCTTGAGCTGTGCGACTGACATCGACATCGACATTGACTAAGAATAATAGTGTATTTCCAAAAATCAATTCAGTTACATAAATAATAACAAAAATAAAAAACAATATCAAAACTAAAAAGTTAAAGTAGTAAGTATGGGTACAGGTACTGATGCATTAGGTATACAGATAGTAATGAAGGTATGTTGAGAGGTATGTAATTAGAAATTCCAAAGTGCTGGGCCTTGGAGGTTCAGCAGAAACTTGAGAAACTAGGGCCTACATTTAAACCTGGGGGCTCGGTAGGCTCTGAGAGGCCCCCTTTATAATAATGGGCATTGCTGAGCATTTAACATTCATAACATTTTGAGAGAAAGGCTCCCGCTGAAAATTCATATCTCCATGTTGTGTGCAGAGTGCAGAGGTGGTATGGTGTTTTTACCCAGCCAAAAAAAGATTTACTTGCCTTTCCATCAAGTTCTCCCTTGGCTCCATTCTTTCGTACTAAGAATGAAGAAGGCTGATCCGCTTTCACCCCGGATTCGGGGAACTGAGCCACCTCCAGCTTATGGGCGTCACCCATGGCTGGAGAAATGTACACTTTGTAGGGAGAATCGGGGATATGTTGGTCATTGAATTTGATGCCGATTCGGTATTCACCTGCAAATAAGAAAATGTAAGGTTAATTAGATACGCAATAAAAAAAAAATGAGGTTTTCTAGAAGTGATCAAGTGGAGAGGAGTCATCATGGCTTAGGTTATTATTAATGCCCCAAAGGACATTCTCACTTAATGTTTTCCCATAAAAATTTCACAAGAAATGTCAATACCTTAGATGAAATGGTACACTACATTCTACTTCCACCGGTCACACTAATTATCCGTTTTTTGTTCAAATCAATTTTCATAACGGTAGGATCTGAATTTACACACTGCAACAACTGCGTGGAAATGACGAAAGAGTCATACTTCCTTGTTGTTGCGTACCTCATCAACCCCCCCCCCCCTTTCAGAACAGAACAGACGAACAGGGGTTTGACAGCAACATGAGTGCGGTAGCCCAAAAGGGCAAAGTACATATTTATTAATAATAAATAAAACATAGCAGAATGTACAAAGCAAGCATGACGGGAAGAGTGATGACAACTGCAGGGATGTACACGAAACGACGATGTATGGAAATTGGCCTCCGTTGGTTTGGAGTTTGTAGAAGGTGGAACGTTGTGTAGACCGAGATAACTGGAGGAGTGTTGTCCAACCGGAAGAAGAAAAAAGAGAAGAAGAATTTCCACAATTGTGGCTAACGGTTGCTCGTGACGCTAGAATGTAAGAATTACGTTAAAATGATGGATGAACACTTCTCCTGAGGAATGTGACCCAAGGGATATCTGTAAGCTCGATATATCCAGTGAAATTTCTTGTTTTTATTTGTTTTTCCCTTTAGTTGCCTCATAAGCTCTCTCTCTCATATTCTAATGGGATCACCTGTTTTACACTCCCTCTGATGCATCATGCAAAATGTAACAAGTGTAGCCTAGGCCACTACACTGACTTATCAGGCCTCTGTTATTCCCAAAATGCGTACATATGAAAACCTTCTGGGTTAAGTCAGGGTCACGCTTGATACAATGTGTTAATATCTCAATGGTAATGGCTTGTCCCAGCTTGTCTATTGTCGCTTTTTAGCCAATGAAGGTTAACAACAGGTAGCAGTTTGCTAATGGCAAAATCAAACGGGAAATAATACCAAAAATGTTCAAAAATCAATAGGGCCGTTGGCAGAGAGCAAGGTTCAATGGCCAAAAGGGGTTAAATAGGAAAAATGAAAACGGTCTAGACAGTATACCTGTATTTATAACAAACCAAAATTTAAAAATACGTGTATCGGGGGTGGCGTGGCATAATAAAAATAAAAATAAAATCCTAAATAGAACTAGTTTTCAAATACTAATAAGCCAATATATTAGTGTAAGTGGTTCGGAATCCACTATAATCAGGAGGTCCACCCTGTCAGTCAACTCCATTTAAGTCTGCCCTTAGGGTGCCTCAAGCTAACAAACCGACTCATCCCCCCCCCCCCCGGCCAGGCTGACAGGGTTGCTTAAAGCAGAAATGCTGAAAGCAGGCGTTGGTAACAACAACAGCAACAATATATTATGTATAATTTATCTTCCGCTCTCACTACGAACAAATGTAACGGGCATAGTCGACGTGATATGGCACCCATTCCATCGACCGGCTAGGGCTATTTACAAAAACGGTGAAGTGGTAGCAGACATTCAAGACTTAGGTGACGTTTCCACCGACCTCACATTGCAGAATGCAAATGACACTGACGGAAATTAGAATTTTTCTTTTTATAGAAATCTATTAAAATGTTTGTACTTAACATATCCCATGACGCCATTTTTTAATTTTAGTTTGTTTGTTTGTGATTTTACTGTATGATCATTGATCAATTTTAACTATGGCATAGAGAGGAAAATAAACATTTCCGGCAATTCTGCAATGCGAGGTCGGTGGAAACCCCGCCTAAGTCTTGAATGTCTGCTACCAAGTCACCGTTTTTGTAAATAGCCCTAGCCGGTCGGTGGAATGGGCGCCTAAGGAAAGTCAGCTAAAAGTTTTCCGCTGGGCCTAGGCTTACCCAACATTAATGGGAACCGTAAATTCTCCTAGAGGAAATTTGCCATCTTCTACCTCCCCATTTCAGCCTCGGAGGAGTAACAGTGTTTAAAGACGTTCTAACACTGCCCCATGGAATTAATACAGTGTCTATGGCGGCTCCATACTATGTACGATATATATAAATTTATAGAAACATTTATTCTAATTAATGGCGTTTCATTTATGACTCTGTAAAGAATGTTTCCTGTAAGATTTTACTTTGTGCAAAAAAGCGGACAGGTACGTTGGTTTAGGGGGTTGGGCCCCCTTTGTCGGAATTAAATGCATATTGCAAGGAGCACAAAAATACAATGAACTAGATAGCTCAGGCATAAAACCCCCTAAAAATGTCTGTACCTACATGCCTGAGTGGGGGCGTTCTATCCCCTTTTTAATCACAGTGTACGTGATGTACATAATTCGCCACTGATGAACGTTCAATGCCTTATTACGAGGTTCATAGTTTCAGTTAAACAAAAAAATTGGATTATTTTGATTATGTTACTTCTCAATGGTAATTGGAAAGACCAGCCCAGAGTTATCACTTTGACGTAAACCTCCTTCTGAGTATGGTAAATTCAGGGTAATTCGCTACGTACTTGGAAGATTATCAGACTCATGTGTCTTGAGGGAATTGTAATTTTTATGCAACTGAAAGAGGGAAAGTAGTTTACTTGGTTTAAAAGCCAATATGACAGGCCGGTTCCCTGTTTCGCCACTGTACGGGACTACCGGGGATCCGGACGAACAATTAACTTCTTATGATTTATTAGAGGTGGGGCGTTACTTCTGTCACTGTGATTTATCACCGTGACTACGATGGTCACTGCAACCACCCGTTCCTACCCAAAAAAATACTGGTGATTTGAGTCACTGTCTCACTGTCACCGATTTAGGCTATATTTTAAATAGCTTTGTTTCTAATACTCTGATAGTCGCATGCAAGAGCAAGTAACTCGCTCAGGTTTAGCCAATGCACTAGGCAGTCTTAAGCGAAATTCCCCGAAATGCTTTCCGATCGTCTCACGTAAGCTAAACATAAGGCATGCCCGAGGCTGTCACCGTGACTGCTCCATAACTGGCTAGCTTTTAGTTTATATAGGCTATATTACTACTTCTTAAATTTCTTAGCATAACTAAACAAAAGAATAACGGACTTTAATTGTTAAGCGAAACGAATAAGTCTATGTAACTTGTATAAATCCCTGTCAAGTAAGAGGCAACGGCCTTACCATGTTGATTCCATTAGAGCAGAGCATGTTTCAAACTGCGGCAACTTGGTAGTGTGCACAGCGTTGGCAGGGGAACCTGGTGGGACATGATAACTCGCTCAGGCAGTATAAGTCGAGTCCTGGTCACCTCCGATTTAATCGTGTGACTTTACCATGTTCCCCAAGTGGTTCGGAATCCACTATAATCAGGAGGTCCACCCTGTTAGTCAACTCCCCTTTCCCCGATGTGAAAGAGTCTGCCCTTAGGGTGCCTCAAGTTAACAAACAGACTCACTCCCCCCGCCAGGCTGACAGGGTTGCTTAAAGCAGAAATGCTGAAAGCAGGCGTTAGAAACAACAACAACAACAACCTGTCAAGTAAGAGAAGTGACAGTGACTTTTGATTACTCATACCAAGATGTACCAAGATTACTTAGATAGCAGGAACAAAAGCAGTCACTCCAGTGACAGAAATCACCAGTATTTGTATCAGTGACTGTCGAGTCAATGTCACCGGTCACTGTTGCTCCTGGAAATATCTGTCACGCCCCACCTCTATGATTTATGAATGGTGGCCCGCGAGTCTATGAAATGACCAAGGCGGAACCCCGGGCCAACTATTTTCCAACTCTATGGCTAATTGGTTACATAAGCCTACATAGTATAATATCTACTTGAGAGAATATTATTATTATTATTAGGAATTTATATAAGTCCAATTTCCTTTAAAAAAATCGGAAATGGACTACCCAAAAATTATGCTTGCACGATATGCATTGCAGCTTTGTCGTAATTAAATTAAACGAAGCTTTACAGCACTGTTAGCGGAGGTACCGAATTCCAGCTAATTATCCCTTGTTCCCCATAACCCTTCACAGTGCGCTTACAGTAAGGTAGGTACTGTAGCCAAACGCTAAATATGTCTAGAGCAAAACAATTATAAATCTCGTTTAAAGTAAAAGTTAAGATTTAGACAGTAAAAAGGATCATCACAATTGTGATGCGTGCTACAATGTGAGCAACGCATCCTAGCGGCGTGACTGCGAACTTACTGGGTCTCTGGCTTCCAGTCAGACAGGTTGAGTTCCCCTGACCTTGAAGAGGTAACCTTCGTGAACCTATTACGAATGTTGGTACTTAAAATGGCTATGCTCCAAATAGGGCAAATCACCAGACGAACGAACGACGAACGAATTATATAATATTAGGTATGTAAGCATAATTTTAATCTATCTCTATTTTCTCCTTCACCAGCAGAATCTGTCTTTCTGTCCCCAGCAGGTTTTTAGAAAAGTTGCATAGCAATGACCCTTAACAGAACCGGTAAGAGGGAACCCTTACATGCTTTCCTATTTATTTATCAATTAGTGTAGGACCCGAGATGGATAACATTAAATAATTGTCTGACAGAAAACAGACAAACATTACGTAAGAACCATTTTTTTTTTGTTCCTGGGACCTAAAAACGTGTAAATCCACTGAAATCTTGAACCTCTTGGTCTTTGACCATCACAAAAATTTCCTTTAACTACGTATAAATAGGAAAGCAATATGTTTATTCAGCGTATTCGCTGAGCCAGCAACAGCAAGGTCCATTTTGAATGAGTCAGGGGCATGTGTGTGGGACGGTGGGCGCTTAGATGCCAAATGCGTGGGTGTGCCTATTTTTACATCAGCTTCCAACAAAATTCATATTTTTGCTTTTCATATTGCCCGAGGACTCAGTATGCATAACTGGATAACTTATAATTTCTTAGTGATAATTTAAACAAGTAGTTATTATTTTCGCTATAAATCAATTGTATGTAAAATGTGATTGCTTTACTGACTTCCATAAGCAGAAGACAGAAAAATGAGAGAAAATATAAAATTTTGACAAACATTATGCTTGTTGCATGAGAATATAGAATATCACTGGGTTCAAAGGTTATGAATAGTTTTGCGTGAGAATAATAAATAAGTTGTAGCTTATTGTTGTATTGTATTGCATTGAGACCATTGGGACGGTCATTTGTGGTCATTGGAAGTGCAGTTAACCATAAAAAGTAGGGAAAAAATAGTACATACCCGTATTAAATAACTAAATGCATTTCTTTTTGCATTATACAATCAATGTACAGTATACCCATATATAAAAAGTATAAGGTGAAATCATGAAATAGTCAGGTAGTTGGAATCATTAGCAGTATAAACAGCTACCCTAAGAGATGATCTTCAAGCAATTTAGAAAAGGTATTAGTATTTCTGAAGGAACTAACGCAGGCTGCATATTAATTGTAAGTTGTAACATACTAGTACATAGACAAGTGAAATAAAAACAAAATAAATCAGTTAAATTTAGCTGAGTAGTATACCTCACTTTTAAATAGGCTATATACTTAACCCTTACGGGAAAAAATTGAAATGCAGTTTTTGCCTCAAAATCTGAAAATGTAGCAAGTGTGAGACTGGAGCTAGTCACATTTAGGGCGAAAGTCAGAGGCTTTATCACTATGCCACGTGTGCCAAGATACGTGATAGTGATACTACTATTAAAACACCGTCATGGCATTACGATTACAAGCAAAGAAATAAGCATTATTTTTTTTTTTTAAGAGGATGCCACCCCCAAATACCCCAAAATCTGTAACTTTTTATTTTTATTTACTTTTTTGCGCTAGTTATTTAAGATATAGGCCTACTCCATTTAAGTTGTAGAGGACATACATGGAACTACAGAATTGTTTTTAGTTTTCTTGCAGTGATTACAACTGATACGGGACAGAAATTTACCGAATTATCAAATGAATTTTGATTTCAACACAGCACCAAGATTTAAAAAGCATATAAGATGGTCTTTTAGAACATGAATATACTAAATCTTTAATAACTTGTGAGGTATTTAAATTAAAAAAAGACAGATTTAAGTGGGACCCTGGAACTTCTATGGCAAGTTTTATATTGGCGACCGCGGTATACCTTCATTTGGGGCAGGGTAACAGTCACTGAGTAAAATTTGCTGGGAGGCAGTGAATGTCCGACAGGGCAACTTGGAAAACTCGCCCATGCTGCCACTTGTTCCGAAATACAACTGCCCATCTGTTCTTTCTACTCCGTGACGCCAACACGTCTGGTCTGCAGCCAATTTCGCGGCAAACAACCAGATCGCCACACTCTGAGAATGACCTGGAGTTCTCTATGTAAGTGAGTTACGACAAATTGCGCGCCAAACCATGTATTTTGAATTTGGGTTCTTTCAACGTAATGGACAAGTGACGAGTTCCGGATTAGTGCAGCAGTTCATAGAGAACTGGACGATTAAATGGAAAATTGAGGTTAGAAAATGAAGGATCTGGGGTCTGGATGAAGGCGTTAAGTGACTTTAATACATAGCATATAATACGGAAGAAGTTGAGAGTTGACGAAAATATGAAGGTATTAATGTACAAAAAGCTGCGTATTCATAATTTAATAAGGAATTAAGGAACTGAAACGCCTATTATCCTATGTCAGTAGGCGTTATGAAATCACTTACGTATAATACCATCTAAAACGGATTGAATCAGTGATTTAGTGTTTTTATACTGCTTTACTTATATAGAGTACTATGTTTTTATTTATAATACTTGGATATTATATTTACTTATCGTATAATTAGTGTCTTGTAAATTAAGGCACGTTTTTGTGGAAGAAGGAGTTATCACTGTGACATAAATTAAGTTGCCACTAGCTACGCAGGTACCATAATTAATATGAGGCTAGTGATAAAAAAGAACTATCTAGCCCTGATAATTAATGAAGTCTAGTAGAAAGTTTTAAAAATGCTGTTAAGGGCAGGAAGTTTATGCTTACAGATAACCCAGTGGCGGAGCAAGGCTAGAGTTATGGCAGAATGCCTACCCTAAGTTTCAACACACAATGTGGAATCGCCATGGGCCTTGTTTTGGTCATAACGGTTCTTACTAAAGACCTAACACTCAACAGACTACTAATTAGGCCTATATTATAGAACAGACTTTCAAAACTTTAACGCTGACCTTTTCCGTTCTACAATGGAGAAGTCCCTACATGGCGCTACAGTTTCAAATACACAATATTGTTCTAATGACGCCTTTTATTTTTGTTTAAATGTCTCATCTATCGAAGATTGGCAATCATCATTGCGATTTGGACCTAGGTGATGGCTGTTCCACGATTAGGGAAGTCGCCCTTGCCCAACTACTGCTTCAGGTTTTTCAACAAGGATGTTCTTCTCCGGGGATCCCTAAGTCCTTTTATCTTGTTCCCTTGCATTATGACATGCAGAAGGTGACATTTTCCCCTCCTCATCACAGGGCCAAATTATGTTAGTTTCCGTTACCTAACCATCAGCAGCAACCTTGCATCCGTATCCAATCGCCTCAAGACCTTAGCATTAAGGACAAGATCTCTTCAGGATATGTGCAACCGCATTCGTCTGTATATCCGCATTTCAAATGCACTGATTCTATTCTCCATAGCATGTGTCAACGTCCATGCCTCCATACCGTATGGAACGATTGGGAACACAACATTTCGCCATTCTCAATCGTAGGTCCAGCCGCAGTTTCCAACACCGAAGTGCTTTCTGCATTTTTATGAAGACATTTCAACCTTGTTCAATGCGGCTGCGAATTTACTGACTAGTGATTACTGACAACTGTCGCTAGATATTCTAAATTTAGGCTTCGTTGACAAACCGGACGTGAAATTGATACTGACTTACCGGGTTCAGTGACGACATAGCTGACGTAGCACGAGCCGTCTTTCCTGTCTTTGTAGTCTATCTGGGCTTTGCTTGGGCCTTCGACCGAGATAGCCAGCGAGCCAGCACCTGCTTCTCTGGTCCACACGTTGAACTCACACGGTTGACCTTGCTCGCCTCGCTCCAGGCCTGGCCCGCCGGCGTGAACGCGATGCGCTCCCCCATCCTTCAGAGGTCCAACAGTGAATTGGAAAGGGGAACCTGCAGAACATAATTGAAATTAGAAGTTAATAAAAATTAATTATCGCAACATTGTACACATGCCATTGGCCATAGCTTTTGGAATCTCAATGCTTCATGTTGACTCTTGACGTTCAGCCATATGTCAAGAACCACCCCGAGTCATTTCCTCCCTGTGTGTTATGACGAATGGTCACAATGACCATAGAGTTGGGATTGCCTAGAACCTGTCAGAACGTGCAATGACTCGCTTGGATCTCATGGTTATTGGCAGGAGTGTGTAGGGGGTTCTTGAATAGCTACGAACTGGTGGCGAATGATCCCACCAAGAAATCTAGGCTTGCTGGATCAAATTTTAAAACTTGCCTACTGGAGATTGTGCCATAAAAGCGCCATACGCCTAGTAATAATTAAAAAACAAAAGTCATAATTTGTATGTGACAATACTACTATTAGAATTATAAATGGTCACCTACACGCAACAGATTAATAGAGAACTTTTTTCATGATTGTCTAATCTTCAAGAAAAGAGCATTGATGGCACCTTCACACGGGTGCCGGGTGCTGACGGCAGCAAGGGCGAGGTTTCTCCATTACTCCTCAGGACTGACCCCCCAATGGGCTGCAGTACCATTTTTTGTGTGTTAGTGTTGCCTGAAGTGGCACTTACCGGGTATGTGGATGTCCTTGTACTTAACACAGACGGTGTGGACTCCAAGTTCCTTTGGCACAAAGTGGACAGCGTACAGCCCGTCTTCCACCTCGTTGATCTCAGCGTCTTCCGTTACCCCGCCAGGCGACGTGACCGTGGCAGACAGGTCGAACGCCGTGATTCCGGGCATCTTGAACGTCAACTTGCACTGACTGCCGACTTCTGTGACTGGAACCGCTTCTCTTTGTCTCTGAATTTTCTCGCGAACACGGTTGGAGCCTTCACCAGAAACCTAATGGAAAAATACATCAGTAATGACTTTCTACTGAACGAACATAGGCCCTATAGTGGAATTAGAGGTATATAAAGCATCAACTATAATTATCTATTATTAATCTATAAAATATGCTGCGGCAGGAACAGTTTCCTTCATTCGGGGGATTATGTCCCAGATGGTACATAAGCGAAACAATTGGCAACGTGAGAATAGACACACTGTACATCTGACTCCCCAAGCTAGATGTGAGCTACCTATTTAATTACAAAGACTTTCACAACCGGAGTTACGTGATGATCAGTAGAATCCGGGATGATAGGCCGTAGTAGTTCTGGTCGTACTTCCAAACGTTTCGTCAACAGCTGCAGTCGACATCTTCAGGGGAACTGTGTAGACCACCAATATTGTACACAGTTGCTGCTAGGCCTCCGAGATACAATATTAGAAGTCTACGCAGTTCCACTAAAGATGTCGATCGCAGATAATGACGAAACGTTTGGAAGTACTTTCTTGGAACGACAACGACCTATCATCCAGGATTCTACTGCTTCGTCACTAGTTGAGGGTTCAGGATTTTATACGTTCATTATAATGCTACTCATAACTTTCTTTTAATAGTAGCCTACCATCGTCCTCAATGATCTATTGGTATTTGAATGGGTTAACCTGACCCTGACATTATGCAATCCCAACTAACCCGGAAACAACCATTCACCATTAGCCGCCTATTTTCCCCTAATTTTTGGTAATTACCTTGACAGTAAATGGGGAGCCAGTTACATGGTGATCCGCGAATTTGAGGTTGACTATGTAGTAACCAGGTTCGGTTGGCTTATAGGATATTTGTAATGTTCCGTCTTCGTTGTCCCTACATGCTATGTCAGTTTTGCTTGGGCCCTCAATGGAAAGAGACAAGCCACCAAAACCTGGAACAAAAGAAGCGTTAGCAATTAGTAGCATAGTATATAAATGTTTAAAGACTTTTTCTATTACTATACCAATCTAGCGGAGATGTAGAGCCCTCTCTTACACTTAACGAAAGATTTCCAAAGCACGGCCAGAAAATGGAGCAAGTGTGGGACTCGACCCAACAACCTGAAAGTCACAGACCCTGCCACAGCACTATATGTTCTGATGTGTTGAAGTATTCATGACGGCCCTGTTTGCTGCCCGCCGCCTGGTGAATTGCCCTATTACGATGGCTTCAACGATTTTTCAACTGGTACCTGTCTTCGGGGCCATCTTACGCCAGCTGCAAGTGACAATGGACAAGCAGAAACTTGCCTAACAGCCACACATTTTGCAGGCGTAAGCTGAGTATAGCTCAGAGGCTGTGGTAATGAACCACTAAAATTGTCTGGTCCTTACTGCGAATTCGCAACACTTAACAAGTTAAATGCCCCCATAAGGAAAAAAAAGTCATTTCTGGTGCGCCACGAGGACATTGGTGACCTAGACTGCTGCTCACCCAGGGTGCCAAAGGGAAATGGCCCGGTCGTTCCTGCTGTGCCAAAGTCAGCAAGCTAGGTTCGGTTCACGTTAGAAGGGAGCGGAAAACCCTGGTATACTTCATAATTTTTTTACTACTCATAGAAGTTGAAACCAGCTTGTAGTCACCAGGGCTCACATGCCACCTGAAGAATGATTGGCATTCCTCAGGTGCTATGTGGGCATAGAAAAATTAAATCTATATTAGTTTCATACATACTGTATATTTGAGCGTTAGGGCCAAGTTTACAGTACTTATGATAAGGTCTTCTCTTTTTAGAACCTGGAGCTAAAGAAAGGTGTAACCGGAGGGACAACACAATATGAAAAGGGACCCAATTTGAAAATGGACCTAATGTGAAACCGCATAGGAGGCGAATTGGGTTAAAATATACCAAATGCTGCAGCAAGGACTACCAAACCTGACCGCGTCAAGCCTAGGACGAAAATAGCAATTAGAAAGCAGCCTGCTTACCAGCACTCTTTGTGTCAACATTGAGGAAGTTTTCGATGTGCGTTTTGCCTTCCTTTATGGCACCAGTGACTTTGACTTTCCTGGCGTCACCCACCTCCATTTCAGCGACATTGATTTTGAACGGTGAGTTCTTTATATGCTTGCCCATACGCTTCACAGATACTTGATGTTCTCCAGGCATTCGAGGAGTGAAGGAGACACCTGTGAACGAAGTGAAAATTACAGCATCAGGTAAAAGGGTTTGCGGAGCGTGATTTATTATTTTATTTAATGGTATACAAGTTTTTCTTTTTTTTTTTAATTTAAATTTAATTTTAGGTTAAATCGCATGCAAACAATTTAATGATTGTACCGATTAACCTCTTAAGCTTCACTAAGTAACCTAATAGGTACTTGTGTCGAGTTACGACACGTCTCCGACCACAAGGTGTGTAGAGACTCGCACAAGTACAAGCACGCTACCACCTTGCCACCGAAGTCGGTGTCCGTACCGGTTTTCTAATTTATTTATTCACTAGAAAAACTTTATTTACTAGAAAATTTTATTTACTAGAAAAACGGATTGAACCATTTAATAGTTAAGAGGATACCGTTTAATATTATTTCATTATTAGGCTTACTGTACATTAGACTACAGATTTTCCTTATAACTTTTTTCTAGTGTCAAGTTACCGTCTCTCTTAAAACCCAGAACAATGCCTTAGCATCAAGAAACCAGCTGCGGTTTGTTACTTTATTCAACTAAATCCGGCGTCGGTTGATCTCAAGGTTCCTGTACTGTATTAATATAGCCTATGGGTAGTTTAATTTCTATTATTAATAATATTAATATTAAATATATCGACTGCCTCATGAAATAGTGGTGTAAGTGCCAATTTCAACATTTCGAGATAATCGCGTTTGAAGTTTCTTTTCTTGTGTTTTTTCAATTACTAACTCTTTTTTTTTTTTTTTAGATATTTCACTGAAATTTGGACAGAAGTTATAAAAAAACTTAATTTTAATCTGACAATTTTTTTAAAATTTAATGTTCACATTTATGTAGTTACGTCATTATTACGCGTTCGTTTGGAGCATAAAATTGGCCTAACTACCATAGGGTGAGACAATTTCATTGTGAAATACTGGCGTATTATTTTTCCAGGAGCATGCTTAGCTTATTGGTAGCACTGGAACGCAGTAGAATCTTTATTCAAATAAAAATCCCCCCCCCCCCCCCAAAAAAAAAGTACAAAAGTAATTATTACTGAATAGAAAATAAAACATTAATGTGCTGCCATCTATTTTTAAATTTTTTTTTCTAGGTCCCCTGGGTCTGGACGCCCCCCTCCCCCCCAACAGCAAATTTTCCTTGTTAGCTCTAATATTGTTCACATGCTAAATATAAACGTAACTGCTTTCAAAGTGCGTGAATGCTAATATTTTGGGCCTATTCAAAATTTTCAAAATAATTCCTCCGCGGGAAACCCCCGCCCCCCCTTTCATACAATACTATTCTTCGGCTTTTAAATCTAGACGTTATTAGAATAAGTTACAAGACATACTGTATATACATCAAAATGTGGAAAGCTCCACAATTTCAGGTCTATTTCAAAAACCTTCCCCGTACGTCCATGAGAACGGCGCTTTCCTATTTTTCTACTTTTCTACGAAAGTGGGGAGGGGGCGCCAAATGAAATACTGCCCACTACGAAAACCTGTCGCAAGTGGGCACACTTTATGAAAAGATGTAGCATGAAAACTAGAACCCCGCCCCAAAAAAAAATTCTGGCTACGCCGCTGGGCTACTTTGATGGAATTTTCAATGGTAGCGTGCATTCTATCGCACTCCATGTTTGTATAGGAAAGCCCAGTTTCTAAAAATGTTTAATTAACAGCATCTGGTCGTTCCTGAGTATAGTACAGTTCATGAATGCCAAAAAAGCTTTTGCTACTAAATTGTTACGGTTTTGCCCAGTACAACTGTCTGAAAAAAATGGGATTTCTTTATATTTCCCAGCCAAATTTTAAAGAAACTTAAATACGAGGTAAGCAGCTGTCTATTTCTATGCCACCCCTTTTCCCTTCAATTTCTTGTCAAATAAAGCAGTGGGTTAATTGTAAGAGTGGGCCGAAAGGCCCAAAATTCAACCATATGCAAAATAAAGACAATTTTCTTTCTTTCTTTCTTACCATTTCTTATTTGTAGCATAAAAAATAGTAAAGCTGAAAGTTGCATGTTTTCTCTTGTAAAATAGAGGCTTGCCCATAAAGTCCTTGGCAGTGGTAGTGACATTTTTCACACACAATAATGGGTACATTTTAATTCTTTTTTTTTTTGGTAAATTTAGCTAACTTGATTTTGCCCTGCAGTCCCTGTTCATCCTAGTTCTGAGACCACAGCTTCAATAAGTTTCCTGGCGTAACTACCATACGCCATTATTTCACGGAGCCAAATCATAGATTGTCGTCGGACCTTGGCGCAAGCAAAAGATACGCCACTATTTAGCGGCGCAGAACACTGAAATTGGTCAACTCACGACAAAATAAAAAAATTACCCCAGGAAAAAAAAAATTTTTGACATGATTTTTAGCTTATGAGAAGGAAAATTTTTTTTTTCGATTCCGGAGATATGAATAACTCATTTTTCAAAAAATTGGCACTTATGCCACTATTTCATGAGGCAGTCGATATTTGTGGTACTAATTACATTATAAACCTCAGATAATAAATTTTAGAACAGGCAAATAATTTCATTCTGTTTCAGTTTCTCATGTTTCTACTATCTCGCACTGTAGAAAACCATGGCAGGAAACTCCAATAGGGGCTAGTCAGAGGAATGGTAGAGGATTCTCTCTCTCTTGATCACTGCTCTACTTGGGATATTGAGATCAGCAACATTCTCGACAGCACTAAGGCACCCATTACAGGTGCAGATGGACCCAGATCAAATTATTCCTTTTATGGCGAGTCTCGAGCTTCGACCTTCTGTTTCGTAGTCTAGTTCTCTACCAATTGGATTATTCCTGACCACTTGTACTGTATATATCATGAACATTTTTACATAAGATGTATAATACTGACGAAACACAGTTAAGTAGAACTTTCCATACTTACACAGGTTTCCATTAGGAAGGAGCTTCAAATAACAAGGCTCCTCGAGGCCACTAGGGGACTGGATGGAAGCATTGAAGAGTCGAATGTCACTGTCGGTAACTTTCCCAGGCAGGGAGACTTCACTACAGGAAGACACTGAAATTTGGTTTCTTTTACGCCCCTCACCTAAAAAATATGAAAATTAGATAGGACATTGCAAATTGCCCCATCGAGTCCGGCAATTTTCACGGGAAACAAGCTGGCCAAATTCTTTAGAACCTACGAAAAAACAGGTCATATCATGAATTTTCTGATTGAACGGGTGACTTTGTTGGAGGAGTTGCAGATCACTAAATATATAAAGAATTTTTTCTATTACTAAGCCAACCTAGCGGAGTTAGGGCTATAGAGCTGTGACGCTCACCTAGTAAGGCCCGGGACCGCCTGCTTCACATGCCCTCCGAAGCACGGCCAGAAAATGTAGTCAGTGTGGGACTCTAACCAACAACCTCTCGGGTGAATTTCAGAGTCCTTACCACTACTCTACATATCCTGACCTCTCTTTCAGCACCCTCTAGTGATTTGGTAACGGGTATCGAACTAGTGAACTTAGTGAAATGATTAGTTAGAGAACTGAACTGCCATTTTTTGAACTGATCCAACAGTTCAATCCACTTGTGAAAAACACAGCACTTAGGCACTACCTCGATTTTCTGCTACTATGTCAATCGAACATTTATGAAACCAATCAAATCTTCTTTTCCGTTTTTTAGTATTTTTAGTTTTTGTGTCTTTAGATGGTTGTGAAACCATGTAGATCAGTAGGGTATTTTTACCGTGTCAGTCAACTTGCCTTCTCCCCGGGGGGAAAAAGTCAGCCCTTAGGAGACTCACCACCAGGCTGACAGGATTGCTTAATGCAAAAATGTTGAAGGCAGGAGTTAGAAAAAACATAGTGATGATAATTTTAGTTGCTACTGAGCCTTCAATCTTAGAAGTCTACGCAGTTCCACTGAAAATTTCAACCGCAGATGTTGACGAAACGTTTGAAGTACGCCTTCAAAACTACCACGGCTTATCATCCCGCATTCTACTGCTTCGTCACGTAACTCCGTCCGTGAAAGCCTTTGTCATTATAATTTCGTTTAGTTAATCTAATCGTCAAATCTAGGAAGTATTTTTGTTGTTCCTCAACAATTTAGAAAACTGGATATAATTGGTTTAATAAAAAACTGATTCATGTTTTACACTAAAAAAAAATTTGTTCTTACCAGTAATTTTGGCACTATACGGGCTCCCTTTGATATGCTTATCGCTAAATTTGACAGATATTTTGTATTCTCCGGGTGCTGTGGGGAGGTAGGACACGGAGACGGTGCCATCCTTGTTGTCGTGACATGAGATGTCAGCCTTGCTGGGTCCCTCAACGGCCATAGTCAGACCGCCTGTTCCGGCACCCTTCGTCGTGATCGTAAAGTTGGCCGGCTCACCACAGACTCCGTGGGTCAGACCGGACCCGTAGGCGGTTACATATCCACTACTTATCGAGTCAACATGGAACTTGTATGGCGAACCTGCAAAACAATATGAAACCAAATGGATCTATCGTATACTCTTCGAAAGGTTTACTATGCGCCAATGGTGAATATTACATAACGAAGGGCTAGTTGGACTTACATTGCCTGCTTTGTTAATAGTCCTTAGGGGAGGGGGCATCACGGTCATTGAACAATTAGGGCGGAGGTAATTGCCAGAGGAGGGGGTCGAAAATTTCGGAAGTGGGTGCTTCACCCTTCATCGGCTTAGTCCTTTTGTCCTTTGCACAATCTAGGATCTCACCTAGTTGCAGTCTCGGAGAAGACTAACTCAGTGATGAGCTGGTCTGCTCATGCTGTGTGTGTCGCTACCTACCGGCACAACCTATAATCTATATACACACTGTACATACACCAAATCCTTTTAATACCTTTGCTAAATAATATTACCATTGCCATTAAGCTTTACAAGTGAATATTATAAAATGATCACGCCTCGGATAACCAGTAAGCACGACAGTAACTTCATCTTATGGCCCTAGAATCCTCCGCATTCGCTCTATAAATTGAATTAGCTACAGTGCTTAGTAGTTGAAGGCACCCGGCAGAAGAAGAACATCCTAGTTTGAAAAGCCTGAGATAGCGGTTTGGCAAGAGCACGACACAGTCTCCAGCGTCCAAATTACCATGATGATCGCCAATCTTGGATAGAAGAGGCATTTAAAAAAGAAGGTTTCCTTTCCTTCTCCCCTGCCCTCACTTTCTTCTCTATTTGCTAAATGAATACAGAACATTTTGACTTAAAAATTAATATACATTGTAACACAGTATCACAAAAATAATGATACAAGAGTTCCTATTAACTTAGAAGACTTATTAGGAGTAGAGCGTAGTAGACAGCAAGATTTTGTTAATTTAAACATTTTAATAATTAAGTTAAAAGGAGCGAAGCTGAACAAACTGGCTTTTCATAGCTAATTCTCAGTTTGTATTCATAACTGCTTCGCTTCGAGCTTTAAGCCACACCATGAATAAAAAATGAAAAAAAGTTAATTTTAGTAATCGTTAGTAAAGGCCATTAATGGATCGTGGTTATGAGCAATGGATCGGGTCGCTGGGTTGGACATTTCATGAATGGGGCTCTAAATATATTTTCGTTTACAAATACAACAGACTGAAAACGTACCTTGGACATGTTCACCGTTGTATTTGATGAGCAACTCATGAAGACCTTCTTCTTTCGGGCCATACCTAATGCTGACTGTGCCATCTCTGTTGTCCTCAATAATGGGTTTGTCTATGTTTCCACTGGGCATTTTGACTTCAGCTGTAACAAATGAAACAAGATCGTAAGAAATAAAATGAATTTCGTCTGTGGGCCAAATGCCATTAAAAACTTCCCTAAGTACAAAAAAAAAAATAGTGTTTGGGTCGCGAGGCCTCAAAGTGTATAATTCTCGAAAATTTCAACCATCAGGCGCTTATTCCACCGACGTCAATTTTCAATGTGCGTGGTAGCAGACATCATTATTTAGTCTCTGCCATATTATAACTTAATTTATAATAGATAAGTTAAGTATCTACAATATAGTCTCCTTAAAATGTGGCAGAGACTAATTAATGATGACTGCTACCACGTCATCCGCATGCACATTGAAAATTGACGTCGGTGGAATAAGCGCCATACAAAGCTTTCCATATAATAACGTTTGTTCTTATACTAGTAAATAGGAGAGCAGCGTTAAAATTTATAATTGTGTAACTAGGTTTTCACATTCGGAAAGCATTGGGAAGATTAATGACATTAATTTTCCCAAAATAAAGGTAGAAGTGTTCTGCGTACTAGCGCGCAAATCATTTTAGACGGAATGGAGTTTTATTGCATTATTTAAAAAATGTGTTTTCAATGACCAAACAGCCTGCCTGATTTATTTCGGTACTAAATTTAAAACATAAATTATACATGACATTAAGCGAAATCTATGACTTGTGCCTGAAATGGGTTAAGTCCTGCTTACGCCATTGCCAGCGGCCAAAACAACCTTTACGGCGACAAAACCAATAATGTCCGAAGAGCCAATGAGGTCGTTGGCCAGTCATGGTACAATAAACTAAAAAAAGCTTATGTCCATTAAAAGCCCTCAAATAATTAAAAAAACGGCATCGATGGAAAAAATTCTCACCGGTGTTTCATGAAAATTGACCTTTTATTTTTGTCCCAAGCTCTAATAGGCAGATCGCCATGATTAAATTTATTTAAATTTATTACCACTCAAATCATAATGCTTTCCTTATACAATATAAACTTACATAGAGGAAATAAAAAAAGTGCATTTACAATTGAAAATATAATAAATAAATACAGCATGGTACCGCAAAATTGCATCAATTATCCATAATATAATATATATATTATATATAATATAAATAATATAAGGAACAAAGTAGCAAATTATTGATCTGACTTGCCAAGTAAAATACAACCGTCCGGTTGTTCAATGAATTGTAACAAGAAAGGTCAGACACTTTCAAGTAATTTGGCTTGGCAAACCGCCAGAATACTAAAGACAGATTTGAATTATGTAATAATATATTTATATATATAGAGTGTCACATTTTATGATACAATTTGTCACGCTTAATTTTTTTTGATGAATCATATTCCCCATTGTCAAAGGGCTGCAGGGCCAGGATATAAGACAGTAGGATATATTTGGAACCCCCCAGAAAATTCAATTAAAATTCAAATGGTCTGTATCGAATTAAACGCTTTACGAACTCCATCTAAGATTGGTGATCATCGTGACAATTATTGTAGTCATGATGACTATAGGAGGGAATTGTAATTTAGTGGCTTCCCGTTGCTTTCTGCATTCTTATGCCGTTGACTCTTCATTGAGTTCCTCCGCCTTCAGGGCCAGTTTCCCAACCCCAGGACCAAAGAGTACCTGAAAATGCAGTGTTTTTCGCTTATCCCTGCTCAAACCTGGTCGCCTATCTGTTCAGTCACCATTGCGCGCTTACATCTTCACCAAGAGGAGGCATTTTCGCGTCTTCACCTTGCTACAAGGCATTATTACTAAAAGGGCTCAGCTAATTTGGAGCTAAGTCAATATGCATTTGTAAGTATGAAAAAAGTATTTTTATTGCTTACATTTTCATTCTTTCACTCAGCAGCCCTAGCAAGTCTGATTTAGCTGCCAACCAAGGACGGATACAGGGGAGGGGGGCACGGGGGTAGCTTTAGTAAATCTATTGTAAGGTAATTTATTACGCTCTGATATAATCGATCCTACACACTTTTTTCCTATTTTGACCCCAACTACCCCCCCCCCAAATGGGCAGGATCCGTCCCTGCTGCCAACATAAGATTAGTAGCCCCTCCCAAAACGCCAAAGCAAATAGTACATAGTAAACACAGAAATTTTACCCGCACTTGTTTAAGTCATGTGCTACGTAAGCTTCTCTCTGCTTGTCTATTATCGCTTGTAACAAGTACGGGTTGACATCGACGACATGTACCACTTGCCAATGGCCAAAAAAAACATGCGGAAACTACTTCAATAATGTCCGAAAAACCATGGGGTCCGCTAGGTTGGCTTAGTAATAGAAACTATAAAAAGTCCTTATTTATTTATTTATTTAATGTCAGTACACACCTGCTACAAGTGGCAGTGGACAATCTGAGACATGCTTGCCATTGACACAATGTAACAAACATAAGCGTGACTGAACCAACTTCGGGTACGAGTCAATCCACATGGGTGGTCAAGAGGCGCTGAGACTTGCCAACTCAAAAATTCTTGAGATATTTGATCGCCAAGGAAAAGTCGATGTTATTAGTTTGTGTGTTAACTAGCTTGAATCAGAGCATAGCTAAAAAAATGTTACAACCACAACTAATATATATATAACTAGTCCAATTAAAATTGAGTAGATGTCAACACGTTTTAAATTTACTCTTGAAACAGGACAGCAACAGGAGGGTTTATTTGCGAACCGGCAGGATCAACATACAACAAGAACAAATAGACTTGCTGCGAGAAAATCAAACTGAAGAGATTTTTTGCGTTACAGGCATTTAAACTGTCTATACGAAATTAATATTTATAACTGAGAATTTCTCTCAAATGACCACCGACATATTTTACATTACACTGGCTTAGGTTGAAGAGGCCACGTTGCCTATCCAAAAATATGGAATCAACAAAAATATGCGTAATAAGGGACTTGCACCCACGATCTATGGCTTTCAGGGGCTTCGGCATATCCTGAGGAGTCAGAGTGCAGAATCCTAAATATAGCCCTATTAAAAAAAAATTATATACAATTTATTGTATATGAGAAAATAAAAACTAAATGTGAATATATTTTTATATAAATAAAAAAGCAATAATAATAAAGGCAAAGATGCAAAAAGTGTATATACATGTAAGAGTATATAAATACTAGCTTGAATCCGTTCCCTAAGCTAGTTTTGTAGCTTGTCCAACAATATGAATCCTGTAGAAGGGCATACAAGAGAAAACCAAGTCAAACTTGGATATGGTGGACAATTGGCTTAGATGACGAAACGATGTCCCTGGGTTCGAGTCCCGTATTGTACTAATTTTTCTTGGTTTAGTATATTCGGTTATAAACCCACCACCCACTTCTTTGAAAGTTTACATTTTTTTAATAGGTACGGGGATTTAATTAAAAATCATCGAAAAGTTTTTTTTTTCATTCAGCGAAAAGATAATATCTGACGAAGCAGTAGAATTCCTATGATGATAGAGATGATAGGCTGTGGTCGTTCTGAAAGCGTACTTTCAAACGTTTCGTTGCGGTCGACATCTTCAGTGGAACTGCGTAGACTATTACGATTGTATCTCAGAAGCTCAGCAGCAAATGCAGTAGCACGTGATGTTGACGAATCGCTTGGAAATACGCATTTAGAACAACCTATCCTCCTGGATTCTACTGCTTCATCACGTAACTCCTGAAAGCCATTGTAATTATATAGATAGTAATATCAGTATTGCAATGTTAATATTAATAATACAAAGCAAACGCCCACGAAAAGCTATAAAACTAACTTCCACCATGATTTAAAATGATTGAATAAGACTATTACCGTCGATTAAAAACACTGATGGGAACATTTCGAAAAGTTTTAAGCTGCGTGGGTGCTAGCACGCAGTCAAACGAAATTTATTCGCGGCATCCGGGCCAAATAATTTCAGTTAGTTGCCCACACGTTATTCATAGGCTTGGAATCCGATGCCATGCCACGCAGCAAGGACAAGGAAACAAGGAAGATGACTCGACAACCACCTTGCTTTGCACCAAATGTAAGTTTATAAGAAGACCCCTCCGGCATGGCTTGAGGACCACCTGCTAGGAACCACTGGACTCGACTATTCTTTGTTCACAATATATTTTTCTGGCTTTAAAATGAGTAGTAGTATAGTAATTAATCATGTCTAGCAATCTACTATTAACAGTAAATTAGGCTATCTTTTAAAATTCATAGTAGAAATGATTTAGGAAACAGATTGTAGAAATGTCGAGACAACACAGAACTTGGATTTATAAAATTCATTAAAATCTATTAATATTCATAGCAGAAATGAATGGGGAATAGATTGTAGAAATGATGAGACAAAAAGAGCTTGTATTTATAAAATTGCTTAAAATCTATTAAAATTCATAGCAGAAATGAATGGGGAACAGATTGTAGAAATGACGAGACAAAAAAGAGCTTGTATTTATAAAATTGCTTAAGATCTATTAAAATTCATAGCAGAAATGAATGGGGAACAGATTGTAGAAATGACGAGACAAAAAAGAGCTTGGATTTATAAAATTGATTAAAATCCATTAAAATTCATAGCAGAAATGAATGAGGGAACGGATTGCAGAAATGACGAGACAACACTGAACTTGGATTTATAAAATTGCTTAAAATCTATTAAAATTCACAGCAGAAATGAATGGGGAACGGATTGCAGAAATGGCGAGACAAAAAAGAGCTTGGATTTATAAAATTGATTAAAATCCATTAAAATTCATATCAGAAATGAATGAGGGAACGGATTGCAGAAATGACGAGACGACACTGAACTTGGATTTATAAAATTGCTTAAAATCTATTAATATTCATAGCAGAAATGAATGGGGAACAGATTGTAGAAATTATGAGAAAAAAAAGAGCTTGTATTTATAAAATTGCTTAAAATCTATTAAAATTCATAGCAGAAATGAATGGGGAACAGATTGTAGAAATGACGAGAAAAAAAAAAGAGCTTGTATTTATAAAATTGCTTAAAATCTATTAAAATTCACAGCAGAAATGAATGGGGAACAGATTGTAGAAATGACGAGACAAAAAAGAGCTTGGATTTATAAAATTGATTAAAATCCATTAAAATTCATAGTAGAAATGAATGAGGGAACGGATTGCAGAAATGACGAGACAACACAGAACTTGGATTTATAAAATTGCTTAAAATCTATTAATATCCATAGCAGAAATGAATGGGGAAGAGATTGTAGAAATGATGAGACAAAAAAGAGCTTGTATTTATAAAATTGATTAAAATCTATTAAAATTCATAGCAGAAATCAATGGGGAACAGATTGTAGAAATGACGAGACAACACAGAACTTGGATTTATAAGAGGTGGTTGATGAATGAAAACGAAACTCGAAAGGGATGAGTAGTAGGTCATTGGCTTGAATGTGGAAGGGTAGTTACTAGGTGTTTACTACTAATAGGCTATGCCCCTGTATTGACCGGGTGCAACATGGCGAAGTGCGAACAAACCCTTCACATTTGTGTTTATGCAACTGTGTTGTAGGGATAGGGGCGATCGTGACTTGTTCCCCTACTATGATAAGAAAGCTAATCCATATTACAAGGCTAATGGTAAGCATGTCTCAGCGTGTCCATTGTCACTTGTAGTCGGAGTGGGTTGACAACAAGAACATGAACCAGTTTGTCTGCGTTCAAATATTCATAAGTATACAATACAAAGAACCGGTCCGAGTTTACTCGAACATGCTTTCCAATATATCAATTAGTAGGGAGAGAAAATGAATAATTTCATGGTAAATAATTTTCCTATGGTTAAATTTCGGATATCTCGGGGGGGGGGGGGGGTGTTCACCTGACGTCACTGGAGGTGAGGTAGCCTCAATTTATTTAAAACACATTACAACACAGTAATAATGGCAGGGCAGGCAATGCATTTCAGCGTGAAGTTTCTATCATTTTTTCAAAAAAAAAAATTTTGCGCAAAAGCAAATAGGTTTTCGTTTAAGCAAACTGTCCGGTTTCGTTACTCGACTTAACACCTAAAACATGCCTGAAGGTAGAAATCATCGATAGAAAAGTTTCGCAGAAATATTATTTTTTAGTCATTTTTCATTAAAATTAAGTTATTTTTATTTTTTACCCCCAGAAGCAAACTATCAAGGGGTAAGCGACCCCCCGCATTTTATCAACATTAAGAACGAGTAGAATATATGTGAATTTAAAAGAAATCGTTGGAGCCGTTTTTGAGAAATAATTTTTTTAGACGTTTTTTGAGAATAACCCCCCCCCCCCCAAATTGAGTTAGCCCAAAATAAAAAAATAAATGGTCCCGAGGTATGATTTTTGTGAACGTACATGCCAAATTTCACTCAAATCGACCGAGTAGTTTGCCCGGAAAACGACGAACAGACAGACCGACAGACCGACAGACAGACATTTCGTAAAAAACACTTTTTTGGGTTCCTGGGACCCCAAAACGTGTAAATCCGTTGAAATCTCGGAATCGAAAATTTTGACCGTCACAAAGCTTTCCTTATACTACGTATAAATTGGAAAGCAAAAATAATATCCGAAAAACCGATGGGGTCGTTGGCAGAGTAAGATTCAATGGACCACACAAGTAGGCCTGGGTCGAGACTCGTATCTGTACTTGGTTAAGTCATGCTTTCGCCTGTTTCATTGCGTCAATTGTGTCCATTATCGCTTGTAGCCGTTGTAGGTTCACATCAAGAATGTATACCAGTTTGCTAATGGGCCAAAATTCATGCGGAAACAATACAAATAATGTCTGAAATCCATGGACATGGAACCTTTGAGCCACAACAAGTAGGCCTGGGTCCATAAAAGTGCATAAAAAGAACCGGTCCGAGTTTACTCGAACATGCTTTCCAATTTATCAAAATTAGTAGATAGAGAAAATGAGTAATTTCATGGTAAATAATTTTCCTATGGTTAAATTTCATGTATCTCGGGGGGTGGGGGGAGGGGGGGTTGCCCACCTGACGTCACTCGTCACTGGTGGTGAGGTAAATTCTAGATAGGTCAGACCAACACATTACCACACAGCAATACCGGCAGGGCACGCAATGCATTTGAGCGTGAATTTTCTATCATTTTTTTTAAAAAAACATTTTTTTGTACAAAAACAAATACTTTTTTGGGAAAGCAACCTGTCCGGTTTCGTTACTCAATTTAACACCTAAAACATACCTGAAGGTAGAAATCATCGATAGAAAGGTGTCGCAGAAAAATTATTTTTTAGTCATTTTTCATTAAAATTTAGTCATTTTTATTTTTTTTACCCCCAGAAGCAAACTATCAAGGGGCAAGCGACCCCCCGCATTTTATCAACATTAACAACAACTACAATATATGTGAATTTAAAAGAAATCGTTGGAGCCGTTTTTGGGAAATAATTTTTTTAGACGTTTTTTTAAAATAAAAACCCCCTAAATTGAGTTAGCCCAAAGTAAAAAAAATTGTACTGAGGTATGATTTTTGTGAACCTACATGCCGAATTTCATCAAAATCGACCGAGTAGTTTGCCCGGAAATCGACGAACAGACAGACAGACAGACAGACAGACAATTCGTAAAAACCACTTTTTTGGGTTCCTGCGGACCTTAAAACGTGTAAATCCGTTTATATCTCGGAATCGAAAATTTCGACCGTCACAAAGCTTTCCTCATACTACGTATAATTTGGAAAGCAAAAAGTCCTGGGTCCATAAAAATTCAAATCGTGTCCACAGATGCATGGGAGGTTGTTAGCACGGATTTTATAGTAATGCAAATTCGGTTCTAGTGTTATGAATGAAGACAGTAAATGGCACTCCACTATTTCCTTCCAACGCATCCTTTTCAGTATTTCTGTTTTCATGGAACCCTGTCGGGAGGGGGAAGGGTCTGGTTTTGCTTTCCAATTTATACATAGTATATTAGGAAAGCCTATTAGGAAAGCTTTGTGACGGTCGAAATTTTCGATTCCGAGATTTCAACGATAACGTTTTAGGTACCAGGAACCCAGAAAAGTGGTTTTTACGAAATGTCTGTCTGTGCGTCGATTTCCGAGCAAACTACACGGTCGATTTTGATGAAATTCGGCATGTAGGTTCACAAAAATCATATTTTTTTATTTGGGGCTAACTCAATTTGGGGGGGTTTTATTCTCAAAAAACTAAAAAAAACGTCTAAAAAAATTATTTTATTTCCCAAAAACGGTTCCAACGATTTCTTTTAAATTCACATATATTGTAGTTGTTGTTAATGTTGATAAAATGCGGGGGGTCGATAGCCTCTTGATAGTTTGCATCTGGGGGTAAAAAATAGAAATAACTAAATTTTAATGAAAAATTACTAAAAAGTAATTTTTTTGCGAAACCTTTCAATCGATGATTTTTACTTTCAGGTATGTTTTAGGTGGTAAATTGTGTAACGAAACCGGACAGGTTGCTTTCCCAGAAAAGTATTTGGTTTTGTACATAATTGTTTTTTTTTTTTAAAACAATAGAAGATTCACGCTCAAAATGCATTGCGTGCCCTGCCAGTATTGCTGTGTGGTAATGTGTTGGTCTAACCCTAACCTATCAAGAATTTATCTCACCTCCAGTGACGTCAGGTGGGCAACCCCCCCCCCCCCCCCCCCAGATATAGGAAATTTAACCATAGGAAAATTATTTACCATGAAATTACTCATTTTCTCTATCTACTAATTTTTGATACACTGGAAAGCATGTTCGAGTTAACTTGGACCGGTTCTATTACATTATTGAGACACCCTAAGGACAGACTCCTTCACCTAAGTGAGAAGGGTAGTTGACTGATAGGTTGGATCTCCTAATTATAGTGGATTCTGAACCACTTGGCACTCACACAAAATGACAATTTTAATTAATTTTTATTTTAATTCCCAATCACCTTTTTAAAATTTGGTTTATTCCCGTCTATTAAAGTTGCTGAATACCATTTTCGTAAATCATGTCACAAGGTATTCATAATTAGTGGCTTTGTAAGTAATTCATGAAAGTAATTGGAGACTAATCCGCCTGGCCTGGGTCCACCCAACCCAACTGGGTACCTTACTTTCATCGATAAGGGCAAACCGCGGCTGTCGGACATGTTGCTGAACACAACATCTTAGATAGTGCCGTGGTCAAGAAAGAGGATCCTGTACTATTTTTCATGGCAAGAACCTCATTTGGTTGTCGCGCCACAGCGTTATTATTGGGTACTAAAATTTCGTTGTAAATTGTAAGCTTGTAGCGCCAAAAATTAAAATATTAAAATTACCCTATGATATATTACGCATTAAATGGCTCTGCGACCCTAATTAGCGATTTAATTTAATATTAACCTGGGATTAAAAATGTAAACAAGATAATTTCATAATGGATTGTGTTGTTAAAAATTGTTTTGTTTACATTTTTAACACCAAGAATAAGGTAATATTAAATAAATAAATAAGAACTGTTCTATTACTCAGCCAACCTAGCGGAGTTAGGGCAATAAAGCCCTCTCTTACACTCAACTTGGAAGGCCCGGGACCGCCCGCTTTACGTGCTCTCCGAAGCATGTCCAGAAAATGTAGGTAGTGTGGGACTCGAACCAACAACCTTGCGGGTGAAAGTCAGAGTCCGTACCACTAATCAACATGTCCTGACATGACATACTAACCGCCCTAGTAGGCCCGCAGTACTAGCTACAACTTGCATATTTAAGGAAGTAAAAAACAAAAATGGATTGATTTTTGCGTGATCAAGGGGTGACCAATTTATACCTTCAATATTTGCCTTAAAAATAAATAATTCAAGGCTACGCGGGCGCGTATTAATGTTATACTGAAATGTGGTAACAAATCCACTATGACTGACATTACCCCTCCCCCTCAATCTCAAGGCCGTGCTTAAAAAAGAGCATTTAAATGTTCAAATTTGAAAAAAGTAGAAGTAAATTGCTGAAAATATAACTGTTTAACATTAAACCACAGCTGTAAAAGCAAATCCACAAAACTATCTGGCAGTAAATATGCCGAAAGCGTTGGAGCGAAAATTGAAAGATAGTAATTTTTGTTGACTTAAAAATGCACGCTCTATTAAAAGTCTACGCGGTAAACTAATTGAGGAGTCCCTAGAGATCCCGATAAGTTTTAATCTTCCTACTATTTGTCTCTTGTCCTCTAAAATAATATTAATCACCATTTAAATATAAATAATTCCCCAGAAGATCTTTGTAGATTTTTTACTTTGCTTTTCGGTGTTCTATTTTTTATTCTGTCTGTATGTGTTCTGTATCATTGACGGTTCTGAAACTCCACCAAAAGACGGCGTTTTGACGTAAAGGGAACGTTTATATCTACTACCTATTTAGGTGATTTTATAAAAATATTCTTTGTTGCTAAAATTATTATTGCTTATTCCCATAGAGCCAGTATGTATGTAAGTGCCTAAGTGGTACCAGCTATAAGTTTAAAAACATGGGATTTGAGGATAGTGGAGGATTAGGGTTAGTTTAGTTGGTAGACCTAGTTGAATTTTGAATTTGAAATTAATTGAAACATGACAAGAGGATAAGCTGGCCCGGGGCAACCTGCTTTACATTAAATTCGAAGCATGTCTTGAATATATTGTTAGTGAGGGGCTGGATCTAACAAATATCCGGATGAAAGTCAAAGCTACACTTGCAATATATTTTATCCTTAACAAATGTGCAAGTCAAATAAATCGGATTTATGTTGAAATACAACTTTTGAACTGAATTTGTAAACTTCATTTTACTTATTGATGGACGTTAAAAATATATTTTCAAAATTTATGTCGTAGTTTTTGAAGGTTTATGTGAATGAAGCAGGGAAATCACGATTTATGGGTCTAATAATAAATTACTGGGCTTGGTAATCTGTAAATGTTTCTTGAAATATGACATGACATGTGTGCGCAACTAGCCAACAAGGTAGGTGGCTTAATGCAAATAAAAAAATAATTCTTTTCAATTCTAATTTTGTATTTGGGAGAAATATGTTGTTTTTTTGCAAGCAGCTGTACTTAAAAATAAAGCTATGTTTAATGAGAATAATGATAATGTTTAAGATAAAAAACACTGAGTTTCTTCGATAAATGTATCGTATGTACCGTGTGTTTCATTAATTAATTAATCATTATCGTTAATGAATGGTCCGAATATACCATCAAAGGTACATGATCACTCCTGGTAGTAGTAGTAGTATGGTTTGACACAGTCCCAGGCCACGGTGTGGGCCCATAGGACTCCAGTGGACCTCCTGATTATAGTGGATTCCGAACCACTTGGGAAACACAGTGAAGTCACACGATTAGTTCGGAGGTGACCAGGATATGTCCTACCATGTTTCCCTACCGGCACTGTGCACACGTCCAAGTTATCTGCAGCTTTGAACCTGCTCTGGTCCGCTGGATTCAACTTGGTATGGCGGCCGGCCAATGGTACGACTACAATAGGTATACTGTAAATTCGGCTATTCCTTCTTTTTCTTTAATTTCAATAAGCTATCCTCTTAAAACCGAAAATAATTTCCTCCTGGTTGTTTAAAGGAATTAAAAAAAAAAAAAAACACGAAAAACTTCTATTTGCGTTTCACCAACACTGGTTATTGTAAAAATTCTTACGGTCCTAAAATCTTAATTAAGGGGTACTAATTAACTATGGAAAACCATGGAAACAAGTTATTGCATTTGCTGTAATGACCAGCAGTCAATCACTCTGAAGTAATGCTCCCAATTTCATAACTGAAAAGCAATGTTTTCATTCGTATCAATTAAAAATGATTGAATTTAATTTTTGAAATTTCAACGCTTCCGCGATTTTCGAATATCATGAGAACCTTCAATGTATATTTAGTAGCCATTGGCCTATGCTATTACTTTGAATGTCCTTACTCAAGAGGCCAGTCAAAACCATGCGCACCCTGCTGCTGTGGTCAGTGGTTTAAATACCCGCATTTATCCGAGCTGGGATTGCCAAGAGCTTGTCGGAATGTATAAATACAATTGGCTTCGGTGCCAAGGTGGTAGCGTTCTTGTACTTGTGCGAGTCTCTTACAAAAAATGCGATAGGAGACATGTCGTAACTCAACACGGGTACTAACCTACATAGGCGACTGTAGAGGTCAATCGGATACAATAATTAAATTATTTGGATGCAATTAACCTTTAGAAAAACTGGCCAGTTATACTATATATATTGGTGAGACGAATACTGCCTATTTCAAATGAATCAGGTCTACTAAACATTAAAAACTACTCTGATTAAAGAGTAAAAAGGGCCAATTTCGGGAAATACTGACCGTAGAGCCATTATTGGGATTGCATAAATTAGAGAAAATGCTCATTTACTATTTGACATAAACCATAAGGCCGTGAGTAACAAAATTGAAATACGTGATACTGGCAATTACACCACATACAGCGTAATTTTAACAAACTATCAAGGTGTACAGGAACACTTCTTCTAATTTATTTAATCTCATTTAGAGCAAATCGGACACCCCAACTGACAGTTTTTTGCATAAAGTCAAATTTCACGGGAAGTACCAATGCTAGAGCCCCGACTCCCGACAAACGAGGACTGAACAACATATTTACCGACTTACAGAACGTAGATTAAGATCTTTTCCAAATTTAAGCTGCACACGGGCTGAGCCCTGCAGCATATTACGATTACTGTATAACTTAACTTTTTATGGAAATATAAATTTATTGTATTGTATTAGTAGAGAGTTGTCATACGATGGAATAAATGCTCCTCTGCATTTCGATTAATCATATGCGGTCCCATGCTCTGAATTATAATGTAAATTAATATTTCTTCTCTTTTATGACATATTTTTGAATGTCTCAACGATCAATATTTCATTTTTTACACAAATCCAATAGTGGGTTGCTGTGCCAGATTTACGTAAGGGCAATGGCCCCTACACACAACAGCCCCCCACAAATATTGACATATTTACAAAAAAAAATATTTTGAAAAGCAATGGAATGGCAGTTAAAAAAAGCTTAAATAATCTGGCGATCCTTTTCGAGAACAGATACATTTTGAGGCAAATTAACTTCTCTGACGTAATAGAAGAGTTTGCTGCTAGAATGGCTAGGAAAGTAACTTTGTAAGTTCTTCATTTTATGTAACAAATGTAAAAAATACGTTCGTGAGATTTTTTGGGGTTCTTTAGCTTAAGGCAAAACCAGCACAGGCCCCCACAACTGTCAATCTGGCACTGGTGGGTTTTTCGATTTTCTTTTACTGACTCATTATTTCCAGTTAAATTACATATTGCTCGAAATAATTCTAGACTGTCGGATTTTCTCCGTAAAAAGCGACAAATGCATTAAAAAAATAATAGCAATAGAACTACCACACGTCAAAGCTACACCGTTACCTTTGGTTGTGTTAAAGAAATAGCAAGAACGAAAGGAAAGTGGCACAAATTCGAGGTGTTTGTCTTCGGTGTACGCTTCGCTGGCCTCTTCACAGTACACACTAGGCACGTAACAAATAGGTTTCTCCTCCCTATTCCACTCGCTCACAGTTACAAGTTTGAAAAAGGCCTTATAAAACAGTGAAAACTCTTCCCATGTGGCCTCAGGTTCGTCAGAATCGGTAGAGTCCCACCCAAACATTATGTGAAGCCCAGCTACCGAGCACTCATGGCGGTGACTGGTTAAATAAACGGAGCCACCGCGAATCCGACTCGCCCCCGCTAGGCGCATGGAGCCCCCCCCCCCTTCTAAAACTGCGGTGCTTTAGTTATACAAATATTATCTGTGTGTTCTGCTACTTCCGACGTCAATATTTACTTTTAGTTCCAGCAACAAATTTGAAGAGCCTCTGATTTTTGTCACAGAGTGCAAGGTTAAGAGGGTGACACTATTTTCGGCCACGGCAATTTTCAATAAGATTATGCATTCTAGGGCCTAAGCCAATCAAAATACATTTTTGCTTGTTTATGCGTTAGACGACATTCTCCATTATTAACCCACGTGGTCTTTCATTTGAAATTAAATTTATCAGTGGGATCATTCTTGCTTGTGTCATATTATTAGTTCGTATAAATGTCTCACATACTTCTGTCTGCAAGCTTTTGCAGGTTTTAATAGGGTCTTGGCAATCTGACCTCTGATGTAGTACACGGTTATTGATCATAACACAAAGGGTAGACATGGCTCAGATATGTTCTATAGCTAAGGCTTTGGTAGCAAAACAATTGGTCTGTCGGATTGAAAACTCAGGTATTTTAATTTTTAGGGTACGAAACTACTGCTACAATTACGTCTGTTCCTCTTTATATATCTCCTTAACTGAAGGATCTTGAGGGAATTCGCCTTTTTTGGGTAACACCAAAAATTTCATTTTTTAATCACAAGAGCCCGTGTAATCTTATCACAGAGTAGCAGCACGAAAACTCCCAGACACAGTTGTTAACTCAATCAGAGCAGCAAGTGTTCGCACGTTCTGAGAGAATTTTGGCATTCTTCATTGTTATTAAAATCGTTGATCATAGCAGCTTAGGGTGCACACAGTTCTGACCGTTCACTTGACAAGGGCCAGACAGTTGATGGCCGTATGTGCATAGAAAAGAAAGATAATTGCATGAAAATCTGCTCCAGGGTCTTACATTGCTTTTTTTTTTTTTTTTTTTTTTTTGCGGAATCCTTATTATTATATCCTTAGCTATTTTTAAGTAAGAGCGGACCCCTTGCTCAACAAAATTTCAAAACTTAGGGTTTACTTTTGTGGGGCCTTTTTTGGGAGCGAAGTCGCGATAACGCCAACAGGGGTCTCCCAAGCGGAAAAAATTGAAAATATTGGTTCAAAATAGTAGGTTTTTAAGGAATTAAAACTTGTGTTAATTTAAGAGAATTAATTATGTACGAATATTTTATAAATATTTCGGCTGGAAAATGAGTTCAAATCTAGGTGTCTTCTCCGGGGGAACAATTGAAAATATAAGCGGAAAATTGTTGGTTTTCACGTATTTTTAGGTATCATACCACAGCTAGAGATTGAAATGTTATAAAATATTTAAAAATAATAATAATCTTTAAAACCTCCGTCAGACAGTTTTCTTGTAGAACGCGGTGACCGTCTTTTAAGGGTAAATCCGGGAATTTCATAAGGATCAAGTAGGTCATTTATCCAATTAAAATGTTAGGAGAACAAATTAATTAAAAGAAGAAAATGTCAATAATACGAAAGCAACTTACTAGTTACTGCTCTCATTTTTGAAATGCTTACGCAAAACCACGTGACGACTCTTCACGGACCCCCGGCTCCGGGCCACCTGCGGGACGCGTCTCGAATGCATCCCTAGCTAAGCTCTTGAGCGATGTGGGGCATTTAAATATTGACTTTTTCGTTCTATTACTAAGCCAACCTAGCGGAGTTAGGGCTATACAACCCTCTCTTTCACTCAACTAGGAAGGCCCGGGACCGCCTGCTTTACATGCCCTCCGAAGCATGGGCAGAAAATGTAGTGGGACTCGAAATAACAACCTTGGAGTTGGAGTCTGTCCCACTACTCTACATGTCCTGTCATGTATTTATTCTTGGACTTCTTACGGGAGAAAATTGGGCAAGAATCAGAAGGTAATAAACAACTACTAATGTGGGTTATGTCGCGGCTGAAATAAATTGCCCATTAAACGTTATTATGAGATCGTCAGTGAGCATTGAGCATTAAGAAAAGGTCACTATATCATTTATTCAGGAGAGCACGATAGCGAAATAGCTTAGACTTTTTAAAAATAGAAAAAAAAACCGTTAGCGGCCCTCAGTGAAGAGTCAGCACATGAACGCAGACTTTCACCAGAAACGTTCTTGGATCGCGTCCCGCAGTTAGCACTTGAATGCTTTGGAGGAAATGCAAAGCGGGCGGTGCCATGCCTGGGCTGGGGCTAGAGGCATATTAATCAATTCCCCCCCCCCCTTCCACTATCCTTCTTTGAACAAAATCATATAGCAATATCAAATATCAAAGTACAGCTATCAAGTAGGTCACATTCCTTAGAAAAAATATCCCACTACTTTTTGTTACATGGAACACACACACACACCGATTAGCTACAGTTACAGAACCCCTTCCAACTGTTACACCTGTTATATAACTGTGGCCAAGGCCGTAGCCAGGATTTTTTTTGGGGGGGGAGGTAGAAATGGTGGTCCATGGGGTCCGGACCCCCCCGAAATAAATGTTTATATGTAAACCTGTATGGTTTCAAGAATTTATCCGTTAATTCACTAATAAATTACTTTTAAAAAAACATTTGGACCCCCCCCCCCGAAATCAAAACACATGGCCTGGCCATGGCCTTGAACGCAGGGTATATCAAACCATCCATCCCGATGGCCGGTATTTCCCGTACCGAAATAAAAATATTCCCATTGGGGTTGGGTGGACCCAGGTGGAAAATATTCCTTTTTTGTCAAGCTTCAAACTTCGACCTTTCCTTTTGCTGGCCAGTTTTTCACTAGCTGGACTATGCTGTACCATACCTAAAAGAGAGGAAGCGCATCTTGGATACAACATAGCATAACATCTGACAAATGAATCAAAGCTATGGGCGCAGTTTTAATATGAGTAGGTATGAAATTTTTGTCACAAACTAATAGCCAAAGTCACAAGTCTGACTCGGTCTTGTTGACGTCAAAACTTGGAGGAATTCGCAAGTTTTGGGGCAAATTCAAAATTTGAACTATTGCCCTTGACGTTGCGCCAATTTCTGAAAGTGTATTTCAGATTTATCTAATTTTTCTCCATCCCTAACATATAGGTCACGTGACACCTCGGTTTCCCAACATTCCTGAGACATTTACTTCATCAGTTTATCTTTAGAGAATTATATGGACTGTTACAGTCTACAAGAATGATGAGTGGATGGTCTGTACCAAGATTTAAATAAATAAATAAATAAATATTGACTTTTTGTTCTATTAATTAGCCAACCTAGAGTAAGGGCTATAAAGCCTCAACTAGGAAAGCCCAGGACGGCCTAGTTTACATGCCCTCCGAAGTACGGCCAGAAAATGTAGCAAGTGTGGGACTCGAACCAACCCTCGGGTGGAAGCCGGAGTCTCTGACACTACTCTACATGTCCTGATATCTATATATAGGTATATCTAAAAATAAATAGGTATATCTAAATGCTAATAACAGGAGTTCTATATGGAAGACATGGGACATTCCTTTTCCGCCAAAAAAAAGTATTTTTCAATTTCCGGAGCCACCTGCCACGTCTCCTTTGACCAGCCATTGAAAATACGTGGCAGGTAGTACGAGAACATTTCGAGGGGAGCGAATGTCCCATCTCTCCTATATAAAACTGTACAAATAACGACACCGATGTGAAAATTATTCAATACCAGTAATACCAATCCAATATATAAATAAATAAATCAATAAAAGAGTTTTTGTTTTATAACTAACTACCAACGCCAGCCATATAGCAGGGTTGGGGCTGTAAAGCACTCTCTTAGACTCGCTTACGACCGCTTGCTTTACCAACACTCCGAAGGAGGAGGGGAGTTGTGACAGCTGAGGCCCCTCATAACCGAAATTAGAGGATATAAAAAAACTGTACTTGGCTGGATTGGAACCCACTATCTACGCCTTTCCTGAGCTGTAGTGCTACTGGGCAGACGTTTAGGTACTATAACTCAAGCATTATAAACTTACCAGATGCGTGCCCGCCTGTGCTGGGGAGAGGAACTTTGTCGAAACAAACTTCTCGGAATTTAATGGAGGAAACAGACGAATGTTCCCTCGAAACAGACTTGGAAGACGCTGTAGTCTCCTTGGTTGTTTGATTAGGAGTGTCTGGCTCGTTGGTATCCTCAGAAGTAACCTGAAAATAAATAAATAATGATACAATAATGGCTTGTATCAGGAGCCTACTCCACCATTGCATTGTGACACAAGAAGGAAACTCGTGTCAGATAGCTGGGACATAGAAGTGTGCCGTTCCAGTGACTGAAAAGTAACGCTTTTAAGTACGCGCCGTTTTAGGAACCGGTTCCTGGCTTAGACTCAAACTCAGCACTGGCGACTGGCAATCATATACGATACATATACACACTATCTATTAACGAGATCGCCCATGGTTAGCTTGGTTAGTTTATGTGAAAATAAGTAAAAAATATTATCATTAACACGCGTTTTTATATTTTTCCCTGGAGTAAGAACTTCTTTTACGTAAGTGGCTGACCGGTAACCATTTCATGTATCGGATATCTCCATTTTGCATTATGTTCCTCAGGAGCCTAATATTTTTGTGTTCGGGAGCCGTTGCAACTAGTTCCTTGCTGGGCTCCAGTAAGAAAGACCCACTTCTACGGGGACACGTGCAAAGCTAGATGACCCGACGGTGAGGAGAGCCCTCAGGGTAGACGATGGCTAGAATTACCAAGACTACGATAGTTGGATGACGTGGATTGAGATTTGGGGGGAGATCGGTGTCTGTGCCTGGCACCAAAGGGCACTCTGCAGCAGGTACTTTTTTCTGAAATACTGTACAATGTATATTAGGGGGGGGGGAGTTGTGAAAAATTAGGCAGTAAAGTTTATAATTTACAGAGGAAGACATATTTATGTTCACGTACTAGATTCATTTAATTCTCAACTTTTTATTTGGGGGGGGGGGGGACTGCAGTCCAATAAACCCCCTTGGCTTGGCGTATAGAGACCCGCACAAATACAATCACGCAAACACCTTGCCACTTTGGTTGTTGAGTGGTTTCCATTTGTTAAAACATACCCAGACCATCATCTTCTTCTTTTCTTGGCTTTATAGCCATTGGTGGTCTTTGGCCTGCTCAACCTCCAATCATCTCGGTTTTGTACAACACTCCACCATCAATTAATGGACTCCCAACAACAGGTCGGTTTCCAGCTCATCGTTCCAGCAGTTCCGTGGACCATAGCGATCCAAAATAGGACTCAGTTCAGGCAAGGAAAGTGTAACCTGACAAAGGTCGAATACCCACATGAAGGAAAAAAAGGTTTTGAGGAAAATATTAGTAGTAGTAATACTGAGCAGGGGGCACAAGGCTTAAATGCATACGCAAAAACGTATCCGAGAGTAAGAGAGGCAAAAACCATCAAAGTTATGCCAAATAAATAAATGGTGATTCAACCTTTCAACACTTTAGAGCATAAAACTCCGTAGTGAATACGCGCGGGCTTGTTAACTGTTTGTTAACGACCCACATGAGTAAATTAACTAATTGTTGGAGGTAAACATTGATTGGAGATTGGGAGGCGGTGCCAAGAAGTAAGTGATGGTATCAAAGGAACGTTTACGCGGCCAATTGTTATGTGTCAATCAAACGTCAGTCTGTCAAAACACTCAATGTGTGAAAGTCTAACAAAGCATACTTATTTTTTCTCAAAATATTATGCGTACATGTATTACAATTTCGTTTTTTTTTCACGAACTTTATTAATTCGGGTTTGCCCCTGTTAATTTGGCCCATGTTATTTTTCTATTGGTACAAGTCTGAGACTAGAAGAAGTTGTGTCCCAGACCGATCTCTCAGATGCCAATGACAATGCCATCCTCCAATAAACAGGCTCACTCATTTACTAAATGATCATGACACCTTAGATCCATTTATGCTAAGCTTGGAATTATTCAGAGGAACTTGTAACCAAATCATATTGTAAGAATGGTAGTTACTAGTTAGGATATATTTATGTATTACGTTGGTCTTTGGTAGTTTGGTAGGTTTTTTTTTATAAATTTAAATTATTTAAACAGAAGTTACAATAGGCTATAAACAGTGGGAATTTTTGTTGTTGTTGTTGTTGTTTTTTCGCTTTACATTATGTAATATTTATACACATAAGGGCTACGGCTATGTGATGTAATAAATTTTTTTTCTATTTCTACTTCTATTTCTGGCCGCAATGTTTTGGATCAACTGTCCTAGGCCCGGACACGTTAAGTATATAAGTAAGTAGTGTCAACAATAAAATCAAACATAGAAGAAGAACATGTAGTGTAGTGGTACTGACTCTGACTTTCACCCGAAAGGTTGTTGGTTTGAGTCCCACACTGGCTACATTTTCTAGCCATGCTTCGGAGGGCATGTAAAGCAGGCGGTCCCGGGCCTTCCTAGTTGAGTGTAAGAGAGGGCTTTATAGCCCTAATTCTGCTAGGTTTGCTTAGGCGCCCATTCCACCGACCGGCTAGGGCTATTTACAAAAACAGTGACGTGGTAGCAGACATTCAATACTTAGGCGGGGTTTCCTCCGACCTCGCATTGCAGAATTGACGGAAATGTTTATTTTCCTCTATGCCATAGTTAAAATTGATCAATGATCATACAGTAAAATCACAAACAAACAAACTAAAATTAAAAAATGGCGTCATGGGATATGTTAAGTACAAACATTTTAATAGATTTCTATAAAAAGAAAAATTCTAATTTCCGTCAATGTCATTTGCATTCTGCAATGCGAGGTCGGTGGAAACGCCACCTAAGTCTTGAATGTCTGCTACCACGTCACCGTTTTTGTAAATAGCCCTAGCTGGTCGGTGGAATGGGCACCTTAGTAATAGAAACAATAAAAATGTCTTATTTATTTATTTAAGTCCTTATTTAAGAAGCTGGCAACGTATTTTTAAAGAACGTACTTTTAACCTGTTCCTCAACGAAGTATTGCTAGAAGTTAAGGTGGAATAACGAATTAGCAAAAATGAAGACTGAGGTACGTAAGTTATTCAAGACCTCAGCAAAAGTTGGTAAGTGGGAAGCTTATCATAGCAGACTCACAGAGTACAACAAAGCTATTCGGAAAGCAAAACGGAAAACATGGAGAAGCTTCTGCGAAAAAGTTGAAAATACAGCAGAAACAGCTAGACTCCATAAAATACTGAAATCCACCCACACTAACCCCGTGGGAACTCTGGAAAATTCTGATGGCAAGTTTACTCGGACAGGGGAGGAGACACTGGAAAAACTTTTAGGGTGTCACTTCCCCGGTTCGGTGAAATGCGACAACAGCAGCACATCAGAAGACAATAAAGCCCGAAGGGCTGATTGGAACTGTGCCAAAAGGCTGATAAAACCGGGACAGGTGGGCTGGTCCATCAGCACTTTTGAGCCATGCAAGGCTCCAGGTCCGGATGGGATTTTTCCCCTCTTTCTTCAGGAGGGGAAAGAGATCCTCACCCCGGCATTGACAACCATCTATCAGGCCAGTGTAGCGCTTGGACATGTTCCTAAGTCGTGGGCAATGGCTAAGGTAGTATTTATACCTAAACCTGGAAAGGCGAACTACGCCCAGGCCAGGTCATACAGGCCGATATGTCTCAGTTCTTTTCTATTAAAAGCTCTAGAGAAAATCCTGGATAAACATATCCGGGAAAAAATACGCACTAACGCTGGTTTGCATAGTTCTCAGTATGCGTACCGCCCCGGCAGATCCTCTGAGACTGCATTGCATCAACTGGTGAGCAGACTGGAGGAAAGCCTGGACAATGGGGAGATTGCACTGGCAGCGTTTTTGGACATTGAGGCGGCTTTCTCCAACGCGGGACATGACTCCATAGTAAGGGCGTTGGAGAGAGTTGGCGTAAATGCAACTGTGTGTAGATGGATCAGATCCATGCTTAGCAATAGGAAGATTCTAGCATCCCTATCTGATGAGAAGGTGATGGTAAGGGCCACCAGGGGTACGGCACAGGGGGGGTTATCTCGCCCCTGTTGTGGAACCTTGTGGTGGACAAAATCATCACCAGACTCAATGAGGTGGGAGTGTACGCACAAGGATATGCGGATGATTTGGCCATTGTGATTAGGGGTAAGTCCATGACGGTCATAACCGAGCTAATGCAAATGGCTTTTTCTGAAGTAGAAAAATGGTGCAAGGCTGAAAATCTGAGCATCAACCCATCCAAAATCTCGATGGTACCATTTACTCGAAAGAAGAATCTTGATGGGGGAAAGCTGCCTAAGCTTTTCAATCAAGTTGTAAAACTGGGGACGGAGGTTAAGTATCTAGGGGTTAACCTAGACAAAGGACTTACCTGGAATCCCCATATTACAAAAACTATTAACCGAGCTAAACAATTAATTTATGTTTGCAGACGGGCAATAGGCACAACGTGGGGAATCAGGCCCAAAATGGCAATGTGGATTTACACAATGGTCATTAGGCCGGTGATTACCTATGGAAGTGTAGTTTGGTGGACCAAGACTACACAGGTCACAGTGACAACCAAGTTGAATGGGCTCCAGAGGCTGGCCTGCCTCTGTATCACAGGAGCAATGTCAACTTCACCAGGGGATGTCCTGAATACTTTATTGAACCTGCCAACCCTGGGAGTCTTCATTGAAGCACAGGCCAGGATGGGCGCCTATAGATTGGAGCTGGAAGGCTGCTGGAGAAGCAAAAGGTCAGGCCACTCCAATATTACCAAAAGCATATCGGAAGACACGCTTTTAATGCCGTCAGACCGAATGACACCCCTGCTCTCATTCAGCAAACCATTTAACACTAGAATTCCAGCTAGAAAAGAATGGAATGCTGAAGAACATCAAACAGGGGACAATGACCTAATCTGGTATACAGATGGGTCGAAAATGGAAAATGGGGCTGGAGGAGGAGTCTATGGGGAAACTGTAGACAAATCCATAGTCCTAAGCCTCGGCAAATATGCTACAGTCTTTCAGGCTGAGGTAGGGGCCATTATAAAATGCCTAGAGGAGTGTATGGAAATGGAAAGCAAGGGCAAAACCATTATTATCTATACAGACTCGCAGGCAGCGATTAAGGCTGTGGAGGCTATAAAGATCACATCAAAAATGGTGTGGCACTGCATCAACCTCCTAATAAAGGTGTGTCGGGAAAACTCAGTCTCGCTGACTTGGGTCCCGGCTCACTCGAACTTTGATGGGAATGAAAGAGCCGACGAGCTGGCTCGAAAAGGTGCAGAAACGCCATTCATTGGTGCAGAACCTAAGTATGGGATGGCTTATTGCCAGGCCCGTACTTCTGTACAAAAATGGGTGCAGAGAAAAACTGCAGAGGAATGGAAGAAAGTCCCGGAAAGCAGATTTGCTAAGAAGGTTATTCCGGGTCCTAGTAAAAAGCTCACCGATCAGCTTCTCTCTTTAAGTAGAGAGCAAGCTAGAAGGGTGGTTGGCACGCTTACGGGCCACGGCCACTTCAACAAACACATGCATAGGGTTGGCGTGAAAAACGACAGTAGATGCAGACTGTGTGAAGTTGAAGAAGAAACAGCTGAACACATTCTCTTTGAATGTGAAGCGCTGTGAAAAACTCGATACCAAACTCTTGGCCACCCTAGGTCTGAAGAGGAAACCATCCGATCTAATCCCATCACAAAAACACTAGAATTTATCAAAAAGACTGGTGTTATAAGATGGGCGTAGACGGCAAACGTGGAAGCAAAAGACCTTCTAGGTCGACGCTTATAGGAACTCAAACGAGTAGGCCCCACGAAGGTAAAAAAAAAAAAAAAAAAAAAAAAAAAAAAAGCGCTTATTCCACCGACGTCAATAGTCAAAATAATGCTGATATTGACGTGGTAGCAGACATTTTTACACTGTCTTTAATGTCTGCTACCACGTCAAACACGTCAATAATCATTATAGACGTCGGTGGAATAAGCGCCTTAGGCGAAAAAATTATCTTTTTTCGTCACGCACCTCAACCTTTCATTTATCTACCAACTAGACCCTTTCTGCCCATAAAACGGGAATTATTATAATAAATCTAGGAAGGACAGACAATATAGTTTAAATTAAACCATATGACTCATCTGGGCGTAGAATAATGACTTATTTCCACGCTTAAAGAAACAAATGTAATTTATTACACCATTTATTTTGGCATTGCCACTACAATTCAAAATGCTCACATCAATTACGAGAAAAAGGCATCAAGCTTATTCCAGATGCTTGGCATGCGTTTTATTCGGCGAATTCTTGCACAATGATGCATTCGAATAAGTGTATACATTTTTCAAGACAAACCCAAATTGTTCCCTTTGTGCACCTCGTTCCCCCAATTTTTCAGTTCCCTAATTTAATTGAAGTACGAGTATAAGTTTATTATAATATTTTTTCAGCTATGCATAGGATGATAGGGAACGTAAATATTGGCCACCCCTGGATCACCTCAAAATCAATCAGTTTTTATTTTTTATTTAATTTATTAAATTAAATAAATTTAGTCTGTTCAAGTTTTGTAGATGACTATTTTTTAGTATAATATCAAAAGTTTTTATTTTATTTTTGGTACTTCGAATTTTCCATGAATTTTGCATTAAATTTTAGCCTCTTCCAACTTTAATTAAATACTAACAGCACCAAAAATTAAAAATATTATGTAAAGTATGATACAACACACACTCGAAAGCTTTAATATAAATTTGAAAGTAATTTTATGAGCTGCAATCAAAATCCGCCCTGAGCTGTTACTTTATTTGATTGTAATAGCCTAATTATTCATAGTTTGCTCAGCAACATTAATTTTTTTTCCTTAGGTTGTTTTGATTCTTAAAATGCATATTTTCGTTCTGGTAAAAGAAATAAAGAAAAAGAAAAAAGAAAGAAAATAAAAATTTATAAATAAGGACTTTTTATTGTTTCTATTACTAAACCAACCTAGCGGAGTTAGGGCTATAAAGCCCTCTCTCTCACTCAACTAGGATGCTTTACATGCCCTCCGAAGCATGCCTTACTAGACGGATTTTTTCCAACAAAAAAAAGAATGCCACTTGTGGATAATAATTATAAAAACCAGTGTTTTGCTTTATAGATTAAATATAACTTAAATATGTAACATAAACATAATAGCATCCTTAGTAACTTTGTCAAACTTGCTGTCACTCATTGCTAAAAATTAACTTAGTAATGATTTACTTATGTAACACTGAAATTTGTCACAAAACTAACATTTTTCAACTATTTTCCTGCTACAGAGATACAATCTTCGAAGTCTAGGCAGTGCCATTGAGGATGTCAACAGCAGATGTTGACTAAACGTTTGGAAGTTCGCTATCAGATTTTCAGAACGACGGAGAGGTGGTTCAGCAAAGTCAAAAGTTCAAAATTAATTTATGTAAGTTGTATATTGCTATAAGCATATGCTTCCTGCGTATGAACCATGAGGGCTGCAGGTAGTAGTAATAGTAAATTTGGCAAAGTCACAGGCCACGGTGAGGGCCCATAGGACACCTGCAGTTAGTAACAAATTGGGTAATACCTCATCAATTCTTTCCAAATGCCTCTGGGAAATATCTAAAGCTAGAAACTCCCGCAAATTGTACATAGACGGAGCACGTTTTAATCTCCTGTAACGTCCAAAAAAAGGTAAATGCCGAAAATGGGAACACATGGTTCTGAAGTTATGTCCCCGACGAAGTTAAGGGCAGAACTTTAGACTCGGACGATGAATAAAATTAATTCAAATTTGGTGAAAATGAACGCTAGTTAATGACAATATTAGAACTGTACAGTAACTGGGGACCACTGGCTTACTGGAAGGAACAATACGCGAGAACTGAAGTTGTTTTTGAATGGAAGTGCCAAACTAGCCTTGGTAAAATTATTGAAACAGTAAAAAGCACATTATTACTTATTACTTACGTCACAAAGTTTATGGTCCAAGAAGCAGTATTTTTGCTCCCACAGAAGCACAATTTTTCATTTGAGTTATTTTTAACGAAAGACAATAAAAAAGTCAATAAAATTTTCATTGTGGACTATTACTTCTTTCCATAATCATTTGCAAATATTGTTTTTCTATTTATACGTTAGTAAATTGGATTGTGATTCGTCAAAATTGTCGATTTCAACGGATTGGAAGGCAGTTATATTCTTTTCCGCTAAAATCCAAGTCTTAACTGCCCTCAAAATGCGTAAAACCCCACTATTTCAGCCCTATTTTTCAAAAAAAAAAAATCTCCCGGGGAAACCCCCGGGGCCTCCTTGTGCATAATTTTATTAATTCGCCGTAACATAGAAACCTTATTGAGTAAAACCCCAATATTTCAGCCCTATTTTTCACACATTTCCTCCCGGGGGAGACCCCGGGCCCCCCTTGTGCACTATTTTATTCATTCCCTGTAATATAGAACCCTCTGGCTCATGCGCAAAGGACACTAAGGTCATTAATGTAAGTTATAAGCTGCGTACGTCCATAAGAACGGCTTTCCCCATTTTATACACTTTTATGAAAAGGGTGGAGGGGCGCCAAATTATACACCGCCTCCTTCGAAAACCTATATCATTTCGCCACTGACAAGTGCCTCCCCCTTTAATGAGGTCTGGGACCGCCTCTGCTCAATACATTTTCCTCAAAAGCGCCAACGACGATTCCTTTTAAATCAAGATTTTATTTCGGGAGGGGCTAACTACCAGGGGGTTGGGGGGGGGGGTATGGAATACCCCCAGTAAAACGGCGGGTCAAGTCTTCCGTAATCTGCGGAAGTATCTTGCACTATCGAATCTACTGTATATATTCACTGGATCGAGCGAGAACAAATATAAATAAACTAAAAAACCATTTCCCCCCCCCTTTTTTTACATTTCGGGAGGGGCTTCAGACATATATTGCAGTCCTTATTAATGTAAACAAAAATTACTAGACATAACCCTTGTTAGTTTGGTTCAGGGTGTAAAAAATAAAAAAAATAAAAAATAAGGGGTAACTGAAAGACCAATGGATTCAATGATTTAATATTATATAGTGTTTCAATGATTGTGTTTTTATTTTTTTGATGATACTGTTCGGGTTATGTATCATAAGTGGCCACCCAAAATCTTAAGAATGAAGCTGCATGGACAGATCCAAAACAAACAATGGGCAAGTGTATCAGTAAAAACAAAAAACGGGCCAGCTGGCAACCTGGCAGGCAATTTGTCGTAGTTTAAAATGCAGTTACTTACAAATATCCCATGGGTTACTTGCACTCATACGTTTTTCGTCCATTTTAACTATATTTGCTGAAGACCAAAATTTTCGTTAAGTGAAGCAATTTTGAAAGAAAGAAAGAAAATTGTCTTTATTTTCCATGTGGGCGAATTTTATCTTACAATTAACCCACAATATTGCTACAAAAATATTAAAATTTTATTATAAAAATAAATTAAAAATTAGCGTGCGTGTAACGGTGTACACACGTAAGAAGTGAAACTTCCTTATGACATCATTTTTCGAACAATAATCTACTACAATATATTTAAAACTTTATAGAAATTGGTTAAGTAAAGCTAAATTAGATAAATTTTAAGCAAAAGGCTTTTATTATTATAAACATGTATACAAATAATTTAATTATTTTACCTTATTGTTGCTAAGATTATAATAGCATTCCATTAATTATATTGGTTGTCTGTAAGTCGGTTGTAAAGTCGGTTTACAGACAATAGTTTAACGTGACAACGCCTAAATTACTGATTAATTTCACTTGCATAATATATGGCTGGAAAGAGAAAGAAATGTGGAAAAGGCCTTTAAGTAGTTTGAATTTTTTAAAGAGATAATAACGCGGCCGAAAGAGGCCTATTTTAGTTGAAAATCGTGCTCCGTCCAATGCAGGTTAGAATCAATAATGACTCCCAAATTTTTTACTGCGTTGCAGTACGGCAGGAGAGTCCCATCCATAGTGACCTGTGCTCTCACCCCCAGATCTACCCCCGATAGCCTCTTTTTAGTACATATGGCAATAATTTGGGTTTTCGACGGGTTTAAAATAAGTCCACAGGAATATGCCATTTTGAGATGCTATTTAATTGCTCCGTCAGCCTAGACGCTGTGTCTCCGAGTTTTATTGAGATTTATTACAACGGACTACTTTAGTTGTCCCAGGACCCCCAAAAAATGGTTTAAATGTATTATTTATCTCAATCTCTGTCTTTTCGTCGATTTTTGGAGAAACTACTCGATTTCAATAACATTCGTGCAGTTCCACTAAAATCTCGAAATTGACAATTTCGACCATCACAAAGCTACGTATAAATAGGAAACCAAAAGATTGGTGCTGAGCTATGAGTTTGAAGCTATATTGAATTTTATAAAATATGCTATCATCCCAAAAATATTTCAGAAAATATTTAGATTAGACCCACAGCTCTTGCTGGCACGCTATTCAATTGAAAACGTGCTTGATTGATTTTTAACGTCCTTGCGCAACACGAGCCTATCAAATTACTTTGAAAAATAAGTAAAATGACAGTCAAAATGACAAAGACAAAAAACCAGCGACACTTAAATCTGTCATGTTAATCTGTATGGGCGCGACCTATTTATTAGCGATAGCTTCACTTCTTATGGCTCTTGGGCAGGAACAGTTATTTTGGTAGAGCTATATCATGACGTCACTGTTAACAGTTTTCTAGTTGGGCTGGTCAACACGAAGCCGTGACGTCATTCCATTATGACGTCACTGTTAATAGTGTTTCCCATTAATAAACTTCCACAACAGTTATGAGGCTGTCTTGAGACAATTTTTTAGCACGTTTTATTTCAGTAATGTGAACTCTGCTCCCTGGAAAGCTAGAGGCATACAATTTTGCGCATTCAATTAAGAGGCCATAACCAGCGTAAATACCAAATTTGGTTAATCAGAGAGCAAGGAATAGGAACAGCGCCACCGGTGTGCTTTCCTATTAATACGTTAGTATAAGGGAAGCATTTTTCGATTCCGAGATTCCGACGGATTTAAACGTTTTGAGGTCACAGGAACTCAAAAAATTGTTTTTTACGAAATGCCTGTCTGCCTGTTAATTTATGGGCAAACTAATCGGTGGATTTTGAAGAAATCTGAAAAAATCTTATCACGGGACATATTTTTTTTTACGGCTAACTCAAATTTGGAGGTTTTTCCCCTCCAAAAACTAAAAAAAAATGTAAACAATTTTATCTCAATAACGCCTGCAACGGTTTTGTGTGGCACTACAAAATATATTTTAATTGTATAATTGAATACCATTACAATACTCACTCAGGCTTCCCATGTAAAATGAATGAGGCCCCATATTTTTTTGCTTTCTAATTTATACGTAGTATAAGGAAAGCTTTGTGATGGTCCAAATTTTCGATTCCGAGATTTCAACGGGTTTACACGTTTTGAGGTCCCAGGAACCCAAAAAAGTCTTTTTTCCGATATGTCTGTCTGTATGCCTGTCGCTCTGTCTGCTCATCGATTTCCGGGCAAATTACTAGGTCGATTTCTATGAAATTTGGCATGTAGGGTCACTAAAATCATACCTCAGGACTATTTTTTTATTTTGCGGCAATCAATTTGGGGGGGGGGGGTTTATTCTTCAAAAACTCCAAAAAAAAAACTAAAAAAATAATTTCTCAAAAACGGCTCCAACGATTTCTTTTAAATTTACATATATAGTAGTCGTTATTAATGTTAAGAAAATGCGGGGGGTCGCTTACCCCTTGATAGTTTGTTTCGGGGGGAAAAAATAAAAATAACTAAATTTTAAGGAAAAATGACTGGAAAGTAATTTTTCTGCAAAACCTTTCTATCGATGATTTCTACCTTCAGGAATGTTGCAGGTGTAACGCTTAAATGTATTGCGTGCCCTGCCATTATTACTGTGTGGTAATGTGTTGGTCTGGCCTATCTAGAATTTACCTCGCATCCAGTGACGTCAGGTGGACAACAATTTCCAAATTTGAGAGTAATAACTAAGAACACCTAATTTGACTAAAACCGAAGGTATATTCAATGAATAACTATTGTCACTACAACAAACTGTCGAATTAATTGTATTACAATACCTTTTTTGTATTATTTATTGTATTTTTAATTAAGTGTTTTAAAATTGAGGGCTTCCGCGCTAACGATTTTTTTAACCACATACTCTTCTCAAAGTGTTCTTTAGAGGGGTAGACTTAAAGAGCCCAATGACGCGAGGCCTAATTTTTCACATTCATATACAAAATTTGAAAAATAAAAGTATTTCAATGCAAAACGATAAACGCCGGAGGTTGGGCAAGACCATTAAGCTATTTTCAGATTCAAAGGACAGAAACAGCGGACCTCATAATTCACAAATTCAGAAAATACAAGCTCAGCCCTCAAGCCCGGATTCATTTAATTTTATATAATTTTTCAACATGTTTTTGCTGATGCTTTTTCGAAATGGGCATTGAATAAACAGGCGTCAAAGAGAAAATATCTCACAGTTGCAACAAATTATTATTGTCGGTATCTTATTTACAATGTACAAAATACCTATGCCATGAATTCTGCCCAAAGCCACCCCACCCCGATCTGTATGAAAACTAGCATTAGTATTTCTAGTTGACGTTCTTGACACATCGTAATTTTTGGACATTGAAATTTATATTTTTGTTATGGCACAATAGTTAAATCCGACGAAAGAATTTGCCTGCTGTTACACTATTGACTTTTACCCTGTCTCAGAGCATTGGCAACCGTTAGTAGAACAGATAAACAACTCATCTCGGAATATTATTATAATTATTATAAATTAGCATACACTACATAAAATCGGACACTCAAACAAAAACCTTAGCATGGTACCATGACGATGTCTTCCATGTTTGCATTATAAATTTCACTGCTCTAAAACTCGTTAAGCCCATCTATTTTGGACTTATATTTTCAAATATTTCTCCCGGGGGCGACCCAGAAATATGGATAAGCATTTAAGCATTCCTTTGTAAGCCTAAAAAAACAACACTTTTCAAGTAATGCACTGTAAATTAATGTCCCTCGTTTCGTTAATAAACACACCAATCGCAGAATCGCTAAAAAATAATTTGGCTTGGTAGCCTTTTTCGGAATGGCGGCCCCCTCCGAAAATCTGTTCTGGACCCGCCCTTGAGGGAGCGACAAGCCCCCCTAAAGATTGGATGAGTTGACACTTCGATTCCTACTCTTGTCACATTTTCTCTTTGTCTTTTGGGAAAGTACAGTAGTGATAGTAAGGACATGAAGAGTAGTGGCGCAGAATCCGACTTTCATCCGATAGGTTGTTGGTTCGAGTCCCCCACTATCTACATTTTCCGACCATGCTTCGGAGGGCATGTTAAGCAGGCGGTCCCGGGCCTTCCTAGTTGAGTGTAAGAGAGGGTTTTATAACCCTAACTTCGCTAGGTTGCGCTTTGTAATAGAACAAAAAGTCATCATTAATTATGATGAAAATTAAAAAATGGCGAATATATTATTTATTTATAGATAGAATTGGATTATCTTTGATAAATTTACACAATATAAAAAAAGTTCGTGAAATTTCAACTAGATGTAATAAATAAGATTTCAATTTTTTTTTTTTTTTTTTAAATCAAGTAAACCCGCAAAACCCAATTGATCTAATCAAACTTGTGCACCTGCCCCCCCCCCCTGGATCCAATTCTAACTACGCATGCTCAGAACTATTAGTATTTAAAGTGTTGTAATTAATATTAAAAAAAAAAATTGGAATTGACACTATTACAAACACTCAAACGCATGGTAAAATTAAATAACTTTTAATATTTATAGCCATTGCATTTCTCAATTAATGAGTATCGCTATTGTATGTGTCAGACACCATGCATTAGCATACGCGGTTTTTTTTACAAAATCAAATTTCTCAGGAAATTTGATCATAAAGCCACAAATGATGAAAAGCATAAATAATGTCAAGCAGGCGGTCCCGGGCCTTCCTAGTTGAGTGTGAGAGAGGGCTTTATAGCCCTAACTCCACTAAGTCGCGCTTGGTCACAGAACATAAATTATTTATTTATTTATTTAAATGAGAGTAGAAAAAGTAGAAGAAATACTCCTCTACATTTTGAAACATAGTATGTAGCTGGCACCCAGTTTTACCACAGTTATTGAAAGAGTGAAAAAACGGTAGCTACAGCTACATAAATAAATAAATAAAAAAGTACTTATTTTGTTTTATGACCAAGCGCGACTTAGTGGAGTTAGGGCTGTAAAGCCCTCTCTCAAACTATATATATATATTTAAAAAGATTTTTCCCATACAAGCAATTTAATGATTGTATCCGATTAACCTGTTCAGCCGCCTCTGTAGGTAATACCTGTGTTGAGTTACGACAGGTTTCCGATCGCAGGGTGTGTAGAGACTCGCACAAGTACGAACAAGATACCACTATACCATCGAAGGCCTTATACGAACCAATACTTAGAGGAGAATTTCTTCTACTCTCATTAATGGCTCCCTGAACGATATTTTGTAGAAATGAGAGTCAGGCTAAGATGCGGGGCGTCCGAATGGTTTCTAGCCTTATTGGATGTCGCAACTCAGTTAGCCTGACGGTTTATCGCAATTTATTCGAAAGGATTCTTATACCCTATGAACCCAAAATAAGCATATTTTTTTTTTCTTCTACTTCGGCCGGTACTCCCCTGCGCCGAAGGAATATATTTATAATAAATTAACTATTATACCCTTATAATACAAATAACCTGTGGGCCCCCAAGTTAATCAACTTGTCGGGGGCTCGCACAGTAAATGCTGTAGATGATGCAACATGTTTTCTATTTCACGTCTGTGTTAGCAAAAAACTTAGTTTTCATTTCAAAACAGTTTCATAACATTTAAAATTGTGAGTTAACGTAAAGAGTAATTATAGTAAAGTATAATAATTAAAGTAAAAAGTAAAGTAAGTTTTAAAGCGAAGTATTTTAATTCAAAAGCCATTTTTTAATTTTCGTTTTTATCTCTCCTATTTTAGTTAATTTTTTAAGTTGCACGGGCAATTCATTAAAAATTTTGGTTATACTATTTAATCTATCCCCGTATTTGTTGTAGGCTGGTTTCAAATTGACGTTTCTTGGATTCCGAATATTGCGATGTGAATTGTTTTCTGTTTCAATGTTAAAATTCTTGTCAAAGAAGTTATATTTAATTACTTTAAATGTATAGAGTTGTTTTAGGTTTAATATTTCAAGGTACTTATATTTATCATCAATGTGGTTAAATTTTTTGTTAAGTTTGTTTGACAATATATTATTAATTATTCTATTTCGGGCATTTTGCACTTTATTTACATAAGTGTTTTCGTCCCTGCACCAAGATGTTATTCCGTAAGTTATTACGGACTCTATCAGGGCGTGATAAACATTTTTTATTACTTTCCTTGGCATCCCGTATTTTAATTTCTGGAGAGCTGCACTCCCAGATCGCAGTCTTTTACACAATGACTCTATATGCGATTGCCAGTTTAGATGGCTGTCAATGGTTAATCCCAAATATTTGTGCTCTTCTACCATGTCCATGTATTGGGTGCAATTGCAGGTATTGCTGGAGTGCAGACATCCATGTTTGTGGAGTATGTATTTGCTTTCAATTTGTTTGGGTCCTCTATTTCTCATGTGCATGATTTTTGTCTTTTTGAAGTTAATTGCCAGACTGAGGTCATGGGTCAATTGTTGAATGTCTCTGATTGCAGAGTTCATTTTCTTGCTAGCTGCTTTCACATCTTTGTTTGCAATTACGAGTGCCATATCATCTGCGTACATAAATACCTGCAAACCTTTTAAGTAGTCTATTAATTTATTAATCGTTAATATATATAAATAAGGTCCCAACAAACTGCCTTGTGGGACACCGCTCTCCCATGCGCCTAATTTACAATTTTGCTCATTTAGTCTGACTGTTGCTTTTCTGTTTTTTAGGTAATTTTTGAACCATTCAAGCTCGATGCCGCTAATTCCTATTTCCTACAGTTGTTTTGTTATTACCAAGTGGGGCATTACGTCAAACGCTTTGGAAAAATCTAAAAAGAGGATTAAAATGTTGTTGTTTAGGTGAAGTTGGTGATTGCAATAAACACCAAAATCTCCAAGGCATTGTTCAGCACTTTTCGCTTCCTGAAAACCATATTGTCTGCTATGTATAATTTTATTTTTTATTAAGTATGTTGTTAGTTGTTTATGATCTATTTTCTCTAATATTTTCTCAGGCGAGTTCAGAATACTTATTGGCCTATAGTTTTTTGGGTCATCGTGCTTGCCATTTTTATATATAGGTCTTATTGTCGCTTCTTTCATTTGCTTCGGGATAGTTCCATCGCTTAGAGAACCGTTTATTATTTTCGATAATATTGGTATAAACTGTTTGTTTGATGCTATGTCCCTCATCCTAATTTCGTCCGTTCCTGGTGACTTTTTAGTATTCATTTTTTTAATAGTTGCTCCCACCTCTTCGGAGGATACACTTTTCCATTTAAATATTGGCTTGTTAACAGTATCTGTTTTGTTATTTATAACTGTCAACTGCACCTTACACGATGTTTTTACAAGGTTTATTTCTTTTATAAATGATTTAAGGAAGTCTGTCGCTATATTAATTGATCTCATTTTTTCTCGGTTTATTAGGAAGAATCGGTTTATAGTTTCATCCACAGAGTTCAAAATATTTCTTCCTGTGATTCTGTTTATGATTTCCCAGGTTTTCTTTTGATCGTTCTTTATAATAATAATAATAATAATCTTAATAATAATAATAATAATAATTTTTTTTTTTTTTTGAATGAGTGAATGAATGTATTTCCAAGACAATATACTTGTAATAGTAGCCTAATTCTTGCTTACCAAATCGGACTAAATAGATACGATATAACTAATACAGTAGGATGGAAATATCTGTATATATCCCCTAAGCTGGGTGCCAATTTTCTACGCTCCATATCCTCTTCAATAATATTTCCTATGGGTACACACATCAAGACCGTAGCCAGGATTTTTTTTCGGGGGTGGCTGAGGCAACTGTTATCCTATCCAGTGTAAAAAAAATTTCTTGAATTCAATTGTATCTAGTGTATTCTTTTGAGGTTATGGTGTTACTGAGTATATATGATAGCATAGGCACACCAAACGTCAATTTCTAGGCGGACTTAGTTTTGGTGCGAACACTAACACACAATATTTTGCGGAAATGCGGACTAAATCCTAATGTTACCATTACGACGGTTTAGATTGAATAGAAATAATATTGCATTTCAACCCAAATGGGGGGTTCGGGGGTCTCCCCCGGGGGAAAATTTGATAATATTAGTGCAAAATAGTGGGGTTTTACGCATTTTAACAGCAGCAAAAGAAAGATTTTACAAAGCTTACAACGGAATACTTACTCATAGAAATAATATTGCGTTCAAACCAGAGGGAGGCCTCCCCCGGGGAAAAAAATCCACACATAAGTGCAAAACAGTGGGGTTTTACAGCAGCAAAGCTTACAAAGGCATGCATATTCATATATCTGCAAACGGCCCGAGGGTCTCCCCCGGCGGAAATGTTTTTCAAAAGTTTTCATTTCGGGGGGGGGGGGGGGCTGCAGCCCAATAAGCCCCCCCCCTTGCCTACGGCCTTGACACATGCATTCTGTATTATCAAAGTATGTATACATTTTAAGACACTTATGGAGCGATCTTAGTGCAGTGGCACTGCAAGATATAACTTTGGTTAATAATAAATAATAATAAACCATTATAGAGTACTCACTCTAGCCTTCTGCCTATGAATGAGATCTCCCTGAACTCTGAAGGATGATATTTTTATATACCGTATATAATAAAATATATATATATATATAATATAAAAATATATATATGAAATTATATGCATAATAAGATGGCTTAGTCTGTATTTGAAATTAAGTATTTTTTTATTTCTTTTTTTATTTTCACTATTATGTTCCATTCTTTTAGTTTAAGTGGCAATTTGTTAAATATCTCTGGTAAAATCGATTCATTGAATAATCACTTCACTCACTTTTTTCCTTGACCGGTAACCCCGGACAAGGTGCATATATTGAAAACAACAATTTGTTATTAATCAGCATTATCACGCTCAAGCTTCCGCTTATCGAGCGATCATAGTGCAGTGGCACTGCAAAATATAAATATAATTAATAATAATTAATAATAATAAACCATTGTAGAGTACTCACTCTAGCTTTCTGCAATGAGTGAGATCCTTCTGAACTCTGAAGGATGTAGGCCTATTTATATATATATTTATTATTTATAATATTATATATTATTATATATTGATGTAAAATTGTATGTATAATGAAATGGCTAATAGTCTGTATTTGAAATTAAGTATTTTTTTAATCCTTTTTTTTCCCTATTTTGTTCAATTCTTTTAGTTCAAGTGGCAATTTGTTAAATATCTCTGGTAAAACTGTTTCATTTCTCAGTTGCCTCTTATTCTGTGTGTTTCCAACAATTTTACTTAAATACATAAAATAGTTATTCTTTATTATAAGATATTTGTATAGTTTTCCTATTGGTAGTATGTCTAGAAATCTGTATTTTTCGTCTATATTTTTAAATTTTTTGTTTAATTTATTAGATAGCAAGGTTTTTACTATTTTATTTTGCATTTTTTGTATTTTTGTGAAATAGCTGTTGTTATCTCTCCCCCAAGTTTGTATTCCATAATTTAATACCGATTCTATTAGTGCATGGTAAATCATTTTTAGGGTTTTTAGCGGAAGGCAATATTTTAATTTTTGTATAGCACAACACCCTGACCTCATTTTTTAGTATATACAATCAATTTGATTCTGCCATGTTAGTCTACTGTCCAATATTAACCCAAGGTATTTATGCTCCTCCTTAATCTCTATTTCTTCTACACAGTCACAGTTTTTTGGGTTTGTTTGGTGGAGACAGTGATGAGTGTGGAAAATACATTTTTTCCTCTTATAAACCGGTCCCCTGTTTCGCATGTGAACAATTTTTGTTTTATTGCAGTTTATCGTGACACCCACATCGTGTGTTAGTTTCTGTAGTTTTCTTATTATTTTGTTCATTTCTTTTGATGCTTCTTCTGCGCTTTCATTTACTATTACTAGGCAATGTCATCAGCAAACATAAATAATTCTGCTCCTAAGAGTTTTGGTATTGAGTTGGTTGTAAGTATATATCCGATTTTACTACCCTGGGCCACACCGGACTCCCAAGCTTTCAGTTTTGCAGTTTTTTCATTCAGGCGCACCGTCGCTTTTCTATTTCTTAAATAATCTTGAAACCATTCGAGTTCAATCCCCTTCACTCCTATTTCACTTAAGCTTGTAATTATGTTATTATGGGGAAGGACGTCAAAGGCCTTCGAAAAATCTACAAACAAGACGAATGCTTGCTTATTTGAATGTAATGCTTTGTTAATGTACTCAGTAAAATCGCTTAGACACATCTCCGCACTTTTTTTTCTTTAAAACCCATATTGGTTGGGAGTAATAATTTTATTGCGGTCTATGTAGGATAATAATAATAATAATAATAATAAAATGGGTGTATTTATTAGAAAAACCTTACAAATCATACATTACAAATTGAAGAGGTTATCCCTAATATTAACCAAATCGATCCACACAAACGTTGGCTTAAAATTAAATTATATGTTCATTACATAGTGGTACTATTAGTGTGATTACATATTACTATAGTTCCAGACTACAATAATACAATTTTTTTATAATATCATCAGTCAGGACATGTAGATTAGTGGTAAGGTCTCCGACTTTCATCCGGAAGGTTGTTGGTTTGAGTTGGTTTGAGTCCCACACTGGCTACATTTTCGGGCCATGCTTCGGAGGGCATGTAAAGCAGGCGGTCCCGGGCCTTCCTAGTTGAGTGTAAGATAGGGCTTTATAGCCCTAACTCCACTAGGTTGGCTTAGTAATAAAACAACAAAAAAACATTATTTATTTACCGCAAGGCAAGGCAATGCACGATTTTTACATCTGGCTATAAAATAAAATAAAATAACATGTAGACAGTCAAATAAAATAAAAATTAAATTAAAGGAAGTGGTATATATAGACTTTGTCAGTAAATGCATAGAATTGTAACTTTTTAGAAATTAGAAGTAATTATTGAACTAGTCATTATATACTTTGGCTTTTAAATCACTCTTAATTAACATGCCATTCCCCTAAAGTCTAAGCGACTAAAATAATTCTATGTTAATTAAAGTACCTAAAGACAGCTAAGTAAGAAAAGTACCGGCAGTAGGCTACTATTTAACAAATAAAATAAAATTGTGCGCGATGTGTGCAAACTGGACAATTTGATTGCATTAATTTCACAATTTGTAATTTAAAAATAAAACAATCATATTAATTCATAAAAATATTCTGAAAATGTTGCTCAATGCCAATAGACCCAACAATATGTTTGATATCTATTCGAATGTATAAAAATATAGAATTAAAAATTAAAATAAATGCGCAAAAAAAATAAAAATTAAGTAATCAGGTAGGCTTACACTTTCAACAGCAGACTAAATTATAATGTTTTGTCTAGACTCTAGACAACTAGAAGGGGACTATAAAACATGTTGACAAATTGTACGAGACAATAAAAAAATAAACATTGATAAAGACAAGTTTAAAAAAGCAAATATTCCGAAAATGCAACTCAATGCCAAAAGAACCAATAATATTTATGACATCAAATTGGGCGTATAGAAATATGGAATTTAAAATAAAAATGAATGCGCCAATGGAAAAAGGGGGGCCATTGATCGGGGCAAAGGGGGGCCGGGGGATTGGAGGGGGCAAGGTGAGTGAGTCATGGGCACATAAGCGTGGCGGGTTGTGGGGGCGTAAACGCTACCTGCGAGATTTAAGACGCTGCGACGCTGTTTTAAGACGCTGAGACGCTGTTTTAACACTGTCTAGCCGCGACCATCACTTGAGTAACAATGCAGGCAACAAGACAAGTGAAGCGCCTCTTCACCGCGCAACATACAATCGGCCTCCCACGATTCAAAAATTCAGCGGGAAAGGGAGGGGAACCCACCCAAAAGGGAGGCCATGCCTTTCTTCATTTCTCAATATCATTAGGGCTCAATAGGGCATTGTTCTTTTGTTTGTTGAAAGGGTTTGAAATAAAAAACTGTCTGTACCTAGGTATATATCACCCCAAAATCATTTAGTTTAAATTTTTGATGTGTACCGTATTTTGGTGGGCTCTTGAAAGCTGGATTATCTTTGCATGTTGCGTAAGAGCTGATATCTTCTTTGATTACCAGGGTAACATAATTAGAAGGTACAAGTAGCCTGGTGTTTCTATTAATTTGAGATCTATTTTTGCTAGAATGTTATTTTTTATCATGCTTCATGTTCAAAATAAAATATGTGATAGCTTTGCAAAAGCATAACCGAAGGAAATTAATAATTAATTAATTAGCAAGACATTTGTGGGAACCGTGACGTGAAGTTACACCTCTATCGTGTGGACACAAGCACACACAATTTTTATTTAATTTAATATGTAGGGTACAAAAAATTGATCTTTCCATGAGGTAAATAAAATAATTATTGTAATATTTAAAAATTAATTTTTTTCTTCTTACAAGATAATAAAATAATAAATATCATACCATACCCCACATTGTCCCAAGGGATTGTGCTAGGAGAGGGAACGTACCATACTACTCGAAGTTATAAGTAAAAATAATCTATTGAAACTATAATATAATAAATATACATATATATATTTACGTGTGTATATAATAAATAAATATATACGTATATACTGGTAGGTAGAGGACTATTTCATTCAAATATTTACTGAAATATCAAATTCATGGAGATATTTCAACAAAAATAAAAATACCTAATAATATGGTGCATGACACATTCATCCACTACTTGGATTTACCAAATATTTATAACTTACGTATTCACTTAAATATAAACTAACAGATTGGGGGGGGGGGGGGTGATGAAGGGGCTTATAAAAATCTACGGTGAGCTTCCTCTTTACGACTTATGCCTATATTAATTGACCTACTGATGCTTTTCCTTCCAACGACCCAAATGACTTTTCGGATATTATTGGCACAGTTTCTGCATGAAATGAAATGTGGCCACAGGCAAACTGACACAACCGTCCTTGACGTAAACCTTATGTTCTATTCCATTCCACTGGGTACCGCTTCCACTACTTCCCGACTCAACCACGATCGGTAACGATTCAATCAGTACGTCAAGGCCGTAGCCAAGGGGGGGTTCATGGGGGTTCAAACCCCCCCCCCCCCCCGAAATGAAATAGCTTCATACTAGATAGAATCGGATTTTGGGATGAAAAATAAAAACTGCTATGTAATATCCAATGAAAAAATTTCTATAACCACCCCCCCCCCCCGAAAAAAAATCCTGGCTACGGCCTTGCAGTATGTGACTATCAAAGTAAAGAAAACCAGTTAGGTTCTTTTCCCTTGAAAGTTTGGTTTTTTTTGTTCAAAAATGACTAGAAATTAATTTTTCTGTGAAACCTTCCTATCGATGGTTGTTAACTTCAAATAATGTATGCTAAGAAGTAGTGTGTTAAAAGGTTTCACAAAAAATATTGTTTAGTCATTTTTGGCTTTTTTTTATTTTTGTCCCTAAAAAAAAAACGAATGCCGTACCATGGCCGTACTAAAGTTAGCCACACATTAGGAAAATTACATTGTGAAATTTCAATGAAATCTCTTAAATCTTAATGAAAATTTGGACTATCACAGTTTTCAAAATAGCTTGCATTGGAAAACAGTTATATGTATATAAAGTCTAAAAAGTAAATTTAGTCAAAATCAGTGCACATTAAATAATGAAAATGACAGTGACTGTTTGCAACCAAATATATAAGATATTTATTACTATGAGACGGAAATAGCAAAAATTTAGAGAGCAATGTCAACCTCTTGGCCGTTGGTAACCTTTTGTGCATTGTTATGTCAAAAATGTGTAGGTCATGCACTGAAAGTCAAATGCTACATTCCCTTTCACATTGACTGCCCGGCTTAAATAAATAGTCAGCTGACATTTTTTGAGTCAATTTGATTATGCAATAGCATAGGATTATATTGCTTACGTTGCTAAATGTTCCACATATACGAGTATTGTTGCCGCATGATTTTTGGGCTGTTGACAATCTGGTATGCACTGGCGTAGACTATACCAGGTATAGTCCACGCAAAATGAGAAAAGTCTGGACATGGAATGTTTTGATCCTGTGCAACACAATAAAAATATTCTTTGCACCATTTTGTGTTACCTTGTTGCATTGGATGCAAGGCATAACAAAAATTGTGAAAGAATATTTTTACAGTGTTGCACAGGATCAAAACATTCCATGCCCATACTTTTCTCATTTTGCATGGACTATACGAGAGCGGTACATACTTTCCAATTTATCAATTAGTACCGGTACCTAGATAGATAATATGAATAGTTCCATGGTAAATAATTGTCATAGAGTTAAATTTCGGTCGCCTCGACTTTCCCTATAAAAAGGTACTGAATCGATAGATGAGGCGACTGCATAGTCTACAACGGGCACATATATATATTGCAACACAGCAAGGCCGTGCGCAGGTTTTGATTTTTGGGGGGGGGGGCGTAGGTCCAATTTTTTTTTTTACGATTTTACGTACCCCCCTTGGCGCGGTCATGCAACACAGTAATAATGGCAGGGTATGCAATGTATTGGGATGAATTACGAATTACGGCATCGCCCCCACCTAACGGCGCAAATACCCGCAAGTATCCCGTGCCTTATAAATTAAAAAAAAAGAGTTACTGTATCTATAATTAACATAATTTCTTCAAAAAATAATTATGTATTCAAAACCAAAACTTTGCTTGGAAAAGCAGACCTGTTCCGTTTTGTTACTATATTTAACACCTAGAACATCTCTGAAGTTAGGAAACATCTTTTAGTCATTTTCATGAAAATTGAGTTTTTTATTTTTCTGCCCCCATAAAAAACTGTCAAGGGTAAAGCGACATATTGGGCTTTGGTTTAATTAAAAACAACTTCCATATGGTGTTTTTGGAGGGTACCACCCAAAGTTAGCCCAAAATAAATTAATAAAATGTCTCGAGACATGATTTTAGTGCACTTTGCACACACATGCCAAATTCCATCAAAATCTGCAGAGTAATTTGCCCACTAAGTGACGTACAGACAGACAGACCAACAGACAAACTGATACACAGAAACTTAGTAAAACCCACTGTTTTCGGTTCCTGGGACCTAAAAACGACTAAATCCGTTGAAATCTCGGAATCAAAAACTTCGACCATCACAAAGCTTTGCTTATAAGGTACAAATAGGAAAGCAATTATTATACTAATGGATAAACAGCAAAAATTATCCATCGTTAGTTTGCCTCGGCTACCCATTAAGATATTCAGACGAAGACTTTAAAATGTTTAAAGCTGTGAACGAGGGAAGAGCTGAAATTGCAAAATGTAGTAATTTAAGTTGCGGGCGTTAATCCGCTGTTCGAGTCATGGGATTCACTTATTTTTAGATTAGATTAAAAATAATCATTTTCAATAAGCTCCCCGTTTTTTGACACTTTCAATTCATGTACCGACAGTCTCGACCGACGTGCTGGCGTATTTTGTCAACCCCATTATTCATTTCTATATTTCTATTTTTCAGCAATTTTCGAAGGTTCTTTGCACATTTCATGAAGTTTAGAATCCCACAGCGGCGGCTGTGTACAGAATATCGTCACTTTTCGGTACAGTTTCTATTCGTGTTAATTTTTTGTTATAATTTTCTGAATCTTGGGTTGTTTTGAGGAGATATGGCTGATGGCTCTTTTATAGACTTGCACCCCCCCCCCCCATGCCATGCCCCAATGACGGGGGGGGGGCAGGGGTGGATTCAGGATATTTTAGTCGGAACAATACCGAAGTATATTTATTTGCATGAAATTGCGACCAGTGGTGGATCCACAGGGGGGTCAGGGGGGTCAGGACCCCCCTAAATGAGTAAATTCATATAAGATACCTAGTGAAAAAAATTAGGATAAAACTCATTTTTTAAACAAAAAATTGCCTTTTGAACTTGTGACCTCCCCCCTAAATTTTCCGCTGAATCCGCCCTTGATTACGACTAGCATCGCTGATTTCCACAGCAGGGCGGAACCTTGGCTTTCCCTCTTGTCACCAAGTAAGTTATTTATTTAACTATTTTTATAAATTTTTATTTCTAACTACCAGTATAAGTTAATATTTTACTATATTATATCGAGACCAACCCAGCAAATTGATCTCTAAATTCAGTTCAAGAAGGAGAGCTTAAAATTATCTTAGTTTTTACATAGTAGGTAATCAAAGTTTCAAACCGAAAAATTTAAAAAAAAGAAGAAAAAAACTGTTAACAGTGATAGCTATCCCTCGGCTACTGTTAAAAAAATAACAGGTGATTCAAAAACTGATACTAACTTGAAGAGATCGCGGATGGCATCTTTTTGTGACTTCTAACCCCGAAAATTTTGAATCCTGTAACCCTAATTTCATGAAAATCGGTACAGGCCACGAAAAGTTATGGCGACTGAAGAGATCAATCAGATACATTCCTTAAATTGTTTGTATGCGATTAACCTTTATTTTAAAAAAAAACATACCTTTGCATACAAACACAGAGGCACTGAGTTATTTAAAAGTTGATCGATTTAATGCTTCGTACACAAAAGTCCAATTACCTGGCTAAAAAGAGCTTAAAATATTTGGCAACGACAGCCCTTGATGATTTCAGTTACTGAGTGGATGGGACAATTAGAAAGACATTGGCGAGCGACAGAGCGTAATAATGTGCTAGTGCGCACCAACAACACATCTTCAATTAAAATTGCAACGCCTGGTGCCTCTTGTTTTCACTAAATAACTAAATCTTTCACGCCCAGCTTTGTTGACTTCAATGCCAGATGGAAACACGATCTATTTAATGATTTTTTTTTTGTGGCCCTACATTTTATCAGATTCAGATGTTGCGACGTGCTTCGGATGCTTTCCAATAACACCTACATTGTTCTTCACTTTCAAGATTTTTTGATCTCAAGGTCCCTTTTGAGAAAGTACTGTAAAGACAGTTAGGACATGCAGAGTAGTGGTACGGTCTCCAATTTTCACTCGATAGGTTGTTGGTTCGAGTCCCACACTCGCTACATTTTTTGGACATGCTTCTGAGGGCATGTAAAGCAAGCGATCCCGGGCCTTCCTAGCTGAGAGAGAGACCTGACACATTTCAGGTTCAGGTCCAACTAGAAAACGCAAAACTATGATTTGAAGTTATTTGTAGACCATCGGCTTGAAGTTGAACATAAAATAGTTAATATTCGTATGATACGTTGAATAAGTCAGTCAGGTGCATTTTCATTTTTATTTTTTTAAATTAAGAATTTTTCTATCTTATTGTGAAGAAAAATAATGAAAAACTATGGTACAGGTGCATAATCGTTCTTATCTTCCTCTTCTTAAATGATGATTGAACATCCGGTAAAGAAATGAAATGTAGGTGACACAGCATTCCCTTGGCTATTTCGACGGTAATTGCACTCAACAGCTGGCAAGGAATTTGCAAAGTATCGCGCTATAATTAATAAAAGCTGTGTTAAAATTTGTGTGTTTTTAGAATTACATGTTTTCGAAATTCCTAAGCGTCCATGCTTCTAATTTGACGAAGAGAGCTGAGTTTTGAACGTTGTAAATGATGCGTGAGTCGAAAAGACATGACCCATTGCCCCTCTCACAAGTCGATATTTTTAACTCAAAAATACTGTTTTTAAGTCACCGTATCTGTACCTAAACACAGTTAAGTTTATTTTTGGACCCGTAAATGACCTATGCCAATACTCGCCGTAGTTAGATTTATAATAAAACTGTTGGAATACAGATTTTCGTTTTTCACATTATAACATTTAGGCTACTTTACTGATACGAAAGTATTTACATTTTAATTTTTATAATTTAGAGAAGCCTTCTCAGTCGATGTTAGAGGAACGAATTTTCGAAAAGAAAGAAATCAGGGCGGTAGCCAGATTTTTTTTTTTTTTGGGGGGGGGGGGTCCAACTGTCGTTACCGGAGGTGAGGTAAGCCTAACCTCAATATATTTAAAACTCTATTTTATCTAATATACGCTGCAAATATTTCGTGAGAGGAGGTGCGGACCCCTCTGGCTACGACTGTGAAAGCAATTGCCATAAAAAAGGACTCTCTTGAGCTCTTAAACACTAATTCAGTGCATTTTGAAAGCAATTAAATTATGAGAGAAATCATAATAAGCAGTCTACGGTATTAAAGAGGACTTCGTCACATTGATGGATGATAGTGTATAGTTAACACGTTGACCGGACAGAGGCAGAACTCGTTCGAGTGCTGCCATTGCCCATTTTTTTCTTGATTTCCTTCTTCAAATCAATAACAAATCACTGAGAAAATAATAATGATGTGGCAGATTTATAGTACCCAAAAAAAATATGGGTTGCAGAAAAAAACGTTAGTTCGCTTAGTCCAAGAAATATTAGAATTAAAAAAAGAGAAACCCAGACTGAAGATACATGGCAAAATGCCCATAATGCTTTATATCAACTATGCTCCACATCCCGCTGCCCAAGTATAGGGACCATAAGCTCAACATGAGAAAGCCCATCACCAGAAGGGCTCAACATTATAGAAGAACACACCCTAAATATAAGGTGAACCGAGACCATCCGCTTTATATGCCCTCCATAATATGGCCACAAATTGTAGCATTTGTAGCAAGTGTGACCCACAAAATAAGATGAGCTAATAAGTAAGTGAACTAGAAAAATGTGGAAAAAGATAGGTTTTCAAGAATCCGATGTATTTTTTTTTTTTAATATGGTGAACATTAATAAAGAAAAACAATGGAACTTAATAATAAAACGCAATAATAAAACGGTAATATAAACAGATTCAAAGAGTAGCCAAAAGTAGCTTGTGTTTTGTAAAAATATGGTGAACACTAATGAATGAAAACAATTGAACTTAATAATAAAACGCATTAAGAATACAGTAATATAAACAGATTCAAATAGTAGCCACAAGTAGCTTGTCGGTGTATCCGATGTATTTTGTAAAAATATGGTGAACTTAATATAGAATAACAATAGAACCTAATAATAAAACGCAATAATAAAACAGTAATATAAACAGATTCAAAGAGTAGCCACAAGTAGCTTGTCGTTATTTCCGGATAGGAACTAATTCTGCTATGTACCATACACTATATCACGAATGTATTCATTATCAGCAGTGACGCAATACAAACCCCCTGAAAATAATAATTAAATAAATAAGCCGTACAAAATAACAAAAATTAAATTTCCATCAATGCCCTATATAAGAGGAAACTTACCGTTGACAATGCCCACCCCTGGATCACCACATAATAGGTAGGTTTACATTTTGTATTAATAATTAAGTTATAAAGGTTTGGCCTATTCAATCGGTAGATTGTAGATTGTAGTGGTAGCTTGTTCGTACTTGTGTGAGTCTTAACACATCATGTGATAGGTGACCTGTCGTAACACAACAGGGTTATTACCTACAGAAGCCACTGAAGAGGTTATTAGGGTACATTCATTGCAATTTTTTGTATGCGAATATGCTTTTAAAAAAAATAAGCAAAACAACAATTAGCTACAAAATATTTCGGATAATGTCAATATATTACTCAGAATAAGACATACTTTGTTAAATAAATAAATCTTGACTTTTTGTTGTTATATTACTAAGCCAACCTAGCGGAGTTAGGGCTATAAAGCCCTCTCTTACACTCAACTAGGATGACCCGGGACCGCCTGCTTTACATGCCCTCCGAAGCATGGCCAGAAAATGGGACTCGAACCAACAACCTTTCGGGTGAAAGTCAGAGTCTGTACAACTACTCTACAGGCCCTATTGATATGCCTCGTAATTTTTATGTGCAGTGGGAGCAGAAAAGAAGTCCTTTAGTAATTTATTCAGTATGGCTGTTTTGAGGTTCTCTTATTTATCAACATTAAATTCGTGCTAATTCATAAATAGGAAAGGTTCATCAACTTTTCAGTACAGCAATTTATTGAAATGAAATTTGTTTATGCAATTTGCATTTTATAAAATCCGTAAATATGCAGTTTATTAATTGCATGCGCAGAAATATAGTTTCCCAAGAGAGCGGGCTAATTAAAATTGGCGGGCAATTAGAAACAGGAATGAGCTTTGAAAATTGGATAGTGGCCAGCCTGGTTTCCGGCTTGCACACCCGCATCCCGCGCATTAATTTCCTTCTGCTGTGACCAGCATTCAGCTCGCCAGTTAAGACTTCTGTCTCCGTCAGCCAAATTCACATTAATACGATAGCTTTTGATTCATATAGTATATTTAGTATCAGTCACATAGCCATTGACAGGGTCGTATTCAGTACTTTGAAAGGAACGAATCAAGGCCGTAGCCAGGAATTTATTTCGGGGAGGGGGGGTCCATCTGCCGTTCCGGAGGTGGGGTCACCTGGGTAACCTCAATATATTTAAAACTCCATTCTATCAAGTGTATGGTGACTGGAAGTACGTTGAAGAACGTATATCCAGGGGGATAGATTTATCTCTTGATAAGAAAAATGTTGGTTTTGCAGTTGGCCCTTTATGAGCGATGAGTTCCTGTGTTTAGACAAACCTCAGGTTTTTTAACTGTACTGGTTGTATTTTCCATTGTGTAAAGTAAAAAAATACGAAACGTAGCCTATACTGGGTAGATACTGTGAATAGGGGTGGCTCCATGATTTTTTGGCAGAGGGGCGCAAACGCACGAGCTCCCCAGGGGCCTAATTCTGAAAATAAAGGTGCGAAACAGTAGGCTTTAAAACCCATACGAATATCGACCTCTTTCGAGCAAAAAATCATCTTTGATCTTTGAATCTTTTTTGTTGCATTAAATTTTTCAACGCCCTTTAATTTTACACACAGAAATGATGCCAAATTAGCCCTTATAAATAACGCTTATCTGGGTGTAGATTGGTCTCTAGATGCCAATGCTAGCTTACTGAAACCTTAGATTTATTTACTCGTAATTCCACGCGATGCCCCCTTTTGAGTATGAAACTTCGAACTAGATAAATTCTCCGCTTCAATAAGTACGAACAATATTTTCAAGACTCTTTCATTGCTAGACAATGTGTAAGTAAAAATAGAGCGTGAATGTCGTCGTCACAGTCGCTGCGATATGTACTTAGGCGGGGTTTCCTCCGACCTCTCATTGCAGAATGCACATACGTTGACGTGGTAGCAGACATTCAAGACTTCGCCGGGTTTCCACCGACCTCTCATTGCAGAATGCAAATGACATTGACTGAAATTTGAATTTTTCTTTTTATAGAAATCTATTCAAATATTTGTACTTAACATATCCCATGACGCCATTTTTTAATTTTAGTTTGTTTGTTTGTGATTTTACTCTATGATCATTGATCAATTTTAACTATGGCATAGAGTAAAACAAAAATTTCCGTCAATGTCATTTGCATTCTGCAATGAGAGGTCGGTGGAAACCCCGCCTTTATTAATGATATCTGCTACCACGTCAACGTATGTGCATTCTGCAATAAGAGGTCGGTGGAAACCCCGCCTTAGAAATGAAGCGAAGCAGCATGCGACCTTACCTTAATAGTATAGACACCATCAGGCACTGGAACACCTCCGAACAGAATTTTCAACGTGTACTCCCCTGTGTCCTTAATGGAATAGTATATGCTAAATGTTCCATCTTTGTTGTCTACTACATCTGGGTCAACATCACTGAAAAAACAACACATAACAGTTATAGTTAGGGTTAAACGTAATGACTTAAATAGGAATCAATGATCAATCCTATTTAGCAAAGGGTTAGTTGGTCTGATGTGTTAGTAGTCATTAGAGGCAGGGAGCTCATAGTAATAAAAAAATTAGGGAGTAACCAGGCCCGTACCCATGGGGGCAGCCAAGGGGGCCATGTCCCCCCCCCTAAATTTGATAAAAAAAATAATAAACAATGTAAGAGTTTTAGCTAAAACTACTAAAATCACTACGGATGTACCTATCATTTATTAAAAAAATTGCTCTGCCCCCCCCCCCCAAAATTAAATCCATGGTACGGGCCTGGGTGGAACCCGTTGTCAGGAGAGGGTGGTATCATTTTGGGAGTGGGTGCTACTCCCACCATCAGGCTTAGTCCTGAGGAGGTCAGATTGTTTCTGGACGATGAACTCACTGCTTTTGTAATTTTTCTGAATTATTGAGTAACTCCAATCCGTTTGAGGGTTCAAACTACCGTTCTCCCGATTGAAATGCAAGCTCCCTAGCCATTCCCCCATGGCCCTCGCCCATTGAACTATATATATATACACTGGAAACACACCAGGAGCGCTAGGGATGTCGGCAACGGACAAAACCTGATATCTTGGATATTATGGCAGAAGCGTTCCATGCCATATACACTTACGTGTAAATTTGATGTTTTTCAATAATTTTTTGAATACGATTTATTGACATTTTCTGCTTTTGTAATATTTTTTTATTTATTATAGAACAATATTCTATGGTCACACACCGGCATTTATGAAGATTTATTAATATTTAGCTAGGAATATGTTACTAAGGAAATTGTGTCAAGCAGCAATTTAACAAAATATAGCCGAACTATTTAGTCCAATCTAACCATGTTCGTCTATTTAATTGCATTGGGACTAAATTTGAAGTGTTCAACTTCCTAAATTTAGGCTCCTACCTAAACCAGGAGTAGATCTAGCCCATTGGGGGCGGGGGGGGGGGGGGGGGGGGAATTTGGCTCAAAATATAATAAACATATGTAGTATCCTTTACATTATAACGTAATAAGTTAGGCAACTTACAACAGGCTAGCTTATAAGATTTTAGGGGCAGCTCTCCCCTTCATCTGTCCTTGACTACACTTCACTAGAATAAGCAGAATATAAAAATAATAAGTAGTCACTCTGGCTAGACCCCATGGACGGATACAGGGAGGCAGGTTCCCCCCTGGATCCACCCCATGGACGGAGTCAGGGGGGCGGATATCCACCCCCAAAAAAAATTCAGTAAATCTATTTTATAAGTTAATTTTTATAACGCTCTGAAATATTCAATACTACATAGGTTTTTCCTATTTTGACCCACAGCTACCCCCCCCCCCCCCATGGTGAGCTGGATCCGTCCCTGATCCACCAACACCGGCATTCGAATTTTTAAATCTCATAGCCTACTTATTATGCTTACACGATGTGAATATTCTGTGTGCTATCATCGATGAAAAAATATTGCAGTGTAGTAGGCCAATGCTGTTGATTTAGGGATGTCAATATCAATAAGCCTAATAATTTCTAGACATTTTGCAGTACGTGTGATTTGCAAGAAAGCCACGAAATTCGCCCAAATGGGGAATAAAAACACCTTTTTCCTCTGTAAATTCGCCTTATAGTGTTTCGCTATTTTTATTCACTATCAAAACTTAGGTTCTGCAGGACTAGGCCTACTTAGGCTGCTGGAATTATCAGCTTCCTAAAATAATTTAAAACTTGACTAACTAAAAAATGCCTTGAGGTTGAAACAATAATAATAATAATTAGTATTAAAATTATACAGGACAATCAAGGCCGTAGCCAGGATTTTTTTTTTTGGGGGGGGGGGGGTTAAAATTTCATTGGGTATTACATACTGGTTTTTCTGTTTCCTCTCAAAATCTTTTTGGGGGGGGCGGTGGCCCAAAAAATATCGCGTTTCCCTTACTTGAGCAATAATTTCTCTTAATTTCCTTCAAAAGCCCATTCTAACTAGAATAATGCTATTTCTCTCGAGGGTGGGGGCGACCGCCCACGCCCCCCAAGGATCCCCCCTTGGCTACGGCCTTGAGGGTAATTGAAATTGTGCAATTTGTTAACATAATGATTAAGAAAACTGAAATAAACCCATAAATGTTGCCTCAACTAATGACCAAACCATGCGAACACTTACTTGTGAAAAGTAATATTTTCCCCCGTTTCTCGACATATCTTGAGCCTATTAGTGCATTTATAAGCAGAGCAAGATATGACCATTATGTCAAACCAAAGAAAAACTCAATAAATGGGTAAATAGATTAAATAACAGGCAATGAAATACGTCTAAATCGCATTGAAGGCAATGGAGCGTCAACCACTTCTTGCCATAATATCCCTTTTTGTCACGTGACCAAAAGTGAAGACATTTGTTCAGCGTGGGCTAGGTGCCGTGGTAGCAATCCATGTATATCAATGCCCTCGCCTGACTATAGCTTACTAGTTTGAAAATTCTACTTGAACTTCACTTTTTCCCTAACTCATGGCAGCCATATCGTATCTAAAGTCATGTTGGGCTGGCTTATGGGACAAGTATGCTAACTGACGCTTCTTTTAGCTTCCATATCTTCAAACCTGCCTCCCAAAGAGTGATCCTTCATTTGTCCCTTGAGACTCTAATGACTAGTAACGCAACAGGCAATGTAAGTCCAACTAACCCATTGAACCATGATATTACACCATTGCTATTAATCTTTACAAATAGATTAATAGTCAATAAGTTTGTAATTTGTGTTGTTGCTACTTGCTCTCATGACCCCTTTCTTTGACGATGGGCTTCAAAGATGAATCTTGCAGGTTACGCAGAACAAAGTCCTATATATTTTGCTCCGCTTTGGTCCAGGTATGCCTTACATAAGCACGGACCTGAACAAACGTGCGCGTGAAACATAGTCTACTGTGCATTTTGCTTTTGAAGGGCACCTAGAACTTATGGTAACCGATGTCAGTAGTTCAGTACTGCGCGCAGCGATAATGTGAGTGTCTTGTCCTCGCGTTTACAGTTACATCTTTCTTACGACCCCGCGACAATAGTAAGGCTTTCGTAATGGCGGAGGGACAACCGACACGGCTGTCATCCGTGTGAAATGACTACCTGAGCTTACACGCACGATTGTATAGGGCTATGCTGAAAGGGTTCCCAGAACATGACCACCTATGTCTAACTAATGCCGCTGCCGTGCAGGAGAGACCGACAGACGGACGGATTTACTGAATACAGGGATAAGAATAACTCAAACGCAAAAGCCTCCAATTAGAAAATTTATAAGCAACTGCAACAGGTTAGGGGAACTGGGTGGGAGAGTGTCCTAAAATTCCTAATTTTTTTGGAAAGACTTGGCCGATGGTTGCAGTGTATGAACATCTATTTCGGCACAGGCGGGACGGTGCTCACTAAATCACGCGGCATGTCACTTGCTCTCAATCTACTTTGGCATTGCTCTATTGCAAATTTCCTACATTCGGTTTAACCTGGTTTTGAAGGGCCTATTGGTACCCTATTGGTACCTACGTATTTTCATAGTTGCTAAAAAAAAGACCTAGTGCCCTAGTAACGTATAATTTCTTATATATTGAACAGGCGCCTTGCCCTTCTTGGCGCTCACGCTCATGTTCCTGGCAACTCCAAACTCTCCTCAGCCTTATATTTCCTGACTTATTAAATTGCATCATTATATGGTATATAATACTGGTTTTAAAAACTAACCTAGGTTGAAAAAATTTCCTCTTTATAACCGTGCGTATACAGGATCTAGAAAAATCCAGTCTTGGCGGGATTCGAACCCACGATTTATTCCTTGGCATTTCTTTGACTTTTTTTTAAATAAAAGGTTACGGAAGGTTAGTTATGGAAACTTGGTGGCGGGTGGTTATTAGACGTAAGATATAATTACAAAGGCTTTCACGGCCGGAGTTACCTGATGAAGCAATATAATCCGGAATGATAGGCCCTAGTCGTTGTGGAAGCGTACTTCCAAACGCTCGGTCCGCACCTGCGGTCGACATCTTCAGTGGAACTCCATACTAAGATACAATATTTCAGAACGACTATGGCCTATCATCCCGGATTTTACTGCTTCAACACAGACATAGGATGACGGACTCTGGGTCTGGAGTTGCCCAGGCGCAAACGCGACAATAGAATATGTAGTACATTTTATGTAGAGCTCATAGTCATTTGCGTAGCTTCTGGAAACACATTGCATCATGTGGGATTGCATTTCCATGCAGCGGCATGGCAGGAGAACAATCTTAATCGCGTGCACCCAAGTCCCGAAGTGTAATGATCAATGACCATGTACATCTGAGTTGGAATTGCCAAGATCATGGCAAAACGTGCAAACACCGGCTCGATTTGATGGGAATTGACAGGAGTTTGTTCTGTTCGTTTCTCCAACGCCTGCTTTAAGCATTTAGGCTTTAAGTATACTTACTGCCTATAGCCTATAGGCTTTAAGCCATCCTGTCTGGCGGGGGGTGTGAGTTCATATTTATTACCATGAAGCACTCCAACGGCAGACTCCCTCACCTCAGGGAAAAGGGGAGTTGACTGACAGGATGGACCTCCTGACTAAAGCGGATTCCAATCCACTTGTCCAAAGTCACACGAGTAATTCGGATGTGACCAGGACTCAGCCCGTGATCTGAATTCGCTGCAGTACTTAGAGGTTGCCTATGGCTTTCTTTTTATTCGCCTCCACTCGCCTTGAATACCACTCGATTTCTTGGTAGAATACGACCCCACAGACATAGCTCACATAGCAACTATTCAGGGGAGAGACCGGTGGCTGCAGCGGAAAAATATATATATAGAATAGTACTTACTTTCCCAATGTAGACGTTATTTTGCAGGTTATGGTCCCATGACCTGCTTCTTGCGTATTTACAGTTATGCAGTATTGCTCACCCCTAGTTACTTTATTCCTAGCTCCGTATTCTATTTTACACCTTGCAGCCTGAAAAATAAGGTTTAATTAGAATTTGATAGCTCCAATAGCAAACCACATAGTCTAACCTAAATGGTGATCTTTCATATAGAAATTCAACATATCTACTATATACATGCTGCCAATTAGAAATGACGTCACAGCTTGAGCATTTGTTATGTTGCTCTAATAGCTCTATTTAGATTTACAGATTTAGAATGTACAATGGCAGCTTGTAGCGTCAGTTTTTTATTTTACATTTAATGTATATTTTTGTTTCCAATTTATACGTAGTATAAGGAAAGCTTTGTGATGGTCGAAATTTTCGATTCTGAGATTTCAACGGATTTACACGTTTTGAGGTCCCAGGAACATAAAAAAGTAATTTTTACGCAATGTCTGTCTGTCCCTCTGTCTGTATGCCTGTCTGTATGTCTGTCTGTCTGTCTGACTGTTCGTCGATTTCCGGGCAAACTACTCAGTCGATTTTGATGAAATTTGGCAAATAGGTTCACAAAAATCACACCTCGGAACCATTTCTTTTATTTTGGGCTATTTCAATTTGGGGGGTTTTATTTTGAAAAAACTCATAAAAAACTTCTAAAAAAATTATTTATCCAAAACGACTCCAACGATTTCTTTTAAATTCACATATAGCCTACCGCAGTCGTTATTAATGTTGACAAAATGCGGGGGATCGCTTGCCCCTAGATAGTTTGCTTCTGGGGGTAAAAAAATAAAAATAACTCAATTTTCATGAAAAATGACAAAAAATAATTTATCTGCTAAACCTTTCGATCGCTGATTTCTACCTTCAGTCATGTTTTGGGTGTCAAACTGAGTAACGAAACCAGACAGGTTGCTTTCGCAAAATACTTTTTGGTTTTGGTGAAGAAATGTGTTTTTGAAAAAATTGATAGAAAATTCACGGTCAAATGCATTGCGTGCCCTGCCATTATTACTGTGTGGTAATGAGTTGGTCTGACCTATCTAGAATTTACCTGACGTCCAGTGACGTCAGGTAGACAACCCCCCCCCCCCAGATATCGAAAATTTAGCCATAGGAAAATTATTTACCACGAAATTACTAATTTTCTCTAACTACTAATTGATAAATTGGAAAGCATGTTCGAGTAAACTCGGACCGGTTCTTAATCAAATTTTAGCGTTAGTTAGGTATTGAGTGCTACCCTCGCACATTGCTCGCATGAGGAGACACTTCCGTTGTTGTTTCATGACGTACAAAATTCAAGAAAACACACGAATTATTATTATTATTATAGGCTATTTCTTTCATTATTCTGGTAAGGCTCTTATAACAATAAAAGATAAAAATATGGAAACATGGAGACGCGTGCAAAGACTGCTGATGTGGTAAAATTCAGCTTAATTTAAGTATAGCAAGGCCTTATTGACGGCTCAGTCAGTAAATAGAAAAAATATTCCTCTACATTCTAATATGCAAAATGCAACTAGATTTATAGGCTACAAAAACCGATGGTCTAGGTCTCCTGTGACTGTATTCCACCTCCATAACGGTCATAGTGACGGCCGCTTATTATATCAAAATGTTGAGGAGCATTTATTATATTTATTTAGTTTTGTATGCAAGGATGAGATGGCACCGTATTCAGGATTGCCCTCCTCCCCCCTCTCCCAGAGGGGACTGCCCTTGGTATGGGTATTGGTAATTGTCCCTAAGTTTCTTTAAAAGTGCAGTACAAGGAAAACCAAATAAGTAGGCCATACTTACACAACCAGAGGGGACGGCATGAACTGTCGCAGGTGAGTAGGGGGTCACATGATTATTAGCATATTTGACTCCAATGGAATAAGGTCCAACTTCTTCGGGAAGGTACACCACACCGTAAATGCCATCGTCTACATCTTCAATCTGTACTTGGACAGGTTTTCCGTCCGGACCCTAAGAAAATAGGAATAATAAATCATGAGATTAGACATCCCAGAGCGAATTTGTCAAGGTCTTGCCTTCGACATTAAAATATATAGATAGGCGCTGCGGGACTTGGCTGCTGCCACCACATATAACATTATAAAATACAATAGTCTACATAGTCTACATAGCCTAGTTGTACATATAGTTAGGTCGGTTGGTGTGCAGTTGTACCTTCTACATTTGACGTAGGTGTTTAAATTTTGAAATTAATAATAATAAAGAATTCATATGGCACTGCAGGACAGATGACGCAGAACAGTATTGCAATAGCAAATGTATGATACTCATTAGACGTTCTTTTACCCGCAACCAGATGCTTGTAAGTTGGAAGTGATTGAGCCCATGAGTCACCACAGAATGGTCGGCGCCATTGGCACGAATACTGTATCCTACTACAATGCTGTCCCCGTCAGATTCCACTTTCCATAGGTTTACCAACTCAAGGTGAGAGAATAACTACAAAATAATACTCACAGTTACATTAACAGCGACATCCCCATCGCCAGCCTTCCTTGTATCGACTGTGAACCCAACAGGAACCGATGCAGGCACGGAAACACATTCGATTCCTCTTCCCTTAATTTTAACATTTTTACCACTTTCAGCGTCCACTATTTTCCATTGGTATGAACTGGAACACAAGTGTAAAATTAGCTTCACTACGATATAACACCTGGATTTTTGAAGAGGGTAGCGAGAATAAGACTGCTGTGGTTCGGTCACGTAAAGAGAATTGATAACAACCGCAGCGCGAAGAAGTGGCTTGGAGAGGTTGTTCTGCTGACAATTGTCCTCAATTTCATAATAATGATTCACTCTTGACAGCTAGGTTTAAAGGAAATGTATATCAGTGAACCCATGACCTGCCGTCATAATTGTGCGTCATTATTGGCCAATCAGAGCGCTAGTTACGTGTCTTGGGCTACTGAAGGATAGGCATCCTAAAAGTCTTGTAACGGCGACTTAGACGGCAATTCCCAGACAATTCTGAGACGACTGCAGACTATTGAGATGTGAGAGAGAGACCAACGATGTGATTAGGGTACAACGTCCACCTACATGGTCAAATAAACCATAACATTTGGTGGCAACGACCATAGCAGGGTGATAAAAAGAAGAAGAATACCAAGGAAGTGATACAGAAACCAGATTGCACCGGGTGGGCTGGAACCAGAGGAAATGTTGAACGAACAGAAAGTGGAAGGAACTGAGTTGATGTTAAGTAAATAACTAACTTCAGATGATTATGCTGGTGACAATGATAATACCGGAGTTGACCAGTTGGTTCACGGGAACGGGAAGGTGGAACTCCGGGACTCGATGCAAACGGAAACCCCCGCCACGCCAGCGACAGGCATGGTCCTGACAACACTATCCCAAACACAGCAGTGGTCAAAAAGATCATCCATGAGTCTTGAACCCTCAATCGGTTATCAGGCCACATTGTCACGATTTTATTTTTACTACGAAAGACTTATTTTCATTTTATAAGAATAGGCTACAGCATAATAACTAAACTCGGACAAATCATCGGAGGTGCATAAAGATTTGCATTTTGCAAAGGCCTTCACCGTGTCCCGTGGCCTGCCTTGTATAATCCTATATGCTTTTATACTCTGCGTTTATTAATATGGGCCCTTAGTGGTTCATATTTTGAGTAAAGTTATTAAGCTTACCCCTTTGGAATGGGCTTTCCAGAGAAAGCTGCTTGGACCTTGAGGGTTTCACCCTCAGGCGGCGGGTACACCGTTACTGTATGAGTGCCATCGCCGTTGTTTTTGACAGAAGGCTGCCTAGGAGTAGGCCCTAAAAAAAGAACTGTTTTTTAGCAAAGCGTTCACGACTAGTTAAAGTAAATATGGTTCTGTGCAGAAGAGTTAATACGTAATATTTTACCCCGAAATCACGTATTTGTGAATGAATCTCTTTCGTATTAAAATCGAACATGGTGGCTATACATGTCACTATTGAGAGATTACATCACAATACAATTTTTTTAATCTTTCTTTCTTTAATTCCAACAATAAGACAATAGCGTTGGTTACCTATCTATATATTCAAACACTATTTTAATTATATTGTACTATAAACTAAATACTTATCAGCTCAATACTTATCTACTATAAACTAAATGCTAATTATAATATTATACGGTTGTCATGTATTATTATTGAGACAATCCAGTTTTGCATTTTCCTTTTGAAGAGATAGATGTTATTTATGATTTTTATGTCCAAGGGCAGTTTGTTGTAATAGGTTAAGCCTGTGAATTGTGCTTGTCTTTGTGTAAGTTTTGTCCGTGTGCGATTTTGTATTAGTGGTTTTGTTGTAATGTATCTAGTGTTATGTTGATGAGTGGTTTCTGGGATGTGTGTTTTGTTTTTTGTATTTCCATTATAGACTCTTTTACGAACAGTTGTTATATAATTTGTACATCTGCTATTTTGAATAGTTCTCTAGATGGGAATGTGTTGGATTTTCTATACATAGTTTTCAATTTTTTTTCTAAATTATACTTAATTTATCTATGGTGTTTTGATAAGGCCCTCCCCATGCTAAAATTCCATAAGATAATTGAGGCTGAACGAGAGCATAATAGCCTATATTTGTTTAATAAAATAGGAGTGACTATATTTCTTAGTTGTACGGATTTGTAGACCGTTTTTCTGAGTTTTTTTAGTGTATGTTGAATGTGTTCCTCCCATTTTAATTTTTCATCGAGTATTATACCTAGGTATTTAGCTGATTTACTTTTTTGAATAGTGTTCATAGTTATAGTTTGAGCAGGCTTTTTGTTGGAAAAATCTATATAGTTCGTTTTTGTCAGATTAAGGGTTAGACAGTTTTCGTTTAGCCAATTTTGTATCTATACCAGGTCTGAGTTTGCGTACTTTTGAAGTTCTTCACTGGTACTGGCGGTGCAGACTATTCGGGTGTCGTCAGCAAATGCTGCTATGGAACCTTTTGCGTTAATATAAAGTAAGCCGTTTATAAAAAGCAAGCATAATAAGGGCGCTAAGACGGTACCTTGAGGCAGGCCTGGTGTAATAATTCTTTCTTTGCTTAGTTTGTTTCCTATTTTGGTTCTTTGTAACCGGGTAGTTTTTTATCAGATTCCCTGCAATGCCTCTTATTCCAAGCTTCTCTAGTTTTTCTAATAGCCTGTGGTGTGGAATTGTGTCAAACGCTTTTTGGGGCTCTAGTAAAATAATCATGCAAATTTCTTGATTTTCACGTGCATTGTAAAGATGTTTGGCTAAGTCGCAATGGTTGGCCGCATGATCTGACTGGTAAATTTCCCATAAGAAATCGCAGTGGAGTCTCGAAAGGGCCCTAAGCCTAGAGTAGGTACCTAGTAAGCTAATAGTGCGTGACCAATTCCGGTATCCGATTTAGCAGAAGAACCCATAGGAAAATCGTTGTGACGCCGGCCTATATATTTTTATAAAAGTTTATTCAAAATTTTATTGTTTGGATTAAAATCGATTGATAGGTACTGTTTTGCACTTTCTTTGCAATACAATACAATAATACAATAAAATTAAAAACCTATTTTTTCTGAATTTTCGATAATAATAACTTATTTATTGACATTTTGACTTAATGCCACCCATCGAGAGGTAGCAAAACGTTATACGTATTTCCCAAGTGTGTTTTTTTTTTTGTAATAACTATTTAAAAACACAATGTACATTTTATCTCCGGCTAAATAAGATAGCCTCCTGTACTACCTTACATTTACAGGTATAAGAAGTAATTTCGTTCATGGCGTTTACAACCGAAAGTAGGGGATCTAAAAACATCTGAACTTCACGGGATTCTAACCCACGATCTATGCCTTGCCGGGGCATAGTCTCAACCAAAGAACCACAAGCCCGCTCAAGTACAGAGTTTGCTAAATGTTAGGTGGGACAGTTGTGTGCGAATCTTGTCGAAGAGCATGATCTTTGTAGAAGGCTTAGCAAGCTCTGTTCTTCAGCGGACTTGCGGTCTAGCAGTTTAGGCGATGCCCGAAAAGTCGTATATATGGCACGGCTAATGTGTAACTCAGTTACACTTAACCCATGTATATCAAGCTATATAATCCGTCAATTTGTTCTATTCTATTATTTATTGCATATTATATATATAATATATTATGTGTCATTGCATCAGTTAAAAATATATATGTAGTGACAACCTGCAGCCAGTTAACAATTTCCTTATCGTACCTCTTTCTGTGGACGATACAGCAGTAACGGTGCCTGGTTCATACCCCCTTACAAAGAATTGGAAAGGTACATTCTTGTAACAATTCCTCTTCTCCAGTGCAGGCCCATATGCCCCAGCCAAGACCACATCGTCGTCTTCTTCCACTTGAACCTGAAATCCAGAGTTTTTATTAATCAATCATTCATCTTTAATATATTATGCCAGGCATCGGCGAAAGCCTTTACCATTGAAGGTAGGTAGACTAACTTCTGGCAGACGTATATTGTTTGTTACAGCAGGAGCTTTCGGTTGAATTGTCCGCCAACTTTATTCTGCATTAGTCTAGTTCTAGCTTCTTGACAGAAGCACTGGCGAATCTCGGCTTGAATTGGACCAAATGTAGGACCATGGACGGACGGGACTTCTCTTCATGGTAGTAGGTAATGCCCCAGGACATAAATTAACTTTATATTTGAACGCTCTACCCTTAAATACTTACTTACTTAACCCCGTTCTTATCCGTAAATGAGGCTAGTAGGCCTATATAGTAGATATTGCCCACTAACAAAGTGATCCACAATAATTCCTATAGAAATCTACGTGTGAAATATGTTATCCAAATTAATTTAATTTAATCATGTCCTATTCACACTCTATAAATATTTTAGACTTATTAAGTCCATCATACATAGGTAAGGATTTCTTACTAAAAGTCATTATTGATTAATAAGTTGATTAACTTACTATAAATGGGGAACCTTCAATATTCTTTTCGTCAGCTGTTTTGAGATAGAACGCATACGTGCCAGGAACATCGGCTTCATATTCAGCATCCAAAGTACCGTTTCTATTATCCTTAGCGCTAACCCGTGGTGTGCTCGGACCCTGGGCTTCCATCTTCATTTTTGTTACGCCTGTTCAAAAGAAAAGTTCGTTTAATGCTGAATTATTTGACTAATAATTAGATAATACTATTATTATTTGAATAGTTTTTATGGACGTAGGCACACGTAGTGGCCCATTGCACCTTGACGAATTGCAACGACCCCATGGAATGTTGGACATTATTGGTTTTCTATCCGCATGCTTTATTGCATTAGCAAACTGGTATACGTCCTCGATGTCAACCAGCACCGGCTACAAGCAATAATGGACTAGCTGAGATTAGCTTACCATTAACGCACTGAAACAGGCGAAGGCATGGCTTAACCAAGTTCAGATACCAGTCCTCGGTATGTTACTGACCACAATATCCAAAATAGAGGAATGGTCAAGAGAGAGGATCCTCTACCAGACGTCCAGCCAATACCCTCACCTGGCTGTCGTGGCATGGCGTTTTTTAAGTCTTAATACTAAATATCCTTAAAAACTTATTGCCATAAGAGCAATTGGGAGGTCCCATAAAATTCCGTTACAGTGACGGTTACACCAAAAACCTCAAAAAATTGGTCTTATACCTGTGTGCGTATGTGCATGATGGATGCAAACATTATGAGCTGTAGGTGGTGTTCTTTAATAAGCGAGATACACTTCAATGGCCAAAGAATTTTCCTCATTTTCCGAGCCTCCACCGTACGCGTTATCTATTGTTTATTTTATTTATTTTAAGTTATTGATCTACTACATGCCGACTTACCATCATGTAAAATTGTGAAGCGATTTTTCTTTCCAACAACGCCCTTAACAAGTCCAGGGCCAAAGGCACGCGTTTCATTTGAGTCTTTAGTCCTACCTCTTTGGACATTAACGATGAAGGGAGACCCTGGAACTGGCATACCATCGTATAATATTTCGATCTTATGGTCACCTAAAATACAAAAATATTCAATATAAGTAACTACCAAATTTCAGCTTAAAAATCACCTAAAACTGATTTTAAAGTAAAACATACATCAACACGTGTTTTATACATGAACAACAAAAGTCAACTGCTAGGCATTTAGAAATTTTGCCTAGATTGGCCTTCTCGGTTGAGCCGTGGCGGAAATTCGGTGTCTCAGTTGACGCATGGGCGATGTGGCACTGAATGCGTTAATAGACAATAACCTATAGTACTATTGTATATAATACCAATATGTAACCAGCGGACTGTGTAATTAAATTGTAATTGTATTGTACTTGAAGGAAAAATAAAAATACAAATTATTATTATTATTATTATCTTGGGTTTTAATCCGCATGCCGCACAAATGTGACGTCTTATTTAGTAAACAAAAAATAACAAAAACTTAGAGTTTTAGAAAAACTTGTTATAACAACCCGAATTAGTAAAACCCAAATAATCGTTAAGAAATTAACTTTGTCTAAGAAACCCACTTGTGTTAGTATAAAACCCTGAGCGCTTTCGGCAAGAACTGCCATCTACAGAGGGAAACCCCCTAGCATAGTTACACCTTATCTGCGATTTGAGAAATTATTAAAATTATTAAAATGAAATCCCACGAAGTCACGAGTAATCTAATTATTTATCTTATTTAGTAGTAAAACAATGTTTCTTTCTGAGTATTGGCATCTAAGTGACATTTCCAAGTGAGCTTCTTGTCCAGAATCACACCTAGGTATTTAACCCTTCAGTCAGTTAGTTTCAGCACTTGTCCTTCTATGGTCAACGTAAGCAACACACCTAACTTCTCTCTTCTGGTGAAAAAAAAAATATGTTCCGTCTTATGGGGGTTGACTCATAGTTTCTATCTATATGCACACCAACAGTGTCAAGATCGAACTCTGTGCATAATTAACAAAACTGGTACATAGAATGCTCCCCTCGAAAATAGTACGAATATCAACGGCCAATGCATCTACCATTATATTGTACATACTGAGAGTGGTGGGATGCAAAGGCATCCGGATTAGCTCCCTATCAACCACGGCCCGTTAGCCGGGATACTGCTGCTTCATCACCAGCCTCCTGCCGTGAAAGCCTATGTAATTAGGTATGCATACATACAAGTCCGTAGCGAATAATAAGAATAAAGTGAATATCTCGCACAAACCTTCTTCAAATGGCGTGTAAGTTACTTGGTATGTTCCGTCCTCAAACGGGGTGACAATGGTGTCTGTTGTACGGCCAGAAGGATTTGTAATTTGACACGTGACCTGCTTCTCTTCAACGCCATTTCCAAGCCCCCGAGAATCGACCCAAATGTCTGCAGGGCAGTCGACATACACACCTGAAATATTGCAAATGAAAGTTATAACTTTAAATAAATAAATGACAACTGTCATTTCCAATTGGAATAGGAGCAAGAGAGACATTGAGGAGATGAACTTACGGGATATTGTAATTAATTCAAGTTTCATTAGGGGGAAATGGACCGCTGGCACATGACACTTCAAAATCTATTACTTTCTAATTTTTTTTTATAAATTTATAACGAAACTAGGCCTTACTGAAAAAGTATTTGATAATAATTACACATAACAATTTTATACAGTGAATTATTAGGAATTTGTAATTTTTTGATTAGTAAATCTTTTGCATTGCATTTCACGAAAATTGCCTTTCTTCCACGCAAGCCCTCATTTCGAACTGTAGAACTCAAACAGCGTGAAATAATCCACACTGACTCCCAAAGAGTCAACGCGTATCTGTTTTCGTACACTTCCTGTACAATGGCAAGGTCTTGTGTGAAATAATGTCAATTTTACTCAAAATATGACAGCAAAATTCGTGAAAATACAGTAAAACTGATCTGTCAAAAAAAACCTCCTTTTAGTCAAATAAAACAACCGGACTGTGATTGATCTGTAAAAAGATTTAAACATGAAGAGCCAATGTTTAACGAGTCTAATCAGGCAACTATAAAGCATGCGAAAACTATAAAAAATGAATTTGTGTAGGCCCGATTAGTGAAACCAGCAAAAAAACTAATTTATATATAAAATAGGGTACCAAGAAGAAACGTAATCCGGTGGGACTCGAATCCTTGGTCGATGCCTTAGCGGGGCATCTCGTTTGTAACCCCAGTGGAGTATAAGTGTATATAGAGTAAGTTTAAAGTATCACGTTTTTCTTGATACCCGATTTCAGATATAATTTCCTAAGGACAAACTAACTAAATAAAAAACTGAATTAATTTAGTGTTAAGAAGGCAGCTGAATATATAGAGTTTGGCCACCCCTGGGCCATAGTCTATCCAAGTTGAATTTCATTCACCAGAAGGTAATTTTAATATTTGGTGTTTCGATCCACAAACGAATGTATACATATAACATATATTCGTACGTATGAAATTACTTAGTCCTCTACAACTCGGGCAGGCTAAATATTTAATAACTTACGTATTAAATTGAAAAAGAAATCTTTCCAGGGGTGGCCAACATCTACGGTTAGCTTCTTAAGAAAAATTCTCCACATGTGCTGTGATGACAGTTCCTGACGAATGATGAATGACTACAATCGTCAATAGGACCAATGTATTTATAAGGAACTATTACGGTTAATTTCTTAGCATTTGTTAAACAATTGTAATGTCAATTCCGTATAACTTATCAGGAACTGCCTACAAGGCTACAACAAAACGTATAGCAACACGTTTCATAAATTACAGAGCATCTCTCATACTATATCGAAGCACACAACATGCATTTTTAGTTAAATACGGTATTTGGTGAGTGCGATGTGAAGATTTGCATTGGATAAAATAGGCTTACTGGCGTCCCAAATTACCGAAAATGGGTCACTCAATAATAGTTGTTATTTTTGTCAACCGATATTGCACTAAGTAGCTATAAATCAGGGGTAGCCTACTAATGCGGTTCATAAAAATATAATGCTTCATAAATTTGGAACCTGCGCAACAGTTACATTATGTTTCTAAAACTCATTATCAAGTCAAGTCTCAATGGAGTTAACTACTCAACTTCATTATATTTAAAACCAATTTCACAAGAATTATTGTTTGTAGGCTGCCATTAAGGTCTCACATGATAGAAGAAATGTCCCTTAGGCCTTTACGGGTACACTCTGCCTTTTGCAGTATTCAACCGTGGCCTTCACCACCACTGATTGGCAAAATACTGGTACTGTGCTCACTTCCCAAACATTAAATAAGTGCGGCCAATCGGGACTAAGCATCACACACACATCACACACTAAGCATGTAAGTGGAGAGGAATATTTCTTCTAATCTATGAAACCTTATTGATGACACTACATAGGCTATTTAGTGTGAAATTCTGTTATAAACATAAATCGGGTATAAGGATTTGAAGAAGTGATGCTTGATAAGAAATGCAGTGTTAAAGAGCTTGATGAAGCTGTTTAATCCGGGAAGATAGGCCGTGGACGAGCTGAAATCGTCCCTCCAAACTTTTCTTCAACATCTGCGGTTGACATCTTCAGTGGCACTGCGTACACTTCTAATATTGTATCTCTGAGGCTTTGCAGCCACTGTGTTTAACTGACATGTAATTATATTGTTGAAAAGCCATTGGTGGATGGATGGCGGAAAGGACGCAGCAACCATGCAGAAGAAAAGTGCGCGAAGAAGTTGCTAGAAGAGGAAATAGAGAGTACACGAAGGAGAGGAAGAGATACAGAAACCAAATCGAGGAAAATCTCATGAGTGGAACTGGAACTGTAGGCAGTGCTGAAAGATCAATAATGGATGGGCAGTAAGGAGTCGTAACCTATGGGTGTGAGACATGGTATGTGACTCGGAGAAGCGAGGAGCTGCTTGAAAGATGGGAGCGTTAGATGCCCTGAAAGGTGTATGGACCAGTCCAAAATCAGGGAGAGAGGGAGGGATCGAGACAGTGGCGTATCCGAGGAAACGATGAGCTCTACGTGATATACCAAGAACCTACGATACTAGCCGGAATCAAAAGAGCCCACAACAGGTGGCTAAGGCACGCAGGAAGAATGCCAGACAATAGGGCAATATCAGCAGTAGCGGCGCTAGAAATTTAAAGGTGGTGGGGCCAAGGGGGGGGGGGCATGACTTCTATCTGGGGGGGCCAATGAAAAAACAAAACATTTTTCATTGGGGGTAGGTATAACGTTCAATAATTCTGGACAACATGTACAATATCTCAAAAGTGGGGGGCCATGGAGGGGCCAGAGAAACTGTTGGGGGGGGGGCAGGCCCCCTCGGGCACCCCCGTAGCGCCGCCACTGAATAAGAGCAGCTGTACACAAGGTGCCCAAAGGAGAATACAACTGGGACGACCACAGATGCATTGGCTGAACGACGGCGAGGCGGATCTGGCGACCTTTGGCGTCAATGACTGGAAAAGTAGAGCGCAGGACCGCGCAGGCTGCACGGGTCGTAGCGCCAAATAGTAAGAAATTAGTAAAGAGGAGTCTCTTAAACCACACCCGGGCAACTGGATTTGGTTACAGATTATAATGATAGAAGTTAGAGCGTGTTACGTGGTTCCCTCCAGTGAGACCTTAAAACCCTGTCCTTCACCGTTCCTAATTAGCCTAAATAAAAGCATTATCGCAATTCGTAAAACTTTCCTGAAAAGAAAATGACAAAACAATAAAAAGTCATGAAGCTTAATTCCAATAAAAAACGCACACAAAAAAACACGACAAATAAAACAAAATAAGCATGTGAGCACGCCAGCGAACGACAAACTATAGGGATTATTATACCGTTGGGCTGAATGCCATCGCCAGACACGTTGATCGAGTTCAAATCAAGAAATGGTGCTATTACGGCTTGGAAAGGTGACCCATGTATGTGCTGATCGTTGAATGCAATGTTTATAGTATAGTCACCGGGCTCTGTTGGTAAATAAGCGACGGAGCATGTCCCATCACCGTTATCTCTACAGTTGATGGCCGCTTCACAAGGCCCTTCCACTGTGACACCAAGCCCTCCCTGTCCAGCTCCTCTTGTGTCAATCAAGAAATGCGCAGGTTCCCCAACGGTACCCTTCTCTAAGCCAGGCCCCGTTGCTCTAACTTTCCCCGAATCGTATCCATAAGTGCAAGTTACTCTGTACGGGGCAAGTGTTAGGGGTTCTCCACCGAAGGTCAGCCCCAGTAAGTACTCTCCTAATTCAGTCGGTGTGAAATTAACTAGATAGCCTTCATGAGTTGGCACTATGTGTGCTTTGACTTTCAATCCGGAAGGGCTTGTGATGGCTACGGCGAATTCAGCTTTTCGTGCGCCTTGCGTAAGGACTCGGAATTGCTGAAGACTGTTGACGGGTACGGCTGCGTTTGGAAATAATACAGTTCTGAGTTAAGATAGAGTTAAGAGTACGTCAAGGAATTACTTTGAACTTAATTTCTTAGCAGGTCAAAACTATAGTTTGTTAGTATCCGACAGTTTCACGGCTAGAGTTCTTCATAGGAGAGAAAGGACAAGCGTTTCCGCTACTTCCTCTAATCGGCTCGTCATCTTTCGGCCAATCAGAGGTCGCCTTGCAGAACGATGGGATTTGTTCTTCAAGACGTGCTCTGATTGGTCGCAAGACGCCGTGACAATTCCAAAGTACGTATTCTTGGACGGAAACGATTGTCCCATCACTGCTATGCACTTGTGTAGAACTCTGTTTACGATGATATATGGAAAAATATCGATAATGTAGACTAGAGCAAGAGAGAAATTTTATGGTTGCCGCCAAGCCATATGTCATGAATTTTAAACCATACGCTCCCTGAAATGAGGCTGCCTGCAGACTCCAACCACCTTCAATACACGGCTTGACGGTAAACAAGTCCATTCTCTACTACATACAGCTGTGCTAAGATAGAAGGCTCTATCTATTATTATTATTTTTATTTTTTATTTTTTTTATTTTTAAGAGTGTCCACCTGTTGATGGAGGCCTCCAAATACTCGGATATTATTGCTTCTGTATGAATTTTGGCGAACGGAAACACATTGGACATACTCAGCAATACTTACTATTGACGCGATACTACAGGTGTGAGTGTGACTAAACCAAGTTCGGATACAAGATTCCACCAAATTCACTTTATGACATTTCTGGCAATTTCAAATTCTCATAAGCAAGACACATTATTAGATGGTTACAGATACTAACTTTTTTAGTCACCGGAACAATCATTTCGCTTTGAGATAGGTCCAACTTACTAGCACAGCAGTACAGTATACAACGCAGACTGACGGTAATTTTCCACTTGCCACTATTGACAATAAATGCTAGAATTACCGTACCCTTTTCTAGTCCGAGAACTTTAATGTTTTTCAAGTCGGATTCGGAAATTCCCGGCCGGACGTGGAGGTGTTTGGGGCACTGCGGAGCCGAAAATCCAGCGTAGCCAACATTTAACGTGTAATCTCCGGGGTGGGGAGCAACGTACGAAACCGTATACACTCCTGGGGTTTCTTCCCTGGCACGGAGCTCCACATTGGAACCAATTGAAGAAACCAGGCCCATGCTCAAATCCCCTGAAAAATAAAATTAAAATTAAAATATCTGTCAACCGGGTGGCGAGGAGGGTCACCAGAAGGTGTGAGTCCGTAGGGCCCAAACGCATGCAAGAAAATATTCGCCTATTTTATGCCGTCAGTGTTCATTATACCCGTCATCCCAAGCGTAGGTTATTGATGTAGCAGCTAACAGGGTTTCTTAAAGTGGGGTCCACTGCAGATTGTCCATCCAGCATGTGTATCAGGGGTCAGCCTGCACACATGTTTATTAGTGGAAGTATCAATAAAAGTGTTTCTATTAATATACATTAGGTTTCGTTTATTTCCAGAAATATTTTTGTTAAGAGTCCGAGGAGTTGTTTGAATTGTGAAAGTGGTTTGTGGCTTGAGATATCTGATTGGACACAAGCCTTCGCAGTTTTAGTCTAGGCTATATAGGAAACTGGTGGCCTAGGTTTCTTGGGGGCCCGTATAGACTATAGATTATTTTACGCTGCTTGAAGTATGACTTTCATGCGAGGGCAAGCGCCAAAGAAAGGCAACATAGCCCGAAACGTGTTCCCGAAATTCGTGAAGATGCATTATGCATTAATGCATAATATTATTATTATTATATACTCTCCTTCTCTCAACGTATTTAAAAACAAATATTACAAGTTTCTCCTTAGTCAGCAAACCACTGTCACCGGTTGATCAAGGCAAGGCTGCGTGTGAATGTGTGAGATAATGTGTGTGTGAATGTACAGTAGATGGTAGCAAATGTGAATTAGTATGTCTGTTATCTTGAATGAAAGGTATGACTGATATACTGCATGAATGTAGTTTATAAAAATATATTTCAATCAAACTATATCGTTGTTATGTACAGTTAGGTGTAAGAGAGGGCCATAGGCCCTAATCTCGCTGTATCTATACATATTTTTTTTTTTAATAAAGACTTTATTATTATTATTATTATTATGATGTGATGGACCATGACCGTCGCGTATGACCAAGAGTTGGTAAACCTATGGTTGCGGATGCCGCAGTTGTTCACAATGGATTGGGAAAAGGGATAATGATAAAAAATAAAATCTACAAAACAAAAACATGGAATGAGGTTCAGTGTTTTAGGAGGTACAGATAAGGGATTTTTGGGTCTTCACCTCTGAGACCATATGGCATTCCTCAGAAGTTCAGCTACTTTGAAGATCAGTGCAAACCTATAATAAGTAGAATGTCAGCATCGAGGTTCCTGACATCTTTTGATGTTTTTTATCATTGTTGGAAGAGAGCTTGGTGAATGGTTGGTGCAAACCCAGAGTCTACTTCAGAAGATTCCCACTTTCATACTAGCTTCTGAAATCGTCAGGAAGTCATCTGCTGGCCCTATGGCTACACCGGGAAATAATGTCGGGAAATCACGACTGTGAGAATCATCAGTGTCTGCCGGGCCTTATCGACACTTCGTGGGAACCAGCAAAAGAGGTCAGGAACTACGATTGTGACAGTCTACTTATTATAGGTTGCCTTGTTCTTCAAACTAGCTGAGCTTCTGAACAATGTCTCAGGAGCGAAGATGCGAAAATCCTTATTATGTACCTCCTCGTGATGAAGATGGAAACGCTAAATTGCGGCTGAACAAATAAGGGACAGAGACTAAGCCAGGACAAGCGTCTTTTCTGTAAAGGGCACTCTTTTATCCTGGGTTTGGGAAACATGCCTTGAAGGCAGAGGAACTCAATGAAGAGTCGGAGGCATAAGGACGAAGAAGTCAACGGGGAAGCCTCTACACTGCAATTCCCTAGCTTAATCATCTTGACACCAATTTGTCATGACGATCGCAAAGGGCTCGCTGGAACGGACATTTGCTACGACAAGAGAACTTCGTAAGCTGTATCATAGAAGGAACCATAGAAGGAACCATAGAAGGCGTCAAGCGACCTGGGTACCCGAGAGAATAATATCTGCAGCAGTGATGATGGAGGATGTAGGGGCCAAATCGCACGTGGAGCTGAAGAGGGTGTGTCAGGATCGAGGGGAGTGGAGGCATCTGTGGCAAACCAGCCAGCCGGCTGTAACTTGAAGAAGAAGAAGATCACCAATCTTTGACAAAGAGGCTTTTAAAGGAGAAGAGCCGGTTGCCCATTTCTCTCGGAAAGACAACCCAATGACGGTATGGTAGAGGACCCTCTCCCTTGATGACTGCTGGGATACTGTGGTCAAAATATCCCAGGCAGCCGCGTTTTTCTCCTACCGGTACCCATTATTGGTCTTGGCGAAAAGTCATTCCAGTCTAGCGTCTAGCCCCTGGAGTATATAGTCTAGTTCTCTACCAACAGGACCACAAGTAAACCAATCTCTTTCTTTGCTTCTAGTTTACCATACTATATATATCTGCTTAAAGAAAGTCATTACCTTGTCCAGCTTTTGAGCAATCGACGGTAAAGGTCACTGGAACGCCGCTACAAATATTTTCTCCAACGCCCTCTCCGTAGAGGATAACATTGCCCGGACTGACATCGTTGGTTACTTTCACATGAAATGGGCTCTGTTTGACGGCTACACCACCATAGTTCACCTGAAAAATAATTTTTTAGGTTCATTCAAAGTACGGCCGGTACATAGTATATTACAGTGTATTTGACTATTTTTATTTTTAAGGACATTTTAGGGACCCAGGCCTACTTATAGTGTCTTGTCCAATACCTACGACACCGGGGATTTTGGACATTATTTATATTGTTTCAGTATGAGTTTTTGGCCATTGGCAAACTGGTATACGTTCTCGATGTCAACCTACACCGGCTACATGAGGTAATGGACAAGTTGAGATAAGCTCACCATTCACGCAATGAAACAGGCGAGAGCATGATTTAACCAGGTAGAGATACGAGTCCTATTATAGTGTAAGACCTCTCACATGTGGCAATGATGGATGAATTGTGAAAAAAATTTTAAAACAGTGTGCCATATGCACACAATGCACGCGCCAACCAAGGACACACAACCCCCGTTCATAAGGGGCAGCCCAGGTATCTGCACATCGGACTCCACCACTCGCGACCCCTCTAGAACAGTCCTCTGTACTTAGCTTATGGACATGGAAGTCTCCATCCTGTTCTAGCGAAGAAATGATATTTCCAGTAATTTCCAGTTGCTTCCAGATTTTTTTACGGGCTTTTATAAACGCTGAGAGAGGGTCTGCAGTCAGTCAGTGCAATTCGGTCAATCTTAACGTTAGTTTCTCGTAGTAATCTATTTTGTATATTTAATAGGTTTTGTTGTGTTGTGTTGGATAAATACATTCTCGTCTCGATATTATTATTTCGTGTGTTGTTTATCGTCCCGTGCTTCAGAACATTATTATTGTAGTGCAACCCATCCGCTACAACAGCATTATTGCAAGCTAGCTGCTGCCTATATAAACCCCCATTCCACAATGAAAGCGACGGTTATATCTTATATCGGTTTGAGGGGGCTAGGAATATAGAAAATAGTTATAGGCCTACCAAGCGGAAAAACACATATCCAAAATTAAAAGTTAATTAATAGGCTAATTAATATAAAACCAGAAATAAAATATAAAAAAATATTTTAGTGACATTGTTTTGGCTTTGTTGATAAACAGAAAAAACACAAAACGGCCGACTTTCGCGGTGGAATATGTGGCATATCTCATGAGCAATGGCAATTTTGGCGATCTTTTTGAAATCTACTTTTTAAGGAAAAAAGGATGTTTTTGAAATCTTAAAAACTGTCATTTTTTACCAAAATACAATACTTTTTGTCGTTTTCTTGTGTTTGTTTAAATTTTTGTTTTATCAGCTTTGTATTTAAAGAAATTTCGGGTTAGAGAATTCCTATGATCTGGCCAGGTCACTGGGCAATTGCTCGATTGTCCGAATGGCCAATCCGCTCCTGCCATTTTATAATTCACCTTCAGTGTAAAGGAAGTCTGTCGCAGTTATATATGGTTCCTATTGTATGGCAGTTCCCCTCGACAAAGACCTATCACGTATCAACGTAAATCTCCAGACTTCAGCAGCGATAGCCTCTATGTTTATATAAATACAAAATTACCTGAACAGAATATTTGGAAGGTTCTTTTGGAGTATACTTGCAGGTATAGGTGCCGTCGCGGTTGTCTGCTACGCTAACAGGGACGGGGCTCAAGTCTTTGTCCAGGATTTCAACCTGAAGGGGTGCTGTACCAGCATATTTCGTATTTACATTGAAAGTGGTGGGGGAACCTGCGATGAGTCCCGTAGGCTGTACGCCTGATCCAGTTACTTCCACCTGAAATTGGCAATGACACATTAAAACTAGTATACTGTAAAATAGCAACAATGCCGAATGAAATTTTATATTGTTCAAATTTGGTAATATCAATTTCCATCATAATTTATTCAATGTAATTTGTAAATGTAAATGTAAAATTTATGTAAGTTAGGCACATGTATAATAAAAGATTGCTTGCACAGTAGGCTAATATTTTGATACTCGCGCTCGTTCTTATGAAACAATGAAAGCAAGTAAGATTGTTTAAAAAAAAAATTGATTAAGATATTTTTAAATACTGATACAGCAGCTAAGCTATTTCTGCTTAGTTCAGGATAAACTTACTACGTATTGTACCCTATATGTCATTGGGGCTTGTTGATGCTGCTAACACTGTGTGGCAACATACCTTATCTGGATGAATATCAGGATTCGTTACAAACTCTGCGAGGAAAGGCGACCCTGGTATGTGGTCATTGTCGCATAGAATGTGGACAGCATAGTCCCCTGGAGCTGAGACCACATATCGGACATCGGCTGACCCATCGTGGTTGTCTATACATTCTATTTTCGCCTGCGACGGTCCTTCGATTCTGAAACCTTAAGAAAAATCAGTTATGAGCTTACGACCACACGAATTAAGGAGAAACTCCTAGTTTTCAGCTGGACATCTTTCGTGAAGAATTCAAAAATGTGTGCTATGCATACATCCATTTAGAGGTCGTGTAGTAGCCTTATTTACTCTCTGATTCGAATGTGCATTGTGGGTTCGAATCTTGCAGTGTTCAGATTTTTCTCGGTTCCCTTTTTTTTCGGATAAAATGCACAGAAGAGGTTCCCTTCACATCATAAGTCAATTTAATGACTGTATTATACATACCAAATACAATCCAATACTGTAATATACAATACGTGAACAAACAACCTTTCAGTCCAAAAGTCACTGTCTGAACCACTAACGTAGAGGTCTATATAGAGGTCTCCTCCTATCTCCGTCAGTATCAAGCGCAGTGGTAAATAATTTTACGATATACATTTTTATCGAACTAAAACAAAATAAGCACTCACTCACTCACACACACTTCTGCGGTTCGAATAAATCCTATAGCCTGCGTTATCTTTGGAATTATATATCATTATACTGTATATAGTAAATTATGAAAGTACCTAGTTCTCCTGCCTCGCCGTTTCGTACAACGTTACAGCATGCCGGCAAATTGACAATTCCCCCTTTGAGACCGGGGCCGAAAGCTCTGATCTTGTTTGAAGTCTCAAATGGTGAAACTTTCACCTTGTATGGAGATCCTGCCACTTCTTGGCCGGCAAACGTCACGATAACAACATATGGTCCCACCCGATCAGGATGATAAGTAGCTTCGTACTTGTGGTTGTCCAATTTCCTCAACGTCACTGGAACTTTTGAGCCTCCTGCAAGTATGCATATTAATTTACTCGTTGACAGGCTTACTTTGCATTATTTTAATTATAAGAACACCATGTCGCAGATAACCGATACCACGACAGTTACCACAACTTATGGTAATTGAATCCTTGGTACTCGGTCCGCATATTCCATTCTCTACATTACTTTTAGTAGTTGCCCCTATGTGTGGTTATTGCACTATACTAATGTTATCTACTACTAAGGGGCTATGCGAACCGCCCTTAGAAATGGCTCGGTAATAAATACTGGACGACACAGCCAATTATCCAATGCACGGCGGGGCCGTTTCAACGATAAACATATGTCACCTTGTGCACTGCATTGTTAGGATACTTGTAGGCGTTGTTGGTTGACATCAAGGACGTGAACCAGTTTGCAAACGGCCATATTTCACCCAAAACCAATACCAATAATATGTGAACATTGGACGATGCACGTCGTAGGACCATGCACGGACGGGACTTCTCCTCACTGTATTAGGTAATGAACAAGACGAGTTTAGTTTCCAAAAAGGAAATAAACAGCATGGACGGATACAGGGGGGGGGGGGAGACGGATGGGACTTCTCCTCACTGTATTAGGTAATGAACAAGACGAGTTTAGTTTCCAAAAAGGAAATAATCAGCATGGACAGATACAGGGGGGGGGGGGGGGTAGCCGTCAATCATAGACGGATGGGACTTGTCTTTCTTGTAGTAGGTAATGAACAAGACGAGTATCCAAAAAGGAAATAATGAATGAGCATGTGGATGTGGATGGATACAGGGGGGCAGTGGGGGTAGCTGCCCCCCCCCCCCAATGACATGACTTTTGTGTATTCTAACGGTTCTGTAACGGCTATTTTCTGCTTACGTATAGCAAGGCAATTAAAGATAATGTTAATGACTAAGTTGATATACATGGAGGGGGGGGGGGTCCTGCCATTGCTGGCTAGAGCTCAATTAGCTTACTTCAGAGCACTATAACCCGGACGGTTCGGACTTAGTCAACAGCATGCCCTATGCAGCACGACCCTGGGCTCGGCGCCTCTATAGTTGTGTTCCCAGCTACCTCAGATCTACGCTTATTCCATCGTCCCTTCGCAGCATAGTGAGATTCTCAGAAGTGACTTCGTGGAAGTTCATCATACTTAAAATTGTTGAAAGAATAAGACGCAACTGACCCACAATAAAATGTATTAACAGTGACCGGTTTCGGTAAAATACCATCATCAAACGAGACCCCTTTTCAACTCCAGGCTTCTATCATGGACCACCAAAACTCGGCTCTATAAAACCCTCGTACTACCGGTTCTGCTGTATGGCGCGGAAGCTTGGACGCTAACATCCAGGGAATGCGACGCACTGCGAGTGTTCGAGAACAAGATGCTCAGGCGGATTTTTGGTGGAATCATTGAGGACGGCAACTACAGAGCTAGAACCAACGCAGAAATTCACGCCCTATACAAACCAGCTAGTGACTTGGATCGTCTCAGGGGGCAGCGACTCCAATGGATAGGTCATGTAGCGAGAATGGACCCCTCCAGAGCAGCACGCGCTGTATGGGAGGCTCACTTGACCGAACCCAGACCCTTGGGAAGGCCAAGGAAGAGGTACCAGGACCAGATGGCGGATGACGTCCAAAAAATGGGCTTGCACCCAGAAACGTGGCGGACGGTGGCTTGTGATCGAGCGGAATGGAGAGGCATAGTACGTGCGGCCAAAAGTCCCCATGGGCTGTTAGCGCCACCCTAAGTCAAGTAAGTCACTATCATCATCAGACTCTGATGATGGTATCTTACCGAAACCGGTCACTGTTAATATATTTTATTGTAGATGAGTTGGGTCTTACTCTTTCAACAATTTTAAGTTCCCTTCGGAGTCTCAGTCTTCCCAAGCTGCGGTGTCCTTCTCGCAAGAGCCAAAATTTATCACACAATATGCTACTCCTGCGGATAAACCGACTAACTATCAAATATGCTACCTATTGTAGCCTAAATGACGTTGCAGCTCGTTCATGCCGGCTGGAACATACGTAGGCCCCTTAAAAAAAGTAACCCAAAAAATAGTCCGTTGAAATACACGCATCTTCCCTGTAAAAGATTATTTTGGGAAACCGTTTCACATTATTACCTCTTCCCAATTAAAGTCATATAAATGCTGTTACATGGTGTAATTGTCATTACCTGGGCCGAGAATGGTGGCCTCTGGTACACCCTCTCCCGCACCCTCTGTATATATGAAGAATTGAGCAATGTCCTTCACTCGGATGCCCTCTGGCTCAACGCCTCGACCTGTGACCTTGACTTTTTTCGGATCACTTACTGTTGAAATAGAAAAGAATAAATAGTACGATACAAGCAAGGCCGTGATTCAATAGCACACTAAGGATTGTCATAAGGACTGCACTATTAAGGATGACGAGGTCTGTAAAATTACCGGCAGCCACGTATTCCACTACCAATTAAAGTCGGTATTAACGCGCCCATTACGGTTGAGTGAATCCAGGCCTGGTGGAAAATTGTTCATATTTTTTTTCGGTGTGGTTCTCCACCGATACCAATAATTGGACTGCGCTGCCGATGCCTATTTAAGTATACGTAGGCTAAATGTAACCATAGCTACGGAATGTAAAAAAATAACGTTTTAATAGCCATGATTCGGTCGCTTGAGCAATCACTCCGTAGTCTACCACCTAAGAGGCTTGTTCGAAAAAGTACTGTAAATAAGTCTTAATATATATCATAAATATTTTCATTTATAATTAAAACAGGACGAAATTCCAAAAAAGGGAAAAACATGAAAAACGGGAATGGAGGACACGCGTACGGAGCGTGTGGTATCCAAAAATCACACGCCATCTTACCAGCGTGTCTTTCTGATGGTCTAGTCTAAGAGTACAACATCTCATTTATAAACTTATTTTAGAAACATTGATTTCCCCACCTGGAGCAACTTGAACGCCAAAAGGGCTATTTGGAATGGGCTTGGCGTCAAAGAAGACATTTACGGAATGAAGTCCTGCTGTGGGGGTCGAATACTCTGCGCGCCATATTCCGTTGGGTTTTGAGCTTAGACGCACCGGGACAGTTCCCCTGTGGCCCTGGGGGTCCAAAATCACAACCTCGGGGGTTCCCTCCCCAGCACCTGTAATGAGAAAAATATGTAAACAAGATTTTCACATTTTACCTCACCTATGTTTTTTTTCTTCAGTCACACATTCCTTATATCAGGAAATCAATCGGATCTTGTTTCTTTATTGCAAGACCACTAATCGGACAACTGGGTATTTTGTAACAATGCGAGGCGTCGAGACACACTGAACTTTATTTATAAGAATGTACGAATGCTGTGGCTTAGGGCTACACTAATTTCTGAAAAAGAACTTATTCTATTGCACTGTATCACAGATTCACAGTATACAATTTGAAATATATTATATTAATATATAGGCTACATTAAATATTAAGAACCGGTCCGAGTTTACTCGAACATGCTTTCCAATTGATCAATTAGTAGTAAGAGATAGTGAGTAATTCCAAAAATTAAATAATTTCCCTATGGTTAAATTTCGGATCCCTCGAGGGGGGGGGTCCAGGTGCTGACGTACATGTGATTCCCTTCCCTCTCCCCTCTTCTCGAGAAACCGGGTTTCTCCGTCACCGTATATGCCGCAGGAAAGGTTAAGACTTCAGGAGAAGTTTTTTTTCCTGCTCTATTCGAATTCATCAAATTTTCTACAAAATATATTACTCAACTTAAGCTACTGAATATATGCAATTCAATGCTTAAACTTAAGTTTCTTTTGTATGAGCAACAATTACTCCCTCAAGCCGATGGTTTTACTAATATCGACATAAGGTTTGGTAACTACACTTACCTTCAGTAAAAATGTCAAAGTATGTATTGTGATTGGTGACGTTCCCAGTAGGATTGAGCCCGGGGCCAGAAGCTGTTACTTTGGAGGCGTCACCGGCCACTTTAGTTGCCTTAACGCCAACTTTGAACGGAGATTTCTGTATGGGTTTCCCGCCAAAAATAACATCTACGGTATAGGTGCCCTCCATGCGTGGCTTATATGACACTTGATACGTCATATTGCTATCATCATTGAACTTAATTGTCGACTGCAACACACAACAGGTTACATCAGAGGTACAGAATTTCCGTCATAGGGTTAGGTGCCCATTCCATTGACCGTCTAGGGCTATTTCCAACAACGGTGACGTGGTAGCAGACATTCAAGACTTAGGTGGCGTTTCCACCGACCTCGCATTGCAGAATTGACGGAAATGTTTATTTTCCTCTATACCATAGTTAAAATTAATCAATGATCATACAGTAAAATCACAAACAAACAAACTAAAATTAAAAAATGGCTTCATGGGATATGTTAATTACAAACATTTTAATAGATTTCTATTTAAAAAAAAAAAAAAAAACATTTCCGTCAATGTCATTTGCAATCTGCAATGCGAGGTCGGTGGAAACGCTACCTAAGCCTTGAATGTCTGCTACCACGTCATCGTTGTTGGAAATAGCCCTAGCCGGTCAATGGAATGGGCGCCTAAGGCTAGTGTTTTATGAAGGAGTGATGGAACATTCGAGCCCTCTAAATATATTTTCTGAATCCTGGGGCGGGCCATCTGCTACGTTTTTTCAATGAATGGTCATACAGGACGTGTCAGGTGGCCCCCGAAATTCTAAAACATATTTTTGCCAGCAAGTCAATGTCCCATCTCTCCGATATTGAACTGAAGACTATACTATTGTAAATTTGACGAACATGGTTATATAAGGCTTATATCATAAGAAATTAGAAATAATGTGCCAATGATGGTATGCAGCGCATGTCTCAGTTTGGCCGGTATGGATTCAGGGGAGGGGGCTATTTAGGCCATTGCCCCCATATAATATAAATAATTATAATGGTCGACACATTTGACTCTTTGACTAACAAATGGCGGGAATTTACCTTTCATTAAACCATGTAAAACGGGGCGTTGGAAATTCGTTTGCTTCATTTCTTGTAAAGGGTGCATCGTAAAAATAAATATAAATGGGGTCGTTGGCATGGTTCAATGGGGTACAACAAGTAAATACGTCAATAAAAAGCCTTTCAAAAATAATAATACTTCAGATGGGGGGCACAAACAGGGTCCAGGGTCAAAGAGAAATCCCACTCCCCAATGTTGAGGCATTTCACAATAAATTGCAAACAAAAGAAACCCGCGCGAGGAAGGCGGTTTGGGAGCCGGGGATTTCCCGCAGCGGAAATTTTGGAAAATATAGGAGCGTAATAGTCGGTTTTTCAATAAAGGTGCATGTGAGCGGAAGTGCCCCAGTGATTCTGGTTGAGTCGTGGGTTCAAATTCCCCTCACGTTCAATGTTTCTTTATCATATCTTATCTTTTGTTCAGGACTTAGGACTCGCTCTATATTATGGAAAGACATTAAGAGAAGTAGTTAGGCCTCATCAGGCTAGAAGGGCAAGCTTAGAAACCTTGTTCTCAGTGTCTTGAAGACCTTTTTTTAAAAGACATGACCAAGTTCAGGCAGGACTTGTTCCCTTACTTGACTAAGTCAGCAAGTTACAATGTCAATGGTAAGCATGTCTCAGCTTGTCCATTATCACTTGCAGCCGCTGTGGGTTAACATAGAGGGAGTGAGCCAGTTTGTCAGCGGCCAAAAATTCCAACAGAGACAAATTTAGCGACTTCGGTGGCAAGGTGGTAGCGTGCTTGTACTTGTTGTAGTGTGACTCAAGCGCATTCTTATAAGGTTTGTCAGTAGCCTCCTCGGGTCTTTCCTGCCATAGAACCATGCGCGTTTACTCACATTAAGCTGAATACGGGATAAGGCGGGGTTTCCACCGACCGGCTAGGGCTAAATACAAAAACGGTGACGTGGCAGCAGACATTCAAGACTTAGGCGGGGTTTCCATCGACCTCGCATTGCAGAATGCAAATGACATTGACGGAAATGTTTGTTTTACTCTGTGCCATAGTTAAAATTGATCAATAATCTTAGAGTAAAATCACAAATAAACAAACTAAAATTAAAAAATGGCGTCATGGGATATGTTAATTACAAACATTTTAATAGATTTCTATAAAAAGAAAATTCTGCAATGCGAGGTCGGTGGAAAACCCACCTTAGTCTTGAATGTCTGCTACCACGTCACCGTTTTTGTATTTAGCCCTAGCCGGTCGGTGGAAACCGCGCCTTAGTTAGGGTTTTCTGCAAGCCAATATATCTGCAATTCCAGCGTGCTTTCTGCCTGTAGTAGGGCTGACATGTCAGAGTGTGGAGGACGCAGCTTGAACCTATCACTCCCTAAGAGATCATTAGCCTCTCTTTCAGTAGAGAATGTGGCTTGTGTGAATTTTAATATAAAATTTTTAAATATTATGGAACTTTGAAAGTTTCCTAACGAATTCAAACCAGCAGAATGTGAAGGCTACATAATATTATTATCATTACTTTAGAATGAATCTACGAGTTTTCCACTGACATATTAAGTAACGCGGTTCCGCAGCAGCCAGTGGCTGCTGATTCCGCCCCTTGGGCCTGCCCCGGGTGGCAGATCGGCCCTTGCCGGGCTCACACATGGCTGGTCAATGAACTAACAGCACTAGTGAAAATTCAGCTGCGACTTTATCTCCGTACTTACCGGTTCCAGCTGTCCTTGCGGATTTATAACGTTAACTTCTACTTTGGCCCGCCCGGCGTTGACAGTTTCTATAGTAAAATTTGCCGGGACTCCGACAGCATTTCCTGTTGGCTCGATCCCAGGGCCGTATGCTCTTACCCTAAAATCAAAATAAAACCATGACCATCACAATTCAGGTTAATGCGTCTCCGCTCAACTCCTATAAGACTTTAAATGGGGTCCATCTGTATAAGAACTAAATTTTTTGATGCGTTTTATGAGGATACGTAGCGTAGAAAATTGGCACGCCTTCTTCCGATACTTAATTTTTTTTTAGTTAATTTTCGAAACAAGTTACTAAAAATTTGTCCTACAGTCTTGCCCCCTGCTACCTGAATGCAAATTGAAGAAGACTATTTCTTACATCATATTAAGGGTATTTTTAATTTTTTGTGTCATAGTAGTGTTTCCATGAACTAGGGGAAAGTTCATGAAAGAACTGATGTACCTAAAATTAAAAATAACTTAAAATATTGTGTACGAAATTGATCTTGAATCTGTTATAACTAGCTTAGTAAATTTAATAAAAAATAAAAATTCAATGAAAACATGATTTTGTTGTGCCAATTTTCAACATTCCTCATGTTTTTAATAATGCTGATGTAATTGTAGCTGTAGAAATTTACATGAGAATAAAATAATACATCCACCCATTCAGCATTCAAATTTTTATGATTGAATCTTAAACGTTATGCCCCAAACTCCTAAAAAGAAGTGAGTAGGCATGATGCTGACCACAACATCCTATAAAGAGCAGGGGATCGAGAGAGGATAATTCACCAGTCCTCAGGTCAGACCCTCAATGGGTTGTCAAGACGTTTATTTGTTATGTTAATCGGTAAACATTCTCGTACAAGGGCAAGTATGAGTAAGGACGGCATGAGACGTGCACAGATGTTACTTTAGCAAATAAAGGATCTCTTAAAATGCACATTGAAGTTGTTTTCCAATGTGGTATTTTATTGGAACAGCTTACCTTTAACGGAATGCTTTATGAAGAATTTTAAACAACGACAAATTTTTAAAAACATCAAACATTAAAAAATTAATGTAAATTGTAATCGAAAAGGGGCACATGAAACCCATACCGTACTTAAAAAGATATCTTTAAAGTGGAAAGTGCTAACGCAAATTTCCGAGCGAATGTTTTAGTATAATCAGATAAGTTCTTCATATACATCTTTATTTAGCACAAAAACGGATGAAATCAAAGCCTTGTCTGAGGGAAACTCAAGTTTTAAAAGTTTTATGAAGAAATTCTAAGCAAGCCTTCGTTTTCCCCTGGCAATCATTGGAAAATTATAAACCTTTTCGCCTCTCCCGCTTTGGCTGTATGCCAGTATTGAACTTCACGGGAGAAAATAATTCCCTAAGAATAATTACCAAAGATAACTAAACGGGGATATGCTTTACCACAAGGATTTATGAGAAGGGTTCACCTATTTTAGAAATGGTGGGGTTTTAGGTATAAAAATTTACAATGAATAGATCGGGTTCTATGATCCCCTCGAAGAAATATAGGTATTGGGAAAGGTTCTTGGGAATAAGTTGTTGTAACAGTCAGCAGGGAGCGCGATAGGACACTAATGCTTTAATGCAAACGCATTTTATGCGTACTTCAAAAATAAGAAGAAAAAAAGAGACAAATTTAGTAAAATTAAATATTATCTAATTAAACACAAATGGGTAAAAAAAAAAGTCAATTTCGGTCATGATCCCTTTTATATAAAAGGCTGGATCCACCACTGTTAGATATCGACCTCATACATGGACAATCCAGTCTAGTGCGACAATCCAAAAAATAGATTCCCCATTACGCAATTTGAATCGACACTGGATCTAACTTGTATACGTTAATCATCTTGCAATTAGTTGAAAACAAATCCACAATATTAGTAAACTACGTACTAGTAGGCTATTAACACGTTGCACACCATAACTTACCGAGGCTGAGGAGGGCTATAAAAAATAAGAAATAAATTAAATTTGCACATTTGTATCTCCTCTTCGTAGTGAGCATGTCTAAAACCGCTGATAAGGTGTAACTGTGCTAGTGGGTTTCCCTCTGCAAATGGCAGTTCTTGCCAAAAGCGCTCAGTGCTTTGAAACCTAACCTAACTATATAATTTTATTTTATTTCTATTTATTGATATATATTGTTTTTTCTGACCCCCTAGGTATCTGTAATAAAAGAGGGTCCAATGGCCCCAGGGGTCCATCTTATTAAAGGCATTATTTATTTATTCGAACGATATATCGAAATGCAGGGGAATTTTTCTTCTAAAGTATGTGGCCGCATTGGTGGCTCTACAGTCAATATTTATTGTGAACATATTTTCTTTTTAACAAAGACAGTGTGGGGTTCCTACAGTCTCGTAATTAAAATTCAAAGGATACCAATGCATATTAAAACCTTTCATCTCGTATTAATTTGAAACGTAGCCGAACGGAAATTTAACTTCGTGGAAAACAAGAGCTGAAAGGTAGACTTTGCTAATTAATCCACTCGTAGCCGACGGGTTGCTTAGCAAATATTTGTGGACGAAGGGTACGAGCGAGCAAATCGGGGGAGGGGGATGAAAGGAATTTTGGATTTACTTACCAATTAGGATTGGCTCTGCGGCGAAGGGGAGCTCCGTTCTTGAGTTGGGCGGCAGGGTATTGCGACAGGTAGGTCATCATGGACTGCTCATCAATATCGGGATTGACCATTTCTTCTGGTTTGATCAGCTGAAATAAGTAAAGAAATACATATATATAAATAACCGCAACTCGAGTACTATATATGGGAGAGGACATACGCTTCCCATCAAAAATATTTTTTTATAAGTTCTTCTGGTTTGATCAGCTGAAATAAGTGAAGAAATATGTACATATATATATATATATATATATAAATATATACGAGTAGTATATATAAATAATCACAACTCGAGTACTATATGGGAGAGGACATACGCCTCCAATCAAAAATATTTTTTTTAAAGTTTTTAAAGTTAGATCAGCTGAAATAAGTAAAGAAATATATATATATATATATATAAATATATAGTATATATAAATAATCACAACTCGAGTTCTATATGGGAGAGGACACACGCTTCCTGCCAAAAATATTTTTTTTAAGTTCTTCTGGTTTGATCAACTATTTCAGCTTGTCTCAGTTTGTCCATTAACGCTTGTAGCCGGTGTAGGTAGTAGGTTCACATCCAGAAAGTATACCAGTTTGCTAAAAATTCATACGGAAACAATACAGATAATGTCCGAAATCCATGGGGTATTTGGCATTGGACAATAAAAGTCCTTAAAAAAAAAAAAAAAAAAAAAAAAAACTTCATCACTCTGGTACAATTTATAGAACTCTATACAAAATAGGAATGAAGAGTCTTGTTGCTACATCAAGGCTAAAGAGAAAATACTATGTGATGTATAATAAAATCTGCATAAAGAACGGGTGTCTCATATCCTCTATAGGTATTATTTCCCGTTCCTATATTACACACTACTACTATATAGAAACTTCCTATACTCGTGAATTTTACGTGGTGTCAATAATAGATGAGTAGTCCTGATTGTATTATAAATTGCCATATTTCAAAGACCCAATTAAATAAATTGTGTCCAAATACGGTTATAATTGACCTAGATTAGCCTCTCGTTAAACAACAAACAAGGAATTAGCCCGCTTCGTGGGGCATCCATTGCCCTTCTGGGGAGGGGGGGGGGGCACTTCAGGTCTCATTTCGTCTTACTTTCTACCAGTGTCGACAATAGGCTTGCGGCTTGTATTTCTTATGAAAAAATTCACAAATCTGAAAGGGTGAGACGGTGTTGAGGGGCCCCGCTTTGGGACTGTAGCGAAGCAGAACCAAGACCTAGTCCAGGGGCTACCGCAGCAGTCAGCAGCTACCTAAACTATGGGAAGGTGCAACCAGAGGGAAACATTTTGAAACCTCAGGTTACGAAGAGGTGGTGAACCGGGCTACAATCAATCAAAAGCAGCAGTAAGGTCTACTACAACCGACCAGTTTCAAAATAGGAAGAAAAACATACCACTGGTTGTCTCAGAAGTAGATCACCTCCGCTTATGTATCACTCATAACAGAAAGGCAGACCAACACACATTAAAGGCATACAGATTCTTACCTGTCGGACGTCGAGCCAGTCATCGGCCAGGCCCATGGCCTCACTGGCGTTCTTGACCGCGTCTTGGGGGTTCCAATCTGGCCAGTCGGGGCAAAGCCCGGGCGCTACAGCGTCCACTAGGGCACCCACCGCCTTCCCGTCCCTCCAGTCTTTAGTGAAATTTCGAATTGGGAGATCCGATAGTTTGTTTTGTATCCAATTCATAAGTCTGTAACAAAAGAAATCGCAGTCAGAATAATTAGCCAGGGGTGTCAGAACATACGGAAGCAATATTATAATTTCAAGCTATTTTTAACATGAATATTGTCCAGGAGGTGTACGCATAGTAAGAGCGCACACAAGTTACAGTATAATTATCGAAAATGTAAAATTGTACACACACAATGTCTATGTTCTGAAATTGATAAGGAAACAATACAATAATGTCTTAAAATCCATGGACTCATTGGCATAAAACAAAGTTATGTGGGTACTGTATGTAGACGTACGTAATTAAAAACGCCCTTCAAAAAATATTGTCACATTTTCAAGCAACGGATTTCACCAAGAAAAAGGGCAAAACACATCTTTTCCCCTAAAATAGTTTCGTCGATAAACCATTATTTTCCAACAACTGGCTCGCGAGCCAAATTCGGCGCTTTGGGATTTCGGTAGTGACGGCAAAACTACAATTGTTTGCCATTTTAAAAATAACTAGGAAAAAAGATTTAAAATATTATTAGGAAAAAATACTCTCAACATGGACACCAACATGTTCGTGTTTGTTTACGAGGTTTTTTGTAATTTTTTATGCATGACATAAAGATTGCGATTTCTGATATTTCTTGCTTACCACAAGACAAAACTTACAACTAGGGTTGCCAGGTGTCTGGTTTTTCACCGGACAGTCCGGTTCTTCGTACCTCTGTCCGGTGAAAAAATAATGTGTAACCGGACAATGCTTTATCCGGTTTTTTCGCTCGAGTGTGCAAAAATGTACACTATACAGAATGGCCCATTGACTCCCTATCCGGTTTTTATGTTTTGTAAATCTGGCAACCCTACTTACAACCACAATTTGTGGTGCAAATCGTTCTACAATCGTTGGCGCTTTTGAAAAGGTCTCAGCTTCAGAAAACCAGGGATTTGGCTCACTTATACCGAAAGGTTGCCGACCACTGATACATACGATTTACGAATCATACGATATAAATTATGATGATATATTAGCCCAGCTAAGCTAGGCGAGATGAGTCAGTCGACGTTAGCTCACTGGCTATAACCCGAGTCCCGAGCTCGGTTCCTACTCAGACCGATTTTACATCGGCAAATTGACTTGCTTTGCTACATTGAACCCATGGAATGGTGGGTCAATTTGTACGGAACAAAGTATTCTCTATTTTATGGCAATATTATTCGGCGATGCGTTGCAGACAGGGTTGCCAAATGTCCGGTTAATCAATGGTGTGTCCGGTCGAAAATTTGTTGACCAACCGGCATTGTCCGAGTTTGGAGGGTCTTCCCGAAAAAAAGTGAAATTTATTACTAAGGCGGGGTTTCCACATACGTCAATGGCCAATGGTAAATATGGTTTTGAAGTGGTAGCAGACATTTTTAGTATGTCTTTAATGTCTGCTAAAACGTCATTACCACATATACCATTGACCATTGACGTAATATAAGGAAACCCCGCCTAAATAGCGTAGCACATAGATCATAGATGTAATGTGTTTTTTTAGCCGTGATAAGGCACCAAATCTGCTAGAACTTATTTAATTAGTTATAATTAATTGGTAGGCCTGTCTTATTGTAAAATTGCAGGTTTCACGTAACGGTAATAAAAATAATCTGTTTTCTCATTATGCCCTGTTAATGTCACTTAATTTGAACGAAATTTAAAACAAACATAAGTTGTACTTTCTGCAAGAAAATCGAAATTACACTAGTTGACAATGTAGTTTCAGAAAAAAAATGTCTCTTGATAAAATGTCTTTTGTGAACCAATAATCCGGGTTTGAACGTCGCTGTGTCAGGCACCCCTGGTTGCAGACCATGATAAAACAAAGTTTAAAAAAATTCCTGTTTTTTAATTCCATCTCTATTATTTATAATATAAACTTTTTAATAGTACGCTAAAATTAAGCTAATGGCATCATACCTCATTTATAGACTACCGTAAGTCTTTTTTTAATTAAATTTTATCTCTTACAGATGAGCAACAGTTTCATTTCGTATGACGTAATAGAGCGTCACTTTTTAGGACCTTGGTTAGAGGCTACCAATAATTTCAGTTGTTTTTCTTTAATTTTTCAATTCGCGATTTCCTGCTGTGTCAAATATTAAAAAAGAGCTGTTTCTGCATTAGCTATGAAAAATGCAAATACTATCCATTAAGAAGAGTTGGTGCATTCCATGGCAGACTTCAACCCCAAAGTCATCGAAATTTTTGCTGCATTAGAGATTAGAACTGCTGTTTAAGTTGCCAGGTATAAGCAATGTTATATTATTATTATTATATTGATGGTCATTGAGGAAAACCACTGTCGCTTATGAAGGGTACGTCTGGTTACCCCAATTGAAGATAAAATTAATAAAATTAATAATAGGAAGAAGGCTGGAGAATATTAGTACTATTTATTTATGTAACTTCTATTTTCCCAAACGAAAAATTTTCTTTTAGACAAAATAATATTTTTATTTTATTAATATCAATTTTTTATTAGGGTTAGTTAACGTTAAATATAGTTAGCAGGGGTCAGGAATTTTCCTGGACAGTCTGGGAGTTGAAGCTCAGCCAGGGAATTATCAGGAATTTCTAGAAATTGTCTGGGATTTTTAAGAAATAGTGAGGGATTCACTAATGTAAATACGTGAATGTGTTTGCCTGGAACATCAGCTCCAGCCAAAAGAATATTTCTGATAATTGAGACTCCAGAACGGGACAAACATTTCAATGAGGAACGCCCTAGTTTCAAAGTTGAACTTGAAAAGACTACTTACGACAAAAAAAATCAGCAATAGGCCTAGATAGAATTTTCGAGTAGCAAAATTTACACCAGGCTAGATGCAATTTAGCTCTCCGGGCATTCAAATATTGAAAATATGGTAACCGTACAACGTTAAGCTTACATAAATTAAGTCTATATAAATCAGCGGTTCCCAACCAGTAACGGTCTGCGGACCACTCAGGTCGACAATGTGTCGCTGCGGACCACCCCTTACATCAAGTATTATTTTTTTATTTTTTAAAATGAATTATAAGCCTTTCAAGGATATCACTATATTTAACTAACAGCATGATTTTAATGCACGACAAAGTTAATGAGAGGCAATGTGGACATGCTTGTTTTTTTACAAATTATATTCTCAGCTTAATGTTTTTGTTAATAACAACTCTCGAGTCACTGCAGGCATTCCCGAATCTCGCGGACCATTTTCCAGGGTCTCATGGACCACTGGTAGTCCGCGGACCACCGTATGGGAACAATTGATACAAATTGTGTCTACATAAATTATGAATTCCATCACTGCATACGAGTATCATCGTCGCATAACTGTATACCCATGTTAATCACAGTATAAGGTACCAGTGACCAAATAGTGCTCAAGCCTACCTCTATTTTCCCTGTGCTCAGTGATAACAATGGTACCAGCATAATTTCCCGAACCTACGAGCGATTTAAATTAGGAAAATGACATTAATTGTTTGGGATCATTGACCTTATGTTCCGCACACACTACTGATGCCACTTATTTCCCACTGTTTACTTTACAGGCTGCAATTCGGCAAGGCCATTTGATTATGATGCTCAATGAAGGATACAAATAGAGACACCTACTTTCCGGTAATTGGGCATTAAGAGGGATCTAGACTGAGCTGCAGGCTACTAGCTGGGTCGCAGGGGGTGGATCGGATATCGAAAAAGCCACCAGATCTGGTGGCTAGCTGCAAATATAACGAATACGCAGTCCCGGAGGAGGATGTGGTGGCAAATCTGGTGGTGCAGGCTTTTCTATAACAAACCACAGTAGCCCGAGGATGACTCTGTGACGGGGCGAATAGTCCTGAGGTGGAGGAACTCAATGAAGAGTCAATGGCATAAGGAAACCAATGCATTACAATTCCCTAGTACAGTCATCATGACTAAGTACACGCATCTACCTACTTCATTTCTTTTTGTGTAGTCCGATCGCACACACAACTAACACAACTAGGAATGCCCGGGACAGCCTGTTTTACATGACTTCCGAAGCATGACCAGGAGAAGCAGGAAGTGTAAGACTAGAACCAGCAACCTTTCGGGTGAAAGCCTGAGTCTATACCACTACTCTACATGTCATGAGTCATGACGAAATATGTCTACGCCCATAAAAAGCCGATAAAAATAGTAATGTGTCGAATCGGGAACTAAGGCCATACGAATCGTATTCCACACTTCTATCAATTTTATTACAGCGAAGGCCGAAGCCAAAGGGGGGTCCAGCGGTCCGCCCCCCCCCCCCCCGAAATATTTGCAGCGTACACTAGATAGAATGGAGTTTTAAATATAGTTAGGTTAGCTCAACTCCGGTGTCGCCAGAAACACTCAACTAGGAAGACCCGGAACCGCCTGCTTTACATGCCCTCCGAAGCATGGCCAGAAAATGTAGGTAATGTGTTAAAGTGTTAATGTGGTAAAGTTTAATACCTGTATCTCATGTAGAACGTGGAATATATAAAGTGGCAAAGAGAAAAGCTATGTGTATGTAGTCTCCAGTAACGTTCGAAAGATGAAAAGGGAATCAAAAAATTGGATGACTAAGTTAATAAGAGCAGCAATCGAAGCCGAAACTGAATTTGGAACGTAGAGAGTCAAAAAGAAACTGAATTTCATTATGACTTACGAAAGGAGATATAAAATCAAATTACCAAGCACTTTCATGTTTTCCGAAAAATCGAGGAACATTTTTAGTGGCCTAGCCATGTCAAAAGGGGTCCTGTGACAACTTCGTTTCATTTCCTTTTAGAAAGTATTAAAAAAATTTATTGCCTTTTAGTCCCACAGCGTTTTCTTAGCTTCATTAGATCTTTCAGTGTACAGTACCGCCGTACCAGTGTAAACTCGGGCAACTTGGTCATAAGATATGGAGAGAAAATGAGTTTAATTAATTGTAAACATATTTGATTATTGAAGACTAATACTATTAATAATATTGGATTTAATACAGTATATAATATAATACAATCAGGCGTATTTTTGCCTCTGATATTTCTCTTTATTAAATGCCCCCCCCCCCCCCCCAACAGAAACCTGAATTGGCGTCCCAGCCGTAAATTAAGGTCCCTAACGAGCACCCGTCGTGACGCAGCGAGCTAGCTTAATTATTAAAACTGCCTTGCTTCTCCCACTACAAGTCAGGTACGTACTCAGAACCCTCAGCGATACTCACGTTGGGCGTAGCAGCTGTTATTGATGGAAGAGAAAATCGACGTTACCGCAAAGGGGGAACTAAGCCTACCTTCAATGTTTAGATTTCTGCGGTTTATGGCGGTTTATGGAGGCAACTCCTATTGAAATATTGAAATCTATCACCAGTTAATCATTGCGTATGGAAAAAAAATTGGGTAAGTGGTCTATGGAGTCGGCAGCAGGCAGTAAGAAGGACGATGGTGTCCATTAGATTCGAACGAGACAGCGACGAAATTTGAGAAATTTGCTTGCGGATCGACATGTGCCTCTAAGACGGACTAACGGACCTTGTGAGGTCGGCGGGATAGTGATAATAATAATTATTGTTATTATTTGATGCAGCAGTAGAATCCGGGATGATTGGCCGTGGTCGTTCTGAAAGAGTACTTCCAAACGTCTCGTCCACATCTGCGGTCGACATCTTCAGTGGAACTAGTTGCTCCTGAGCCTCCACGATACAATCTTAGAAGTCTACGCAGTTCCACTGAAGATGTAGACCACAGATGTTAACGAAACGTTTGGAAGTACGCTTTCAAAGCGACCACGGCCTATCATCCCGAATCATGCTTCATTACGTGACTCCGGAAGAAAAAGCTTCCGGAGCGAAGAAAAAGCTTTCAGAACGTCTCCAAAAACTAATGGAACGTGACGGGAGCTAAATTGAAAAATTGCTAAAAGTCCAAGCTTCCTTAATCTAAATAAATTAATAAGGACTTTTTATTGTTTCTATTACTAAGCCAACCTAGCGGAGTTAGGGCTATAAAGCCCTCTCTTATACTCAACTAGGATGACCCGGGACCGCCTGCTTTACATGCCCCCCAAAGCATGGCCAGAAAATGTAGCCTGTGTGGGACTCGAACCAACAACCTTTCGGGTGAAAGTCAGAGTCCGTACAACTACGCTACATGTCAGGACAATCTAGCTGTAATAGGTTTATTATGTTTACTTTGCTGACTTTGTGGTTAAAAAAAACCATTAAGTGTACGGACAGCCCTAGTACCTACTTCAAGGATAAATTATGACCTATGTCAGAGCATAAATTCAAATACAAATTATCTCGCCGAGTGATTAGATTTTGTCACCCACTGGCTGGGGTTACTAAAACCACTTTTTAGATCAAAGTAATCAAACTGAAAGGTAGTTTTAAGTTATGAAGTTATTCCGCGTAAAAGCATGCTTATGTTGGCAGCTACGCATCGTTTCACCGCAAGCCCACCCAAGAAGGTGGCCCACCTATGCTTAACTTTTTACTTCACTTTGATAATTTGGGGCCCGGCTTGTCCTGTCCTGTTTGAAGCTACGACTCTACCCTCTGTATCTATTTAATGGAAAACAAGTTTCGTTAGACTATAAGGTATTATGAAAGCTCGGAATGTCGCTCAGTAAAAAATCCTTTAAATATGCTCTGACCTACGTTACGTTTCGTGCAAAAATAAATCCAAAAGCAATACGAGCATAGACCATTCAATTACTTAGCGTTGTGATGAGCATATGGGATGGAAACAAGTCAAACAACAGCACTTGTGAGCGACAAGTGCAAATAGCAGCAGGTCGAGTCCCGCCCCCCTTTTTAATTTTTAAACTACCTGCATATTATATACCTATAAAGGAATGCAATATTTCCAGAAGTTATTTTTCATTTCCCTTTTGAGGCTTACGTTACTATGGTAACAGGATAATGATAAATCACAGTGCGGAAAGAATATCATAATAAGCAGATGATTTGTAATTCTGCCGTAATAGATCTCATCAAGACGAATCCAATTATATAAAATTCTCCTTTGGTGAAAGAAAATCAAGCTACCCTATTTTGCGCTTGAACGGTAGATAAGAACTCCAATTATCGAAATCGATATCGGCAAAAAGGGGGATGTGGAAAGAGCTTAGTTAACCTATCACGTTCTGCAAATATAAAGTTCCTTTCTATGTACAGTACTGTACTCAGTGTACTGTACTACTATTCAATTACTACGTGCATTAACAATACAAAATAGTAAAATCTTTGAAAAATACACGAAATCGTATTTAGTATTAATTAACAAATTGTATACAATACCGGAAAAAATAGAAATTTAATTCGGATGATAAAAATGTTTTTCGTTATGCTTTAGGCACAATTTAGACCATCTTAATAGGGCTCACCCATGATATTGACCACCCCTGAATGACCCCAAAGTTGTTTCACATTTAATATTTAAGCTAGTAATACGGCGCCTACTTATTGTGGCCCATAGGTCCCTTGTCCAATGCGAACGACCCCATGGATTTCGGACTTTATTGCTTTCCAATTTATACGTAGTATAAGGAAAGCATTGTGACGGTCGAAATTTTCGATTCCGAGATTTCAACGGATTTGAGGTCTCAGGAACCAGGAAAAAAGTGGTTTTTACGAAATGTCTGTCTGTCTGTCGCTCTGTTGCCCTGTCTGTCTGTCCCTTCATCGATTTCCGGGCAAACTACTCGGTCGATTTAAATGAAATTTGGCATGTAGGTTTATAAAAATCATACCTCGAGAACATTTTTGTATTTTGGGCTAACTCAATTTGGGGGGGTTTTATTCTCTAAAAACTCCTAAAAAACGTCTAAAAAAATTATTTCTCAAAAACGGCTCCAACGGTTTCTTTTAAATTCTACATATATTGTAGTCATTATAAATGTTAATAAAATGCGGGGGGTCGCTTGCCCCTTGATAGTTTGTTTCTGGGGGTAAAAAAATAAAAATAACTAAATTTTAGTGAAAAATGACTAAAAATCATTTTTCTGCGAAATCTTTCTATATATGATTTCTAACTTCAAGCATGTTTTAGGTGTTAAATTGAGCAATGAAACCGGATAGTTTGGCTTTCCAAGAAACTAGTGGGTTTTGTGCAAAAAAAAAATTGTCTGAAAAAATGAAAGCAAATTCACGCTCAAATGCATTGCGTGCCCTGCCGTTATTGCTGTGTGGTAATGTGTAGGACTGACCTATCTAGAATAGAATTTTCGTCACCTTCAGTGACGTTAGGTGGGCGACCCCCCCCCCCCCCCCCGTGATATCCGAAATTTAACCATAGGAAAATTATTTACCATGAAATTAATCATTTTCTCTCTCTACTAATCGATAAATTGGAAAGCATGTTCGAGTAAGCTCGGACCGGTTCTTTGTATTGTTTCCGTATGAATTTTTGGCTATTGGCAAACTGGCATACGTCCTCGATGTCAACCTACACCGGCTACAAGAAATAATGGACACTGACAAGCTTACCATTGAAACTATGAAACAGGCGAAAGCATGACTTTACCAAGCACATATACGAGTCTATATATTTAAGTTAATACTTTAGTTATGTAGGTAGATTTGGTCAATTTAATTGATAGAGAACTATTTCCTACACCATATTATTAGAAGTTATTTTTCATTTTTGCTGATATAATTTTTCCATGAATTTCTGTCGCCTGTCGGTTTCATGGAAAAACCCATGCACCGATACTGAAAAATTCCTTGTATTACTATGTAGGAAATTGTCATATGCTAATTAAACCAGGGGGTGATTTGCCCCCCCCCCCCCCCCGTGACTCAAAAAATAAGACATTGAAGCTTCTAACAAGAAAATCGCTACAACCATGTTTTAAAATGTACCTAATTGTGTTGTTTTTTCTAACGCCTGCTTTCAGCATTTATGCTTTTAAGCAACTCTGTCAGCCTGGTGGGGGATTGACTCTGTTTGTTAACTTGAGGCACCCTAAGGGCAGACTCTTTCATCTCAGGGAGAAAGGTAATTGACTGACAGGGTGGACCTCCTGATTATAGTGGATTCCGAACCACTTGAGGAACATGGTAAAATTACGCGATTAAATCGGAGGTGACCAGGACCGGACACGCACGTCGACTGACTGGTGTAGTCTCAGCGCGTTATCACGTCCCACCACGTTCCCCTGCCAACGCTGTGCACACTACCAAGTTTGCCGCAGTTTGAAAGATGCTCTGCTCTAATGGATTCAACATGGCTAATTGTAATCCCCCTGAAAAATATTGAAATCCCGCCTCTGAATTGAACAGACGCAATTCTCCATTACTAAAAAAGTATTAAATTAAACAAAAAATTTAAAATTTAAAAATCTTGGGGTGATCCAGGGGCGTTCGTAGTCCACGGCCGGCTTTCACTTAAAGAACGAACATGTTGTCTCTACTTCTTTTATACCTTTCAAATAATTTTCCGGTGAACCACGAATAAATGCCGTTTTATTTTGAAGGGCTTCCTATGTTTCTTCCATTCTTGTCGAACCATAGAAATTTTGAAAGAAGAAACAATTACCATCGAAGACTTACCTTTCCTTCGGTGTCATAGGCTTAGCTCCATTCATTGGGGTTCCTTCAGTCTCCAGCATGGGGATTGAAATGGAATAGTGTAAAATTAGTGTCCATATTAATCCGAGTATCAGTTTGGTCTTTGAGTCTACGATGTGTGTGGAATCTGCAAATAAAAGTAAATTGGCATCAACGAAACATTAAATTAGCATACCGTAAGGATTAGGCTACCTATGTAATTTTGTTCTTTTATAAATTGTTAATTCAAACAAATAATTTTATATTTCGGGAATTAATTAGCCAAAAATCGTTTTACTGTGTTTGAAAATCAATTTTTTATCTTTTATTATTTCCAAAGAGAGTTTGTTTTTTACCTTACTTTTTACTCAGCTAGGAAGACTCAAGGCCACCTACGTGACATGTCCTCCGAAGTATGACCAGAAAATGCAGCGTGTGGCTAACAACCTTTCGGGTGAAAGTTAGTGCTGCAAGGCAGGCGCGGATCTATCTAGAGTGGGACCAAGGAGGGGGCTAAGATTAAATTTCTATTTTTTTTTTTTTTTTTTAATAGGGCTGAAACATTGGGGTTTTACGAATTTTCAGAGCAATAAGAGTTCCACATTATATAGGTATAGGGGGCCCGGGGGTCTCCCCCGGGAGAAAATTTGTGAAAAATAGGACTGAAATAGTGGGGTTTTACCCATTTATAGGACCCTAATGGGGGGCTATAGCCCCCATAGCCCCCCGTAGATCCGCGCCTGCTGCAAGGGAAAGCTTCCACGAGAAACCAGGGGGGTTTAGGCACGTTAGGAGACCAAGATAGAGGTGGCTCGACGACGTAACTAAACATAATGCGGTTGGACGTCCGAAGCTGGTTAAGAGGAATGGAGGGAAATTGTTGAGGCAGGTCCCTTTATGGGCCGTAGCGCCATTGGGTACGGTACCAATAGAGCCACGCCCTCGGAGAGGAAATAATGCAACTCAATCTAGACAGGCAGCTAATTTAATACACCCGGATAAACCAACAAATAAACTGGAAATTGAAGGCAAATTTCAAGACTCCCGGAGGATTAGAGGGAAGAGAGCATATTGTAAGAGAGAGGTCCGTCTCAGGTCGACATATTTCAATATTCGAGTTCCGGTACCCGGTCAGTAAACCTGCCGTGGCACGGCAACCCATTGAAGCCTGAAGGTACGAAGAAGATCATATTTGAGCCCACTACTCTATTTGGGATGTTGTAGCCTAGGTCTTTTCAAAAGTGGGCCATGGCTCCCTTGGATCTCTTCATTGCGAAAAAAAAATAAGTTATTGATTTGATGAAAAAAAAAACAATTATATTAACTTTATTTTTCACAATTTAAAGCTTCGTCGACGTCGACGTCGTCATGGAAACCATGAAGGTTATCCTCCCGTACCCTTCGAGTTATCTCTGCTAGCAAAGGTTCTCGCAACTAATGTATGGAAAATAGCAGATAGCTTTCCTAGAAAGCCCGAAGAATGCCCGACAATAGGCCTAGTGCTCCAATCAGTCCTCTTTCCTCCACAGGTACCGCAATACAGCCTAAGCCGGCTTCAGCAGTACAGTATCGCGGGATAAGCAGAAGCGTTGCATCCATTGCTGCTAGAGCAAGAACAGGCCACATTACTACCAATGAATACCTACACCGTTTTCATCTAATCGAATCTCCAGTATGCCGTGCATGCGGTCTAGCTAATGAAACACTAGAGCACATACTCCTGCAGTGCTCGGCCCCATGCACACTACGGGACAAACTACGGGATCAGGTTGGACAAAAGGAGGGCGGACATCAAAAGATCCGGTGCACGCCGAGCATGTGGGCACTAGCGTCAAGGGCATTTCTGAGACATCAGGCAGTCGGCATCACCTGAGCTGGAAGCCCTGTACTAAGAAGTAAGAAGTAAGAAGTAGGTAATGTATGGAAAAGTAAATATCGCAATGTAATGTCGAATTTTCACGGCGAGCTTCGTCTGAAGTTGTCGAAAATAATGCTTCGAGTATCTATCAAGTGAATTTTTGACTAAATAAACTTTTAGATACTTATAACTTTGCTTTTTTTTCTTCATTGCATAAATCACCTTCTAAAGTAAACACATGTGGTCAACACCCCCCCCCCCCCCCCTCCCATCCCATACGAGTATATGGGGAGCCAATGCTACGTTAAAAATGCTTTCAGGAAGCTACCGAAACTTTTTTCGTGAGAACTCCTGTGTTAGTCAGTAGCTCCCAAAATATTTCGCCCCCCCCCCCCCCCCAAACACATTAATCATGTATCATGTATCATGCATTGTATTTTATCGTCATAACGTCTCTATGAAAAACCACGCACGGCCATGCTGCCTGTGGTAAAAGCCAATTTAACTTGTACAAATGTTTTTGAGACAAATAAATAAATCGAATGGAATTGAATTGAATTAAATTCCATTTTTTACTATATTTATAAGGCGTCACACCCCTCCCCCTTCCCGTAAATTCCTCGCTAACACGCCTGTTGGCGTTTCATAGTGATAATTACTAGACAATAGCACGGAACTTAAGCATGTGTGAGATTAACACAAGGTGCTGGAATGTTGTTCAGATCGTCTTTTAGGTGTGGTACATCAAACTCGATGCATATCAACGTTGAAGACGGCTATTTACGCTCGCATAGACTCGTGCACCATGTGTGTGCATATTAACATGACAGAATTATAGGTATTAAGGAATGAGTGGAGGGGAAATATCATATGGGTGTTCAAAATTAAATTTCTCAGAAAATATAAACAGTAGAGTTAAACCTGCGAATACCCATACACAGGATTAACCAATTGAGTGAGGCGATGCAATAAATTATTTTGCCAAGCGGGAAATCCATTCCTTTATGGTGCGCTAGGTTCTTGGATTGGGGTAGAAGTTAATGTAAGATGACCAAGGCAAAGGGATTCCCTAAGTAGTGCAATGTACTGTGAGATAAGTGGTTCATAAATTGTAGCTGTTTGACTGTTTAAAGCCTACCACTACTCTAGTCATCTAACGTTAAACCCCTTAATGCAATCGAAGATTTTAACTAACTATAGCCGCAATACATTGTTTTACTTTTACCACTAACGACTAATTCACGTTGCCCATTACAATTTCGATTGTCACAGTGGACCGGACCGGTCTTGTCTGCGGGCCTTTAAGGTCAATGCATCCACTGGATTGTGATCCAATGTTCTCCAAACCCGTTTAACTGCCTCTTCTGGATATGATCTCATCTTACAACGCATTGAACTGTACAATAGGACAAAATACAGGTGTAAGTATAAGCACTACCTTTTTTGATTTTATGATTATTTTCAGTACAGCCACGCCCATTTGGGAAGGTTTGCTTTTACAGCAGCCTTCGGAAGAAATGAGAAAATAACAGAATAATGACATTTATTCTCAGTCTTGGACATGTGGGGGCCCATGGCCAGGGACGAGCCCAACCCATTTTTTTGGGAGGGATAGTTGTGGGTCAAAATAGACTAAACTCATTTCTTATCGACTAAAGAATAACGTAATTAATTACTTTCCTTACAACAGACTTACTAAATTGGGGGGGGGGGGGGGCAGCCACCCCCATACCTCCTATGTGTCCGACCTTGCTTATGAACCAGAATATTGTGTGGATCTATCTTAGTTCTAGGCCGGCCGATTTGAGAAAATATTAAATCAATAAAAACATGAAAGATAAATTAATTAATAAGAGCCCTTGAACGTTTTTTCTTTGTTCATTTACTATATTCAGATTTTGCATTGACAGTTTGACAACATAAAAAAATTAAAAATTTCATTTTCTCCCGCCAATTTGGCCTAAATTTAAATTTTTTAAAAACTTTAAGAACTACTTTTTCAAAAAAATTAAATTTGTGTTTGTCGGGGCCTTTTTTGTGTGGAGGTCTTTTTTGTGTGGAGGCCCATGGGACCGGGCTCTGTGCCCGAATCCGGCACTGTTTTTTCTATTACTAATTTAGTACAGTTAGGGCTATAAAGTACTCTCTTACACTCAAATGGGAACTGGGAACCCCCATGAGGAATGTCTGCTTTAGATTTATGGGTATTGTACGGCACCGTACGTGATTACGCATGTGAGAAACAGTGAGAGTGAGCCTTTTATTTCGGGTGTCACCCATAAGCTAAATAATTAAGTAAGGGGAGGTAAAAGGGGCCTTTTGGAGATGATTTGACCAATCAAATGCATAATGAACGGCCTGCCGGATACGGGGTGTCCCGTAGGGTTTTGTGAATTCGTCTCTATTTTATATATATCTATATTATGTATTTTTTTATATGGTTAAACCATGGGTGATTGGTGAAAACATGTTTACTACTATCAGTTGTGGCAAAGTCAGGGGTGCTTGTAGATTTTCAGCTGTAAAATTTAACATGGCGTTTTGCATTCCTGACATTGATGATAAAGAACACGGTCACAAATTATAAATTAAAATTAAAAAATAATTTGGAAGCCGAATATACGCAACCCATAGATTGTCCAGTATGTTAATTTGCTACTTAGCATTGTTAGGCTACACAATGAATTTCAAATCATAATATTGTATTTGAAGGTTTTTTTAATAATTATGAAATAAAGACGAAATGGATCCCCTTCTCCTCTTGTTTCTTCTCTATTTAATTTTAAGCATCTATATATTAATACAATATGTTTGTTTTTAAGGTTAGCATGAAAAGAAGACTTTATAGTCTTATTGTTCGCCATTTGTTTTGTTTTTATTCAATAAAGTCGTTTTCAATTCAATTCAAAGATGAAAAATTTGTCTTTATTTCCACATTGGGCAAATTTTGGATTTTTCTTGCAATCAACTCATTTAACAAAGTACAATACAATAACACGACCCATTCAACAAAATCTTTTGAACAACTATAGTATGAAATAAAAATTATAACTACGACCACTATGCCTTTTTTTTTTCTTAAGGGTAGACAGCCATTACCAAATACATCTGGCAAAATACGGGTGCTAGATTGCTATCGGGAGCTCACTGGACAACGAGGTGGCCCAGGGACCGTCTAAAACCACTATGCCATTTTCACACCATTTGCTTATCATAGTACACAAGAAACATACGTCTAAAATATTTCTTTTCACTTTTTTTTCTGCTGATGAGGTCTGTAGCTTTGAGTTCGAAAGCCACACCGCCTGAACCGAGAACGAAGAAGATAGGGCCTGGAAAGAGTGGATAGAAAAAGATAATTTATTTTTCCCTCGAGTGCTTCGGGAGTGAAAGGAGGGAGGGGGGTGTAAGGTAGCGAGGCGTATGCTTCTCAAGCCCTTTATGCAATGTACGGCGGATATGAGCATTCTTTCTTCCGCTTATTATAACCAATTTAATTGTTTGTAATGGAAAAGTCGACTTACAAACGGAGTCAAGCTTGAGTGAGTGAGGAACCAGTAGAAGCTTGCATAAAAAATGTTGTTGCATCAAAATCATGTCTTATACTATACTCAGTATGCAACCAAAACTGCAGCAAACTTGGTACTGTGTACAGCGTTGGCAGAGGAACATGGTGGGACATGATCACGCGCCGAGACTGGCAGTCAGTCTGGGTGCGTGTCAAGTCCTGGTCACCTCCGAATTAATCGTGTGACTTCACTATGTTCGCCAAGTGGTTCGGAATCCTCTATAATCCATCCTGTCAGTTTACTCCTCATCTCGCCGAGGTGAAGGAGAGGTCGGTGGAAACCCCTCCTTTATTAATGATATCTGCCACCACGTCACCGAATGTGTATTTTGCACTTGCAGGTTGGTGGAAACCGCGCCTTATTACATGCAGAATGCGATACTTTTCATTCCCTATTACACGAGTATGTAAGTTTCCGATTCTTAACCGTCAAGTAGGGCCAGTGCGCATTATTGTGTATTATTCAAGCTTGAGCCTTCAAAATTTATGTTTTTCCCTATAGAACATCATTACACTTATTAGAAGAGAGTTAACATTTTTAAGTCAGTTAAGTATGTTTTTTTTTTAATAGCGGAGGAAGAAATAGGAGCCTAAAGTTAGTGATTAGAACTGCGGTAGACTGCAGACAATACACTGGCAAGGCCCCTAGTAGTCGAGGTCGGGACACAATATCTGATAGTCCCATGACGTCACTCTGGGGAATCTAATTCAGGCTCACTCAACCAGGATTCCAGGCCCCTACTTTTCAGTTCCATGCAAACCACATCTTTCCGCACCAAAGACTTCTGCACTCTGCAACGCGATGCATGCGTCCAGCAAACCATCCTAGAACTCATACTGCCCCTGTCAGATGCTATTTCTGCATTTATTGCTTTCCAATTTATGCGTAGTACAAGGAAAGCTTTGTGATGGTCGAAATTTTCGATTCCGCGATTTCAACGGATTTACACGTTTTGAGGTCCCAGGAACCCAAACAAGTGCTTTTTACAGAAATGTCTGTCTGAAGCTCTGTCTGTCTGTAGCTCCGTCTGTCTGTAGCTCTGTCTGTCTGTCTGTTTGTCTGTCGCTCTGTATGTCTGTCTGTTCATCGTTTTCCGGGCAAACTACTCAGTCGATTTTGATGAAATTTAGCATGTAGGTTCACAAAATCATACCTCGGGAGAATTTTTTTTCGATTGGGCTAACTCAATTTGGGGGGGGGGGTGTTATTCTCAAAAAAAAACTCCAAAAAAACAACTAAAAAACACATTCCTCAAAAACGGCTCCAACCATTTCTTTTAAATTCACATATATTGTAGTCGTTATTAATGTTAATAAAATACGGGGGGTCGCTTGCCCCTTGATAGTTTGCTTCTGGGGGTAAAAAAATAAAAATAACTAAATTTTCATGAAAAATGACTAAAAAATAATTTTTCTGCTAAACTTTTCTATCGATGATTTCTACCTTCAGGCACATTTTAGGTGTTAAATTAAGTGACGAAACCAGACAGGTTGCTTTCCCAAATAACTATTTGGTTTTTGGTTTTGTGCAAAAAAAAAATTTTTTTTTTAAATGATAGAAAATTCATGCTCAAATGCATTGCGTGCCCTGCTATTATTGCTGTGTGGTAATGTGTTGGTCTGACCTATCTATAGAATTTACTTCACCTCCAGTGACGTTAGGTGGACAACGCCCCCCCCCCCCCCCCCCCCGAGGTATCCGAAATTTAACCATAGGATAATTATTTACCATGAAATAACTCATTTTCTCTGATCTCAAATTGGAAAGCATGTTCGAGTAATCTCGGACCGGTTCTTTATTATATATATTTAGACCCGGCGGCGACTTTATGACTCAATGTCTCACACTTGCCACGGAAGGCGGTACCAGACAGCTTATTTCGTGACTTCACCGTCTGAGGGGATATAGCAGTTATAGAAGTCACCTCGCCCGGATTGGTGTACAATTGGACACTCACTGCCGATATTGTGCGATGGAGGCCAAAAGTGGATGGCACATTCTCGCTGAGTGCCATGTGATCTGGCGCCCCAGACTTGAGCATCTAGGGTGCACTGTTGCTAATAACGGTTGGGCTCCAGTAGTCCAACCTGCTGCCATAGCGCGATTCGCAGAAGCAATAGAACTCGATTATAGTACGACTGGGGAAGCTATGGGCCCAAACTGGGGCCTGGATCCCGAAGATCATACATACATACAAAGCAGGCTGAAGAAGAAGAGAAGGAACCCGGCAGAGAGTGCCGGGCAAGCAGTCGCTTTCAGGTAGGGCTTCAATTTATTATGTAGTATTATTTGTGGGAAAGGGTGCCCGGTATCGTTCATTTAGTGTCTCGAAGACAACTAAATTACATGCTTACTTTAGAGTTTAGAACACAGCCATGCGTCTAAACCAACTTCTTCTACAACAGTTAAGGAAGTTATGCCTCCTTACTGATAATTCAGTAAGTTTGGACTAGCAGAAAATATTTTTTTCTATTCGAAATCTTGAACCTCGCGCTTCCGTTTCATAATCCAGATCTCTCACCTCCAATAACTCAGTTATGAATGAATGAATGAATGAATGAAAAACGTCTCTATATTAGGCGAGCTTTAGACCCGAGGGGCTCCTATACCAGCTAACCTATATGTTGATGCTAATGCCGTTGCTGCCATATATTCAACCCTAAGTCCAATTTTGCCATTAAACATCTCATTAAGTTTGGTTGAACCCAGGACCGGCTGAGAGTGTTTTCCTCTATTCGAAGTCTTGAACCTCGGCCTTCCGTTTCATAATACAGTTCTTTCACCTCTACTAACTCAACTATGCTGACACCATATGTTTAACACAAAAGCCATTTTTTAACCCCAAAACAGGAGTTTCCACTATGCATTTCGTTCAGTTCACAATAGTATTCATGACGTCAGGCTGGTCAGTAGTGACCTTCCTCAGATGCAGAAAAGTTCAGCGTGCAAGTGCGCCTCGCTTACTAAGCACTGAACCGGTGGGGGACGCTAAGTCCCCACGCATGTGCAGTCTCCCACGGAGCCCTGCTCCGGTGACCCAGTCCCCCCAATCAATGGATGGTACCACGCCCACCTCAGCATCACTTAACCTAGCTCAACAACAACAAAAAAAACAATATCCCAACTCATTGCGCACCTAATGGGGAAGTCGCCACGCGTGAGCGTGGTCCAGTTGCAAGAGGGCTGGACTGTACTCCGAATGATCAAGGGGCAAGGGTCGAGACACAACATGAGGGAAAACATTTCTCCCCCACCCAAATCTATTTGGTTCCTTACTTACACCAATATGGGGGAAAAAATGGTTGCCTCTGATTCAACGTTAAATCTGTCACTTTTAAGTTTTTATTTAATTTACTACTCAAGTTGTTACTTAGTTAAAAATTTGTAGACGACTATTTGATGCGCTATTCCATAAGAATTTCTTAAATGGTTAATTATAAAAATTTTCCATAAATTTGAAAATACGTTTCACGCACTCAGGTGTTAAAGCAGATTCAAAAAATAAAAGCAGTATACATTCGTAAAATAGGCAAAACATATGTTTGTTTGCACCAGTTCATTTCTTACGAGGCAACATGGCGACTTTATTTTATTTATTTATTAAGTACTTATTTACTTTACTGAACTACCAATGCAAAGGCAGGCTGCTGGTATGTGGACCAACTATGACATGCAGTACCGTTAAAATGTAGGCCATGGCCTTGAAGTAAAAACTAATCAGCACCAGCATTGTTCAGTTTTCCATATCGACAGTTCGTTGGTTGATGCAGCCTAATTACCACCAATGACGAATCAATTGGAATGCGAAGCTATTGACCACCGGGGAGCAACATAGGGTTGCCTGATTAGAAAACTGCAAAGTGACAAAATATCGGGATTTCGTGAATAATATAACTACCAAGAGGAAGGTGGGCCTCCCTCAAGAAAGACAGACGATTTGGGCAGGGTCGCGACTTCGCGAGACAGCTATCGAGGGATGTGAAAAGCGCAGCACCGTTCGTTGTGCAGTGGAGATTATTGAACAAGGATGGAGGCCTGTGACCAGCGGTGGACCGTATGTCGGGACATTTTCAGTTTTGTCAGGTTGTCGGGGCAATCCTTTGAAATCCCGTCCATCTGGCAATAGGACAACCAATAGTTTGAGGATTGTGGCGTGCTAATCCATATGATTTAGGCCTAAGGACTGGTAGAGGATCCTATTTCATGAGTCATGAACACTGTTTTATTGCTTTCCAATTTATACGTAGTACAAGGAAAGCTTTGTGATGGTCGAAATTTTCGATTCCGAGATTTCAACAGATTTATACGTTTTGAGGTCCCAGGAACCCAAAAAAGTGGTTTATACGAAATGTCTGTCTGTAGCTCTGTCTGTCTGTCTGTCTGTCTGTCTGTCTGTTCATTGATTTCCGGGCAAACTACTCGGTCGATTTTGATGAAATTTTGCATATAGGTTCACAAAAATCTTGCCTCGGGTCATTTCACTCACTCACTCAATTTGGGGGGGGGGGGGGTTATACTAAAAAAAAATCCAAAAAAACTCATAAAAAAATTATTTCTCAAAAACGACTCCAACGATTTCTTTTAAATTCCCATATATTCTAGCTGTTATTAATGTTAATAAAATGCGGGGGGTCGCTTGCCTCTTGATAGTTTGCTTTCCTACATTATTGCCATATGCCTATTACCCAGGGACGGATCCAGCCCATTTGTTAATAAAATGCGGGGGGTCGCTTGCCTCTTGATAGTTTGCTTCTGGGGGTAAAAAAATAAAAATAACTAAATTTGAATGAAAAATGACTAAAAGAATAATTTTTCTGCGAAACCTTTCGATCGATGATTTCTACCATCAGGCATATTTTAGGTGTTAAATAGAGTAACGAAACCGGACAGTTGCTTTCGCAAAAAACTATTTGGTTTTGTGGAAAAAAAGTTGTTTTGAAAAAATGATAGAAAATTCACGGTCAAATGCATTGCGTGCCCTGCCATTATTACTGTGTGCCGAAATTTAACCATAGGAAAATTATTTACCATGAAACTACTCATTTTCTCTATCTACTAATTGGAAAGCATGTTCGAGTGAACACTAGAGAATGGTGTAAATGTTAGTCTACAGTTTGTGTTGCAAGTTGCAATGACTACTTGTGTTGTCATAGCCGCACCACTTGTGTTCGATACACGCGAATGCATATTTTTTTTTAGTCTACACAACCCTTAGGTGAAATCTACACGAACCTGTGATATACAGTATATCTGTACATGGCCGTCCCCAGAGGGGTGGTCCGTGGGGTCCGGACCACCCCCCCCCCGAAATAAATTCTTGTATGTAAACCTGTATGGTTTGAAAAATTTATCCATTAATTCATTAATAAATTACGTTAAAAAAAATTTGGACCCCTCCTGAAATCAAAACCTGGGCACGGCCTTGCATCTGTACTATTTATGCAGCGATATTTGTTCACTGCCAATCAAAGAATTGTCAGTTCAAGTCCAACACTTTCCTACATTATTGCCATATGCCTATTACCCAGGGACGGATCCAGCCCATTTGTTAATAAAATGCGGGGGGTCGCTTGCCTCTTGATAGTTTGCTTCTGGGGGTAAAAAAATAAAAATAACTAAATTTGAATGAAAAATGACTAAAAGAATAATTTTTCTGCGAAACCTTTCGATCGATGATTTCTACCATCAGGCATATTTTAGGTGTTAAATAGAGTAACGAAACCGGACAGTTGCTTTCGCAAAAAACTATTTGGTTTTGTGGAAAAAAAAGTTGTTTTGAAAAAATGATAGAAAATTCACGGTCAAATGCATTGCGTGCCCTGCCATTATTACTGTGTGCCGAAATTTAACCATAGGAAAATTATTTACCATGAAACTACTCATTTTCTCTATCTACTAATTGGAAAGCATGTTCGAGTGAACTCGGACCGGTTCTTAAACTTAAAACAAGCAGCTGCAATGGTTTGGCCACGTCCAAAGCCTGGACGGGAATAGGACCAACCGGAGGTTGGCGGAAGCAAGACCACAAGGTAGAAGACCCATCGGCAGACCGAGGACAACCCACGAGGAACGGATTGAACAACTCGCGGGAGCAAGAGGGAGAACAATAGCCGAACTCAAGGCGTTAGCGTCCCTTTAACGTCCGTAATAAGGCTCTGAACAAAACAAAATTCCACAAGGTTCCTTTTGAACTGGTTCAAAATATAAGTGTGAAAAAAGATTTGCTCTATCTCTATTGGTTCGCGAGTAATTTTATAGCGGGGTTTGAACCCGTTATCTTAAAAAAATTCCAACCTGTGTACTATTATAACGGAGGTAGAGACAGGCATGCATCCTAGGTAGGGGCGTCCTCAGAAAAAACGAAAAAAAAAAATACGTGGAAACCAGTCCTTACAAGGGATCGATCTCAGGCTCTCTTGATTCAGAACCGGGTATCTTCCCTTGTAAGCACTGGCTTCCACAATTGTAAACATGCTTAACACGGGTACTTAAATTTCATAACAAAAGAAGGGCCACTTGCTAATATACAAAACAAATCGACGGTTGTTTTATTATTATTTTTGAATTGTTGTGTAAACTGAATGCATGAGTATTTTAGCCCTGTTAGTGCAATAATGCGGGGAAAACCGCCCAAAAAAATTCCAGGAAGTCTGGAAAAAATATATAGGCTACAATTGATGCCCAGAAGGACCTTACTATAAATCGTCAGTATTACGAAGTGTACTTTAAGAGCAAGACACGCTAAAAGACGCGGTTTTTCTTTGAGTTTTTTTTCGGAAACTGTGTGTACCACGGAAAAAAGCTCATATACTTTCTTGTTTGCTTTGCAGTTGCCTACTAGCAAGCTATAGTATAACTATTTGTCTATCTATTATAGTATATGGCTTTTCGCCTTTTTGGCCTGTCAGTGAGAATTACAGCGCTTTCTAATTTAATTTTTTTTTAGAGAGGGTTTTCACTCTAGCTTTTGTTGTATGTAGGCCTAATAAACGACGCATACTTAATTTATCTTTTTAGTATTGCTAGAAAACAGCATATCTAGGTCAAATTCCTCCCTCAATTTACGATGGCCTCCTTCAAAATTTTTCAACTAGTTTTTCGTCCATAAATAGTTCGAGCCTGCACCTAGCAAAGGGCATTTCTTTCATTTCGCCTTAGACGCATTGTCTCAAGATGGTGGCCTATTCAGTTTGAAAAAAAGTCAATGTTTCGGTTATTTTGATCGCAGAAATTTATCGAAACATATTTTAGATTCGTTGATATATCCCTGAAATATCGCAGAAGAATGAAAAAATAGTTTTTATTTAATTATCTAAAAAAACGGCTATCGTGAAAATCGTGACAACTGTAATGATCCATAACTATGGTAAGTTAAGCCTATACAAGTCCTTTGGGTACTACTTGAACTCAGAATATTCAAGGCTTCGCTTGAAGAATTCATCGTCGTCTAGGGCCTCTGCGCGCGGCAAGAAGCTGGAGGTGATCTCGTCTTGCCTCCCCCCCCCCCCAAATATCTTTTACTGTTTCTGAATGTTAATCTACCTACTCCAGTCTAGGAGTATACGATACGTACACTGGTTCAAGGCTTTTCATATTATATTATATACAGGCACGTCTCGGCTGTAAAACTACATGCCAAGATATGTCATTACCTCATTGTACCTCCTAATTGTACGCCAATGGATGACGCGATCTTCGTCTGCTCACTCCACAGGCTATGACTGAGGTATAGTGATTCAAACCGAAATTAATATGAAGGAATTTTAGGATGCCAATGTGTCAACTGATGAGCCTGCAGCATTTCGTCAATGCACCGTGTATAGGGTGGCCACATTTCCAAAACGAAAAAAGAGTATAAATGCAAGATACATATAGTATAAGTAGCTTATATATATATATATGTATATACAATAAAAGATCTAATACGTAAGAGTCAGGGGGGGGGGGTTGTGTGTCACGCTCTCCTCTTTAAATCACTTAAATCAATTTTATTTATGGGGCATAGTACACCTATTTCTTCACCAAAAAATCAAAGGATAACAGCACGATTAATTATTCGCATACATAACCCACCCGATAAAATTTTACCATTATAAGCAATAGCTACTTGAATAATTAAACTATTATTCCATTCTACCTAGTGTATTTTTATCCGACCTAAGTTACTTCAATTTAGCTGAAGAGTGCACTTCCTCTTCTCCCCCAGTGTCAAAATTAAAAAATTCTGTAAAAGAGTAAAAGAGTAGGATCTGATTTAAAAAAGAGTATATTTGCATCAAAAGTACAAAAAGAAGGAGTATGTCGAATTGGGAACACAAAAGAGAATAAGTACTCTTGAGAAGAGTATATCTGGCCACCCTAATTAACCTGGTTAATATTAAATTAACTTAGTTCCCCAAGACTTATATCCAATAATAGAGAATAAAATAAATAAATAAAACGGACACTGATGTGGGACTAGAGCCCACAATCCATATCCTTTAGGCTCATATTCCACCTACGTCAATAGTGCATAGTAAATGTGCTATTGACGTGGTAGCAGACATTAAAGACAGTCTAAAAATGTCTGCTACCACGTCAATACCACATTTACTATACAATATTGACGTAGGTGGAATAAGCGTCTTAATGGTGGCACAAAATATCTAATCTGGGATCTGGGGGGAATGGGGCAAGCGACATATTGCATTTCATTTAAATTAATAACGACCACAATATTTTATGACAATTGAAGGAAAATCGTTAGAGCCGTTTTTTAGAAAAGTTTTGGACGGTGAAACCTCAAAAAATTGGGGTAGCCCGAAGTAAAACAATGTTCCGAGACATGATTTTTGTGAACTTACGTGCCAAATTTCATCTAAAGCCACGGAGTAGTTTGCTCACAAATCAACGAACCTACAGGCCAACCAACTAACAGACATTTCGTAAAAACCACTTTTTTGGGTTCCTGGTACCTCAAGCCTTGTAAATCCACTGAAACCTCGAAATCGATAATTTCGACCATCACAAAGCTTTACTTATACTAGGTACTAATAAGTAGAAATGCAAAATTCCAAACTGGGATTTCGAAGAGCCCGTCTGAACATGGAAACAACTTCTTGGTCTGATAACAGTTGGAAGGAATATAAGTGGGACGGTCGTTGAAAAGCTACCTTCCCTAAGGGACCGACTGATCCTACAAAAAACAACAAAGGCACAAAATATATTCTCTCTTTTCCCTGCGTCGTTAAAGTCAATAAGTCAACACATAGGCTCACTCGATGAAATGTGGGTAGATGAAATAAGCAAAGATGTTCTCGGAGTGGCATCAAGTACGTTGTTACACAAATTGACCCTTTGAAGGCTCAAACACAACAATGAGACGCCGCATGTGAATACCCTGTCAAGCATTCAATGAGTGGGCGAGACATGAAACACCGTCAAACGAGTTATTTCATCTGAAGGATCCCTATTCATGACCCAGCCAATCCACCGCGTCGGTCCAAAGAAGCATAAATCCCGATTACCCTCTTCAATCGCCTCACTAAGTAACCTAATATGGGCTTGCGTTAAATTACGACACGTCTCAGATTGCAAGGTGTGTAGAGGCAAATAACGGTCGTAAATGAGTCAGTGGCAGATTCAGAACAAAATACATGTCAAATATTAGACAATAGGGCTACAAGAGCAGCCTTACACTAGGTGCCCCAAGAGAGAAGACGAGTGCGACGACCACAGATGCGATGGCTTGATGGCGTCGAGGTGGATGTGGCGACCCTTGGCGTCAATTACTGACGAAGGAGAGTGCAGGACTACGCAGGCTGGCGCGATGTGGCAGAGCAGGCCAGGGACCTTTACGGGCCATAGCGCCTAGGAGTAGTGGTAATAGCAGTAGTAATAGTAGTAGTTGTAAAAGTAGTAGTAGCAGTAGTAGAAGAAGACAGAAGACGAAAACTCAAGAAATAAACGTCTTAACGCAAGTAGCAGGCAATGTTTTTTACTGGAATCATGTCAAGATAAAAATACCATCTGTCTTGCCTTGTCTTGCGGAAATCAATAGGGTGGAGTGTTTGTTAAGTAGGAATAAGAAAGTCCTACAGCTCAGGCAGGTACGTTCTGCATTCCATTTGGAGATAATTGAGACACTGTAGAGATAAATGGGAAAGCGGATTGCCCATAAGCATATTGAATGGAATGACACTGAATTGCTGCAGCTACTACCAGACTTCAATAACTCGATCTCCTGGTAGGCAAGCTAACAATAAGAGCTAGAAGTCAAGATGATGACGTAGAGTAGTTAGTCACTGATCATGAATGATCTCACTATTATTACAAATAAAAATGGATGATCTCACTGCACCAATGCGTGAAGAAGCGCATTAGCTCATAATATGTGCTGGAAGTCGTCATATACATAAGTAAAACCAGGGAAGGTGTCTCTAGTTTTTTAAGAGCAGGTGCAATTTTATCTGACAACTTTTGTCAACTTTATCTCCCGTTTAAAATGTTAACTTTTCACTATACAACTAATCAACGAATTCCAACGGGAATCATTTCCATGATTTTCAGTTAAGACTGTCCAAATAACCTGGAAGCAAAAAAAGGCAATTTTTTTATTTTTTTATTTTTAAAGCGCGGGTCCCTATTGGGAATTTGCGCTAGGAAATTGGGGATGTTGCCCGATTATTTTGTGGGAGACGGTTATCTGCTCTGTTGTGTAAGTAGTGGGGGGGGGGGGGGGTTAGGTCAATCAACGGCACAATTATCCACTGAGATTGGAGAATTCAGGTCTGGGATCAGATCTTAGATAACGCTTGAGACTCTCTCCGGTCCTGTATAATGGTGATGACAATGGATCCCCCAGTAGATATTTTATCCTTCTTTTTTTCACTCTTCCTCTCTTTTCCTTTTCTTCTCGATTTAATTTTAACAATTTATTAATAATATATTTTTTTTTTTCCTAACTGGTTACTCCACCAGCTAGGGGATTATATTTATTCAAAATAAAAATAGACTAATTACAATTCACGGCCACCCCAAAGCTTCCGCTTGTCGGGGGTGGCGTCTTCTTCACTAAATGTTGCAACTTTTTAAGGGTATTGTGGGTTCAATAGGTCTTGCCTATTGAGTCTCTAGCAACCATTTTTTTATTACTTGTTTTGCTTTCCCAATTTTTTCTTCATTTTTTATAGCTTGGGGGATTTCGTTGAACAATTTTTTTATTAGCACATTATTTTCCCTGTCCCCATATTTATTGTATGTAATTGGTATCTGTAACCTTTGTTGTTGCCTCGTATATCTAGTTTTGTTTTTACACACTGAGTCAATTTGTGTTTGCCAGTTAAAATTCCCATCAATCCAAACACCAAGATATTTATGCTCCTCAACTATATCTATGAAATCGCTGCATTCGCATCTTGTTGAGCTTTCATCATTGTGTAAGCACTCATGTTTATGGAAAGTGAACTTACTTTTCCGTTGTTTAGGCCCCCTGTTTCTTATATGTACTATTTTGGTCTTTGCACAATTTATGGTGAGCCCAATATCATGAGATATCTTTTGAATATCTTTAATTACTTTTTGGAGAATGCTATTGGCTTTGTTAATTTCCTTACAGGCCACTACTATAGCCGTATCATCGGCGAACATAAACCCCTTGCCTTTCCTCAATGTTTGCAGTACTTTATTAGTAGCTACTAAGTAGAGGATTGGGCCAATTTTACTACCTTGTGGTACGCCTGTTGCCCAGTCTCCGGGGTTACTTGTTGAGTCACACACTTTCACGACAACTTGACGCCCCGTCAGATAGTTTTCAAACCATTCCATCTCGATATCCTCTACTCCCAAGCTTTTCAATTGTGCTAGTACCACGTCTTTGCTTAAAACGTCAAAAGCCTTTGAGTAGTCAATAAAAAGTACTAAGACATGGTTATTAATGTGTAGTTGCCCATTTATATAGTCACAAAATTCACTCAGGCATAATTCTGCACTTTTATTTTTCTGAAATCCATATTGATGTTCACTTAGCAATTTATTTTCATAGAGATAGTCGGTGAGCTGCCGATGAACTTCTTTTTCAAGCACCTTCTCTACTGTATTTAGAATTGATATTGGCCTATAATTTTTTGGGTCATCGTGTTTTTTCCCTTTATATATAGGTCTCACTATGGACCATTTAAATTCATTTGGTATTTCTCCTTTCGCCAGAGAATCATTTACCACCTCCGCAATGATATGGTTTAGTTTCACATTTTTCTTTAAATCATTTACTCTTATCTTGTCTGTACCCGGTAACTTTCCATTACTCATTTCACATATGATGTTATTAATAGTCTCGGGTGTAGTTTTCTTCCATTTAAGTACGGTTTCCGACTTTTTAATTTCATTTATTTTTGTGAGTTGTCTATTACAATGTACTACAGTATTTTTGATTTCAGAAATAAAAGTTTTCAAAAACAATTCCGCTGTGTCACTGTAATCTTGATTGTTGGTTTTAAAGTATCTTTCCACCGTCTCATCAATTGATGTGTTACTTTTCCTGCCAGTAATCTTGTTTATTATATTCCAGGTTTTTTTAATGTCATTCCGTGCACCTTTCAATTCCATGTATATTGATTTAGCTTTAGCACTGTTTATAAGTTTGTTTGTATAGTTTCTTTGCTTATTATAATAATTTATTCTCCCAATTATTCCTTTGTTTCTTCCACTTTACGAACAACTTGTCTCTTTTCAGCATTTCCACTTTTATTTTCCTCGTAACCCACGTCGATTCTGGTCGACTTTTTGAAATTCTTTCCAGCCGTTCGGCTTCTTGGTAAATTTGAGCAAAACTTTCTTTAATTAAGTCTGTTATATTTTCCAGATTGGTCAATCACATTCAAATTACTTATTTCCCATTTTTCGTTCTTTATACGAAGGTTTATTTCATTTTCATTTTTTAATAATAATAATAATAATAATAATAATAATAATAATAATAATAATAATATGTTTTAGTTTTTAAGGTTAGCATGAATAGAAGACTTTATAGTCTTTTGTTCATTTGCAATAAAGTAGTTTTCATTTCATTTCATTTCATTTCATTTCATTTCTGCGGACAGGTATGAGGATCCTATTTTGCCAGCAAAACAGTTATCACGTTTTCCGTTTAAGTACCAGGATATTGCTGGATTAAAAATTAAAACCAAAATGACTCACACACAAGGGTAGTAGTATGGTTGGACACAGTCCCAGGCCACGGTGTGGGCCCATAGGACTCCAGTGGACCTCCTGATTATAGTGGATTCCGAACCACTTGGGAAACACAGTGAAGTCACACGATTAGTTCGGAGGTGACCAGGACAAGTCCTACCATGTTTCCCTACCGGCACTGTGCACACGACCAATTTATCTGCGGCTTTGAACCTGCTCTGGTCCGCTGGATTCAACTTGGTATGGCGGCCGGCTTCCACACACAAGGGTACAACAAGTAAAAATTTTCTAGTACAAGGGTTTCGTTGAGATACAAATGGCGGTGAACTCAGGCAGGAACCCTTGATGTCTTGCCAAAGGCTTCGCCAACTTATCGTGGCATATTTTTTTTTTTTTTACTTTCTTTTCTCATGCCATATGAATACACATGTTTTAACTTCAGTCTTTTATTGTTGTGGTACAGTACGTGCGTTGAAGAGTAGAGTCCTGAGTAGTCTGCGTGCCTTATCTTAGGCTTCAGGTCCTAAAACCATCATTACAATATTCTGCGTAATGCTTAGGATGCCGTTTCTTGTTAATCTTAACGAGTCAGTATTGCACGGAGAAACATATTCCCAGAACGACAATTTGAAAATGTAAGAACATGAGAAACAATTCTTTTTGACTGTAATTTTGTATTGCTCTAGATTTGGCTCATCAAAGTTGTAGAAGACTACTTCATGCATCATATTAAAAGATATTTTTAATTTTCGAAATTGTGTTTTTTTTCAGAAAATGCAAATATTTTATAAACAATAACTTTTCACGTATTATCGATTTTATAAAAAAACTGCAATTTCGAAAACTTAACATACCTTATTATATGATGCATGAAGTAGACTTCTACAACTTTTATGAGCCAAATCTTTAGTAACATGCTTAGTTCATAAAATAAAAAATAAAAAGTATTAGATTTCGGGCTGCCACTTTCCTACGGGCTGTACACTCTTAAGAGGACATAGAAACGTAGAAAAAGAGCACCCCAAAACTTATTGTTTTTATTGACTTTTTATTTTTGCTTTCCAATTTATACGTAGTATAAGGAAAGCTTTGTGACGGTCGAAATTTTGGATTCAGAGATTTCAGCGGATTTACACGTTTTAAGGTCCCAGGAACCCAAAAAAGTGGTTTTTACGAAATGTCTGTCTGTCTGTCTGTCTGTCTGTGCGTCGATTTTCGGGCAAACTACTCGGTCAATTTTGAGGAAATTCGGCATGTAGGTTCACAAAAATCATTTTTTTTATTTTGGGCTAACTCAATTTGGGGGTTTTTTATTTTCAAAAAACGTCAAAAAAACGTCAAAAAAATTATTTCCCAAAACGGCTCCAACGATTTCATTTAAATTCACATATATTGTAGTTGTTGTTAATTTTAATAAAATGTGGTGGGTCGCTTGCCCCTTCATAGTTTGCTTCTGGGGGTAAAAAAATAAAAATGACGAAATTTTAATGAAAAATGACTAAAAAATAATTTTTCTGCGACACCTTTCTATCGATGATTTCTACCTTCAGGTATGTTTTAGGTGTTAAATTGAGTAACGAAACCGGATAGGTTGCTTTCCCAAAAAAGTATTTGGTTTTGTAAAAAAAAAAATGTTTTTTTGAAAAAATGATTGAAAATTGCGTGCCCTGCCAGTAATGCTGTGAGGTAATGTGCTGGTCTGACCTATCTAGAATTTACCTCACCACCAGTGACGTCAGGTGGACAACTCCCCCCCCCCCCCCCCCCCCGAGATATCGGAAATTTAACCATAGGAAAATTATGTACCCTGAAATTACTCATTTTCTCTATCTACTAATTTTGATAAATTGGAAAGCATGTTCGAGTAAACTCGGACCGGTTCTTTTATTTAATTAACAAAGCAAGTCATTAAGGAAAGATTTGGCTCATGGAAGTTGTAGAAGACTACTTCATGCATCATGTAATAGGAAATATTAAATTTTTAGTACCTTATTTCTTCCATCAATACCAGAACAGACAGGACAGGACTAAAATTTTGCGTATTCTGGGATTTTCGGTAGAACTACAACACCGAAAATTAAAAATACCCGATTATATAATACACGAAGTAGACTTCTGCAACTTACATGAGCCAATATTTTGATAACACGTTGAGTTAACTAAATAAAAAATAAGAAGTGTTTAATTTTGGGGTGCCAATTTTCTTCGTGACATATCCTCTTAAGCCATCATTAAAATATTCTGCGTATTGCTGAAGATGCCCTTTGTTGTTATTCCCACTGAATCAAAATTAAATGGAGAGAAATATTCTCAGAGAGAAAATTTGTAATGTAAGGAAATGAGTAACTTTGTCACTTCAATCGTAGTCCTCTAGTACTCCAATTATCGGAATCAAGTGGAACCGGGCCCAGTGAAGTATTATCGAATTGGCAGACTACGCGCGCTCCTAGGGCGGCAAATTTTAGGGGTAGCATAAAAATAAAAATTTTAAAAATTAAATTAATGCATTGTGTATTTATTCATCAAGCATCATTACATTGATCCGACCAGAAGTCAGAATCGCGTTTTACGTGAAATAAAAAACGTCCGTAAAGAGGAGTCCAAACATTTATTGGATTTGTCGATGCAGTAGGCTTTTACCGATAACTTTTATATATAGCTGACGGGATAAGTCAGGACATATAGGGTAGAGGTACAGACTCCAACTTTCACCTGTAAGGTTGTTGGTTCGAGTCCCACCTTTGCTACATTTTCTGGCGATGCTGCGGAGGGCATGTAAAGCAGGCGGTCCCGAGTCCTTCTAGTTGAGTTTAAGAGAGGGCTTTTATAGCCCGAATTCCGCTAGGTTGGCTTAGTAATAAAACCAAAAGTTTATATTTATTTATTTATTTAAATTTAGGTAATCTTAGTGACATCGGGGAGGGTGCTAAAAGGGGGGGGGCGGAAAACTTCGCACCCTGCAGGTGGCAGATACTTAAATACGTCCCTGACCGGACAGGCTTAGATATAATGTAAAATTCGGACATATAGAGTCCCAGATGGGGAAAAATGAACATAAACGAGATTCGAACCTGAATCTCTACAGGTTACTTTAGTGACTAATGCAGATTTTTGACTGGTGCCTATACCAAAAATATCAAATCATGTAAGTCTTAGAGCGGTAATGGATATTTTAATATTGCGTGTCATTTCATATAGCAAAAATATAATAATATAGTATAGGCCTATATTAATTAGTTTTAGTTTTTGAAATTATCATAACTTAATATAACAACAATTACAGGCACGGTTTTGACAAAAGAGCTCATTCTCGAAATTTAATGAATATTTCATTAAGTTAATGAATAGTACAGTATTGAATTTAAAATAAAGGTAAGGTTTACTGAACATCAGAGCCACATTTTTTTTTTTATTTTTTTTATTTTTTTTTAAGGTTAATCCCATACAAACAATTCAATGAATGTATCCGATTGACCTCTTCAGTCGCCTCACTAAGTTACCTAATAGGTACTTGTGTCGAGTAACGACACGTCTCCGATCGCATGGCGTTTAGAGGCTCGCACATGTACAAGCACGCTACCACCTGGCCATCGAAGTCGATGACTGCGTTCATCCTTTTTCGGACAGCCGGACAACGTTCTCTTTAATTTTTGTGCCTGAAACCGATTCGAATAGTCAGGGATTCGGCTAGTCAGAGTTCGGATAATTCGGATAGGATTTTAAAAAAAATACGTACGTTGGGCAGCTTGCCGTTTTTTCTATTTCACGAGTAAAATACAATTTGGAATAATGGCAACTATCACTATTGGAATAATATTGTTCAGAAATCACGTTGAATTACTAAATTATCAGATACTGGCAACTTTGCTATTTCTGTTTAGCAAAAAGGTGTAGCGAAATTGTAATGTTGATGAACAAACAAAATTTTATGACTGAGACAGCGAGAAACAGATGCACAGCTCAGACAATCATTAATTTCTTCCCGGGCTACTGGGCAATGAGTTACATAATAACGTACAAAATCACAGCCATCGCTACCGTAAAAAGAAATACACATATTGAGAAAACCTTTCGGAGAGAAAACTTTCCGTTACGCTGAGCTGAACCAGAGCAACTACAATAGTCAGTATTGTATTATAAAATAGGTATACTACGAAATTGTATGCATCATGTACGTTCTACATTTTATGAGAATGAAAGCTGTTCGCATTTTGTTGGTACTGTACTGTAACAGATGCTGTCATACAGGGTATAAAACCTTTCGGAGAGAAAACTTTTCGTTTCGCTGAGCTGAACCAGAGCAACTACAAGAACCGGTCCGAGTTTACTCGAACATGCTTTCCAATTTATGAAAATTAGTAGATAGAGAAAATGAGTAATTTCATAGTAAATAATTTTCCTATGGTTAGATTTCCGATATCTCGGAGGGGGGGGGGGGATTGTCCATCTGACGTCACTGTAGGTGAGATAATTCTAGATAGGCCAGACACAGCAATAATGGCAGGACACGCAATGCATTTTGTTATCGACTTCGACTTCGACTATCGACTTCGGTGGCCAGGTGGTAACGTGCTTGCACTTGTGCGAGGTTTTACACCCCATGCAATCGGAGACGTGTCGTACTCATTGCGGGTAATAACCTACAGAGGCGACTGAAAAGGTCAATCAGATATATTCATTAAATTGTTTGTATGCGATTTCTTAAAAAAAAAAAAAAAAAAAAAAAAAAAAAAAAAAATTGAGCGCGAATTTTCTATCACTTTTTCAAAAAATCATTTTTGGCACAAAACCAAATAGTTTTTTTGGAAAGCAACCTTTCTGGTTTCATTACTTAATTTAACACCTAAAACATGCCTGAAGGTAGAAATCATCGATAGAAAGGTTTCGCAGAAAAATTATTTTTTAATCATTTTTCATGAAAATTTAGTTATTTTTATTTTTTTACCCCAGAAGCAAACTATCAAGGGGCAAGCGACCCCCCGCATTTTATCAACATTAATAACGACTACAATATAGGCAATGAGAATTTAAAAGAAATCGTTGGAGCCGTTTAGGAGAAATAATTTTTTTAGACGTTTTTTTGGAGTTTTTTGAGAATAAAATCCCCCCAAATTGAGTTGGCCCAAAATAAAAATAAACAATCCCGAGGTATGATTTTTGTAAACCTACAAGCCAAATTTCATCAAAATCGACCGAGTGGTTTTCCCGGAAATCAATGAACTGACAGACATACAGACAGACACACAGACAGACATACAGACAGACATTTCGTAAAAACCATTTTTTTGGGTTCTTGGGACCTCAAAACGTGTAAATCAGTTGAAATCTCGGAATCGAAAATTTAGACCATCACAAAGCTTTCTTTATACTACGCATAAATTGGAAAGCAATAAACACTATTGTATTATAAAATATAGGTATGCTACGAAATTGTATACATCATGTTCTGAATTTTATGAGAATGAAAGCAATTCGTATTTTGTTGGTACAGTACTGAAATTTGACAGATGCTGTTATACAGGGTATAATACCTGAGGTAGCTTAACTGGCTTAGCTACCATACTTCTAAAGCGCAAGGTACTTACTTCCATTGAGTACCTACTAAATCTTCCAAGGACTCTTCAGCATTAAGAATAATCCCATACTTAAGTAAACTTTACTTGCGGGATTCTCTACAACAGAGTTTGGGGGATTATTTTCCCCCAACATCATCTTCCAGGAAATACATAGTCAGGAGCGCTTTTACAAACCATGGGCTTTAAGCAAGGTAAGTTGGGGGCCCCATGCATGTCTCGTTTAAAGCAGGGGCAGATATAGCACAGGGGGGATATGTACGTCTCCCCAAGGTCGTAGACAGAAATTACAGAAAAAAATCTGTACTTGGTAACTTGGTTAAATCATGGCTTCACCTGTTTCGTTGCGTCAGTGGTAAGTTTGTCTCAGCTTGTCTATCATCAGTTATAGCCGGTGTAGGTTGACATCGAGGACGTAAAAAAACTCGAAATCCATGGGGTCATTAGCATTGGACAAGAGGCCAATCCCTAGGTTCATAAGGAGTCCTTCAGGACAATATTATGCCACAAGGCCGTGCCCAGGTTTTGATTTCGGGGAGGGGGGAAGGGTTCAAAAAATTGTTTTACGTAATTTATTAATGAATTAATGGATAAATTCTTCAAGCCATACAAGTTTACATGGCCGTGCCCAGGGGGGTGGTCCATGGGGTCCGGACCCCGCCCCCCGAAATAAATTTTTGCAAGTAAACCTGTATGGTTTGATGAATTTATCCATTAATTCACTAATAAATTACTTCCTAGTTGAGTGTAAGACAGGGCTTTATAGCGCTAAGTCCGCTAGGTTGGCTTAGTAATAGAACAAAAAAGTCCTTATTTATTTATTTATTATTATTATTATTTATTTTTAAAAAAATTGGACCCCCCCCCTAACAAAAAAAATCAAAACCTGGGTACGGCCTGGCAGGTTTACATACAAAAATTTATTTCGGGGGGGGGGGTCCATACGCCATGGACCACCCCCGTGGGCACGGCCATGTTATGCCTATTATTTATGCGTACAAATCTACTTTACAACTTCCATAGACGAGATTTTTATAACTTACCAAGTAAATTAAGAAAAAGTATCAACTGATAAATCCAGGGGTGACCAATATCTATGCTACACATCCTCTTAAGGCTAGGGATTGAAATGCGAGCCAGAATAATCTCGTCAGTAGCATATTGTTCACAGGAGTCAGTTCTAATGGACTGAACCCGTCTGGTTGCAATTTATGAGTTGTGACAAGCTCAGATCACCTGTGACTGTGCAATCAAGTTGAAACGAATAATGTCAGTTCTACCCAGAAAGAGAGTTAGTCACGCAAAAGTATACTTATCAAGTGCGCTCATATGATTAGTCATGTGCGAAAAAGCGTCTAGAAATTAATACAGTTGCTCCAGAACCTATATTGGTTACTATTCCTTGCTTAGGCTAGTATCTTCATCTTCTATCTTCATAAAAACCCATTCAAAATATTATTATTGTTATTGCTTGCTTAACTATTTGTTATTATATCAACTTACTTCTCTTTTAAAATTATCTGATCGTCAAGTTATGGTCCAAAGTAAATTTAGAGTTAATATATAAAATTATGATAAACGTTAGCATCCGACCAGGTCGAGTACAAGAAATGGTTCCGAGGCAACCCCCTCACGCTGCGCTCACGGCACTAAGAGGAAAGAAGAAGAGGAGGAGGATAAGAAGAATTAACAAGACAAGTAATAAGATAAACATGAGTTCTTTACGAATTGTTATGTGAATTGTTCCGAGGCGACAGCCTCACGCTACGCTCGCGGCACTAAGAGGAAAGAAGAGGAGGAGAAGAAGAATAAACAAGACAAGTAATAAGATAAACAAGAGTTTTTTTACGAATTGTTATGTGAATTGCATCGTTCTCGTACCTATAAATTTAGCTCCTTTACACTTGACGCGAAGAAGAAGAAGAAGAAGAATAAACAAGACAAGTAAGTAATAGGATAAACAAGAGTTCTTTACGAATTGTTATGTGAATTGCATCGTACTCGTACCTATAAATTTAGCTCCTTTACACTTGACTTGCCCGTTAGAAACCACCGGGCAACCCCTCTATCCGTTTTCCAGTTAAATTTCACTGAGAATGTCGATCTTAGACCTAACTTTGAGGACTAAATAAACAGAATAAATACCATTCTATATTTTAATACAAAGTATAAGGCTGTCCCTAGTATCGAAATCATACACTATTTACGCCACTATTTAAAAATATTGAATTACTCATAAGGCGGGTATTGCACATACGTCAATCGTCAATGAAAAATTGAAAAATGACGTTTTAGCAGACAATAAAGACATACTAAAAATTCTGCTACCACGTCAATTTACGTCATTGTTAAGTCATTTTTCAATTTTTCATTGACGATTGACGTATGTGGAATACCCGCCTAAGGCAAGATGCCTTGAAAAAATTCGCATAAGTTCACAATAAGGTCTCCCTTGTCAACCCCAATATTATTCCATAGATAATGGCGTTACACAAATTGCTTAAGAATGCTGAGCATATAAAGACATTGACAGTTTTTGCGGTTTCTGAAAATGGTTCCAAAGTGAATTTTTCAAATTTTGACATGTGGGGCTCCAGATATATAACTCCTTCCACAGATACCTCCACTGCCCGTTTTCATACAAATCAAGTTCCATCACTGTGGCCAAGAAATTAATCTTCTATTTACAATTTCCTCATAATACCTAGCTACTATGGATACCCCCTGTTAAATTTGAATTTCTGAAGCTATAAGGCCCCCCCCCCCACCGGTAGCCTCTTAACGGTTCTGGTTGACCGCTTCACTGATCAGAATGTATGAACCTACGAACTTTGACCTTTACAAACCGCTATGAATATTTATTAGCGCCCCCCGTGAGGTACGCCTATGCCTGCGCTTTCTGCGGGAGGTGATAAAAGGTCTCTCAAGGTCATAGCGGTGCCATAATACACACATTCTGCTTCCTATGACCAAATGCACTGTTGCACAGTAGGCCAGTTATAACTAAGCAGATTACATTCACAAAGCAAGTGTGGATTAAGGATTTACCTAGAGCTCTATAAAGCAGAGATGGGATGCTTCCCGCCAAAAATATATATTTGAATCTCTGTGGCCACTCACCACGCCTCCTCTGACACCAGCCATTGTCAAAGCGTACCAGTTGGCCACAGGATTCAAAAAATATTTTTGGCGCGCTGGAATATCCCATCTATCCCATTTAGAACTCTAGATTTACCAATATTAAATTACTAGCATTTACTACATCAATATATAAAAAAAAATATCAAAACTCGATCGCATCTTCTGAAACGAACAGACCTATACAGTAACAGTAATAACAATGACAGGGACGGGCACGCAATGTAACTGTAATTTTCATAATTTCTTCAAAAACTTTTTTTTCACAACCAAATATTTTTTAGGGAAATCAACCTGCTTGGTTTTGTTACTCTATTTAACACCTAAAACATACCTGAAGGGAGAAATCATCGATAGAAAAGTTCCGCAGAAAAATTATTTTTTAGTCATTTTCCATGAAAATTGAGTTATTTTTATTTTTTACCCCCAGACTATCAACTATCAAGGGGCAAGCGACCCACCGTATTTTGTTAACATTAATAACGACTACAATATATGCGAATTTAAAAGAAATCGTTGGAGCCATTTTTGAGAAATAATTTTTTTGACATTTTTTGGAGTTTTTTTTTAGAATAAAACCCCTCCAAACTGAGTTACCCCAAAATAAAAAAAAATTGTCTCGAGGTATGATTTTTGTGAACCTACATGCCAAATTTCACAAATTTCATAAAAATCTACCGAGTAGTTTGCCCACAAATCTGCTCACAGACAGACAGACAGACTAACTGACATTTCGTAAAAACCACTTTTTTAGGTTCCTGGGACCTCAAAACGTGTAAATCCGTTGAAATCTCAGAGTCGAAAATTTCGACCATCACAAAGCTTTCCTTATACCACGTATAAATTGGATAGCAAAAATTAAAGAACCGGTCCGAGTTTACTCGAACATGTTTTCCAATTTATCAAAATTAGTAGATAGAGAAAATGAGTAATTTCAGGGTAAATAATTTTCCTATGGTTAAATTTCCGATATCTCGGGGGGGGGGGGGGGGAGTTGTCCACCTGACGTCACTGGAGGTGAGGCAAACTCTAGATAAATCAGAACAACACATTAACACACAGCATTACTGGCAGGGCACGCAATGCCTATAAGAGCGTGAATTTTCTATCATTTTTTCAAAAAAACATTTTTTTGCACAAAACCAAATAGTTTTTATTTTTTAGTCATTTTTCATTAAAATTTAGTTATTTTTATTTTTTTTACCCCCAGAAGCAAACTATCAAGGGGCAAGCGACCCCCCGCATTTTGTTAACATTAATAACAACTACAATATATGTGAATTTAAAAGAAATCGTTGGAGCCGTTTTTGGGAAATAATTTTTTTAGACTTTTTTTTTACTCTTTTGAAAATAAACCCCCCCCCCAAATTGAGATAGCCCTAAATAAAAGAAATTGCCTCGAGGTATGATTTTTGTGAACCTACATGCTGAATTTCATCAAAATTGACCGAGTAGTTTGCCCGGAAATAGACACACAGACAGACAGAGCGACAGACAGACATTTCGTAAAAAACACTTTTTTTGGGTTCCTGGGACCTTAAAACGTGTTGAAATCTCGGAATCGAAAATTTGAACCGTCACAAAGCTTTCCTTATACTACGTATAAATTGGAAAGCAAAAAAAAAGAACCGGTCCGAGTTTACTCGAACATGCTTTCCAATTTATCAAAATTAGTAGATAGAGATAGATTTTCCTATGGTTAAATTTCCGATATTTCGGGGGGGGGGGGTGTCCACCTGACGTCACTCGTGACTGGTGGTGAGGTAAATTCTAGATAGATCAGACCAACACATTACCACACAGCAATACTGGCAGGGCACGCATTGCATTTGAGCGTGAATTGTCTACCACTTTTTCAAAAAAACATTTTTTTGTACGAAACCAAAATACTTTTTTGGGAAAGCAACCTGTCCGGTTTCGTTACTCAATTTAACACCAAAAACATACCTGACATTAGAAATCATCGATAGAAAGGTGTCACAGAAAAATTATTTTTTAGTCATTTTTCATTAAAATTTAGTCATTGTTTTACCCCCAGAAGCAAACTATCAAGGGGCAAGCGACCCCCCGCATTTTATCAAGATTAACAACAACTACAATATATGAGAATTTGAAAGAAATCGTTGGAGCCATTTTTGGGAAATAATTTTTTTAGACGTTTTTTTGAATTTTTTTGAAAATTAAAACCCCCCAAATTGAGTTAGCCCAAAATAAAAAAAAATGGCCCCGAGGTATGATTTTTGTGAACCTACATGCCGAATTTAATCAAAATCGACCCTGTAGTTTGCCCGGAAATCGACGCACAGACAGACAGACAGACATTTCGTAAAAACCACTTTTTGGGTTCCTGGGACCTTAAAACGTGTTGAAAATTTGGACCGTCACAAAGCTTTCCTTATACTACGTATAAATTGGAAAGCAAAAACTAATTAACAAACCAAATAACTCGACTTTGTTTTAACAAGGCCTGTATAGATGGTACGTTGACTAAAAAGCTTCCCACACGACAAAATATCATTAATAGAACGGAGCACTATCACCAACCTAATTATCAGAGCCGTATTTCCTGAGTTCTGAAACCACATCACCCCTGTTGCGATTAACTATCTAGCCAATTTAATATAATATTATGCCGGTAATTTGTGTATTCTACGTCATAAATTCTTTATATTATATACGTCATTTCAGATTTTCAGATGTTCAGGATTATGATACGGAGCGTCAAGGCTCGAAATTCGGAACCGCAAGGCCGTAGCTAGGATTTTCTTTCGGGGGGGGGGGGGGGGCTAAAATCCTTTCTAGGGGATTTCCCATATTTTGGGATAAGATAATATTGCATAGTAGTTTTTATTTTTCCTCCCAAAATCCGATTCTATCAAGTGTCATAACATTTCATTTCGGGGGGGGGGGGGGGGGGTTTGAACCCCCATGAAACCCTCCTGGCTACGGCCTTGTGAGGGGGCACTTCAGCTTTTGTTTACCTCCGTAAAAAAACAAGGAAATTCACAAATTATTATCATTGTTATTAAATTTTCACCTCAATGGTTCCTTATATTCAACGTTGGGGGGCAGCGGGCATGTTGCTCACAACAATATCCAAAATAGAGCAGTGTTCAAGAGAGAGGAGCCCCATTGTTATGCATCTGTGTTTTTTTTTTTTTTAAGTTATACTTCTTCACGATCGAGAGTGAATTTTGAGGATGCGCGCGCAGTTCACAGAAAAGTTCACAGAAAAAGTTCACAGACAAAGTTGACAGAATGAAGCTGCCATTTTGTACCCGTGTTTTAGTTCTATCCGTACATATTATTTCTTGATATAAATCAAAATATTTGTATTTAATATAATTATTAACAATAAATATTATTAAATTATTACTGTTAAATATTTATTAATACCTAACCTAACCTGGTTATTTAATATTTACACAATAAAGAAATAAATTGAATAATAATATACCTAACCTAACCTGGTTATTTTTTAACTGAAATTTCAGTTTTGACATAACGTGGAAAATAATCGTATAAAATGTTTGTGGGTTATGGGTCCAACCCCCCCCCCCCCCTCCTGCCCAACCCCCACTGCTCTAGTAAACCCCCTCCTCTCCCAAATCAAAAATTGAACCTGACCCCTCGAGCCAGCTTAGGCGCCCATTCCATTGACCGGCTAGGGCTATTTCCAACAACGGTGACGTGGTAGCAGACATTCAAGACTTAGGTAGGTTTCCACCGACCGCGCATTGCAGAATTGACGGAAATGTATATTTTCCTCTATGCCATAGTTAAAATTGATCAATGATCATACAGTAAAATCACAAACAAACAAATTAAAATTAAAAAATGGCTTCATGGGATATGTTAATTACAAACATTTTAATTGATTTCTATAAAAAGAAAAACAAACATTTCCATCAATGTCACTTGCAATCTGCAATGCGAGGTCGTTGGAGACGCTACCTAAGTCTTGAGTGTCTGCTACCACGTCACCGTTTTGGAAATAGCCCTAGCCGGTCAATGGAATGGGCGCCTTAGTTCACAATTGACCAAATATTGTCTCAGCATTCCAATTCACCAAAGGTATTCAAGCATGAACCTCTGTAGCAGCTACTTTCAACTTTGGAATGTCCAACTCTTCAAATAATCCCCCCCCCCCCCGCCCTGCCACTCCAAGCATCTCTTCCACTTAAAGTCAAGGCTAAATTCGGATTTCAGACGGGGCGCACATTGCTCCGGACTGTCAGGAACATGTTAGCAGCCAATGAAGTGTGCTGGACGTGAGCAGGTTTAATATTATTTTGTTTCTGGGAACAGTGAGAGAGTGGGATTTTATTACTTTGTCCGGAAATATGTGATTTAAAAATTCTTAATAACCTCCGATGATAATAAATATTAAGGAAATATGGCAAAACAGCATCAGACATAAGCTCAGCACCGACGTCGGACATAGGCAGTCTCAGATGTAGCCCATGGGTTTTGAGGGGTTTGTTTATTTATGTGAGTACTTTTTTTATAATAAACTAATAAGGGTATAATAATTGCTTTTGATGCCATTTGTTGTTTGTTATTATTGATGTTAATTTCTACCGGAAATGTCTTTCTTTTTCTTAATTTCTACACAATTTAACTCCAGGTTCGTTATTAATAGAGAGCCCGTATAGAGAAAACGTTGAAAACAAATTATGAAGAATACACAAAATGAAAGGAAAATGCGAATGATAAATTTTTATAGACATTTGCGATTGTCATGTAAAATATGTTTAGTTTTTTTTAGGTTTTTAACTTAGGCCTATATTGAGTTTTTTTTTTAAATTGTATCGAACAGTATTGGGGCAACCACAAAATCACATAAAACTGATTTATTTCAAGTTCCAAACACAGATATGACTGAAATAATTCAGGTTTTTGTGCCTCCTAAAAATAATTAAATTTTGACACGCAGTTAGTTAGGCAATAAGTTATGCCATTCAAAACACACTGGATTTAACAGGATATTTAAAAAAAACTATACAGTAGGTATGTAACAATAGGCTACAGTATGTGCTTTACTCTATGGAACACTTCCGAATCAATAGCAAATGGTTACATAATATGGGTGTTATAACATGAATAGCATGTTTGTAAACACGGGGTCTGTGAATGAATGAATGAATCATTTATTTTCCATCTTTCCAAACCAATATACAATACAAAAAAGAAATAAAAACAGTTTTGCCCTATGAGCTAGGCCCGTTTTGGGGGGAAAATTATTCATTTAGGCTAGACTTACTGATTTAAATTTATTGGAAGTAAATATGTATGAATGTATGTATTGTATGGTATGGTAATGTATAGGATGGAGTAGAGATGGTGTATGTACTTTATGTAATGTTATTGGTTATTTTACATTTATTTACGACACTTGGGTTTCTATAAGCCATTTGCGGATTCTTTTTCTGAATAAATTATATTAAATCTATAGGGTACGAACTCCGAATGTAAATAAGTCAGAAATCTTCTTCTGCCTCTAGCTCAGCGGTCCCCAAACTTTTTTCATCGAGGGCCACTCCGAGGGCCAGGTACTTCACCACGGGCCACAGATGTAAAAAATGAAAGAGCATGAAAATTGACAAGGTATATTTTAACTTAATGAGAACCGTGAAACGTTTTAATATTTTCTTCAACCATTTCTTCAATATTAGGATTCCCATCGCAGCAGGCTATTCGAAGAATTTTTAATTTTTTGTCAGGTAGGCCTAGAGCCACATCAAAAAGAGCCGCGGGCCATGAAGTGGGCCACAGTTTGGGGATGGCTGCTCTAGCTCATTCAGACCAGGGACGGATCATTGGGGGGCGGTGGGGGCGGTCGCCCCCCCCCCCCCGAGAAAAATAGCTTTATACTAGATAGAATGGACTTTTGAAGGAAATGAAGAGAAATTGTTACTCAAGTAAGGGAAACGCGATATTTTTCAGGTCACCACCCCCCCCCCCCCCGAAAACTTTTTCTGAAACCGTCCCTGATTCAGACACACGAGAAGGTATTTGCCCTAGTTTTTCATCTCCCTGCTCGTTTTAAACTAACACTTCAGGCTAATCCAGAGTAATTGCCATAGGGGCTAGGGCAGACCCTTGACGGACTCATGACAGAAATATGAAAAAATCTCTGAAAATACCGAAACATAAAATTATATCTTATCGCTTAAAGAAAATTCAGGTGTACATTATAAATCACTAACACCAACAGTTTTGGAGCTTGCTTTGTTTAAAAATAAAAATGAGGATCATATTATGTCGTCGCAAAATTATTATATTAAATCTATTTTACTACTCTAGATAATATTCTCCTGGGGTTCCTTTCGGCACCCATTGGAGGCGGCCGCCTCACATCGGTTCCAATAATATGTCAGTATAATCTTGTTGCAGTGGCGTTGCCAGAAATATTTTTTGGGGGGTCCAGTTTTCATATAAAGTTTGCCCGCTTACGATAAGGTTTTCGAATGGGGTGGTGTTTCATTTGGCGCTTCCCCCCCCCCCCCCCGGGGATTGGTTTTTGAAAGATAGGCCTGAAATAGTTTGTCGGCAAAAAAATTTGATTTTACAGACGATAACTTTATTTAAAGAAAAACGGAAAAAGGGGGACCGGGGTCTCCCCGTCGAATTTTTAAAGATAAATATCTAAAAAATTTGCTATTTTGCTTAACTTTGGGGGGTCCGGACCCCGCTGACCCCCCCCCCCCCCCCTTGGCTACGCCACTGTCTTGTTGACAATTTTTCTGATGGATTCTCATGCTTACGTAAAACGTACGGTATGTCTTGGATTTCAACGTTTACGGCCACCGATAGCAATAATATTGGGGCATAAAACGTGGAAGCAGGTATAAGACTTAGTCGTTCGTTAGATTTAACTGCCCGCAGGTGATGGGAATCCCTCCAAAAGTAGGCCACTCCCTAATGCCTTGCGTACAGGCTCCAGAAGAACCTAACCTGCAAGCCTCGGCCGGCTTCTAACCACAACAACCCAGCACACAAAACATAAACAAAAACAAAACTCACCAATGTTGACAATCCGAATGTTCTCGCGTTCCAAAAATTTCAGCGCCACTGACACATTTTCCAATTTTTGTGACCGGAACACCGGTTTTTTGTTGTACCGCGGCATCTGCTTGCCCGACAGCACTTCGATCAAATGGATCAGGAGCAGTCCATCCGATAGGTCTGTCTCCAAATTCACGATAGCCTTGGAGGCCTTTTTCAGGTGTTCGTTGGCCCATCTGGTAAACGTATTCTGTTGAATGCGCTTCCACTGAGCATCTTCAGCTAAATCCCTTTCCATCATGTCTTCTTGCTCTTCAGAATCACCCGTCCCATCCGACACCTCCGACGGATCGCGGCAAACTGTCTCATACTCGTTGGCCGACGACATTCTAGTGCTAAGGCAATAACTTATCTGGAAAAAGAATAATAATATTTACGTAAGCTAAACATCCGTGAATCTAGTTATTTCCATTTACAGTGAAGACTTTCCTGGTATTCTCTACAATGACCGTTTCATCGGTTGCGTGGTGACGGGAGGTTTTCATCTTTTTAGAGTGCGAGTAGAGTCAGAAATGCGTCCAGCAGGTTTGGTGAAAAGGGAAAATGTAAATACTGTGAAATTCAATGGGCATCTATTGTCGGGAGGAATGGCTTAACCTCTGTTGTAAATTTTATATTTTTCTTTATGGCATTCTGTTACTGCCGTTGACCTTTTCGCATTAAAATTGTAATATTTTGTTTCCGTAATATCTTTTTTACCTGCAATTCAGTGGGTAGCCTACTAGGCTAGCTTACTCGATAATTAAGTGATCAAAGTTTGATTTCCGTTAGTAGAGGGGGGGGGGGGGGGGTTTAGAGTTTTACGAATGCTTACGAATTTTTTGATGTTATTTCGGTGTGATATATTTTGAAGAAGCTAGGAAATGAGAAAGACAAGCCTAGCAAAAAATTGAGGCTGCGCAGAAAAACATTTGCTGGGGACATCATTTGAGTAAGCAGAAAATAAGACTGAACAAACTCAGTCCATAACATAGTACCGGAGGGAAATCTTCGGTCAATAATTCTTTCTATGTGATTTCCGTATATTTTGGGATGGGGTAAGGCCGTCAGATTAAATTTATAAGTCTAATACCTTTCAGGGGCAGATCCAGGATATTCGTTAGGGGAAGGCGCTTTGGGGAACTCCCCTCTCCAAAGTTGCGGCAGTTCATAATAAATTCCAAACTAAGGAAACTGAGTGAGTTCCTCTGTCCATGGGTCCCTGGGGAGAATTTTTGGAAATACAGGTACAAAGTAGTTTAACCATTACTTGAATTTTTTGGCCTATATATTTAGTATGTGTGTGTAAATATTAAATAAAAAAACCATAACATAACTAAAGATTATTATTACCAACAAAAGTTTTTTCTATTACATGGTTTTTTTTTGTTTTTTTTTATATAAAAAGATTAATCGCATACAAACAATTTAATGAATGTATCCGATTGACCTCTTCAGTCGCCTCTGTAGGTTAGTACCCGTGTTGAGTTACGGCACGTCTCCGATCGCATGGCGTGTAAAGTCTCGCACAAGTGCAAGCACGTTACCACTTGGCCATCGAAGTCGATGCTGATGCAGGGATTACCCCGTCTTCAGCTTAGAATTGAGAAAAAAGCCTAACCTAACATTACATAAGTAATTCGTAAGTAATGTGTGTAAAGTGTCAACGTTATTGTCTATAGTCTTCGTTTGTCGGTGTTAATTCATTGAAATGTGTTTTTAAATTACTGTCTTCAAATCGAAATAGGCTTACGTTCAGTTGATGGACTGTTTTTCCGTCTCTTGGGAGACTGTTATACTTAGGTAGTGTTATAGTGCGTTAGTCCAACGTACTTGGCCTGTCTCTTTATACGTATCGTATATGTCAGTCTCGTGAGAGATACTTGTAGTGGCTGTGTTGCGCACTTGCGGTTGCGGTATTCTGTGTTTGTTTTTAAATGTATGTGAAGTTGCTTCTAGGACATATAAATGTTTTATTGTGGGTATTGCAATGCAATTAAGTAAAGCTATAGACACCTTTAAAGCAGAAACAAACAAATAGGTAGCCTATAAAATACAAAATATTCAAACGAAAATGTACCCCTAACATTTTGAAGAATTATTATTATATCTCCATTTAATTTTAATTAATCTATAATAGCCTACAATGTTTTTTTTTTTAGTTTTTAAGGTTAGCATGAAAACAAGACTTTATAGTCTTATTGTTCGCCCTTTGTTTGCAATAAAGTCGTTTTTTCATTTCATTCCACGCAAGGGGGCAAGTGAATTTTTTTGAGATTTGGGGATTGGGCACTCTGGGTCAGTCATTTTGACATTGCTAGAATACAAGAAAAACATATCCACATAAGTTTCAAACTTAAGCCAAGGCCGTATTTATGCCCCCCCCCCCCCGTCGTGAAAAATTCCATCAAACACAAAGTATTTTCCCATGCATTCATTCTTTGCCAGTCCCTTCAAAAGGTCGTATTTAAATTAATAAAAATAAATTTGTTCTCTTCTTTCTGAATTTCTATACTATATTATACTATTTTATACTACCTACTTGTTGTATTTACAAAAATTCATTTTTGCTTTCTTAAGCTCAGTATACACTACTATATGGTAGCCTCGTGCCTTAGGCTAGCTTTCCATGCCTACACCCCCCCCCCCCTCATATCTATAGCTACGGCCTTGACTTTAGCCTCAACACTCTGCCACTCACTGCGTTTGCGGTGTTTGTGACGTAGAATTAACTGTGTACCAGAAATTAGTGTGTTGTCTACAATCATCCATTTATAGCTGTTCAACCTTTTTCACAGAGTGCTTTATGTGTGTTTTTGTGTACGCATTTAATTTTGTGACAAAATAGGGACAGCATAATAAGCCGGACAACCAGAATTGCTGTACCCCCCCCCCCCCCCCCCCGGCAAAATATGTGAATGCATAGAAGTGAAATACTTAGTATTCTATAGTCTTTCTAGGTATTTTTTTATTGTTTGTCGAAAGATGCCCACCTGAAATTATGCAACTTATTATTACTAATAGTTCATTGATACCAATCAATATCATTCATGTATTAAATGTCAGAACTATGTATGGCATACATTACGTCATTTTTTTATAAATTATGTCCTAAGTTAAAGATTATAAGCAGATAAAGAGATAAAGCTCGTTGTCATGCATTAACTACAATTAACTTATTAACTACAATTATAATTATAACCATAACTCTCCCAGGCTATCCTCCACCGCCTCGGTCAGGGAATAGTATGCCTTCTGTATGAGAGTTTTCTTCATCACCGTTGGGATTTCTGCATTAATTAAAACCGGAACTTTAACTTTAATAATAAATATTATAACTTTTAAAAAAAATCTGCCTCTAAGCCATAGTCATATTGATTTTATTACGATTTCTGGACAATTAGAAATAATGTTATTAAATATTACCACTGTAAATGTACAATAAATCCAGTAATCCCATTCAAGAAGACAGCAAATCCTTTTCCCCGTTTGACCAGAAAATTTGGTCTGCGCAACTCTCCTAGCGCCCCCTGTTGCCACTGCCATTAAGTAAACGTCTAAACAGTTATTAAATATTACAAATCCTTAAAAACGTTGGAAATAATTTATAAATTAGGTTTATAATAGAAATAAGCCATGATTTACTTTAAAAAGTCATTAGTTCATATTTTGAAAGTTATCCCTGAGGTAAGTTGAGTTCCGTCTTGCATAGTGCAGCATAACTGGGTTCACTCGTTTTTGTATATGCGAGGAGTTTTGGATATACGGTGTATGTATATGCAGAAACAGTGCCTATAGTAACAGTAAGTAACAAATTTTGAAATAGTTGTATAAGTAGCTAAATGTTGGTGGACCTGCAGCTGCAGGCATGCAGGTGATGTGTACATATGTATATAGTAAGGTACGAAATGTCGAAATGCATTCCAGCACACTGTATAGACTTGACTCCCATTTTTTTTTTCTTATTTATGAGGCCCCTTTTACGGCTAGCTAGCGGGTGTGGGAGCGCCATAGCCAGGAGTTTTTCGGGGGTAGCTGTAATGATTGTGATCCTATCTATTGTATTCTTTAGAGCAGCCATCCCCAAACTGGCCCGCGAGCCATGAAGTGGCCCGCGGCTCTTTTTGATGACCTGACAAAAAATTAAACATTCTGCGAATAGCTTGCTGCGAGGAGAAGCCTAATATTGGAGCAATTCGTTGAAGAAAACATTAAACAGTTTCACGGTTCTCATTAAATTAAAATATACCTTGCCAATTTTCATGCTTTTTCATTTTTTACACCTGCGGCCCAAGGTAAAGTACATGGCCCTCGGAGAAAAACGTTTCTCGAAAAAAAAAGAGGTTATATGGTGTTACTCGTGAATGTGATAGCATAGGCTCTTAAAACGCAAATTTAGTGGCGCATTTAGCTTTAGTGCGGACACAGGCAGATAATATTGTGCAGATATGCGGACTAAATCACAATGTTATAATTACGACGTTTTAGATTGTATAAAAATAATATTGAATTTAACCCAAAGAGCGGGCGGGCTCTCCCCCGGGGGAAAATTATGAAAATATATAAGTGCACAATAGTGGGGTTTAACGCATTTTAACAGCAGTAAAATATCAATTTTACAAAGTTTACAAAGGGATGCTTATTCATATTACTGTCTGACATATAGAGTAGTGGAATGGACTCTGACTTTCACCTGAAAGGCTATTGGTTGGAGTCCCACACTTGCTGTACATTTTCAGGTAATGCTTCGGCAGTGGCGGTGCTACGGAGGAGCCCGAGGGGTCTTGGCCCCCCAACAGTTTCTCCGGCCCCTCTGGGGCCCCCCACTTTTGAGATATTTTACCTCTTGTTAAATTGCAGAGTTATTGATCGGTATACCTACTCGCAATGACAAATGTTTTGTTTTTTTATTGCCCCCCCCCCAGATAGAAGTCATGCCCCTCCATGCCCCCCCCCCCGCCTTAAAATTTCTAGAGCCGCCACTGTAGCTTCGGAGGACATAGGTAAAGCAGGAGGTCCCAAATTTACGAGGTCCTAAGTCAACCGCTAGGGTGGATTAATAATGCAACAAAAAGACAAAATTATATTTATTAAATAATTTATTTGTATCTATTTTATGCATTATATATCTAGGCCTATATGCTTATGCACATTATGCAAGTATTATTATGAAAATATAAAATTTATCTTTTTAGCAATATGGTGTAAGTAGACAATGAACTCCATAGATGGCGTTGCAACGATTCATTATGCAAGAGCTCAAACCTGCAGATATGTAATTATGCATTTAAGTTAATATAGCTCATTGCCACGAATATGTCATTGCAAATTGCGATTAGTTACTTCACCAATAATACGGATTTTCAAACGCTAAATGACAGGGGGGGGGGAAAGAATAAACAGAGCTAGCTAAAAGATATAATGTGGGGGGAGTGACAGTGGCATTGGAAGATCCACTTTCTTCACCTGTTCTATTTGGGATGTTGTGGTCAACAACAAGCCCAGCACCTGCACTTCCCCTTTCTGTGGTATTAACGGTAACAAGGTGTCCCATAGGGTTCAGAGGACTCGAGGGCCGAGGCCAGGTGAAAGAATATATTATCCTTTTGTGCCTGGTTTCAAACCTTGGTCCTTGACCTTCCGCTTCATAGTCTAATTCTCTGCCAACTCACCGGTTCCCCAAAACCTTCCTCAAAAATAAAAAAAAATATAACTGCTGTTGAGAAGCCCCACAGAAGACTCAAGTAGTGTTAAATGGTCCCGACCGAGGACCGAGAACCGGGACAGGTTGTTCAGTTTCGGCGTATTCGAGGATTTTAATAATAATAGTATTTATTTTATTTATTTTATTTATAGTGATAAATACTGTTATTTCAAAATCCCCAGAAACGCCTTTGATGAAAAAGAACCGGGCCGAGTTCACTCGAACATACTTTCCAATTTATAAATTAGTAGATATTTATCGACTTCGATGGCCAGGTGGTAGCGTGCTTGTACTTTTGCAAGTCTCTACACACCATGCAATCGGAGACGTGTCGTAACTCGACACAAGTACCTATTAGGTAACTTAGTGAGGCGACTAAAGAGGTCAATCGGATACATTCATTGAATTGTTTGTATGCGATTAACCTTTTTGAAAGGAAAAAAAAAAATAGAGAAAATGAGTAATTACATGGTAAATAATTTTCCTATGGTTAAATTTCGGATATCTCGGGGGGGGGGGGGGATGTCCACCTGACGTCACTTGAGGTAAGGTAAATTCTAGATAGGTCAGACCAATACATTACCACACAGTAATAATGGCAGGGCACGCAATGCATTTGAGCATGAATTTTCTATCATTTTTTCAAAAAATAATTTTTTGCACAAAATTAAATACTTTTTTGGGAAAGCAACCTGTCCGGTTTCGTTACTCAATTTAACACCTAAAACACCCCCCCCCCCCCACTATACATACAATAATTTTTATATCCGGGACAAGGGCAGTGCCTACATCCGCGCAAAAGCCAAATCCGTCCCTGGAAGTCAAGGTTACACCCACACAATTTTTTATATTTTAAATGTAATTTCATAATCTCCGGACTGAATCCAATTGTACTTCCCAACTTGAGGATAACAAACTAATAATAAAATAGCTGACTAATAATTTGCCACAGTTAGGATTATTATAGCCAAGGCCCAAACAATTTGAAAATAGTAGTCATATTTGTATTTCATTAATGGAAGTCTGCCAAACCATCTGGCTTAGGCATTTCAATGTCAAAACAATCAAAACACAAGCTTTGAAAACAGTTGATTTGATAATAGAGGTAACGAATGTAACTGTTGCATTAATTAAAATCGTATGATTGATATATATATATATTATCAAAAGCCATCAGTTTCAGCAATTGTTTTAATGAAAACATCACTGAACCATGCTTATTCCTTAATAATCGGGATGAGACACTCACCAAAAATTCACAGACACGACTGAAAATAATAACTGAGTTTGCGCTAACTGGCTATGTCAAAAATAGTGCTCAAACGTGAAGCAAGCGAAGCTCTCTAATTACCGGTAACGGCGGTAACATTCAAATTGGTCCGGAATAGTTCATGGACGGATACAGGGGGAACAGGGGGGGTGTAACTTCCCCAAATTTATTAAATCTATTGTAATTTAATTTATTACGCTCTAATTTAATCGAAACTACAAACATGTTTGTTCCATTTTGACCCATAACCACCCCCCCCCCTCCCAAATGGGCTGGAACCGTCTCTGGAATAGTTCAGCCTCAGTACTATGCCTTTTAGTATTAACTTATTCCTTATGTAAACAAACCAATTTTGAATAGCACTTTCCATTGTAAAATTATATTTCATAGGCTACATTTTTAATCCCAGGTGAAGATTAAAAATAATCGCCATACTAGGCCCGTAGTTGGTAGAGAGCAGAGGCCAGAGGGAGCTGGCCTATGAAACGAAATTTCGAAGCTCGAAACTTGACCTAAAACATAAAAGGAAATTATAACCGAAATAGGGTATCAAGAAAAAACTGCTGGGACTCAAACCCTCGATCAATGCGAGCACGTAGCCAGGTTTTTCGTGAGGGGCGGAAATGAATGTTGGCTCGGTGGGAGCATGGGCGTAGATCTTAAATAAGGGTGCACCCCCCCCCCATTTTTGAATTTTTGTGACAGTGACATTTTTTATTTATTTTATGTACGAAGAATATAACTACAAACAAGGGGGGCCCAAAGGTTACTCTCGGGTGAAATAAAAAAAAAAAAAAATACACGAAATAGTGGGATTCTACGCATTTTGACAGCAAAAAACATATCAATAAAGCTGCACACTCTCCCCCGGGCGGAAAATGTTGAATAAATAGGCGCAAACTTCGAACATCCGTTGAATTGTTCAGTTCTCCGGGCCCCGGGCTAGTGACGAATCAGTAGAATCCAGGAGGATAGGCTCTAGGCTCTGAAAATGTACTTCCAGTTGCTGCTGAGCCTCCGTGTTACAATCGTAGAGGTCCACGCAGTTCCACTGAAGATGTCGACTGCAGATGTTGACGAAACGTTTGGAAGGACGCTTTCAGAACAACCACGGCTTATCATTCCGGATTCTACTAATTTGTCACGTAACTCCGGCCGTGAAAACCTTTGTAATTATAGCCTGGGCTAGTGTTAGGCTAAGTCTGGGCCTGCGGAAAAGATGACAAATATTGTGACCAGATTAGCTTCAATGCGGGTACTCACTAGCGCTCATTGCGGCCAAAAAGTGCATCTCATGACAATAACTGTATCGTCATACACACTGCTTACCTTGCTCCTCTTCCTATTTTTATTTCAGACCGCCAACTCCACGCGCTATCAGCCCACAACGTCACCATTCCGTCTTAAACTCGCTGACTCATACAACCACGCATAAACCTTTTTCAAAACGTCAACATCATAACAGTTGGATATTATTGCGTTACTCTTACTCTAGTATCAGTATCAGGTCAGATTACGGTACTGATACGGACTCTCGATTTCCCCCGGAAGGTTATAAATAAATAAATATTGACTTTTTGTTCAATTACTAAGCCAACCTAGCGGAGTTAGGGCTATAAAACCCTCTCTTACACTCAACTAGAAAGGTCTGGGACCGCCTGTTTTACATACACTCCGAAGCATGGCCAGAAAATGTAGAAAGTGTGGGACTCGAACAAACAACCTTTCGGTTGAAAGTCGGAGGCCAGGCTGGCTTAGTAATAGAGGAAAAAGACATTATTTATTTATTTATAGTAGAAGGCTTCATGGTAAATTTGGTGGGAAAAAAAAATCATATCTCGTGATATGTTTTTCATAAGAACAATGGGACACCCGAAGAGAAAGTTTCCTTAAATTAAATATATAGGTGATTTGCCAGGCAATTTCGAACATAAATGAGATACACTAAAGTAAAAGAAATGTTCCTCTGCATTCCAAATAATTATGCAAATTACTAATCAAGTTCACTAATATTCACTGCGAAAATTGTTGTTGTTTTTTCATTAAAGGCGATTTTATTATTATTGTTATTATTATTATTTATTGTGGCCGATCAGGGTTAGTTACGACTACATGACGTATATCAAAATGTAGAGGAAAAATTCTTCAATTCTTAATGACATATCTCATTTATAGCTATTTTTGAGACTCTCATTTTTCACACCCGTTAGGTTATCCTCTGTGAATGTTGCTTAACTCGGTTTTTATATCCTGGTAAGTCCAGTGTGCAAAGAACTGAAACAGAAGGTCTAGGAAGGTTTTTGGTACCGGTAGAAAAGCCACCCTTATAATATTATGTTACTCAAAAAATAAAAATGTAAGCAGATAATAATGTAATGGGGGGGGGGGTCAGGGGGTCTGGACCCCCCCCCCCAAAAAAAAAAATGAACTTAACAGATAATATGGGTTTACAGTGGGAATTAAAAATAATGATGTTTTTTAATGTTATAATTCACTGAATCATGCCATATTTGATCAAAGTCTTTTGAGTAAATTGACCGCAAATCGAAATACAGACAGCCAGGAATTTCGTAAAAACCACTTTATTTGGTCAATTTGGTCTACCGACATAAATGTCTTGTGGAAGATATTCTATACTAATTCAATGCAGTGTATGCCAAGCAATATCTTACTATAATAGAATTGAAAATTAAAAAAAGCTGTACTAACCTGGCGCTATAAAAGTTTTCTAGCAGAAGACCCGAGGCGACCGACGCCCCCACTAAAACTCAAGCACATGGTCTGTTGAAGAGGCCAAAAGTTAGCGAGCGAACACCATACAAGGTCTCCATCCATGGGGACTACTCGGGCTTCCTAATATGGTAGAGAAACAGTCGCCTCCAAGTAGGCCAATGGAACAATCTTCATAGCATTCACTTCGCTCGCGAATACTTTATGCCAGTGCAGTGGTCGGCTCGCGAGCCAAATTTGGCGCTTTGGGCTCTCGGTATTGGCACTTCGGCAAAACTATAATTTTGGTCATTTTGTAAATAAAAAGAGCTGCAATGTCTAAGACTTCAATTTTTTTGGTTAGTATTCCACTTATCTCTCATAGTTGGCTTATGGCCCCCTGAGGGATATAAAGGCTCCTGCCTATCTAATTAATTTAATTTCAATGGATTTCTATTGCTCTATTCTTTACCACAAGCCACAACTCGTAAACATACTGCGCAAACTCAATTCATAGTGAGAATCGTTCTACAATCGTTGGCACGTTTGGAAAGATCTCGGCCTCAATTGTACAAAAAGGTTGCTGACTACAGCTCCATGCTGTGCTTATAGGTACTCGTATACTACCTTCTGATCAATGTAGCAGACCAACACTCACAATAATTTGTTTCCAATTAAAGGGTACATTCGAGTTCAGGACGATAAAGTGTCTGGTAGGTGACTGTCAAATACGCAGTAGCGGTTACCAAGTAGCAAAAAGAATGGTCATCACAAATTGTTTGCTCGTCAATAATTATTCGACATTCACCCATTGTAAAGAGACACTCATCCGTTTTTTTTTTTTTTAAGAACCTTGTTTACTCGGACATTCTTTCCAATTTATCAATTAGTAGATAGAGAAAATAAGTAATTTCATGGTAAATCATTGTCCTATGGTTAAATTTCGGATATCTCGGGGGGGGGGGGGGGAGGGGGTTGTCCATCTGACGTCACTGGAGGTGAGGTAAATTCTAGATAGGTCAGACCAACACATTACCACACAGTAATAATGGCAGGGCACGCAATGCATTTAATGCATTTGGCCGAGAATTTTCAATAATTTTTTCAAAATGTTTTTTGTCCAAAACCAAATAGTTTTTTGGGAAAGCAACCTGACCGGTTTCGTTACTCAATTTAACACCTAAAACGTGCCTGAAGGTAGAAATCATCGATAGAAAGGTTTCACAGAAAAATTATTTATTAGTCATTTTTCATTTTTTATTTTTATTTTTTACCCCCCGAAGCAAACTATCAAGGGACATGTGAACCCCAGCATTTTATTAACATTAAATAACGACTACAATATATGTGAATTTAAAAGAAATAGGTAGAGCCGTTTTTGAGAAATAATTTTTTTTATGAGTTTTTTGGAGTTTTTTGAGAATAAAACCCCCCAAATCAAGTTAGCTCAATATTAAAAAAAAAAATAGTCCTGAGGTATGAATTTTGTGAACCTACATGCAAAGTTTCATCGAAATCGACCGAGTAGTTTGCCCGGAAATCGATGAACAGACAGACCGACAGACAGACCGACAGACAGAGCGATAGACAGACAGACAGACAAACAGAAAGACCTTTCGTAAAAATTGGGTTCCTGGGACCTCAAACCGTGATAATCCGTTGAAATCTCTGAATCGAATATTTCGACCATCACAAAGCTTTCCTTATACTACGTATAAATTTTAAAGCAATAAAAGGAAAAAATCTATCGTATAAATGAGATTTTGGATTATGTCATAATCCGACCCAAAACACTCCGTGTAAAATATACCAAGTTCCTTTGGCCCATCAAAGTTGTGATATCCAGATGGGCCAAGTTCCTTTTTTCTGTCTATGTATGTTGTGATATCAGGATGGGCCAAGTTCTTGTAATTTTTCTCTTTGAATATTTTCTCTAAAAAATTAATTTAAATTTTTTTCTCAGAACTTGGGTGCTTCCATTGCAAAACTCTTCGTAGTTCCCTATCGTTTATTAGAGTAACGTAACGACACTGTGGCCTCAGTTGCAAATTTGCCATTTAGCCATATCTTATGCGTCATCATTGGCCAATTACAGCAAGTGTCAGTGTCAAGGTACATAAGCATGAAGAAGCACCAAGTTCTAAAAAAAATTTAAATTAATTTTCTAGAGAAAATATTCAAAGAGAAAAATTACAAGAAGCCCATCCTGATATCGCAACATACATAGGCAGAAAAAAGGACCTTGGCCCATCTGGATATCACAACTTTGATGGGCCAAAGGAACTTGGTATTTTTTACACACGAAGTGTTTTGGGTTGGATGTCATATCTTTTTGTACAAATAACAAATAACTTGACATGTATGCATGGAGTGTTAAAAAAATTGAAAGACAGAGGAAGAATTAGTCATCTTTTCACCATACATGGCTGTACTATGTATGGTGAAAAATGCTGGAACCGGAACAGCCATGATGGAAGATCGAGAATAAATTTGAAAAGTGAAGATTCGAGAATTTTCGGGAAGAGTCTAGCTCGCACCAGAGTAACTATAAGACTGACAAGTTATAGAAAGCCCATATGAAAGAAAGAACAATATACAACATGCGAACCACTATATAGATATACCTACCTACCTACGTAGGAATTAAGCACATCTAGAAGCTAGCTTTCGTTAAGTGACTACGTTAAGTTACGTCATCAATTTTCTGAATAAAGTGGAAAAAATGGGAAATGGCAAGAATGAACCCAATCCCAAATTTCAGTTGTCCTGCGCACGTGGATGGGATGAGCGTGTCATATGTATGCTCGGCCGTAAGCTAAGTACTTAAAATTCATTACGTGATTGCAAAGTTATCATAAAAATTTTTCGGGTTTTTTGATTTATTCTGGGGGTTTGATGGTAAGAAGAGACTAATTCCTGAGTTTCACATCTCCAGCACATCTGGAAGTGGCCTATAATTTGTGTCAGTGAGTGAGTGAGTGAGTGAGTCCACGCGAAAAGCGTGGTTTTGGGGTATTTGGATTTCAGCAACCAATCATGCTAGAGTGCTAAATTTTTAAATTGGGGTTCTTTACTGTATTTAAAGCCTGAATGCAAAATTAGAGGTCAATCGGACAACTGGGTGAGCTACAGTGATGGTTGGAAAGTGGCTAAAATGCCGTAAACTCGCCGTGGAGATATACTTGCTGGGCAGCTCATCGGGGCTGTATGGAACTTGGTCGCGCGCTGCCGCGCGCGTTGATGTCCGGTGCGACTGTGGTGCTGTTCAGGAAACCGTATACCTTCTGGTCTGTCTGTCCACTACTGCCATCTGGTCCCTTCACGATTAACGACCTGCATGAAGCAAACGATAAAGGCACCCAAGCGGCTCAATTCTGGACAACCCATTAAGTTTGTGCCTCCCTGGACAGACAGTAAGACACAAGTAACATGTCATAAGGTAGATGAAATTTTCCTCTACGTTTTGATGTACAGTAACTTAAGTGGCCGTCACTACCACTAATTGTTGGCTACACCTTCGACCTGGCAACCTCCACCAATTGCCTGAGCACATGTAGAGGTCACTCTCACTTGACCAAGACTCTGTTTGGAGTGGAATTTAATGTTCAGCTAAAATGCCCGGCAGCCGCGTTTTCCCTTACCAATGAAGGCAGTACCGTTCGTTCGTTCGTCGAAGGCATGGCCTTATTTCCATATATAACCAGGGGACTCAGTTGACTAACAAAAAAAAACATTATGAGAAAAGGTGTGTTTTTTATTTTATAAAATGTAGGCAGTAAAACAATCCGTAATTTAAGACAAGGCACACTTCAACATTTTAATTAGTGCATTATGAACGCGTGTTATCAGTCCTGGCGTTTGCCAGGGACACTTGAGTGCACATGTCCATAAAATCAGATTTTACAGTACGGCTGAAAAACGTTTTTTTCTTGTCCTGCAAGCGATACTGTTCTCCAGTTGCTATCAGGGCATTGGTTATGCTATAAGAAGATAATTCAAACTGGTCCGTAAGATCATACTTCAAGGAGATCACTGAAATATTAATTGCTTTCCAATTTATACGTAGTATAAGGAAAGCTTTGTGATGGTCGAAATTTTCGATTCCGAGATTTCAACGGATTTACACGTTTTGAGGTCCCAGGAACCAAAAAAGTGGTTTTTACGAAATGTCTGTCGCTCTGTCTGTATATCTGTCTGTATGTCTGTCTGTCTGTCTTTGCGTCGATTTCCGGGCAAACTACTCGGTCGATTTTGATGAAATTTGGCATGTAGGTTTACAAAAATCATACCTCGAGATTTTATTTAGGGCTAACTCAATTTGGGGGGGTTTTATTCTCAAAAATGTCCAAAAAAATCGTCTAAAAAAATTAATTCTCAAAAACGGCTCCAACGATTTCTTTTAAATTCACATATATTGTAGTCGTTATTAATGTTAACAAAATGCATAGGGTCGCTTGCCCCTTGATAGGTTGCTTCTGGGGGTAAAAAAATAAAAATAGCTCAATTTTCATGAAAAATGACTACAAAATCATTTATCTGCTAAACCTTTCGATCGGTGATTTCTACCTTCAGGAATGTTTTAGGTGTTAAATTTAGTAACGAAGCCGGACAGGTTGCTTTCGCAAAAAACTTTCTGGTTTTGTGGAATTTTTTTTTTTTTTTTTTTAATGATGAAAATTTAGGGTCAAATGCATTGCGTGCCCTGCCATTATTACTGTGTGGTATTGTGTTGGTCTGACCTTTCTAGAATTTATCTCACCTCCAGTGACGTCAGGTAGACAACCCCCCCCCCCCCAGATATCGAAAATTTAGCCATAGGAAAATTATTTACCACGAAATTACTAATTTTCTCTAACTACTAATTGATAAATTGGAAAGCATGTTCGAGTAAACTCGGACCGGTTCTTTTACATATTGACATGTGCTACTGTGCTGTTGACGAACAAAACTTAGGCAAATTTTCATACGTTTTCTTGTGTCAGTCGGCATGCTTCTCAGCTTATTAGTAATTGGCAGTATTAAATACCTAGTATTTTTACTTCTTAAACATTAGGTTACGTTCCGCTTTACTGAAGTAAAAGTTTTAAGGCTTAAAAATTGTTTTATTCGCAAAAAACATTTAATTTAATTTAATTGTTGGAGGACGCATTTGTACAGTGGGGTGGAAAACGTTGGACCCAAGTGGCATCAAATATTGTTTTTTTGTAGAGGGTTTTTTTCGACGCTTCTAGAGCCATCATTACCCTGTTCGACAGTCACAAATTGTTATCAATAATTTGAGGAACTGCGCTGGCCATTTTCAGTGAAATTTTCCCTCTAAAAACAGTTTAAAACCAGAATGAATTGACACCGCATGAATCTTCTAAAAATGTAAACTTTGAAACATGGCGGCATCACGGGGTGCGTTGCGAGCAATCTTATTGGCTGCCATGGACATGTGCACCTTTGATCAGGATCACGCGGTGCAAGTGCTACTTCGTTTTGGAACCGTCAACTTTGCACTGCCCTAACATGGGACATGTGTCACTATGTGCGGTTTTTTTTAATCACTTCGTATCGTTAATTATTACGATCACCAATTATCAAAAAAAACATTTTGTGGACATGTGCACTTTTACTTGATACCTCCACACTTCTAAACATAACTATTTGTAAAAGACACTAAAGATGTGATTTTCCCTTAAGACGCAACCAGAGGGTGTAAAAAATCTCACAGGAATTAAGTCTCAATCGTAGAGCCATAAATCAAATCAAATCAAATCAAATCAAATGTATTTAATTCTATCTAAAAAATGAGGTCTCATAATACGTATAGGAAATGTTCCTCTACATTTTGTTCTGAATTATGTGGCCATCCCTAACACCGATCACCCACGGTTATTTAACTTGATCTGTACAAAATCAGGTGGATACCTACTGAGGATGTCAGGTCGAGGGGTTCCAAAACTGTGACTAATTCAGCTAATAGTAGTAGTGTTCGTCGGGTTAATAACGACTTAGGCCTCATATTTGGGCCAATAGAGCGACCCCGACTTGACTGTCCTACACCAGCCCATAGGACAGTGGACCTCCTGATTATAGTGGATTCCGAACCACTTGGGAAACACAGTGAAGTCACACGATTAGTTCGGAGGTGACCAGGACAAGTCCTACCATGTTTCTCTACCGGCACTGCATGAGCACATGACCAAGTTATCTGCAGCTTTGAACCTGCTCTAGTCCACTGGATTCAACTTGGGATGGCGGCCGGTCGAGGGGTTCCAAAACTGTGGCTAATTCAGCTAAGTCAGGACCTGCAGAGTAGTGGTACAGATTCCGACTTTCACCCGAAAGGTTGTAGGTTCGAGTCCCACGCTGGCTACATTTTCTGGCCATGCTTCAGAGGGCATGTAATATAAAGCAGGCGGTCCCGGGTCACCCTAGTTGAGTGTAAGAGAGGGCTTTATATCCCGAACTCCACTAGGTTGGCTTAGTAATAGAACAACCAAAGGTCTAGATTTATTTATTTATTTAATTGGTGTCAGTGACAGCCACACATAGTGTGGTTTATCAAAATGTAAGGGATAACTTCATCTACATTGGGACATGTCACATATATTATTAGGGCTCTATGACAGACATTTCCAAGTAAATCAATCTGGACCTGTGGGCCAACTATGGCGATTAGCATTACCTTATTCTCGGGGTTAAAAATGTAAACAAAGCAATTTTGAATAGCACTTTCCATTATAAAATTATCTTGTTTACATTTTTAATCCCAGGTGAAAATAATCGCCATTGTAGCATGCAAGCCATGCATGTACTGAAGGGTATTTGTATTGGAACTTTGCGGAACACGAATCATCTTAAAAATTCAAACCCAATTTAAAACATTAAATTGAATCTACTTTTCAAAATAGTAGGTAGGCTATAATGCCTGTGAAAGTGAATAAAAATGTGAATTTCCAGGGAAAAACTAATAAGCATTTTATTTATTTATTTCTTAGGTGACTGCCGGCTGAATTTTCTAATAAAATTGGTTAATGTTTCACTCAGTATGTTTTGGTACAATTTGGTCATTAACGATTAAATGGTAAACTATGCCTTCCCTGCGATTACCACTGGTTGATGCTTTGATGCAAGCTGGCAGTTCTCCTAAAGAAAAATGAGTCTCCGTGCCATCGTCTACAAATTCCGCCTGCAATAAAAAACAGAAAGTAACTAAAAGTACTAAAACTAAAAAACTAATCTTGATGAAGCAGTAGAATAAGGGATGATAGGTCGTACTGCTGCTGTTGTTGATGCCGCTGTTGCTGTTGAGCCTCCGAGATACAATAGTAGAACTCTACTGGGCCACTGAAGATGCCGACCGCTGATGTTGACGAAGCGTTTGGAAGTTTTCAGATCGACCACGGCCTATCATCCCGCGATTCTATTTTCAGTTGTCTACCAGCAGCCAACAGGTTTTATATTATAATCAGCTACAAGATGGGCCCAAACCCACAACACACTATATCCGGATGCTATACTAAACTGCACCATAGAAGCGGGGGGGGGGGGGGCGGCAAAGAAGCAGCAAACGGAGGCAAGTAAAGCCACGGTTGTTTGACGGCAGAAAAATATTTTGGTGCCTATACAGCCCTGCACACTGAAGATTGGGAAGGCGAAGACAAATAAGTTACGACTGGACTGGAGAAGCGTTGAGTTTGATTGTTAAGCTCGGATTGTAGTAGGCTGAATATATTTTCTTACTTACTTACTTACTAACTTACAGGGGCTGCAACGCCACGGTGTAAGGTACCTAAGGCACAAATTGTGGCCGCCACTTTTTCTTCTTCGTGGCCCCACAGGGAATTACAAAACGTAATCAAACATTGTTTCCCCTGAAGTTCTTCGTGGTTTCTGGAAATCGTACAGATATAGTCCATCAAATAAATATTGGTCAAACTGAAGTGTTTAGGGTTTTCGTTGCATAATATGGTGCTTGAACAATATTAAATAATTATATTAGTACAAGAATAATGAGTTAATTTAGCAACTATTTGTCGGTCTCACCCCCTCCCCCACCTCTTTGAAATAGCAATTATATTTTATTCAGATATCATTTCCATGCCACTACACAATACAATACTATTGTATATATTGCATAGCTATGTTTTTGCAGGGTTGGCATAGATTTACTGCTTACATCATACCTTTGTATTATACTTTTTATGCCGTGGTTAAAGCGACCGTGCACTTTTATAAATTTTATTATTAGAATACAATTGTTGGCAACAGCACAAATAAGCCATATTATGGCGGAGTCAATATAAGTTTTAGTGACTAATTGTTCTTAAATTACCGCAAACTACGCATATGAGAGACATTTGTTATGGATCGTCAAGGAGATTGGGCCTAGAAGGTATTCGGTGGGGAAGTAGGGTCCTTCTATTTTATCGTCATGTGTGTTTGCCATTATAAGGAGAAGCCTATGCGTCATAGCGAGTGTCTCCCTTGCCCCGTCTTCTTACTTAACGATTTAAAGAACCTTATTACAAATTCCGTCAGTCACACGTTGAATCTTTTTTTCCTCAATAATACTGTAAATGGGATTTCGTAATGTAGGCATGGACGGATACAGGGGGGAGGGGGTAGCTGCAATTTAGTGAATCTATATTGTAAGTTAATTTATTACGCTCTGATTTAACTGATAATTAGAATATATATATTGTGTTACATATTTTGACCCAGAACTACCCTCCCCCCACCAAAAGGGCTGGATCCGTCCCTGAATGGAGGCCTGACTCCTTCTATTGTAATGCATTACCATTGTTTGCAGTTTTTCTCCGTTTGCAGAGACCTCTAGAGAATCCCGTTCCAAAACCACCCTGTATTTTTCATCATTGAAATTAACAATCCAAGTCTTAAGAACTTTACTTTGGATTTCCTTGAAAGTCTTAAAGCTTTGCCCATTCACCGTCAAGGTATATGAATAAGAGAATCCGCCTACGGGAAATACCTGAAAAATATAAAATATATAATGTAAATATACATACTTACTTACTTTACTTTATCCAACGCCCACTCTTGGCGTTACCGCCATCTGTTGCCGCCCCTGCCAGTATAAATAAATAAGGACTTTTTTTGTTCTATTACTAAGCCAACATAGCGGAGTTAGGGCTATAAAGCCCGGGACCGCCTGCTTTACATGCCCTCCGAAGCATGGCCAGAAAATGTAGGACGTATAGGACTCGAACCAACAACCTTCCGGGTGAAAGTCAAAGTCCGTACCACTACTCTACATGTCCCGACAGTATAGTGAGGATGTGTCTTTGTTAGGGCTCTGGATTGACTGACACGTTAGAAGATGGGCAACAGCCATGCGTTCACAGAGTGGGCATTGGTCTGAAGCAACCAGGTCTAGGCGAAACAGGTGAAACAGACTCACTGAAATTAGATGATAGAGAAAAACTGGACTTGGCGGGATTCGAGCCCACGATCTACGCTTAACCGAGGCGTCGTCTTAATCACTCGACCACAAGCCCGCACAAGAACAGTTTAAGAATATCCTCTACTTATATGCTCATATTGACATGATTCGTAATGTTAGACAGGTTAGCACAGTTACACAACTATCTAACCGAACAAGTCTGTGAGCTTACGTTAGTGCCATAAAGGCAATGCTTTACACATTATACTGCAGTATTATATATAACACTGACTTTTTATATTAACTTTGGTTGAAGAGGCAACCTCCACGTTATAACTGAAATTAGATCGTGGGTTCGAATCCCGCCAAGTCTAGTTGTTCTCTATCCTCTTATGCCTCTTCAACCAAAGTTAATTTAAAAAGTCAGTGTTATATACTCCATATAATACTGCAGTATAATGTGTAAAAGAGACTCACCTATATGATATAAAAAATATTATAAAAAAAAATTGGTAAGCCTATAAGTAGAATAGATACATTGACGCTTGCAACAGTTCTTGTCGGGAATGTGAAACGCCGAGCTGCCACCTATTCAAGAAAACGCTATGTCCCCAGAAGACATATGTAGTACGGTATATGTAATGTTTAAACGAAACCCTCGTGTGTGGTGATAACTTTACTATTTTATGTAACTGCAAAGGCTTTCACAGCCGGAGTCGAATGAAGAACCAGTAGAATCCGGGCTGATGGGCCATGGTCGAAATGAAAGCGAACTTCGAAGTTTCATTAACTTTACTACCGTGTAAGTATTTTTTATTTTTAACTTTAAGATGTGACGATATGAATCGAGCTACTATGTTCTGATCTGATACTGTCTTGTTTTTTTTTTTTAATAGTAATTTTCACCATAACCATAATGAATGAATTATGTAACACAGGGGTTCCCAAACTGAGGTCCAAGGACCACCGGTGGTCCACAGAGCAAAGTAAGAATTACGAAAATAAAACAACTGAGTTATTGGAAATTAGAAGTAAAATAGAAGTCTTGGCACTGAACTATAAAATCTAACCGATATCAGTCCCAAACATTTAATAAAAATAATTAGCTCGTAGGGTAATAATTGTAGGCACAAACTACATGACCTTGGTCCTAGAATTTGACGATTTCCTGTCACATCCATGCTGGTCCTCGGAAAATCAGAAAATAATCTAGTGGTCCATTGGCAAAAAAGGTTGGGAACCCTTGATGTAACAAATAACAAAAATAAAGAGCATTGCCTATTTGTTGGAACCACCTGCAAAATTCTAGTTAGGCAACACCAAACAGAATTGTTAAAATCGTGTCCCCTCAATTTTTAATTAATTACATTTGAATAATCTATGGCGTGTTACTTTTGGTAAAGTTAACTGACCGTAATGATGCATTTGGCGCCACTGACAGTAAATTCTTCGGATCCTATCAATCTGAACAGCCAGTCATAACGTAAAATCTCGTCTCCATCGACACGAATGACTCGTTTGCCCGTAATAGTCCCATGTTCAAATTCGATATGATGTACGTGGTCATAAAGTGGGACGTCCCACCAAGCTACTAAATCGCCAGGAGCATCCGACATTGTTACCCCTGAAACTAAAAAAAACACTTTATAATTTTACCACAGTAAATAATTAAACACTATAGCCTATCTTAGATAACGCTTGAGACTCTCTCCGGTCTTGTAATGGTGATGACAATGGATCCCCCCCCCCCCGTATGCATTTTATCCTTCTATTTTTCACTATTCCTCTCTTTTTTTTCTTCTCCATTTAATTTTATTTAATCTATAATAAGCCTACAACGCTTTAGTTTTTAAGGTTAGCATGAAAACAAGACTTTATAGTCTTGTAAGAGGACGGGTCGTACTGGTCGATGCAATGAATTAGGCGGTTTGAGCGCAGAATGAATTTATCGATTAAGTTCTTCCTCTCCACTTGAGTAAGTTCAGAGTGAGTTATTTAATAATGTTTACCATACCAACTGTGTATAAAGAATGATACAATGCTTATAACTAAGAATTGATTTGACCCAGCCTGCTTCCACGTAGTAAAACCAACTCTGTGTCCCCAGCTAAAGGAGCTGATGAGACACAGAGGGTAGCTTAAAGATATTATTAACAAAAGGAAATAAATACGCAGAAAGAATAATTATAGCAATACGGTATTAAAAATATGTAAATGTGGACAGCGCCATCTATCGGGGAAAAGGTGAAGATGGAAGCAGACCGGTATTTATATATGTGGGACCACGTGGTCCCCACAGTCTTATTGTTCGCCTTTTGTTTTATTTGCAATAAAGTCGTTTTTCCATTTTTCATGTTCACAGTGTTCAAGAGAAATTATTTAGGGCAGCTTGAAACGGTATGGCGGTTAACACCCAAATAGCATGTATCAAAGTTGTTCATTTACCCCCAGAAAGGATGGGGGTTACATAAACTGAATGTCGGCAGAGAGGCGGCTCGAAATACCGCAGCCCTAGTTACTGGTCATGGTTTGTTCAGAGCCCACATGGCCAAATTAGGTCATGAAGGTCCTACCGTCTGCCGGCACTGCAGTGAGTCCAATGAAACCGCGGCCGGAGCACGTGGTTGGGCACTGTCCAGCCCTGCGGCGGGCGCGGTTGGACTGTTTTGGGGCTGCCTACATCGACCAAGTCGATCTGATTGACTTGCCATTGAAGGACATTGTTGTCTTTGCAAACAAGGTTAAGCTGCTTTTTTTCAACAGCTAATTAATTGGCAATGGCCACACTATGAATGATTGGGATGTGATCCCAATAATTATGCTCTTCAAAGGGTCCCCTGACCTATGTCAGCTCAACACGCTAAATAATAATAATAGGGCAGCTTACACCGACGTATAGAAAACATTTTCTCGAGTAAATGAGAAATAATTTTTATGGAAGGTGACAAGGACGGATTCAGGGGGGGGGGCAAGGGGGTAGCTGGATCGATTAAATCAGAGCGTAATAAATTAATTTACAATAAATTAATTTATTACGCTCTGATTTAATCGATCCTACAACTGTTTTTCCTATTTTGACCCACAACTACCCCCCCCCCCAAAAAAAATGGGCTGGATCCGTTTCTGGAAGGTGGGCACGGCTCCAACAGCTATATCTCACGGGGTCGCATTGATAATCGTAGAAACCTTTTCTGAAACTGGTGGGCACCACCATTAAGTCCGGTCCTTTATCCCTTGAAACGAATTCGAAAGAAATACAGGACGGCATCCCTATCTACCAATGCCGTGCAGGATTCATGATCGTGAGTTTTCAATCGATGATAGGAACCGCCCTATCAGGAAGCTAATTGAAAATACTGGACTTGGTGGGATTTGAACCCAAGATGTACACCTAAGCAGGAGTCATCGTAACCGCTGGACCGCAAACTGGTTCATTCGCCAATGTCACATTGACTACAGTTTCAATAAGCAAGCTCAGGCATGCCTACCTGTGACATCATAACAGACGTTGCAGTTACAGTTTGAACAGCTTGACTACACCATGTACAGGAACTACTCACCCTTTTAATTTTTTTATATATATTAAAAAAGGTTAAATCGGGTACTAACAATTTAATGACTGTATCTGATTAACCTCTTCAATCGCCTCCCTAAGTAACCTATTGGATACTTGTTTCGAGTTACGACGACGACGGTGAATAGAAACTCGCACAAGTACAAGCACGCTACCACCTTACCACCGAAGTTGCAGGTTTACCCTTCCACAAGAAAAGTGCCTAAGAAAGTTTTCACTTTTACAACTTTAGTAGGTAGATGACGTGACGTGACATTTTTTTTCCTGCCCATGTATTTAGGCTGTTTAGTGGAGCTATGACGCTACCACTACACTATCTCACCTGCCCACCGCACAGTTCCGCTTGTAAAGGAAGTTATAACTTCTATAAATAGCCTATTAGTACCTACCTAAAGTAAATTGTGGAGCAAAAATCCAAGGTATTATTTGCCTGTCACCGATGAAATTAGCCTATGTATATTTCGATGAAATCGAGTTGCACAACTTTCCGAAACGTCTATACTTATCATGTCTCTCATGGCTCTGTTTTCATGCTTCCAAGTCGTCGCATGGCAACAATTCAATCGATACATGAATTACCTAATTAATTTCAACTTAGACTACCTACATTCTCTGTCATTTACGATACATCGTTAGTCGCCGGTTAATTAACAGTTAACATCGTAATCTGCAATCACCTCACCCAGGTGCGAAATACGAGCCTCCTAACCCCCCTCTTTTTCCGCTGCTTTTTATATGAGACTCAGGCCCTGACCTCATGGAATTTCTTCACCCTGAGAAAGAAGTCAAAACAAAATGTGCGAAAGGAAATTGTAAGAAATGCGGCCACAATATACCTGTATATGAAGATAACACTCCGCAACCATGCATAGAAATAATAAACTCAGTTCGCGCTATTTTCAAATGCTTGAAGTCCGCTCCGTGCTTTTTATTTATTTCATATTCTTTTCGCAAATGAATTTCGTATGAGGTAATTTTTTCATTCTGACTGCAAATGCCCAGTCTGCACATTTATAGGACAGGGCGTGATGAGACTATCAGACACTCACTATCCGCTTTCTTCGCAAAGTCCAATTTTTATATGATATTGATAAGGGCTAATAATTAATTATAAGAAACTAATAGGCAGTTTTAGTATTTTTAACGTATTATGGCTTATCATTAGTTATATTCATCTACAGTATGTGACAGTCACTAACAGCGTTTGGCCACAAATAAGAAAGGGGTAAGAATACTGAAAATCCCACGCCTCATAACTGTGGCCGTAGATTGTCAGTGACTTAGTGACTTAACAATAGCCTAGTGCTTAATGCCTTTGAACAGCTCGGTAGATTTATCGTATGTCACATTAATAGAACAAAGCCCAAAACTGTGTAACTATATATTCATCTCAAGTATGTGACAGTCACTAACAGCGTTTGGCCACAAATAAGAAAGGGGTGAGAATACTGAAAATCCCACGCCTCGTAACTGTGGCCGTAGATTGTCAGTGACTTAGTGACTTAACAATAGCCTAGTGTTTAATGCCTTTCAATAGCTCGGTAGATCTATCATATGTCACATTAATATAACAAAGCCCAAAACTGTGTAACTACATTTAAAATAACAGCATTCCATTTCAACTCTAGGGGCCATTCCCACGAACTTCCCGAACACTTTCTGCATTTAAACATTCAAATGGTAAACTTACTAACTGCTATTGATCGCATTAAAATGAACTCAGAAAAATATGGTATAATTGTCTTAACTGTTGATTGGTCCAAACTGTTTCTGGGGGTCGCATTTACTCAGGCGCATATTCCACCGACCTGCTAGTGCTAAATACAAATACGGTGACGTGGTAGCAGACATTCAAGACTTAGGCGGGGTTTCTACCGACCTCGCATTGCAGAATGCAAATGACATTGATGGAAATGTTTGTTTTCCTCTATGCCATAGTTAAAATTGATCAATGATCATACAGTAAAATCCCAAACAAACAAACTATAATTAAAAAATGGCGTCATGGGATATGTTAAGTACACACATTTTAATAGATTTCTATAAAAAGAAAAATTCTAATTTCCGTCAATGTCATTTGCATTCTGCAATGCGAGGTCGGTGGAAACCCCGCTAAGTCTTGAATGTCTGCTACCACGTCACCGTATTTGTATTTAGCACTAGCAGGTCGGTGGAATATGCGCCTTAGAGAAAGGTTTTCTGGACGTCGGTGGGACCGCCCAAAGGAACGCATACACCACGCTTTAAATTTTATCGTGAGGAATACTGGGAGCACCCTCATGTTCCAATGCATAGCGTAGCCCTTATAAGAGAATGTCCAAACAAAATTCACCCCTTTTTTCCCATCAATTTAAAGATATATTTCGCTACAAAATATACCCTGCTTCAAGTTACAAACGAGTTCAACTCATTTAGATTTATAATTTTTATATAGGCTCTGCCAAATTATCCAGTATTTGAAACAGACTGCAGAAGAAACTAGATAAAAATAACAAATTGAAATTTCGGAATATTTCCGCCTAATTTAGTAAATTCACATTTAATTTAACTTCATAATGTATTATTCAAATTGATATAGTTTTACGTAACGTAAGAAAATGAAACACACCAACAGCTAAGTGCTGACGATTGCGTTAGCTAATTTCCATTTCCTTGTTTAGGGGTACATTTTTTGCGTTTGCTCTTAAGCCTTGTGCCCCTGTTGAGTATCACTACTACTTCGTTTCTCAAGACCTTTTCCTTAGTGAAAGGCTAGGTTCTTAAGAGCATTCTACGCTTCTCAGATTACACAATTCTTAGCTCAGACAGCTGAATTAAGTCCTAATTATGCAACGCATTACCCCGGGCATAGATCCATATGGAAGCCACTTAACAACCGCCTCACACAATTCCCAATTCCCCATCAAACCAGCATGTGCTGACTTTCTGGTATGGTTAGGCAATCTTAAAGATGTACATGGTCATCAGGACCAATAGACAAAGCAGAAATAGGATGAATAGCGTTCAAACAGCTCGGACTGCAGGTCGCTGCTAGCCAATATTTCCAAAATGAAGTACTGTGCTTCACAAGCTATGCCAATGGGCGTGTGAGCCAATATGTGTGTGTTTAATTACGTAAAACTATACAAAGTTTTATTTATTTTTGCTACATGAATGAAAGCAAGTTTTACACAGTTAACAAGAAGACAATTAGGCCTATACGTACATTCAGATTTAACATCAACATTGAGAATACATATATATTATGGTATAGACTATTAGAGACATTGTTTTGGCGCCTTAGCCTATTAGTATAACTGTCGTTTTTCATGTCAATGTAATCCATATGAGGCGTATTAATAAAATTTATAATTGAGTTCCGACTAACTTAGATACACCAAAATTGTATAAATATGTAAATTAGACCCAAACAAAATAATTCTAATCATAATTATGACTGTTAATCACAAACCAGGGCTTGATATGATACGATTAGAGTTTGGATTATAAAAAATGCTTTACATATATTAATTAATAAACAAAAAGTTTTATTACTGAGCCAACCTAGCGGAATTAATGCTATGAAATATATCTAACCAGGAAGGGCCGAAAATTCAGGATCGTTATACTTGATATTACACGTTGTGACTTGATGAATTATTGTAAAATGTTCCATTTTTCTCGATTGGTGGATCGTGATAGCGCCTAGGATGTATATTCCTTTTTAGGTACATTAAACATCTCTCCATTAACAACCATAGTGCTGGAATAATATTAAACACTTAGAACATTAAAAATTTAGAAGAGTAATGCGAAAATGTATGTTTGAAGCCTTTATCAGCCTGCAACCATAGCGTTTCGGAATTCTTTTACAAACATCAAGAACATTAAGAATTATTAAGAAGAGTAATGTGAAAACGTATGTTTCAAGCCTTTACCAGCCTGCAACCATAACGTTTCGGAATTATTTTAAAAACATCAAGAACATTTAGAATTTAGAAGAGTACCTAATGCGGGAACGTATGTTTTAAGCCTTTATCAGCCTGCAACCATAACGTTTCGGAATTATTTTAAAAACATCAAGAACATTAAGAATTTAGAAGAGTACCTAATGCGGAAACGTATGTTTTAAGCCTTTATCAGCTTGCAACCATAGCGTTTCGGAATTATATTAAAAACATCAAGAACATTAAGAATATAGGCTAGAAGAGTAATGCGAAAACGTATGTTTGAAGCCTTTATCAGCCTGCAACTACAGTGTCTTGGAATTCTTTTACAAACATCAAAAACATTAAGAATTATTAAGAAGAGTAATGCGAAAACGTATGTTTTAAGCCTTTATCAGCCTGCAACCGTAACGTTTCGGAATTATTTTAAAAACATCAAGAACATTAAGAATTTAGAAGAGTAATGCGAAAACGTATGTTTGAAGCCTTTATCAGCCTGCAACCATAACGTTTCAGCATTATTTTAAAAACATCAAGAACATTAAGAATTTAGAAGAGTAATGCGAAAACGTATGTTTGAAGCCATTATCAGCCTGCAACTACAGTGTCTTGGAATTCTCTTACAAACATCAAGAACATTAAGAATTATTAAGAAGAGTAATGCGAAAACGTATGTTTTAAGCCTTTATCAGCCTGCAACCATAGCGTTTCGGAATTATTTTAAAAACATCAAGAACATTAAGAATATAGAAGAGTAATGCGAAAACGTAAGTTTGAAGCCTTTATCAGCCTGCAACAGTAACGTTTCGGAATTATTTTAAAAACATCAAGAACATTAAGAATTTAGAAGAGTGCCTAATGCGAAAACGTATTTTTGAAGCCTTTATCAGCCTGCAACCATAGCGTTTCGGAATTATTTTAAAAACATCAAGAACATCAAGAATTTAGAAGAGTAATGCGAAAACGTAAGTTTGAAGCCTTTATCAGCCTGCAACCATAACGTTTCGGAATTATTTTAAAAAACATCAAGAACATTAAGAATTTAGAAGAGTGCCTAATGCGAAAACATATTTTTGAAGCCTTTATCAGCCTGCAACCATAGCGTTTCGGAATTCTTTTAAAAACATCAAGAACATTAAGAATGTAGAAGAGTAATGCGAAAACGTATGTTTGAAGCCATTATCAGCCTGCAACTACAGTGTCTTGGAATTCTCTTACAAACATCAAGAACATTAAGAATTATTAAGAAGAGTAATGCGAAAACGTATGTTTTAAGCCTTTATCAGCCTGCAACCATAGCGTTTCGGAATTATTTTAAAAACATCAAGAACATTAAGAATATAGAAGAGTAATGCGAAAACGTAAGTTTGAAGCCTTTATCAGCCTGCAACAGTAACGTTTCGGAATTATTTTAAAAACATCAAGAACATTAAGAATTTAGAAGAGTGCCTAATGCGAAAACGTATTTTTGAAGCCTTTATCAGCCTGCAACCATAGCGTTTCGGAATTATTTTAAAAACATCAAGAACATCAAGAATTTAGAAGAGTAATGCGAAAACGTAAGTTTGAAGCCTTTATCAGCCTGCAACCATAACGTTTCGGAATTATTTTAAAAAACATCAAGAACATTAAGAATTTAGAAGAGTGCCTAATGCGAAAACATATTTTTGAAGCCTTTATCAGCCTGCAACCATAGCGTTTCGGAATTCTTTTAAAAACATCAAGAACATTAAGAATGTAGAAGAGTAATGCGAAAACGAATGTTTGAAGCCTTTATCAGCCTGCAACCATAGTGTTTTGGAATTCTTTTAAAAACACCGAAACATTGCTAAACAAGTAAGTATATCATGGATTAATTTGACACATCAACACATCAATTGATTAATAAATTTGCAGCAGTGAGCTTATTTCTAATTAGCATCATAATAGTCGTTGTCGTCATAGCAGTCTTCAATAGTTACTGCAGGTTCAGATTCTTCCGTATCAACTACGTATTCACTGCTTTGCTCAACCCCTACTGCTCCAGGGCCTTCATCGGTAACTTCTTCTTCAATAACTGCAGCAGCCTCCTCCGCAATGAGCTCACTTACTCTCCTTAAGAAGGTTTCCGGATCTGGTAATTCTGGTTCATCGTCATCAGGTAACTTAATTAAACGAAGTTGTTCTTGAAATACGGATTCATTGCTGTCTGTGGACATAGGAATTCCCTCTGGCGAGTTCACGGATGAGGAGGAGGAAAACGTAGGTAAGCTCCAACGACTTAATATTCTGCCTGTCTCTTTGCAGCGCTTCTGGCTGTCATAGATGCTATGCTGATGCCTCTTATAGCCTGTAGAATAATCAACGCTACATGCTCGTTCGAAGGGTTTCGGTGTTTTTCTCGTGCGTCGAGGTCGAATGGGCTCTGGATCTTCAAAAGCAGAAAGTTGGCTTATTGAAGTTATTTTCTTATCACTAGCGTCGATGATCCCTTCCAATACTTTGACTTCCTTAGCAGAAAGCAGGGAAAGATCAGTCGTTCCAAAAACCTTCTGTAATGTTTTCAGCTCTACTGCGATATCTTCTAAAGATTGCTGAGCGCTTTTCGGTCCTAGTCCTCTATTCTCCAATTCCTCAGCCAACATTTCAACTTCCCAATTTGGATTGTGGGGGTCGCCTTCACAGTCACTGTCATCCATTTCTAGAGTAATATATTCTCTTCGGTGAGCTTCGTCTAAGCTCTTTGCCCTGCGAATGTCGAGAGGAGGTAAATCCTTAGGGTTGTCAATATTGAGCAGTTCGATGTGTTCCGGATCGGAGTACCTTCTTGGGTAACGACTGCCTTGGTAACCAAAGAATGACCTTGCTGGTTCGAAGAGTTCGTGGAGATTGTCAACAACTCTTGGTGGTGATTCTGAACGGTAATACGATCGTGGAGGACATCTTCCTTCGACGACGTTTTCCAATGATTCCCCTCTCTGAATATGAAAGAAAACATGGTTCTTCACATTATAATGTCATACGATATGGTCTTGCTGCACGAATCGTTTGCCAAATTGTTTATATGTGGGTAAATTGGATTGTTCCGTGTTGACAATGACACCTGTTTTAATCATATAACTAACTATGTTTTTATTTAAGGGACTTTAAGGAGCGCAGTTCACAATGGATACTGTATGTACGATATGTACTCAGTTCAACAAGAGCGGGCCACTATTAACTTGAACGGCGTTCGTCCGATTTAGATATGAACAGATTTTTTACGTCGATGAATCATCAGCAATTGCAAGTAGGTGGTAATAGATTTTCAGAACCAAAAAGTGCCAACAAATTGCCCGGAAGGAGTGATATAAGGTGAGGTCATCAGCGAACAGCACTTAGTCAACAGGAAGGGACTGATCAGTAAACGCGTAATTCAAGCTCATATTTAAGGGGGCTGGTTCAAAAGAGTTTTTTATTATCTTGTAACACATTCACCGGAATTCTTAATACAGTGAGATTGCACTAACACACTAGATTGCCCATCACTGTCTTCAAAATGTTAACCGCATTGAAAATATGTGGGTCTAAAGGTAAATGAAGTTTCAAGAAAGGAAGATTTCAATAGCGCAATCCCGTCAAAAGCAACTGACAAGAATTTGGGGTGCATTTCTTTCACCTTGTGAAGAAAATTTGTTCGCAAACATGCCCCTCAGATGTGGCACCAAATTGAAGACTTTAGGGTTTAGGTGTATGTATATTATATTATATATAAGCCAGCAAGTGATTTTAAAATGCTACCAATATGAATCTGTAAAAACAAAGTGACAGGAACTTTTTATTAAGTAAATATAAATATACATTTCACATATATTTCATCTCAAAAGAGCAAAATAGGTACAGTTCGTATAATAGTCAGTTGGGCTTGGAAGAAGAAAAACGGTACAGAGAGAGAGAACAGTACCTAGTTTACATAGGTAGTTAAAAAAAAATAAGGTGAATAATATGAATTGACCAAACAGAATATTTGATGTCCTAACATGGAACTCAATCACTTATTATAATAGTTCGATGTGCTGTTTTGGGTTTATTAAAAAATAAAAATAAATATACTCACGGTAGTTGGCAATGACCCGGCAAAAAGAGCGCTTAAATTGGGTCTTCCTCCACCTAATTCTTTCTCTGCACTATCTTCGTCACATTCGTCGTCGTAAAGATTCTCTTCATCTTCCTCCAATAAGTCATTTACATTGTCACCAGACCCCTGTACAAATACAAGTGGTATTTAAGGATGAATGTGTACATGTATTTGTGTTGTTTCCAACGGCCTTAGAGCAGAGCATGTTTCAAACTGCGACAAACTTGGTAGTGTGCACATCGTTGGCAGGGGAACATGCGCGGGACATGATTACGCGCTGAGACTATACCAGTCAGTCTACGTGCGTGTGTCGAGTCTTGGTCACCTCCGATTTAAGCGTGTGATTTTACCATGTTCCCCAAGTGGTGCGGAACCCATGCACTCAGGAGGTCCGCCCTATTAGTTAACTCCCCTTTCCCCCGAAGTGAAAGAGTCTGCCCTTAGGGTGCCCGAAGTTAACAGACTCACTCCCCCCGCCAGGCTGACAGGGTTGCTTAAAGCAGAACTGCTGAAGGCAGGCATTGGAAACAACATGAATTTGTGTTGTTGATGGTTCACACATATAAATAAATAAGGGTACTTATAACGAATATTGCACTTTTTTAGTTTAGGTTCGATTAGAAATAGATTGAAATCAAAACAATCTATTTAATAGGGAAGTGCAACTGGTTGCACGAAGAAGGTATCGGATATTCATAAAAGGCCTATCATTAAACTTACAACATACCTGAGCCTTCTTCAACTTTTCCTGAAGCCGTGCTATAAATTCATCGCGTCTGCGTATGTCATTTTCAAGTTTTTGGCATTTGATATGGTAACGAGATTCCATGTCATCCTGGAACAAAAAGTTTTTCTAGCCCTCAAATAGTGAAAGTAGCCTAGCAACCTATGGGCTGGGAAAACGCCTAAATACATGAACATTCGACAACGTCTGAAATACGATATGAAGTTGCTGGTACAAAATATACAATATAATATGTAATGACAAGAAGATATTGTTGTAGTGCATGCCACAGCCGAACATGGGTTGTACCGCAGCGTACCTTTCCTTTTAGAAGGAAAAATAAAATCCTCGCTCACCAGATAACCTTGCATAACTTGTTTAATTCCAAGAATAACTCCTCGAAACAACTCCTCGTCTTGGCTTTTCTTGTCTTGCTGAAATGGTTTTGTATCCGTTTGATCCCCAGCTGCTCGAAATGTGAAAGGCAGAGTCTTTTCAATGGGCTGGTGTATAAGCTGGTCGTGTTGTGCGGGCATTGTTTCGGGGGCTTGTGGCGATTTAGGAGGGCTTTGCAGTGTGTCTCTGTTAAAAGTTACACTTTTTGTTAGTTTTGCATGACGTGCTGCGTACCCTTCCACAGTTTGCTCTTGCAGAAGCTTGCGCATTTCTTCATTGTTAACCTGAAAAAAAGAAACAGAAATGTTCTTTGGAGAAAAATTGTACAAAGGTGATGCTTTGGATATAATTTTTAATTTATTGTAGGCCTACAATAGTCTAATTAATTAGTTAGTAAATTTCAATATGTAAATAAATAGAATAGCGACAAGTAGTCTTACGGATTATCTGCCTCGTTGTTTGCACCGGGCAAAGAACAGTGGCATCCGATTTATTTTTAATTCAAAGCGCCGTCTATAATAATATAAACGCCTACCATTGGAGATTAGGGAAGCTTTAAGTAAATAATTAAACACTGTATCGTAGATAACGCTTGAGGCTCTCTCCGGTTTGAAGAAAGGGGGGGGGGGGCAGGCAGTCGGCATCACCTGAATTGGAAGCCACGTACTAAGACTAAACTAAGACTAAGAAGGAAGCATAAGAGGCATAGACGAAATTTGTATGAAATAGGCATCTATACGCAAGAGATCTCACCTTCTTAAGAGGCGCATCCTCATGATCTTCAGCTGAAAGTCGTTTCAAAATGCTTTTTAAATGCCTTCTTTCCAAAGTTTCATTACTTTCCGGAGAGTGGATAGGGCTTTCACCAAAACTGTCTGAATGGCTTTCAAAAACTGTTTCGCTCCTGTAAACAAAGCGAGCATCCTTTTAAATGTTTTACTATTCCCACGTAACAATGTTGAAATGTTAATTTCAGTAATATTTACCACATTCACTTTGTAATGCTTCGTCATAGTAGAAACGTTTACTAAAAGGTTTTTAGTAATACTTGGCAGACTTTTGTAATGTTAGTATTACAGTAAAACTATGCCGTACATTAAACATAAGTATCACAATGCCAGACACGTGACCTATATTTCTAGCTTCGCATTATTCCACAATTTCAAGTAGATCCAAAATTAACAAAAAAAAAAAACTTAGGAATAATCTCTTTTCTTCCCCCAGAATCTCTGGACAAGGTGCTTATATTGACCATAGGCAATTCAATAGACACAATTATTGTCCGCTTCCACAATAATCTGAAATGACTATTTACCTTTGAGAATGATCGCCGCTTAAAATATCTTGTGTCCACACATCTGCGGTTGGTTCTTTAGACTGAAAAGCACTAGCTTCAGATTGACTTCGAATAAGTCCTAATTCTTCATTAATAGGTGTGCGCTCCGGAACATCTAAGCTAATACTTCGAACTATTGTTTCATCATAATCTGTGATTTTTTGCATTTCATTTAAAATTTCCAATTTTTTAACAAAAGACAGTCCTGAATATTGGGGACTTAAATCATCCACAGAGTCATATTTCTTTATTGTGCCACCTTCCGGTTCGGATTTACTTATAGCTGTTGCAGGGAATTCCCAAGCGTTCACATCTACGTCGCTAGACTTGGGGGCTTGTGTCAATGACTTTGTTCTTCTCCTTTCCCTTATTATATTTTCAACAGCTCCCTTCAAAGACTTTCTTGCAGATTTAACCAACACAGGAGATGCTGATCTAGATCGCTTTTCGGTAATTTCCTCTTCTTCGCTTCTTCTTTCAAGAATTGTATCACTTTTTGATAAATACGCAGCTTTCTTGGCCCTTGAAGGGCGAAGAGACGATTTCTTCAACAATGACCAGCTTTCTTTCCCCTTCACAATCTTCCCTTTAGACGACCCGCTCTTATTCTCAGCTACAGCTGAGTCATCCGATTTTGACGATGAATCTTCTTTTTCATGTAAGCTTTGAGGTTGTTTTGAATAGTGATCATCTGTTGCAGATTTCGCATGAAGCTTCTTTAATGCGTCTCGAAATAATCCTCCTTCTGTCTTCTTTCCCTGTGTGTCATCATCTGATGATGAAGGATCTTTTGATTTATTTTCAGGTTCACAGTCCTGTTCGAATTGAACTCCTAACTGTGTATGGACAGTAGCTGTAACAACGGAGGCGTTTGGAGATAGGGTCTCGTCTGTAGCAACATCTGAGGAAATAAATATCAGTAAAAATAAAAAAATGTCGCAAATCATTGTCGGACTGGGGACTTGTAGCGTATAAGAAAATAGCTCAGTATAAGAGATGAGTTCAAGATGACCTGGTCAGAAGGAGCCCGTAAGTAGTACATCGCAAACAATTAAAGGAGAGAATAGTTCCTCTTGCCCGCTCTACTGCTTTTTTTATTTTTATTTATTACGTTCATCGGTTCATCCTATTGCTCAAGCTAAGAGTTAAACAAAGATTATAACTTTAATAATTTATTGGCAGATGGGTTGAAATGGCTTTATAGTGAGTTTTCCCCTCAACTGATTAACTGAAAATATTATATACTTTCTCTTTCCGTCTAATCATCCATAAAGTATACTGTAATGCGTAAAACATCAATAAATTATTATAAGTTTGCCCAGAAATTGAGGTTTGGGCAGTTACCTAAAACATTGCTGCAGAAGTTTGTAAATAAGTCAGGCCCAGCTGGGTCATCATTATTTTTTAATTTCATTTAAATAGAGTTTACCTTCAGATGAGGAGTCGACCACCACATCATTTTTAACTTCAACACCACGTTCTTGCCGTTCTTTCTCCTCTTTTTGTTCTTTTTGCTTCAAAAGCCTCAGTCTCTGCATGAGTGGAAGACCTTCGCCTATCACTTCAGTACTTGCTTCTGGTTGTTGGTCTTTCTTCGGATGACACGTAGTAGGTTCAACAATCTTCTCACGGTCTTGCTTTTCTTTCAGAAGTCTCAGCCTACAATATAACGTGAGCAAACGATAAAGAAGTTTAGTAAAAATAATAAAGTAAGTAAACGTAACTTTAGTCTTTAAATAGATTGTTAATTGATTGATTTTCAGGTTAAAATTGTAGGCAAAAGCATGGTTGGTTGAATGATGATCGCTAACCTTTGAAGGAGTGGCAGTCCAGCTCCAATTGGAGAGGGAGTAGCCTCCACGTCATATTCATCAGAACTGTGAACATTGCTCATGCGCTGCAGCATAAACTTGTCTTTGCATCTGCGAGTTCGCTTTAATGCCTCTTTTAGACTCTTTACATCCGATCGAAGCTTTTCCACAATTCGCCGTCCTGCGTCACTATCCACAGAAGAATCTTGATCCTTGTCTAAAAAAATTTAAAAAAGCAATATTAAAATTTGAGCTTTTGTAACGTTTGTTTTACACATTTCAGTTTTAAATTATTATTATTGTTATTCCTATTATTATATTGGCATGAGCATAATTTCTATTTGAATTTATAATGGTGAATATCAATGCTTTATTTGAAACATAACCTGACTATAATATATAAAAATTTACAATAGTTATGTAACCGAAAATTTATCGACTTATCGTTAGTACCATTTCCTTTCCTTGCTTTATTAGCAAGTTGAGCTTCCATCAACCTCTTTCTTCCAAGTGCCAGCAGTAAGTCCTTAGCTTCTGGGTAATCGTGCATTGCGTTTAGCACGTCGTCCCTGAAATTGGAAACAAACAAACTTAAAATATACTATACCCTCAACCCATACTTGTTCAACTTTCCCGTTCAACTTGGGTCTCAACTTGCGGGCAAAAATCCCATTCTTGTCGCTCATTGGTAACCCCCAGGTTAGGAACACAAGTTGAACGTTGGGAAATGAACCATCGAGGACATATAGTACGTGTAGATGGCCATAACATAATTAAGAGTAGCAGATTTGCCTATTTCTACCCACCTTGCAAGACTGAACAATTCGGAATAACCAACCGATCGAACGTCTGCTGTCCGTTTATTTAAACCATCCAGGTTTAAAACACCAATCTCTCCAAAGAAATCGCCAGCCCCCATCGTTGTCAAAACTCGCCCATTCTCACTGTAACACAAAATGAAAGAGGAAATTATATCCGTGAAAAAATTATCTGATGACCCTTACACATCGTAGAAGTAAAAAATGTGGTGAGAGCTCGTCGTTGCATTGTATCAATACTGACGTATGGTGCGTAAGAATGTAGCTCTGTAGTAGAGATGAATGTACAATGTAACATGACCAGGTCTGTGGAAACCACTAAGAAGTGCAACAATTTACAGTGAGAACGGTTCCTTCTAAATTGTGCCCATTCACTGTTCAATGTTTGTCGCGAACAAGATCATCATACGTTCATCTAATTATTTCACTCAAAGAGTTATACAAAGAATATGCTATCAATGATCTTCTTTAATCTGACAGATATAAAAGGAGATAACCTGTGAAGAAAATTTGGTAAGAGATTGAATCATCATCTAGCTGAGAAGGCATAGCTACTTGAAAGAGCCAATGGTCCAGTCAAGCCTATAGAAAGACAAAATATGAAAGGGTGGATTATTGTTGTTCCATTTTTAAATATTTTTGGTCCAACTTTATTACTTAATCTTAATACGGTGGGTACCTTCTATATGTTGAAAATATTTTTTACAGTTAACCTGAAAACTATTATTACTATTAGGCCTATTTACTTTTTTTTAATGCTGGGATTGTTGAAAAAATTACGATTGTATGCCTATAGCAAGGTAACAAGCCCCCTTCCCCTGAAAATGGGCTCCGTCCTAATTGCTTGATGAATGTGAGACCCCTGTCTCTAATGGCCATTAACACAACAGGTACTGTAAGTCCTTCTAACCCTTTCTTGCATGCACTTTTTTTGCTTTTAGCTAGATCTATGATATAACAAGGTTATTCAAGATATTGATGAAACAGACATTTATAAACAATAGGAGAAAAGATTATTCTATCTTTTCTATTTTCTCAACAAATGTTGGGCATAAGATAAAAACATACTAACCTAATGACATCCAAAATGCCATCAGCTATTATGAACATTTCTCTGGCTATTTCCCCTTTTCTGCAGATAAGATCGCCAGGAGTAAATATGTAGGCTCTCATCTTTAAGACTAAGTCATGTAGAAATTCAGGTTGGCATTCTTGAAATATTGTAACCTGAAAACCCAGTTCATATTAATTGTAGCTTAACCTAGGGAAAATTTCACACCGGATAACCTACCTGTAAGAGGTTACGAAACATTAAAAAAACGCGACCACCCGATGGGGGTCTAGGTCATAGGGGATGGTTGAAGATATTCTTTCTAGCTATTTCGTATGTTGTGGTCAGTGCATGTCCAGCAGCCGCACTTTTCCGTTATACTGTTGGAGGTGAAGCCATTGGGGTTGAGGGGGACACATTGCTTCCATCTATTTCGGTTTCGGTTTCGACTTCGATGGCCAGGTGCTAACGTGCTCGCACTTGTGCGAGTCCTTACACGCCATGCGATCGGAGACGTGTCGTAACTCAACACGGGTAATAGCCTACAGAGGCGACTGAAGAGGTCAATCGGATACATTCATTAAATTGTTTGCATGCGATTAACCCTTAAAAAAAAAAAAAAAAACAATTTCGAGTCTGAACACCTCGACCTTCCGTTTTATAGTCTAAATCTCTACCAACTAGGCTATTCCTGACCATGAGATATTATATAGTCTACTAAAATATCTAGATTTATTATAGGTCATTAGAGGTACGGTAATATAGGCTATAGGTAATAGGCGTTATAAGTAATGAGTAATAGATCGGACAGAATATTAGAATTTAAAATGGATGTTTTGGAACATTGAGGCATTGTATGCAAATTGTGTATGCAGCAAGAATCCTAATTCAGGGTAATTCGGTATTTTTTTGGGTGGCGTTTATTACAAAATCATAGGCTAGTAGTTTTCACCTAAATAAATATTTCTTTGGTACATTCTAAGTCGTCATCTACGAAATTATTCTGACCCTAACTGCCTCAGAACGTATCGTCACTGTTCTTGCAAAAGGCCGTATGTCGAGAAAATCTGATTTGGTATCGGTTTTTGGTCTAGTTGGAAAGATGTTGTGAAGACGCACATTTTGCAGAAGGTCCTATGTCAAGGAAAAAATCCTGCAGTGACTGAACTCTATTTTGAAAAAGGACGAATCAAGGGCACATCGATAATACAAATTTGAGTTTTTTTTTCGTCTCCTGAAAAGTAGGGGTGTCTCGACATGGATTTTTGCAAGAAAAGCGACGATAATTACAATTTTTTTTCCTAAACTTTGTGGTCAACTGCCCCTGAGAGGACTTAAGGAGTGTGTAATTTTTTTAAATGTTTGCTAAATTTTTCTTCACCTTTTTTAGGACACTCAGATTGACATGAAGAGCTAGTTCCGTTTTGAGCTTGTCTGGTAGAAGACCAAGTGCAGTATTAATGTCTCCACCTCCATGAATGCGTCCCCTTAAAATATGAACAGTCACATAAATTAACTTTATATTAGGATCCTATAAACTCTCCTGTAATTTGTTCCCTAATGTGGTGAAAGAAATTGACGTTTTAAGAATTCTTTAATGAAAAGGTTGACATCTATGGCATGCCAACAATATTCTTACTGTAAATGAAGATTGTTTTTCTCACAAACATTTCTAATGCATTGAACACTAATAATTATCTATACATTAGTATAATAGTATGTATTAGACCTAGTTAATATAATTATGTATTCCCTTAAGTTTATAATTTTTTTTATGCTTTCGTCATCTTCCTCGCTTTATAAGAACTTTCCAAAAGAGTCATTGTCCATCGATTAAGAACCAAACTATGTAAGCGTCTTCCAGTATTGCCATACCGCACACAGACGCAGGGAATTGTAGTACCTACGGCAGGTCTATTATGGGGATTTGGGATTAACATAATACCGGGGTTTATTCAATTGTTTTGAACAAATGTGAGCAAAATGCACGGGAAAATCAAATTGATACATTTATTTAAAATTTTGGTGGGTATTCAATTTTTTCTCCCCTAGATGTTGATACACAAATTAAAATTCTTATTGTATTACAAAATTCTACCTGTGTATTTGAATGTTTATTAGTATTTCCTTCAATTATAAAACAATGCAACCATTCTCTTGTATTCCAATAATTTATTAATTTGAATTTCCCGCGCATATTTAAACACCGTCACGTGACACCTTACTTATGTGATGTTAAAAAATAAATCACGGTGTTATGTTAATCCCAAATCGCCATAACAGGGCTGAAGGTCGAGCAAACGGTAAGCTATCATTACACTGGTTCTCTAAGGGTATCCTATTGTATGTGTAATCCGAAAGCATTGAATGTATTACATATACAGTCCTCCCTTCTATTCAAAATTTTTGTTTAACAGTGGCCCCGTGCAAACATTCGCTGACGTTTAAAGGGTCTGTGTACATTTTATTAGCCAACAAAACAAATTAGCCTACATGACAGCAAAAAATATGTCGGTTGTTTGTTTGTTTTCTAATGCCTGTTTTCAGCATTTCTGCTATAAGCATACTTGTCAGCGGTCAGCCTGGCAGGGGAGTGAGTCTGTTTGTTAACTTGTTTAAAAATAAACAATTAGCCCATGAACCACGAATGACTGCAATGTCCGTTGCTGGATAGGTGGGTACACTTGTGTAGGAGCCACCCTAAATCCTAATTTGAGATATGAAGGGGAACAACACCCCACATTTCTTCATCCGCTAGACCTTAAACTGGGCATGGCAAAGATATTCACGGACGCATTATGCCACACAACTGTGCGGTGACACACGAACGGATTTAGTGAATTAATGAATAGAGATTAGAGAATAAGATTCCGAAGCATTTACATCATTTCCGGGACTCCATGTGCTCGAAGGACTAGCAGCAGGAGGTGCGGATAGAAAATCTCCAGAAGAAAAGGGGTTTAAAAAAAAAAGGTTAGCAGAATAATAGTAGCCCAAAAAAGAGCAAGCTGATGAATTTCAGTAGAAAATATCTACTGAGTCAATTTTAACAACAAATAAACCTTAGCGTGAGTCCTTAATTTAGCAACATAGAATGCGAGTCATATTAAGTTGTAAATGGGAAAATACAATTGGCGCAAATTATCAGTCACTTGAGACTAATATTTTATGTTGTTGCTAAATCTTAACTTTTCGCGTAATTTGAAAGTTGTTAATTGTTGAATTTCGTTCATTTTGTTATTTATTCTTAATACCGAATCCCAGGATTGAGTCTTTTGGGATCCCGAGTTGATAGGTATAGAAATTAGGTCAAGATCCCCGGATTCGGAATACCGGGATTTTATTCACTAATAGAGAAGCAAGAAGTAGATAACGTAGTTATAATTACTCGTACAAAGGCTTTCAGGATTCCACTGACAGTAAAGGAAAATCCGCGCTAATGAACCGTGGTGACCGTAGCGTCTTAGACCGAAATACAATTGAAATCTTAATGAAAAATAGAAAGAAATTTGTCTTTATTTTTCATATTCAAAACGGAAAGCCTCGTTCATAACATTTTTCAACTTAAGGAAAAGAGTTTTTTCGGATTAAGCGTTATTTTATTTATTTTAAATCCCGAAAAATCCTGACCTCGATATCCGGATTGCATATATAAAAATTAGGGCGGGAGTCCGGAATTCGTAATTCCGGGATTTCATTCTCTAATAGGGATACTACGACTTTCCAGGCCGGAGTCAGACGACCGAACCCGAGAATCTGGACTAATTTAAACTGTTCCACTATGTAGAACTTCATGACGGGTATGCATACCATAGTTTTTATTTCAAAATAAAATAAATATTGACTTTTTGTTGTAATACTAAGCCAACCTAGCGGAGTTAGGGCTATAAAGCCCTCTCTTACACTCAACTAGGTTTACACCTGTACTGTATTGACGCCATGTGTACGATTACGGCCCCAACTTCACTGAGATAGTAGGCTTATAATGCTGCTGTGTTTTTTGATATAAAGCCAATAAATGAAATGAAATTTAGGGTTAGAGCTACCTTACGCAAAATAGGCTATACACATACCTTGACCAGGAGTAGTCGTACCAGCGAAGAACTCTGCGTTTCATACCACTAGGTACTTTGTGGTGTCTCATGTACATCTTGGCACCGTCCAGCAGTCTTTCGAACTCGAGCCGACTGGCATTCCGATTAGTGATTATATTGCCAACCTGTCCTACAATGGTCGCGAATATGAACACCCCTATTAGGTAGCTTGCTATAGTGAACATATACCTGGATGGAAATTAGAATTCGTTAGAAAAATTGTAACTATTACAGTCAATTAGTCTAAGAAATGAATTTGACGCTGCTTTGAAGAAACAGATAGGTACCGGTATAGTAAAATCATGGCTACAATAAAAAATTAATTAATTAATAAGATTACTTGTATTAAAGATAAACTATCGACATTCCATTTTTGCGCAAAGTCACATTTCTCATGAAATATAATAGATAATGCCTCCAGTTAACTTCTTAGTTAATTGGTTAATGCCGCAAAGTGAAAGTAATTTATTCAATTATTTAACTCCACCACTTACTTGAGTGGAAAATTAATTTTTAACAAATCTGTGTGCTCAAGGTGACCTTGGCATAGGTCTAAGGTGAAGCAGTGCAGCCATCAGCTTAGATGAAATCTGACTCGTCTTGCTTCAAATCGATAAGAAGACCGGGCTGAATTGGCACTTGATAAGGTAGTAGGGTTCTCCTTATTGTACAACAGGAATGAAGACGTGAAAAAATTGGGCGTACAGCGGGAATCGCTCACGAGTAGCCCAGTTGGTAGAGAATTGGGCTAAGAAACAGGAGTTCGAGGTTCGAGACTCAACACAAAAGAAAAAAATTTCACCGCCCCTGGTTTCACTCAATCCTACCTTACCTTCACCGGCTGGGAAAACATGACTGCTAGGCATTTATCTGACCTCCTCCTAAATAGAGCAGTGGTCGAGAGAGGATCCTCTACCAGGCCTCGGGCCTCAATCGGTTGCCGTGCCACTGTGTTTTAATGTCTTTCTATTGAGGATCTTGCCTGTATAGGCTACACCTGCTTTTACAGAATTATGCACCACTATTATTGTAACGTGACCTCATACTATATTATTAGTAGAAACCCACTTCCGTAGTGAGTGGCAACTAAGTGCAGTCTTCATATCGATTCAAAGCAAATTATTTCAGATCCGACTTAAACTCAGGACATGTAGAGTAATGGTACGGACTCTGACTTTCACCTGAAAGGTTGTTGGTTCGAGTCCCACACTGGCTACATTTTCTGGCCATGCTTCGGAGGGCATGTAAAGCAGGCGGTCCTGGGTCTTCCTAGTTGAGTGTAAGAGAGGGCTTTATAGCCCTAACTCCACTAGGTTGCCTTAGTAATAGAACAAAATAAGTCCTTATTTATTTATTTATTTATTTATTTAAACTCATAACTATCCCGACTCAAACGCATTCGAACAAAATTATAAACTTACAAACAATGCTGGCTGCTCGAAGACGGTTGAGTCGAGTTAAAAATCGATTCCAAAACCATTTTGACTTTATACTATTTATTAATTAAAATAAAAACAAGCTCAAATTAAGGAGTTTAACAAACCAATTCTTCGAACAGCCATAGCACACAAAGAAACAATCCTAGCATAAAATGGGCACCAAATGGCCGACATGCCAAGGGTGGGTGTTGGCTAGTAAATAAGTATAAAAGGGGCATTTCTTAGTATAGGGTTTAGAGATTCGCAAGAATTGATACATTTTCAGCAACTGCCTGCTTCTCGGCAGCCTGCAATAGGCTTTAATAAGTTTGTTGCTTTTAAAGCTAGTGGATGGTTTATATTATTATGGCGAAAATGTAATAAACCGACTGTTTGCTTGCTTTCAGAATTTCTGCTTTAAGCTACCCGTCAGCCCGGCGGGGAGAGTGAGTCTGTTTATTTACTTGAAGCACCCTAAGGGCAGACCCTTTCATCTCGGGGAGAAGAGGAGTTGACTGACAGGGTGGACCTCCTGGGTTCCGAACCATTTGGGGAACATAGTGAAGTCACACGATTAATTCGGAGGTAACCAGAACTCGACACGCACTTCAACAGACAGTTAGTCTCACAACGTTATCATGTCCCACCATGTCCCCCTGCCAACGCTGTGCACACTACCAAGTTTGCTGCAATTTTGAACAGGTTCTGTTCTGGTGGATTCAACTTGGTATGGCCATAGACCGGCTGTAATTAAGTAAGCTCCGAAATTTAATTCAATAATACAAGATTTATTCGCTTTCCCATTTTGATTGATATGAAGCACAGATGAACTGGAAGCTTGTAGTCTAGCTTTAATATTACTTTGAGTTTTAGTACATCTAGGCTTTCAGGGTGTATGTAAATTATCAGACAATTTTTTTTAAAGGATGCCTAGTGATAAAACGTACTAACCGAATATCTGAATGACAGTGGAGAATTCTGGACTTACGTCCTCTGCGACGCTGAGTGGGTGGCTCGCCGTGGATTGCTGTGGATATGGCTGTAGTATTGGGGTATATACTTGATTTGTTAAACTCTGCTCTTCGGCGCCTTTACAAAATAATAGGGTTAGTGAAATCAAATTCTTGTTTTTTGTTTTAATAAAAGGTTAAATCGCGTACAAACAATTTAATGAAATCACATCAATCGTTTCACCAAGTAACCTAGTAGGTACTTGTGTCGAGTTACGACACGTCTCCGACCGCGAAGTGTGTAAAGACTAGCACAAGTACGAGCACGCTACCACTTTGCCACCGAAGTCGCTCAATGAAATGAAATGAGAAACGTCTTTATATTAGGCGAGGTTTAGCTTTAGCCCCGGAGGGCTGCTCTAGCAGCTAAAATGCCGTGTTAATGGATCTCTTCATTCGCATAGGAAACTGCTTGCGGGCCCAGCAACCGCAACCAAACAGATCAATGGCCCAACTGCGAGAAATGCTACTAACATCCCTAATTTGCTTAGAGACCATCTCTTAGAGACAGCTTTCTACACTGTCCCTGAGGCACTAGCACAATGAACTACCTAATTTTGACGTTATTTTGACGATTTTTCTTTATATTTTCTTGTGAATTACTTGTTGATTACTTGTATTGTATAATTTAACAGAAATATACATATATTATTATTTTTTTATTTAAGTAAAACATTGGGGTTTGGCGTCTTTTTTTTTTCTATACGAAAGACCTTCATCCGGTCAAGATAGAAAGGCATCCAAGTTGAAGCTTCCATAAACCCACACGCGTTTGAATTTGGATAAGATTTCAATTGTAACAAAATTTTAAAAAAATGCCATCGATCCAGGGCCAAATTTAACCGGCAAGGGGCCGCTTAGCCAGGGTATCTCTGAGGGCCCCTCGAAAATTGTAATGATAGGTCTGTATTGAATTCGACACATTTCACAAACTCTTAGCGTTCGATGGCCACTTCGCAGCTACGGTATTGTCCTTTCGCATCAAAGAATGAATCTCCTACAGGTGCAAAAGCGGTGGACAATATATAAATATACTCGCATTAAAATTTTAACTAAATTAATTAATTTCTAAAGAACAATAATTGAAGTTTTTTCCAATTTATTTCAGATAAACAGGGGCTTTGGCCGTCCGGGGAAATATTGCCACAAAATAGCAGATTATTATGATTTTTATTTTAAACTAATTTTATTTTATTCATTTTTTTTTCATTGGTAGAATCCTAAGCCAGGACTTATTTGGCTTATTGTGTATATCCAGCACTGCATTGTTCCAATAGGTTCAAACATATTTATTCAATGTCAATCGTGAGCTAGTTTTTGGATCTAAATCGCTAAAATGGTGACTCCTAGGGAAAATGTTTAAGGAACTATATTTTGGCAAATTGCAATTTCCACAATAATCTGCCATTTTTGTCCCGGTAACAAACTTTTTAAATGATAAAACGATATTTTCAAATTTGACAAGTTTTGTGCACTCATAGGAACGATGGGGATTTTTTGCATTTTCCTTATAATGGTGGTTTTTCTAAAATTATTTATATGGGTATGCTCGTATAAAAGCAGCGGGAATTAAAAATTAATTAAAATATAATGCAGGTCTAGAATATAATATATATACACTTCCTACATTTTCTGGCAATGCTTCGGAGGGCATGTAAAGCAGGCGGTCCCGGGCTTTCTTAGTTGAGTGTAAGAGAGGGCTTTATAGCCCTAACTCCGCTAGGTTGGCTTAGTAATAGAACAAAAAATGTCCTTATTTTTACTATAATTTTTATACCATGTTTGGGAAAATTGCAATATGTTATTGTATTTTCTCAAATCAAAAGTTTACGACATGACCAATATAACTGCATTCAACACTAATGAAGATTTTAAAAGACAATACCTATTTTGTGATAAAACGAAAATCAAAACCAGAGTTATGTAACGACAATGAGGAACAAATAATGAGTATCTCTTGAAGTGCTCCCCCCCCCCTCAATTGTACCCCGCTATTCCACGCTATTCATTCTAGGTCACCTTATTTTCACAAGCTACGAATTAACTAGGATTTGACTAATGGGTTACCCTTAAATAATTAATTTGCTCACTGGAGAAGTCATATGGCTCTAGGACTTGTTACTATAGATTATGAAATAAAATATGAAAAATAATCGGCTTAAATAATCGTTACTCCAAAGCTGTGACGTTGTAACTCAGTATTATTGAGCAGAGCACACGGATGTTCATGTTCATAATATGTATTTTTTACAAAAGTCACTATAGCCTATTGAAAATTGCTCTTCATTTCATTCTTCGTATGTTTTTCTTTTTATAATTTGATTGTAATTGTTTATAAAACTATGGTCTGCAGCATGGCCTTCCCCAGGGGGGTGGTCCATGGGGGTCCGGACCCCCCAGAAATAAATTTTTGTATGTAAACCTGCATGGTTTGAAGATAATTCATTAATAAATTACGTAAAAAATTTTTTTGGACCCCCCCCCCCCGAAATCAAAACCTGTGGGCGGCCTTGGGTTGCAGCATGTTTTGTCTCGATAGTAGTTTGATGATCACTGTCTACTGTATACTTTAAGTAACTTAGTAAAACTAAATTGTACCATGAAGGAATTTAAATTGTACTAAATTTTCTGTATAAGATTTGCATTTTAGTGGACTTTTAGGTCTGTTTGCAAATAAATGATCATTTATTTATATAATTATTTAGGCTATTAGTGGTGTTGTCAATTGCGGAGTTGTTTTCATCTGTGTTGATTTTTACGGTGTTATTCTTTACGGATATTTCTCGTCTTGATTATTATTGTGGAATTGTTTTCTGCGGTGTCAGACTTTCCGGTGTTGTTCTTTGCGGAAATCTTTCGTCTCGATTATTGTGGAGTTTTTTTTCAGAGGTTTTGATCTATTCGGGGTTGTTGTTTATGGAAATTTCTCGTCTTGACTATTGAGGAGTTGTTTTATCATACGGTGTCGTTTCTAACGGTGTTGTCAGTATTTATGGAAATGTTTGCACCTTAAACATTTTCCAAGAAAATATACCGACCCACCTGTAAAGCAATTTTCCATTGGATTGCTGATCTATCTTAAGCTGCTGCCGAATTAAATGCTAGAATGGTTTTCTTATAATTTAGGCATCATACTGAAGTCCTAACTTATCTCGAAAGAGCTGAGGATAAAGGTCTACAGAACTGGCACAAAGCCATGCAATATATTGAATAAAGAGAAAAAGGCGTGTCTTGTCGTCTCAAAAAAAATTGAAAGGAATTGAAGTATTGTTGTATGAGCAGCAGTCTAACTTGAAAAAAAATTCATAATTTCAGGATCCTTTGTAGCCTACTCGCCAGATGATATTAAATTCATTTCAAATTCGTAGAATACAGTCTAATTTTCAAAAGAATAATTACAATTTCAAAATTGTTGAGAAATGATGAGGACAAAACACTGACACTAGCTGGAAAGCAATAAAGGCAACTAAATTATTTACCCTTTGTATTAACTGATGAAGAATGCAGAAAGGGGGGGGAGTGATAGTCTGATTCTGAGAAGAACGCTACTACATAAGGCAGATTTAAAATTAAATTATTTCCACTGATATGGAATTTTGCGATTTCAATGATTTTATTAAACACTGTGCAGTAAAATTGGCTAGTTTGCTGTCTAACGTCTACTTTCAGCATTTTCGCTTTGAGCAACCCTGTCAGCCTGGGTGGGGGGAGTGAGTCTGTTTTTAAACTTGAGGCACCCTAATGTCAGACTCCTTCACCTCGGGGAGAAGGGGCGTTGACGGACAGGGACTCTGCTAATGAAAACTCGGATTAGGGAGAAGCTAAAGTAATTATATTTATAAGCTTCTTGAGGTGCTATTTAAATTTTAATCGCTAGGTAAAGATGAACATCATCTCGGCCATAAAAGGAGTGGGTGTCCCAGCCTTGACGGTCCTTGGCGATTATAATTTATACTTTCTTGTCGATTACTTGTTGATTACTTTATTGTGTAATTTAACAGAAATATATTTATTTGTAACCTCACTCATTGTGAACCCATTGGCCAGGTGACGGTTCAACTAAATTCACCCCCAAAAAACTTCAGAACGGGTCTAAGGAATTGTTCTCTTAAAATAAGAGAATTCTAGCGCACACCACAGAGGATTCATAAAATCTTCGATAAATAGCAGAAGAATTTGACATATAGAATAATAAAGCGGCTGAAAATGACAGGAAGGGACGTCATCCTGTCATTCGTTACAAAAATTAGCAGACCAGAGGCATATTTTCTCATTTATAATGACATTTCACTGTTGTGGAAATTGGAAACCGCTTTTGAGTGACGGCATCTCCCTTTTATTTATACAGTAAAAATACCGTTTTTCTTAAATAATTTTTCTCATAAAATTGAAATTTTAATTTTCTTTGCTGAGCCACTTTTCACTAACAGATCTATATGGCTTAATAATTTTGATAACTTTTTTGAGTTAATTTTTCATTCCTGCCATTTTCCCGTCCGAACAGGGGATATATAGTAACTACGGCGTTCGCGATGCTAGATTATGACACACTAGAATCTGGGCTGATGGGCCGTGGTCGATCTGAAACAGCACTTCCTGCTGTCTCGTTAACATATTCGCAACGTCTTCAATGGCGCTAAGTACAGTTCTAACACTTTATCTCAGAGGCACAGTAGCATTCCAGTCCCAGATTGACTCGCTTCCAACTCAATCAGTAAACCTACTTGGATTCGCACTATGCACTCTAAAATTGACAACCTGTTGGCCTTGAAAGTTGAAAGACCAATAATACGTCCTTAACACAGTTCGGAAAAAGATGATAGCAACAGGTTAGTATGATAAGGACCTTATGGTTTTTGAAAAAATAAAATAGTATCCATAACCTTAATGCATTGCCTATAATCAGTATTATGTTTGCACGTTCTAGAGTGCACATCTGCCGCCTCTGCACAATGGAATTCTAAAAATCCCTTGCTTTAGGATAAGGAAAGTCGTGGTTGACAATGAATTTTCAAAACAATTATTTACCAATGTACCTGCAGAATATATATAATTTATCTTATATTAGTATAATTTATAAATAGGAAAGCATGTACGGGTTTACTCGTATCATTGCTTTCCTATTTATTTAAAAAAGCAAAAGAAATATGTTTTAAAAAAACTTACTCAATGTCGGTTTCAGGTGTAGGAAGGTCTCCGATGGTAGTTAATGTGAGTGTCGACCAGTACAGACTTCCCAGATACTTCCTCGAAAGGGTTGAATACGGGCCTGGAGCGTAGGGGTAAACCCAGTCTCCCTGGAAGCCCTCAGCTTCGGAAAGGAGAAAGTAAAAGCAACCGAACCAGTGCGCAATAATTAAAAGGATGTGGACAAGATTGACCACTCGCCAGATGTTAGGGTAAATGGTTCTGGATTCGACTATATAGTAGAATGAGATAAGTCGGTAAGTTTTCATAAAGCGCGGGAAACGGATAATAGGGTTGACTCCGATGAAGAACTGAAGCAAGTCAAGAGGTATTACGGCGAGGACGTCCAGAACGAAATCCGTTGATTGCATGTAGTGATTGGAAAGTTTTTTCCAGTCATAAACCTGTGAAATAAAAAAAAGTGACATGATATGAAAAAAAAAAAAAATGGACCAAAACAGTATTCGAACATGAGTCTCCACCTAGCCAGGATGCTGCTAACCCCTTCTCTCAATTAGTTTCCGTGTCCATATCTTCCTGTTCTTGAAATGCTGTAGGTGAAAATTACACAGGTTTTGACCGGTACCTTGCAAGTTGATAAGCTCCTTTTTCTGGGAATACCACGCTTATGGATATTATGGACTATTGAACCTGACCCTGCCAACGACCCCATTTTCGGACTCTGGTATTGTTTCCGCATGCAGTTTTGGCCATTGACAAACTAGTTAACGTTCTCGAAGTCAACCCACTCTGACTAGACCCTACAAGTGACAATGGACAAGCAGATTTATGCTTACCATTGACATTGTCACGGTTGGCACAACTTAAACAAGTTCGTAAACGAGTCATTTGCATTGTACAAGTATTAGGCTACTAATTTGAGGTGTTTTAATTTGTATAGGAAATTAGTTACTCCTAAGCGATTAATTAATCGTATAACTGCCCCATGTTTACCTTACGCCCTGCGGTACCATTCTCTCACAAAGCAAGTGTTTTCGGGGAGAGGCAAATATGTCAGCTACAGACTCATCTAATTGAATATGATTTCATTTTAAATAAATTCAAACATTTCCAAAACATGTATCCGTTACACACAATCAAAATGAATGATGCACTTTGAATTCCTGCAAATGATGTGCTTTATGTGTATATCTCAAAGCAGAGGCTTACATTAAAAATATTTTATCAAAACATATTTCTCATAAAAATGATATCTGAACGTTTCGAATCCAAGCTACAAATGGTTTTCTTTATGTCAATAGCCTTTATTCAGAAGCTCGTTATTGTTGCTTTATCCCGCTAAGAGGTGTTTTGTGTAGTAAATATTTCATTGTCTGCTGCAAGCTTAAATCTTATTCAAAGGGGCTCCTTTCTCCAATGGATTTTTCAGAATTTTCAATTCATTCAGGTATTAAGTTGAAATTAGATCCAGGTCAATCAGAAAGCGGCTTATTCGGTATTGAAAAACGACAAAAGAGCTAAACAAAGGGATAGGAAAAATCGGAGATCAGACAGTGATTTTTATAATACGGGTTTTCCGATCGTCCCCTTTATCTCCCTAGCTTATTGTTGAATTTAACGACCAACAAATTTTTTTCAACAGGGGGTGCGGCCGTGCGGGCAAGATTAGCCGGGGACCGAAACTTACGTTCAGTAAAAAAGACGCAACATTGATTAAACATTCCCATATTTATAACGCAATTTCACACTAACTAGTCTACCAATCGAACTGACGACCACAACGCCATTAAAGACAGAACTAAAGAAAGAAAAAAAATTGTCCTTATTGCTTTTCAATTTATACGTAGTATAAGGAAAGCTTTGTGACGGTCGAAATTTTCGATTCCGAGATTTCAACGGATTTAGACGTTTTGAGGTCCCAGGAACCCAAAAAAGTGGTATTTACGAAATGTCTGTCTGTCTGTCGTTCTGTCTGTCTGTCTGTCTGTCTGTGCGTCGATTTCCGGGCAAACTACTCGGTCGATCTTGATGAAATTCGGCACGTAGGTTCACAAAAATCATACCTCGGAACAATTTTTTTTATTTATGGGGCTAACTTAATTTGGGGGGTTTATTCTCAAAAAACTCCAAAAAACGTCTAAAAAAATTATTTCTCAAAAACGGCTCCAACGATTTCTTTTAAATTCACATATATTGTAGTCGTTATTAATGTTAACAAAATGCGGGGGGTCGCTTGCCCCTTGATAGGTTGCTTCTGGGGGTAAAAAATAAAAATAACTTAATTTTAATGAAAAATGACTAAAAAATAATTTTTCTGCGAAACCTTTCTATCGATGATTTCTACCTTCAGGCATGTTTTAGGTGTTAAATTGAGTAACGAAACCGGACAGGTTGCTTTCCCAGAAAAGCATTAGGTTCTGTAAAAAAAAATGTTTTTTTGAAAAAAATGATAGAAAATTCACGCTCAAATGCATTGCGTGCCCTGCCAGTATTGCTGCGTGGTAACGTGTTGATCTGACCCATCTAGAATTTACCTCACCTCCAGTGACGTCAGGTGGACAACCCCCCCCCCCCCGATATATCGGAAATTTAACCATAGGAAAATTATTTACCATGAAATTACTCATTTTCTATATCTACTCATTTCGATAAATTGGAAAGCATGTTCGAGTAAACTAGGACCGGTTCTTTTTTTCAATATGGACGAGTTTTGCTTACAATTAACCAATAATAAATTACAAATAATGCAAACTTCAACAATAGGTTATTACAACTATAACTGAAAAATAAAGGAAATAATAAAATATATACTAAAAAAACTAAAAGACCTACTAGACACCATTCCCTGTTCATGCAAACGCTTAAAATAGTCGTAGCCCCCTTAAATTTCTTTAAACTCTTTCTTCTCGGAGCAATAGTTCATTTTGAAAAGGATCTGCAAGGATTAAGGAACACAGAAGAATTTTGAGTAAAATGAACTAAATTGCGGAAAAGGAATGAAGGAGTCGCTTAATTGTATTAGTTAATACCAATAGGAGCCGGCCGCCTTACCAAGTTGAATCCAGCGGACCAGAGCAGGTTCAAAGATGCAGATAACTTGGTCGTGTGCACAGTGCCGGTAGGGAAACATGGTAGGACTTGTCCTGGTCACCTCCGAACTAATCGACTGTGTTTCCTAAGTGGTTCGGAACCAATATAATCAGGAGGTCCCCCCCCCTGTCCTATGGGCCAACACCGTGGCCTGGGACTGTGTCCAACCATATTATTACTAATACCAATAGGGGGAGGGTTAATAGATGCTGAAAACGGCATGGAAAAGAGAGAAGTGGCCATTTGTGGAAACTTATTAACAATAAAAAATAGTTGCCTGTAGTAAAGAGGAGGTTTAATAATTTGATTGGATCCATTTGAGTACAAGGGGAAGAAATCAATTGCACCCTCAGGGTCGACGTGAGAACCGTAAGATATTTCAACTTTGTATGTATCATATCATACGGATGCCGACCGCACTGATACTGACCACCCCCGGAGCACCCTAAAATCTGTCGGTTTTTATTTATTTTTTAAAAATATTTAGTTTTATTTATTTATTATTTATTTATATTCAAGTTGTATGTATATATTTAAGGACTATTAAGACATAATAAATCAGGCATGAGGAAACTGTAACTGTAACATAACTTTTTATGGAAATATATAAATATATATAATACATATATATATATAATACATATATATATATATATATATATAATATATATGGGCGAATATTGGGCCTTATGGCCCACTGCTACAATTCCCCAGGAATTAACCCAGGAAGAGTCAAAGGGTCCATGGACCATGGACCCCCTGAATTTTGAAAATATTCCAAGAATTTACATTAAATTTTACAACATGGTAAAAATACAAATGCACAAGCTAGGTTGAGACAAATAATCATTATTTATTATTTAAAACTATATCTTATACGATGCTCCAAAAATGTCCATAGGGAAGCCTGACAAAAACATCTTGCCCCCCCCCCCCCAATGAAATTGTGCGGGTACAGGTCTGCAGAGTACTATAGATTTTTTTTTTTTTTTTTGATGCATTGACGATGGAGCTTGTGATGGGTTAACGGTAAGGGCCCAAAATTCACACAATGTTGAAAATAAAGACTTCTTTCTTGCTTATACTTATTTACTTTTACTTTTACATCGCCTTTGTCCTCAGGGAGGGTCGGCGGCACGGCAGCGGCGTTTCCAAACAACTCTGCTTAGAGCGTCTTCCTTGGTCCTTATGTCTTCTTCGATTTTTCTGGGGAGTGTCATTTTCGGTATTCCCCGGGGGCGGGGTCCAAAGAGTGTCATGTTCTGTATACGCTTTAGGAGGGATGTTTCCTCCCTCCTCTGGACGTGGCCCCACCAATTGAGTCTTCTTTTCCTCAGTTTCAGTGCGACATCAGCAGTTTTCATCTCCAACCTTATGTCCTCATTTCGGGTCAGTCCACACGACCTTCGTAGCATTCTCATCTCCGCCACGTGGATTTTGTGATCATCTCGCTTCCTGACCGCCGAACACTCGTACCGTACAGCATGCACGGTCTGATCACTTGTTTACATATTGAGTTTCTTTGTCATTTTTCTGTCAGTGAGGATTGGTGCCATGTCATGAAATTTCCCCCAGCCTGTTTTTATTCTTCCTTTCACGTTTTCTTCACATCCACCGTTTTGTTGTTTGCTTGTTTGCTGTTTACCTTCAGGCCCCTTTTTTTCTTATGTACTACGTTACACAGATAGGGGACTGAAATTTACCAAATTGCCGGAAAAGTTATAAGTTCCTCATAATATGATGTATGAGATAGTCTTCTACTACTTGGATACTCTGAATCACTAATATTTTTCGTGATAAATTGAATAAAAAATACCAAATAACAAATGTAGGTATGAACCTGCGGGCCCACTGTGGCAACTAGTATTAACATATTCCTGGGATTAAAAAATGTATACAAGCTAATTTTAAAATGGACAGTGCTAATCAAAATTATTTGGTTGACATTTTTAACCCCAAGAATTAGCCTACCTTAGACTTACTAAGAGACTTACCATTAAGCCTTGTTCAAGATATCCAGTTCGAAACTGCACCACCACGTCTGCTGCAAAAATGATGTCAGTGAACACATCAATCCAAAACCATGTGGTTGCAATCATTTCTTGAAGTTCCGGAAAACTCTGGCGGACGATTAGGGCCCAAAGATTGTAGAGGACGCATAGGGCAACTAGCATGAGCCAGTAGAAATGGAAGTCTTCGTCCGGGTTAACTACAAACTTCGAGGATCGCCTTCGTCTTCTGGAGCGACGACGGTTGACATCATCCTGATCCTGGGGACCAGTGTTGGTCTCGGAGGCGGCGTCATCATCCGAGTCTTCGCCGGTGTCAATTGTTTCCTGAAATTATATAAGAAAGGGTGTGTACTGTGTAAATGTCCGACTACAGGGCAACAAGAGCAGCACTGTACAAGGTGCCCCATTGGAGAAGAAGGGTGGGTAGACCATGGGAGTGGTGGCAGGATGACGCCGAGGCAGATCTGGCGAACCTAGGTGCGATGTGACTTACCAGGCTAAGGCCATTCATGGGCTCTAGAGTCAAGGAGTAAGCCATGAAAGCGGAAAATTCTTTTCCTCTTTGGGTATAGGCGTATTTCTCGCCGTGTTTTTCGAGTTTAAGTGGTGCCAGACGGATGACATATCACAGGCATCCGCCCCCCCCCCCCCGAAAACTTTTTCTGGAACCGTCCCTGGGCATAGTTCAATTGGTACAGAGCTGAACAAGGAAACGGACAGTCGATGTTCATGGTTTGACATAAAAAGGATACATTATCCACAGTTCCTGAGTTTACTCAATCCTAATGGTTATCTTACCATCAAGACTAGTGCCCCAGGCATGACGCTGACCACAACATCCCAAATAGAGCAGTTGCCAAGATAAAGGATCCTCCATCAGTCCTCAGACCTACACCCTAAGTGGCCAGTCGTGCCACGTCGTTTTTGTTTCAGGTATGCGACAGCTCAATTAATTGCATAATTAAAGTTGCTCTTTTCCACCCACGCAGATATCCCACTGATTTGATATATAATGAGTTTAATGTGCCAACCTTTAATCAAGTTTATTCTGCAATTTTACTTCGTTACGCTAACCAACTTACTAGTGATAATTTAGTACTTAGTTCCCTACAGCAGCATCATGTCAATACCAGGCATCGTCTATCTCATAATATTTTTTCCGAGCCTGCAAGAAAATGCATTTTTGAACACTCTCCAATATTTTTAGCCTGCAAACTATTCAATTCCCTTCCAATAGAGATAAAGGTTCTCCGCTCAAGTAAGCACTTTTTAAATTCATCTAAAAAATTTATAAATAAAGCTGACAATAAACATTTACTTCAAATATTTCAGAATTCTTCATAGATCTCTTCTCAAATAACTTTGTGCCCATCGAACCTATAGAGACTACAAGTTTAATTGATTTTTTTTTATATTTTTTATTCTACTCAATTTTATACTTTTTGGATTGTAAGTTAAAATAGTAATAATAATAATAATGTTAAATTATGTATTGTACTTAACTTTTGACCCCAGCGTGACAAGTCATTTTTGTACTTAGTGCTGGGGATTTATGCTTCGATTTTTAATGATTGTTCAATTATATATATACTTACTTACTTACTTTATTTGACTTATTTTTCAGGCACGGCTTTGTTACATAAATAATTAATGTGTAATAATGGTTATTACCAGGCGCGGATCTAGAATGAGACCAAGGAGGGGGCTAAGATATAAAAGGGGGCCCGGGGGTCTCTCCCGGGAGAAAATTTGTGAAAAATAGGACTGAAAAAGTGGGGTTTTACGCATTTTGAGGAACCTAATGGCCCCGTAGATCCGCGCCTGGTTATTACTTGTATTTATGAAAATATATTATTAATTATTTTCATTTTATGAGTGAAGAACATGTGTTCAGACAATCCTTTCGGTTTTGAACTTTTCGAATTGTATTTTTCTTCATCTATAATAAATAATAAAAAATAAAAATAAAATTTTTATTACGTTTTAATATAAATGTATTTGTAAATATAATATAATATAAATGTATATTGTAACAAAAGAGATGAGACAAAACTTCTAACGATACCGACGACGATTTATCGTTCCACTTATCAATTAAAGAAAAACGTTGTGACGTGCCAAACTGATGAGTGCCTAGGTCTGGGGACTGGTTGAGGGTCCTCTCTATTGACCAACTTTCACTGTGGGATGTTGCGGATAACAACCACTGGCGGAGTCAGCAATATGCCTGGCAGCCCTGTTTAAACCTGTCTACTTGTGAAGGTATGTTACAGGAAGTAAGGGTTGATTGAACCCAGACCCACGAATTTTGCTTTTTTGTCGAATCTCGAACTTCAACCTTCAGTTTCTTAATCCAGTTCTCTGCCAACGGGACTACGCCGGTGTACACTAGCTAAATTCAAAGTCAAAATACTCTTGACGTGAAATATGTCATTTTATCTCTCCCATAGAGAAATCTAGTCAGACCCAAAATGTCAGCCATTACACTCATTCTTAACTATCACATTGTATAAAAGTTGGAGAACATCCTAATGGAAGATGAATATGAAATCAGCATAAATGTAAATAGTTTTAATGTGGCATTCCCCCTTCCCCTTTACCCCTTAACAACACTGCCCTCCCCCTATTCATTGTTACAGCCGCACAGTGTTAAAAGCGAACTGATGAAGGACTTTGAAAAGAAGCACCTAACAAAAAGGAAAGTAAAAAACTTTGTGAGTAAAACTTAGAAACATCTATTCACCAATATCACTGACTCTTGACTCCAGTGCGACTGGGATGATTTCGAGAGACAAAGTTTTCCCCACATTCTGAAAAGTTTATTTATTAATAGGTAAGTAGGTATTTATCAAATGTTTTGATCAGGGAATCGGATTTCTTATTAGTGTTTTCATCGATGTCCCTTATGTACCTAATTTTCCTTTTACATTAAATTTGTCAAAGAAAGAAATAACAGAATGAAACAGCTGAGTTATTGGAAATTTTATATAAAATAGTCATGACACTGAACTTTAAAATCTGAACGAGACCAGTCCTAAACATTTAATTAAATAATTAAAAAAAAAAAAAAAATAGCACATAATTGTAGGCTTAAAATGCTTGATCTTGTTCCCAGAATTTAACGATTTTTCTGTCACAGCCATAGTGGTCCACGGGAAATCATAAAATAATCTTGTGGTCCACGGACGAAAAAGGTTTGGGAACCCCTGACCCACAACGTTTTTCCGCTTCAGTTGCCTCTTAAGAGGATATGCTAAGTAGAAAATTAGCACCCCCAAAATGTGTTTTTTTATTGGCTTTTTATTTTTTAATTAATTAACAAACAAGGGCGGATCCAGCCGAAAATTTAGGGGGGGGGGGTCACAAGTTTTTTGTAAGTTTAAAAGGTGATTTTGTTTTGTTGAAAAGTTTTATTCAAAAAAAAAATTTACTAGGTATCTTAAAAATTTGCTATGAATTTACTCATTTAAGGGGGGGGGGGGATCCGACATTGTTAACAAAGCAAGTTATTAAAGATTTGGCTCATGTAAGTTTTAGAAGACTACTTCATACATCATGTAATAGGAAATTTAAAATTTTTGGTACCTTAGTTTTTTTTTATAAAAACCAGAGGGGACTAAAATTTCGGGTAATCGAGGATTTTTTGAAAAACTGCAAAACTGAAAAGTAATTAGTTTAGTTATTCGTGTCTGAGGTGGAGACTCCTATAGTATCAGCCTGACGCCATGGTCGTTGAAAGTCTTCGCTCTCTTTTCTCAGTGGTGAAAGGATTAGCCGCTAGATGTTTCCACTTAGTGTTGCCGGGTTTTTATATCCACGTGTACAAAATATATAATATATATATAGTATATAAAATATAGGTAAAAATACCCGATTATATGATGATGAAGTAGTCTTCTACAACTTAAATGAGCCAAATTTTTAATTACTTGCTGAGTTAATGAAATAAAAAATTAAAAGTTTTTAATTTTGGGGTGCCAATTTTCTCTTAGTGCTATTTCAAAATGTACAAATAAATTAAAAGCCATAAATACTCCGAAGAGTATCTTATTTGCAGATGATGTCGTCCTCACAGCAGACAGTCGCCAAGATGCTGAAGCTAACCTGAATACATGGGTAAAAACGCTGGAGAAGGAGGGACTGAAAGTGAACAAAGATAAGACGGAGTACATGGAGTGCGTTAGACAGGAGCCGGGATCCATCAGCATAGGCACTCACACAATAAACAAGACTAACAAATTTAAGTACCTGGGCAGTACTATTGAACAGAATGGCGGATGTGAAGATGATGTCAAATGTCGAATTAAGGCCGGGTGGATGAAATACAGGGATATGGCACCTATACTGACGGACCGCAAGATGCCGATGAAACTCAAAGGCCGAGTGTATAAACAAATGGTACGTCCGAGCATGCTATACGGGTCGGAATGCTGGCCACTCAAAAGGGACGAGGAGAATATGCTACATGTAGCCGAAATGCGTATGTTAAGAAGAGCATGTGGCTTTTCTCTGATTGACAGAGTGAGAAACACCGACATAAGTTGCCAAATGAGAACAAGAGACATCCACGAAAAGCTGCGAGAAAGACGACTAAGCTGGTGGGGGCACGTCGAGAGGAGGGGGGACAACGAGTTGATAAAAAGAGTGCGATCAACACCCGTACCAGGAACCAGAGCACGTGGACGACCAAAAATCTCACTGGCGAGTAAAACACGGAAGGACCTACTAATTGCCAATCTCTCGAAGGAACAGGCCCAAGACCGGGTGACCTGGAAGCGTTGCTGTCGTGCCGCCGACCCCCCGTGAAGGGAAATGGCGCTGAAAAAGAAAGAAGAAAGAAAAGTCATTGTCCTACCTGGGGTTCTGGTATTTGCCGTGTGGAGAACCTTTTCATAAAAGAGTCTTCCCGTTTGAGGGGGGGCTTTGATTTTTGAATTGTGCTGGTAATGGCCCCGGAAAGCTGCACAGTTGTCCTCAGCTTCATCCATCGTTGGTTGCTTTTAGTCCTGAAAACAAAAACAGAAGGTTTTTTTTATTTATTTATTTTTTTTTAAATAATCATAACGTAACGCCCTTTGTGGCTTTCGCCTTGTATGTTTATGTGTTGCAATGCTGTGGTTTTGAATAGGGTTGGTGTGGGGTACACTATTGTTTTTCGGCGAACTTCTATAAGCGCGCTGGACAACGAGGTGCCCAGGTACCGTCCAGAGGCGGACGCGGCGACCGGCACTGCGGGGAATTGCCCCCCCCCCCCCTTTGGACAGCAGCTATATTCTATGCCACTAAAATCTAAGTGTTACTTCACTCAAAATGAGCAAAACCTCACTATTTCAACCCTATTTTTCAAAAAAATTCTCCCGGGGGAGACGCCCGAGCCCCTCTTGTCCACAATTATACTGATTCTTTGTAATATTTAAGCCTTATTGCTCTCAGAGTGCGTAAAAGCTCACCATTTCAGCCCTATTTTTCAAAAAAATTCTCCCGGGGGGACAAGTGCCTCCCCCTTTTATGAGGTCTGGGACCGCCTCTGGTACCGTCTACAACAGTTTGCCTTTGTCTATTGTACGATTTTTTGGTTTAATGGGTTAAGGGTTTTCACAGATTTTTAAAGATAGTTGACTGGAATAGAAATGGGAGCGTGTGTTGGCGTAAAGTAGTTGCATCAGTAAGAATACCGCTCATAGAGGAGTTATTAGGGAAGGTACGGTAGCAAGCAAACGTAGGACAGACAATTATTATTATTTTTTATTTTTTCATAACTTGCACTTCACTTGCAGTTCTGATGGGATTTGATAATTGTGTGAGGCGGTTATTGAGTTGCTCCGCTACGGTAGGAATGCCTGAACCATAGCGAAATAGAGAATAAATGTGTAAGGACTTAGTCGAACATACCTTAACTAAGAAAGCAACCTAAACAAATCCGCTCAAGAGGAACCCTCTGAGGGTTTTTTCCTAATTCGTTACCGCACGACGTAGGAGCATATATTTAAGAAATTTATGGTACAGTTACATTTTCCAAGTCCAAAGACCCTTTCGGGTTTGTCTGGTGCATTTTCCCCCCCGCAAAATTAGCAATTCGACTTCGATGGCCAGGGGGTAGCGTGCTTGTACATGTGTGAGTCCCTACACGCCATGGGATCGGAGACGAGTCGTTATACTCGACGACACAACTCACAAGTACCTATTAGGTAACTTAGTGAGGCTACTGAAGAGGTCAATCGGATACATTCATTAATTTGAATTGCTTGTATGGGATTAACCTTTAAAAAAAAATATAAAAAATAATAATAATAATAATAATAATAATTATTATTATTATTATTCATACAAGCTATTAAATAACATTAATAATAATAATTGTACAGTAGTAATACACAATTGCACAATAATAAAGCTTATGTGCGTACGATACGCATACAATTAAGAAAATAATAATTGAAATAATAGTAAACAACAAGTAACAACAACAAGTAAGTTAATAACAAGTAAAGATGCACTAGCACAAGTACTTGGTACACGAAGCGTTCGAAAAACGTAAGCTAACTGCCCAATCCCATGATAACCTGGGGTAACCAAGCTTTCTATATAGGAGAGACGAGACATTCACCCCTGCCAAAAACTTCTTGTGCGCAACCTTTTCAATGGCCAGTCATGTGGCAACAGAAATTCTAGAATAAATCGATGTCGATGGCCAGCTAGGTGGCAGCGTGCTTGTTTTTGTGCGAGTCTCTACACGCCATGCAATCGGAGACGTGTCGTAACTCAACACGGGTACTAACCTACAGAGGCGACTCAAGAGGTCAGTCTGATACATTCATTAAATTGTGTTTATGTTATTAACCTTCAAATACATATTAAGAAATCGCGGGAATCGAATGTTACATCTCTCCTATTTAGAACTCCAGGGTGACCATTTAGCGACAAAGAATGGTTGCCAATGGTTACCATTCTTGCCGTTCATTGGTTACCGATGGTTGTTTTTTATATAAGAGGTTAAATTGCGTTCAAAAACTTTAATGAATGTATCCGATTAACCTCTTCAATCGCCTCACTAAGTCACCTAATAGGTAATTGTGTCGAGTTACGACGCGTCTCCGACCGCAAGGTGTGTAGATACTCGCACAAGTACAAGCACGTTACCACCTTGCCTCCGAAGTCGATTTGTCAGGTAGCCTTTAATACATACTTATACTTGCTTGGTAATAACAAAATTACAAAAGTTAATTGTGCGGGACTAGAAAGAACCATCTTACGTATGAAGATCCGAATTCATGCCCAACAATAATTTGGCCCATTCCCCCCCTCAATTCAAGGTCAATCAATCAATCAATCAATCAATCAATCAATCAATACCAGTAATTGCCGAAACTATGGGAACGCCAGCAGGGCAAGGTTCAATGTGCCACCCTGCAAACGTTCATAAAAACCCATCAATAATAACAATAATGCCCTTTATGTTCTGAGACCTACGTATATATAGTAGGCCTACTGATCCTATAAAGTAAATAATCTTATAAGGTGAGGGCAAAGAAGTTTGCGTAGAAATCTGCCGTTTTCCCTAAGGTATTGCGGAAATTTTAAAGGCTCTTTGATAGAAGAATTCCCAATAAGCATCTCTAAACTTGCCAATTCGCACTTGTAGTTGGTATGGGTTACCATCGAGAAGTAAACCAGTTTGCCAATGCAAATCAATCAATCAATCAATACCAGTAATTGCCGAAACTATGGGAACGCCAGCAGAGCAAGGTTCAATGTGCCACCCTGCAAACGTTCATAAAAACCTATCAATAATAACAATAATACCCTGTATGTTCTGAGACCTACGTATATTTAGTAGGCCTACTGATCCTATAAAGTAAATAATCTTATAAGGTGAGGGCAAAGAAGTTTGCGTAGAAATCTGCCGTTTTCCCTAAGGTATTGCGGACATTTTAAAAGCTCTTTGATAGAAGAATTCCCAATAAGCATGTCTGAGAGCATTCGATAAACAACTCTTCAACAAATATTTGCTTTCGATTTGAATCAAGATCCGCACCCTTTAAAAAACCCCTGTTTTTTTCCGAGACTATTGTTTGAACTTTGTCGCATAGAGAACCCTATCCTACTCCAATTTGCAAACGGTAAGACACGCATTATTCTATGGGGAAGTTAAAAACAATTCTTCTTCTACTTGACTCGAGTTTCTACTTGATTAAGTCATCCTTTCACCTGTTCTGTGTGACAGTAATTGATAAGTAATTTCACGGGATTTTTTTAGAGAGAGAGAACGCTGATTTATATTGTGGGTAAAGGTATTAGCTAACACTAGCCAATTAAATTTTGGTATTACCTATATAAAAGTCAATGATCATGTGTTTTTGACTTAATTAAATTAATTCCTCGTACCACAGCCGCAAAGAAAAAACCTAAAGTTACTGCGAAAGTTTTTTTTTGGTAAACATGTTTATCTTGTGCCATTTTTACTTCTTGTAGCTGCGGAAGGACGAATTAATTAATTCAGTCAAATCTAGTTTAGAAATCTTCCTCTTAACTCAAGACCGACTACCTGAACAAGGATAGACGTAAATTAGTGTATGCATTAGTTTCGTAGTTGTCGAAGAAGTTTTATGGGCGTCTAACCGTAAGCAATTGGCCTTCGATGGGATAGTGGTAGCTTGTTCGTACTTGTACGAGTCTCTACACACCATGCGATCGGAAACCTGTCGTAACTCAGATAGGCTAATACCTACAGAGGTGGCGAAGAAGTTATTGGGATACATTGATTGACTTGTTTGAATGCGAATAATCTTTTTTAGAAATGCGAAAAAAAACCTTTGGAAATATTGACTTGCAAGAGCCTGGAGTCGGAGCATTTTAATCGCTATGTACCCTATGACATGTAGCGTAGTGGTACGGACTCTGACTTTCACCCGATAGGTTGTTGGTTCGAGTCCCACACAGGCTACATTTTCTGGCCATTCTTCGGAGGGCATGTAAAACAGGTGGTCCCGGGCCTTCCTAGTTGAGTGTAAGAGAGGGCTTTATAGCCCGAACTCCGCTAGGTTGGCTTAGTAATAATAACATAATAAACAATAAAAAGTCCTTATTATTATTATTATTAATATTTCTGCTATGTCTAATAGTCTCCAGACCAGGAACATGTTACAGATTGCCTAAACCTGTCAGAAATCTCAGAAATCATAACACTTGCTGCTCTGATGGCAGTAGACGATTATGCGAGATGGTAATAACGACTATAACGGGCCATAACGAAGCAAAATAGGATATTGTTCAGGAACCTGAGGCAAGAAAACTTCAACCGGAAATGGGTCAAATTTTCGCAATATCCTACCCCTTCATTATGAAAATTGAGGAACTAGCAGTGATAATACTCAGTAGGGGTATTTAGGGCACAAGGCTTCATAACTTACCCCCAATAAAAAGGAAACAAATAGCTTTTTATATCCATGCACTAAATAAATTCATATAGAAAATAAAAGTTCTGCCGACGCATGAACAGAATGAAAGTGATATCCACAAGCTTGAGGGAAACTTTGACGGTAAATAACGGCTAAAATTGTCTGATAAATCACTGTAGATATATTACAGCTGAGTAGACCATTTCCGCCTTTCAAGGCTTTATTTTTCATACGTTCATGTATACGCATTCCTTTTTTTAAGGTTTGGCAATGTAAGTTGAATGTTGATGGTTGCAATTTTTTTAAGGACTTTTTATGGACCCACGTCTACTTATAGTGGCCAATGGGTCCCTTGTCCAATGCCAACGACCCCATGGATTCGGACATTATTTGTATTGTTTCCGTATGCATTTTTGGCTATTGGTGTCGTTCTCGATGTCAACCTACACCGGCTACATGCGATAATGGGCAAGCTGAGACAAGCTTACCATTGACGCAATGAATCATGCGAAAGCATGACTTAACCATGTACAGATACGAGTCATTTTAAGATTGCCTGTATACAAATAATATTGTAATGAATGATTCATCCGATTCACCTCTTCAGTCGCCCCACTAAGTATCCTATTAGGTACTTGGGTCGAGTAACGACACATCTCAGGACATGTAGTGTAGTGGTACGGACTCTGACTTTCACCCGATAGGTTTCTGGTTCGAGTCCTACACTGGCTACATTTTCTTCATGCTTCGGAGGGCATGTAAAGCAGGCGCTCCCGGGCCTCCCTAGTTGAGTGTAAGAGAGGGCTTTATAGCCCTAACTCCGCTAGGTTGGCTTAGTAGTAGAAACAATGAAAAGTCCTTATTTATTTATTTATTTATTATCTCCGATCGCAAGGTGTGCAGAGACTCGCACATGTACAAGCACTCTGCCGCCTTCCTACCGAAAACGATAACTAATGCAAATATTGAAAATTCACCAATTTGCCCAACTAGCGTCATTCTCGTAAGTCTTGGTAAGGAATACTAGACGGCCCCGCCATGTAGTATTCCCCACCGAGACCTTTCAGGCGATGATGGGGCTCCCTCTTAGGCCAGGTCCCACCATCGATTGAAAACTACCAGCAAAGAATGCTGCACGGGACCGCTATCTACCTATGCATGGCCTTGCCGTACAGGTTTCCTCACCGAGACTTTTCAAGCGTTGATGGAAATCGCCTTAAGAAGGTCTATTTACGACAATCCCCGGTAAAATTCCAAGTATAAATAAATAAGGACTTTTTTTGTTCTATTACTAAGCCAACCTAGCCGGCCGCCTTTCCAAGTTGTATCCGGCGGTTCAGAGAAGCAGATAACTTGGTAGTGTGCACAGTGCCGGTAGGGAAACATGGTAGGACTTGTCCTGGTCACCTCCGAACTAATCGTGTGACTTCACTTCGTTTCCCAAGTGGTTCGGAATCCACTATAATCAAGAGGTCCCCTGTCCTATGGGCCCACACCGTGGCCTGGGACTGTGTCCAACAATACTACTACTATAACTAAACAAGCCAACCTAGCGGAGTTATGCTATAAAGCCCTCTCTTACACTCAACTAGGAAAGCCCGGGACCGCCTGCTTTACATGCCCTCTGAAGAATGGCCAGAAAATGAAGGAAGTGTAGGACTTAAACCAACAACCTTACGGGTGAAAGTCAGAGCCCGCACCATTACTCTACATGTCTTGACACGTCACAGAACAATCCCGAACCATTGCGTGACATTGTCTTGATAACCGTGCATATCCGATATAGCTCGGATTGCCAAGAGCCTGCCAGAACGTTCAAACACTTTCTATGTTTATATGTTGAGAATTGGCAGGAATGCGTGAAACGGTTACTGAGTAGCTACGTTACGGGGTCGAATGATGCCAAAAATAAATATAGGTCTAAGATTTCCCAAGATATATAAAAATCACCGGCGTTAATGAGGCAAAAACTAAAGCGCCAAACGTATAATTAAAAAATATATGGGATGAGTCACTGCTTGAGAAAAGCGGAGTTTATTCTATTTTGACCCACCACTACCCCTCCCAAAAAATGGGCTGGATCCGCCCCTGATACGGGTATACTATTTTTTAAACAATGGCGGAAAGGGGAATTTAAATTTACAGAAGCAAAAACTAATGATTACATAGCTTTTTTGAAACAATAAACTGGCATTAGTATAGCAATAGTTACATTACACAGGTAGCATACCTCACTGGCTGCTGGGTATTCAGCAATGGTGTGCTAGAAATAGAAAGAATTTAATTTACAATTTGGAAATGAAGAAATATAAAATATTTTCATAATGACAGCATGAATAATTCTTATTTATTTATTGCTTTTAAGTGTTGCACATTAACATTACAATACAGTTTATTTCCTAAAAACCACAATTACATTTACTGCTTCATAAGCATAATATGCCGCAGGGTTCATACCCGTGCACAACTTACAATTGGAACAATATATATAATTATATATAACCTAACAGTAAGTAAAAATAAGTAAAGTGAGTGAGATTACTTTCACAAAATCTGTACTTTAAATTGTGATTAGTATTGTCATGTCATCGTTGGCGCTATTTCATTAAGATTTTAAGAAGTTTAAAAAAAACATTCAGTTCATGTACTGTTTTAACGTCTCTTGGGAGTCTGTTGCGTCATTGCGTTAGTCCTACTTACTTGGCCTGCCTTTGCATGTATGTCAGTCTCGTGAGGCGGCTATTCCACCGACGTGGATTTTGAATGTGAATGTGTCGTGACGTGGTAGCAGACATCATTAATAAGTCTCTACCATATTATAACTTAATTTATAATTGATAAGTTAAGTATCTACATAATAGTCTCCTTAAAATATGGCAGAGACTTATTAATGATGTCTGCTACCACGTCATGACACATTCACATTCGAAATCCACGTCGGTGGAATAGCTGCCCAAGAGATACTTGTAGTGGCTACGTTTCAATGTATAATATTGCTGAACATATGGCATGTGGTAATTATGTTTGAATGTTTGTGAAATTGATTCTAGGATTTATAACTGTTCTGCGGTAGGTACGTTTGCTAATTAGTTGGCTTGGAAACGTATTATATTCTTAATGAAGTTGCCCTCAGTTGTAAAAGCGGAGGTACGAGTAGCGGATTATCGCGAAGTTAACAAAGTTACACGCAAAGTGAATTGGCCGTTGCCTCGTTGTGAAGATATTCTGCAGTCTATCGTGAATGCAGCAGTTATCAGCAAGGCTCAGCCACTCTATATTCAACAGAAACTAATTAATGTTAACACAAAATCACCCTTACCACTTAGTCAATATAAGTTTCCTTCATGTTCCTTGTGCTGACGAAGAAGCTTCCCAAAAATTAGCTATTGTTGTTGAAGGTGCAGGAGTTTTCAAAATGAAACGTGCCTTATGGTGTCTCTCAAGCTCCTATGGTTTTCAAAGCTATGATGGAAAAAGTCCTCGGTGAACTCATCGATGCGGTTATTTGTAGAGTTTTTATTGACGATATAAGTATTCTTGGTTCCTATTATGCATCTCATAAGGCGCCCATTCCACATACGTACAACGTCAATGAAAATTATGAAATTGAAGGACATTTCAATTTCTCATTGATGGGGGCCATTCCATATGTTTTTCAAAAATTGACAATTTTCAATTGAAGCGTATGCGCCAAATTTTTGAAATTTGTTTCTTGAAATTGTATTTGTTTTCTTCGTCGCCTTATTATTTAATCCTTATTATAATTTTTATACCGAAATGCTTTCTTTTTAGAGAAATCAATTAAAATAGTTGTACTTGTCTTCGGTGCCCATTCCACATACGTACAACGTCAACGAAAAATTGAAAAATGACGTCAAAATGACGTAAATTGACGTGGTAGCAGAATTTTTAGTATGTCTTTAATGTCTGCTAAAACGTCATTTTTCAATTTTTCGTTGACGTTGTACGTATATGGAATACCCCCCATATCACATGACGCCATTTTTTAATTTTAGATTGTTTGTTTCATTGTTTGTGATTTTACTCTATTATCAATTGATCATTGATCAATTTTAACAATGGCATAGAGTAAAATTGAAATGCCCTTCAATTTCATAATTTTCATTGACGTTGTACGTATGTGGAATGGGCACCTAAACGTAATTTAAATGCATTTTTCGTTTAGAAGTTAATAAACTTCGCCCGAATTTTGCTAAACATACCTTTTTAGCCCAGTACAATGAATTTTTGGGTATCATTGTTGGGGAAGGAAGTTAGTGAATCTAAAATTAAGGCTGTTGCCGAATTTCCTCGTCCCACCACTATAAAACGTTTACGTGGATTTTTGTCTCTGATGTCTTACTTCCGAAAGTTTATACCTAGATTATCTTCTATTGCTGCCCCGTATGCGGTAGGGAACTTTTACGTTCCTTAAATGAAATATAATGATTTTGAACGTTTATTTAATTCAGCCGGGGGAGGGGGGATAAGGACTGTTCCCTAGTAAAACCCATTGCCCCGTGGTACACCCGTCAGTAGCAGAAACGCCCAAACGACTGGCAATAACTTCCCAGAAACTAAAGGGTGCCACTGCATTCTTCTCCACTAAATTTTCCTTTATTATTATATTGCTCTTTCGGCTAATATCTGTATTATATATATTCAATTCAATTCAAACAAATGTATTCCAATTTTTCAACAATACAGGTTTACATAAAATTATAAAGTGTATCACTAAAGTATAAAATTAAATTAGCTAAATAAAATTTAAAATTTACGAGGAACTAACCAGCCCAACTGTGTTTTCACGAGCTAGGACCGGTGCAGTGTTTCAATTAATTTGTTATGATGGTGTGCATGTGTGTGTTACGTATGTAAATATGGATAATATCCATATCCATACTATATTATATATATTATATTATATATTATGTTAGAAAAGAGTTTATAAAAGACAAGTTATGTTCATTATGTTGACTAAAATTTTGATTAAATGTATTTTTATCGTTCCACATGGAGTAGTAGGTTTTCGAGATCCATTCTTTTCTCATGAAGCTATACGTTTAGTAGGTATACTATAATATACTCGTCGACAGGCCTCCTTTGCAGCGACGGTGAATTCTAACAAGACCAAGTCTCGGATAACCGATAAGCAGGACAGTGACCGCAACTTACAGATCTAGAATCCCCCGCACTTGGTCTGAAAATTGAATTCGCTATAGTGCTTAATAGCTGCACATGACATGGTCTTCTTATTAAGCTAACTTCGGTAGGTTTGCCGAAGAGTATAGCTGTTGACTGAATATAGGCTGCACTCGAAGAAATGCTAAAAAATCGTCCACTATCACAATAAATTATAATTCAGATTTACTTAGGGTCTCTCACTGTTGACGAAGCTACAGAAAGTGGAATACAAAAGAAGCCGCCATGTTTTTCCCTCCTTCTATGCATAACAGCTTTCTTAGGATTCCACTGTCCGTTGCTTCTCCTACGACGATGGGAGCTGCTCTTCAACTAACCCACTGAGCAATGCTTGTACTGTAGAAGCCCCCTACTCCTTTTTGGCACTCTTAACGAAAAGCAATATGCTGAAAGGGTAATATTCCATATAGAAAAGTTGGGACTTTCGCTCCCACCAAAACATTTTGGGACTACCTGCCACGTTTTCTCAATGGCTGGACATAGGAAACGTCGCAGGTGGAACCGAAAGTTCATGAATAATTTTTTGGCGGGAAGCGAACATCCCTACTCACCTATATAAAACTCTAGATAATCTCAACAGTTTGCTTTGTGAACATAATCACTTGACTAAAAAACCATTTAGCTTGCATTACGATGGTCAAAAGTTGTCAGAACGTGCAAGCACTTGCTGGTAAGATGAGAGGTAGCCAAAATATGTGGAGAGGTTGCTAAGTTACCTTAATTTGCTACAGTTGGACCCTAAAATCAGCCAAGCCCCTAGGGAAAAACGGGTTTTTATACTAAATTACATTGTAAAAGATTTGGAAACAAATCATTCATTCATTCATTCGCGGGGACAAATAATACCTAGACTACATCCAAGAAGAAATATGAATTAACCCAGAAGCTAAAACTAGCGCTAATCCAAGGAAAGGTGTAATCAGAAGAGCTCTTAGGCTATAATAGCAATCAAAAATTAATAAAACAATCAGTGAAAAAAAGGTTGTAGAAAATAGAATAGGTAACTTAATACAAAAGTTGTTTTTTTCTGTTAAAAACTGACACTCTTATGAGGGAGCTGGCCGCTGACTTTGGCCACCCCTGAATCACCCCATGATACAACGGTTAGTATTTTTTATTTAATTTAGTACTTCAGTTATAACGATTTCGTCAGTTCAATAGGCAGATGACGATTTCATTCATAGCATTACGAGGAATTTTGTAGTTCTGGCACAGGGGGATTTCCGTGTAACTGAGGGACGACAGAAATTCAGCCAGCTATGAAATTCATGGAAAATTATAACGACAACAAGGAAAACCTCCATTTCATACACTATATTACATGGAGGTTTTCCTTGTTGTCGTTAAAACTTTCCTGGAATTTCATAATTGGGTGAATTTCTGCCGTCTCTCAGTTTCACGGAAAATTCCCTGCACAAAAACTACAAAATTCCTCGTAATACTATGAATGAAATCGTCCTAATTAAACTGACGAAATCGTTAGAACTTAAGTATTAAATAAAATAAAAAATACTAACTGTTGTATTTTGAGGGGACCAAGGGATGGCCAATATCGACGATAAGCTTTCTTTTAACAGACGGACTGTTTAACAGATATTTTTCGAATGCCGCCTCAGCATTCAGAAATTTGATAAAACAAATACAATCACTCAGTGGAACACAAAGAAAGGTGAGCAATAGCTATCACTGCAAGCAGAGCAGAGAGGAGGGTGGGTGAGACATAGGTCGTAGAGAAGCTTTAAATAGCGAATTTGATAAATTTTTAGTGAAACCTTCTTTCGTTTTTCGCTCTTTCTTCGCGGATCCCCCGTAGCCTGGTGAACAAAGAGACAACCACCCTTAGTCTCATCCATCCTCCCTGAGAACTGCATAAACTTCTGCAACCCAACAAAAGTTTTTTTTTTAAATGCAATAATAAATAATGGTTAAAGAGCCTTATTTGCAAAGCCTGGTGCACAGACAAGGTGAACTGAGTCTACATCCCTACACAATGGGTCGTGATTCATCCAGGCGCGGATTTTTTTTATTTAATTTTTAAAAAAAGGTTAATCACATACAAACAATACAATGAATGTATCCGATTTACCTCGTCAGCCGCCTCTGTAGGTTAGTGCCCGTGCTGAGTTAAGACACGTCTCCGATCGCATTACATGTAGGGACTCGAACATGTACAAAAACGCTACCACCTTGGCATCGAAGTCGATAATTGTAGCCATAAATTTTAAAAATACATATACGGCTATAAATTATAAACTTTTAAGCATGTATAACTTCATTAACTTGTAGTTCAACAAATACATTTTGCACCCTATGAACAAAAACCAGTTATTACTTACTGCAAAATTTGTTATAACGTGGAGCTTGCCTCTTCAACCAAAATTAATTTAAAATGTCAGTGTTATATACTCTATGTAATACTTAATACTGCAGTTTAAATAATGTGTAGAAAAACATTGCCTTTATGGCATTAAAGTAAGCTCAGAGACTTGTTCGGTTAGATAGTTGTGTAACCTGTCTAATGTTACGAATCATGTCAACTTCGATGGCCAGGTGGTAACGTGCTTGCACTTGTGCGAGTCTTTACACGCCATGCAATCGGAGACGTGTCACACTCATCACGGGTAATAACCTACAGAGGCGACTGAAAAGGTCAATCGGATACATTCATTAAATTGTTTGTATGCGATTTATCTTTTTGTTTCAAAAACAGAAAAACAGAAAACAGAGCATATAAGTAGAGGATATTCATCAACTGTGCTTGTGCGGGCTTGTGGTCGAGCGGTTAAGACGACGCCCTGGTTAAGCGTAGATCGTGGGTTCGAATCCCGACAAGTCCAGTTTTTCTCTATCCTCTAATTTCAGGTATAACGTGGAGGTTGCCTCTTCAACCAAAGTTAATTTAAAAAGTCAGTGTTATATACTCCATATAATACTGCAATATAATGTGTAAAAAATTTAGGCGCTCAACAGTTTTACTCTTCTTGAACTATATTGTCAAACTATGCCTATTTTTTTACTATTGTCCATTCTCAGCTAAGGCCGAGCAGCCCGACCTGCAGGCTACTAGCGGGGTCACAGGTGGCTGCTAGCGAAATGGCCATCAGATATGCTGGCTAGCTGCAAATATAACAAATAACCAGTCCGCTTGACGTCACTGGAGGTGAGATAAATTCCAGATAGGTCAGACCAACACATTACCACACAGCAATAATGGCAGGACACGCAATGCATTTGAGAGCGAATTTTCTACCATTTTTTTCAAAAAATAATTTTTTGCACAAAACCAAATAGTTTTTTGGGAAAGCAACCTGTCTGGTTTCGTTAATCAATTGGACACCTAAAACATGCCTGAAATTAGAAATCATCGATAGAAAGGTTTCGCAGAAAAATTATTTTTTAGTCATTTTTCATTAAAAATTAGTTTTTTTTTATTTTTTTTTTACCCCCAGAAGCAAACTATCAAGGGGCAAGCGACCCCACGGATTTTGTCAACATTAATAACGACTACAACTTATATGAATTTAAAAGAAATCGTTGGAGCAGTTTTTAAGAAATAATTTTTTTAGACGTTTTTTGAAGTTTTTTGAGAATAAAACCCCCCCAAATTGAGTTGGCCCAAAATAAAAAAAATGGTCTCGAGGCATAATTTTTGTTACTTAGAAGCAAAATTCATCAAAATAGGCCGAGCAGTTTGCCCGGAAATAGATAAACAGACAGACAGACATACAGACAGACATACAGACAGACAGAGTGACATTTCGTAAAAACCACTTTTTTGGGTTCCTGGGACCTCAAAACGTGTAAATCCGTTGAAATTTCGGAATCGAACATTTCGACCATCACAAAGCTTTCCTTACACTACGTATAAATTGGAAAGCAAAAAAATAAATAAATAAATAAATATATTTGCATAGAAACAATTCAATGAATGTATCCAAATAACATCTTCAGTTATATTATAACGCAAAAAAATATTACTGCTGGCATGTACCATGGCGTATTAAATTAACTCCAACTCCAGGCAAGCACATTTTGAATTTATAAAAGCAGTTGTTCATTACAAAGTTAATAGAAGGGGTGGGAGGGAAATGGAGGAAATACAGAGATTCCCATGCTAATTAACTCCTTTAGTCTTATTGACTTATGCGAAAATCAACCCCCCCCCCCCTCATAGCCTCTAATTCAAATTTCAAATTGACTTTAAAGAAGAGGAATGAGTTTTCAAATAAATTATGAGTTGTTAATACACATATTTATGTATTTTATCTTGAAATTTTCCTTTGAGTGTTGCCACTACAACAGCTTAACCCTTTACGCGCGCTTTCCTATTTTTAATGAATTCGATATTAGCTTCAACTTCAACAGTGATTGTAATTACCACTGAATAAATGGCTTTATCAAAAATTAACAAGAAAATTTCCAGAGTACTTTTACAAATTTTCATTAGGAGGCAACCGGAGTTGATTTATGCTTTCGCCAGTTTCATTGCCTCAATGGTAAGCTTGTCACCTATTCTTCTCGGTCAGTAATTTAGGGACCAAAAGATTATCCTAAGTTACCTACTACCGTCTCTTCTTTCTTCGTTTTTTCTTGGAACCCTGCTCGAAAAACAAGCTGCTAGCCTACAAAAAGGTAGGATCCATCCGGTTATTCCTCCTCCCTCTTTACACTAATTACACTACCCAATATGGCCGGAACATATAATCTGAAACTCGATAGCCTTTCTTGGTTACGATACAGGTTAATACCACTTTTTCTTCTTCTTCTTTTATAAAGGGTTAATAGCATACAAACAATTTAATGAATGTATCCGGGGCGAGTTCAGAAAATGGGTTCGTGGCGACCCCCCCCCCCTTCCCCACGCTGCGCACGCGGCACTAAGGGGGAAGAAGAGAAGAATAAGTATCCGGTTAACCTCTTCAATCGCCTCACTAAGTAACCTAATAGGCACTTGTGTCAAGTTACGACACAAAGTATGTAAAGACTCGCACAAGTACCACCTAGCCACCGAAGCCGCTAGATGTATTAAAGAGTTGCGCGTATGAAATGCTTCTCAATTTCTCTAAACGCCACTTCTCAAATCTATCCGCAAAGCTATGGAATGTGGCAGATACTCCATCAAATTAAAATATGGCGGAGGACTGTGGTACCCAACGGAGACTGGCTGGGATATAGCGCGGCAATACCTGTGTCTCGTGCACAGAGGCGGTCCCAGACATCATAAAAGGGGGAGGCACTTGTCAGTAGGTTTTCGAAGGGGGCGGTGTATAATTTGGCGCCCCTCCACCCATTTTCATACAAGTGCATAAAATGGGGAAAGCCGTTCTTATGGACGGACGCAACTTTTACATTAATGACGTTAGTGTCCTTTGCGCATGAGCCAGAGGGTTCGGAGGATATGAAGGGGGTCTCCCCCGGGTAAAAGTTTTTGAAAGATAGGTCTGAAATATTAGGATTTTACGCATTTTCAGAGCAATAAGGTTCCTATATTAGAGGGAATTACTAAAATTGTGCACAAGGGGGCGCTGGGGTCACCCCCGGGAGAAAAATTTCGAAAAATAGGACTGAAATAGTGGGGTTTTACGCATTTTGAGTGCAGTTGACACTTGGATTGTAAAGGCAAAGAATATAACTGCCTTCCAAAGGGGGGGGGGGGCAATTGCCCGCAGTGCCGGTCGCTGCGTCCGCCTCTGCTCGTGCTGCATCGAATATGTGCATAGTTTTTTACATCAACTTGCCCTTAAACTCAAAATCACAAGAGGAAAAGTTGCCACCAGTCACTCACCTGTCGTGGGTGGGCAGCTCATATAATTTTCAAACGCGCATACAGTAAATATACGTTATACCCAATAGGGACGACGTCCCCCACAGTTAGACTGACCTCAACTCTCCCTAGCCTCGGGCCCCAGCTAGTATGGGTGGGTTCCACTTCCACTATAATTTCGTCTGTAAAGTCTTTTTTAGAACAAAACCTTTTTAGCCGTTTTATTTTGGTTTTTGGAAATTTCATCGAAGTCCACCGAGTAGTTTGCCACCCAAATCGACAAAAAGACAGACATTTCGTAAAAAGAACATTTTGGGTTCCTGATGGGACCTCGAAAGGTGTAAATCCACTGAAATCTCAAAATTATAAATTTCGACCACAACCCTTTCCTTATGCTAATGTTTATATAAGAAACCAACAACGGATATAAGTGTGTTATGTCGTATGTCCAGTCGGTTTTTTTTGACATAATCAATTAGCTTCTACTTCTTAATAAATGAAGCCTCTACTACACTCATTCAAGCCAATCATATATCCTATGTTAACCAGACTTATTGCACATTTAAGAAAATGTGAGCACAATTATTCATGTCCAATATGCATTAAGCGGCTATTACACAACATCAATTTCTCATAATTTCACTTATAATTTTTGTAATTTTATATGCCATTAATATTTTTGACCATTCGATTATTGTAATTTTTCCATGCCATTTTCCATTTTGCCACGGTTAAAGTTTTAGAATTGATTGTTTCACTGTTATTATTTCTTAATTTAATTCGCTGTTGTGGTGGCGAAGAAGACCCTGCCTACATCATTATGATAGCTTAGTCTCAAATGACAGGCTGCTGGTTATATTAAGATTTTTTTTAGCTACAGGAGACAATTCTTTTAATCTACAATACGGAATGGTACTCGAATTACCGATTGTTTACTTCCAAGGATACTTCCAGAAACATGCCATTAAAAGAGGTGTATTTGAAGGTACAGGAATTTTTTGTGATCATTATTATTTAATGACAATATTATAATACGCTAAACTTCAAAACAAACCGTAATTAGATAAATTAAACGTTTTGAGGTAGTCATGTTAATTTGTTATTTAGTTTTTCACCACGAGAAATTTTTAATATATGATATAATGTCATAGACTACTTTTAACAGTCACAAATGTGAAATTATGAAAAAATGATATGCTTATGAAGCGAAGTGACGCTTACATTAATACATGTCAACAAATTTTTACATTTTTACATGACATATATAAATACAAGAAACCTGACAAGCAGGTCTACTTCTACCAAATAATCGATATACTTACGAAGATTAGGTCCAGTAGAAATACAGGTTTGCAACACAATGGAATACAATGCAATTAGGAACTGTATTAATATAACTAATTAGCACTACGAGTTAATAGCTTAAATTAGAAATGTTTAGTGATAGATATTAGAAGGCGGGGTGTTGGAGGAAATGTTTTTTTTTATTGTACTAAAAAGATACCAAACTAAGGTACAGGTACTAGGGTCTAAGGTAGCCTACCTACTAAATATTTATATTTTTTTAATCTATTTGTCATGGACAGCGTACAAAACTATACTATACTAAACTTCCTACCCCTTCCAAAATTGCTTGTATGTTTCACTTGACAACAGGCTACTTGACAATTTTTTAAATCCTATAGCATTATTTTTGTTTTATTTCGTGCACTTAAAATTATGTTTTTCTTAAATAAATTTTTTTTTTTTTTTGCCTTGCACACATCATTCTGCCATGATCAGCGTTATTTAGTAGGGAAAAGATATTATTCACCATCAATTTAAGTTTGATGGTTAAAAAGGGGGGTCACATGTGGAATGTAACGCCATTTGCGATGCCGCGGAGTTGCCTCCAGTATTAGAAATTATTAGCGTTAGTATAATTGGGATCAGGAGTTTGACGTTATTATCTTGTTACCCATGTCTACCGGCGTTTTTGCTCATGAAACCCACAGCTAAAAACACCAACACTTATTTTTTTAATTTTTTAATTTTTTTGTACATGCAAAAAACGCATTGTATTATTGTTGTTATTAACCTATAAGCTACCTTATCTGGCATATTTTACTCATTGTTAAAATTAACTTTGTATAGTTTTACGAATAAAATGAAATTCAAAACTCACAACCGGTTTCGGCTCACGCCATCGTCAAGTGCGATTGAAAACTGATAAAACAGAAGGTATGCAAGCTAAAACAATTGTTCAGTTTAAATTGTTTACTTCATGCGATGCTGTTTGTTATCCTGACAATGAGTTTTATTTTGTTTTAGCTTGCATGCCTTTTGTTTTATCTGTTTTCAATCGCACTTGACGATGGCGTGAGCCAAAACCGGTTGTGAATTTTTAATTTAATTTTATTCGTAAAACTATACAAAGTTAATTTTAACAATGAGTGACAGCAAGTTTTACAACGTTACTATATAAGGAGACTGTTATTTTTATTTATGGCATATTTTACATTTTATTGTTACAACTGTCAAGTAGCCTAATAGTTTCTACTTTTCTAGCACTTTATATAACAGTCTACAAGCAGCCCTAAAATAGCTAAGTTGTAAAAAGTAACACAAAAATAGTTAATGCCCTTTTTTACGAGATTTTATCGAGATGTTATGTAAACCTTTTTTTGTGCGCATAACCGCGCCTTCTTTTACAGGACTCTTCGATAGATGTGAAAAGGAAAGCACCTTCTTTCATAATATCTATTTTAAATGCAACTTAACTCCTTCTTCCACCAACTCGCACTGTCTAGGTAAAGAATAGAGTCGTAGAGTGCCAGAGGTTCCAAACTTCGCGTTCATGAGTAATAAAAGTTTACGAATCTTGAAGTTCTGGAGTCTCTACAGGTGTCACAGACTCACAGTCTAGCTCAAAGTGTGGATCACCTCGAGGCAATAAAACGTTTTAGTTTAGGAGTAGAGGGGAGATTCTTCATTGGGTTGCGCAGGAATTAAAAATTCATGAAATTTGTTGAAATCAGAGAGCGGCGGTTAAAGTAAAGGAAATGAAAGTGCGCAACTAGGTCAATACAACATGCTTTCCTACTTTCAACAGTATCGGTGCAGAAATTAAGTTGTAGAAATTTAAATGCATGCGGTTCGTATTACTGTAAGACTTTGAAATTTCAGAATTGAACTCGCGGTTCTCACACAGCTGTGGTAATGCCAGGGAAAACGGTACCTAAAAAAAATGAGAACTAACAAAAAAAATAACGAAGCTGTGTTTCAATTGAGTCTTATTTAGGTCAAAGCGTATTAACTGCATTTTTTTAATTTTGAGATAGCCCAAGTACACCATGGTATTCCTGAAGCACTTATCTATTTTAGAGGTCAATCAGTACAGCAGTAGTATGCTCAGTTCCTGTATAAAATGCATTTGAAAATCAGTTCATTAATGAAAAAAATGTAAAGTTTCTTAACTACAAGTGTGTTTATCTCAAAATGAGTTTGACCGCAGTTATACATACGCTTTAACTTCTACACTTATTGCACTTAATGTTTATTTATCTATTAAATCTGTTACATTTTTATTACCATGTCTTATCTATTACATGTTTTTGGTCTAGAATTTTATTTTTGATTCAGCATACATTTGTTAATTCAAAGCACCTACTTCCTTATCTTTATGTCTAATTACATCTAATTTGCAAATTAGGTACTGCCTCATTTGCCTTCAATTGTGAGCCATAACTGGCAAGTCAAAATTATATCAGGGACGCCTACAAGCGACAAGTGTACAATTTTGTTAGACGCAATTGCGTGATGGAAATTTTCAATATTCGTTGCAATACCCAACCAATCAAGTTATACTGTCATGTCAGCAGATTCTGATAAACAGTTAATTAATAACTCATACAGACGGACATTGGAAATTGTTTTGATCGCTGGTATTGGCATTTTGAAGGCTTTAGACTCAGTGAATGCAAATACGTGGATATTGCTGAATTTAATTATCTTGCTTGTCTATTGAAATTATTTCATGTTCGGTGCACCTTTAATGAACTCATTGTGTTTCCGCGGCTTTCTGGGAATAGTTATAGTACCTATCCATGTGGAAGGTTGGATTAATTGATTGGAAATAACTTATATGAAGTCAGGCCGAAACTTCATCAAAACAGAGGGAACAAAAATCGGGGATATTGTCGCAATGCATCCCCTCTTCAAGTAATGAATACTAGTCAGGGGCGGATTTGGTCTTGTGCGGATATAGGCACTGCCCTTGTCGCGGACATTAATAATTATTGTATGTATAGTGGGGGGAGGGGGGGGGGGGGGTGTTCACTAATAAAACCACAATTTATTATTTTTAAAAAAATATTTATAATCGAAATAACCTAGGTACTTTCTTAGCCTTAACTAAAAGTTTTTTTTTTCTTGCTTTGACCTCAGCAAACTGTGTAACAAAAAATCATTAATGTATTTGCCTCAGTTGCCTATTGGCAAATCCGCATTAGCCGCCTTTCATTCAAAACTATCAATGTCTATGGGCCTAAGTTAAAGGCGCTTCCCACCATCACTCGCAAAGTCTCGGCAAGGAACACTGTACGGCACTGCTATCCAACGGGCAGATGGCGGTACAGCCCCGTTTTTATTACTGATACCTTTCATGCGATGGTGGGACCGGGCCTAATTCACCGAGTAAATCCGTCTGTCCCCGGTGACCAAATCCCTAGCCTAGTGTTATAGCCCACATATTACCCTAACGGGTGAACCTGGTTCAAATTCCGGTATAGGGAAAATTTTGTTTTATGGTTATGGAACAAGTCTGTCGTAAAATCCTGAAAATAATCGCACTTCGCATACTATTTTTATAATTGTGGTAGTAGTAGTGAGGTCTTATACAATTCACAAAAATTTAGAGGAATATTTCATCTCTTTAATGCGCTACGGGACTCGGTGTTCCAAATAGTTCACTGCGATAAAACTAAAAAACGAAAGTTATTGTGTTCAAATAGGCCTACTATTGAGATTTTTTTTCAACAATTTCTTAAAAACAGTTCTGTTTATTATTTCGAACTTTGATCATAGCACGATAGTTTTTAATAAAGGATTGGTGTGTCAAAACTATAAACAAAAAATAACAAAAACTTAGAGTTTTAGAAAAACTTGTTATAACAACCCGAATTAGTAAAACCCAAATAATCGCTAAGAAATTAACTTTGTCTATGAAACCCACTTGTGTTAGTATAAAACCCTGAGCGCTTTCGGCAAGAACTGCCATCTACAGAGGGAAACCCACTAGCACAGTTACACCTTATCTGCGATTTGAGACTTGCTCAACTCGAGGAGAAGATGCAAATGTGACTAGGGAGAGGAAACCTTGGTTTATATAGGACTGTGAGCGGGAGGAGGAGGGGGTGGGAGGGGGCGTGGCTAGTTACCTATTCCTAACCTACTAGCTAGATCTATTAGAGGGGATGATTGTGTGAATGTTATGTCGTTTGTTAATTTCTCCTTATTGTGTAAAGCTCTTTTGATTTCAACATTTTCAAAAAAATTTAAAGTGTAACTTTTCTTTGCTTTGTGTAGGGCTGTCCAATTGTGAGGATTGAATGTGTGATTTTCCGAGTTAAGGTGTTTCGCGAATGTGCTGTTGGTGTTGGTGTCTTCTATACCTGTTATATGTTCTCTGACCCTAGTTTTAAAGCTTCTGCCTGTTTGGTCTATGTAAATTGCGTTACAATCGTTACAATTTAGACGGTAAACTCCATTGCCTTTACGGGATAATCATAACATTTACGACATCGATGGCCAGGTGGTAGCTTGCTTGTACTCTTGCGCGTCTCTACACGCCATGCGATCGGAGACGTGTCGTAACTCGACACAAGTACCTATTAGGTAACTTAGTGAGGCGGCTGAAGAGGTCAATCGGATACATTCATTGAATTGTTTGTATGCGATTAACATTTTTTTTTAAACAAAAAAAAAACAAAAAAAAACAATGGGGAGCACAAACAGTAATTTATACGAGGTGGTGTTAATACAGAGGTGCAGACAAGGACATGTTTAATAACCCCTCCGTTATGGTGTGTATTATTATTTTAGTGCTTGTTTCCATAAAAGATTTTCTCTATTCAATTAGCAGGCAAATCTGTTTTTATTTTCTTAATTCATTGTCAACCCTTATTATTGCTTCTTTTACCTTCTTCTTGGGCTGTGAGTATTAGTCTTATTAACTGAGTATAAAACTGGACTAAGAAAACAATATTTTCCACGCAACCTTCGCCGAAAAATTTATTTCAGTTCCTCTATTTTTCCCGCAAAAAACAGCATATTTACATTATATATATATATATATATATATGCTGCAGGGCCTTCCTCGTGCGCAGATTACAATTAGAAAACATACGAGCATGAGCGTCAGAATTTCAGCTGTGAGTCAATCAGTATTTTGTATGTAATTGGTACTGTCTTCGTTTGTCAGTCCTATTGCATTGAAATGGGTCTCCGAAAGCTTTACTTAGCTTTAGGAGCGAAGGAGGGAAGCAAAGAGCGCGGCGGCCATTGTTGAACGTATTTCTTTCCAGTTGTTCCCTCTTTGTTGGTTCCCTCAATTCATGAATTTTGTTCCTTCCAGCATGACATTTAGAATTCTTTCGTAAATTAAATTTCAATTTAAACTAATTATCGTTTTGGAGAGGTCTAAAGAAAGAAAGGTGACAAAAGTAAAAAAGAGTAAAATGTAATTAAAATCTATTGGAAACTGAGCGACTTTCACATAGAAAGTAAATGGTTAATTGTAAAGGTAAAAGAAGATTCTGAGTGCCTTTTAGGAAAAATTTCTAAGATGCCTACGTAGGGAAAGCCTGGCAGAGCCCTACTGATGGCTTCTCTCACAATTAATTATTAATTTAATTTAATAAAATACATTGCTCAGCTTATTTTGTTCGATATCGTGAATTGTATTATTGTAATTTAACGTAAAAACATGTAACATCGGATACGCAGGATTGTGAAGTTGTCAAGTTGAACAGTGAGCACCCGCTATAATTGAAAGCGGGCTTAAAGACCGAAAGGAAAATGAAGAAAGTATTCTTTCTTTCTTTCTTTTGTAGGGACTATACCATTGCGAGAGATCAAGAAAGCTCGTATCAGATGGCTTGGACACGTGGCACGCATGTCATGTGACCGGGTTGCGAGGAGAGCCAAACACACAACTCCTCAGGACAGAGGCAGAGTAGGCAGCCCTAATGGGATCTTAGGATATTGAACCCAGCCCACGGGCAGCACACGCCCAACCCATGCACTACCCAGACCATGGGATGGATCGAGTACCGCATATTGAACCCAGTATTCACACAGGTTTCGTGATGTCAGCCATAGTTTGGGATGGCCGTTCCATAGGAATGGTACCCACGCCCACGAAATCTGTGCGAGAAACACAAATGATCCCACGCGTGGATCACAACTGACTGGGTTAGCCGTGTACTGGGTCGAACATGCGGCAACTAATTCGAAAGTGTGCTTCACAGAACCTGCCACGCGTGGGTTGGGCGTGTACTGCACGTGAGCTGGGTTCAATCTGCGCCGGACCTTATAAAAATAAAATAAATAAATAAATAAGGACTTTTTTGTCCTATTACTAAGCCAACCTAGCGGAGTTAGGGCTATAAAGCCCTCTCTTACACTCAACTAGGAAAGCCCGGGACCGCCTGCTTTACATGCCCTCCGAAGCATGTTTAGAAAATGTAGGAAGTGTAGGACTCGAACCAACAACCTTTCTGGTGAAAGTCAGAGTCCGTACCACTACTCTACATGTCTTGACACACAGCTCGACGTGACTGGCATTGCAGGGCGCTTGACCGGGTGGACTGACGGACTGGCGCGAGGTTGTGGAGCACGATGCGTGGACTGTATCAGTAACGGCAAAAAGTAGATTGTTTGCCTAACCTAACCTAATGTAGACAAAGTCATATTGCAATTACACTGAAGAGGGGAAACTTTTTTGAAAAACTAGGTGCGAAATAGTGGGGGTTTACGAATTTTAACAGCAGTAAAGTTTACATTTAACAGACGAAGACTTATTCATATAGCCGCAAACAGAACGGCCCGGGTGTCTACCCCGAGGGATTTAAGAAAAATACGTGCAAAATAGTGTTTTTTAACCGTTAGACCAAGTGTGAGGCCTACCATAGGTCGAAATGGCGGCGGAAAAAATATATAATATCGAATTACAGTATATAAGTCAAAGTATTATACTTCAAACTTTGCGAAGTTGTCCAATAGCGTTATTTTGGCGCTCTGTGTTACATTTCATTTTTGATGATACTTGAAATTTTCACTATATTTCCTGAATGCGCATAGAGCAAGAGCTAATCAAGCTCAAGACCTAACCAAGCATCCAGGGGGGAGGCATAGTTCCCAACTACCCCCCCCCCCCCATTGCTGCCCCTGGTTATGTCATCTCATTAATGGCACCATGATCAAAAGCATATCCCGTAAAATTTGATTTTGCACAAAAATGTGATAGTGGGGTATTCATATTCTTTGCCCTAAAAATAATGGAAAAGAACCGGTCCTAGTTTACTCGAACATGTTTTCCAATTTATCAACATTAGTAGATAGAGAATATGAGTAATTTCATGGTAAATAATTTTCCAGCGGTTACATTTCCGATATCACGATATATATATGATGAAACTTGGCACATAGGTTTATAAAAATCATACCTCGGGAAAATTTTTTTTATTTTGGGCTAACTCAATTTTGGGGGGTTTTATTCCAAAAAAAAACTCCAAAAAACGTCTAAAGAAATTATTTCTCAAAAACGGCTCCAACGATTTCTTTTAAATTCACGTATATTGTAGTCGTTATTAATGTTAACAAACCGCGGTGGGTCGCTTGCCCCTTGATAGTTTTCTTCTGGGGGTAAAAAAATAAAAATAACTCAATTTTCATGAGAAATGACTAAAAAATCATTTTTCTGTGGAACCTTTCTATCGATGATTTCTATACCTTCAGGTATGTTTTAGGTGTTCAATAGGGTAACAAAAACGAACAGGTTTCATTCCAAAAAAATTATTTGCATCTGTGCAAAAAATTATTTTTTGAGAAATTAAGGAAAATTCACGCTCCGATACATTACGTTCCATGTGCCATGGTTACTACTGTTACAATGTATTGGTCTGTTCGTTCCAGAATATGCAATTGAGTTTTAAAGGGTTTTTATCCCCCTCGAGGGATCTGATATTTAACTGTAGGGAAATTATTTCCGATGAAATTACGCATGTCTTATATCTACTAATTTATAAATTGGAAAGTATGTTCGAGTAAACTCGGACCGGTTCTTTTCCCTTTGAAAGGTTTGAACAATTTTCTCTTAAGTGCTGTTGAAAAAGCACTTTCTGTCCCTATTGTACGTTGCTTCCACATAGCCTACCCGGTTATTGCTTTTCACACCTTGCATTTACGGACTTAGAACCAATATTCTGGATTTTCCTATACCCCTTGTTTCAAGGTAAAAAAAATTCTCAACTTGAAACACAAGCTTGAAATTGTTGATTTTTTTCAAAATTCACGTTTTTAAGACAAGGCAATAGATCTGTACAGAAATAGCCCATGTATATTCATATACTGATATAAAAAAATAAAGAATCCAATAGGAACATCTCTATCTGTCATTATGACATTGCCAGAATGCATGGAAGTTGCATGGCATATCTGTCCATTTTCAATTGAGTTTCAAACTGTAGGCCATCGTCGGATCCAGTGGAAAATTTAGGGGGTGGGGCGTCAAAAGTTGTACGTAAGTTTAATTAGGTAATTTGTTTCTTGAAAAGTTGAGTTTTATCCAATTGATTTTTTTTTACTATCTTATGAATTTACTTATTTAGAAGTTGTCCCCCCCCCCCGCCACCCGTGGTTCCGCCATTTATTTATTTATTTAAGTTAGCATGAGAAAACTTTGTGATGGTCGAAATGTTCGATTTTCAGTTTTCAGTGAATTTGAGGTTCCAGGAACCAAAAGAAGTGGTTTTTACGAAATGTCTGACTGCCTGTTGGCCTGTCTGTCTTTTTGTTGCTCGTCGACTTGTGGGAAAACTAATCTGTGTATTATTATGAAGTTTTGCATGTAGGTTCACAAAATTCATGTTTCGGGACAATTTTTTTAATATGGGCTCAATCAAGTTTCAAACATAAAAAATTCCAAAAAAATGTTTTCTCAAAATCGGCTCAAACCATTTTCTCTAAACTCACATATATATTCTTCGTTATTTATTTCAAGAAATCCCAATATGGCGCTTGCCCCTTGATAGATTGGTTATGGAGGCCAAAAAATAAAAAATACAAAGTTTTCATGAAAAATTACCAAAAATAATTTTTCTGTGGAACCTTTCTATCGATGTTTTCTTCAGGTATGCTTAGGTGTTATATAGAGTAACAAAACCGAGCAGGTACCTTTCCGAAGTAAAGTTTTGCATTTATTCTATAATTAGACAACCATACTCACCGATTTGATCCGGCATCTTTTTTGTCTTTCTTATCTTCTTTTTTGCCCTCTTTCCTTTCATCGGAGCCCTGTTGTTGTCCATTCTCTTGCTCGTCTCTCGGCTGTCCTTCTTCAATGTCGGCAGGTTTTTCGGTGGGTCCTTCAGTTTTCACGGTTTTCCGAAGTCCACCCCATCCGGCACCCATCCGTGTAGTTTGATCAGTTAAATTTTTTTGTGCCTCACCACCTGCCTGCAACAAAAATGCCAGATATGCTATCATCTCTATGTATAAATGTACAGGCCACGGAACCGATTGAGAAACATGGACGAGGGTGAACTGCGAACGACTCGTATCTGTACTAGATTAAGTTATGCTTTCGCCTGCTTCATTGCTTCAATGGTAAGCTTGACCATTATCGTTTGTAGCCGGTGTAGGTTGACATCGAGAACGCATACTAGTTTGCCAATGGCCGAAAATGCATACGGAAACAATACAAATAATGCCCGAAATCGATGGGGTCGTTGGCATGGGACAAGGGACCTATGGGCCACTATAAGCAGGCCTGGGTCCATAGAAAGTCCTTAAAGAAAGAATTTCAAATTTCAACTTCTGAACTGCGAAGGATATATAACTGGTGGCATGGGAGAGGAAGACAAAAGACCGGGAAGTCAGGAGAGCGGGGGTGTGAGAGGTTGAAGGACACCTTGAACTCCTGCGCCAAAGAGGAAAAAATACAAGAATTATAACTAAGTTAACCCTATAAGCGGAAAAAGTGTCGTATTTAATGTAGCCTATGTGGAAAAAATTACATACATAAAGTTTGATAGTAAATTATTATTTTTTAAATATGCATAGGCTATTTCATTAAAAATTATTAGAAATGACACTAGCCGTAATTGCCATATAAAAGATTTGCTCGGACGCTCGAGTGATCAGCTACTCACCGATATTGATCAGATCAGATCAGGGCATGTAAAGCAGGCGGTCCCGGGTCTTCCTAGTTGAGTGTAAGAGAGGGCTCTATAGCCCTAACTCCGCTAAGTTGGCATAGTAATAGTACAAAAAAAGTCCTTATTTATTTATTTTATAACTGAATGGAGAAAGGTTTCTCCACAGGTATGCTGCGAGTGACGTCATCAGACAATGACACTTACCTACCTGACTGTAGTCGCTATATATACGTGTGTAATTGGTATAAGGAAATTTTCGTGATGGTCAAAATATTAATTGCTTTCCAATTTATACGTAGTATAAGGAAAGCTTTGTGATGGTCGAAATTTTCGATTCCGAGATTTCAACGGATTTACACGTTTTCAGGTCCCAGGAACCCAAAAAAGTGGTTCTTACGAAATGTCTGTCTGTCTGTCTGTCTGTCTGTATGTCTGTTCGTTGATTTCCAGGCAAACTACTCGATCGATTTTGATGAAATTCGGCATGTAGGTTCAAAAAAATCATACCTCGGGACCATTTTTTATATTTGGGGCTAACTTAATTTAGGGGGGTTTCATTTTCAAAAAACTCCAAAAAAACGTCTAAAAAATTATTTCTCAAAAACGGCTCCAACGATTTCTTTTAAATTCACACATATTGTTAGTCGTTAATGTCAACGAAATGCGGGGGGTCGCTTGCCCCTTGATAGGTTGCTTCTGGGGGTAAAAAAATAAAAATAACTAAATTTTAATGAAAAATGATTAAATAATAATTTTTCTGTGGAACCTTTCTATCGATGATTTCTAACTCCAGGTATGTTTTAGGTGTTAAATTGATTAACGAAGCCGGACAGGTTGCTTTCCGAAAAAAGTATTTGGTTTTGTGCAACAAAAATGTTTTTTTGAAAAAATGATAGAAAATTCACGCTCAAATGCATTGCGTGCACTGCCAGTATTGCTGTGTGGTAATGTGTTGGTCTGACCTATCTAGAATTTACCTCACCTCCAGTGACGTCAGGTGGACCCCCCCCCCCCCCCCGTCATATCGGAAATCTAACCATAGGAAAATTATTTACCATGAAATTACTCATTTTCTCTATATACTCATTTTGATAAATTGGAAAGAATGTTCGAGTAAACTCGGGCCGGTTCTTTTGAGTTTTAAACAGATTTACATGTTATGACGTTCCAGGAACCAAAACTTCTGAATGGGCATATATTTGTGGATATATTATATATATATATATTATTATATATTCGATGGATATAGGGCCTAGATAAAATTCGGCGAGTTGATTCATCAAAAATCTCAATAATTCTTTTCCATATCAATGGTCATCGGAACCACTTTAATCTACCTTCTTTTCCACTTGATAAATGGGAAAGCATATACAGGCTCACTGGTATCGGTTTATTTTTGTTACCACACACAGTTTTTTTTTGTTTTTTTTTTGATCGGCGAGGAGTCATTCAGCCACTAATGTGCGACATCAGTCCGGCTCGAACTTAATTAGTTTTGCTACTGTTTTTTAAAAAAAGTATGTAAAGCAAAATGCTTTGTTGGGCTGCGTGTTTCTAAAATTGAAAATAAATTGATAGGTCTGACATTGGATTTTTCGATGCAATTGAGGATGTATGTATTGAGTATATTGGGCATTCCAATAAGGCGCTGTGTAGCCGGGGACGGATCCTTGGGGGGGGGCGGTGGGGGGGCGGTCACCCCCCCCCCCCCCCCGAGAGAAAAAGTTTTGTACTAGATAGAATGGACTTTTGAAAGAAATTAAGAAAAATTAATACTCTAGTAAAAGAAACGCGATATTTTTCCGGCCACCCCCCCCCCCCGAAAACTTTTTCTGAAACTGTCCCTGTATGTATATAGCAGGGATTCCCAACCTGTGGTCCATGGACGCCGGTGGTCCCCGGCCATTATCAAGTGGTCCACGTAAGAAATAAGATAATAAAACAGCTGAGTTTTTGGAAATTTGAAATAATATACAGTAACTCATGGCACTGAACTATAATATCCGACTGATACCAGTCCTATATATTTAAGCAAATATTAGCGCGCAATTGTAGGTACAAACTACTTGTTCATGGTCCTAATATTTAACGATTTTCCTGTCCCAACCATGCTGGTCCACGGATAATGATAAAATAATCTAGTGGTCAACGGAAAAAAAAGGTAGAGAACCTCTGCTGTAGAGTTTCAGCTGACCCCGGACAAGTGTCGCACTTATCTTCCACAAGTACCGCCTCACACAGTACTTCATAGTACATTTTTTACTTGTTTTGAAAAATTTTCTTAAGTCATAATTATAGCTTAATTATATAAGGCCAGACAAATTATATTGAATGAATGAATGTGTATTAAATACAGAAACAATTTAAACACAATAATTGTAAACCTAACTTAAACTAAAATATAATGAAGGAAGGGAAAGGAAAACGTCGGCTTCCCCCATTCCTCGTGTGGGTTTTCATATTATCCTTACATCAAAAGATAACCCCTTAGATGTAATTAAAGGTCAGCGTTGCACAGCAAAAATAGTTATAGAGAAATATTTATTCAAAGGATTTCTCGATGTTTAATTAAAACTCTTTGGTCTTCCTTTGATGCTAAGGCACCCATTCTACCGACCGGCTCGGGCTAAACACAAAAACAGTGACGTGGTAGCAGACATTCAAGACTTAGGCGGGGTTTCCACCGACCTCGCATTGCAGAATTGACGGAAATGTTTATTTTCCTCCATGCCATAGTTAAAATTGATCAATGATCATACAGTAAAATCACAAACAAACAAACTAAAATTAAAAAATGGAGTCAAGGGATTTTAAGAGATTTAAGAGATTTCTATAAAAAGAAAAATTCTAATTTCCGTCAATGTCATTTGCATTCTGCAATGCGAGGTCGGTGGAAACGCCACCCAAGTCTTGAATGTCTGCTACCACGTCACCGTTTTTGTAAATAGCCCTAGCCGGTCGGTGGAATGGGCGCCTAAAAGCCAATCTAAATGGGCGGTACGTGTGAACCTGTACGAATGGACCTGTGCACGCTATCCTATGTATAAATTAGTATTGATAAATCAAATGTGAACATAATTACTATGATATGACTTTTTGTTCTATTACGAAGCCTACCTAGTGGAGTTAGGGATGTAAAGCCCTCTCTTACACTCAACTAGGAAGGCCCGGGACCGCCTGCTTTACATGCCCTCCGAATCATGGCCAGAAAATGTAGCAAGTGTAGGACTCGAACCAACAGTCTTTCGGGTGAAAGTCAGAGTCCGTACCACTAGGCTACATGTCCTGACTACTAAGGCTTTACGTGTCGAAGATTCCGGGATGATAGAAAGAAAAGAAAGAAAAATTTAATTCAATTAAAACAAAACAAAAAAATCAAAATCTAACTCAGTATCCCACAAATTAGTGAATATAAGAATACAAAATCACATACAATACATAGGTAGGTAATGAGATAGTGGGCTTCCCCTAATAAAACCATTTGGTTGACCATTAGGGGAGTGACGTGAACAAACATGTTTAACAGGAGGATTAATGAGCAGTATAGTTAAAATAACACTCTTGCTTACTGTATATTGTTATGTATATTAATAGCTTTTTCTAGATAAAAAGTAACAATAGAAAGTAGGAAATCGAAATTTAATTATTTTAATTATTGTAACATTTTTTATTTTAACATAAGCCTAAATTAAGGTAATGGATTAATGAAGGGATCTTAGCCATGACTTGATGGATTTCTTAAATTTCATTTCATGATTGATTTGTGACTTAATTTCAATTGGTAGAGAATTGTACAGTTTTACGACATTGTAGTGAGGGGAGTGAAAAGCAAAGGATTTATTTATTGTGAGTAGAGAGACCGATTTGTTTGATATTACTCTGGTGGTGTAACTGTGCTCAACCACAGGAGGGAACTTAAGTTTATTTGATGGTAATAAAGATAATAAGGCAGATTTATATGTGAATGATATAGTAGGTACATTTAGTTCAATAAAAAGCATGTTTGATGGATACCTCCTATGTTTCTTTAGCGCAACTCTTAATATTACCTTTATGCTTGTTTCTAAAATAGGAATAAATGATGAGTAAGTGCCACCCCATGCAGCAATAGGCCGTGGTCATTCAGAAAGCGTACTTCCAAACGTTTCGTCAAGATCTGCGGTCGATGTCATCGGTGGAACTGAGTAGATGTCTAAGATTGTATCTCGGAAGCTCAGCAGCAACGTTTGGAATTACGCTTTTAGAAAGACCACGGCCTATCATCCCGGTTTCTACTTCTTCGTCAAATTGGTATGTTGCATTCATGTTGAAATAGATAAAATAAACCTGGGACTGAGATGCAGACAGTACCTAGAAGGAATAATATTTAGTAATCTAACTTATTTTCAATATGACAACAGATTTTGTACTTTTGAAATTGCATCAAAACTTTGAGATTTATCTATAACCGTGATGAGAGAAATTTGAAACGAACTTGGTTACGGGATGAAACTTTGCATGGCCAAACTTTTCGTGTTATATGCAACGAGTACTACTGTTCCTTCCTTTTACTATATGAAGACGACAGGGGAAAAACCGGTAAGGTGATCAAAAGTTGATTTTTCAGAAATCGAATTTAAAGTTGAAAGTAGCGGTTTCTTCACATGTATTCTGCTTTTTCCCCGCGCCATTTGTGCAGAACCTTACTTGGTTTTCTTCGGTTTTGTTAGGTCATCTAAAACTACATTAAAAACTGAACAGAATGCCACCATTATCTCAATTTCGACCAAAAGTCCACCTTTCCTGTTTTTCCTCTGACGTCTTCATCATTGGCGTAAATTCCCAAAACTTCTGTGGGGGGCTTTAGGACCCCAAGGCCTTGAAACCTTGAAATCGATAAATTGGCCCAAATTATGGAGGTTTTACGCTCGTTATACCCTGGAGAAAGGGGAGACCCCCCCCCCCCCCGAAAAAAAACTGCTAATTGTAAGGGCAAGTGTGGTTTTACAAATATTTTATCGTGAAGAAAGGGGGGCCCGGGGGTCTCCCCCGGAGAAAAAAATTGATGAATAGGCCCAAATTAAGGAGGTTTTACGCATTTTGCAAACAGTACCGTTGAGATTATACAGACGAATAAACCTACCACTGAGGGGGGCCCGGGGGTCTCCCCCGAAGAAATTTTTTTAAAAATAGGTCTGAAATATTGGGGTTTTAAGCATTTCGAGTAATATATTTTTTGTGAAAGTACTTGGTCAATATGTTGATTTTTTTCATGATGTCTTTCAAGTGAAATAAGCATGCCAAGAATTAATTTCCCTTTCGTTTTTGTGGATACTATGCCGTTCGTCTGAAGACTCTTCATATGCGAGTTTCTGACAGTTTATATTGTGAAATGTCAGTTGTTTCCACTCAATACCGAATAACATGGCTTGGTGAGAATTATGTTGTATTCATCTTACCCCGTATAGAAGTATAAACGCTCAATAACATACAAAATCGGGAATAGAACACCTTTTCCAAAAAGAGGTTTTTCCCGTAACCAGTACTACTGGCATGGATTTAGAAATTTTTCTCATGGAGACAGGAGAAGGAAAAAATTTGAGAATTTTGTTTGGAAATCCCCTCTGCTTACTAACACTATAAACATGAAGGAACCAATTAATTTTTATGTTAGTTGCATACAAATGTGTTAACAACCAGTTAGTTTCAAATATTCTTAACAAAATTGCTAACTTTCATTCATTCAAAACCTTATTAAATGTAGTGAGCGCTGATATTTCTCGGGGGGGGGGGGGGCGCCCCCAACTCGATCCTCACCCTTCGGTTCGTTAGTCGTTGTCTACCAACTGGACCACGCCAGGCGTAAAAGCAAGTCCTCGTGACTCACTAATTAGAGATGAACGAGGGGGCTACTGAGAAATCCGCCCTCGGGTCTCATCCCCAGCTATTCCCTATACATGGTTCATGACCCGTAATAAGGCCTGTTAACAGCCGTTTGTATTTTCGAAACGAAACAATATGTACGGCATACAAACAAGGGCGGATCCAGCCGAAAATTTAGGGGGGGGGGGTCACAAGTTTTTTGCAAGTTTAAAAGGTAATTTTTTTTTTGTTGAAAAGTTGAGTTTTTTTTTTTTGTTTTTTTTTGTTTTTTTTCTATTTATTTAATGTTTTTATCAGGATGTCTGAAGTCTTGCAAGACCAATTGGTCTGTCTGCAAGTTCTTCACTATATGTACTTGTACCTTTTTGAGACGTCTGTAGGCCATGTCTAGTATTCTGTTATTTTAATTTGAATTAAAAATTTATTCGATTTTACTATGGAGCCATGACTTTACTTGTTGTTTTATTTCCCTGTATTTTTTCAGATCTTTTATTTTATTTGGTATATCATTGAAAATGTGAGGTATCATGTATTTTAATGTCTGTCTTCCGTAATTGTTCGTTATGGTGGGTGTGAGCAGTCTTGATTCGGTTATAGATCTTGTTTCTATGTCATGTGTTAGGCCTACTGGTTGTTTGTATTCTGTTTTATAAAAGTAGTTAATGATGCTAATGTATTTGAAAAGAGCCGTCACTGTTAGTACGTCATATTTATTGAATGGGTCTTTTTTGCTCAATTTGTTATATTTATTTGTTTTATCTGAGTTTTTTATAATCTTCAGTATTCTATATTGTATATTTTCAATGTTCTGTATTTGTGATGGTGTTGTGTTTCCATATGCTTGTATTCCATATCGTATAAGAGATTCTACTAGTGCTTTATATATCACTATCATTGTATCATAGTTTAAATAAAATTGGATATGGTAAAAAGCGTATAAACATGATCTGAGTCGTTTATTTACGTTATTGATATGTATGTCAAATTTGAATCTGTAGTCAATTGTTATTCCCAGGTATCTGTATTCATCTACTGTTTCAAGTATTTCTGTGCATTCGCATTCATATGTTTGTTTATTTTCATGTAGACATTTGTTATCGTGTTTTATAACCCTCATTAGTTCAGTTTTATATTGTGGTGATCTGATATGCATTAGTTTAGTTTTTTTACCGTTTATCGTAAGTTTGTGGTCGTGTGAGTATTTTTGTAGTAGTTCGAATTTTTCTTTCATAATTTTTACTGCGTTGCCTAAGTTTTTCTCATATACTACTATTGCTGTATCATCCGCAAACATAAATACTGTTGATTTGTCCGTAGTTAGTCCGTCAGGTAAATTGTTTGTATATATTAAGTACAACAAAGGTGCAAGGACTGACCCTTGTGCAATGGCTGTTGTCGTGATTTGTTCACTACTGATTTTATTTTTATATTTAACTATGTATTTTCTGTTTGTCATGAAATTTTGGAACCATTTTAGGAGTTTTCCCTCAATCCCTATTTTTTTTAGAAGTTATCTTATGAATTTGCTCATTTAGGGGGGTCATGACCCCCCCCCCCCCCGTGGATCCGCCATTGCATACAAAATGAATCATAATTTGAATCACACACGTGGAGTGAATCAAAAATTCATTAAATATGGGCTCTGATTTATCCTATAAAATTGAAGAGCTTGGTTACAAAAGTGGGCAACTCCATTTTTTTTCACAAAATGGGGTTTTGATCCGACCTTGCAGAAAATTTTAATGTCATGTTTGTAAACAGCCACCTCAAATATTACCGTGAAATTAATAGCACGGACTTCACCAACTGCCATCCCCTGCATATGTCCCCCCCCCCCTCCCTTTGCATATGCATATTTTGCATATGCTCATAAGTCCTGACAAAGTAGGTGGCCGATTTTTAAGACTATTCTGTGTATCATGGCAATTTTCAGATCCATTCAAAATATCGAGATATTTTGTAAAGGAATAAGGAGAAAGGCATCTTGAATGAAACGCATTACGTTGCAGTAATGTTTGAAATCTGATGTCATTCAGTATAATCTGCTTTTAATGGCCCACTTACTCCTCTTTCGAACTCAATTTCCAATAAATAAAATTATTATCGACTGCAACTGTTGTTCAATGCATGTTTGGTGAGAACTGGCGGGAAAAATCTATCGACGCTTTAATTTATAAAATAAATAAATAAAATAAATTATCAATAAGTAACTTAAATATTTTTTTTTTGCAAACAGACCTAAAAATGTTATACAGAGTATTGAGTACAATTTAAATTCCTTGGTGGTAAAATTTTGTTTTACTAAGTTACGTAAACATACAGTAGACAGATATCATCAGACTATCGAGACAGAATATCCTGCAGGCCATAGATATATAGGAACAGAAAAATGAAAGAAAAATGTACCTACTACATTCAGCTATACTATCCAATCCCGAAATACCGGGATTCACTCTCTGAAATCCCGGGATCTACGAGGCAAAAATAATATGGTTCGTGATCTCGAATCTTGGGATTGTGAACTTTGTCGTCCTAGAGTTGTATATAGGAGATATAGGAAAATCTCTCGCGCCAAGAATATTGCCACTTCCAAATTTTTAGCAATCACACTCAGCGTACATACGAATCACTTCAGTCAAGAACAAATTTTGTCATTGCCTTGTCTGATTGAAACTTATAACTTATAGGAGATTTATCGTTAAGAAAAATAAGTTTTTTTTTCTAAAGTAGAGAAATAAAAGTTACTACTATTTTCATTTTGAACTTGAATGGACTACAAATAAAAATAAAATTATAAAATACCTGCACTAATTCCACAAAATAAATTTATAATGTGACAGCTGTTTCGGAGGTGAACACCATCATCAGACCGAATCAGACATTCACCACCGACACAGCTGTCACAATAAAAATTTATTTAGTGCAATTACTGCAAAGCTACTTTATTATAACTTTATTGCTTTCCAATTTATACGTAGTATAAGGAAAGCTTTGTGATGGTCGAAATGTTCGATTCCCAGATTTCAACGGATTTATACGTTTTGAGGTCCCAGGAACCCAAAACAGTGGTTTTTACGAAATGTCTGTCTGTGGGTCTGTCTGTCACTCTGTCTGTCGCTCTGTCTGTCGCTCTGTCTGTCGCTCTGTCTGTCGCTCTGTCTGTCTGTCTGTCTGTCTGTCAGTCTGTGAGTCGATTTCCGGGCAAACTACACGGTCAATTTTAGTGACGTGCAAAATTGGTCTTGGTTTTGCTGTCATGGTCCTGGTCTTGCGAAAAAGCAAGACCAAGACCGAGACCAAAACCATTCTTCTTTTCGCAAGACCAAGACCAAGACAGTATGAATAAGAACAAGACTAATACCAAGAGCGACTATGCAAGAACAAAACTAAATACGCATAAGAAATAATATCTTAATGAACTTTTTTTAATTCAAAGATAGTAAATTTAGGTTTAAGAATGTTTGTTGAATAAAAATGAAATGTTTGTTGAATAAAAATAAAATGTTTACAAAATGTTTTGAAAGATGTTCGTTATGAAATTATGGCAAGACCAAGCCTAAAACCAAGACCAAGACGAGGTAAGCAAGACCATGACCAAGACGAGGTAAGCAAGACCAAGACCAAGACGAGGTAAGCAAGACCAAGACCATGACCGAGACCAGAGAGATTTGAGCTAGACCAAGACCAAGACTGTTCGAGTCTTGGTCTTGGTCTTACTTTGCTCGTCTCTAGTCGATTTTGATGAAATTTTGCATGTGGATTCACAAAAATCATACCTCGGGACTATTTTTTTTTATTTTGGGCTAACTCAATTTGGGGGTGTTTAATTCTCAAAAAACTCCAAAAAAACGTCTAAAAAATATCTTTCCCATAAACGGCTCCAGCGATTTATTTTAAATTCAGACATATTGTAGTCGTTATTAATGTTAACAAAATGCGGGGGGTCGCTTGCCCCTTGATAGTTTGGTTCTGGGGGTAAAAAAATAAAAATAACTCAATTTTCATAAAAAATAATTTTTCTGCGGAACCTTTCTATTGATGATTTCTACCTTCAGATATGTTTTAAGTGTTCAATAGGATAACAAAAATGGACAGGTAGCGTTCCCAAAAAAATATTTGCTTCTGTGCAAAAAATTATTTTTTGAGAAATTATGGAAAATTCACGCTCCAATACATTACGTGACATGTGATATTGTTACTACTTACTACTGTTACAATGTATTGGTCTGTTCGTTCCAGAATATGCAATTCAGTTTTAAGGGGTTTTTAATATATATTGAGGTGAACCCCCCCCCCCTCGAGAGATCTGAAATTTAACCATAGGGAAATTAAATCCTATGAAATTATGCATGTCAATATCTACTAATTTATAAATTGGAAAGCATGTTCGAGTAAAATCGGACCGGTTCTTTCTATTTGTAATGTATGACTTCAACGAAGTCACTGGAGAAACTCTTGCAAGGACCTGAATGGATGTTAATGGTAACTATTGTTCAATGTAAACAGCAATGGAAATGCTGGTAAATTGATTTGTTTGTTTGTTTTAGGCAAAAAAATAGAGACGATCGGAAACACCACTTGACGTTCTCTTGTACAAAGTCAAAAAAAAAAAAATGGTTGTCTGTAAAGTCGGTTTACGGACTATAGTTTAACGTGACAACGTCAAAACAAACAAAAAATATTAAAAAATAAAAAAAAATAAAACAAGTAATAATAAATAAACAAACTCAGTCTACGATCTTGATGCTGCGGTTCTGCCCACCGCCCGCCATGGCTTCAAGTTCTTGACATTCCCCCCACAATGCTTTTTATATATACTTTATTAAGCAACATGCCACTTATTCACTTCCTTCTCCAACTGGATTCTCTGTCCAAATAAAGCAATATTCCTTGTCAGTCTTAGCCGAGTGAATGCCGCAATTGCATAAACAAATCTGACGTTTACATAAAATATTATGCTTACATGGAACTTTTGGAAGTGGCAGAGTTATTTCTAGATTGAAAAAGACACTTTCAAGACTTGTCATGTCTCTTTTTATTTTCCCTTTGGCCTCATCTTCCGATATCTAGTACTAATGCCCAGAACCAACCAACATGAGAATTGCATAGGTTGCACAAGTGTTTTCTAGGCGGCTTAAATTTTGAATTGAAGTTATTTACAAAAATGGAACGGTAGGACTCACTCAACGGTCAGGAGTACACTCTGTGGTGTATAATTGTTTCCTGTGTTAGTTAGGGTGGCAGATACTTTTGCTCGGTTTTCTGTCTACAGTACTATGAATAAACAACGGGAAATATTTTAAGTGGTCTACTATGGATTTAGTTACCGTGACACTTTATTAAATATTTTTAACAAAATTTTAAACTAATGCTCAAAATTTGCTCTTGGCTGAAGGCTCTCGAAGATTAGTTGCAAAAAAGACGCGACAGTTGACTAAGGCCGGCGACGCACTATCGCTTTTTGCCGTATGCTGCTGCAGTGGCGTAGCCAGTATTTTTTTTTGGGTGGGTCCAGTTTTCATAAAGTTTGCCTGCTTACGATAGGTTTTCGAATGGGGTGGTGTTTCATTTGGCAGCGCCCCCCCCCCCCCCCGGGATTGTTTTTTAAATGATAGGCCTGAAATATTGATTTTGCAGACGATAACTTTATTAACAAAACTTGGAAAAGGGGGACCGGGGTCTCCCCGGCGATTTTTTTAAAGATAAATATCTAAAAATTTTGCTATTTTGCTACATTTTGGGGGGGGGGGTCCGGACCCCGCTGACCCCCCCCCCCCCACACTTGGCTACGCCACTGTGCTGCTGAGACGGATGCATTCTGGTTGGATGACACGATGCGGACACACTGTCCGGTGCGACCGATTAAAAATTGCTGATTTTTTAGTATTTTATAGTCTTGATGCGATCAATCTTACTCAAGTTACAGTGTCGCATGTGTTGAAATGCTATCCGGTTACAGCACTATCCGGTCGATAATCGACGGCACGGTGCCACCGGATCAGTGTGACCGCGCTCATTAGGCTCCTTGCATTCATGCCATCCCTTCAAACCAGTCCCTTTTGGCGGGACGGCAAAAAAGGATGGTGTGTCGCCGGCCTAATGAAACCAAAAAAACATCTTTGGCGGCATTAAATATCCCATCTCTCCGATCATATAGAACATTAAGACATCTTTATGTTCACCAGCATTTCACCAGGGATGGGGAAGGTCTTCACTTGGAGCAAATGAACTTTCTGCCATACAAAGGACATTTGCAAGATATACATCAGAACATCGTCAGAATCTATTATCATGTAACTATTACTACATCAAAGGGTTGACTTACGGAAACTGCAGACAACTCTAGCTTGTAAACTGTTGAAAGCTTTCCTGCACTTTAAGGAGGAACATTTAACTCCATCTATTTGAATATAACATAATGAATAGAAAATAGTGTAGTGTTGGTGTGGCAAGACACATAGAAACCGTCATATTACATATATACATTGCGATAAGTAATAACTTAAATGTAGAAAAAATATAAAATAAATTGCAAGAGAAAAAAAACTTATACAACAGTATATGGTCGAATAAATAATACAATAAATTATAACTAACACTGGATAGAAAGATCGCCGAAGACATGAAAAGATTGGGGCTCTCAACTGAAGAAGCACAGGACAGGACCATGTGGAAACGACGCTGCCGTGCCGCCGACCCTCCATGAGGAAAAGGCGTAGTAAAAGTAAAAGTAAAAGTATACAACGCACTCATATATATTCCCTCTTAAATCAGATGTAGAATATTGTTACTCATCGTAGCGCTATGCAGGTCCTTAGCCAACTTATTGAAATATTTTACTCAAACGTAGAGATCTTTATTTTGAAGTAACGCTGTGTTATGTGGTTCAACAAATAGGTTTATGGACCTAAGAAAATCGGCACTTTTTTTTATTAATTTACCAAGCTATTTATTTTAATGTAGTCTGATCGTACTAGCTCATATATCATTTTAATTTTTGTTGATACAATTATTCCAAGGAAATTAATGAAATCACTAGGAACGTAACCGTCACAATTTGCAAAATACGTAGTAGCATCAACACCGAAAACGAGAAATGCCCTATACTGTGAATTATGATATTATGCATGTAATAGTCCTCTGCAACTTGGATAGATTTTATCTTATACTTTACATGTATTGTATAATTTAAAGGAAATATATATTGTATTGTATTGTATAGACAAAGGAAATAATCATTTGCGTAGTAACAGACACAACAAGAGAGAAAAAAACTGACTGGCAAGTATTTACATCCCATATCCTGCCAATAATAATCACTTCCCTTCTCACTTTCTTCGTCCTCCAGTAACCCCGGCGAAGGTGCAATATAGTGAAAAAAAATTAATTCGTAATGACATTATCACGTTCAAGCTTCCGTTTATCGAGCAAGTTAATTAATAATAAAATAAAATACCATTATAGAGCACTCACTTTAGCACCAGGGCATATGAATGAGATCCACATGTAAAATAAATATAATGGCTAATTAGTTTGTATTTGAAATTATGTGTATTTTATTTCCTTTTTATTATCCCTATTTTATTCAATTTTTATAATATTTATATATTTTTTAATAATAATAATTGCTACGTCGTTACCCCACGACATCGGTGCATATAGTTTACAAAATTTGCGGTACAGTTCAATTTTTTTAAAGTCCAAAATCCCTTTCAGGTATGGCTGGTGTATATTTTTATTTTTTTTTTTTGTGAAAAATTAACTATTGGATAATTTTTAATTTGTAAATAATAATTTCAATCTGACTTTTTTATTTCCTTGTCCAGTAGAGGCGCCGGACTCTTTCGAGAATTTAATTAAAAAAATTAATACATATAACTGTCACGTTTAACTTTCCGCTTATCGAGAGATCTTAGAGCAGTGACACTGCAAAATATGATATATATTAATAATTAATTACGATAAACATACTAGCCTCCGGACAAATGAATGAGATCCCTATAATAAAAAATAAATAAATAAATATACACTTTTTTGTTCTATTACTAAGCCAACCTAGCGGAGTTAGGGCTATAAGCCCTCTCTTACACTCAACTAGGAAAGCCCGGGACCGCCTGCTTTACATGCCCTCCGAAGCATGGCCAGAAAATATAGCAAGTGTAGGACTCGAACCAACAACCTAATAATATATAATATATAATAATAATTCACATCAAATATTAAAGGAACATTTCTTCTGCTTTATGATATCTCAGGGTTCTATGATCAATATTTCCTATGAAATTTTACACCCATAGATTTTTTTCCCCCTAAGGTTGCTCCATAAGCTTAGAGTTTTGAGAAAAGAAGCAAACCTAACAAAAATTGCTGACGAAAGTGACTTATCCAGTAAATTAGTATTGATAAAAATGGAAGGGAAAAAAAATTGCAACACATTAGGGGCAGACAGCGAAATAAAGTTCAAAATAAAGTTCAAAAAATTTCATCACAATTAGGAGACAATGTTAGTTAATGGAGAGAGCGGAAAGGTCCAGAGCTCGTGCTGAATAAAATATTTTGAAAAGAGTGTAATCACAATTTCTGTCTTGTCATATAATAAAGCAAGTTCAGTGGTGAGGTCCCATTGCAGGTACTAAAATTAAAAATTTGCATAATTTAAAAAAAAGGTGAGCAGAGGCCGGCATTGAAATTTGCATCCATTTTTTTTTAAATATTATGTGTCTCATTTTTCCTCTAAATTAGAAAAAATGGAAAAGTGGCTAGTAAACTCTCTGAAATTAAAAAAAAAAAAACTGTCAAATGAATGCTTATAGTTTCCTAATAATTATCTTTAGAATTTGCCTATGAGTATCGGGCTGTGGATATCTTCTTTTTTTAAATCCGCGGAAAAGACTAATTTTGAAAGCGGTAGGATTAATTTTAATTAAGGCCACAGAAAAAGCATTTCTAATTTTTTTTATTTTTTAATTTCCCGATTTCCTTTATTAATGGGACAATAATGAATGCATCATTGCTCATTTTATATATTTTATAGACATATAGTAATATATTTCAAAAATTAACTTACTACGAAACGATAACATAACGATGCGGCAAAGTTGAAATTCGGAAAGAGCATTGCAAAATCTATAAAAACACAAATTTTCAAAACTTCCCAAAACATTTCCTTTGAAACTACCAAATGCATAGAGTACTCGTACCTTTACCTAGGGTACCTCAGAAATGAAAATCAAATCCCTATCGTACACATAATTTTTTACGAGCCATGAAAACTGTCGAAATTACAAATCGTACCTTTTTTTATTGCAACACAGGAACAAAAAAACAACAGAGATAAAAACTTATAGCTACATGGAGTTCCTGAAAAATCTGAGTGTAAGTTTCTATACAGATAAACGTCACCTCTAACTATTTCATGCTAGTTATACCTCCTTGCTGCGGTTACCTTATCGTAGGGGCTCTCAAACTTTCATTTGCCACGGACCCCCTAAAAAATACGATGGTTTCGCAGACCCCAATCCTAGCTTAACGCCCCCCTCGTACAAAAACAAAATAGCGGAACATCAACAATAAAAAATTGACTGTAGGCTTTGCGAACTTTGAAAAGTTACTGACGAGGAGAATAAAAATATAAAAATTACGTAACTAAATAATGTAATTCCATCTAGTGCTAAAAATGGCACAGGGGCTACGCCACGGACCCCCTGACAGGTGCTGCACTTTGAAGACCTCTGCCTTATCGCATTTGGGAAACACGTTTAAGTTGCAATGCTATACTGTACCTACAGCACCTTTAGGCACGAGCGAATAGGTGAGTCTAAAACTGTCCGAAATAGTTTGCAATTTCACATGATTTGATAAATGCATCAGGTATAGCGTTTATAATAGGAATACAATATAGACCAATTTGGTTCCGGATTAGTCATATCGGTAGAAAATTATAAACCGGAAACTCGATAGAGAGGTAAAAATTATCCGCATATGCCAAACACTAAAGGTTACATTATTTTCACCGAGTGGGGAAAACGCCGGGCATGTTGCTGGCCATAACATCCCAATGAAGCAGTGGTCACGAAAGAGAACCGGGTTATCGTGCCATGACTATTTACACCATAATAATTTCCTTCAATCAAAAATCAAAAAAATCACAACTTGTACAAGTAAAATAGTTACAGTTGTAACTAAGTGAAAAATATGAAAAATACGCCCTATGTTTTGCTTTTTCTTCCTTAAAAAAAACATATACAGACAATATATTGCCACATTATATCGTACGCTTTATAATACTGACATTAACCTAACTTATGATGAAGAGGCAACCTCCTCGCTGTAACAAAAATAAGAGGATTTAGAATTAGATTTCGAAATCCTCTAATTTCGGATGTACATACAAGGTTTTGATTAAGATCGAAATGGAATGAAATGAAATGAAAACGACTTTATTGCAAATGAACAAATGACGAACAATAAGACTATTAATTAATTAATAAAAACATGTCGACCCGCCAACTTTCATTTCATTCTATGGTATCGTTAGTAGCCACTATGTGAATTAGGCTGACTAAGATAAAATTACCATATTGAGGACGTATAAAAATTGAATGCTCGCAAAAGGAAAAATATAATTATATTAAATTAAAAGTTAGGAATCCTTCTATCAGTTATGTATGCATAAAATACGTTATTTGGGGGGGGGGCAAGACCAGATCGCCTCTAGCTACCAACTACTTGCAGCAGACATAGCCCTAAGACTACGTTGAATTCTAACAAGCAAACCGGAAATTAAGCGATAAAACAACGCACATTTATTAATTTGGTCTTACGTTCCCACATTTCAGGGGGGGGGGGGCGAGCCCTTTATATAGGTCACTAAATAATTAATTTAAAAATTATTTTACTAATGTTTTATTACTATACTCGAATATACTGCATAAGACTAACACCTAACGACATAATTTAACCAAATTTACCACACTAATAGGGCATGATCAAATGTAAATTTTTTTTGAAATGAAATGAAATGAAATGAAAATACGACTTTATTGTAAACAAAACAAAAGGCGAACAATAAGACTAAAATATTTCGACTTAGGCTACTTTCATTTAAAGCTGTAAGAAATTGAATAATTGCAAACTAATAAAATTAAATAAATGTTTTTTTTTTAAATTCTAACTTATTGTTATATTTCAGTAATACTTTTCGTTTTTCATTAAAGAAAAACATAATATGTAAATAGTATAAGACATTAAAAAACTTACAATTTGTGCATCCTCCTTGTTCCTGAAGTTCCATATAATATGATACAATAATAATAATATAATAAATTAATAATATAAGATAATATAGTAACATCTAGGCACAAGTCAGTACAAATTTTGAAGAAGAAAAGCAGTAAGGTTTCGCTGCAAAAACTTTTTAACCGTCACGCAGTGGTTGCTGACGCATTGTGCATCGCAAACCACCACGAACGGGAAAGACGAGAAGACTGAGAAACTGACTCAGTGATCTGCGATGTGCGAACCAAATACCTGTCATTATTTTCACTACAATCCAGCACCAAGGGAGGAGTCATGGACCATCGACGCGACGTCTGCAAGAGCCGTGGAGGCAACTTATGCTTGATGCAAGGGATGTTAGTCTGATATTGACATTTTGACTATTGACTACCACCCGTTCTTTCGAATTTTCCAATTCAACCTTTTGTCTTGCATACCGGCAGGACATATATTTCAGTCACGTGCCATTCTAAAATGGAAGACAAAATATTTATAATTTGGGACACTGTATAAATAGGGCGTTTTTTTGGATCTAGAACGACTTATAGTATTGGTCCTTTACGCAATGCCAACGACCCCATGGATTTTCGGACACTGTTGATATTGTTTCCGTATACATTTTAGGCAAACTTCGACTTCGACTTCGATGGCCAGGTGGTAACATGCTTGCACTTGTGCGAGTCTTTACATGCCATGTGATTGGAGGCGTAACGTAACATAAATAATTAGATTACTCGTGACTTCGTGGTATTTCATTTTAATAAACAAAAAATAACAAAAACTTAGAGTTTTAGAAAAACTTGTTATAACAACCCGAATTAGTAAAACCCAAATAATCGTTAAGAAATTAACTTTGTCTAAGAAACCCACTTGTGTTAGTATAAAACCCTGAGCGCTTTCGGCAAGAACTGCCATCTACAGAGGGAAACCCACTAGCACAGTTACACCTTATCTGCGATTTGAGACTTGCTCAACTCGAGGAAAAGATGCAAAATCTGTAGATGGCAGTTCTTGCCGAAAGTGCTCAGGGTTTTATACTAACACAAGTGGGTTTCTTAGACAAAGTTAATTTCTTAACGATTATTTGGGTTTTACTAATGCGGGTTGTTATAACTAGTTTTTCTAAAACTCTAAGTTTTTGTTATTTTTTGTTTAGACGTATCGTAACTCAACACGGGTACTAACCTACAGAGGCGACTGAAGAGGTCAATTGGATACATTCATTAAATTGTTTGTATTCGATTAATCTTTAAAAAAAAAAAAAAACAAAAAAAAAAAAACTGGAACACCTCCATGGCGTCAACCTACACCAGCTATAAGCGATAAAGTACAAGCTGACAGAAGCTTACCATTGACAGAATGTAATAGACGGCATAACTTCACCAAGTATGGAAACAAACCTGACTCAAACATAAAATCAGCTTCATAGACATTTTATTACGTCTAGTCATTTCCAGGGGTCAATTAAGCGATTTTGTCAGCGGGAGCCTAAACAGGGTCCTAGGCTGAAGAAAAAATATAAGCCCTCTCCCTGCTCAAAACTGAGGTAGATGAATATTGGTAGTAATTATCGCTGAGAGGGGATTTAGGGGCGTACAAGGAATAAAAAAAATAGAAAAGGGAGTAGTTTGTAAGCATTTCTCATTCATTTTTATCACAAGGGATGCGCCGTTGCCCTTTTTCAACAGCCAAATTTTAGCAAAACTCGAAGCAAATGAATTCCTTACGAGTATGCCATTTAAGTTTCATATGTAGTTTGAATTGCAGGTGTATCTGCTGAAACTTGAGAAAAATCGTACAAACTTTCAAGCAGTAATAAAAACTTTTCTGCCTGCTATATCTTTTTATCTTTTATTGAAGGCCCAATTCAGAACTACTAAACGAAAATTACACTCCAAGCTTCAAAAGCTTGGTTTTCTATGTGGTACACAAGATACGGAGATAATAAAAAATTGAATTCCCAGGGATTTCATTGTGGAAGCTCCAAAGATTTCTAAAATTCATATACATATAATTTCAGTTTAGCTTTTTGAATGTTTACCTTACTATTGGGTAGGGTATACATCCAAAATACAAAATACAAAACTCAAAGACTCCTTAAACTTTTCAGAACGCACAAGTTGGCACTTACTGGTTTGATGAGCAGGGGAGTAGCTAAGGCATGATTTTTGTTTCTGTTTTTTGGGGGGGGGGGGGGTGTGTCTATTTTGCCAACTCAAAAAACATAAAATATAGACCTACCAAAATAATAACTGGGGTGATTAGGTAAGCATTGTATTACATTGTATTACAATTACATTATTACATAGGTACATAGGCAAATTCATGTTTTACCTAGGGCGGGTCCAGAACAGATTTTTTAAGGGGGGCACTCGGGGAAAAGTGGGTGTAGCCTACCAAGCCAAATTAATTCTTAGCGATTGTGCAATTGGTGTGTTCGTTAACGAAACTAGGTACATTAATTTTCAGTGCATTGTCTGAAAAGCCAATGCGCCTGATGCAGATAGGTACCGAAGGGGGGGCCGGGGGTCTTCCCTGGGGGGAACATTTGAAACTATAAGTGCAAAATAGCGTGGTTTTACGCATTTTAACAGCGGTAAAGTATTACATTGTAGTATTATATATATATAATATATATCCATGAGAGTGTTGTTACTGACTTAGGTGTTACTGATCATCATATGACCTCCATTATCATTAATGCTGATGTCGTTCAAAATTATCATCCCAGGCAAGTAGTGCGAAAGCTTGACATGGATAGATTTAAGGCAATTGTAAATGTAACTACTTTTGAGGAAATTTTAAATTGTACGGATGTTAATGTCGCTTACGAACTATTCGAGAATAAAATGATTCAGGCACAGAAGGCGGCAACTATACCCAAACGCATGTCCAAATACAGAAGTCCGGGGAAGCCATGGTTATCTCGGGAACTTAAAGCCCTCATAAACGAGAAATATGCAATTATAAACTCTAAAAAGAGAATTCCTCTAAATTATGAGAGTAAAGAGAGGCTAAAGTTCTTAAAGACATATATAAAGCAACAAGTTCAGCTGGAAAAAAATTCATTTTATAGCAACAAGTTTACGGAAGCGTCTGGTGATAGTAAAAAACAGTGGAAAGTAATCAATGAAGTAATGGGAGTGTGCAGTAAGGATAAACAACCGATTGAAATTGTAAATGACGATGGAGTAGCGATCTCTGATCCTAAGCTGGTGGCAAATGAGTTAAACTGGCTGTTTACGAATCTACCATTGCAATTAAAGGAGCAGTTAGTAAAACCACCGTTAAACCAACACACTATGTCAGGGTGGGACTCAAAGTCTACACACCAGTCTATTTTTTTATCGCCTGTAACCCACGATGACGTAATGACAGTTATTTCTGGACTAAAAAATAAAAACTCCGCTGGTCCTGATGGTCTATCTACAGGCTGCTTAAAAAATGTTGTGGCTCATATTACTACCTATCTTACACATATCATAAATCTCAGTTTTTCACAAGGAATATTTCCTTATAAAATGAAAGAAGCAATAGTTATACCATTGCATAAGAAAGGGGATCGCCGCTCTGCAATGTCATATCGTCCTATAAGTTTACTCAATGTAACAAGAAAAGTCATAGAAAAACTTATGGCAGCTCGCTTGAACAACTTTTTAACGAAACATAATTGGATAAGTTCAAATCAATTTGGGTTTAGGGCAGGAAAAGGAACAGATTTAGCGTTAATAGAATTTACCCGACCCATATACGATTCTCTAAATAAAGGCCGTAAAACAGCCAGCTTGTTCTTAGATATAAGCCGTGCCTTTGATTCTGTCGAACACAATTTGCTCCTAGACATTTTATGGAATGCAGGGGTAAGAGGAATAGCGTGGGAGTGGTTCAACAGCTATCTGATCGGGAGGACTCAGAGAGTACGTTTGCAAATTCAAAAAAGTGGAACAGTTGGTTTTGTAGATAGTGACGCTTTGGAACAACTATGTTCTGTACCATAAGGCTCAATCTTAGGCCCATTATTATTTATTTTATACACTAATCAACTATGCAACTTGCGGCTACATGGTACTTTGACTAGCTTCGCTGATGACACGGCACTCTGCTACTCTGCAAGAGACTGGAATGAGATACAAATGTTTATGACTGAGGATTTACAACATCTTAACACTTGGTTCCAAATCCATGGCATTACAATTAATGTTAGTAAAACCTGTTTTCTGCCATACAATCTAAGAACTGGAAATATAGATGAGCCCCTCGAAGTGAGATGCCATGCGTATAATTGCGACTTACAAAATCCAAATTGTCAATGCCCAGCTATCACTAAAGCACAAACGACGAAATACCTTGGCGTCCACTTCGACAGTGATATGAAATGGAGCAGCCACTTAAAATCGATAAACGGAAAATGTCGAAATTTTTTAAGACAACTTTTTTACCTCCGCACGGTCTGCCCTCAAAAAATTTTAATCCAACTATACCACTCACTTTGTGAATCTCGGTTAGCGTATGGTATCCAAGTGTGGGGTGGGATCTTTGTTACAAATTTAAATTCACTTGTAGTTACCCAAAAACACCTTATTAGAACGATAGTCAAAAAACCTAGAACTTGGCCATCATTCCCTCTCTTTGCGTCTCTCGGTTTATTCCCGCTGCGGCACTTGTTCTTATACAAGACATTGCGAATTTTTTACTCTATCAGTGGGGACATGGTACAGAGACCCAGACCAGCAAATACTAGAAGAATTGAGCACCTTGTAGTATCAAGGGCATACATAGCAAATTTTACCAAATCCTACCAATATATAGCACCAAAATTATTTAACTTACTTAATATTTGTCCTGGGTCGCTGTCAATAAATAAATTTTCCAAATTCGTCCGGGAATGGCTGATGAGACGGGAAGAGGTGGAATCTTTATTTGAAATAGTGGACTAGACTGTTATGTGTTTACGAGAGATCTGTTATTAATATGTAAGTGTAGTTTAATAAGTTAAATTAAGTGTAATTGATTTTTTTTCTTTTTTCTTTAGTTTTAGAGTAGGGTAAATTGTTATAGGTCTTCATGTGGGGCTTTACAATTATTGTATTTAAATTGTTCTATATTTAATACATTCATTCATTCATTATGTGGTGTATCTAACACTGACATTAAATTAACTTTGGTTGAAGAGGTAACCTCCTCGTTATAACCTGTTCGGTTAGATAGTTGTGTAGTTGTGCTAACCTGTCTAGCAACACGAATCATGTCAATTAGAGCATATGTAGAGGATTTGGCATTTACTGGACTTGTCGGGGCTTGTGGTCCAGCGGTTAAGACGACGCCCCGGTTAGGCGTAGATCGTGGGTTCGAATCCCGCCAAGCCCAGTTTTTTGCGGTAAAGTATGACATAGATTTTTTTTAAGCTTACAAAGGAATGCTTAAATACTTTTTCATATTGTTGGAAACAGGGGGGAAAATTTGATAATTTAAGTGCAAAATAGTGGGGTTTTTCGCATTATAACAGCGGTAAAGTGTCGATTTTTTTAAGCTTACGAAGGAATGCTTAAATACTTATTCATATTGCTAGACACAGGGGGGAAAATTTGATAATTTAAGTGCAAAATAGTGGGGTTTTACGCATTTTAACAGCGGTAAAGTATAGATTTTTTTAAAGCTTACAATGGAATGCCGAAATACGAGTACTTATTCATATTGCTGGAAACAAGGGGGGGCCGGGGGCCTTCCCCAGGGGGAGAAATTTGAAAATTTAAGTGCAAAATAGTTGGGTTTTACGCATTTTAACAGCAGTAACATTTATAATTTAAGGATGGAAGTTTTGTAAGGTTTATGTTTAGAATGTTCCGGCACTGCGCCACTGGATTTTACACGCCGTTCTTTTAAAACAGCCCACAACTAAACTATGGTGCCCAAATTTAGTTCTGAAGCAAGTTCTTTTTCGCATTTCATTAGCATAAGATTTCCCAAGCGTGAATCTGTCATTGTCGTTCTTACAATTTTTAACTGGCTAAACGCTCTTTCATTTCTGATGGTGACCATATTATACAATAGATACTGACTGCAGAAGATTGTCCATGTGTTTGTCGTCTGCCAACAAAGCCCTTGTTTATTTTTACAGTTTACGTAGCTGTATGAGTTGGATACTTGTGCCAATTAAAATTTGAATTTCTCGCGCCTTTTTCTAAGTTGGCAAGTTGGTTACATAAGAATAAAACATTAGTACAATCTTATTTTAAACCAATTTTACTTAGTTTTTTTCTTTGTATGGAACTCTGCTTTTGCCAACTGAGCAAAGGTAAATTACCAGCTTTCGCAATTTTACAGATTATTGGGGGGGAGGCTGCCCCCCCTCCCCCCTCCCCACCTATAGCTACTCCACTGTTGATGAGAGCTGGCAGAACAGTGCGGGGCGGTTATATCGTGTAATGAGTGGCTACGCTATGAGGATGAATGCCCTGAACTATAACAATAAAATAGTACTTAGGGCGGATTCTCAATATGGCTAATAAAGTACTCCATATGGAGACCCCTTGTCCCAATAAAGTTCACAATAAATTGTCAAATCGGGCAGAGTTAACTTCCCTATAGGCTATAGCACTGACCGGTCACTATACACAATTGAACAAAGCCTGTGTATTTATTTAAAAATTGAAAAAAAAACAATGACAAAAATATGTTATGAAACCTATTGATGCCTAAAAAAATAGTTTTGAGTAAGAAATATGCCACAAATTCGGTAAATGCATAATACATAAAATTGCCACTGTGTCTCAGCATTGGGCACTGATAGACTTCGATATACGTTGGGGGTACGCTAGGAGTTTACGGGGCAGTTCGTCGAATAAGACATGAGGCTATAATGGACATAGTCAATTCGTCATATAAAGTGTTCTTTACATTTTTCTCTGTACGGGTAGGTACTAGGTAGTCTTGTCTATGAAGTCCTCTTTAACTTGCAGGATCTACCACTTCAAAAAACTACCCCGAACACATAGGTGCCCATCAGTCCGTCACTATAACATTGAACGAAGCCGAAAAATCATGACAAAACTGAGACATAAAACCTACGGTAGTTAATATCTACAAAAATGAAAAAAAAAAGAGTATTGAGTGAGAAAAATCCCCCAACTTTAATGAAACTGGCCAATTGATAATTAAATTAAAACTCCGGTATAGTGCACCAAAAACATCCTCGCAATATGCTATGGGGCACGCTGGGTCTCAGCGGCTGAGAGTTTATAGGCAATTTTTTTTTGTGAAGATAACGCACACAAAAAACATGTTTTAGGGAGCATATTATATGAATCCGTCCTTAGTTCGGAAATGAAGTTAGTTACTTGTTTTTTTTTCAATGAACCTTTTTATGGCAAGATTTTGAAATTGTAAAACGCGATCTTTTGTGTAACGATTGGCAGCTCATCAAGATTGTCGGGAGGCTAAACAGAGTTTGCGGCTGTGAATATGCCTAACAAAATATAAGTAAGGCGCAGAAAGAAAATATGACCGCGACATGTCAAAACACGTGCGGGTGATATGAAGTGAAAAAAGAAGCGATTGATTAAAATGATTCCCCAATACACGTGTTTCACTTCTAGCATGTGTCTTTACGACAAACACCCCATTTTTCGATTTGCTTTCCAATTTATACGTAGTATAAGGAAAGTTTTGTGATGTTCGAAATTTCCGATTACGAGATTTCAACAGATTTACTCGTTTTGAGGTCCCAGGAACCCAAAAAAGTGGTTTTTACGAAATGTTTGTCTGTCTGTTCATCGAGTTCCGGGGAAACTACTCAGTCGATTTTGATGAAATTTAGCATGTAGGTTCACAAAAGTAATACGATTTTTTTTATTTTGGGCTAACTCAATTTGGGGGGTTTTACTTTCAAAGATTTCTTTTAAATTCACATATATTGTAGTAGTTATTTATCTTAATAAAATGCGGGGGGTCGCTTGCCCCTTAATAGTTTGCTTCTGGGGGTAAAAAAATAAAAATAACTAAATTTTAATGAAAAATGACTAACAAATAATTTTTCAGTGAATCTTTTCTATCGATGATTTCTACCTTCAGGCATATTTTAGGTGTTAAATTGAGTAACGAAGCCGGTCAGGTTGCTTTCCAAAAAAACTATTTGGTTTTGTGCAATTTTTTTTTAATGATAGAAAATTCACGCTCAAATGCATTGCGTGCCTTGCCATTATTACTGTGTGGTAATGTGTTGGACTGACCTATCTAGAATTTACCTCACCTCCAGTTACGTCAGGTGGATAATCCCCCCCCCCCCCCGAGATATCGGAAATTTAACCATAAGAAAAGTATTTACCATGAAATTACTCATTTTCTTTATCTACTAATTGATGAATTGGAAGGGATGTTCGAGTAAACTAGGACCGGTTCTTTTCATACCGCAAGGCCGATAGGGTCCTCTACGAGGAACAAAATGGGCAACGAGGTTATACCCAAGGGTTGTCGAAAGCACATCCAATGTGAAACCTCAGGCTGCAACAGGAATAGAAACCGAGTCGTGCAATTTTTATTCAGCTTCAATTGCAAAAATCCTAACATAGGCGGCCCCACGCAATTTGCCTGGAGGGTGCACTTCCTAGCACTGACTGGAACTCACCATGTAACTAAAAATTAACAATTTGCATCCTCTAATTTTCATTAGGAGGCGGAAACGTTCTGAGTGGAGCCAGCCACCCCCCCCCCCTTCCCAGCCCCCCCCCCCCATTCCCAGGCGCCCCCCCTTCACAGGCCCCGTATTTGCCACCAGTGAATTCCATACAGCTTGTCAGAGTCGTACGTGGAGATTGTATCTCGGAGGCCCAAACAGTTGCTGCTGAACCTTCGAGATACAATCTTAGAAGTCTACGGAGTTCCAATAAAGATGGCACCGCAGATGTCGCTTTCAGAACGAGCACGGCCTATCATCCCGGATTCTACTGCTGCGTCAAACAATCTTCTTCTTCTTCTTCTTCTTCTTCTTCCGGCTCTACAGCCCTTGGTGGGCTTTGGCCTGCTCGACAACACTCCTCCATTCTTCTCGGTTTTGCACAACGCTCCACCATCTGGAGACTCCCTACTCGCGAAGGTCATTCTCTAACTCGTCCTTCCAGCGGTTTCTTGGCTCCAGCGGTTTCTTGCGTCAAACAATAATTATTTTAATTATTAATTCGCTTCCAATGAGTCACATTCATTGGTGTTTATTTAGAGTACCGGTACTTTAATCTTATTCCCTGATAGGCTAAGTTATTATTTCAAGTTCGGGCTCCAGTTGCAGATTTCTCTAAGAATTATTGTATGTAGACAAGGGTTCTAAAAGTTCAACTAGCGAAAATTCAATTTTATACATTATTCATATCTTGTTTGGTTGAAGGCACTAGCTTAAGAGGACGACAGAGGAAGGAGTACCTAGAGGATGTCATGAATGACCTAGGGTGCGACAGCTACAAAGGACTAAAAAGGACCGCACAAGACAGATGAGAGTGGAGAAGAAGACTACAACATTCGCTGCAATCCAATCAATAGATTGCAACTCAAGAAGAAGATATCTTATGGCCTGTGGGTTAGATTAGAATATGAGATTTCTTCTTTCTTCCCCAGTTTTGCACTTACAAAAATATTAAGGTCATAACAAGGCCCTAGGCTACGCGACACCACGGAGAAAGCTTCTCAAATGCATTTATTGTGCAGTAAGCTATAGAAAGCATTCCTCATTTACACTAAAAGCACATCCTTCTGCAGCACTCAAACTCCTTTCTTTTATAAAGTGCTGAAAAACATCAGGAAGGAAGGGGGTCGACAGGGTCTGTATGTACCTACTGTGCCTTTAATGATATCGTCATTGAATGTGCAGCAACTGTTCTGGATTTTTTTTTTTTTTAATTGAACAAAGGAAAAGTTTTTGGTAATATGGACTTGACTTGATGATTGGGTAATTTTTGAGAATTTGGAAATATTGAATTGAATTGAAACGACATTATTGAAATACCAAAATGCGAACAATAATAAATAAATAAATAAATAAATATCGACTTTTGTTTGGTCTATTACTTAGCCAACCTATAAAGTGTTGTTTTCGTGCTAACCCACTAACTGATTCTATTATTAATATGTACACTTAAAACTAAATCTAGAAGAAAAAGAAAAAAACGAACGGAAGAGAAAGAGATGAAAAAAAAGGAGAAAGTATATGCAGGGTGGGTCCATTTTAAAAACCATTACCAGACCGGAGCAAGTCTCAAGCGATATCTATGATATATTTTATAATTATTTTATTAAAGCTACTAAGTGAATGATAAAATAATTTATGACAATGTTTCCATGAAGAACACCGTGGCAGGAATCCATTCAGTGGCGAATCGTCCCCCCCCCCCCCCCCCCCCCCGCATGGATCAAAGCCAAACGGCAAAACGGCCGGCAGCCGATTTGGTCCCCTACCGTTTAAGATACAGTACCATTGGGGAACCCAGTCCTAAGGCACACAGGAAAATTTTTCCTTTTATATCGAATCTAAAACCTCAACTTGTAGTTCATACTCCACTTTTTTATCTTCTTTACCTTCACAGTGCAGAAAAAGTAAATGAACAAAAACTAAAATCTTAAAAGCAAAACTCTGTAAAAGTCTCCAAACGGTGATTTTTCTGAATGGCCGACAATGCGGCACCTTACAATATATAGTTCTTTCAGTTATTTAAGTAAACTTATAAAAACTTTTTGTAGACTATTTGAATGACAGTAAACAAGTTGAAATCTCCCTCTTACCTATGAAAAGTTAACTGAAATGATTCATTTTTCTGCCGTTAGATGCCTCTACGAATGCTGTTGTCTCAATTTCCCGCTACAGCTGTCAAGTTCCGACCATTGAGGCATAGACTTATATTGTACTCGTATACCCGTTTATTTTCCAAACGGTATTGCTGTGCGCATAGCCTAATAAATACTGTACACTGTAGTAGGACAAAGAAGTAGAACTAGAAGACATAGGGATTCGAATCCAATTTTTTATGATTTCGCAATTTGTCTTAATACAAGGTCAAGGGAGTCTTTACGTTCTGTAAAAATCAGGATGCTATTATAATTATATATGTACATATATGGTACTATTATAATTATATATGTGCGTATGGTATCCAAGTGTGGAGTGGGACCTTTGTTACAAATTTAAATTCACTTGTAGTTACCCAAAAATACCTTATTAGAACAATAGTCAAAAATCCTAGAATTTGGCCATCATTCCCTCTCTTTGCGTCTCTCGGTTTATTCCCGCTGCGGCACTTGTTCTTATACAAGACATTGCGAATTTTTTACTCTATCAGTGGGGACATGGTACAGAGACCCAGACCAGCAAATACTAGAAGAATTGAGCACCTTGTAGTACCATGGGCATACATAGCAAATTTTACCAAATCCTACCAATATATAGCACCAAAATTATTTAACTTACTTAATATTTGTCCTGGGTCGCTGTCAATAAATAAATTTTCCAAATTCGTCCGGGAATGGCTGATGAGACGGGAAGAGGTGGAATCTTTATTTGAAATAGTGGACTAGACTGTTATGTGTTTACGAGAGATCTGTTATTAATATGTAAGTGTAGTTTAATAAGTTAAATTAAGTCTAACTGAATTTTTTTTCTTTTTCTTTAGTTTTAGAGTAGGGTAAATTGTTATAGGTCTTCATGTGGGGCTTTACAATTATTATATTTAAATTGTTCTATATTTAATACATTCATTCATTCATTCATATTATATATATAAATTATATGTTATAACATTAAGAAATATGGCCCCAGGGGTGGCCACTGGCCAATGTGTGCTCTCAGTTTCCTCCCAGGAGTAAATTAATTTAGTGTGTCATTTGTTTACGAAGTTTTTCGAAATCTGTCTTGTAAAGGGGGGGGGGGGGCAAGCCAAGCACGGGACATCCTTTGGTCAATGAGTAAGGTCAGCTTCCTATAAATTAGCAACAAAGATTTGAAGTGGTAGCTTATTCGTACTTATGCGAGTCTCTACACATCATGCGATCGGTGACCTGTCGTAACTCAACACAGGTACTACCTACAGAGGCGACTGCAGAGGTTATTCAGATACATTCATTGAATTGTTTCTATGCGAATAATCCTTTTTTTTAATAAAAAATAAATAAAAAATGGCCAAATGAAAAATTCATAAAAACTACAAGCTTTCTCAAAACGCAGAGTATTCATCCAACTGAATTACTGCTATTGTATAAAATTAGAATAAAATAAAATTCTAGTTTTTAGTAATAATATTTTAGGTGATAAAATGGAAATTCACTGCGGAAGCTTGTTTTTTTTTTGTGAATTATTCATGTGACCATTTTCATAGCTTTGCTGCACAACGAGAAATTAATTATTTTCGCCAAAAATACCCAGTCACGATTTGTTTTCAAAATCAATTTTGAATTCTGTATCATACAATTGCTACAGCGCTTAGTGGTTGCCCAATGCCTCCCATTTGTTTTAATTGTAATTTTTTAATCGATGGTAAATACAATCTAAAACCGAGAGGTTTGTCTGTACACATGTTCATCGCTCATGAAGTGTAAACATGGATAAACAATATATTTCTCACCAAGAGAAATTGCAAAAATTAAAATGACACGTTTTTTTCCACAATACACCTTCCCATTGCACAGTTTTGCAGAAAATGGCAAACAATATATTACAAGCTCCAATATGACCGTCTATGCTCTACTGATACTAAGTGACAGTGGCGTAGCCAGAATTTTTTGGGGGGGTCCAGTTTTCATGCAACATCAATAAGGTAAATAAAGTTTGCCCGTTTTCGAATTACGATGGGTTTTCGAATGGGGTGATGTTTCAGTTGGTGCCCCCGCCCCCCCCGTATTTTCGTTAAATATTAGAAAAATAGGAAAGCCGTCCTCATGGACGTATACTTTAAATTAGGGGCATGATCTTAATTTCCCCACCCGACGGGTCGGGGGGGATGAGTGGGGGCCCGGGGGTCTCCCCCGGGGAAGGATTTTGAAAAAAAGGCCTGAAATTGTGGAGTTTTACACATTTTGATGTATATACGTCTTGTAACCTATTCTAATAACGTTTAGGTTTTACTGCCAAAGATTAGTAGACCTACTGCAAGAAAGAGGGGCCCGGGGGTCTCCCCCGGGGGAATTATTTTGAAAAAGAATAGGCCCAAAAAGTGGAATTTACGCACTTTGAAAGCAGTTATGCTCATATTTTACATATGAAGAATAGTACAGCTAACAAGGGGAGATCGGGGGTCTCCCCCGGGGAAGGTTTTTCAAAAAAATAAGCCTGAAATAGTTTGTTGGCAAAAAAATTTTGAATGATTTTGCAGACGATAACATTATTAACAAAACTGGAAACAGGGGGACCGGCTTCTCCCCGGGGAATGTTTTTGAATAAATATCTGAAATTTTTTCTGTTTTGCTAAATTTTGGGGGGGGGGGGTCCGGCCCCCCGCTGCCCCCCCCCCTTGGCTACGCCACTGACTAGTAATACGAAGGCAAAGCTATCCAGAGGGATGAGACAGACAGTCAGACTTAGTGAAATAATAACAAACCAATAACGCAGTGGCACGCCAACCCAAGGAAGACTCTCGGCCTGAGGACAGGTAGAGGATCCTCTTTCTCCACCACTTCTCTATTGGAATCTTATATCAGCAACATGCCTGGCAGTTTTTTGAAGGAAAGGTACCTATTAGGGTTGGGTGGACCCAATACCTACAGAAAAATTTTCCGTTTAGGTCCAGTCTCGAACCCTGACCTTCAGTCGTGGTCCAATTGAACTTAATGTAAGAAAGAAAGAAAATTGTCTTTATTTTCCATGTGGGCGAATTTAGGGCCTTTCGGCCCACTCTTACAATTTAACCATGATGCAATGAGATAACATTCATTCATTATTTATTAAATTTTAATCTGCTATGAGGCAAAAGGGATTTTCTCATGTCAAGGAATATGTCATTGATTTCATAAGCACAGTTGCAGCATTTATGACAATTGGGCTGCCGTATGGGATTAGGTTGTCATGAAACTGATGCCTTCAGAAGCGTATTGAACCTGAAGCGAAGCACCATAGGTATAAACCGCTACCCCAGCGCTATTCAAAATTATTCATGGCAAGCGGCATTATCTGGATTAAACTCATGCTCGGCTTTAGCTTTCAATTGAGCGTTCCCAATTTCAATAGTTATAGTCAAAGAATTAGCCCCATAGCAGTTCACTCAGTAGCTTTAAGAAAATAATTAAACACTATATCTTAGATAACGCTTGAAACTCTCTCAGGTCCTATTATGGTGATGACAATGGATCCCCCCCCCCCCCCGTATACATTTTATCCTTATTTATTTTCACTATTCCTCTCTTCTTCTTTTTTTCTCTTCTCCATTAAATTTTAATTCATCTACAATACAAAGTTTTAGTTTTTAAGGTTAGCATGAAAACAAGACTTTATAGTCTTGCGGCTTCGCTTTTGGTTATACAGTACATGTAATTCAATCGCAATACAAGTACAGTAGTTAGTAAGTTAGTAAATTAGTAAATAGTTAATTCATGTATGAAACGAAATAGGCTAATAGGATGTAATTTTCTGGGTCCATCCAACACTATTGGGTAAAGTTGGAATATTGCTGACCGATGCATCCCAAATAGAGCAGTGGTCAAGAGAGGATACTCTACTAGGCATCAGGCCCAGACCATCAATGGGTTGGTGTAACATGACGTATTTTAGGAATCAGTCCCAACTAGTCAAGGGTGGCAACTCACGGAATCCTGAAATACGTGATCCATCTGAATGCGATCTTCCAAACGTTTCGTCAACATCTGCGGCCGACATCTTCAGTGCCGTCATGTAGACTTCTAAGATATTGTCTCGGGTCAGATTGGCATAAATCAATAATGGCTTCTAGCGGTGTTAGGCATATAAAGCCCTCTATTATACTCAACTAGGAAGGCCCGGGACCGCCTGCTTTATATGCTATAAGTGTAATCATGAATAAAGATGCCGCTGGGACTGCTCGATGAATCGCTTGCCCAAAAAATTAAAAAAAGGGATCAATTTCAAGAAAAATTCTTTGTCGAAAAATAACTTAGTCGAGAAGCCATTCCATCGGTTCTACTCAATTCAGGCATGAATATTTTGGTGTGAAGAAAGAAACAAACTGGAACAGATTGCTTTCTTTTTTATAAAATATTTATATAGTATTACACAGCATTAGTTTGCCCATCATCGCATCCTGCGCCACTATCATGTAGTATATTACATTATACTATGAAATTTGCTACCTACCAATCCAATGCTTTAAGATAGGGAAAAAGATTCTGAAAGAATTGGATTGCTCTGGACAATTATTTACTATAGATCAGCGGTTCCCAAAATATAGCCCCAGGGTTCCCAGGTGAGCTCCGAAATTGTTTTGTAAATTTAAAAATCGGAATGAGGTTTTGGAATCGCTGCCATAGATGAAAGGAAGCACTCACAATTATTATCAGTTTAACAAATCGATAAATAGTAAAACTTGTATGGTTTCAATTGAACCGGTTCTTTTGATTGATTGATCGATGTAATTGGAACGAAATAATTAAACTCTCTTGAGAGACATCGTGTCTCACTTTCCTCTCGATTTCACTGTCTCTTTGGACAAAGTGATTAGATTTTGGATGGTACTGTCGAGTATTCTATTAACTGTCTAAATCCATTTCACTGTCTACTGCTGAGAAATTAACTTCCACTCAATGTCAGCACACTCGCATTTAATTGCTTTTCACAGTCATTCTTTGCTTTATTCATTCAGTCCTTTCAGGATTTATTTCAGCTTCACTCATTCTACTTAGGTTTTTGTTAAGTTCTTTAACGGAAAATCTGGCTTCGAGTTTTATGTACAAAGTCAGTTGAGGTGTTAGTGCCAGCTCGGCTACATCGAAAATATCAAAATGTAGCATGTCTTCTACTTGTACTTTAATTTATGATAGATATTACATGAAAAATTCAACAGTTCAAACACTTCTTGTCATGAGCTTTTTACTCTTCTTGTCTTGCCTTGCATTATATCATGCATTGTCTTGCAGTAGGACCGACGTATTGAATAGTTAAATCACAAAATAATATTGGTTCATTAAAATAGGGATCAGCCTCTATTACTATCACAGAAATATTTGGTGTGGGGTATTTTCTAATTTAAGGCTGCTGGCTCATAAAAATTGAACTGGACCGTCTTTAGTTATTCAAGGTCAAAAGTCATCATCGTCCATTTTTTTTTTAAGTGAACGAGCTTCTTTAACTTGAACGATGTATTATATATAACAGATGTTTATGAACTGCCTATCAAATGATAAATATACGATTGTCTACGCCACCATTCAAACTGTAATTTTTTTTTTCTTTTCCTTCTCCAGTATCCCCTGGACAAGGAGGATATATTTACAAAATACAAGAACTTACATAATAATACCATAATATTATAATAAGTTACATATAATAATAATATCCCGCATCCCCAAGCAAGCGCTTATTTGGGACAAAAGGCTCATACAGTGCTGCTAAACAAGACTTCATCATATTAATTTTTTTATTTATTTATACTGTTTGTTTTATTTACTTATTTACTTTATTTTTATTTTTTATTTCATTTTTAATGTTAATAGTCAGTTTTTTATTATTATTATTCCCTCCCATTGACGAACCATTTTTTTAACCCCGCTTTTAACTCACCCATCTGTTTAATTTTTTTCATTTCTGGAGGAAGTTCATTTAATATCTTTGGTATGAGTACTTTGTTTAATCTTTCTCCATATTTTTAATAATATTAAATCGTCTTTATTCAACAGCGTAGTTAGGGCCAATGGCCCTTTCTTACACTAAACTGCATTTTCAAGTTTTTTTTTTTTTTTTTTTTTTTTTTTTTTTTTTTTTTTTTTTAATTGGGGTACAAGTGTTACCTGTGTGCACTGAAGCCTATTGGCCTATTGTGCCCCCTACAACAAAGTATCTACATCACTTCTACATCACTTTCTCGAGGCTTACCTCTCTCAGGAGAGCCAGGATCTTGAGGGGATTCAGCAGTGGTAGGTCTTTTACATGTAACTGCAAGCTTCCCCAAGCATACTGCTCTTCTGCATCGCATCGCATCGCAGGTCCTCCGCACCTTCATTGCAGAATATGCAAGACTATAGTTGTCTCCCCAAGAGACTCCAGATATTTAACCCCAGGACCAAAGACGCCAAGGCCAGTTCTTGGTTTTGTACTTCCTAGCCTAGAGCCATCAGTAAACCACTTGATTGTGTGATAACTCCTAACAATGCCATTTCGGCTGAAGTTTCCACTGCAATATGGAGGGGTGGGAAGTCCAGTACTATCTCCATTGCTGCAGTGGGACAGGATTTCATAGCCCCTGTAATGAATCATGTTAGAGAATACGGGCTTCTGAATGTAGCCATAATTTGGATTATTCAGAGAAAAATTCTCATGTGGTTTGATTTTGCCGTGTCCATGAAGCCATGACCAATGGTATGGTTACAGCAGGAAAAGACAGGCTGAGCATTTACAAGTTGGAGAATATAATTATTTCCATTCTATTTCTAATTACCCATTCATATTAACATACGTACTTACATGCATCCATCATTCATACCCCTAACCATTTAACCCGGGCCAATGCTGTTCAGACTGCTTTGCTGAAAGGAACTTTAAGACCATGAATTAAATGTTGTTGTGGTGGTGGTCTGGAGGAGCTGCCGCGAATCTCGGCTGGTAAAGAGTTCCATAGTACTGGAGATGAAATAGAAAATGATGAGGAGTGGTGGATGTTGGTGTGCGATAGTGGGATAAACAGAAGAATCTTCTCAGAAGATTATGAGATCTGGCGTTGTATCTGCCAGACGAGAGTGGAGAGAATAGTGAAAACAGATATTGTGGTGATTGCGATTTCAAGATTTTGTATATCAGACATGCATGGTGAAAATCACGCCTTTTTTTTATATATTGGGAAGTCTTTCTTCAACAGGAAACGCAACTTCTAACATTTCGTAACACTGCAAAGCCGAGCCAAATTTAGGGGCGATGTTTTGGTAACTTTGATATGTTGGAAAAATTCAGGGTAGAAATCGTAAATTGATTGAGGAAACCAGAAAGGAAGTCAATAATTTGTTAAAAAGTTCTAGACACCAACAGGAAGGAAAACAAGATGTGTGCCTATCATCGCGGCTTCACCACGGAATAATTCAGTTTTTTTTTTCCAATGCCAAAAACAATCATAGATGAACATTAGAAAATACTCTCCCGGGGTTCCTCTCGAGCTTTGACTCCTGAGGTGGCCTCCTCAACGCCTCAAAGCTCTTAGCAAGGCATGCTTTTATAATTTCAGTACTGAAGGCGGAAGAGTGGCATTGCTATAAACACTGCAATCGCTAACTTGTTTATAATCGTGACAACCATTGCTGACTAAGCTACTTGTATGGCTTCTCTGGGGGTTGAAAATCTCAAGCCCAACTTAACTCCAAAGTCTTTTTCTTGACAAAGCCAACTTTAAGCCACATCACTGGTCCCGTGGTATTTCTTATCATTGACTGGCGGATTTTTTTTTTTTTTTTTTTTTTTTTTTTTTTTTTTTTTAACCTTCGTGGGGCCTACTCGTTTGAGTTCCTATAAGCGTCGACCTAGAAGGTCTTTTGCTTCCACGTTTGCCGTCTACGCCCATCTTATAACACCAGTCTTTTTGATAAATTCTAGTGTTTTTGTGATGGGATTAGATCGGATGGTTTCCTCTTCAGACCTAGGGTGGCCAAGAGTTTGGTATCGAGTTTTTCCCAGCGCTTCACATTCAAAGAGAATGTGTTCAACTGTTTCTTCTTCAACTTCACACAGTCTGCATCTACTGTCGTTTTTCACGCCAACCCTATGCATGTGTTTGTTGAAGTGGCCGTGGCCCGTAAGCGTGCCAACCACCCTTCTAGCTTGCTCTCTACTTAAAGAGAGAAGCTGATCGGTGAGCTTTTTACTAGGACCCGGAATAACCTTCTTAGCAAATCTGCTTTCCGGGACTTTCTTCCATTCCTCTGCAGTTTTTCTCTGCACCCATTTTTGTACAGAAGTACGGGCCTGGCAATAAGCCATCCCATACTTAGGTTCTGCACCAATGAATGGCGTTTCTGCACCTTTTCGAGCCAGCTCGTCGGCTCTTTCATTCCCATCAAAGTTCGAGTGAGCCGGGACCCAAATCAGCGAGACTGAGTTTTCCCGACACACCTTTATTAGGAGGTTGATGCAGTGCCACACCATTTTTGATGTGATCTTTATGGCCTCCACAGCCTTAATCGCTGCCTGCGAGTCTGTATAGATAATAATGGTTTTGCCCTTGCTTTCCATTTCCATACACTCCTCTAGGCATTTTATAATGGCCCCTACCTCAGCCTGAAAGACTGTAGCATATTTGCCGAGGCTTAGGACTATGGATTTGTCTACAGTTTCCCCATAGACTCCTCCTCCAGCCCCATTTTCCATTTTCGACCCATCTGTATACCAGACTAGGTCATTGTCCCCTGTTTGATGTTCTTCAGCATTCCATTCTTTTCTAGCTGGAATTCTAGTGTTAAATGGTTTGCTGAATGAGAGCAGGGGTGTCATTCGGTCTGACGGCATTAAAAGCGTGTCTTCCGATATGCTTTTGGTAATATTGGAGTGGCCTGACCTTTTGCTTCTCCAGCAGCCTTCCAGCTCCAATCTATAGGCGCCCATCCTGGCCTGTGCTTCAATGAAGACTCCCAGGGTTGGCAGGTTCAATAAAGTATTCAGGACATCCCCTGGTGAAGTTGACATTGCTCCTGTGATACAGAGGCAGGCCAGCCTCTGGAGCCCATTCAACTTGGTTGTCACTGTGACCTGTGTAGTCTTGGTCCACCAAACTACACTTCCATAGGTAATCACCGGCCTAATGACCATTGTGTAAATCCACATTGCCATTTTGGGCCTGATTCCCCACGTTGTGCCTATTGCCCGTCTGCAAACATAAATTAATTGTTTAGCTCGGTTAATAGTTTTTGTAATATGGGGATTCCAGGTAAGTCCTTTGTCTAGGTTAACCCCTAGATACTTAACCTCCGTCCCCAGTTTTACAACTTGATTGAAAAGCTTAGGCAGCTTTCCCCCATCAAGATTCTTCTTTCGAGTAAATGGTACCATCGAGATTTTGGATGGGTTGATGCTCAGATTTTCAGCCTTGCACCATTTTTCTACTTCAGAAAAAGCCATTTGCATTAGCTCGGTTATGACCGTCATGGACTTACCCCTAATCACAATGGCCAAATCATCCGCATATCCTTGTGCGTACACTCCCACCTCATTGAGTCTGGTGATGATTTTGTCCACCACAAGGTTCCACAACAGGGGCGAGATAACCCCCCCCCCTGTGCCGTACCCCTGGTGGCCCTTACCATCACCTTCTCATCAGATAGGGATGCTAGAATCTTCCTATTGCTAAGCATGGATCTGATCCATCTACACACAGTTGCATTTACGCCAACTCTCTCCAACGCCCTTACCATGGAGTCATGTCCCGCGTTGGAGAAAGCCGCCTCAATGTCCAAAAACGCTGCCAGTGCAATCTCCCCATTGTCCAGGCTTTCCTCCAGTCTGCTCACCAGTTGATGCAATGCAGTCTCAGAGGATCTGCCAGGGCGGTACGCATACTGAGAACTATGCAAACCAGCGTTAGTGCGTATTTTTTCCCGGATATGTTTATCCAGGATTTTCTCTAGAGCTTTTAATAGAAAAGAACTGAGACATATCGGCCTGTATGACCTGGCCTGGGCGTAGTTCGCCTTTCCAGGTTTAGGTATAAATACTACCTTAGCCATTGCCCACGACTTAGGAACATGTCCAAGCGCTACACTGGCCTGATAGATGGTTGTCAATGCCGGGGTGAGGATCTCTTTCCCCTCCTGAAGAAGGAGGGGAAAAATCCCATCCGGACCTGGAGCCTTGCATGGCTCAAAAGTGCTGATGGACCAGCCCACCTGTCCCGGTTTTATCAGCCTTTTGGCACAGTTCCAATCAGCCCTTCGGGCTTTATTGTCTTCTGATGTGCTGCTGTTGTCGCATTTCACCGAACCGGGGAAGTGACACCCTAAAAGTTTTTCCAGTGTCTCCTCCCCTGTCCGAGTAAACTTGCCATCAGAATTTTCCAGAGTTCCCACGGGGTTAGTGTGGGTGGATTTCAGTATTTTATGGAGTCTAGCTGTTTCTGCTGTATTTTCAACTTTTTCGCAGAAGCTTCTCCATGTTTTCCGTTTTGCTTTCCGAATAGCTTTGTTGTACTCTGTGAGTCTGCTATGATAAGCTTCCCACTTACCAACTTTTGCTGAGGTCTTGAATAACTTACGTACCTCAGTCTTCATTTTTGCTAATTCGTTATTCCACCACTTCGTACTTTTTTTGATGTTTTTTTCGATTACGGGGCAGTTTCTGTTGTACGAGGATAAGATGGTCTGCTCGATGAGCTCCACCGCCTCGTCCAATTCCACTGTACCCCTGTATTGGCGGATTTAGTTTGTAAAACAGCTCAATTATGTTTTAATTATCGAATTTAGAATTATTATATTTATTTTATTTATATTACATTATGTTTTTTTTAACTACGGCCACTTGTCTAAGCCAATAGCAGGCCAAGATACAGCACAAGCGTAGTCACTCCAAAGACGCTTATTCCACCGACGTCAATAGTTCACTATTGACGTGTTTGACGTGGTAGCAGACATTAAAGACAGTGTAAAAATGTCTGCTACCACGTCAATCTCAGCAATATTTTGACTATAGACGTCGGTGGAATAAGCGCCTAAATCGTGACTACATCGTCGAACTCCCTTGTGAGGCATTGCAGGACTGATGATACGCCATAATGTCTTATATTACATTATAATAGGCTTTACCTATATTTATTGTGAAATATGACCAATGTAATATAATATTCCATAAGACTTAGTGCTTACTCAATGGAATATGTCTATTAATGTAAAATTCTCCGTATCGGGTAAGAAATATAGGCTACAAAAAGTGACATCAAAATTAAAGTATAGAATAAAATGAGAACCTTTTGTTGCTGAATCCTGACAATGGAATGAAAAACAGTTAGGGAATACGAAAGGTCCCCATTATAATGAGGCAAATAATGCAAACTAAAGCAGCGAAAAAGAAAAAGAAGGGGAAATTTTGCTGGGTTTAACCGCAGCAACGCTGACTGATTCTGTGAATAGCAAAAGAGCAAAAGGTTTCAAAATTGAGGGGGCGGGGGTCTAAAAATAGAAGCTTTTCACAATGCCAAAGCTGAGAAAGGGAAGTTATTTGGTAAAAATTTTGTGAAATTTTACATGCAATCGACCCACTATGCTGTTTCGGATAAGTGGGCCTGCTATGGCGATTATTTTTAATCATAACGTGGGATTAAAAATGTATACAAGATAATTTTACAGTGGAAAGTGCTATTAAAAATTGGTTTGCTTACATTTTTAGGCCCAAGAATAAGTTAATACTACGCAGAAATATATATGCATAAATAATTATATGTAATATATATACAAAGGTTTTTATTTTTCTTATATTTACACACATACAAAGGCGCCAATGTTGTTTTAGCATGTTATTATTGAGATTTTGGTATTAGTTAGGATATGTAGAGTTGTGGTACGAAACCTGCCTTTCACCCGAAAGGCTTACGATAGACTTACTGCTGATGGTACTTCCTTGCATTCGTTGATTGAAATAATGGATCCAAACCAAACACATTATCTAGACATGTACAGTAGTGGTACGGACTCTGACTTTCACTCGAAGGGTTGTTGGTTCGAGTCCCACACTTTCCACACATTCTGGCCATGGTTGTAAAGCAGGCAGTCCCAAGCCTTCCCATTTGAGTGTAAGAGGGGGTTTATAGCCCTTAGTCCGCTAGGTTGACGTAGTAATAGAACAAAAGTTATTATTAACTTATTTATTAGAACAAACAAGTCACAAATCGCGTGCTAGGAGTGAAAGAAGGGTATTTTTGTAGTACTGAATGGTTTTGGGCAAGAGCTTTTAAATATGGTTATGGGTACAAAAAATAATAATTAAGAAGTAGTAAGCAATAAGATTAAACTAAAAAATAAGATTAAATATTATTAACACAACCGCCACAGATGATTTCATCCAGTTCCTAAGAGCCACCCTTCTTTCTTCAGCATTTAACCCCCCCCCCCCTACTTACACAACAGAGCAGATTACCCTCTCCCACAAAATAATCGGTCAACATCCCCAAATTCCTAGCGCAAATTCCCAATAGGGACCCGCGCTAAAAAAAAATTAAACCTGCATTTAAAAATAACGGCAGCTGGTCCTGCGTGCCCATATAGCTGGTGACGATACAAGAAAAGTAGAAGGAAAATACCATTTTTTAAATTACTTAAGTACCTACACTTAAGAGTGTACAGCCCGTAAGAAATTGGTAGCCCGAAATTTAATACTTTTTATTATTTATTTAATTAACTAAGTATATTATTAAAGATTTGGCTCATCAAAGTTGTAGAATACTACTTCATGCATCATATTATAAGTTTTTTTTTTTAATTTTTGAAATTGTAGTTTTTTCAGAAACATGCAAATATTTTATACACAATGACTTTTCACGAATTATAGCTTTTATAAAAAAACTACAATTTCTAAAACTATAAATGCCTTATTATATGATGCATGAAGTAGTCTTCTACAACTTTTATGACGCAAATCTTTAATAACATGTGTAACAATAAAAAATAAAAAGTATTAAATTTCGGGCTGCCACTTTCCTACGGGCTTTACACTCTTAATCTTTAAAGCAAAACCTACTTCCCATGAAACATTGTCTTAAAATTTTAAAGTATAAGTTTGAATGAAGGTTTTTACTACTTTTTTAGAAGATAAATAGTCTTAGTTGATTATTTTGTAATTGGGAACTCGCTGTTAGGAGGATGTGACGTAGTTAGAAAACAAGCTTAGCAGGAGCTTTGCACTGGCATTTACCGAAGCTAGAATTTTAGAAAATCAGGGCAGAGAGAAATCTGGCTGGCAAAGTCTACGACCGTGCTCAAAGACATCCAAACCCCATATTTCCATTTTGAAAACATCAAAACCGCTCTCAATAAATAGATATCAAAATCGTGATCAAATTCACCTACACCTGCCGCAGTGTAGGTTATTATTTTATTTTTTATTTTCTCTTTCTGGGTGTAGAGCAGAGGGAGAGATCGAACGGTTCTTGACACAACAAACATCTCACCAAAAATGTTACTTTGACAAAAGAAACGGCGTTACATGAAAACCCAATAAGGATAGGGGATCCTCATGACCACTGCTTTAGTTGTTGTGGTCAGCAACATGCCCGAGGCCCAGCAGCCGCTATTTTCCATTCAATGAAACTAAGGTATATATTGAGTGGACCTAGCGCAGCCGGAAATAGTTTCTTCTAACGTGAGTTTCGAACCTCGACCCTCCGACTTTTCATCCATTTCTCGTGCATTATTATGAGGTTAGCATGAAAACAAGACTTTATAATAATAATAAAAATAATAATAATCTTTATTTTTCTGTAAGTACAACAGTTACAATTTAATTACATTTGGAAGGGGAGCCCAAAGGACAAGTCCCGTGCTGGGCCCCCCTTTTACAAAAGTTAAAGTGAAATATAATAAATTTACAATCTATATAGGCTAGTCTTCTTGTTCGCCTTTTGAGTTGTCAATAAAGTCTTTTTTCATATCATTTCAAACTGAGCCATGCTTGCCATTGAAACATTGTAACAGGTTTGAGATAGAATTAACTAAGGTTGAGAGCGAGACTTGTATTAAACCAGCGTCATCTGCAGGGCAGACGTATGAATAGGATACAAGATGAAGCATTCGTATTGGAGTAGCAACCCAAGGGTACTTAAATTCCTCATTCCTTCTAACAACTTGCGAAAGGAACATTGTACGGTACTACGTAAGCACTACTTAGTGCTTAAGTGTGCTATTTCTGACTCAACCCTACAACTTACTCCAGAAATTGCGCCTTCTATGAATATTTCAATTTTCATTACTTACATTTTATTTTTATGCATTTGTTGGGATACGGCCCCCGTTAGTAATGGTAATCACGGAGGGCAACTAAGCCGTTCCGGTGGCCAACATGACATTGCAATAGTTGCTACCGTTCCGGTGGCCAACATGACATTGCAATAGTTGCTACCGTTCTGGTGGCCAACATGACATTGCAATAGTTTCTACAGTTCCGGTGGCCAACATGACATTGCAATAGTTGCTACCGTTCCGGTGGCCAACATGACATTGCAATAGTTGCTACCGTTCCGGTGGCCAACATGACATTGCAATATTTGCTACCGTTCCGGTGGCCAACATGACATTGCAATAGTTGCTAATCCATCATTGCTCCGAAAAGGGAATAATGAAATATATAGTAAGATTAAGAAATTGGCCACCCATAGGCTAGAGTTAATTTTATGCTGAAAGGTACTTATCATTCCCGTGAAAATCATCGAAATCAAAGTCATAGATTTTTTACACATTTGTTTAGTAGGGTTAATAATAATAAGTAATAATAATAATTGTAAGGGTGGAGCCAGGTTTCGCCCAATGGAAAATCAAGACAAATTTCATTCTTTCGTTCATTCTTTCTTTCTTTCGTTCATTCTATCTTTCTTTCTATGTAGAACATGCCCTAACTCTTTGTTGGACACTGGTACAGAGAAAGAGAGCAAAGTGAAATCAACTTAAAAATTACCGCGAAAATTGAAAGCCCTTTGAAAAGATTTATTGCATTTCGGTTAAAATTAGTCTGAAAAGTTTGTCCGATAGTTCTCGTTTGTTTCAGAAACTTAAAGTTTTGGTGAATTGAGTAGCTGTGATTTTATATTCAGATCTTCTCCCAAGTTAGAGGAAAATGTTTCGCAAATCGACATTTTTGAACTCTTTAAGGCGACAGCTTGGTTATGAGATGGGAGTTGATCTACAATGTGGTGGATTTACTATTTACCGGAGGAATTATTAATAAAACCTTCAGAATTTGGATGGTTTCCTTTCCGGATACCAGTCGAAGTCGGTAGGTATGATAAATGAGCGACAAGAATCAAGGCCGTAGACAGGGGGTGGGCCAGGGTATATAGCCACCCCCCCCCCCCCGGCCGCCTGAATGGGTAGCAATAATGTGTTATAAACAAGAAAGACCCTCCCCCGAAACAAAATCCAAGACATACGTTCACGTACTTGTCGACCATTGGTAATTGATATCGTTGGCGTCGTTTGCCTACCATACGCTTTATTGTACTTATTTCAAACGCAACCTTAAGGCGCATAGAATATTACAATATAATGTATTATAATATTTTTGAGGACGTAGAATATTATCATATCATTGCATAGTCATAATTATTGGTCTAATTAATTATGGTAAATAAATCACACACATTTACAAAGACCCAATCACGTTAGGAAGACATTCGTTAGCCTTATTTATTGCATTGTAGAAAAGACGTCTTCGTCATATACAGGATGAGCATTATTATATTAGAAGTATAATTGCATACTTAATGACACTTTAGTGAATTTAAAGAAACTAGACTGCCGAAAAACGACTGGCCGGACATCCTCGAAAACGCTGGAAGGATGAGTTGAAAACTGACCCTCGCAAGTTGGGAGTCTAAAGATGGTGGAGCGTTGTACAAAACCGAGATGTCTGGAGGAGTGTTGTCGAGCAGGGCAAACCTCATCAAGGGCTGTAGAGCCAGAAGAAGAAGACTAACGAAATGTCTTCGCAACGTGGTCAGGTAGTAGCAAATGCCACTATGATGAAGAAAATTCGCAAATCTTCGAAATTTCCTACATATGTCACAAAAATGATACAATACGTCTATCTAGAAGTAAATCAAATAAGAGAGCTTGACAAAGGTTCTCTGAATGTCTGGACATTCCGAAGAAAGAACCTTTTTCTTCATTGAGCCTTGTTCACTTCGCTGAAATTCTGAAACTGTTTTGAACATGTAATAAAGCTGCTCAAATGAAAATGGTCGACTAGCAAAAAGGGGAATTTCTAAAAGATCTATTTATCAAAAACATAACCTTTTCCATTGTCCATTTTTCGTTTTAACATTTCTAGGATCTTTCTCAATGTAGCAGAGGGATCCTCAATCTAGGTGTCTCTTATCCATACTAAGCAGCCGAAATTGGAACGCTTTGCAGTAGGAAAACACAATGGAACCGTGGGTACATATCGTACTTTCACTCAAAAAGTTGTTGGTTATAGTCTACATTACTACATTTTTTGGCAACGCTTCGGAGGGCATCTAAGTGTTCCTGGTCGCTTAGAGAGAGCTTAATAGTCCAAACTCCGCTAAGTTGGCTTTAGTAGCAGAACAGAAGCCATATTGCAGAGTTATTTAATATTTATTAAAATGGTTTCACTCTCAGGCTCGGCTTTAAATTCCCACCACCCAAGAGTACCACATCATTGTGTAGTTAGTAGTCAAATGAAATTTTACCAACTTCTTGCAGAGGCGACAGAATGTAAAACCCAGTATTATAAGTCATTCGCCTTTCTTAAATTTGGGCATGGGTACATATTGAACAACAAGCAATTTGGGTTACAGTCTTTCTGTGAAGGTCTAAATTACAATTCAAACTTACCTCAGGCACCGTGCAAGCACCATAGTTGGTAGTATTGCCTGTGGGTGCCAAAATTTTCTTTTGCAACGGATCTTCTTCATCGCTTTTCATTGAGTCTCCATCACTCATTTTTGTACCTGAAATAAAAAATAAATAACCCAATTAAAGTAATTATTTTTTCATTATTATATGTCAGTACCGATATAATATTTTTTGTTATGTTATGGCCATGGCCTCTAGCCATTAGGCGGGTATTCCACATACGTCAATCGTCAATGAAAAATTAAAAAAATGACGTAACAATGACGTAAATTGACGTGGTAGCAGAATTTTTAGTATGTCTTTAATGTCTGCTAAAACGTCATTTTTCAATTTTTCATTGACGACTGACGTATGTGGAATACCCGCTTTAACGTCTTGGTGCGGGCAGAGGCTTGAGCTGACGTTGAACAATACGCTTGCTAACCCGACCACCCCCTTGAGCTCCCCATATACCTAGGTATACGCCCCAGTTATAATATAACTATATTATAGGCCTATGTTATTTTACGCCTTTCCGTACGTGGACTTCGCTCAGATTATGTTGCTAATTTAATGGAATTTTTTTAATTGAAATGAGCGATGTTACTTTTCATTTGAAAAACTACCCTTGTTAAAGTTGTTGATGCTAAGAAATTAGGGCTTACAACGTAAGATGGGGGGGCTTTAAATCATAATAATGGAGTAGAGGCGAGGCTATGTAGAACGTTACTCGCGATGTTCTAACTAAATCATGCCGCCCACCTGACAGACCGGTTTAAAAGAAAATTACTCCCGTAAATCTTAAATGAGAAACCCTATTTAGTGGCGTAAAAATATTGGTCCATAAGATTCCCAGGGCAACAAAAATACCATTAATGAAATAGATTTCATGAAGCACGTATGGAAGTTAATGTAAAAAGCTGTGTTCGTTCATATATATAAATTTAAATTTTTGTTTTAGCTTCTAAGAAGAAAAAAACATTTGACTCGATTTTGATTTTGAACTGAACTTTTCTTTTTAATTTTTAATCTTTAATTCCAACAATAACAATTACAGTTTGTGACTATTCCAGATCAAAACCACGTGCTGCGTCTGTGTTTTACTATATTATTCTAACAACTAAAAACCTTACAGCTTTTAGATGTTCCTTGTTAAAATAAGAATTCGGTCACATAGTAGTGACATTCCACATAATACAGCCTATACCACACAAATCCGGTGTCGGAACTCGAAACAGTACAGTAAAGAGTACAGTACTACTCCGGGGATTCAAAATGTCCCCTGGTGTATGCTTAAGAATCTCAACAACAAAAAAAAAAATTGATCCCCTCTATTAAATTAGTATTTAATTTTATTATTTACCGGCAGCCTACTAAACAAACTCTTCAAGCCTGGGGGGATAATATAATAATTAAACTATGAAGAGCTCTATAAATAGCTTTTCTCCGAGTTTGCTGATAATGGCGGGAATTAAATGAAATTTATTGTGAAGTTAAATTTGCATTGGACTTGCCCACCTCCTCTTGTATTTCTAATTTAATTAACCGTCTTTTCTTCCCCTGATTCACAACTAAAAATTATAATCAACTGCATTTTACTCAAAATTATTCTAAAAGGTAAACCTCCTTTATAATTGAAAAGGAAAACTCAAACAATAGAAAATTTTAATTAATTAAAATTTACAGTTTCTAACACCTAATTTCAGCCGTTATTGGGTTGAGCAACTATAAAGATACGATTTCCACTTTTCACTGTAAAAATTTTTATTATTAGTGTTGTACCCATGGGAACAATGACTTACTTAGGGCGGATTCTAATATACTCCCTATAACCAAGGAAGCCCCCGTCAAATTTAGTAAGTCTGTTTCTGTTTTATATTTATTTATATTTATAACGTTGTAATTTTATTTTATCCTCCCCCAATGGACTGGACTCGTCCCTACCTATATTAATATCTGGGAGGGGACAAAGCTTTACGTAAATGTATTGTCATCTACTTGAAGTAACCAAATCTGTAGGCTATAGTTTAGCTGTTTAGGTATTAAATAAAATGTAAAATATAAACTAACAGATGTTGGAGTGTTTGGCCAAGATATAAGTTCTTTGTAAATAAGGGTGATCATGAAGATTTGGTTTCAAGCAGCTTCAAATGGGACAGAATCGAAGTAGCAATAATGGAGTTAGGTGTTAACTGGGAGAAGGTCAGTGCCCAATTTGGTTTCTAGGGCAGACGCGAGTTTCGAAATTGTGAGGCAACGTCAGTAAGTTTTACACGCTATTTCCTTCCCACTGACTGAAACCCTTTTGTTCAAAACTAAGAGGCTCTTTAACTGAAGCAACAATAAATTACGACTAATGAACTTCTTGGAGTGGGCCTAGTCATTCCATAGTTTTTCGTACATTAGTAAAATGTCTACAGAGGTACTTCACCCAATGCTGTTGGTATTTTAATTTCTATAACCGCAGCTGTTAGTCCCTACATCACGACATATTCTATTATTTTTCCGATTTAGGTCAAAGTTATAGACTTAAGTTAGCGCTAAAATTGCTCTAACTTTTCATATTTTTGAATACTTTCCAGCATTAGCACCTGTCCTGACAAGGGGATCCAGCGGAAAATTTAGGGGGGGGGGTCACAAGTTTTTTGTAAGTTTAAAAGATAATTTTTTTTTTTTTTTATAGTTGAGTTTTATTCAATTTTTTTTCTACTAGGTAACTTATCTTATGAATTTACTATAAATTTACTCATTTAGGGGGGGGGGGTCATGACCCGTCTGTCTGGATCCGAAGAAGAAGAAGAAGAAAGTGCAAGACATGGATGGACGATGTATTAGAGATTAGAGAATATTGTGAAACCGCCATTGCGAAACAGAAAATTTAAGGAAAAAGCATTATGCACCGTGTGCCATGTTAAGGGGTTTGAACGAACGTCCATATTCGGATTAAAGCACCCGAAATCTGTCAGAACGCGCAACCAGTGGCTGGTGGTCTAACGACAGTTGGCAAAAATGTGTGGACGTTTATGAATGATCCGGAACTACTATCTCTAGGTCTGTCACCCACACTGCTCTGCAAAGTAAATGCAAGAATTAAAAATATATGTATAGCATGTGAAACACTAAATAACGTTAAAATCATGAAATTCCGGCACTAAAACCTACAGGTTTAATCTAACTAATTTCATATGCATGGAGCTGTTTCAATAATTAATTAACAGCATGAGACAAAGTTTCCAACTTTTGGAATGAGCTTACGGCATTTCAGGTATACATTTTCAGGACATGGGCCCATTATTGGATATTCAAAATTATTACCCACCTACATCAGGACAAGCTAAGAATACCTGCCCATGATGGTGATGTGAAGAATTTTGTTTATCCATTAATAAGAACGGGAAGGATCGCAAAACGCCAACGAAATCCAATATTGCTAACTATAAATTCTTACAAATGATTTATGTTTGTTTGTTTTCCAGCGCCTGCTTTCAGCATTTCTGCTTTAAGCAACACTGTCAGCTTGGCTGGTATTATCAATGGGGTATCTTGCCCCACCAGGTTCCCCTGCCAAAGCTGTGCACACTACTGAGTTTGCTGCAGTTTGGCACAGGCTCTGTTATGGTGGTTCAACTCGGTAAGGCCATTGGCCACAAATGATTTATAATTACAACTTTTTCTTCTTGTATTGCGGAACTCTTTTGCATATGCACTTTATCTTTGTGGCCTATTCGACTGCTACTTTATTCCTCAAGACCCTATTCCTTAATGGAGGACCATTCAGGGTTACAGTTTTCTTGCCTCAGGTAACTAAACTATATTTATTATTTTATTTGAAGGACTTTAATGAACTTAAATAAAACCCTTTGAACCTTACCCTGCCAACAACTCCATGCATTTTTTCAAATAATTGATATTGTTTCCGCATGAATTTTTGGCCGCTGGCAAACTGGTGAACATCCTTGATGTCAACCTACACTGGTTACATGCGATAGTGGACAAACTAGGGATGCTTAACATTGACACAATGTAACAGGTGTAAGGGGGACATAGCCAAGTGCTGAACTGACCTAAGTCCTAATTAGCTTCGTTATGGTCTTACTCCTCAATATATGGAGAAGGAGCTCTCAACAACCAACTCGCACAATTGTCAACTCCCATGAGGCCAGCAAGTATTTACCTTCTTACAGGTTTAGGCAGTCTTTAACATTAACACGGTCATTTAGAACTTTAGATATATGCAGACATAGGGGGCACAGCGTTAAAATTGCTCGGACTGCAAGTTGCCGCAAATCAAGGTTTCAATCAAGAAGCACTATATTTCCACAAGCTATGCCAATGGGTTCAGCCATTAGACTTAAGCCTTTTACCGTTGAAGGTAAGCCATTCCATTAGGGTTGGGTGTACCTTGGCCCTGTGGAAGACGTGTATCTGTACTTGGTTAAGTAATGCTTTCGCCTGTTTCATTGGGTTAATGGTAAGCTTGTCTCCGCTTGTCCATTATTGCTTGTAGCCGGTGTAGGTTGACATCGAGAACGAGAACGTACACCAGTTTGCCAATTGCCAAAAATTCCTGCGGAAACAATTCGTCCGAAATCCACGGGCGTTGGGCAAGGGTCAAGGGACCTATGGGACCTAGATCCATAAAAAGCCCTTCAAAAATTACAATTAAAGGTTCAGTGAAAAGTATTTCCTTTTTGATGTGGCTCAAATCTCAAATTTCAGGTTCATAGTAGCGCTGAAGTGCTAGAAGTTATAACGTTCAAAGCAATGGAAAATTTTATATTGAAGGCGTAATTTGACAACAGATGGGACATGCTGTCTACGAGTTTGGTCTCGAGAGAATTGCTCGTTTAATGGAACTCGAGTTCAGAACTCAGCATATTGGAATAGAAAATGAGGAAACAAAACTCAGTTCAAGAGATCGAGGGGTGCCTCAAGAATTGTGGAATATCGAGAGATGGCGGTGCACTATAGGATACTTGAAAAACTGTTATTTCTAAATTTCGATCCTATAGTTGTAAAATATTGACTTTTTTTGTTCTATTACTAAGCCAACATAGCGGAGTTAGGGCTATAAAGCCCTCTCTTACACTCAACTGGGAAGACCCCGAGACCGCCTGCTTTACATGCCCTCCGAAGCATGACCAGAAAATGTAGGAAGTGTAGGACTCGAACCAACAACCCTTCGAGTGAAAGTCAGAGTCCGTACCACTACTGTACATGTCTAGATAATGTGTTTGGTTTGGATCCATTATTTCAATCAACGAATGCAAAGAAGTACCATCAGCAGTAAGTCTATCGTATGTGATTTTATTACGTTATAATATCATCATCGATAGTACATAAGTTTATTCTATTTTGACCCAGAACTACCTCTCTCCCCCCCCCCCCCAAATGGGCTGGATACGTCTCTGCTGAATATTCCATATCGTATATTTAGTTACTTTAATTACTTTCTTAAGAGTGTACAGCCCGTAGGAAATTGGCAGCCCCAAATTTAATACTTTTATTTTTTTATTTAATTAACTAAGCATGTTATTAAAGATTTGGCTCATCAAAGTTTTAGACGACTACTTCATGCATCATATTATAAGATATTTTTAATTTTCAAAATTGTATTTTTTTCAGAAGCATGCAAATATTTTATAAACAATAACTTCTCACGTATTATCGATTTGATAAAAAAAACTACAATTTCGAAAACTAAAAATACCTTATTATATTATGCATGAAGCAGTCTTCTAAAGCTTTAATGAGCCAAATCTTTAATAACATGATTAGTTAATTAAATAAAAAATAAATAAAAAATAATAAAAAAATAAATAAAAGAGTGTACAGCCCGTAGGAAATTGGCAGCCCGAAATTTAATACTTTTATTTTTTTATTTAATTAACTAAGCATGTTATTAAAGATTTGGCTCATCAAAGTTTTAGACGACTACTTCATGCATCGTATTATAAGATATTTTTAATTTTCAAAATTGTAATTTTTTTCAGAAGCATGCAAATATTTTATAAACAATAACTTCTCACGTATTATCGATTTGATAAAAAAAACTACAATTTCGAAAACTAAAAATACCTTATTATATTATGCATGAAGCAGTCTTCTAAAGCTTTGATGAGCCAAATCTTTAATAACATGCTTAGTTAATTAAATAAAAAATAAATAGTATTAAATTTTGGGTTGCCAAATTCCTACGGGCACTCTTACACTCTTAATAAAAAAGATTTTTTTAACATAATGCTCCCTTTCAAAATTGTCAAAGAGACAAGTTTATCTCAATTCAATTATATTCTGAGGGACGACAGAGGAAGAAAAACTGCGATGTTCAATTAACTGACGACTGGAAAAATCTCGATTTATTGGAAACCTCTTAAAACGTCAATTTCAGAGCGGAATCTATCAATTAGGCCTACGTTCAACTAGTTTTTTTTCTCCGAGCTCTTTAAAACATAAAATATTAGTCTGGAAATATTTAGCCTGCTGACTTTACACTTTTCAGAACCATTCTTTCGCCGTAACTGCAAAGGCTTCCACGGCCGGAGTCGTATGAAGAACCATTAGAATCCGGGTTGATGGGCCGTGGTCGATATGTTCACTTTCATATCGACCACCACGGCCAGTCAGCCCGGATTCTGCTGGCTCTTCATTCTTTTATCGTTCTATAATTTCTTATGTTTACGTATATAGCGCAAATTTTCCTTTCAAATCAAGGAAGAGATCTGATGATCGATGTCCCAGACTAGTTATAGACAATTTTTTTCCCAATTTATGAGGGGGGGGGGTCAGTGGGCAGGTTCAGTGGATTATAACATTAAAAAACATAATTATTTTTCATTCACACTGGAAACCCATTGATATCTAGTGTAAGTTAATTTAATTGGGGGGGGGGGGTCCGTACCCTCTGACCCCCCCTAAAATCCGCCCTTGCTCCAACCAACCTTGATGAGGGGGGGGCAGCTGCCGGGCACCTTGATGACCACAACATCCCTAATCGCGCAGTGGCCGAGTGAGTCCAACAGTCTTCCAGCCTACACCCTCATTGGGTTACCATGCCTAGCCATTTATTTCATTTTGTCTAATTTCATCCCTTTAGTGCTTACTGGGCAATATTTTTATTATTATATTATTGTGGAACTAGTATAAGTAGCAAAATTATTGTAAAATAAATAATGAAATACCATCCGTAACATTATACTAAAGTCTTATAAGCTCTGCTAATTTGTCACGTAAAGCCGACAGAATATCATTCACAAAAAAACAAATGGAGTTTTCCACATTTTCAAAAATACGAAAATCTCCCATTTTTAATTCAAACAAAAGAGAAACAAAGCTTGACGCAGAAAAACCTTAGCAAGAAGTTAATTTATTTGACAGCAATGTGCATAATTAACGGCGTTAGTAGACTGTTTATTTGAAAACACGATCCCTCCAGGTTTTACATAACATTTACATTGCCATATGTACGATGGGGATGTATTCCATTTATATTAATTAATTAAATCAGAACCCCAGCGGGCTAGATAGGGGTTACAGGGGAGGGGGGTAGATTTGTTTAAACAATATCTTTATTCAACACCATATTTACTCCCAATTAATTAAGATTCATCCCACACCGCATTCACGAGCGCCGACTTCCATAAAGCCGGTACGGCACGGGCCATAGAATCTGAAAGTTGGTATGACTGCCCACGTTTGATCCAATAATATGAACAGCACGGGGCCAATATTTATAGGGGTACAATGTAATTCTGCAGGGTGGGAAAAAAAAGAAATAAAACAAAGATAAAAACAAAAATTGTTGTTAAATATTTAAACAAAACTTGCGGGACTCTGGATGCGGATCGAAACGAAGCAAACAGAAAAATTTAATTCTTCTGGACATCGGAAGCATCGATAGAAAGGTTCCACAGAAAAATTATTTTTTCATGAAATTTTAGCCTTTTTTATTTTTTTTACCCCCCAGAAACAAACTATCAAATATCATGCAACCTATTGTGTTTTGTTAACATTAATAACGACTGCAATATACGTGAAATTAAGAGAAATCGTTGGAGCTGTTTTTGAGGAAAAACCTTTTAGAAGATTTCTTAGTTATTTGAGAGTGAAATTGTGGGGGGCACAATTGAGCTAAGTCCCAAATTAAAATTTTCCCGAGGTATGATTTTTTTAAACCTTCATGCAAACTATCACCCACCACAGACCGACAGACAGACAGTCAGGCCTATTGGGTTTTGTTGACACTAATAACACCTAAAAAAATAATTGAGTTTAAAATAAACCGTTGCCGTTGGAGCCAATTTTGAGAAATAGTTTTTTTAGCAGTTTTTTCTAGTTTTTGGAGGGTAATACCCCAAAAATTGAGATAGCCCAAAATAAATAAAAATGGCCTCGAAGTATTTGATTTTTGCAAACCCACATGCCGAATTTCATCACAATCCACGGTGTAGTTTGCCCACAAATCGACAAACAGACATTTCGTAAAAACCACTTTTTTGGGTTCTTGGGACCTCAAAACGTGTAAATCCACAGAAATTGAAAATTTTGACCACCACAAAGCCTTCCTTACACTACGTATAAATAGGATAACATTAATGCAGGGTTGGGGGGGGGGGGGTATTCCGAGGATTGGAACGAGAGACAGTGGAACTGTAAATTGGATTTTGAAATGCGGGACGCAAAACGAGAAAAGTTTAGGGTGGGAAAACAAAATTCTACGGAGCAGACCAGCGGATATGAATACAATACGTGACTCGCTAATTAAAAAGCGACTAATTTCAAAAAATTTCACATCAGCAATCGCAACATAGAAGCATATTTATGATAAATCACTAGAAGCTAATTTCAATTGGGATCATGAATAGAGATCTGAATAACGATCAGCTATGGGGAATGCTCAGCGGGGTATGCTTTGCATGATAATGCACTTTGAAAATCCGATCACCTGAAATATGCTGATAGCTCCATTACTCCACCTTCCCCCTTCTTCCTGTCCCCTCCTCATTCATCCTTTCTCCCTCTAATCGAAGCTTACATTGAATGAATGAATGAATGAAAAAATGAATGTATGAATGAATCATGTATTTTCAATCTCTACAAGACAATATACTGTAAAAGAAAGAACAGTTTTGTCCTTTGCTTTGCATTTGCTTCTTCTTCAAAGCCCTTCGATTACTGCTGCATAAATTATAAACAATAATGGTTGTAATGTAACTCGTTTCAAGTTCAGTTATTTTAAATAAGCCTGTCAACGTGACCAGTTCTGCATTTGAAACAATGCTTCCATGTTTTGTTTTAGCTTTTTATATATTTCCGACCAGTTTATTAATTTCATATGTGATTTTGAGTTAAAAGGGTTTGGGCACAGCGTCAATCCATTGAAATCTCGATCATCGCAAAGCTTTCCCTACACTAGCTATAAACATGAAAGAAATCAAGGCCGTAGCCAAGGGGGGAATCATTGGGGTTCAACCCCCCCCCCCCCCCCGAAATGAAATGGCTTGTACTAGATAGAAACGGATTTTGAGAGGAGAAATAAAAACTACTATGTAATATCCAATGACATTTCAGACCCCCCCCCCCCGAAAAAATCCTGGCTACGGCCTTGAAAGCAATGATAGCATGGTCTGCTATGGGAATGGATTATCAATAATATCTTCAAAAAAAAAAAAAAAAAAAATCTCCAAATAGCCAAAACTTTGTTTTCGATAGCAATCTGTTTTGTTTTGTTACTCTATTTAGCACCTGAAGCATACGTTACGTTCGGAATCAACGATGAAAAGGCCACAAAAAAATTATTTTCAGTAATTTTTATTTATTTTTGTCCCCTGAAGCAAACTACAAAGGGAATAAGGGATGTGCGGCCTGTTTTTGTTTACATTATTATTATTATTATTTTTTTTTTTTTTGCGTCGGCGAGGAGGAGCCATCGAGCCACTAGTGGGCGACATTATTCAGATTCATTCTTAAATAGATTTTTTAATGTGTTTTAAAAAAAGTATGAAAAGAAATAATACATACACACTACCATGTCAGTGAGAAAAAAAATAGGCTAGTTGAAGCCGTTTTTAAGAAAAAGTTATTGTCGTTGTTTTTTTTTTGGCGATAAAAAACCCGCACCACGATTAGATATCGTCAACAAAAGATGGAAGAAATGATCACGGGATATGATTTTTGTAATCCTAAATACCAAATGTCATCAATATTCATAGAGTCTGTTGACAAATCGACGGACACACAGACAATTTATAAAAAAACTCCTGGGATCATGGGATCTCAAAACGTGAAAACTGTTTAAATGGAAAATCTAGACCATCTCAAATCTAACGTATAAATGAGAAAACAATGAAAGATTAATTCTGTAGTGAACAATAACCAACAACGCTCAAAATGTAATATTATCTCATATAATTTGAATAGTATTCATAAATTCATAAAAAAAACTTCTGGGATCCTGGGACCTCAAAACGTGAAAACTGTTTAAATGGAAAATCTAGACCATCTCAAAGCTAACGTATAAATGAGAAAACAATGAAGGATTAATTCTGCAGTGAACAATAACCAATAACGCTCAAAATGTAATATTATCTCATATAATTTGAATAGTATTCATAAATTCATAAAAAAAACTTCTGGGATCCTGGGACCTCAAAACGTGAAAACTGTTTAAATGGAAAATCTAGACCATCTCAAAGCTAACGTATAAATGAGAAAACAATGAAGGATTAATTCTGCAGTGAACAATAACCAATAACGCTCAAAATGTAATATTATCTCATATAATTTGAAAAGTATTCATAAATTCATTAAAAAAAACTCCTGGGATGCTGGGACCTCAAAACGTGAAAACTGTTTAAATGGAAAATCTAGACCATCTCAAAGCTAACGTATAAATGAGAAAACAATGAAGGATTAATTCTGCAGAGAGCAATAACCAATAACGCTCAAAATGTAATATTATCTAATTTAATTTGAATAGTATTGAAAACAATGTGAACAAAATTATATTGAATAGCCACCGCTTCAGTCGATACTTAAGTCGGAGCTAAGGGTTTTCGGACCAGTGAGCATAGCCGTCTCCTTCAAACTTTCTAACTTGAATCTAAATTGAATTTAGCAAATGCTCCTTTCAGTGTCCTATTTTCACTTCTCATAGCCTCTTTTCACCTTTTGTTACAGCTTCAACAGACAACAGCTTGACTTAAGCACAGAAAAGGTATTATTATATATATATATATATTTTTTTACACCCCAGAAAAAGAAATATTGTACCTGGCCTCCGCCCTGTATTTGAATTGTAATTGAATCTTTATCTCAGGGGCATAGTCGGTATCTCGGATTCATTATAAACAGTGAGTGAGAGGGGAGTCAGAACATTCAGCCGCAATGGACTATGTCTTTATCAAAAAATTCAGAAAGTGTCAGAAACTGCGGTTGGACCTTAGCTTGCGAGTGGTGAAATGTTATGGGTTGTCTAAGCTATAATAAAGTCATTATTTATTTGTTTATTTATTTATTTATGGATACTCAATCCTACTATGTGGTTTGGAGGGATGGTCTTTGACACAAGCTGTGCCAGCTATGGTGAGCAAAATCAGTGCATTTGAAATGTGGACGTACAGCCAAATGCTGTGCACATCCTGGAGACATCGTGTCCCTAATGCTGAGGTCCGGAGGCGAATGGATACAGAAGCCGAGTTGCTGCTGACGGTTAAGAAACAGAAACTAGCATACTTCGGCCATGTGTTGAGAAACTAAAAAATTCACCTCCTGCATGTAATAATCCAAGGGAAGACACAAGGACAAAGGGCTCCCGGCAGAAGAAGAAGAAGAAGAAGAAGAAGAAGAAGAAGAAGAAGAAGAAGAAGAAGAAGAAGCAGAAGAAGAAGAAGAAGAAGAAGAAGAAGAAGAAGAAGAAGAAGAAGAAGAAGAAGAAGAAGAAGAAGAAGAAGAAGAAGAACAAAACTATGTTCGCAGCGAATATTAGGGCTAAAGGCCCTCTCTTACAATTAACTGCTTAAAATATCGTAGCATGATCATAGACTGTAAGTAATATTTTCATTCACACACATTCACACAGCCATTCCAGCTCACTCACTCGCATAATACACAGATGTAACGAATTTATGTGCACTAAAACATCGGAAATAATGTGCTTTATTGAGAAAGTAAGCGTCAGAGTCAGCAGCTATAATAAAATTAAAACGCTATTTTACGGCGAGACCGACAGTAACAAAACTCGGGTTTTACTACTTCCACTACGAAATGGCTAATAAAATAAATTAAATCTTCCTAACTTAATTACGCCTTCAGCCGCACAAAAGCTCTCATAATTTAACCTAAGGACATCCACTAGTCAGCACAGCTTCCTGACTTTTAACACCTTTTGGAAAATTTTCCATAAGTTTCTACACGAAAACACACGCGGATTATAATAAACACAAGGACTATCCTCATATAGCTCTCGCTGGCATGACTACACTATGGCCGAAATTAGAGGAGGTTACCTCTTCAACCAAAGTTAATTAAATGTCAGTGTTATATATACCATATAATACTACAATGTAATACACTATGGCCTACGCCACAGAAATGCTAAGACTTGGGCTCGAATTCCGCTCTCACACATTTTTTTAAATTACTTTTTTTGTTTTATTACTAAGCCAACCCAGCGGAGCTAGGGCTATAAAGCCCTCTCTTACACTCAACTGGGAAAGCCCGGGACCGCCTGCTTCACATGCCCTCTGAAGCATGGCCAGAAAATTTAACTAGTGTAGGACTCGATCCAACAACCTTTCGGGTGAAATTCAGAGTCCGTTCCATTACTCCAACTGTCCTGACACTTCCCCATTTTTCTAGATTTTATTTTTCGCTGAATTGCATGAATGAATGAAAGCAATGTAAGCTTTTAAAAATATGCAACAACAAATCAGTCTATTTAAATTTTAAAGGAGATAAAAGAGAATTTTTAAGTAGCCATAAGCCCTAAGCCCTATTTTAGAAGAGGTTACAAAATATTTTGGCCTTGCTTTTATGACGAAATTAAATTATTCATGAAAAAGGCAAGCTTTCTCGAAAAGCGGGCTTTTTACCTACTTTTTACTACCACGCCCACCCCCTATTACACACTCGAAAATTGGAACAATATTCAATTCAATAAATATGGGTAGAAGAAAACTTCGATGGTTTAATACCTCAATTCAGATTCAATTGATATGCTTCAACATAAACAATTTCAAATATTTGTTCGATCGAATAAATATTACATTTGTTGGATCGAATAAATATTGGGACTAAAACCAGAGGCGTAAAGTTTTAGAATGATGGCGGGGGCAAAATTAGGTAGACCTTATGACGTCATCAGGCAGGATTTAAGGAAAAATTGTAAATATAAGAGCAAAATAGTAGGGTTTTACGCATTTTAATAGTTGTAAAGTATAGCTGTAGATTTTACAAAGCTAAAAAAGGAATGCTTATATTGATATTGCTGCAAACGGGACCATGAAGTATGAGCCACGTCTGAGCTGGGGGGGGGGGCAAGTTGGACCGTGCCCCCCCCCCCAACTTTACGGCCCTGCGACTAATAAATATTGGAGTGTGTAATCAGGGTCATTCTGTAAACCCTGTATAGGCGCGGTTTCCACCGACCTCGCATTGCAGAATGCAAATGACATTGACGGAAATTTGAATTTTTCTGTTTATAGAAATCTATTAAAATGTTTGTACTTAACATATCCCATGACGCCATTTTTTAATTTTAGTTAGTTTGTTTGTGATTTTACTCTATGATCATTGATCAATTTTAACTATGGCATAGAGTAAAACAAACATTTCCGTCAATGCCGCACCGTAAGGCACATTACAGTGTGTCAGGTTTTGGAATGTAAATTTGCGGTGAAAACTTCTATTTTCTACTTTGTGATTATGGAAGGAAGAATTGACTAATTTCGTCAACATTTCTGGGTTATTCTTTGCTTTCAAAATAATTTTAAATCTCTGGATCATAGCCATGGTGTAACCATCAGCTTCAGCGATGTGATGTAAATAATAATTTCACAGCAATCGGAGCAAAATTAGCAGTGTCATACAAGTTTTTTGAATTAATAAATATTCCTATTTCATCTTAAGAGGATATGTCACGTAGAAAATTGGCACCCCAAAATTGAATACTTTTCATTTTTTATTTAATTAATTAAGCGAGTTATTAAAAATTTGGCTCATCTAAGTTGTAGAAGATTATTTCGGGCATCATATAATTGGGTGCTTTTACTTTTCGGTTTTGTAGATCGTCCAAAAAATCCCAGAATACGCGAAATTTCAGTCCTGTCCTGTCTGTTCTGGTATTTATGGAAGAACTAAGGTACCAAAAATTTAATAATTTCTATTATATGATGCATGAAGTAGTCTTCTACAACCTCCATGAGCCAAATCTTTAATGACTTGTTTGGTTAATTAAATAAAAAAATTAAAATGCAATAAAAGAAACAAATCTTGGGGTGCTCATTTTCTACGTAGCATGTCCACTTAACTAATACAAGTTCAAACAAGTTCAAAATTAACCGATAACTTACGATCTGAAAGCTTTGCAGAATAAATAAAAGTGAAACCAATGAAAATGTAATTTAACAGCTCCATTACTATCTCACACAATTCAAAGCACTCATTCGTAAACATCAAATTTATTTATCTTAAATCCACAAAAAACCTTACAATTTGAGCTGAGTATATTTTCTTAACTCTTCTCGTTCTCAACATCTGGGTAAATCAATTTATTTTTATTTTTTATTTTTTGAGGATTATATATTATTGTACATTCTACGGATGAAGATCTGATGGCTTGGAGATGACGTGGGCACCACAAGGGCGGATTTTAGGGGGGGCAGAGGGTCCGGACCCCCCCCCCCCCAATAAATTAACTTACACCAGATAACAATGGTTTTACAGTGGGAATCAGGGGCGTATCTGGGGTGGAATGCGTCTAGGGCAAGCTTTAAATTTGTGCCCCCCGCTCGCGTCCGATAAAATTTTGCAAATATGTTTTTCATATCGTTCATTTTCTTATACCTATTAAGCTTATTTTATTTTTAGTAGGTACTGTACCATGGTAGACTACTTTAGGTGAAGCCACACAAACTAGGGGCATTAATTAGTTAGTTTTTCATAGTTGGAGATTTAATGCAACTAGGTAGATTATCATTATTCCCAAAAATTCTAACAAAAAAACTAAAATTTAGGTCTATGATGCACATTTGCCTACACAACATGGATGGAACCATTTGTACACATAGGTTATTTGTTTCTATGGGCTAAATATTTTTTTAATTTTAAAGAACAATTTTCCGCGCCTTCTGGGAGGCAAAGGTATCGATTATTACATCGAAATCGCAGAGCTCAGTTTCTTCTTTCTCAATCCTCAGAAGAGCGAGATCATCCAGCCGCTCTTGGCTCATTGTCACCCTCAAATAGGAAAGAATGAGTTTTAGCTTGCTGAAGGACCCCTCACAACATGCAATAGATATAGCAATATTGAGCAAAATCTGAATGGATATATGCAGAGATTGGGAAAGACACCCTCATCGGCCATCGCCGTATTGGACAATGAATTTGAGTACGAATAATTAAATTTGAATGATATATTAGATTAATTAATGCACTTTATGATAACAGCCAGCCGATTTGGCGCCCCTGGCAGAACGGCGCCCAGGGCACATGCCCTACTTGCCCCACCTCAGTTATGCCACTGGTGGGAATTAAAAATAATGATGTTTTTTAATGTTGTAATCCACTGAACCTGCCTGCTGACCCCCCCCCCCCTCTTAATTGGAGGCAAAATCCGCCCTTGTGACACCAGACATAAAAACAATATCCGCGTCTGAAGCAAATGTCCCATCTCTCCTGTATATAATTCTAAGAACCTTTGATTAACGTAACCCGTAAGATTGATTTAAAAATCAATAAAGTGTGTCAGGCAATCATGCTGGCAGAAGAGTTCTGGAAAGTATACTAGGGGGTACTTGAATTAATTTGTTAGTTGAATCAGATAATATGCCAGTTTGCAGATGTTATTACTTGGGGGCAGGTTACCAATGTCGTTAAGAGTGTACAGCCCGTAGGAAAGTGGTAGCCCGAAATTTAATACTTTTTATTTTTTATTTAATTAACTAAGCTTGTTATTAAAGATTTGGCTCATCAAAGTTGTAGAAGACTACTTCATGCATCATATTATAAGGTATTTTAAGTTTTCGAAATTGTAGTTTTTTTATAAAATCGATTATACGCGAAAAGTTATTGTTAATTAAATAATTGTATGTTAAAAAAAAGTGTTAAATTTCGGGCTGCCAATTTCCTACAGGCTAACAGCTACGTAGTTATTTGGAATTTATAGAAACTTATAAAAGAGGTGGAACCGCCACTCTCGGCAAGGATATTTTTATAATTTCGGGTGCCTCCTGCCACGTCTCATTTGCCTTCGACTAGCCTACTACAGAGTCTCGTTTCTGTACTTGGTTAAGTCATGATCCCGCCGTTTTCATTGCGTCAATTGTCTTGTCTCAGTCTCAGCTTGTCCATTATCCGGTGTAGGTTGACATCGAGAACGTATACCAGTTTGCTAATGGCGAAAATTCATACAGAAACAAAACAAATAACATCCGAAATCCATGGGGTCGTTGGCATTGGGCAAGGGACCTATGGGCGACCATAAAAAGTCCTTTTAAACATAAAATAAAATTAAAAAAAACCTACTACAAATCTCGTGCCCTGATTGGTGAATTGAACGAAGATCTGATAGGTTGGAGAAGACGTGGCAGATGCCACCAGATATTCAACCGTTATCCACTTTGTCAGGAGCGAATTTCCCATCTCTCCTATATAGAACTATAAGAACCTTTAATTAATCTGGCCGCCAAACCAAGTTGAATCCAGTGGACCAGAGCAGGTTCAAAGCTGCAGATAACTTGGTCGTGTGCACAGTGCCGATAGGGAAACATGGTAGGACTTGTCCTGGTCACCTCCGAACTAATCGTGTGACTTCACTGTGTTTCCCAAGTGGTTCGAAATCAACTATAATCAGGAGGTCCACTGTCCTATGGGCTGGCGTAGGACAGTCAAGTCGGGGTCGCTCTATGGGCCCAAATTTGAGGCCTAAGTCGTTTTTAACCCGACGAACACTACGACTACTACTACCTTTAATTAACGTAACCCGAAAGATTGACATAAAAATCAATAAAGTGTGTCGGCCAATCAAGCCGGCAATACCGTTGTTCTCTGTTAGAGAAGAGTGCTTGAAAGTACGAGGGGGGACTTGAATTTTCAAAGCTCTTAACTTCGTAAATCAATATGCTCTACCCTACATCGTCTAAATTATAATTCTATTGTAACTCACAGCATTGCTTCCTGACCGTGCATGAGGGTTCCGTAATTAATAACATCAATGTCAAACATTTTGATCAAAAGCTGTAGGCCTACTCATGCAGTTTCTCTAACAGTTTGAAACTATAAATTGCTTTCAACGTAAAGGCTGGCAGGTTGGTTGGTACGTTTCAATAAGGTACTGTTCTTTAGCTCCGGAGAAAAGTTTGTTATATGGGGAGGTTCCCATCACCGCTTGAAAAGTCTCGGTTAGCATTGCTATGCATTGGTAAGGTATTCCAGTGTAATATCCAGTATTTCTTACCGATATTTAAAAAAAATATATGTATAGTTATTTTTTCTGTGTTACCGACCAAAAACTGTCTTAATATAAATGTCAAAATCACGTTTCATGTGGCAATACTTTTCTTGAAGAATGTCCTCAGGAACATTCTTCCGCCATTCGCCCACCAGTTTCGCATATAGTGCTTCTTGAGTTCTATCAGAACTTTATCCATTACAAACTTCTACGCAGACAAATGTTTAGACATGTTCTCTGCTGTTTGGTTGCAAGCTCACAAAAGTTTATAATTAAACAATGTTGTAAAGTAAATAGAGACGTCCCGCCGCTTTTTGCGACTATTTGACTCGTTAAAGTTGGATTTTCCAGAAAAGTATCGGAAAAGCGGGGTAGAAACCTCAAAGCTGAATCCTGATGCTTACAACTTCAGAGAATGGTCAACGCTACAGGCAACAGCAGGATAAGTTTACTTTTAAAATGTTAGGGATGGCTTCTCATTGTGTTTTACCCACAGTTGGCCTAGTTTTATGCTTCCAGACAAATTGACGCAAAACGTCAGAAGTTTTATTTATATTTATTTCTTCATAAAATAGCGTGTTTTTGGTTGAATTTCTAAACATATAAACCAATCAAAACTCGTCCAATTATTCTTAATGAAAGAAAAATTATTCTAAACTTCATTAAAATATTTTTTAATAAAATTGAAAATCGAAGAATTCGATACCCTTTTATTATTGTATTAAAATAATATCTTACTACAATTCTATATGGTTTGTTTATATAAAAACGCCGTGGCTCGACAACCCAATGAGGAAGGATTTCCATCTGAGGATTAATATGGAATCCTCTCTCTTGAGTCTTGACCATTGCTCCATTTGGACATAAGGACATGTAGAGTAGTGGTTCTGATTCAGACTTTTCACCCGGACGGTTGTTAGTTCGAGTTTCACGCTGGATGAATTTTCTTCCTTTGCTTCGGAGGGCATGTAAAACAGTCTTCTCATTTGAGTGTAAGATAAGGTTTTATAGCCCTAATTTATAAATAAGTAAAATAAATAAATATTGGCTTTCTGTTTTATTACTAAGCCAACCTAGCAGAGTTAGGGCCATAAAATTCTCTCTTACACCCAACTATGAACGGGACCGCAGCATGGCCAGGAAATGTTAACTAGTTAGTGATGTGTGACTCAAACCAACAACCTTTCAGGTGGAAGTCGGAGTCTGTACCACAACTCTACATGTCCTAACTTCGCTAGGATGGCTTATTAATGCAACAGAAAGTCACCATATATTTAATTATTTGGATGTTGTGGTCAGAAACATGACCGGCAGCCACCGGAGGTTAAAACCCCATAAAAATGATCCCGCGGTGTGGGTTTGTGAACCTACGAGCTAAACTTCAACAAAATCCATCGAGAAGTTTGCCAAAAAATTTACCAGGCACACAGACATTTCATCAAAACTACTTTTTTGGTTCCTGGGACTTCTATACGTGTAAATCCATTGAAATCTGGGTATAGAAAATTTTGACCATCACCATCACACATCATTACCATAACGTACAAATAGGAAAGCAGTAAGGCTGATAGGGAAGTCTCCACGTCAAGTCGTCAAGATAGCGCTACTGATGACGTTACAGAACGGATTATAGACGCTAGCGGCAGACAGTACTTTAAAGGAAAGGGAAAGTTGAGAAGCCCGAGCGTAGAAGCTCAATCGAATGGAAAATACGCCGCATTCTTGAAATGCAATATATTTAGGGAGAAAGCATCCTCCCAGTGCAAAAATTTCCAATTTCCTCACGGACAAATAAATTTCATTGCATGGTTGATGTAGAGTTCTATAAACAGGAGAGATACGACCCAAATTTCAAATCAAAAAATAAAAACCAAGTGTATTTATAAATCTGTGGGGACCACATATATATATAATAACTAGTCTGCATTCACATTCACATTCACATAATTCAATATTCCTAAATCTTCTTTTTACGTATTTATTTCTTTTATTCAACAATATCTTTAAGCTACCCTCTGTGTCTCATCAGCTCCTTTAGCTGGGGACACAGAGTTGGTTTTTCTATATGGAAGCAGGCTGGGTCAAATTCATTATTAATTGTTAACATGTATCGTTCTTTTCACACACCTGATATTGTAATCATGGTTTGTTAAGTTACTCTTACCCAAGTGGAGTCGAAACTATCTCAATACAATCATCTCAAGTATTCAACCGTCCATTCCATTTCATCTACGGTACTCGACTCATACAAATCTGTCAAAGTGCAGGAATCCTGGAATCCCTACTCCAAATGTTCCGAAGAATGTGCTTGGGGAGGGAACATACTAGGCTCAATTCAATAACATGCCTCAAATGTATAGCTACACTATTGCAAAGAACCGGTCCGAGTTTACTCGAACATGCTTTCCAATTTATCAATTAGTAGTTAGAGAAAATTAGTAATTTCGTGGTAAATAATTTTCCTATGGCTAAATTTTCGATATCTGGGGGGGAGGGGGGTTGTCTACCTGACGTCACTGGAGGTGAGGTAAATTCTAGAAAGGTCAGACCAACACATTACCACACAGTAATAATGGCAGGGCACGCAATGCATTTGACCCTGAATTTTTTATCATTTTTTCAACAAAAAAAAAATTTCTCCACAAGATCAGAAAGTTTTTTGCGAAAGCAACCTGTCCGGCTTCGTTACTCAACTTAACACCTAAAACATGCCTGAAGGTAGAAATCACCGATCGAAAGGTTTAGCAGATAAATTATTTTTTAGTAACTTTTAATAAAAATTGAGCTATTTTTATTTTTTTACCCCCATAAGCAAACTATCAAGGGGCAAGCGACCCCATGCATTTAGTTAACATTAATAACGACTACAATATATGTGAATTTTAAAGAAATCGTTGGAGCCGTTTTTGAGAAATAATTTTTTTAGACTTTTTTTGGAGTTTTTTGAGAATAAAACCCCCCCAAATTGAGTTAGCCCAAAATAAAAAAAATGGTCTCGAGGCATGATTTTTGTAAACCTACATGCCAAATGTCATCATAATCGACCGAGTAGTTTGCCCGGAAATCGACGCACAGACAGACATACAGACAGACATACAGACAGAGCGACAGACATTTCGTAAAAACCAAAAACGTGTAAATCCGTTGATATCTCGGAATCGAAAATTTCGACCATCACAAAGCTTTCCTTATATTACGTATAAATTGGAAAGCAAAAAGGAGCGGATTTATTAATAGAAATAAATAAATAGTTAATAAAAATATTTCATGATATTTGCTATTAACCGCCAAGTACATGGCACTGGCACCATTAGCAAAAATTAGGACCATGAAACGGACGGTCGGGGTCCGAGACTGTACTTAAAAGTAAAATCATTTCCTCGCCAAGGTCTACCCAACCTTAACAATTTGTGTAAAAACTGACTTTGCTTACAATGATATCGCAAAGAGATGTCCACAAGAGTGGTTTAGAAAGAGCTAGGGCACTAACCTTTTGTTGACTCGTATCTGTACATGGTTAAGTCATGCTTTCGCCTGTTTCATTGCGTCAATGGTAAGCTTGCCTGAGTTTGTTCATTATCGCTTGTAGCCGTGGTAGGTTGACAGCGAGAACGTATACCAGTTTAAATCAGGACATCAAATTCTGTCAAGTATAGTTTGGCCCCAAATATAGTTACCGACAAACAGACATTTCTTAAACAACATCTTACGTATGTCGTATAGTATAACTAGGAAAGCACAATTTTAATAATCTGCATGCGGCAATCTTACTTAGTTATAATGGAAATGGTTAACTATTGTCAAATGTCAACTGTCAAGTGACATAACTGACATTTTTGACTAGAGTACATAACTTAATATCAAGTCAAATAATTAGTCTTTAGTTGCTTAGTTGTTATATCTTACATGGGTCCAATCAAATTGGACCATTTCCAAAAATTTTGTTTTTTATTGTTGGCCATATCAGGTTCCATCAAGTGCGGATTCAGGACCCGCCCCCCCCCCCCCCAAAAAAAAATTAAATGAACCTACACTAGATGATATGGATTTACAGTGGGAATTAAAAATAATAATGTTTTTTAAAGTTATAATCCACTGAATCTGCCCGCTGACCTCCCCCCCCCCCTAAATTGGAGTCAAAATCGGTCCTTGGGTTCCATGCTGATCCGAAGAAGAAGAAAGGTTTTTGGCATGTAGGGTCCCACCTCGCCCACGAAATGGTGACAGCCAAACGTGTAGTAAGACTCAAGTCGCCACCTCCCGAAATGTATAAATGGAAGGACTAGGGGTCTACCTCAAGAGGTATTGGACCCGCGTTAGACAGATAGCCTAATGTAAGGTGAAAGATTGGAGAGGAAAAAAGCCCCCAGGGCCCAGGCACCAAAAACCTCTCCGGTTTATGTAAGCAGGTAAGCTGCCATTTGGCATGTGGGTGTGTTAGCTGTAAGTCAATAAGCTAGGAAGACAATAGAATATAGAAACGCCTCATCGAGAAGGGATAAAGCCATTCAGTAACAGATTTCTAGAAGGCCTGGCTGGGCGGCTGGCAGCCTGGCTGGCTTCAACACTTGCTTTAAGCATTTCTGCTACAACCCTGTCAGCCTGGCGGAGGGAGTGAGTCTGTTTGTTAACGTGAGGTACCCTAAGGCAGACACTTTCACCTCGGGGGAAGGGGGAGTTGACTGACAGGGTGGACCTCCTGATTATAATGGATTCCGGACCACTTGGGGAATATGCCGGTAAAGTCAGTCACACGATTAAATTGGAGGTGACCAGGACTCGACACTCACGTAGACTGGCTGCCTAGAAGGCCTAGGATATGTAGATAGTATAAGTGGATTAGGAAGTGTTTATATAAAGTTTCCTATTAACACAAACTAATCCATGCTGATCCCAATATAGCTGCAACACATGTGAGAGATACACACAATGAGCGGCTTATTACACACTCTCCGAGATCCATTACTATTCGCTTACGGAAATGTATCACTGTAAGCAGACTTTAAAAATGATGATGGTAAAAACTAAAAGAAAGCTCGTTAATATTCAAAGTAGAGATTTAACTGTGTAATTGTGCACTTCTATTTCGTTCTGTGGTGCAATGTGAACAACGCATTCTAGCGGCGTCGTTCAGGACTATTAACTTGCTCCTGGTGACTGGTCGAAGGGCAATCTCCACTGGCTTGCCGTGTATACGAGTGATCACCTATACTTAGCTAACCAAGAGCAGTTTTCGTATCGATCGGTCTACCTCCCGCCTATTTTCAAACCTGCAGTTTTAAGTTGAACTTATAAACAAATTCTAGAATCCGCCCTTAGTTGGTGAGCCTTCGCAGTACGTATCTAAATAAATTTAGAAAGGCTAGGTATTCGGACTATAGCGTCTCTCTATGTTCAAGAGGCGTGCCTGGTACCATGTCTAGACTGGGCTCATGCCTATGGTACTTGGGGTAGGGATAATTTTGATATGAAGTCGACTCGTATTTGTACTTAAGTCATGCTTTCACCTGTTTCATTGTGTCAAAGGTTAGCTTGCTTCAGCTTGTCCATTTTCGCTTGTAGCCGGTGTAGGTTTACATCGAGAACGTATACTTTTTTTAAATATATATACTAGTTTGCCAGCAGCCAAAAATTCATATGGAAACAATGCAAGTAATGTCCGATATCCATGGGGTCGTTGGCATTGGACAAGGGACGTATGGGCCCCTATAAATAAGCCTGGGCCCATAAAAAGTTTTTCAAAAATTACTAACTACTTGATAAATAGAAATAAATAAATAAGGAATTTTTATTGTTTCTATTACTAGGCCAACCTAGCGGAGTTACGGCTATAAAGCCCTCTCATACACTCAACTAGGAAGGCCCGGGAACGCCTGCTTTACATGCCCTCCGAAGCATGACCAGAAAATGTAGCCAGTGTGGGACTCGAACCAACAACCTTTCGGGTGAAAGTCAGAGTCCGTACCACTACGCTACTTGATATGAAGTCAGTTTAATAACAGTATTATATAAACCATATAATGCTGCAATATATTGTCTAATGAAACAATAACATAACGCAACATCGCCCTACACCACTATTTAAAATATGCAACTCATCAATTATTGAAGAAAAATTGACAAGTGGAATAGCCGCCTTAGAAAAATCTTTCTACGTTAAAAAATTACTCTGAAGGAGAAAAGTCTTCTCTGTGGATTGGGTTGTTGGGGTTATTATCATACTTTTGTATTAGTAATATTAAGTTGCAATTTATGTTGGTATGAATGTAATAATAATAATAATACATTATTATGTAACAAGTTTTTTTTCTCATTATTATTCGACAAAATTCCGCTGGCTAGATTGGACTTTCATTAATAAGCTGATAAGGTGATTTTCAGTTTATTTTCCACTCCATAAGACAAGTCTTTCGCTTCCATATCTTATTCAAATAAAAAAATGATAAATCAACTGAATGCATCAAATTCGAGAACTGATTCTGTAAAACTGAAGAATAAGAGGATATGCAAAATATAAAGAGCTTACTGAATCGTACACATTATCTCTTTTGCGATTGGGCTCTCTAGGACAACTAAAAAGTTCATCCCAAAATTGACAACAACAATGCTTAAATGGGATTTTAAGTATTACAGCCGAGATGTAGGCATATAAATAAATATTATTCTATTACTAAACCAACCTAGCGGAGTCAGGGCTATAAAACACTCTCTTACACTCAACTAGAAACGGGACCGCCCTTTAAATGGCCTCCATAGCATGGCCAGAAAATGTTAGCAATTGTGGGACTCGAACCAACAACCTTTCGTGCTAAAATCACAGTCCTTACCACTATATACGTACATTATATTGCAGTATTATATGGTATATATAACACTGACATTAAATTAACTTTGGTTGAAAAGGTAACCTCCTCGTTATATAACCGAAATTAGGTGATATAGAAAAAACTGGACTTGGCGGGATTCGAGCCCTCGATCTACGCCTAACCGGGGCGTCGTCTTAACTGGCGGTTATGTCCAATTTTTTTCGATATCCTGCGATTTCGGTTTCCTTACCACTACCGTAGATGTGCTGATTATTTGAGTAGGTACTATACATTTGATCAAAATAACCTACAATGTTGTCAGTTTCAATCATTTTTAGACACAATACGACGCCACGACATTGTAATATGAAAGGAACGGATATTAATTAATAATTTTTATGTTTATAAAATGTTTAATTTTCAATATTGTATAATTTTTTCATCCTTACTAGACCATGCCCAAATGGACCTCTTTAGTATACGGTAGGTATAGCAATCAAACATGTCCGCCATTCTATACATGCAGCTGCTGAGTAATGACGTGTTATCACTTTTTGTTTCTTGTTCTTGATTGGTTAGCCGCATGAACTTATTAGTTTGACTCAAGCATTTTTCTATACGTGAGAACACATCAACAAATATTTATTTTTTTAATAAATTGTGTTGTCCCCAAAAATTTTGTAGCCAGGTATAGCTCTCTTTATAGGTGAAAGATTTGATTTACATGGGGCATGCATGCAAAATTAAGTACTGAGCTTATATGTCGAAACCCGAGAACAGTTAACTTGAAATGTGCGTTGGACAGTAATAGAATTCTAAATGGGTCTAAAATTTGCGAGGATTTAGGATTTAGCCTACACTCTAATAAGGGTAGACACTGTACGGTATTCATAGGGTTTCACGACACTGCCCTCAATATATAGGCTATTCCATTCCTATGTAAGCACACAGAGACATTACCTACGAGACAACCGAACACCCACTTTTTTCACAAAGTCGAATTTCTAAGGAAATATTGATAGCAGAGCTACCATTAAGGTATAATTAAAGAAGAAGTGTTCATATACATTTGGATATAATTAGCATGTGTAAACAAAACAATTTTGAATAGCACTTTCCATTGTAAAATTATATTGTTTACATTTTTAATCCTTGGTTAAGATATAGTAGGCCGGCAGAATACAAAATGGCAAATTTCCTATAGCCATCACTAAGATGTCGTAGATTAGAGCCAATTTTGTCTACATTTTTATGTGTAGTCCATACACATACACCGCTTGGCCACAGTTGTAGAAGGTGTGAAAATACGGGAAATCCCACGCTTCCCGCAACTGTGGTGTTGGTTACGGCCACGCACTATACAGTATATTAAAGTGTAGAGGAACATTTCTTCTAATTTATGACCCTCAAAGATGGCTCTACGTTTAATATTTCCTGTGAAATTTGGTTTTATATACAAAAACAGATAGATGCAAAAGAAAAATAATAACTCGCACCCTAAATAATTAGCCCATTAAGTTAAACAAGCAGTCCGTGCAATGTTAAAAATATTATACAGACGCTGCTGTTGAACCAAAAAAACTATGCGAATAAATTATCATGTAAATATTTTATAGAATATACGACATAAATGCGCTATTTTATTTGGGTTTACTAGTACACCTATTGAGTGTATTTTTAAGTCATACTACATACTGCTGTATAGGTGTATAAGCAACTGTTAATAATCCAACCTACACCGGCAACAAGCGATAATTAACAAGCTGAGACAAGCTTACCATTGACGATTATGGACACTAAAGAGTCGGGTGAATTGCTGTAGCAAATCAAAAATCTCCCTAAAAACACGACCATAAAATCAAACTGTCCTTCCAATAAGTTACTCGCAGTTTGTTTGCGTCATTGACAGTACCGTATTAAGATTCCAGGTTTCCAAGCCGTATGTTGCAATAGGTCTGATAAAGGTTTTTGTATATCCTTAACTAAATGTCTCTGGATATAAGTCTTGACTTGAGTAATCTTAGGTTCGCGAAGGCGGGGTTTCCACATACGTCAATGGTCAATGGTAAATGTGGTATTGACGTTTTAGCAGACATTAAAGACATACTAAAAATGTCTACTACCACATCAAAACCATATTTACCATTGACCATTGACGTATGTGGAAACCCCGCCGAAATATGCTCTGATGGTTGTTATTATTCTTCTATCTACGACGTCGCTAATTTTATTGGTGTTGCCTACGTCTGTTCCTAGGTAGACGAAGCTCTTGACAGGTAGGCCTATGAATATCCCTTTCAGGTATCAGTTGGTCGACGTCATGGTTCACTACTCCTTAAAGACTTAGGCTAGTTTCTAGCTACCATCTCCTTGCCAACAATTCAAAAGTTAGCAAGGTCTAACATGGTTTGTCAAGAATTTTCTTGAATGTAACCAACTAAACTCTATTTATTATCCTGCTAGCATCAGCTGATGAGTTCGGTAGTGAGAGTGAAATTAATAATATAAATTATTATTAAATATTTAAGTGCAGCAATGCCTACTGTTATTGTGAGTTGTGAGTGTTCCGAACAGGAGAAGTGTGGTACACAAGTATGCGTAATATCTTGCGACGGAGATTACTATGAATCGCGAAGATTGTATGAATCAGGTACCGTAGCGTTTTTATTTTTATTTTTTAGTATGCAAGAAGTGGGCTCTGAACTTTGTATCGAAAGTAGAATAGAATCTTCAAGCGATACTGCTGAAACAGCAGGCCCTGAATTATTAAAATGTAGTCCCTTTACAGCACTATAGGCCTAATATAGGCATAGACTTGCATCGAATATACCGATGTACTGTATGCACGCCTTGTATTGTAGTTGATAGTATAGTAGGTAGTACAATATCACCATTAGGACGGGTCACATTTGCGTAGGTCTAGCCTGATTCCTTGTAAATTTTCCAAACTACCCCTCTCCTCATTTTCAAAAACTTCTTCATGGCCCCCTCCAAAAATTCATTCTACAGGCCTAGGGTACATATTGTATTATAGCGTTTACGCCCTTAAGCCTTTTGATAGTGGCCTACTTCACCTCTACTAGATGACATTTTAGTGCTGGATTGGATGATATTATCAAAAAAATTACCGAGGACTGAAACGAACCTAAGGGAGGACAGAAAATATATTGAAACGGCTAAAAATTGGTGGGCCCACGCCGATCCGCAAAAATTAGCAGACCGGAACATTCGGTCCTGATTCCCAGACCCTCAATCAATGCAATATCAGTTTCTGAAGACGTATCTCCTTAACGGAGGAAATAGATTCAGAAAATAGCTAGATAGTTTGTGGTTACCTACAACTTTCCTTAAACATCTAATCCTTAAAGGCACGCTTACCTCCAGGGTAAGTTGTGATTTGGATGTAGACAGGGCCGGGTTTGGCCTTGTGGGGGCCCCTGGGCCGCAATTGAGGCCTTTCTCGGGCAGAAAAGTCTTACTTTTACACGAATACTCCACTATCATTTATAATATAGAGACTCAAGATACAGAATAGAATAGAGTAAGGCGATTAATCATTAATGCCACGGCATATGTTCCAATTTCCCGCCAAATATTTCAAGACATATTATATTGTAATATAATTTAGACAACACTAACAGTAACACAAGAACAGCAACATACAGGACAATTATAAGACTATGGACCAGGGACGAACTCAACAAATTACAGTAATTAATTCAGTAATTAATTAGGTAGGCTATAGTTAGGTGGTGAGTGCTACCCTCGCACGCCGCTGGCATGAGGGGGCACTTCAACTGTATTTTGTATTCGGTTAAAAATTGTTTTAGGAAAAATACACGGTTATTTATTTAATTAAAAAGTTTATATTCGTATATTAGCTTTGGTTTCTTTAATCTATTGCAATTTTGTATTTTGCGGCTTTTTTTGGGCCCCCTTTTTTGTGGAGCCCTGGAGCCATGACCCTGCCCTCCTGACCCCATAGCCAAACTCGGCACTGGTTGTAGAATTGCAAAGGGAGGGTGCCTCCACCAATGATGGTTTGGATATGTTGTTGCCTGCTCATTAAGACGGGTCGCGAGGTCCCAGTTTTAGCTGGTATCGGACCCCCCTCTTTTGAAGCCTTAGTACAGCGTCAATGCTTCCATGTTTCCCAGGCCAATATCACGTTTTAGTTGCATATTGTCCTAGCAATTTAATGAATGCATAGAACACGACCCAGTGGCGGACTGGGACTGGCCCTGACATTTTCGGATACCGCGGCCCCTTCCTCAGGTCAAAAAGGACGCGCGCTAACATTTGAAATTCAAATGCTGTTGTAATGCTGGTTATTAACACAAATTTTATTTTATTTTATTTTTAAATATGTTACGATTTTTTTCTTTGGACATCCCGACCCAAACAACTATATTTGGCCCACCGGCCCCGTCTGCCCGCCGGTCCAGTCCGCCCTACCCTGGATTTTTCTGTTCCACCCAGAAGCACTGTGTTTTCAGGCTGCTTCCCCGAGATCATACTGTCAATCCGACCTGGTGAAGAGTTTAAAATTACAGGGAAGCCTGCTGTCATTTTGGAACGTCTGAGAAAACTGGACTATGCTGTTGTGACCGGATTTCATCATGGGCATGGACACGGAGAACCGGGACGACCAGGATATGGACATTTTTTGTGGACCCTCATGAAGCATGACTAAGTGCTAATTTTTTATGTCGCGGGCCTTTTTTTGCTTATTAGCTTATGGATTTAAAATATACCCGGTACACCAACGAAACTCATAAGAGCCCAGTGTACGTATGTATATGCACTGGGGTTTGCCGTGCGACAGAATTTTTAAGAAAGTCAGTCACTTGTATTATTTTATTTATATAACGCAAATTATTAATGTTGATGACTTCACAGCTGTTTACTTTTATATTAGTGACCACCATTGCAAACCCTTCTGGACAAACCGCCATGTTGTTTTGCGATTGGCCTCGAACCTCCTGCCTTGATTCCGACCATTTGCAAAAAAATAATTAGCCGTGATGTCACCAACGGTCCGTTTCTGGGCATCAATGAAATCCAGTTGAGTATTTTTTTAATTTAAATATATAAACGACTTATCTTGAGATATATAAGGGTAAATTAGAATGCTGCCGATTTTATTAGAGTCGTTTAAGCCAATTAGCCAGAACTTTTTTCCAAAGGTTAGAAGTCTATTCAGTAGAAAACTAGCCACTGAAAAAATTCATCGCACTGCAAATCCCAGTTCATGAATGATGGGTTGAAATATAAAAATAAAAATATTGTTGGAAACACCGTACTTTTCTTAAATTTGGCGCAACTAGTAATCAGGGACATGCGCAGAAGTGATTGGAGGGAACCTTTTTTATATCAATTTGGCTTGGCTTTTATGAGAAAGTATTATTGCGTTACAATTGTAGTTTTAAATACAATAAACTTGGAATGTTGGCTTATTTGGACTATTTAATTAGTGGATGATTACAACAAATATAGAATTAGAACCATCACATCGTTAAGATCTCATGGGATAGAAGAAAATATATTGAATTATGTAAAATATGTGGCTGTCAGTAAGACCGACTGGTTACAGTTATTCAAAAATAAAAACAGGTAGATCATACCGTTTACTAAAAAACTAGAGATTAACCAATCGCGTTGTAGTTTAGGCTCCCACCGGTATATAATATTATAAATCTTTAATAACTTAAATGAACATACCACTAAGCCTGCTTCCTCGTGAGTTAATCAAAATTTCAAGTGTGTTTTACAACTCGTATGTTTTCAACCTTTTTTTTGTAACTGTTTTCAGATTGCTGTACGATAATTAATAATCAATGTTTTTAAATTATAATAAATGAATGAATAAATGATTCTTTAGAATATTTAAAGCTACCTGTATATTCACTGCCTACACTAGGGCCTTCCTAAGACTAACAAAATAGAAGTCTAGGGGAAGAACGTAAAATATTTAAATAAAAATAAATAATTTCCCGCTGTTCTGCAACTCTTAGCATAGCTAGGTACCTAGTAGAAGTTCGCGGATGTAGGGCAATTTAATAATTATTTTAATTTAATAGTTTCTACATTGGTTTGTTGGATTTGACATTTTTATAAAATAAGAGTACCTAACTTAGTTAGGCCTATTTAGTAACTACGGAAAAAATATAATTTACAGAACTAAATGCGCACACACACATTAAACCATGTTAGTTTCAGTTTTTTTTTTTTAATGTTCTTTAGTGTATTTTCTACTTGACGATGGGCTAGTACTGAAACTGGTCGTTTTTTATATTTTTTCCGTTCTTACCATAAAACTAAGTTATTCTTATTTTATAATGACCTGAATGGCGGAAAACCAGTTCTCAGCATCCTTGAACCCTTCACATTCCTAAATCTTGGTCTCGAAATCGATTACCCGAAGTTTTCCAAACTTTTCCGTGAATGAGACCCACAAAAACGCCATGGTACGACAACAAGGGAATGCCCTAAGGTGCCCCTCTGAACCACATTATTAAGCAATTGTACAAAAAAAAAACGGTAAATAAATATTTATTTGATATTATATTTATTTATCAAAAAATTTATTTGATCACTCATCAAAAGGCTGGTACATATCTCTTAACCACCGCTCTATTCGGGATAGTGTGGTTTGCTACATGGCCGGCAGCACCGGTGATGGAAAGGCAGCCTTCAGGGTTGGGTGGACCCAGCGCCGGCGAAAAATAATTCTTTTCAAATCTAGTCTCAAACTACGTTTCATAGTCCTGATCACTACTAATGAGACTACGCCATTGACACACCGACGTTTCTCACGGACAATGTAGAATTATTCAGACCAAGTCAGCCTCATTTAAAGTTGAAAAACAATGACGGGTTATCGAGAACTTACCTAATCGTCTTGTGGAAAATGCAGTGAGCACCCGCTCCGCACATTATTTCCCCACTGAAAGAGGGCCGATATGTGTGATAGCTGGGGAGGTGCGCATGTCCCCACCCTTAACCACTCGTCACTGCCCCTTATCACTGATTGTCAAGAATAGGCAGGCTACAACCTGTCACGAGCTTTATAACACAGTTTTTTTATTTCACAGGCATTTTTCAGTTGATACTGAACTAGACTATGGCCAGCAACGTCGAGGTCCATCGAACAAAATGGGTACATCTCACCTTAACCGGTAGGAAACAATGAGGCTGTCAGGCATACTGCTGACCACAGTACTTAAATAGAAAAGTGGTCAAGGGCTAGCATCCTCTGTCAGACCCTCAATGGGTTAGCTTGCCCCAGCGTTTTTTCCTCTTTGATCTATCGCTGAGAGACGTACACCGCCACATTTGCCAAATTTCAGTGCACCTCGACATTCAATGACAGATTCAGGAAATAAGCGTACATCTAGAGTTCTATTCAGAAGAGGTGGGACATTCGCAGCGATTTGCCCGCTATAGTCACGACATTAGGATTAAAGACTGAATACACACGCAGCGATGAAGAATGAGAATATAAATAATATATTTTTGTATTGACAAATATCAGAAGTTTATAGGCGGCGCTATTTTTTTGTTTTTTACTATGAAACCACAAACAAACATGTCGAAAAATCATTACTTAAAACTTGTCCATAAATTCTTGGACGAAGGCAGGAGGCTGTCTTCTCACCAAATGCCTTCTCCGGTTAATTAAAATAAGTGTATTTTCAAAAGGCTCAAGTTGTTTGCGATGAGGGGGGGTCAAACAAAAAATAACAAAAACTTAGAGTTTTAGAAAAACTTGTTATAACAACCCGAATTAGTAAAACCCAAATAATCGTTAAGAAATTAACTTTGTCTAAGAAACCCACTTGTGTGGTATAAAACCCTGAGCGCTTTCGACAAGAACTGCCATCTACAGAGGGAAACCCACTAGCACAGTTACACCTTATCTGCTATTTGAGACTTGCTCAACTCGAGGAGAAGATGCAAATGTGACTAGGGAGAGGAAACCTTGGTTTATATAGGACTGGGAGCGGGGGGAGGAGGGGGTGGTAGGGGGCGTGGCTGGTTACCTATCCCTAACCTACTAGCTAGTTCTATTAGAGGGGATGATTGTGTGAATGTTATGTCGTCTGTTAATTTTTCCCTATTTCTTTCGATTTCAACATTTTCAAAAAAATTTAAAGTGTAACTTTTCTTTATTTTGTGTAGGGCTGTCCAATTGTGAGGATCGAATGTGTCATTTTCCGAGTTAAGGTGTTTCGCGAATGTGCTGTTGGTGTTGGTGTCTCCTGTACCTGTTATATGTTTTCTGACCCTAGTTTTAAAGCTTCTGCCTGTTTGGCCTGTGTAAATAGCGTTACAATCGTTACAATTTAGACGATAAACTCCATTGCCTTTTTCCTTTTCTGGTTTGGTTTTGCAGTTCATGAGATTATTGGCTAAATTGTTGCGGTTGTACGGGGCTGGTACTTTGTCTGTTGTAGAAGAAATGAGGTTACTTATTTCTTCTGAGATTTTTTCTATGTATTGTATCCTGAAATATGATTTATTGTTTTCCGGGCTTAGCTCTCTGGGGGGGGGGGGGGGGGTAAATTAGTTTGAGGTTGTGTTTGATTTTGTGATGTGGCAGGATTCTGTCTATTAGATTGAGATTGAAATTGTTATTTTGGGCAATTTGTTTTATTGAATTTATTCATTATTATAGTTGGTTTCATTCATAGGGATGTTAAGGAGTCGAAAAATCATACTATGGAATGCTGCGTGTTTGTGCTGGAATGGGTGAGAAGAATCAACAGGGATTATATTATCGCTATGGGTTTCTTTACGAAATATCTTGAAGTCTAGGGTACTATTATTCGCCCAGAAAGTCTGGCTAGCAGAAGAAATCAAAAAATGGTTCAAAATCAGAGACAACATAAGCCTTTACCTTAAAGTTTTACATTCAAAATTATCTTTCAAACTTCACTTTTTAGAATGGACCACCTTCCCAAGATCGAACATACACAAAAATTAGTGGCATCACTTAAAAAAAACGCACAACACTAAATAAAAAAATAAAAGAACTGAGTCAAAACCAAAATAACAAATCCAACGGAATACATCACACATCACATCGCGACACGAAACATGAGATGCGCGGGACGTACGTGAGCTCCCGGTCTAACCCCCTTCATCGATCGATGCAGACTGGGGTAGGTCAAGGCCTCACGCCTTCAGCGCAGACACTCACTACACTACCCATCACAACACATAAATTCTATCCTCGTACCGTCAACTTATCTAACACGATTTTCAACACAAAAGAAATGGAATTTCTCAACAAGGGCCTCAAGTATTGCCCCGATATAGGTCTAAACAAAAACACGTTAACCAACTTAATGTCAGACACTGAATTTAGCCTAAAAAACCACAATAATGAAAAACACATAGCAGCAGATATTCTGAAAAACGTCAAACTTACACACAAAAACGATAACACTAAATCTATAAAAAAGAAACTAGCCCAAGATAACCTTACACTCACCAAGGCGGATAAAGGAAATTCTATTGTCATTTTACCTACCCATGATTATGTTTCTGAAGTCTTAGACCTCATTTCTGATGAATCCACATTCGTAAAACTTAAAGTAGACCCCACAAACAAATTCCAAAAAGCAACCAAAAAAGCCTTTAAACAAAGCTCTAATGCGATACCTCAAGATTTAGCCTATAAATTTACCAACATGAGCCCCGTAGCTCCTTCATTTTTTGGTCTAGTTAAACTTCATAAACCCAATCAACCTATCCGCCCAGTAGTTTCGTATAACAGTGCCCCAGCCAGCAAAGTAGCTAGTTTTCTCAACAAACACATTCGCGAGCTATCAAACTTCACATCCCGCCACAGCGTCAAAAACTCATTCGAGTTGGTTTCCCGCCTTAAGCACCTTTCCTTATCCAGCAATGCCAAACTCATCTCTTTCAATGTCAAAAATCTGTTTACTAATATTCCCGTACTCGAAGTACGTAAATTAGTTGCCCAGTCACTCTATCACAATAAGACCTCGAACAGCCTTATTTCTGAGACCCTCCTTCTGTTAGACACATGCACACATCAAAACTATTTCCGTTTCGAATCCGACTACTACCAACAAAAAATAGGCTTACCTATGGGTTCTTCCCTTTCTCCCCTTCGTGCGAAAAATTTTATGGATAACTTCGAACACAAACTTCTACTCAATAAAAATCCCCTAGTTAAATGTATATCTTTCTGGACAAGGTATGTGGACGATATCTTCTGCATTTGGACAGGAAGTAAGAGACTACTAGACAATTTCTTAAGTTTTATCAACACAATTCACCCAAAAATCCAATTTACCATGGAAGTAGAAGAAAACAACTCCCTGAACTTCTTAGACCTCACCATCACCAAAAATAATAGTACCCTAGACTTCAAGATATTTCGTAAAGAAACCCATAGCGATAATATAATCCCTGTTGATTCTTCTCACCCATTCCAGCACAAACACGCAGCATTCCATAGTATGATTTTACGACTCCTTAACATCCCTATGAGTGAAACCAACTGTAATTATGAATTGAATTCAATAAAACAAATTGCCGAAAATAACAATTTCAATCTCAATCTAATAGACAGAATCCTACGACATCACAAAATCAAACACAACCTCAAACTAATTTACCCCCCCCCCCCCCCCCAGAGCTTAAACCCGGAAACCAACAAATCATATTTCAGGATACATTACATAGAAAAAATCACAGAAAAAATAAGCAACCTCATTTCTTCTACAACAGACAAAACACCAGCCCCGTACAACCGCAACAATTTAGCCAATAAACTCATGAACTGCAAAACCAAACCAGAAAAGGAAAAAGGCAATGGAGTTTATTGTCTAAATTGCAACGATTGTAACGCAATTTACACAGGCCAAACAGGCAGAAGCTTTAAAACTAGGGTCAGAGAACATATAACAGGTATAGGAGACACCAACACCAACAGCACATTCGCGAAACACCTTAACTCGGAAAATCACACATTCGATCCTCACAATTGGACAGCCCTACACAAAATAAAGGAATGTTACACTTTAAATTTTTTTGAAAATGTTGAAATCAAAAGAGCCACAATAGGGAAAAATTAACAGACGACATAACATTCACACAATCATCCCCTCTAATAGATCTAGCTAGTAGGTTAGGAATAGGTAGCCAGCCACGCCCCCTACCACCCCCTCCTCCCCCCGCTCCCAGTCCTATATAAACCAAGGTTTCCTCTCCCTAGTCACATTTGCATCTTCTCCTCGAGTTGAGCAAGTCTCAAATAGCAGATAAGGTGTAACTGTGCTAGTGGGCTTCCCTCTGTAGATGGCAGTTCTTGTCGAAAGCGCTCAGGGTTTTATACCACACAAGTGGGTTTCTTAGACACAGTTAATTTCTTAACGATTATTTGGGTTTTACTAATTCGGGTTGCTATAACAAGTTTTTCTAAAACTCTAAGTTTTTGTTATTTTTTGTTTGACCCCCCTCATCGCAAACAACTTGAGCCTTTTGAAAATACACTTACTTTAATTAACCGGAGAAGGCATTTGGTGAGAAGACAGCCTCCTGCCTTCGTCCAAGAATTTTTGGACAAGTTTTAAGTAATGATTTTTCGACATGTTTGTTGGTGGTTTCATAGTAAAAAACAAAAAAATAGCGCCGCCTATAAACTTCTGATATTTGTCAATATAAAAATATATTATTTATATGTCTTATTCGAGGCATTATGTTATAACGCAACGGCAGACAATATCCTTTAAAGGATAAAACAGAATCAGCTTCCTAAGTGCTAAACGAAGTTTGTATATAGGCGCCCATTCCACCGACCGGCTAGGGCTATTTACAAAAACAGTGACGTGGTAGCAGACATTCAAGACTTAGGCGGGGTTTCCACCGACCTCGAATTGCAGAATTGACGGAAATGTTAATTTTCCTCTATGCCATAGTTAAAATTGATCAATGATCATACAGTAAAATCACAAAAAAACAAACTAAAATTAAAAAATGGCGTCATGGGACATGTTAAGTACAGACATTTAAATAGCCTAGATTTCTATAAAAAGAAAAATTCTAATTTCCGTCAATGTCATTTGCATTCTGCAATGCGAGGTCGGTGGAAACGCCACCTAGGTCTTGAATGTCTGCTACCACGTCACCGTTTTTGTAAATAGCCCTAGCCGGTCGTTGGAATGGGCGCCTTACCGAACAGTAGGAATAACGTTAAACCTTCTAGCATTTTCCTCCTTTTAGTGAACTCCACATCACGCACAAATTATGGCACATTGGTAAACACCCCTCACGATCAGTAAACTATGCCCACAATCAACTTGACCTGAAAAAAATTACTATTAAAAATACACAACTGGACAGTCATGCCACAGGCCACGCGCACGCCATACTCGTTTGAACTAATGCTTTAATGTTTACAATATGCAACATAGAAAGAAAACCTCGCCTAACAAATATAAATTGATAGTAGTTTTCGTATTAAAAAAGTTAAGAGAACATGACCTAACCTACCCACCATACATTTATAGTTTAAAATTCTAAGATTTCCTTGATTATTATTTGTAATATTAATATAATTAGGTATAATCTGATTAACGGATAACGTTATTGCTTCGAAACTGGCAGGTAAGTAATTTTCACTCTAGACATATTTCGTTAGCAACTTCTTAAGCCGTTTTTAACTGCGCCCATCACCGGGATATACAGTATATACTGTGTATCACACTTCTACTTTCACTCCTTGTGAGAAATCTGGGGCTTGGGGAAAATCTTAGGTGAAAAGACTGTTGGGTTATGCCTTGGATCATTTAATTTTTAATTTTATTATTATTTTATTATGAAATAGCAAAAATTATAATTTAAAAAATTTATTTCAACATCCTCCCCTTAATTTTTGCATGAATAATTAAATTCCAAACTTTTAGTAAAATAAAATAAAATTCCTTCATTATATAGAAATACAATAAAAAGTTTAATCAACAAGCATTTTTCTAAACTTTTCAAATGAAGAATTAGGTAGAGCTTTTGTAAAAATATCTGCTGCTTGTTCACTACTTGGAACATGTTTTACTTCTACTACCTTGTTCTTTACTAGATCAGTAATAAATTTATATCTTACATCTATGTGCTTTGTTCGTTTTCCACAACCAGTTTTCATTACTTCAATTGCACTAGTATTATCAACAAATAGTAAGATTTCCAATTTTTCACCAGTTAATTCCTGGATTAAAGATTTCAAAAACAAACACATTTTTAGACATTCTGCAGCTGCTATATATTCAGCTTCAGTAGTGGAAAGTGTTACAATATTTTGTTTCTTTGAACACCAAGCTACAGGTCCGCCACAATAGTAAATCACGAAACCTGTGGTACTTTTCCGAGATATTTCATCATCTGCGTAACTTGCATCTGAATATGCAATTAGTTTATTACAATTTGAACCATTATACGTTATTCCTAAATTCTTTGTACCTTTTAAATATCTTAAAGTTCTTTTTACATCGGAAACATTATCAGTTTTAGGTTCAATACAACGACTTTCATAATTCACACTGAAAGTTATATCTGGTCGTGTTTTAGTAGAACAATATAAGAGACTACCGACTGCTTCGCGGTATGGAAAGGATATATTTTTACTGTTATCTGACTTTTGATTACATATTGGAGTTTTAACAGAATTTGCTTCCGACATATTATAAGTTTTAAGCATGTTTTCAACATATTTCTCCTGGCTAATTTTTATACCAGCTTTAGTTCTCAAAATTTCAATACCTACATATTTCTTTATGTCTTTGTTATAGGTAACTTCGCAAAGTTTGCTTAGCTTTTTTACAAAATCATTCAACATCAATTCATTTTTACTTATTATTAATCCATCATCAACATGAATTGAAATTATCAAGCTTTTATCAGTATTACAATAAATACAAGGATCTGATTTTAATCTCTGTAAACCAATCGATAATAAATAATCATTCAACTTAGAATTCCACAATGCTGGAGATGTAAAAATTGATTATTAAAATATGACATTAAAAAGATTGTTATTTCTAGGGATGTTATTTTTCCTGAAAATTCACTTAAAATTAAAAATAATAATTAAAATTGTCGCGTGTGCAAAGTGCTTGTGTAACCTAATCTTACCAGTACACCATGCACGAAGACGTAAAAATTGAAAAATTAAATGGTCCAAACTACCTCACGTGGAAATTTCAAATAGATGTCATCTTAAAATCGATATATGCGTACGACATTGCAACCGGAACGGAACCTTTACCAAGTATCCTTACCAAGGATAAAAAAGATGATACATCGTGGATAAAAACTGACATAAAAGCTCAAAGACTAATTGTAACCTCAGTGGATAGCAGCCAAATTGTGCATTTACTAACATGTACAACATCAGCCGAAATGTATAAAGCATTAAATGATCTCTACAATAAGGACACTCATCAACAAAAATGTTCTCTTCTAACGGATTTTTACAACTTTAAATTGGAAGATGTCAACAAGGGAATTGCTGAAATAAAAATAATTATCCATAGACTAGCTTCATTGGGAGAAAAGTTAACAGACGAGATGGTTGTAACAAAGATTGTATCTTCTCTTCCCGAAAAATTCAACGCCTTCAGAAGTGCTTGGGAGTCAGTCACTGCAAAAGATAAGACGCTTGCCAATCTTTTTTCTCGCCTTCAATTAGAGGACGAACGATGTGGAAACAACACAGTAGCATTCAAAACACTAGCCCAAGGTAAAAGTACTCTATCTAATTCTAATTTTAAAAATAAAAATGAACTTTTCTGTACGTATTGCAAATTAAGAAATCATAGGATTGAAAAATGTTTTAAAAAAGCTAGAGATGAAAGAAATACGCTTTATTGCGGAATTTGTAAAAAGAGGAATTCGCACCGATCCTCAGAGTGTTTTTTCCGTAACAGAAATAGAGAAAATGGTGACAGCAATAATGATAAAGTTTTTTTGGTATCTAAAAATTCCAATTACTTTAATAATAATAAAAGTATTAGCTTAGCTGTCGATAGTGCAGCAAGTAAACATTTAGTTAATAATTTAAATTGTCTTGAGAATAGTAATCCTGCAATATCAAAATTCAGTTTAGCAAAAAAGAATGAATCCTTATTTGGAACGGCCATAGGAACATTAAAGAGTGAGAGTGTGACATTAAACAATGTAGTTTACGTACCGGAGTTATCTCAAAATCTTCTTTCTGTTAAAAAAAATCACCGATAAAGGTGGGTTTGTATTATTTTCAAAAGGAAACGTAGAAATTATTAATTCAAAATTCGAAACTGTCATGGAAGGTAAAGAAAATAACGGTTTGTTCGTTGTTAATTTAAAATATGGTAAAAACCAAAATTTAAAAAATAGAGAAAATATTTTTTCTGTGAATGATTATGACGACATTAATGAATGGCATAGAAAATTAGGTCATATTAGTTTTAAAAATTTGCAAAGACTTGCAACAATGTCAGATGGAATAAAAATAACTAAAAATTCTTTAGATATTAAAAATTGTGAAATTTGTATTAAAGCTCGACATGCTCGTGATCCCTTTAGTGGAAATTTAAAGCGTGCTACTCGAATGCTCGAAATAATTCATAGTGACGTCGAAGGTCCCTTTGAAATTGAATCTATTGATCAATGCAAATATTATGTATCAATAATTGATGATTTTACGTGTTATAGTGAAGTACATCCTATAAAAGCAAAATCAGACGCAGCAAATGTTATAAAAAAATTTATTTTGCGAGCCGAAAATGAAAAAGGTTTAAAAGTATGCAGATTTAAATGTGACGGTGGAGGTGAATACCTGCCATTAAAACAATGGTTTTATAATAGAGGAATATTTTTTGATGTAACTGCTAGTTATAGTCCTCAAATGAACCCTCGTTCAGAAAGATTAAATCGGACAATTACTGAAAAAATAAGAAGTTTACTCTTTGATAGTAATGTTAATAAAAATTTATGGAGTGAAGCGGCTAAGACAAGTTGTTTTTTACTTAATCGCAGTCCAACAGTTAATAGCAAGGCAACGCCTATAGAAAATTGGACTGGAAAAAGACCAGATTTAAAAAATTTAAAAATTTTTGGTTCTGAAGCTTATGCTAAAATTCTACCTCGTGTTAAGAAGCTTGATGAAAGATCAAGAAAATTGATATTCGTTGGTTATAATCATAATGGTTATCGTTTGTTTGACCCAACAGGTTATGGGCCCAGATAAATCTGGAAACCAAGATGTTCCGTAAAATCAATTAAAAAGAAAAATTAAAAATAATAATTAAAATTGTCGCGTGTGCAAAGTGCTTGTGTAACCTAATCTTACCAGTACACCATGCCCGAAGACGTAAAAATTGAAAAATTAAATGATCCAAGGCATAACCCAACAAAGACAACCTCAAGAATCCCCCGTAAACGATCGGGAAACTTTTCTGTTCTCTCCGGTGTATAATTATATAATCGTCTTGACACTTACTGCTGTATCAACGCGCACGAGCAAAGTTCCTTCACAATGCCCAACAACACCCGAAACTATGAAACAAGGGAATTAATATCACACATGATGCAGGGGGCGCTGGCAACATTAGGTCTATCTAACGATTGAAGCTTTACGATCGAAAATGTTTATAAAATGCATATTATATTTTGCATATTATTTACAAATTATAAATCTAATGCGGAAATGAAATTATTTACAAGCCGGTACATTTAGCCAGCATTTAACATTATCTTTATTATGAAATAACTTGCAAGTAATTCTTAACACACAAGATAACAGTATAACGATAATTTATTAGACTTATATCAATGAGTCATATCATTTCGTTATCACTCAAAAGGCGGCATGTCCACAAGCATTTAGTAATAAAGAAAAAGCAACCACACAATATGTGAAATTTTGGATTAGTTGGCAATAGGGGTATTCACGATCGAGCATTTTGCAGTCACACAGCTTTGGTTGCTAAATCGAGAACGTGATTTTGGTTTGGAGAAAGAAAACACTAGAAAATTTGATTTTGCACACCACTTCAATAAAGCAAAGCCTAGGGTCCACTAAAAGCGATCGTAAAATCCGTAACTTCTGTCGATTTCAAATGTTGGCATAACAATTTATAAAAAGACCTCCATAATGTTTCCATTTCCGTATTTAAAAATTTAAAACTTTAGCGTGTGCGTTGTAGCCAATAACGTAAATTATATATAATTTATCCTCCGCAGTGACGAACTAGAACCTTATTTAGCTGGAGAGAAGTCCTCCAGAGCGTGTTTGAATTTTTGTTGTAAAAACATTTTGAAATTATTTAATAAAGTAAAGTTTTACAAACCACAGTGATTCCTTGTGTAAATCAAGAACTGTATTATAAAAATAAATAATAACTTAATACTACGTAAGAAAATAACTAAGTATTTTTTTACAAATTAAACGTTGTGGACACCCTTCTTTCCTCTTTCAATATGATATCTTAGACAACCTCCACTACACCTGAGCACAGTAAATTCTCAATGACTCCTTTCAGAGGTTGTTTAGGCCTTGCCTGGAATATTCTACAATAATTATACGGTAATAAACAAATAATAAAACCAAGTACTATCAACATACTGTAAATAGCAAAGTACATAAAATAACTTTTTTTTTCAGTTAAATTAATTGAGAATCAATCATATTCATAAATTACTCGATGCTGCTTCAAATAAAATGACAAGAGGCAAGCATATAATTAAATATAACTATCTACAGTAGGCTTATAACAAACCAATCTCATTATTATTATTAGCTGCGATCATGATAAACACACAATATTAGGGGAGTATCCACGACTTTCAACACATGCCAGTGTCTTAAATGCCCTATTTAGAAATAAAATACATTTGCTTATAAATATTAGTAACTGAGATAGTCGATTCCTGTAACAGCAACTACGAAATAAGATCCCGTAGGATCCCGGTTGCTCTGTCAATTCAGAGCTGAATGAACTGTACAAACTACCATTTCTATCTTATCATTAACTGTTATTGCTTTTCGACAACAAAAATAAATCCTAATAACAATATACGTTTTATATTTTCTAATGTGACTTGGTGTTACTTAGACGTAATTAAATAAAGTAAAGCAATTTTGCTTAGACCACAAATAAAAATGAATCGTAATGTACTACCGGTTTCGTTATTATAACAAATTCAGGTCAGGTACACACACACTGATCATAAAACACAAGTGTAAAATGCAAATGGCGCATGTGCTGCCAACTCTAGGAGGGGGACGGCTGTAGTTCTACCTTCAGTGTGTAGCAGACGATGTTGTTATACGGAAACAGGTAGAACAATACAATTAATTTTTATTTGTGATCTAAGCCAAGTTATTTTACTTTATTTAACAACAATATTTAATAAATAACTGTGGCTAAGGTGCCAAGAGGCAATATAAATGCTTGAAACCGATATATGTATAGTCAATTAAAAATGATCACCGTAGTTAACTTTAATTAATTCATTATTGCTTTAATTTAAACACCTTACTTTATAGTTTCGAAACGCGACGTTGCTTCCGTATAATAAACTTCGTGAATACCCCCAATTTAAATAGCCCTGCTTAAAAGACTCGGACTTGCGAATAAATTTTCAGTTTCAATTTCAATATTCTGTCTTAAGACATCTTAAGGAGCACTGTCACTTAATTTCTAGATAGTTTGAACGTAGCTTGAACAAATAATTTGAACTGCCTAATAAAACATAGGCAACGCTTTAATGCATCGATAAAACAGCGACATAAAATAGAGAACACCTTGATTTACAAAATACCGATACTAGAAAAAAACAATACTTTTAAGGTATATTCCTTTAAAGTAATAAACATTCTAATAAATCTTTACAATTTAGCTAGCTTGACTGAACTCAGTTTCTCGCCTAGCCAGGACTAAAACGTTTAGAACGAACAACTTCCAATTGCATTTCAACTAGTTTCTAACAATCAATATTATTGAAATTTGAAGATCCTAAGCAATAAGCGTGACCAATCAATAGAAATACTATTAAGGCCCCATATGAACAATCTCAACACCTAAAAAATTATCATGCGGTGGTGAAGTTACATAAAGAAGATAAATGATCCAATGATAAATGAGTCTAGTACCGCTTCTTATTAACCCAATTAATTATCTAATCCACTGGTTCATACTTTTAATTTCTGAAGAAAAAAAGGTTCGCCCTGGTTTTAAGAGACCATAAGACACCATTCGCTTTTTTCATAGTCACATGCAAGGGGGAATATTTATCGTAGAGTTATCAATGAGATTTAATAAATTTGAAGAAATGTTCCTCTAGGTCTTGTACATTTCTTCATACCATAGGCAATCATCTGTATACGGCCCACGCCAGCAAAACCAATGAATATAATTTATGTGGCTGTCACTATCACTGAATTATGAAAGGCGCCAGATTTTCAGTAGTTTCACTAGTTCCGTAGCAATAGCCACTCGGTGTAAGTAACTTCACAACAAAATGTAGAGGAACGCTTCAAAATTATGACATCGCACTGATGGTAATACAATCAATATTTCCTGTGAAATTTGACTGCAAAAAAAGAATCGTGGGGTATCCAATAGTCAATAGATAAATTAAAATTTAACTTAATAATAATTATTCACTATTCTATATTCACGTGTAAAATTGATGATGATGATAAAAATAATAATTCTTATTAAATCACCACCTCAAGGTTCAACTAATTTAAAAAATACACGGCGTAAACCAATTTTGGAATGCCATTGCCCGCCGTTTATAAAGAAAACTGTTGCTACTCAAAACAATCAAAACCTGAGTTATTTGTACAATTTTATAGGATAACAATTATACTTTTGCAGAAGAATAATCTTCGTAGTTGCAATTGTGTCCACTAGAGTACAGATGAAACATTGAGTATTAGGTAGAATGTTGAGAAACATGTTTTCGTGTACAACCGTTTCCTTTAACGGTGACGGCAAGGCCATAGCCAGGATTTTTTTCGGGGGGGGGGGGGGGGGTTTAGAAATTTCATTGGGTATTACATAGTGGTTTTTATTTTTCCTCTCAAAATCCGATTCTATGTAGTATGAAGCCATTTCATTTCGGGGGGGGGGGGGGGGGGGGGTTGAACCCCCCCTTGGCTACGGCCATGGGTGACGGTATAACTTGATTAAATTAAAGGTCTTCTATTATGAGGCGTGACAAAGTTGACAAATTTGGCCTAAGCTCTTCACATACAGAATTTAAAGATTTAAAACATGACCATATTTATCAACATTGTAACAATCAAAGGAAGAAGATAGCCTAAGGTGTAACTATAACCATGAGCAAAATCTCTCTACATTAGGGCAATAAAACCCCTCAGGTCAATTTCAGTCAGAAATAAATAGTAGATATCTGATATTAAATATATCTTAGATTGCCATTTTAGGTGAGCATTCCGATTACTGACTACATTTCTTTTGTCGAAATACTAACCATATGGTACTTATTTGCCATTAAAATCAGTTATTGCAGCGTATGAATTAAGCTTCCAAAACATTAAACACCAAACTTGTACGTCTAGGTAACAAACAACTGTCTATGAAAAATTGGAGCAATGCAAGAGACGACCAGTATTGTTGAGGAACAATTAAAAATTGAAAAAAAACTTCTGCACATGTGTCGCCTTACATGAGCCCACATTAAATTTTCCCAAGTGACTGCGTGGTATTGGGAACACAGAATTAAATAAAAAGGAATTTCGAAAAAAAACACGTAATTAATAATTAGACTTCCTGTAGAAACTCTGAGCGCAGCGACACGTAAGAGAATAATTCTGAACCCTGTTGATAAGACCAGTAGTCTCGACAAAGCGTACATCTGCTTACATTTGCACAGATCTTATGAGCATTGACAGGGGTACGTAGGACAGTTTTTAAGTAGCTGCGATACGGGGACGAATGATTCGACTAATATATAAATGAGGTAGGTTTCCCAAAAAATAAATCTCCTAGAGTTTAATGCCACAAATCGTGCCAAACGAAAAAATTATTTCCTATAAATCACGTATGTGCATACCCGTAATGGGTTTCAAAGTGTTAAAAGTTGCTCTGCATTATCATACGAATGTCATAAAAAAAGAACGTTGAACACAGCATTTCCATTCATATTAGAATAAAAGTAATAACATCAAGAAAATTTTTTCCTTGACTATGGGTTTGTCCATAATACCAGCGTCGGCATTTAGGCTATGTGTCGTGCTGGGTGGGCTAATGCAGGCATATTCACAATTTGCCAACTTGCAATGTAACTTCTCCACTCCACTTCTCGAGAGTGTTATAACGCAGCGAAATTGCGGAAATACACCTTCCCTTGAGACTCAGTGTAACACTCTTAACAACACCAGACATTTCATACAAATTTTGAAACAAATTTGGGAACCGTTGAGAAACATGATATTATATTCATTTTGATAGCAGATGAATAATCTGAATTTTGAATTTCAAATACACCTATGAAATCTGAGATTTTTTTACCAATAACAGAAGTAGCTGCTTTCTTAATTGACTATAAAGCAAATCAACGACGAGAGGTTCACTTCAGCGAGCTGCTTAGATCAAGCTGCTCCTTTCTTGTAAGAGGAGCGCAAGCCGCCATTGTACAAAAACCGCGTTGGTTGTTTTCTATAATGCTGACATGGTGTTGAAATTACATTTTACCATGTGGCCAGAATATTTTGTCTCCAAGAATTTAGGGCCAATGTTTCGGTAAAATTGACCTTTTTCGCGCTGACGCCCTCTTGATAGAATAACCATCAATCAATAACCCAATGACGGCCTTAGCTTGGAGGACAGGTTTCCAGATAACTAACTGACCGGTCTGATTGGTCTCAGGAACTTCCCCAGTAGGCGCTTTGGTAGATAAGACATTCATAACGGTTGGGTGAACCAGGTCTCGCTCAAGGTTTTCACTTATTTCGAGTATCAAACGTCGATCTTCCGAGTCACATTCCAGTTCGCTACAAACTGTATTATTTCTTCCTACAATTAGGCAATTTTATCCGTTATATTGGCTCGAAATTCTTGGTTTCACAATAACTGGCAAATGGATACAGCTAAATAAACCTTACATCATCTGCACGATTGAACACAATAAATACTCTTTAAGGTGTCCATATTACTCAAAACCCCCATAACAGTTTGTAGCGGGACACACAGCCTACAATTTTACACGCAGACAGTGTGCCATAAAGCATATTCGGACATAGCTCACTGAAGAGGACCATTCTTATTGATTCGCTTTAAAGTCCCAACCACTAAATACTACAATGCCCCCCAATTCAATCTAACTTTTATTTTATGTAAACAAGACATTCTTGAATCTATAAGGCAATAGAAAAAATTAAATTACTCGTGACTTCATGGTATTTAATTTTAATAAACAAAGAAAAACAGTGTTTTATCAAAACTTGTTATAATAAAACAACTATAACTAAAATTAGTAAAACCCAAATAATCGTTAAAAAATTAACTTTGTCTAGTAGAAAAAGTCTCAGCGCTTTCGGCAAGAACAGCCATCTACAGAGGGAAACCCACCAGCACAGTTACACCTTATCAGCGATTTGAGAACCGGAATTAGAAGATATAGGAAAACTGGGCTTGGCGGGATTCGAACCCACGATCTACGCCTAACCGCGGCGTCGTTGTAAAGCGATTTTAGACTTGCTCAACTCGAAAAGAAGAAGCAGAAGAAGAATTGACAGTGGAGAGGAAACCTTGGTTTATATAGGACTGGGAGCGGGAGGAGGGGGTAGTAGGGGGCATGACTGGTTATCCATTCCTAACGTGCTGGCTAAATCTATGAGAGGGGATGGATGATTGTGTGAATAATGTCGATTACTAATTTTTCCTTATTGTTTAAAGCTTTTTTAATTTCAACATTTCAAGTGTAACTTTTCTTTATTTTTTGTAGGGGCAAAGTTAATTTTTTTAACGATAATTTGGGTTTAATTCATTCTTGTTGAAGTTCCCATAAAAGTTTTGATAAAACACTAGGTTTTTGTTTGCTTATCTAAGAGGCAAAACTGTGCTTGGGAAAAACAAAAGTTTCAAAAGAGGGAGGACACTCTCCTGGGCTGCTTATTGTGTCAGTAATCTCCAAGCAGGGGGGCAACGTTCGTAGGGGGCGGCGGAGGGGGAGGCTTTTCACCGCGACGCACAAGTAGTCGGACGCTGGGACCGCCTTTTCTAATGATTTCAATAGCTTCAGCATGGGTCATATTCTTCGTGTTAATCCCATTAATTTCAATTATTTGATCGCCAATCTGAAAAATACAATCACTATCAATATTTCAAACCCGAAAAGGCACTTCATAATAATTGATAATTGTCAAGTTTACCAAAACTGAGAGTCATTGCCTCTTTCTTGAACACTGAGCCGGAAAAATGAACACAGTAAAGATAAAAAAAGGCTACAAGGCTACAATTACCTACTATCTTGCATGTAATGAAAGAAATAAGAAATTATTAATTCAAAAAGTCGGCTGCAGAGCATTAAATGTTAATAATAATAATGTTAATGTTAAACATGTTAATATAGAACAAAGTACAGACACATTTATTTGTTTCATATAATAAGTACTCTTCATAGTCTGCACTGCACTGTGCACGCCCATTAACAGATATACAAATAGATAAATTAATATAAGTTATAATGCGCAGCAACATATAATAGCAGAATCAGGCAAAATGAGTAAGTAAATGAGGCAAGTAATTAGCTTCTCATGTTGGTAAGAGTACCTCTAGTCTCGCTGTTCTCTGATTCGTAGCTTCAATCTAACGTGGTGTTTTCTTAGTGTAGCACAACAGAGCAATTTCTAATGAACACGGTTAATTGTGACTCGGATAAGAAGGAAGATGTAGAAATCTATAAATTTTTAATTGGTAGCGATGAACGTCTAGGTCTACTAACCCAGTTCGATTGTATAAAGAATCCTTACTCTGGCTCTTCCCTTCGGCACTATTTTCTTAGTATTATTACGGACGTAGTAGGCCTACTTGAAGAATTGAACCTGGCCCTGCCTCCTCCATTTTCAGACTATTTTTTATTGTTTTCTAATGAATTTCTAGCTAATGACAAACTGCTCACTGCTCGATGTCAATCCATTGCCAATAGGCTTTCTGGTCCACAACACATTCGCGGAATGTGTCAGCACTTTTGGGGCGCTTACGAGGCAGCCATTCATAAAGTCGCCAAAGGGTCTTCCATAAGCATTAGCAAAACTTGCCAAAGGTGCAGAGGCTACCAGCGTCTGACAGCAAATGCACATTTATAGAAATAAAAAGGACAAAGAACAATACCTTGAGCTTATCATTAACAGCTGCAGGACCACTATCTGCTATCTGTAAGACATAAAGCGGCATATTGTGAAACTCTTTGCCACCTCGAATACTGAAGCCGAATCCTCTTGAACCTCTCGTTAATTCAACCGCATGATACTGCTCGTCCTCTAGGAGAGATCCCATGCCGTCTCGGGGACTGCGCATTGGAGGATAGTCGAAACCCCTTCGGAGTGATCCGTCCAATCCATCTTCTCCCTCAAGCTCTTCCTAAGAGCAAAAATACAATGAACCTTGTTCAAATGATCTGAACTCAACAACATTAGTGGTTTCGAGTATCTATTTAACCTTTGTAGACCTCTAAAAGCAAGGATCGTAAATAATGGAAAATTTAAAAAAATGAACGGAAACGGGATTTAAACTGAGTCACCACTATGCCGGGATGTTCAGCTAGGGCAGGGATTCCAAGCACTATGCATCCAATTGCATTCAAATCAATTAGCTCAATTTACAGGCTAACGATTCCCTGCACTCGGTCCGTAAATTGAATCTGATGGTGCTTGAAAAGTATCGGTAAGGAATGCTAGTCCGCACCGCTATCTTCCAATGTATACCGAGACTTTATATATGTACCGAGAAAAAATGTAAAGAAATTACACGGATTTATTATTATTATTATTATTACTTCTCAAGCGATGACGGGAACCAACCTAAGTCTACCCATAAACTTACGGTAAGATTATAGCAGGATTGTCCCTGAGATCAGAGTCACGGGACTATCGACGTTACTCAACTTTAGCTGGCTCTACAGTTCATTGAGAATCAAGGCTCCAACCACGTCATTTCGCCACTCGTCTCGACGCCGCCTTTCTGCTCCATTTTCGGGCCTGCAGGTCTTCACTATCGACCACCATCCACCACCTCCTCGGTCTTCCGCCCTCTGGCTCATTGTTTAATACCTTCTTAGGCACTTCAGTTCCATACATATTTTCGATATGACCCAGCCATCAGTCTCCATGCTTTTGTGTCGTTAATAATGAATGGTAGTCTGGTTTAGTGCTTCCAGTTTGGCGTTAGTTCCTTTCTTCCCTCCATCGGTATCTGTGACCGCTTCGAAGATTATTCACATGACCTTCTGGTCCAAACTATAAATGCGGTCATTCTAGCATTTATTTAGGATTTGACCGGGTGGTCTTCTATTACTATATCTCCCAGAAACTAGTGAATTCTTTCTCTCTCTCCCTCAAATTTAAATATATTCCGCCATCAGAATGTATTTCGGCTATTTATCATTTATTTCGTCTTTCCGCGACGAATTTCTAAGACTCTCGCTTCTGTCTGGAGTACTTGTAAGTGCCCCCTTAGTCTGTGTCTTGACGGCGCCCTTAGTGGTTGCCCACCTTCTAATAAACATACTGTAAGATTGTTCCTGAGATTAGCGTCAAGGGACTTACAACGTTACGAAGTGTAAAACAAAGACGTAAGGTGACTATTAATAGAAATAACGAAGCAACGTGTGTTCCTACTCGTGCCAGAGATAATTGCCATTAAAAGAAACTTATCTTACCCTCTGAGAAACAGAAGCATTGCTAGACGTGTCTTCTATAGGTGGGCCAATAGTTAGCGTAACCGAAAATCCAGAGTCTTTGATCAGATTCACGATATCGCCATGATGAAGGTTAGTAATATCGAAGTGGTTAACTGCCAAAATGTGGTCCCCGACGTGCAGCTGCCCACACCGTTCAGCAGGACTTCCCTTGATTATCCTCCCTAAAATACCAACAATGCTCATTGTAGATAATTAACCTGTACCTTAAGTCTTTTTGGAGGGGGCCCACTGAACTATTTTTTTTTCCTTGTCCAGTACTCCCTGGACAAGGTGCATATATTACAATACAATAACTTACAGGCACACAATTTTTGGTAGGGTACTAAAAACCCCCTTAGGGGTTTGTCTGGTCGAGTTGGTTACAAAATGTCACCTCAGTACGATATGCAAAGAAGACATTGTACGTTAGTTACGTTTGTAAAAACCAGTTTATTATTAATTTTTTAACTGAACCAATATTTTGTATTATGAGTAGTTCTTCGGGTAATTCGTTAAACACCGACGGAATAGCAACACGTAGTTCGGCTTGTCCATATTTGTTAAAATACATTGGTTCTACAAATATTTTGTATTGGACACCCTCTCTTCTTGCCACATTTCTTAAACTTGGAGTATGATTTTTGTATTCGTTCCTGTAGTAGTTCGTTGTTATCAAGTTATATTTATACAAGTCATAAACAGTCATACACTTAAACTATTTAAACAAATTGAGATCTTGCGGGACTGCTTTTTTTATATATCATTTTTAGCTGACTTCTTTGAATACTCGCCACTCGGTCTAGAGATGTTGTTTGCGCTGTCCCCTATGCTATGACACAGTTACGAATTATTGACTCACTAAGAGCTTTATAAACGATAATTAAATATTTTTCGCTTAAGGTTTTTGTGAGTGTAGAAAGAGCATAGGTACAAGATTTCAGACGGTTACATAGTAAGTTAATATGCTCTTTCCATTATAATTGGTCATCGATTATTAAGCCTAAATATTTCTGTGACGTTACTTGAGGTAGTATTGAGTTGCACAAGCAGCACGATGTGGAGAAGGCCTTATTTTGATTAAGGTGTAAGCATTGATTATTATGGTATCTTATTTTAACTTCTGTTGCAACTGTCATAATAATCTTACTAATATCTTAATAATAATAATAATATTTCTTACATTTCTTGAGGGGTATAAATTGCAACCATTGTAATTTATATGAGGAAAAAAACACGATCATTCAATAGTGGCACGTACTGCCAAAGGGAGGAGGCATTTCCAAGACTGTGCGGGGCACACTACTAGCTTGATTCGTGCCCACACATGGTTAAGTCATGCTTACGCCTGTTAGATTGTGTCTATGGCAAGCTTGCCCATTGACACTTGCAGTTGGTGCGGGTTGACATCAACGAAGCGTACCAGTTTGCGAATGACACTATTATTATAGCTTAATAGCTTCGACCCGTTTTACAAGTCCGAGCCGTTGTAGACATTTTGCCCATAGCTTCATCATCACGTACGTCTGTAGAAGCGGCTGCGCAGTTCATCATCATTCTAATATAGGCTTATTTTAATTGGGAAATATAGGACAGTGCAGATTTTAACACTACTCGGTAAGGGATAAATTGTGAGTAAATTCTGCAAGTGACCATATCTGACAAACTTACCTATTGTTGAGCCAGTCCTATTGAGAGATGATATGATGACAAAACCAAAACCTTCGTCTTCTCTTCGCGTTACCGTGACATCGTAAGGGTATCCACCAGGGGAATAAATCATGCCTCGCCCATCTACAAATTAAAATTTCAAGTAACTTTAGTAATGAACTAGAAACTAGGAGGAAACTGGACACAGTAAAAAATAATGGGTCAGAAGTGCCAAACGCATTTGAAATATAAGAATCCGTAGGAAACTCATATTTTCAGTAGCAAAAGTTCATTTTCATTCACAATTTTCACTCACAGCTATGAACCAACCAGTCACAATGCCTCGCTATTCTACAAACGACTTGTGTTCCATTTATTTAACTAATTGTTCTATGCTTCATGGAATGCATCCAAAAGCTTTCGCAAACAATAAGTTACTCAAAATAAGCATCTAAATATTAGTAATGGAATAAACGATTTTGTATCAATTTCTTTTTCTATGTACCATATTCTAAGAGGCATCGGTCTGCATCCAATCAATGGACTTTTCATCAATTAGTAAAGGTCAATAGCAGTAATGTAATATTATTAAACAAAGGGTTAGTCGGGCTTACATTGCCAGTTGTGTTAGTAGTCATGAGAGGTTCGGGCCTGAAAGTCATCGATCAATCGTTATCAGGGGAAGGGGCGACGTTTCGGGAATGGATGCTACTCAAAAGAGACAGCTAAAAAATCACAACTTAAGAAAATATAAAAAAGTAGCTTGGGCAGCTGACTCCCCTCACCTTGTGGAACAGGAATGCGTCTTCTTATGCCCACAGCAACGCTCCCAGTGGTAGCGGCTTTACCCATGAGCTGCACGACGTGATGATGCGACGTATTGGCCACATTTTGCCCGTCAACACTTAAAATTTCATCACCAGTACAAAGGCGACCATCCAGATCCGCTGCGCCACCAGGAACAATGTGACCAATGGAAACCTAAACAGAAACAAGGCCGTGATGAAGAAGTTTCGGTAAATATTTGTAATCGAAACCGGTTCCAAAAATACCAACGCATGCTAATGGAACAGACATATTCCTGCAAGCAGAGTTACATTCTAATCACGGCAAAAACGAGAAAATAAGTCAAATAATAATACTAATCAAACAATTTAAAGTATTTTTTTTTCACAGCAAGTCAATTATATCACGCATAGGGCATATTATAAATTATTGAAAACATGCATTTTAGAATGTCATTTATCATGCAATAGGGATATCATTCAACGTATTTAGTTAGTAGTAATTCTTGGATAGACTTGTGATGATGATGATGTATCTTAATAAAACCACTCAAACGGGCCTAGCCCATAAGGCTAAACTGTTGTTTATATTGTATATTGTTTTTCTAAAGATGGAAATAAACTATTCATTCATAAACTAAAAAAAAGGGAACAATCACCCTTAATGCTCCCATCGCGGCTAAATCGTACAGTGCTACTGCTACATTATCCAACGTGGCTTTAAATAATACAATCACACATACAGAAATAGACGAAATGCTCAATGAGAATAAACAGTCCGTTTAATACAAGCGGAACGTCTAAGATGTCTGGGCCAAGTTGTAGGAATGACAGATACCAATGACGAACGAAATGAGCAAAGCAAGCATGGCGGGAAGACAACTGCAGGGACTATTTCATTGAAAAGACTTTCAAGGCCGGAGCCAGATGATGAACCAGTAGCAACTACTAAGCCTTCGAGATAACATCTTAGAAGTTAAAGTAGAGCCACTGAAGATGTCGACCAACCAAAGATTTTGACTAAAGGTTTGGAAGTACGTTCTCAGATCGATCACTGCCCATGGGCACGGATCTACTGGTTCATCATCGACTGCTGCGACGTCTGCGAAACTACAGGAAGGACGTATTAGAAACTAACCTCCGTAGATGTTGTCGCGTAGTGCAACATAATGTTACGACATCGGCATAACCATAAGCAATAACCAATGCAAAGAACGGCAGACGTTTGACTTAAAACAAAAAAATACAACAATAAAAAGGAAAAAAAAATGGAACTACAATATACTGTATCGAATTAGCAGGCTTAGAACCAGCGTGGTTGTGTGATTCTCACCGTGGATCCTACCTGTGAACCTTCCTCAGTACCCCCTACAATTCGAAAGCCAAAGCCGCTTTCTTGTCGAACAAGCGAAACCACTGTCTCCAAATAGTCGAAGCCGGGATGAGATCTTGCGCCTCCAGCTACCTTCATTTGGGGCGGAAACCTGCAACACATTAGTAAAAAAAACAAATAATCAAATATTGTGTTTTGGTAAAAGGAAAAGTTTCAAAGGGCCTCCACTGCTACATCAATCGAATTTAATTCATAAATATAATAATTGGAGTGCTTGTATGTATTGTAGGCAAAATAATGGTGTGCGGAGTACGGACTAAATGATAAAATATCATTCCTAATATCCTAATATTAGGGAGGCATACACAGACAATCTATTAATTAAAGAATTCCGTAAAGGCAAGCAAGAACGTGTTTCCCAGTGCAATCTTCCATTCGAAAAACAATGTTATGGTATATTTAAGGGATCCTGTACTTGCGTCCGAACCATAAATTGAATGCCTAGTCGGTATATTACCTTGGGGGTGATTCTTTATGGTGGCTTGAAATGTAGCCATCCACGACCCGATCATGGTGATAATACGGTGCTTGTGAGTGGGAATGACCCACAGGTTTCATAAGGTACTGGTTTTGGTCATACACTGAGAATTCATCCGAATAACCGTAGCTGTCCTCCATATACCCATTATAATAGCCCATTGGAGGTTCAAGCTTTTGGAGGCCTTCAGCATCCATTAAATTGTGGCTTTCTCCTGAAAAAGTAAAATGTTTAAAATTACTCGAAATCTAACCAAGAAAGAAAGAAAGAAAGAAAGAAATATATTTATCATGCAATACAAAATGAAATTAATTATACAACAAACCCACTAAGAAATTAACAATTTTCCTACTAAATACAGTATATATATGTATAAATTCCTCCGTGGGCACCTCAATCAAAACCTATGAAAGGTTTGTGTGATTGAAATTGTGATGTTTTAACATAAGAATTATCCTTTTACTTTTAGGGCGAGCGCGACCGAAATTACCGAGTTACCAGAATCCGGACGCGGTCGCCCTAAAAATTGTTTTCTTTTATTGTTATAAATAGAAATATTTTTATATAACTTAAGTAATAATAATAAATTTTGAAAAGTTTCTAGAAAATTACATGAGGATAAAGTGCAATTGGCTAATAGATTTGAATTGAGTTATTTTTTAAATCCAGATTTTTATTAGTTTTATAAATTTATGTTTGTTATTTACATGGCATTTTAGGAAAAGAGGTAATAGGTTATATAATTTGGTTACTTGATAGAGAGGTGAATGGAAAGCAAGTGATTTATTTATGTTGGGCGTATTTAGTTCTGGTTTCATAAATATGTTCAATTAATGGTGGCAATATTAACTTACGCTCGGGGAGTAATGATAGATAGAAGAAACTGAAAACACACACAAACCAAATCGCAACGACAACGCGGCATTTGTATGCTTCTAAATTCGTTAAGGGGCGTTTCAGAACTTCTTTACATTGTGTTTTTATTTCTGTATTTTAGTAGGCGTAAAAAGTTGAGTGCTCTCGGTAGATTATCATTTGATGGCCTATGCTTTACTTACGAGGCAGTTCCGCACCCCAAACCTCTAGCTCACTCTTATGGGGAAAAAACAAACAATAAATTACTAGCTCATTATAAATACCACTCCTTGTTTTTATATTACAAATGGGGAGAAGGCAAGGAAAATTTGAAAAATAAGTACCCACCCTGATTAAGTTTATCTCTGGAGAAAGATTCACTCTTTGGATAATGGTTATCACGTGCGTACACATCAGCTTGCTGGTAATTTTGATTCCCGTTCAAGTTAGTTCTGCCAAGGCGATCACTCAGGAAGTGTTCCTGAGACGAAGACAATTTATAAAGCTCTGATGGGCTCAACTTAACATCTTCGTTATTCCACCCATGATAAACAGGCGTCTTGGATCTAGTTCTCGTATCCACAATTGGAGTCTTTGGTCGGTTTGGCATGACTTCTTTCTTCTGAGAGCTATATAAATCGGCGGTGGGGGTTTTGCTTCTATACAAACCCACCCCAGGGGCTTGGACGGTAAAATCGTTTTTCTTTAGTCTTTGCTTAGTGGGAGAATTGGAACCACGCTGAACGGTAACAGTTGCTTCGTGGTTACGTTCACAGTCCTTGAGCACTTGCACTACATCGCTATGACACATATTCCGAACGTTCACTGTGTTTATTTCCACAAGGATATCACCTTCCATAAGGTTCTTACACCGGAGACGGTCTAAAATTTTTTTGACTTTTTGACCATACGCACTATCAGCTATTGTGAATCCGAAACCCATCGGTCCTTTCAAGATAGAAATTGATAGGAATTCCGGTTTTTCTGGAATTGCCGGTGGCTCATTGAAGTAATCTTCAGCAGTTCGGGATGGGTCGTCCAAAAGAACGTCAGTACTGTTTGGCCTCTGCATATTCTTCACTTTCTCAGTCGCGCAGAGGTCCGGCATTGACTTAACCGAGCTGGTGAGCATATCGTCCGAATTGGACCGCATATGGTTGCTATCTATGCTGTTTTCAAACATGTCAGATGCTAGTTTGGATGTGAGATCGTCATCTAGGTAAGTGTCCACGTCGCCAACAGCAACAGTAGTTACCACCTCAGTGTTGGGGTCGTTTGGGTCGAAAGGCAGTGGATAGCCTCTACACACCTATAAATTATAAAAACAAACAAAAGAAACAATAAAATTATTCTTCATCACACGACATTATGTTTCAAGAGGAATTACGTATCATATTTAATAAGAGTAATGCATTTAATTCCCGATGCAAATAATTTAATAACTTGAATAACACCGAAAAATTTTAACATAAAATTCTAAAAACTCAATCAAGGCGAACAGATCACTTTTTGCACAATTGGAAATGCTGTAGCAAGGCCAGATTTGCATATTTCTACACTTTCTTCGAAATCTACATGTAGCCAACATTACCCTTGGTAATTTCGCTTCAATCGTCCGGTTATTATTCTATGCTTGCGAAATTGATAGGATAAAGTGCATGGTAACATAACTGGCAATTATTAAGTAGCGGTAACCGATGACAGACGGGAATAGTGACTGGACCTTGGTGTTTGCCAAAAACTATAGTTACTATTTTTTTTTAGTCAAAGGTTTCCTCGTGCTGGTATTTGACAATTAGCCCACCATACACTTTATCTAATGCATGGTGCGTTAGGACCTAACTCTGCAGTTGAGATGAATGTTAGATGAACAGGTCAGAGATAGCCCCTAAGTAGCGCAAGGGAAACAATTATTTACAGTGAGAATGGTAATTCTTAAAATAGCGCCCGTATCACTGTTTTACACTAGCTTCGAACATGATCAAGAAGAAAAGAGGAACCAAGAATTAGACAATGGATAAGTCGGACACACGCTAATAGTCATAAAATAATTAAACACAAGAAAATTACCTCAATTTTGACAGTTTCGCCGGGAGCTATGGACTGGAATACTGTGACCATATCATGATGAGTAAATCCCAGCATGCATGTATCATTTACAAATACTAAAACGTCTCCCATTTGCAGCTTGCCATCAAGCCAAGCTGGGCCATTGGGGACTACTGACTTAATTTGTAAGAACTCTTCGACGTTCTCATCTCCACCAACTATTGTGAAACCAAGACCGCGAGATGACTTGACGAGAACCGTTGTGATACGCTCCCCTCGGAGTTGATTTGGATTTCTAGTAAAAAATGGTGGGAGATCATCAAATCCTGTAAATGACAAGACAATAGGTACATTAAAAAGAAACATAGAGATTAAGATAAGAGTAGCTTCAGACTTCTTTATCATGCAACACTAATTTAGTGCGGACGGATCTAGCTCTGTAGTAGACATGAATGTAAGTTGACAAGGTCATAGGGAGAGCCAGCCTCTAAGTAGTGCAATGGAAACAATTCACAGGGAGAATGTATAATTTTAAATTATGTCTCTTTCACCGTTTAATGTTTGTCTTGCACATGATCATCGTACACGTACATTGGTCTAAGAAATTTACAAAAAAAAAAAAACAGGTAAAGAGGCATTTCGCATAAACTCTTGTCTTGACATTATGATGATCTGTTATTACGGTTTATACTAATGCCGGCGTGAAAGTGTATAAACCTGCGATGGAAGATTCCCTCAAGACTGGGAAACTGCACAAACTTAGAGCATAGACTTTCTTTAGAATTAAAGATCCCGTAAATACAGATTTATGTTTTCTAATTGCAAAGTATAGAAGATCAATTTCAAACTCGCCATTTTAAGATATCTTTTAAGTGAAAGAAACAACGGCGCATACCACCCTTCACGCTCGTATTAATTAGGTTTTGACTTAACTTTATGATCTCATGATGTAACCCAATATCAACTCACCAAGTGTTGACAAGCATAACTTCATACGATGTAAATAAAACTATTGTTGAAATACTAACCAGGTGGACGGTAATTATCCAAAGCTTGCTGTTGTGAACCAGTTTCACTGGCAGTCTTGCGGTAGGACGGATAGTTATCAGATTTTTCAGTATCAATTGAGTCTCCTGGGGGACAAAAAAAAATCAAAATCAAAATTGAAAGCTTTCACGTAGTGAGCAATCTTCGAAATAATGTAGAAGGCAATCCTGTCCCAGATATAAATATAGGTACACAACCTCCTGTTCAAAGGTTGGTGAAAAGGTAAAGGCATATCTGGGGCAAAGCATGATCCACAATCCTAACATGAAATGTAAGAACGTTGCAAGTATCGGAATTCTTATGCGAAGCGACTGGCTGTTTACGAAAACGCCTAATAACACCGGGGTTGAGGGTATCCGAGCATGCACTACCGTCACTTTCACACCCAATATGGACCTGCCGCCTTGGTTAGAGGCACTTTTTACTATAGAGTTGCCCTTTATAATAGAGTCTACCGTTTGGAGTTCTACTTAATTGAAAAATTAGGTCTGATAGTCAGCAGGACATTGGACTAGAAAGCTTACACTTAATAATATGAATCAATGCCAAGCGGCTCCTTAATAGCACTTACTATTAGGTCACAACCCCGCATTGGGCCCAAGTACCAGAAAAGCAAGAAAATTTAAAAAAATGCATGCAGCAAAATGGATTAGTGTACCTCTATATGAGTCGGGTCCATGGTCACTTTCAGGCTCACCGTCTTGGGTCCCTCTCTTCGCTAAAATCACTGGATTTTCATATTGTGTTCTCCTGTTCACATGATCAATGTAATAAGTCCCATAATGCGGATCTTCTATCTTCTCCCACCCGTAGGGTAATTCATCGTCGAGACAGTCTGCTAGAGACTTCTTTTGAAATTTTGAGAGCCTGGGATCCAACCAGTGCGATGTGCCTGTGTTATGGCTGCAAAAATGAATTTAAATTTATTATCATGTATTTGGGCAAAAGCTTTACATTTTCGCCAAAAACAAAATCAGGATACACATTGAAAAAAAAAAAAAACTATGTGAATTGACTAAAGCGTAAATATTGGATAGCATAGCCTAAAGCCAAAGCTGCGCCCACTAAAAAATACAAATTTATGTTATTTCCATAAATTTAATTATGCATTTAAGTGGTGTTACCATTGCACTATTTGGAATGTAGTGGGGAAAGCGAAATGCCCACGAGTCACGTTTCCCTCCTACCGATGAGGGATTGGGTGGACCCAGGCATGGCGGGAAATATTTCATTTTCAATGGAGAATGGAACCTCGATTTTTCGTTGCATTGCCCAGTTCTCTACCAACAGAACTAATCCGGAACTCCATGTAACCAGTAATCAGGAATGGCTGGCTCCAATACTTACTCAATAAAGTAAATTTCTCCCTTCTCAGTGTACGCCTTCTCCCAGTTTGGGGGAAGCGGACCCAATTGAGCATGCATGTCTTCTTCGTATTCACCTGTGTCCACGTAGCAGGGCAGTGTTGCATTGTTAAAATTCATTTTTTCTCCATCTGAACAAATGAGACAAAAAAAGAACAGTGAGCAAAATAAATTAATGAGTTTAGAGAGAACCTAGAAGATTTGTTTTCTTTAAAATTACTGTTTACTAAGCCAAAGGCGAAACGGCAGTTTTATAAGGTATAATAATAATAATAATAATAAAGTCTTTATTTAAAAAAAAAATATGTAGCGAGATTAGAGCCTATGTCCCTCTCTTACACCTAACTGTACATATCAAAGATATAGTTTGATTGAAATATAATTTTTTAAACTACATTCATACAGAATATCAGTCATACCTTTCATTCAAGATAACAGACATACTAATTCACATTCGCTACTATCTGCGTTCACACACACATTTTCTCACATATTCACACGCAGCCTTGCCTTGATCAACCGGTGACAATGGTTTGCTGACTAAGGAGAAACTTGTAATATTTGTTTTTTAATACGTCGAGAGAAGGAGAGGCACGAATTTCTATGGGTATCGAGTTCCATAGTGTAGAGGAAGAGATGAGAAATGAAGAGTGGAAGATTCGGGAATGAGACAGACGGGTTAGAAGGAGATCGTCCCCCACGAGTATTATAGGCTCGCGAAGAAAGTGGTGAAAGGGACGAGAAGAGGTAGATTAGGGATTGGGTATGCAGCAATTTGAAGACCAGGCACGCCTGGTGAAGTTGACGCCGACGTGGGAGATTCAGCCGGGCCAGAGGGTTCAGGAATGGACATATGAGGTCTCTGTACGACTTGACATTCATTACGAACGTAAGGCAGTTGTTCTGCAACCTCTGGAGGTGAGTTGCTTGTGCTACGGTCATATCGTATATGGTATATGTCAGATTCCAAGGGAGATACAGATTATACATTATATTGCAGTATTATATGGTATATATCACACTGACATTAAATTAACATTGGTTGAAGAGGTAATCTTCTTGTTTTAAACGACAATTAGAGGATATAGAAAATCTGAACTTGGCGGGGTTCGAACCTAAACGGTTAGGCGTAGATCCCGCCAAGCCCAGGTTTTCTATATCCTCAAATTTTTGGTTAGATACCGATTAGTCGAAAATTGTCTCTTGTCCCACGCTTGTATATCTCCCATTTCCACTCAAACTCAAAATACATGGCTTGGCGCAAAACATGTCATGTCAGGTACAAGGACGGATCCAGCCTACTTTTTTTTTTGGGGGGGGGGGGGTAGTTGTGGTTCGAAATAGGAGAAAACATATGTAGTATCGATTAATTTGGAGCGTAATAAATTAACTTACAATAGGTTTACCAAATCTTTTTTTTCTTTTTTTTGGGGGGGGGGGGGCAGCTACCCGTCCATGGTCAGGTACCTTTTCGAGTAGAAATTTAAAATAAAAACATTGATGCCCACCAAGTTGGTGATGTTCCGTGGGTTCATGCGAAAGGGGTGGTTCCATGTCTTTTGCTGACATAGCTTCTACGTTTGAGCGGTTGCGTTTCCTTTTTCCTTCGGAACTAGGATGGGCTCCAGGCATCAACCAATTGGCGCCGGCGCTTTGCGGGGGAGATACTGTTGGCTCTTTTGACGGCTTTGGAGTTCCATAATGATTGCCTAAAAACAAAATAAAAATAATACGGTTAAATAATTAAACAAGCCAGGAGGAGGTAAAGAGAGCGAGCTTACATTGGCAAGACCATCTAACAAAGATGCCAGGTTTATTGTGGCCGGACTTGTTTCCGTACCTTGTTAAGTCAGGCTAACGCCTGTTCCACTATTAATGGTAAGCATGTCGGTAGACATCGAGAAGTGAACCAGTTTGCCGACGGCTAGAAAATCATTCGGAAACAATACCAATAACGTCTGAAAACTGATGTCGCTGTTGGCAGGGTAAGGCATACGTCTATAATAAGCCCTTCGATAACAATTAATATGGTAGCCCCCACCGTCGTAGGCAAAGATACGGAAAGAAGAATGTCGCCGTGTATTCGAATAGGAAAAAACCGGGTGGCTTTTATCAGGCACCACTCTCCGCAACTACGAATATCTACGATGGTAGCCACCCTTGCGGGGTGCCAGATAGGCTTTTCAACAAACACCAGGAGGAAGACGCCCAAGAAAATGTTGCCGCGGGAAAAATGCACTGAATGAACAAGCAGCTCGTGGCGAGCCATGGTTGGATGGAGGAGGCTTGTGGAAGGAGCCAAGGCTGAAGGCTCTATAGGCACAGATGAGTAAGGTAAGGGAAGGTAAAGAAGCGACGATGGATCAAAGACGGATCCAAGGAGTTATCCTCCCATGAAATTGAAAATATTCCCATACATCGGGACATGTAGAGTAGTGGTACGGACTCTGACTTCCACCCGAAAGGTTGTTGGTTCGAGATCTACACTTCCTACATTTTCTGGCCTTGTTTCGGAGGGCATGTAAAGCAGGCGGTCCCGGGCCTTCCTAGTTGAGTGTAAGAGAGGGCTTTATAGCCCTAACTCCGCTAGGTTGGCTTAGTAATAGAATAAAAAGTCCTTATTTATTTATTATGGATACAAGCCATAGCTTGAGGTAATACAGTTCTTTTTGTTGAAACTCCAGGAAGCAACTAGTCAAGGGAGTAAATTGAGATATTTGTATAATGTATACTTTTTTGCTATGTCGGAAGAAGCAAAAACACCCGCTGCGCTGGCTAGTGATTCGACAAAGCAAGAAGTATGTCTTCTTGTTGCTTTCCAATTTATACGTAGTATAAGGAAAGCTTTGTGATGGTCGAAATTTTCGATTCCGAGTTTTCAACGGATTTACACGTTTTGAGGTCCCAGGAACCCAAAAAAGTGTTTTTTACGACATGTCTGTCTGTCTGTCTGTTCGTCGATTTCCGGGCAAACTACTCGGTCGATTTTGATGAAATTCGGCATGAAGGTTCACAAAAATCATACCTCGGGACCATTTTTTTTATTTTGGGCTAACTCAATTTGGGAGGTTTTTATTTTAAAAAACTTCAAAAAAACGTCTAAAAAAATTATTTCCCAAAAACGGCTCCAACGATTTCTTTTAAATTCACAAATATTGTAGTTGTTGTTAATGTTGATAAAATGCGGGGGGTCGCTTGCCCCTTGATAGTTTGCTTCTGGGGGTAAAAAAATAAAAATGACTAAATTTTAATTAAAAATGACTAAAAAATAATTTTTCTGCGATACCTTTCTATCGATGATTTCTACCTTCAGGTATGTTTTAGGTGTTAAATTGAGTAACGAAACCGGATAGGTTGCTTTCCCAAAAAAGTATTTGGTTTTGTAAAAAAAAATTTACCGCACCACCAGTGACGTCAGGTGGACAACCCCCCCCCCCCCCCCCCCCCCCCCGAGATATCGGAAATTTAACCATAAGAAAATTATTTACTATGGAATTACTCATTATCTCTATCTACTAATTTTGCTAAATTGGAAAGCATGTTCGAGTAAACTCGGACCGGTTCTCTTGCCTTGCGAACAAGTGGCAACCACTTCTTGCCTTGTCTTGCGGAAGGACTGGCGCATTCAAACTGATGCAATGACGTCACGCTCAAAGTATAAAGTAATAATAATTTTGGTTCTGTTTGTCCTAGTTTCACTAAACTTGGCATATCGATTCACTGTGCTAATAGCCATTGATAGAAAATAAAGGAGCGTGGCAGCGCTCGAGCCAAGTTTCCCCGCTACAAAATGACCATAACTTCTCGGTGCTGTTAGTTCGATTCTCAACCATTTTGGCATGAAAACTTAGCATGAAAACAAGACTTTATAGTCTTATTGTTCGCCTTTTGTTCATTTGCAATAAAGTTGTTTTCATTTCATCTCATTTCATTTCATTTCATACCGAAAATAACCACTCCAGCAGCCATTTGTACAAAATTAGAGAGCACAGCTGGGAACTTGGCTTGGGCGCTCCCTAATTTTCTGACTATAGCTATTGCTAGAGTGAATCGATATGCCAAGTTTTATTAAAATCGGACAAATGGAACCAAGGTTATACAAGTATTTAAGTAGTTACTTTATGCGTTGAATGTGACGTCACTCCAGTTTTAATGATTTTCTAATAAAACCCTCTATTAATATGTCATCCATTAGGCAGTATAATGTTCATCAGTTTATTTAAATACCTAATTAATCTTTAGAGTGAAGGGAAACACGCTATTTTGAAAAAGGAGACGATGATGACCTTGACTAAATAAAGATCCGATTTTCTTATATATAGACCAGTCAGCGCGTACTAGACTTGAATCACTTGATGATAATGCGAAAGTGTTCGTGATATGAAATTGGTCAGTGCAGTGGAGCCGCGCTATGAAAATAAATAGGAAGGCAATAAGTAATACACAACGGTAGGGTTGTGGGGGACCCGGGGTGTGGAGCCTTGGGGGATACCAACGAACAAGCTAATTGCATTACAGGGGGTGATTTGCATCATATTGTGTAGGTAATGACACCCGTTTCATTGGCTTCTGTATCAATTTCCGGATTCGACCAAATAAAAGTGCAGCATTGCTTTACAAACCTCCCCATTTAATGAGACAAGGTACTGAGTTCAGCGAGTACAGGAAAGGAGCCTCCCGAAGATCGACAAAAAACCGACAACGGGCAACGCTAAGTGGAAACATCTAGTAGCTTATCCTTTCACCACCGAGAAGAGACCAAAGATTTCCACGATCTTCGGGTGTGCACCAACTATGGCGTCAGGTTGGTGGAATACTGGGCCCAGAAACTAGTAGTCTATCTCAAACACGAAAAAGTAAAGTAAGCGAGACGAGACAGGCTATTTTATTAACGGTTTCTTGGCTAAGTCAATAGCAGGCTGGGACCTGGTGACCTGGTCAGATCCTACAGCACAGCGTGGTGACTGAATCTAACTTCTTGATTAGGCGTTGCAGGATCGATCTCACCCCCCCCCCCCCCCCAATTCAAAGGCCACCACCACAATGACTCTCACTTCGGTAAGAGACAGGGTGAAAGCACGCAAAGGCTGCTTTCATGCATAAATTAAAATAAATGTTTCTGACGTCAACGAGCGTTCCTCAAGCTCCTAAATGTATACATCTGCGATTTAACGCTTAAATAAAGAATGCGTCACCCCAGACTCCGATAGTGCATATGATGGACTTCAAAGACGCAAAGGCTGCTTTCATGCATAAATTAAATAAATGTTTCTGACGTCAACGAGCGTTCCTCAAGCTCCTAAATGTATACATCTGCGATTTAACGCTTAAATAAAGAATACGTCACCCCAGGCTCCTAGTGCATATGATGGACTTCAAAGATAAAAGCCAAATTTCCAAACAATTTTAAAAGCAAGGGGGCTAATTTATGAACTTGGTTAAAGCGGCTTCCCGAATGTTACGATGTGTCTATAGTAAGCATCTCTCAGCTTGTCCATTGTCCCTTGCTTAGCCAATGCAGGTTTACATCAGGGAAATGTGCCAGTTTACCAAGGCCTAGGGCAAAAAGGAGTGCAGAAACAATACCAATAATGAATTTAAAAAATCAATGGGGTCTTTGGCCTTGGGCAATGGTCAATTATTAAAAGCCATGTATGGCTGTATACTGTATATATAAACACACACGAGGTGAGCCCTCTCACCATCTAGTCAGTTAGTAATGCCAAGAGGTATCACGAAGTTTTGTTTAGTTTTTATTTGCACTGGTTTGCCGTCTTTTGTGCATTCGTCCGTAAGTAAGGGCACTTGGAAATTTTCATACTGGTGGTATCCCATCACACTAATTAGTTGAGGAGGGGGGGGGGGGGTTCGAAGACCCATTTAACTAATGTGAGTCGTTGTAATGCAATAATGCATAATTTACCAGATCTAATTCTCATTTTATTTATTTTTAAGTGAAAGATAAATTGCATAGAAACAATTTAAAATAATTAAATAAACTCTTCAGTCATCGTACTAAGTTACTTACTCAGTACTTATGTTGAGTTACGACAAGTCTCCAATCGCATGATAAATAAATAAATAAATAAGGACATTTCATTGTTTCTATTACTAAGCCAACCTAGCGGAGTTAGGGCTATAAACCCCTCTCTTACACTCAACTAGGAAAAGCCCGGGACCACCTGCTTTACATGCCCTCCGAAGCATGGCCAGAAAATGTAGCCAGTGTGGGACTCGAACCAACAACCTTTCGGGTGTAAGTCAGAGTCCGTACCACTACGCTACATATCATGATGTGCAGACTCGTACAAGTACAGGCGCGCTACTACAATGCGACCGAAGCCGAATAATAGATGTTCGTGTCAATAGTGAGCAGTTTCTTTGTTAGAATTCAACGTCGTCTCGGGCCTATGCCCGCGGCAAGAAGTTGATAGCGAGAAGCAATCTGGTCGTGCCCCTTCACCCCGAAAAGATTTCATAAACACGCCTCTGATTGACCAATTGATCTTCTAAGAGGATCTTCAGCGATGATCTTGAAAAGAGACTCCAGGATGATGCCCATTTCTTAAGGGACAACATCACCTTCCCGGAGGCTCTTTCCGATCCTCTTAGGAGATCAATATTTCTTAAGGAACAACAGACTCGTATCTGTACTTGGTTATGCCATGCTTTCGTCTGTTATATCGCCTCATTGGTAAGCTTGCCTCAGCTTGTCCATTATCGCTTGTAACCGGCGTAGGTTGACATCGAGGACGTATACCAGTTTGCCAATGGCCAAAAATGCATACGGAAAGAATATAAATAATGTCTGAAATCCATGGGGTCGTTGGCATTAAACAAGGGACCAATGGACCTAGGTTCATAAAAAGTCCTTCAGGACATTATTATATAATAAGGGACAAGGCGACGTCTAAGCCTACCAAGGGCCGAAGGGCCGAGCCGGGACAGATTTTCGGCAGGGGGAAACATCCGGAAAACCAAGCATACAATTATTACAGTCATGGCTGACGGCATCTTGCACATTCTTCAAAGACAGCATGCATCCGATTGACCTCTTCAGACACCTCAGTAGGTTAGTACCCGATTTGAGTAACGACACGTCTCCGATCGCATGGCGTGTAAAGACTCGCACAAGTGCAAGCACGTTACCACCTGGCCATCGAAGTCGATTTATATCGATTTGAATTAAAATCAATAAAAAGTGAAACCAAATTGTTAATTTTAGACGTTTCTAAGATAAAGGTTCGCATATAAAATGTTTTATGGGGAATAACAAGAAGGTAGGTACAGTTTACGTGTTACGATAAAACTGAGGCTAGCTAGACGCTGGGAGTGTACGTTCGTGTCTTGCAGGGAGATAGGTACGCATACCGGAAACCAGTAATAATATTCCTATTCTGCCAACGCTTCCGTTGCAACTCATTTCAATACGGCAATTATTTTACAATGAGGCGAGAAAAAACCATCTAAGTGAAAGACCTGTTACACTCCACCGTATTTACATACTCTTCGTATCGGCATGAAGGGCCAACGCGTGACAGTTGTGCGCCAGTTTGCTTTCCTATTTATACGTTAGTCTATGGAAAGCTTTGTAAAATTCTATTTCGAAAATTTTCGACTTCAAGAATTTGATGGATTTACACGTTGTGAAGTCCCACAACCCCCCAAAAAAAGTGTCTTTTTCGAAATTTCTGTCGGTCTGTTAATAAGTTAAAATAACTTTGTCAAGTATTACTAATATAGTAATTTAAATGTAATAAAAAGAATGTAGTAATAGTAATGTTAGTGATAGTAAATGAAAGTCCCATTTTAGTAACACTGTTTTTTTGTTTTCCAATGCCTGCTTTCATCATTTCTGCTTTAAGCAACCCTGTCAGCCCGGCGGGGGGGGGGGGGGGGGAGTGAGACTGTTTATTAACTTGAGGCACCCTAAGGGCAGACTGCTTCACCTCGAGGAGAAGGGGAGTTGACTGACAGGCTGGACCTCCTGATTATAGTGGATTCCGAACTACATGGGGAACATCGTTAAGTCACACGATTAATTCGGAGGTGACCAGGACTTGACACGCACTCAGACTAGCTAGTATAGTCTCAGCACGTTATCATGTCCCACCACGTTCCCCTGCCAACGCTGCGCTGCGCACACTACTCCAAGCTTGCCGCAAATTGGAACAGGCTCTGTTCTGGTTGATTCAACATGGTATGGCCATTGGCAATTTTAGTAGTACTTGACAAAGTTGTTATATTTTATTAACTATGATGTATTACAAAGTGAATCTGGAAATATTACTGAAAAGATGTGTATTTGTAACACAATTTGGGAACAAACTACTCGACAGAATTTATATAAAAATATTGTCCAGCGGTGTATTTCCATTTTTTATTTATAACTTCATTTTGGGGGCGTTTTATGCCGATATTTAACCATGGGACAATAACTTACGATGGAACTATTAAAGTAACCATACAAATTAATACATATGAAAGCATGTACGGGTTCACTCGTACCGTTTCTTTAAAAAATGCAAATTGTTTACAAACAATATGATGAAGTATTCGATTGACTTCTTTAGTCGCTCCACGAAGAAACGGAATGCTTATGTTGAATACGGCCCGTCTCCGATCGCATGGTGTGTTGAAGGTTGCAAGCCAATATTGAACCTCCCCTATGCAACTACCTTACATTGTAGGATGCCTTACACCCAGTTTAATATGGTTCCCCAATAAACGCCTGCATAAGACAGCCAATGAAAGGCTTTTTCGCTAAAAGATCAACTGCACATGCATCCCATCTTTTTTTTGTCGTTTATATGCCTATGCTAAATTACCGCTATGTTTACAACTTCAAACGCCAGATGCCAGACGATGACAATCTTTCAATGCTATAACTGGAATACATACAACTTTAAGACTTCTGTCTCATTTGAGCACACTGTCCACGGTCCTCTTAAATAGCGCAGTAAAAACAACGAAGCACTGGTTTTTATGTGCACATGCGCATATTAAACCATTTGTAGTTTCCATACTTGAAATGCAGATACCAGAATTTGACAAGCACACGGCACTTAAAACTACAGTACCGGCAAAAAAAATCTTGACAAGGTGAAAAAAATACAATAAATCAGTTTTCATTGAGTTTATTTGTTATTTTATTTGTTTATTTTATTGGTGTTTATGTTTTAATTCAACAGCTGTTATGGATGGAGCCTCCAATACTTCTCGCTTTAGAAGTTCATCTGTTCGTTGGGAGGTCTTTCTAGGGGCTCCAGACCCCTTTTTCCTGATCCGGACTTCCCCTGGTAGCAACTTTGAGGCTGTGCGTTTGAGCTGGTAAATGGTCTCCCTTGAGACTCCTAAATCACGCGCAACAGAGCTAACCGTGTCGCCCTTTTCCAGAAGTGTTAGAGCACGCGACTTTTCTTCCATTTTAAGCTTCTTACGCCCCATTGTAAATGAAATAAAACTCAGCAAACTTCCCAAATCAGAAAAAAACTAACAACAAAAATCACCGTATTTTGTAACCTGTTTGAACAAGAACTGGCGACGCAATGAGACTGGAGTAGATGGCATGCGCGGTCTAGTGGCGCACGGACGAACTAAGTAACAGGCCAGGCGTCTCAATTCAATAGGGTGGTTATGGCAAGTAAAATCATGACATGATGTTTGCTTGTCAGGTTTTTAATTGCCACCCAAGTGTAATGATTTTTTTTGCCGGCACTGTACCATGGTCCATAAATCTGGAAACCACTGGGAAAACGAAAAAAGGCTTGGAATTTTTATGAGTGTGAGCTTATGAGCAATTAAAGGGCCACCCCCCCCCCCGTCCTATTTTTAAAATTCTGCTCAGGGATGAAAAAAAAACAAAGGTTTTATTTTGTTTTAATCGGAGAATAGTCTACCCAAACCATGTTTCACTGATTTCACGTGAATGACTAAAAACCAGGTCTTCATTAGGGTTGATTAGATCGCCTATAGTATCTTTAGCTGTGGCGGATTTTTAACTTTTTAATATCTGTTTCTCGGAGGAAATCTAATTTGCCAGGGGTAGGAGGGGGGGCTGCTGAAGTCCTTTAAGAAAAAACAGAAATACATGAATGAGTGAATGAATGAATGTGTATTAAATAGAACAACTTAAACACAATAATTGTTAAGCCCCACAAGAAGACCTATAACTATTTATCATATATAACATCTCCCGGGGAGCCTAATTTTTTAAATTGAAAATAGATAAAATAACAATTTGAAAAAATATCTACCTAGGGCAACCTCAGGGGACACAGGTACGACCATGAGTCGGTTAACTCACAGTTAATGTATTTATCACTTTCAGCAATGATTCTTGAATACCTGTTAGGATAGAGGAAACACAGCATAACATCCTATAAGCGGAGACATAGGTAATCTGAGAGCGTTTTTTTTAGTTTTCTTACGCTATGTACAGGACACCCACATGGCATGTTAGCCAACGCCAAATCACGAATGAGGCTGGCATTACGATAATAGGCCAAGCCAAGAGATTATTTATTTAGCTAACAATCAGGACATCGCGTAGTCGCGTGCAGACATCCCAAATCAGATCACTCGCTAAAACATGAAACTTATTTGGGTTTTGACTATTGTTAAATTACATACACATAAAATATATGTGTCCAATACCGTTTATTTATTTCATGTTTTTTTTTTACAATGCAATTTTCATTTTATTGCTTGAATAGTTGGTTTTAATTTTTGCTTGTATGTTTTTAAGAGTTTAAAGTACGTTGTATACAGACTCTGTCCTATAAATGAGCATTTGCTCAGGACGTGAAAATTTTGTGCAAAAAATTATTTTATAAGAAATTATATAAACTTCACGCTCCTATACATTGCGTGCCGTACACTAGTTAGAATGGAGTTTTAAGGATTTTTATATATATAGAGGTTACCTCACCTCCGGTGACATCAGATGCCCCCCCCCCCCCGCGAGATACGAAATTTAACCATAGGGAAATTATGTACTATGAAATAACCCATTATCTCGATCTACTAATTGATTAATTGCAAAGCATGTTCGAGTAAACTCGGACCGGTTCTTATTATTAGTGATGAATTGGATTAGCTTGGAAACAAGCTTATTAGCTAGGAAACGAGCCAAATTCCAATACAAATGTATATGTATCAATTTAGAAAGGCTTGTATTGTGGGTGTGCTAGCAGAACATCGGGCAAGGCATTTACATTAAAAATATGCACACAATTATTCAATCATGTATATATTCTGGGCAGCATTTTAAATTTTAGCCTATAAATGTTAAAATACTGTTCCATTCTTAAGAAACACAAAACTGCTTATGTTAGTACTATAGGCTACCTAATCAACTCTACTATAGCAAAGTCAATTAATTGCTTTCTTGATTTCCTTTTATTTCTCTATTTTTTTATATTTATTTTAAAATTAGCATATGGAAAGCTTTGAGATGGCCAATATTTTCGATTTCGACATTATCACGTATTGAGGTATCAGGAAATGTCTGTCTGTCGGTCTGTTCATCGTTTTCTGGACAAGCTACTCTATGGATTTTGATGGAATTGGAACGTAGGTTGACAATCTCATTAGGCGCCCATTCCACCGACCGGCTAGGGCTATTTACAAAAACAGTGACGTGGTAGCAGACATTCAAGATTTAGGCGGGGTTTCCAGCGACCCCGCATTGCAGAATTGACGGAAATGTTTATTTTCCTCTATGCCATAGTTATAATTGCTCAATGATCATACAGTAAAATCACAAACAAACAAACTAAAATTAAAAAATGGCGTCATGGGATATGTTAAGTACAAACATTTTAATAGATTTCTATAAAAAGAAAAATTCTAATTTCCGTCAATGTCATTTGCATTCTGCAATGCGAGGTCGGTGGAAACGCCACATAAGTCTAGAATGTCTGCTGCCACGTCACCGTTTTTGTAAATAGCCCTAGCCGGTCGGTGGAATGGGCGCCTGATGACTATGTCTCATATATAGCGTGAGTAATTCACGCCGCAATACATTGGATACCCTGCCGTTATTACTGTGCAGTATTATCTTGGTCTACTATGCAATTCAGTGCTTTGTGATAAGTATAGTCAACGTAACTGAACCGGGGAACATCTCGTATTATTTATATCGGTACCAGTACTAAATTAAAAATATGAAAACATGTACGGGTTTACTCGTACCATTTCTTATCAATTGGTATGTCAATCGACGTGGCATTGGAGGGGTATAATTTTTTATCAGCTATATTAATCTCTGTTGTACCTGGCTGGACACTGTGCATTGACTAGGCCTACATTGAATGCTAGTACTTAGACTAACTGTATGACAACTATATGTCACAGTAGTGATCAAGGTTAGATCATTAACCGTGACCGTCATATAAGGCGATAACCCAACTGTACCATTTTCTAATACTCTCACATAGTCAAGCACAATGATATCATTTTTGCTTTCCTATTTGATCGTTTAAATAGGGAAAGCTTCGTGACGGTCAAAATGTTCGAATCCAACCCAAAACACTCCGTGTAAAATATACCAAGTTCCTTTGGCCCATCAAAGTTGTGATATCCAGATGGGCCAAGTTCCTTTTTTCTGCCTATGTATGTTGTGATATCAGGATGGTCCAAGTTCTTGTAATTTTTACTTGAATATTTTCTCTAAAAGATTAATTTAAATTTTTTTTCAGAACTTGGTGCTTCTTCATCCTTATGTACCTTGACACTGACACATGCTGTAATTGGCCAATGATGACGCATAAGATATGGCTAAATGACAAATTTGCAACTGCGGCCACAGTGTCGTTACATAGGAAACTACGAAGAGTTTTGCAAGAGAAGCACCCAGGTTCTGAAAAAAAATTCAAATTAATCTTTTAGAGAAAATATTCAAAGAGAAAAATTACAAGAACTTGGCCCATCCTGATATCACAACATATATAGGCAGAAAAAAGGAACTTGGCCCATCTGGATGTCACAACTTTGATGGGCCAAAGAAACTTGGTATTTTTTACACGGAGTGTTTTGGGTTGGATATCATATCTTTTTGTACAAATAACAAACAACTTGACATGTATGCATGGACTGTTAAAAAAATTGAAAAACAGAGGAAGAATTTGCCATCTATTCACCATACATAGCTGTACTATGTATAGTGAAAAATGCTGGAACCGGAACAGCCATGATGGAAGATCGAGAATAAATTTGAAAAGTGAAGATTCGAGAATTTTCGGGAAGAGTCTAGCTAGCATCAGAGAAGACTGACAAGTTATTGATACCCCATATGAAAGAAAGAACAATATACAACATGCGAATTGCGAACCACTATATATAGATATACCTACCTACCTACGTAGGAATTAAGCACATCTAGAAGCTAGCTTTCGTTAAGTGACTACGTTAAGTTACGAAATCTATTTTCTGAATAAAGTGGAAAAAACGGGAAATGGCAAGAATGAACGCAATCCCAAATTTCAGTTGTCCTGCACACGTGGATGGGATGAGCGTGCCATATGTATGCTCGGCCGTACGCTAAGTACGTAAAATTCATTACGTGATTGCTAAGTTATCATAAAACTTTTTCGGGTTTTTGATTTATTCTGGGGGTTTGATGGTAAGAAGATACTAATTCCTGAGTTTCACATCTCCAGCACATCTGGAGGTGGGCTATTTCGTTAAGTCACGTAATCAATTTTCTGAATAAAGTGGAAAAAGTGGGAAATGGCAAGAATGAACCCAATCCCAAATTTCAGTTGTCCTGCACGCGTGGATGGGATGAGCGTGCCATATGTATGCTCGGCCATAAGCTAAGTACGTAAAATTCATTACGTGATTGCTAAGTTATCATAAAACTTTTTCGGGTTTTTTGATTTATTCTGGGGGTTTGATGGTAAGAAGAGATTAATTCCTGAGTTTCACATCTCCAGCACATCTGGAAGTGGTCTATAATTTGTGTCAGTCAGTGAGTCCACGCGAAAAGCGTGGTTTTGGGGTATTTGGATTTCAGCAACCAATCATGCTAGAGTGCTGAATTTTTAAATTGGGGTTCTGTGCTGCATTTAAAACCTGAAAGCAAAATTAGAGGTCAATCGGACAACTGGGTGAGCTACAGTGATGGTTGGAAAGTGGCTAAAATGCCGTAAACTCGCCGTGGAGATATACTTGCTGGGCTGCTCATCGGGGGTGTATATGGAACTTGGTCGCGCGCTGCCGCGCGCGTTGATTGGGGATAACTGATAAATATTATAAAAATTAAATTTTACCCGAAATTTTAACGCAAAATAGTATTTTGAAAATAATAAATGTTTTAACATGTTTAAACAACATAGACTGTAAATTTTGCCGCAACTGACCAATAGGTAAAACCCTTGCAGACAATGATTTACCAAAGGCATCATCCATGTTTTAACTCTCTATCAAAAAAAAAATTAATCTCAGTCAATTTTAAGAAATCAACTTTTAAAATAAAAAAAATGAAATTTATTACAAAGCGGACAAATAAGAAATGAAGGTGCTGTATTATTAAATTTTGGAAATGTGTCTTAACAAAAACAAATTGTCGAAGAGTAGGAAAGAAATTGCAATGGAGGAAATCATCTCCTATAAGAGAGAGAAATATTAAAAAAGATTATTAAAAAAAGTATTACGAAGAAGAGATGAAAAACCTATAAAGTGAACAAGTTGTAAATTGAAGTACCGTTCACGTAATTTTCCATTTCAGTTTGGTTACTTGTTAATATTGCGGTCGTGTTCTTCTCTTCGACTTGAGGAAATAGTTAGTTTTTTTAGTTTCAGTTTGTTACACTATTATTATTATTTATTTCTAGGCATTTGCGTCGTATATGGTGCGCTATATTGACATTTTCATTTAAATTACTGTAGTGTTTTGACTTAGGGCCATGTTCCGTACGCAAACCTATTTTTAATTTTTTACAATATTATTATTTAACATTATTATCCATTATGAATGGCAAAATCAAAATACATATAAATGAAATATGGGAAATCGCTACTAAGACTTTAGCTATTAATGAAAACGCGTACAGTCTGAATTCCATGTATCCATTCATAGGCAAATGTATACGTTTACATAGTCAACAATGTCAACAATCAATATGCCTTTAATATCTGTTGAGATGAAAGAGGACTAATTTCAATATTTTGCAGCACGTGGAGAGGCTATAGCAACTCGAAGGAGCAACCAATGCAATGGGGGCTTTAGCTGAGGGCTATCATAACCACTTCAAATAGATTCAATAATATGAGACAGACCGCAGACATTTGCTGCCCCTGGATCAATATTACAGGGCTATTTCATGTATTGCAATACGACGAAATATTTAGTTTTGTTGCAGCTATTTTTCCGTAGAACTGATAGGCGACATAAATGTACCGAATTATTAAATTCATAACAAAAACTAAAACCACATTATAATTTTGAGGGCATCACGTAAGGCGCCCATTCCACCGACCGGCTAGGGCTATTTACAAAAACGGTGACGTGGTAGCAGACATTCAAGACTTAGGCGGGGTTTCCACCGACCTCGCATTGCAGAATTGACGGAAATGTTTATTTTCCTCTATGCCATAGTTAAAATTGATCAATGATCATACAGCAAAATCAAACAAACGAAAATTAAAAAATGGCGTCATGGGATACGTTACGTACAAACATTTTAATAGATTTCTATAAAAAGAAAAATTCTAATTTCCGTCAATGTCATTTGCATTCTGCAATGCGAGGTCGGTGGAAACGCCACATAAGTCTAGAATGTCTGCTGCCACGTCACCGTTTTTGTAAATAGCCCTAGCCGGTCGGTGGAATGGGCGCCTGATGACTATGTCTCATATATAGCGTGAGTAATTCACGCCGCAATACATTGGATACCCTGCCGTTATTACTGTGCAGTATTATCTTGGTCTACTATGCAATTCAGTGCTTTGTGATAAGTATAGTCAACGTAACTGAACCGGGGAACATCTCGTATTATTTATATCGGTACCAGTACTAAATTAAAAATATGAAAACATGTACGGGTTTACTCGTACCATTTCTTATCAATTGGTATGTCAATCGACGTGGCATTGGAGGGGTATAATTTTTTATCAGCTATATTAATCTCTGTTGTACCTGGCTGGACACTGTGCATTGACTAGGCCTACATTGAATGCTAGTACTTAGACTAACTGTATGACAACTATATTCTGCATTCTGCAATGCGAGGTCGGTGGAACCGTCACCTAAGTCTTGAATGTCTGCTACCACGTCACCGTTTTTGTAAATAGCCCTAGCCGGTCGGTGGAATGGGCCCCTAAAAGGAGCGAACGTATCATTTTCTATTGTAGTTTTGCGACAATTCAAGTTTTAGTTAATTACCAGTTATTTTTAGCTTGTTATCAGTACAATATACTTGATATTCGGAACAGTTCTTTCTATTAATGGTAACATCGTTGTGGATTCTTAAATAAGATTAATCCATTTTTTTTTTTTTTAAATTGGGGTACAGGTGTTACCTGTGTGCACTTAAGCCTATTTGGCCTATTGTGCCCCTACAACAAAGTATCTACATCACTTCTACATCTCTTCCTCGAGAACTATCTCCCTCAGGAGAACCAAGATCTTGAGGGGATTTAGAAGTTGTAGGTCTTTTACATGTAACTGCAAGCCTCCCGAGCATGCTGCTTTTCTTCGTGCGATTGTATCGCAATGAAGGAGAATGTGCTTGAGGTCCTCCACTCCTTCATTGCAGAATCTGCAAGACTGTAGTTGTATCCCCAAGAGACTTCAGATATATAACCCTAAGACCAAAGACGCCAAGGTCTGTTCTTGGTTTTGTATGTCCCAGCTTAGAGCCATCAGTAAACCACTTGATTGTGTGACTATTGAGAATTCCTGCTGATTCGCAGTATTCTTTCTTTGTCCCTAATATAGTTTCGAATTCCCTCCTAAAACAGTATTTTGGATGGATTCTATCGCTTGGCATATCCAGGCAGTGGTCAGACGTAGTCAGAGAGGCTGAGTCTCTCTTAACTGCCCTTCCACTCCTTTTTAACCCGCTCCTAATAATGCCCTTTCGGCTGAAGTTTCCGCTGCAACATGGAGGGGTGGGAAGTCCAGTACTATCTCCATTGCTGCAGTGGGACAGGATTTCATAGCCCCTGTAAAGCATCATGTTAGAGAATACGGGCTTCTGAATTTAGCCATAATTTGGATACCTAATTCAGAGAAAAATTCTCATGTGGTTTGATTTTGCCGTGTCCATGAAGCCATGACCAATGGTATGGTTACAGCAGGAAAAGACAGGCTGGAAGATTAATCCATGGTTTTGGTAAATTTTTGATATGTTCACACCACTTTTTTTTGTTCCTTGGACCTCAAAAGGTATTTTCATCACAAAGATTTCCTTACACTAACGTATCAATAGGAAAGCTATAAAAAATACAAATAGTGTAGACGGTTCAACGTGCTAATGAAGTAAGCAACAAACCGTTCGCCCCTTTTACACGATACATTCTTCTTCTTTAAATGCCTCTTCTCGCGAACATTGGCGATCATCATGGCAATTTAGACTTTGGAGACTGCTGCTCTGAAGAAGAAAGTCATGCTCTTGCCAAACCACTGCCTCAGGTTTTTCAACCAGGATGTTTTTCTTCTACCAGGAGCCCTCTATCTTCCCTTGGATTATAACATCTTTCGATCCTCATCACAAGGCCATAGTATGTTAGTTTCCGTTTCATAACTGTCAGCAGCAACTCGGCTTCTGTATCTTTTCGCCTTAGTACCTCAGTATTAGACCACACGATCTCTCCAAAATATGCGCAGCACTCGTCTTTACATCCACATTTCAAATGCACTGATTCTGTTCTCAATAGCTTGTGCCAACGCCCATGTCATATCAGTAGATTACACTGCAATCGCTTCGGCTCTTTTACACAACGTAAGGTATATACTAAAAGCAAGGCAAAGAACCGGTCCGAGTTTTCTCGAACATGCTTTCCAATTTATCAAAATTAGTAGATAGAGAAAATGAGTAATTTCATGGTAAATAATTAGGTCAGACCAACACATTACCACACAGCAATACTGGGAGGGCACGTAATGCACTTCAGCGTGAATTTTCCATCATTTTTTCAAAAAAACATTTTTTTGCACAAAACCAAATACTTTTCTGGAAAAGCAACCTGTCCGGTTTCGTTACTCAATTTAACACCTAAAACATACCTGAAGTTAGAAATCATCGATAGAAAGGTTTCGCAGAAAAATTATTTTTTAGTCATTTTTCATTAAAACTTAGTTATTTTTATTTTTTCACCCCCAGAAGCAACCTATCAAGGGGCAAGCGACCCCCCGCATTTCGTTAAAATTAATAACGACTACAATATATGTGAATTTAAAAGAAATCGTTGGGGCCGTTTTTGAAAAATATTTTTTTTAGACGTTTTTTTTAGAATAAAACCCCCCCAAATTAAGTTAGCCCCAAATAAAAAAAATTCTTCCGAGGTATGATTTTTGTAAACCTACATGCAAAGTTTCATCAAAATCGACCGAGTAGTTTGCCCGGAAATCGACGCACAGACAGACAGACAGACATACAGACATACAGACAGACAGAGCGACAGACAGACATTTCGTAAAAACTACTTTTTTGGGTTCCTGGGACCTCAAAACGTGTAAATCCGTTGAAATCTCGGAATCGAAAATTTCGACCATCACAAAGCTTTCCTTATACTACGTATAAATTGGAAAGCAAAAAGAAGATAATTCAAATTCGCAATTCACCCCTTTTACGTTATGACCTCGATATGATGTATGACATAGTCTTTAACTATTTGAATGGACCTAATCTGAATACCCAACATATTAAATTACATAAAAATATAAACAAACTTATTTTGGCGAGATCCAGTACTCGGCTTTCTCTTAATCATTAAGGAAGGTATAACCAAAAACCAATAATCAAGGGCAATAAAGAATGGAAAATTAACAATATTGGACATGTGGCCGCTATGGATTTCATGTACATAAAATAATAGAATCTGTACAAACAACTATATTATTTATGAACCTACATTGCCACAGGATTGTAACTATCTTCCGGGGGCAAGCCGCAATCCGTACCACTACTCTACATGTTTCAATATTGTATGTTATCACATAACAACAATGTCAATAGGGCATCAAAATACGCAAAGACATGGAGACTTAGGCGGCGACAGATTTGGGGCAGTGGTCAGCATACCTACCCAGGGAGATGGAGATTTGAGTTAGAATATCCATTCTTCCATTTTTTACTGTCTCTAATACTCTCGACTTCCCATAGCCAGCATCTCAGCAGTTTAATAAAACACCCCCACTAACATTAAAAAGTACATTAAAAGGGCCTAATTCAAATATTTTGTGAACCGGAAATGGAAAGCTGTTCTAAGGGCATATTATTGGACTTTGTCTGTTTGGAAATACACGTTTATTTATTTATTTATTTATTTATTTAACCTATGAGTCAGCTCAACCCTCTAAACAATAATAATAACCCCCCTGAATAGTCGTGAATTTTTATTATTCACATCCCAAAAGATATGACTGGTCAAATAAAAGAATAAAAGTTTTATATAAAATTGAAGCTCTCTCTAAAAATTGTCTATTTCCCCACTGATTTACTATTATTCTATAAAATCTCTTGAATAAGTCCATTTCTTATGCATAAAATATTTTGATATGTGTCCCCTAGCGCAAGGTTTGTTCTACCAAGTAGCCTAACAAGACCACTTGACTGGCGAGGATTATACATAGCTCTCTTTCAATATATTTTACCACTTGAGCGCGGATATAAAAGTGACTTACCCCTTGTCTTGAAGCAGCACTTGCCTGACATTATCACATTAACCACTGCACTGTCAAATCAAAGACAACTCGGAGGACGTCCGCTCATCTTCTACTTTCGGTTGCCATGCCAACCATTTAAGTAAGCTGCCTCGCCTCCAAGTCAGACGGCCATTTTGCTCAATATGGAGAGACAAAGAGCCAAAATAGACTGAAGAAAGAGTTTTCTCAAAGCGCCAGGTAAAACACAAGCTTTAATTTAGAATTCTGATGTTCATGTTTTAATTCCCAGAAAAGCATCCTTTACGACATTCGAGCGTCAGAACTACGATGAAAACTAATTTCTACCGTTAATTTCAGTAATGGTAGCTTTCACGTCTAATTTTTGAAACTTTCGACACCTTTCCACGTTTTCAAACGTAAACAAAACCCCAAAACTTACAGCAAGTCTACATTCAAAGATAATTTACGAGGTTGAATCCCAATACGAGAGAGATATGGGCCATAGCAGGGATTATTTTTTTTGAAACTCTGTGTAGACACTAAGGCGGTTATTCCACCGACGTCAATAGTGATTATTGACGTGGTAGCAGACATTAAAGACAGTTTAAAAATGTCTGCTACCACGTCAATAATCACTATTGACGTCGGTGGAATAAGCGCCTAAAGTATTGACACGTATTGACGTTAAGAATCGAACCGGGAAGAGAGGGCCCGTACATTCTATCCTATTTATAAATTAGTATATGTACCGTAATAGATAATTATGAGTAGTACCATGGTAAATAATATTGTTCTAGGGTATTCCATATCTCAAAGTACCTGATTGATCGATGGGGCAGTTCAATAGCCAGTGGGCCAACCAATATTGCACTACACAATAAAAATGACATGGTATAGAATGCAATGCATATCGATTATTGCTTTTTTTTAAATATTTTTTTTCAAAACCAAAATGTTGCTTGGAAGAGCAGCCTGTCCAGTTTTGTTACACTATTCAGTACCTAAAACATACCAGAAGGATAGCTGTTTAACACAATCACGGTCTCGAAAAACAGACTCAGTTTTTATGAAAAATTACAGTAAAATAATTTCGCTGCTGCGGAACGTATCTATCAATGCTTTCTAACTTCAGGAATGTTTTAGGTGTTGAATAGAGTAACAAAACCGAACAGGTTGCTTTCCCCAGCAAAGTTTGGGTTTTGAATAAAAAAAATATTCTTGAATAAATTAATAATAATACATGTCCCAATAAATTGCACACCTTGCCATTACTATTATGTTGTATTACATTGGTCTGCCCTTTATTTACAATGAAATCGTCCCATCTATCAATTCCAAGCTTTGGGACAGGGAAATTGGATGCAACCGAAATGTAACCCTAGGCCATAGGGCAATTATTTACCATGGAACTTCTCACATTATCTATGAGTCTATAAGTGCCTGTCCTAATTTATAAATAGGAAAGCTTGTACGAGTTCACTCGTACCCGTAATTTTAAACGTAAAGGATCTTCTTATAGAACCGATCTTATGATTTCCTTAAATTTCTTTTAAATTTTGGACATTTCCGCTTCACCAACCAAACAAAGCATAGATCGCAGAGATAATCATAGTCCTAAATCAAATATATTACAGTTTGATTCATAACAACTGTTGGTGCTTGTGAAACTACGGGAAGTTAATGCAGACACATCCCGGCAAACGGCTTATATAAGTTACAGCTTCCGCTGATACGGGGAGGGGCGACCCGGTATTTAATGGGCAAGACTGTGGTCACGCACAACAGACAAGAGAGTAATATTCAAGCCGCTGCGATGAAGTTAAGGGAACGCGAAGGAATCAATAAGACAAGTGATTAGAAAAGAGTTGGATGTTGAGAAATCATGGGTGGAGGGGTTAGAGAGGAGACTGGTTTAGGCATAATAGAGAAAGGATAACAGCCGGTGTGCAGGTAAACGGAGGAGAGCAAGACCAAGAAAGACACAAAGAAACCAAATTGAAGACAATCTCTGGAGGTCTGTACTGGAGAAAGGACGAACTCTAGCAATATGCTCCCTACAACATTAGAGTTTACTTCACGCAACGAATTAGCTGTTGATAAGCCCCCCTCTGCTTCCAAAGGGAAGAAAATTTCGATCACCTATTCAGCTGCACTGGCATTGAGGTAAAAAAAACGAGCTACGGCACAGGAGGGACTATGCGGCCAAGGACGTTGACTGAAGAAGAAGAAGAATCTCATGATATTCTTCATTGTAACGAATGTCCGACTCGGCAATAAACTTTTCAGTGAACTTTCGGCATAATTTCAATATATTACAGTATTATACGGTGTAGTACTCGTATAACACTATAACATTAAACTAACTTAGGTTGAAGAGGCCGGCCGCCATACCAAGTTGAATCCAGCGGACCCGAGCAGGTTCAAAGCTGCAGATAACTTGGTTGTGTGCACAATGCCGGTAGGGAAACATGGTAGGACTTGTCCTGGTCACCTCCGAACTAATCGTGTGACTTCACTGTGTTTCCCAAGTGGTTCGGAATCCACTATAATCTGGAGGTCCACTGTCCTATGGGCTGGCATAGGACAGTAGAGTCGGGGTCGCTCTATGGGCCCAAATTTGAGGCCTAAGTCGTTATTAACCCGACGAACACTACTACTACTACTACTACTAGGTTGAAGAGGTAACCCTTACTAATTTCGGGAAACTCTCAACATGCCCTTTAACTTATTATGAGGTCGTTCCGTGTTACATGGTTAGCAATAGCGATATTTCTCGTTAACTTTAAACTACTTCAACTGCTGAATTGGAGGAACTCAACTCAAAGTTGATGAGGACTTTATGGACAAGACTAGTTTATTACCCCTACAGATATAAGGAATATTATGCAGGACGAATTCTTGAATTGGTTAGGGTTAGAAAATGGTTAGAAGGGGCAATATGCGTGTATCACACGCAGACAATGATGATATTAATTTACTTCAGCAATGAAAATTCCGAAAAAACTTACCTTCGTAGATACCACTCTCTAGAAGATTTCCATTCTTCTCGAGGACCATAAACTCTTCTATAGAAAGAAAGAGATAGTCCAGGCCATTAACTTCACCTTCACGAGGTTCCCTTGTAGTCACAGGCACAGTCCTTAGGTACACGTTATCACGGATTATATTCTGAAGTTCGTGGGACTCAGAACCTTTTGGAAACCGAGTGTTCAAGAACTGACGCAGATCTTTTGTTATTGTATCTGCAAGAAAATCAAATTATAATACTGTATAATTCTTCCAGTTTTCTAGGCCTAGCCTATACCTTAGGAGAAAAAGTAAGTACACCAGTTTACTCAGAACATAAAAGAACGGGTACAAGTGAACATGTACATGTTTTCCTATTTATCAATAAGTATATAAAAACTATAATAAAATTAAAACTCAAAATTTGAAAAATTTAAGAAATGAGCATGTACCCCACACATTTTGTAGGATCGATCTGACATTTTTTACAGAATAAGGTGTCACCATCAGAAACTCTCCCACAACAATTCACGCCAAACCAAACATTAGTTCTGATGTGACAAATTGTTTTTGACCTAGAAGTAACTCCGCTGTCAGTGGACTTAAATTTTTTTTAATCAAAACATTTTCATTCACTGGTATTCACTGTGTGATTCATTTTTAATTCGGAAATGTAAACAACGTGAAGATACCTTTATAGATAATCCTGCTAAAATTGTAATTATCAAAAATTATTTTTCGTAAAATATAAATAAATACTAATTATACATCAAATAAAGAATGTATATGTATATATGTATTTTTTTTTTACCTAAAAAGGATTAATAGCATACAAACATTTTAATGAATGTATCCGATTGACCTCTTCAGTCGCCTCTGTAGGTTAGTACGCGTGTTGAGCTAAGACACGTCTCCGAACGCATGGCGTGTAAAGGCTCGCACAAGTGCAAGCACGTTACCACCTGGCCCTCGAAGTCGATAAATATAATATAAAGAAAATAATTTTTTTTTGTTTTTTCTAACGCCTGCTTTCAGCATTTCTGCTTTAAGCAACCCTGTCAGCCAGGCGGGGGAGTGAGTCTGTTTGTTAACTTGAGGCACCCAAAGGGCAGACTCTATCACCTCGGGGAAAGGGGAGTTGACTAACAGGGTGGACCTCCTGATTATAGTGGATTCCGAACCACTTGGGGAACATGGTAAAGTCACACGATTAGATCAGAGGTGACCAGGACTCGACTTGCACTGCCTAAGCGCGTTATCATGTCCCACCAGGTTCCCCTGCCAACGCTTTGCACACTACCAAGTTGCCGCAGTTTGAAATATGCTCTGCTCTAATGGAATCAACATGGTAAGGCCGTTGGCATATATGAAATATATGAATATAAAGAAAATAATAAAAAATTATTAGCAATTAACCGCTCAAACAGTTACTCTAAATATCCTCTGATTAACAAATTCAACAATATAAGAACCGGTCCGAGTTTACTCGAACATGCTTTCCAATTTATGAATTAGTAGGGAGAGAAAATGATTAATTTCATGGTAAATAATTTTCCTATGGTTAAATTTCGGATATCACGGGGGGGGGGGAGGGGGTCGTTCACCTGACGTCACTAGAGGTGACGTAAATTCTAGAAAGGACAGACCAAGACATTGCCACACAGCAATAATGGCAGGGCACGCGATGCATTTCAGTGTGAATTTGCTTTCATTTTTTCAAAAAAAAAATTTTTGCACAAAACCAAATAGTTTTTTGGGAAAGCAAACTGTCCGGTTTCGTTACTCAATTTAACACCTAAAACATGCCTGAAGGTAGAAATCATCGATAGAAAGGTTTCACAGAAAAATTATTATTCAGTCATTTTTCATTAAAATTAAGTTATTTTTATTTTTTTACCCCCAGAAGAAACTATCAAGGGGTAAGCGACCCCCCGCATTTTATCAACATTAAGAACGACTACAATATATGTGAATTTAAAAGAAATCGTTGGAGCCGTTTTTGAGAAATAATTTTTTTAGACGCTTTTCGGAGTTTTTTGAAAATAACCCCCCCCCCCCCCAAATTGAGTTAGCCCAAAATAAAATAAATGGTACCGAGGTATGATTTTTGTGAACCTACATGTCCAATTTCACACAAATCCACCGAGTAGTTTGCCCGGAAATCGATGAACAGACAGACAGACAGACAGACAGACAGACAGACAGACATACAGACAGAGCGACAGACAGACATTTCGTAAAAACCACTTTTTTGGGTTCCTGGGACCTCAAAACGTGTAAATCCGTTGAAATCTCGGAATCGAAAATTTCGACCATCACAAAGCTTTCCTTATACTACGTATAAATTGGAAAGCAATAAGACGGTAGGCTGTTTACACAAACTTACGTTTACATTTACATTTATGATGGATTTAGCGAACCACAAGCAAATGTAGCAAGTGTGGGACTCAAACTAGCAATCTATCGGGTGAAAGTCTGAGTTCATACCACAACTCTACATGTAGGAGGGTTTTTGATGGTTATACCTTATTCTGTATAAATTTCAATTCGATCCGTTTAATAATATTTTGTACTCCTACAAATTGGATGTTAAAGCTGCGTTTTGAAGCTTGAAAATCTAAAAATACCACTCCTGTATTGCCATGATTAATGAACTCGTTTATACTATAGTGTTCACCCATCACTCACGGTTTGGTTATTAAAACTATTTCACAAAAATCCACGCGACACCCTGGCAGTCCACTTTCGGCCTAGGGAAAAATAAAAATAAATATGTAAATAAATTGACTTTTTTTATATTACTGAGCCAACCTAGCGGAGTTAGGGCTATAAAGCCCTCTGTTACACTCAACTAGGAAGACCCGAAACCGCCTGCTATACATGCCCTCCGAAGCATGGCCAGAAAATGTAGCAAGTAAAGGGACTTGAACCAACAACCTTTCAGGTGAAAGTCCGAGTCTGTACCACTACTCTACATGTCCTGATATACCCAATCATCTCATGATGACCCCAGCTACCTCCCCTTACCAGAATATCCACCGTTTGCAGGACAAACTGTAACATATAGACTTAAATTGGAGAATGGATTACAATATATCCCAACCACAGGACATGTAGAGTAGTGGCACGGACTTCCACCCAAAATGTTGTTGGTTCGAGTCCCACACTGGCTAAATTTTCGGGGCATGCTTCGGAGGGCATGTAAAGCAAGCGGTCCCGGGTCTTCCTAGTTGAGTGTAAGAGAGGGCTTTATAGCCTTAACCCCGCTAGGTTGGCTTAGTAATAGAACAAAAAAGTCCTTATTTAACCACGTTACGCAAGAATTCGTTAGCCTTACTTCTTTTAGTGTAGAAAAGGCATACTCGTCATATTCATATAATAATCATTACATTTATAGTATAATTGCACACTTGACAATGAATGTGTACTATGCAATAAATATATCCATATATCATAAAAAAGGAAATATCTAATTATGTTAAAGTCGTTAAAAGCGTGATGTTTTTGACATTTGATACTTTGTAAAGTCGATTTATAACAATATACAGTTGTATACAATGCAACTATACGTGCGAAAAACAAAATTAAACATGAGTATACCTATTTTATTGTAGCCTAGCTAGCAAACTTTTACTGATATATATAGTATTTCGTTGTGTTAACGGATGTAGGCCACACTCGGGCATTTGCCCAGGGGCGTGATTTTTATAAATTGTTGTTATATTGTATATTGTCGCATTGTATTGTATTAAAATATATTCATTCATTCATTCATTCAAAAAATAATTATAAAGTGGGAGAGAATGACAATAAACTAGACTTACGTAATGTCTTTGTAATGTGGTCGGGTAGAACATGAAAACTTGAACGAGAGTGGGGCTCAACCCCGACTTCATGGGATATTGTACTGAAACGCAATTGGTGTTGGTAGAGACCATGGCAATGTGGAAGATCTTACACTCCGCGCCTTCTTACACATATAAATAAATATTGACTTTTTATTCTATTACGAAGGCAACCTAGCGGAGTTAGGGCTACAAAGCCCTTTCTTACGCTGAACTGACTGTACTTAATTACTTTCCCATTTATACGTTAGTGCAATGAAAGCTTCGGTGCTTTGGGATAAGGAAATTCGAGGCAACCAAAATTAAACCCCAGGACTTCGATGACTCGATGGTAGCGTGCTTGTATTTGTGCGAGTTTCTACACGCCATGCGATCGGTGACGTACTGTAACTCAACACGGGTACTAACCTACAGAGGTGATTGAAGGGATCAATCGGATATATTCATTGAATTGTTTGCATGCGATTAACCTTCTTACTAAAAAAAAACATGGAACTATTATTTACTGGTACTCATCCTGGTTGGTATATGGGAAAGCATTGTAATATTATATGGTATATATAACACTGACATTTAATTAACTTTGGTTAAAGAGGTAACCTCCTCGTTATAACCGAAATTAGAGGATATGGACAAAACTGAGCTTGGCACGATCTATGCCTAACCGGGGCGTCCAGCGGTTAAGACGACGCCCCGGTTAGGCGTAGATCGTGGGTTCGAATCCCGCCAAGCCCAGTTTTTTTCCATATCCTCTAATTTCGGTTCAGCATATAAGGGTCCACTCGTACCGGTTCTTTGAAGTTGCTAGGGGGAAAACGTGTAGATTTCAAAATAATGTTAGCGAATTGTTGAAAAATAGCCTACCGGACACACCCAAACTATTTTTTTTCAAACCTAAATTATTCAGGAAAAAAATAATCGCGAGGCATAGTTAGTTATAATTGGCGAATAAGAATCACATTTTGATGCGTAGTATTGGACCGATGCTAACAGTTATTTTTTGTGCATTTATATAATGGCGGTACACACGGACGATCGCGACGCGCTGGGAACTTAGTCGTTGGAGGAAATGGGTTGGTGATTGGTTGGTGCAAACTCTATTTCTGAAGTTGACTCGGTGGAGTGTGGTTTTCAACTAACCACTTGCTACACAGACAAATTTCCCTGCGCATAACTCCAGTTTCCCCAGTTGCATAAGTGTATTTCTGATATTGGACACACAGTATAATTTCATACTAGCTTTACTGTCATTTTGTTATTTTAAATTTCGATCTGCTGTGTCATAACTTCTTTGATAACGTGTTTTATTCATCTGAGCCGAGGAGTTTATAATATTATTCTTTACGTGTTTTTAAATGCTTACATTTCTCATACCAATCGCATCTGAGTAATGAAAGGCCCCCAATGCACATGGAGGATTCAACATGTGCCAGTGTCCGACGTTTAATTTCATTGAAGCAAACGTTTAGTTAAATATTTGAGTCTGGCGTGAAGCCGACCGCACGAAAGTGAACGATTTTCCCCTCGACAGCTGATAGAAATCTTCTAAAGTAGACTCTGTAGTTTTGCACCAACCATTCACAAAGTCCATAAGCTTCAATTAAAAAAAACTTCGACACCTCGAATCGTCTGTACCGGGCCCAATATTTTGAGTATTTTAATATATTTTTTATTTTAAGTCAATTTAGAGTGAGGGTATTGTATAATTTGCATTTTTCCATGCACCAAGCACCTGTGTGGAATACGTGGAATAAAATTACTTGATACCTAATTGATTTCCAATACTTAATTACCCAAGAAAGAGGTAAGGCAGCTTTTATGTGAAGTGAATGTCTAGAAGTAGATAGGTGTTGTTGTAAGAAAGTTTGCGGTGTCTAAAACCACGATTTGTTTATAGTCTGTTATAAGTAAAATGGCGCTGAACGAGCAGCACAAGAAGTGCTATGATATTTTCTATTGTTCATTATTATATTTATTGGGATATACCTCTGCAACAAATATATATAGAACAATAATAGGTGTAATTGTGTACACTCAATGTGTTGTCAGGGTAGTGTTGTACTCCTTTATGTTCACTTAACATTTATGTTAGAATTCGCCCGCGTCCAATAGTTTTTAAACTGTGAACTTAGACATTACAACTATTTCGATCTTGCTTTGGCGTCGATAATATTTTAGTTGGTGGTTAAAGGGCAAAAAGAATCCCCACTTTCCATTTTTTACAAGTGAGGTGTCATAAAGTCGAAAAATACTCATCTTCAGTTTGAGGTACATGATGTTGCCACCACTAACAACGACCGGTCAGCTATTTTTTTTTATTTTTTAATTCGATTTGTAATAAATAACTTTCGCTGAAGATGTCCGATCGAAGGAGTTAATAAACTGTGGCCTGTTGCTGTTTGCCACACACTATATATCAAAATTTCTTCTACTGTATGGCATCCCATTTAAGACTCTACGATTAAAATTCCAAGAGAAATTGGAATTTTTGCCAAAAATTAGAAAATGGTCCATTTGCTCTTGAAGGGTATTCACAATGTTGAAGTTAAAACTGTAAGCTGGGGCCCGAGCCGGGGTTAATCCTTTGTGGTCCCCGTGCTACCAATTACTGTAATATGCTGTTTATAAAATGTATTACCTATTTTTTCATTTAATTACTATTAATCCAAGGTGCCACATCGTGAGTGGACCTCTGGGAGGCTTAATGTTAAACGATCGCAGCGCCACTCTGACTAGTCTCAGCGAGGGTAATGTTAACTCGAATTAAAATACCTAACTATGGTTAACCATTTAACACGAATATTTTGAAAACCCTCTTGATCACATCTAACATATTTAGGCTAGGTTTAGGTAGCCTAGAGTAGAATAAATAGCCCCCTCCATAAGCATAAATTGAAAGCTTCGCGAGTATTGCTTGTTGAGGGACATATATTAAAACAGATTAATTAATTATTATTAAAATCACACGTACGCGTAGCCTTCAAAATAACATCAAACAGACAAACTAATCCCCGATCTCAAACCAACTAGGTCCCATAACGTAGGTTTAAGGAGCTTGCTTACAGATAGCACTGATAACACAAGATTGAATTATAAGGGAGGCTTACCTGCAGGAATAGTATGAAGTGTGACAGGGCTCCCGTTCTTACAGCAGTGATTTAGCCACGCCACAACATCTCTTTGAGTATATCCAGCCACCTTTTGCCCCTGAATTTCTAAAACTATGTCACCCTCTTCAAGGCTTCCAGCCGTGTAGTTCACATGACTCTGTACTATCTCACTAACATAAGCAAATTCACCATTGTCCGAGCCTCCGAGTACCGAAATATTTAACGCACCATCCGGATTAGCTGATAAAATCACTTGCTTTTCAAAATGACGCCATTTGGACATAGACACATTCGGCGATTTATTTATATTACCTGGCCTTTCCTGGCCACTTTTCAGCATTGTGACATAGCAATAGGTGAAAAGATAATATGTTCATTTAAGACACAGTTTATCACGGTCACAGAAATACTGAAGAAAACTCATGTCCTCTTTATTTATATTTTTGTGTAAAGGACCACACCAACAACGGATTCACATCGCCATTTTGGTCTGACGTCGCCCGAGTTGCCAGCGCCAGACGTTCTCTTCGAGAGTGCATTCAGAACCACAACTCGCATTTGGCGCGAAGTTTAAACTTCCTTTTTAGTTTGTATGCTTTTAATGGAAGAAGAAAATTCTGTTTGCATTCAAAATTATAGGTTAATAATAGGACAGAGTTGATATACTAAATCATTAAAGTTTGCACCGGTATTTTAAAATTTCAAATAATAAGTTCAAACGAAATAGGATTATTTTGTAAGTTAGTAAAATGTATGGTATGGTATCGACAATAATTTAGGCCCGGTACACAAGCAAGATTTACCCGGTCTAGATTTGTCGACGTCTTTTCCATGGTAGGGATAGGGCTTGGTGAATGGTCGGAGGCTCGGAGCAAACCCACAGTTTAATAATTAAATTATTAAATTATGTGGCTTCTTATTAAATTTTAATAAGATTTCTATGATTTGGTGTGTCTAGGGGAAACCCATGCATTTTTGTGCGGTCGGCTTAACGCCAGCTTCCGAAATCGACCAGAAATCTTATCCTAGCCCTATGGCTACAATAGAGAAGACGTCGGCAAATGGCGACTGGGAGAATCGTCCGTGTGTACCGGGCCTTAAATTAATTTTATGAGGAGACTGTTGTTCGCGTAACACTCGCAAAGTATGCTTCAGTCAACTTACCGTGATTTTCCTGCAGTGACGTATGGCTAAACTCAGACTAGTTTTACTATAGCAATATTATCCTTGTGTACAGTTTATGATGCCTATGTTCTATGCTTCAATTAGGTATGCAATAGGAGAGATGGCGCATTCGTTAATGATAGGTATGGAAAATATAGTTTTTAATTTCTAGGGTCACCTGCCACGTCTCCTATGACCAGCCATTGAAAAGACGTAGCGGGTAGCCTCAGGAATCAATTAAATACTTTTGGTGGGTACGAACATCCCATCTCTCTGATTTAGAACTCTATCTTGGTCCAATAGTAGACAGTAACAAGGAGATGCACAATTGTATGAGGTTTGAGGCTTGCGAATTCGCCGACGGCCGCCGCGAGTGCTTCGATAGGGGACCAGTAGGAGGTGGACTCGCTAGCGAAGACACGTTTTAAGTTCATTAGAAATATCCTTTGAAGGGACGCTCGTCTGTATCTGTACGTCTTACCTTATTATTCAGTTCTGTTACCTATATGATGACCTTAATTAATCTCACATATTTTTCTGTATGCACTATGTCCTTGAAGATCTGTTGTACAGCAAATTAAAAAAAAAATGAATTAAACGTTATGGATCGTGGAACATGTATTATAGTGACGAACGCATGCCATACATTTTGCTTTCTTAATAACTAACACATAAATAACTTCTTACGAGTAGGTTATAAGTTTTGCGTTAAAATATATGAACCACCCTCGAAAATGCTGAATGTTATACTTTACTTAGTGTTAAATGGGGAGTGATTTCGTTCGCAACATGACTATAGTTATGCACGGTTGGATAAGTATTCCTAGTTTAACGCAAATAATTGCTTACAGGCTTAAAGCACTTTGTAATAAGCATATCATCGGGGCCGACGTTTAACCGCAATTTGTGGCTTGTCGCGCCTGAGCAGAACAAGAATTTCCGACCTGTTATCGTCGCCATTCTGGGTTTTTGGTGTACCATACTGATACCCAGTCATGACATCTGTTCTTGATTAATCGTTTGCTTAATTTTCAGTCTCTCTTACCCATCTGCTACCAAATGTAATGTTTGCTGCCACAGTAGCAAAGGTTGTGTGTCATGCGTTGAGACGATGTCATGCAGATGCAAGAGAGGGTTCAGACAACAATTGAACACCGAGTTGACAAATTACCACCCGAGAACAGTTCAGCTATTAGAATTAGGGAGTGAAACCCAACGCTTCACTTATGGCCAAAGTTTCAGCTGCGGTCGAATGTGGAAAAAATTCACACGATTTTCCTGTCTATAGTACAATGGAATGTTCATATTAATTAAAATAAATCAATAGGGCCATTGCCCAACCGGATTGCAAACATATTCACAACATAATGGAACACAATATTCTTGTAGTAAAAAAACAATAAATAATAATGCAACTATTACGTTAAAAAAGTGTTCTAAAGATACTGTATTACCAAAAATTGTATACATGTGAACTTTCAATATTTTTGGGGTTATGCGCCACCGGAAGAAATTAACTGATCTAAACCATATTAAAACTCAATTTTTTCGAGACACTACAAGAAGATACAAGAAGAAATTTAGAAAAGTTAAAAAAAAAATGGAAAGAAAGAGGAAAGAAAGAAGAAACAAATACAAATGATTTTATTTTCCATATGGGCGAATTCATAAAACTAACCCATAATAATTAATACAATGTAGTGGACTAAACTACTACAAATTTCGAAGGGAATGTTAGGGCTGAGATTTCCATATATTTTGTTAGCAACACAAGCCTCGTAATTTTGACAAAACACATTATTAGGATTAACCTCGTTTCACAGCTACAATGGTATAAAAATGGTCTTTTCATATCAATGCGGCTCTGGCGCGAGGAATGAATTTAGTCAAAATTATGTATGGTAACAATATATTTGGAAACCTCTCCTCCTCAAAAACAAGACAAAAAGAAGTATTGAAGAACACTTTTGTAAAGTTACCAATTCAGCTGAAATTTCTCACACCAGTTTAGCTATTCACAATTATAAGAAATGAAATTCCAACTCAATTAGAGTGATCATTATCCCGATTGTACAAAAGCAAATACTGTAAATAAATAAACAAATAATATCAATTGCTTCGTACAACTTAGACGGGTTAGGGCTACAAAGTATTCCCTTGCACTAAACAATGCAGGTGCAGGACCTCTTGCTATATAAACATGCTCTCCGAAGCATGGTCAGGAAATGTAGCAAGTGTGGGACTCAAACCAAACTCTTTTCGGGTGAAAGTCGGAGTCCGTACCACTACTCTACATGTCTTGACGTGTAAGTGTATACAAGTGTATTAGCATGCAATACAGAACAAGTCACTGAAGAAAGTTGTCTCATGAGCGCAAATTGGCTCTACACATAACATCAAGAGAGAACACTAAAATCCATGAATGAAAAAGGTAGCTTATTGGTCGGGAACTTCTTCTTCAGCTTCGTCTTGAGCATTGTGAACAGCATCGTCTTCAGCATTACCGTTGTCGCTGCCATGATCAACTGAAAAATAATATTATGTAAATAATTAAATCTATATTTATAAAAATGAAATGGCAACGATTTGTGTTAATTGGGTGTAGGCTATGCCCCGAGTCATCTTTTCACCTTATGAACTCATTTTATTCAGATTAGACTTGAAATTTAGATAAAAATTTGCACAACGCTTATGACTGGGTTACAACCTAAAAACCTCAGTCTGATCAGAGATAATGTGAAATTCCTATTTAAATTGCATTTCCAGGTTCTCGCAAGCCCAATGGCAGCTATGTAATTGTAAGCTACATGTGAATGATAGCTACGTCTGAGACACCAAGTATTTTGCTATGGGGCAGTCTAAAAGTAGGGGGGTGCAATGTAACACAGCACATCAACATAGCTCCTTTAAAATTTGCTACAATGTATTTTTTTAAACTATTTTCCGTTGTTAGAATTAGAATGTGTTATTACATTTTTTTCATCAATATTACATTATGCAAAATTATGGTATTAATTAATAAGGTTTCATATAATTTTTTAATTGGAATATACATTAAATAATTGTGTTCAATTAATAGTAAAAAATATTAGATTTGAAGAACCAGTAGAATCCGGGCTGATGGGCCGTGGTCGAAATGAAAGCGAACTTCCAAACGTTTCGCCAACATCTGCGGTCGACATCTTCAGTGGAACTGCGTAGACTTCTAAGATTGTATCTCAGAGATTTATACTAAGCTGCGGAGTGGTGGGGGATGGAGGCGGAGTCATCCTCGCTCCTGATTGGCTCCCTACTACCTCAACCTGATTTCCGGATGATGACACCAGTTTCTTTGCTGTAGTCTTCTTTAAGGCTGGATAACAAATTCTATTGACCTTTAATCCTTCTTCCTTCCTATTGAAGTTATGCGGGTGCTTGTAGATCTCTATAGCCTCTCTGTGTAACCGAGGGTGGTATGAAGAAGTTGTAGACAGTACTGTATCTTGAAATTGTATTATGTGACCGGTTTGTGTTAGAACATGCTCAGCGATTGCAGAATTGCAGACTGTAGAAGACGGCAGTTTCGTTTATGTTCATCAATCCTGGTTTTTAAGCTTCGTTCCGTAGTACCTATATAAACTTCTCCACACGAACACGGAATTCTGTGAACACCTGCTGACGTCATCAGGTCCCAGCTATCCTTGGCTGATCTGTACAAACTATTTAATTTACGCGTAGGCTTGTAAATAGTCTTCACATTGTGCCGTAAGAAGAGTTTACCTATACGGTCTGAGATTCCCTTGATGAATGGAAGGCAGAGTAGGCCAGTAGTACTTGGGGGTGCGTCTTGCCGAGCGGATCTATTCATGCGGGGTCGGATGGCGCGGGCTATTTCTCGTGCGCTGTATCCATTCGATTGCAGTGCCGTGCCTAAGTGCTTGAGTTCCCGTTGAAGAAATGTTGGTTCGCAGATCCTATTGGCACGGTGGATGAGTGTCTTTATCATGGCTCGTTTTTGGCTTGGATGATGGTTAGAATTCTTGTTCAGGTATCTATCCGTGTGGGTCGGTTTTCGATACACTGTGTGGCCCAGAGTTTCGTCTTCTTTCTTCGTTACCAACACATCAAGAAAACCTAACCGGCCATTGTTCTCCTGTTCCATCGTGAATTGGATGTTTGCATGGACCGAGTTTATATGATTCAGGAAATTCTCCAGGTTCTTTTGGCGATGACTCCATACCACGAAGGTGTCATCAACATACCGGGACCGCGGTATGACTCTGTTGATGACTCTGATAGCTCTAAGATCAACAGCGCCCTAAGGTATCGCCAACTCATCATAAAAAAAACCGAGTGTGTGCTGAGGACCGCACGGCAGAAGTGAAAACTTCATTCAGTTCATTGGCAATCCCAATCAATTTATATGCATATAGCAAATAGTATTATGTAGTATTATTAGGGATTAGGTTCGTAGATTAACTGAGAAATAAGTCAGAAATTAAAGTTAATTATTATTAAATTCTATATAAATCAAATTATTTTTTAGTATATTCAATTCTTACGTCTAAATTGTCATTATTAAATTAAAACCTGTAGTTATAATTGATACGTAATGATAATTATTTTAACAATTATTTTTATTTTTTATATAGTTTTATTTTTTATATAGTTATGATAATATGACATATGAAGGACTACTGTCTACTGTCTTTTTTTTCAGATTAGAAAATCGACGATGGATCAAAACAACAAACTTGATGACGAATTAAAACGAAAGAGAAAATTAGCTAATAATGCATGGTTAAAAAAACATCGTAAAAAATAATTTGATGTACAGGGTACTGTATAGTGCATACATATTCACTATATTTTTTAACTTGACACAATTTATGTATTTTAAACTGCATGCATTGTATTATACTAGTATTTAGAATATTGTAAAAATTTCCACCCTAAAACGGGCATAGCCCATAGGGAAGTGACAAAAACTGTAAAAATTGTATTTTTTGGAAATATATTTTGATTGATTGATATAGAATTTAATAAATATTAACTTTAATTTCCGACTTCTTTCTCATTCAATCTACGAAGACGATCCATAATAATGCATTAATACCTACTACATAATACACAAGGCCGTGCCCAGGTTTTGACTTCGAGGGGGGGGGGGGGTGCCAAAAAAATTTTATGCCTACGTAATTTATTAATGAATTAATGGATAAATTCTTCAAACCATACAGGTTAACATACAAAAATTTATTTCGGGGGGGGGGGGGAGGCTCCGGATCATGGACCACCCCCCTGGGCACGACCATGATTTAATACATAATATTGCCAATGAAGTTTTCACTTCTGCCGTGCGGTCTTAAGCACACACTCGGTTTTTTCAATATATATTTTTTTTTTCAAAATGTAGTATTTTTCAATATTACCAAAGCGCTAAATACACACACTAGTCTCACAATGTAAAACAAATAATTATTTTAAGTAGTTAAGTAGTTTGAGTTTTTAAATAAATAATAATAACGCGACCGAAAGAGGCCGATTTTTGTTGAAAACCTGATCCCCCAAAGCCAAATTTTGTGTTCCACTCGTGCTTAAGGGGTTGAAATATGAAAAAGTTTGAAAAGGAGAAACATGACGTTACCTTCTGTCTCTTCGAAAAATGGACTGAGTGTGAGCATGCGCGATTCTTCATAACCTTCTGCTACTATCTGAATGGCGCGCAATTCAAACTTAAAAGTTTATAACATAATATTTTGTACACCGCCCACCATTTTCCTGCACGTAGAGGCGGGAAAATAACCCAATAAATAAATGTCTGTTGACGCGGTATAGTCTCTACGCGTCTAGCTCTGTAGGCAGAGCAACCAACTTATGCACTGCCCGAGTATATAGTCCATCCGATGTCTTAACGACGCAAACGCGCACGACACCGTCGCGACCACTTATCAGTTCGATCACTCGTCCTATTGGATAGGACAAACAAGAAGTAGAAAGATCAGTTATATACACTAACTGTCCGATCTTCGGCGCTGATGTGAGTTGAGTCCAACGGCCTTATATTCCCCATATATATCCCAATATTCGGATGCCCAACGACGCCAAAATGTCTTCGTCAGCAATTGAACCCTCTCCCACTGTTGACTAATAGATGAAGTAGCCACTCCTTCGGCTTCAGGCGGGGCGATCAGCGGCCTCCCAATGAGCAAGTGTCCCGCTGTCAGCACATCAACATTGTCTATGGGGGATGCGGCATTAAAAGCTAACGGACGACTGTTCAACACGGCTTTTACACGTGTGAGAAACGTAGTAAAAGCTTCGAACGTCAAGATTTGATTAAGTAGCTGTCGATAGATAAGCCTCTTTCCAGATTTGACTCCGGATTCCGCCAACCCATTAAAATGTGGAGCCAAAGGCGCCGGAGTAAAATGCCAATGAATGGACAATGCTCCTGCAGCCGTGTGTATTTCCTGTTGGTTTTGCCGCAAAAAATCCGAACACTCTCGTAAATATCGATCAGCACCCACGTAATTTTTCCCGTGATCGGAATACACGTCCGTAGGCAACCCTCTTCGAGATACGAATCTCTGAAACGCAGCTAGAAACGCAGGCGTTGTTAGTTCACTAACGGCTTCAAGGTGAACAGCCTTGGAACTTAAGCACACGAAAATGCACATGTAGCTTTTCATCTTGACACTTCTCCGGAGCGTATTGCATCGAGTATCGAACCATCCAGCGAAATCAGTTGAGACTGCTTGAAACGGATGCGATTCTGACACCCTATCTGGGGGCAGATCAGCCATGAACGGATTAATTGGCCGAGAATCAAACCTATGGCAATTCATACAGCGATAAATGCGCTGCCTAATTAGAGAATGAGCACTCAGAATCCAAAATTTCCTCTGTATGAAGCTCTGAGTAGTGCGAGGCCCAGCATGAAGCAATAAACGGTGATAATAATCACAAATTAATCTTGATAAATGACACTGCTTAGTAAGCACTAAAGGATGCTTCACGGCTCGGGGAACCTTCGCGTAGCGTAAGCGCCCACCTACTCGTATGAGTCCTTCATCTTCAAAGGGTGAAAGCTTTAACAAGCGCTTGGCTTTGACATTAAGCTTGTCGGCTTTTTGGAACACCTTAACACAATGTTTTAATGAATTTTCTAACTCGCTGCATGTTAGCGGGCCATATTTACGTCCTTTCTGACGACTCGTCCCAAAACGTAGTACATACGCAAAAACGCGAAGCAAGCGCGGAAACGATGAGAACTTTTCCATACAGTTGACGATTGAACTCTCTTCTTCGGTGGACTGAACCGCGAGAGTTACTTTTTTCAGTTCTGGTATTTCCACTATATTTGCCATGGGTATTGCAGGCCACGAACTCTTCGGGTGACAAAGGTACGGTGGTCCCGCCCACCATAGGGGATGGTGAATGAGCTGTTGTGGAACAAGCCCTCTGGAACATGGATCAGCAGCATTCAGTTCCGAACACACATGTCTATACTCAGCAGAATATTTTCTAGAAATGTTCTGTATGTATACACATCGAAAAACGAAAACGTTTAGCGCACTTGGTACAGTTTTTATCCACGCCAAGACAACTTGACTGTCTGTAAACAGCACTGGAGGGTTACTGGAGAACGCCGGCATGGCTTGAAGAACATGGTCCAGTAGCTGACACAGCAAATGCAGTCCCAGCAATTCTAGACGTGGTATACTCTGAACGTTCTTCAATGGTGCTAACATTGATTTTGAAATCAAAAGATGACTCGTTGTTTGGTTACCCCGAGCAACTATAACATAAATACGATAAATACTCGTACATGCAGCATAGCCGTAACTAGATCCATCACAATAACCAGCTATAGATAAATTTGCATCACTGACGTGCAAGCATCTGGGAATCTTGATCTGCGCCAGGCACTGAATTGAGTCGAGAAATGCGTTCCACTTCTGCTGCGTACCTGGTCCTAGTTCCTCGTCCCAGTCCAGGTTTTGAACCCAGAGCTGCTGAATAATGCGCTTGGCGTAAAACACACAAGGTCCGAGAAACCCCAAAGGATCAAATATTCGGGCTAGATAACCTAGAATCGTACGTTTAGTAGCCTTTTCGACAAAGTTTTGAACGTTGAAACAAAATGAATCGGATTGTGGTACCCATAGGAGTCCGAGAATCTTGAATACCAGATCTCCTGAGTCAAAGCATAGCGGTTTCTCACGGTCAGCTGCTGACACGTCCGCTATTACCTCTGGATGGCTCGACGCCCACTTACGGAGCTCAAAGCTCCCTCTGGCAAGCAGATTGATGAGCTGACTTCGCAGCTCTTTGGCCTGAGCGATGCTTGTAGCTCCACTGATTACGTCATCCATGTGAGTTTGCTCTTTCAGCGCCGCGGCTGCCAGCGAGAAATCCTTACCGTCTGTGTCGGCGAGATCCACCAGGCATGCCTGAGCTAGAAAACTACTGCTCTTGATTCCATACACGACCCCTCATGTGTACCATCTCTTGGAGTGGCTCGTCGGGACGTTTTCTGTATAACGTATGAACGTGCTGGCATTCATCCTTTTCATACAGTATCTGTCTGTACAGCATTTTGCAATCGGCTATTAGCGCCACTTCTGGCACTAGAAAGTTCAGCAGAATTGCGGTGAGTGGAGGCTGCATCTTTGGTCCGGCCATAATAATATCGTTGAGACATAAATTAGTGGTACCTTTGTGAGACGCATTGAAAACCCCCCTCACTTTCGTTGTTGACGAGGTGTCTTTCTGGACGCAGAGTTGTGGTAACAAGTAATCAGCAGGATGCTCATCACTATTCATCGGCCTCAAATGTTCAAGAGAACAATACTCATTCATTAATGCAAGATAGGCCGTATGTAGCGTAGGGTTACGTACTAATCTCTTTTCCAGATTGTAATAGCTGTGAATAGTTGACGTACGATTGAACAAAGAAACTTTGTCATGGCCTGGCTTAAGAAGCATTGGCACAGTGTAACGTCCAGTTACCGCGTCTCTAGACTTTCTACTTTGAAAAGTATGTAGACACAGTTGTTCCTCGGGACTAAGAGGACTAGGATGCTCATAGATTTCCTCTACTTCGAAGAACCTAGATAAGGCGTCTGCGACTGCTGGGTTTTGAACCAGCAGCGAAACCTGAGTACGAGAGGATTGCGTGGCAACACTCGCTGGGACTGTTCCCAAAATAATCCAGCCTAACTTGGTTTTGCACGCCATGGGAGCGCCTTGCATATGGTTAGGCTGTGTGAAGTCGAGCAGCTCAGAGTAGGCTTGCACTCCGAGTAAAAAATCAATCGGCCCTTTCTTGTAGAAAGTAGAATCAGCCAATTGGATTTCTCTAAACTTTTCGGCTACTTCCGCTGAAATTTGTATAGAAGGCAGCTCGCTGCACACTTTCTGGAGTATGGAAGCTGTACATCTATATTTCACGTCGTAATCTACTGTAGATCGTAGCGTGACATCGGTTTGACCTAGCGTGACTGTACTTACATCACCGACGCCAGTCGGACCGTGAAGATCTGGCCTACGTTTCAGACCAAGCTTTTGGCAAAGCTCGAGGCTAATCAGATTGCATTCTGATGCGGGATCGAGAATACCTCTGGCAACGTGATACTTCCCGAAAATGTCTCGCAGCTGGGTGGTCACCGTCCCAAGAAGCACATACTTGCTAGTCTTTGCGTCGGAGGCTCGGAGCAAGCCATCACCTTCGCACCATCCTCTGTTGCAGAACTCTTGGAGACTGCGTCATGGATCCAAGTATGATGGAAACCCGAACATTGTCTACATCTGTAACTAGACCCGCAATTCTGTCCGGAATCAGAATTTGCATGACATTGTAAACAATTAATACAAGCTTTCGCAACTCGAATCGCTTTTAACTTATCTTGCGAGGATAAATCTCTGAATGCAGAACAAGCGTAAATTGAATGCCGTTGGTGGCAGTAAACACAACTGTTCTTACAAGAAGCCTTTGTTACGAAAGTATGCTTCGGTTTTACCTCTTTCTCCTTATTAGGAGTTGGAGTGGTCGGAATGTCTGTCTTAATCTCTTCTATTCGCGCAAGCCTCAGCAAATGTAGTATTAACTCCTTTAAAGTAGGCAAACTAGAGCCGTTGAACTCCATTTCGAAAGATTTTCGCCATGCTGGGTGGCAATTATGATAAATCATTTCGAACATTAAATAGTCTCCAAGGTCATTAGCCTTTAAATTATCAAGCCCTGCAGCTCCTGCGCGAACTAGCTCCAAAAACTTTACTACATCTTTGTTGACAGCTGCTGCCTGTTTATTGATTAGATTGGCATAGTAATTGCCAAGCCTACGGCTATTAGCGTATCGGTCACATAGTGCTTGGTATGCTAACTTGTAATTAGCACTGCTGATTTCGTACTCAGAGATTAATGCCAGCGGCTCTTTTCTAACCAACGATTTTAAGTATGTGAATTTCTCGATGTCTGACTAGTGACTTGACTTGTGTATTATCTCGTTGTATAGTTCAATAAATTCGTTGAATTGCTCTACTTTCCCATCGAAAATTCCTATATTCACCTTCTGTATGTTTGTTGGTGCCTGAATTTGCAAGTTTGACTTACCGCTGTCGAGTGTCTTGTAACATTTTTGACCAATGTTGTCAATTATGGCTTGGAAAGTCTTGAAGTCCGTGATTCTTACCAGATATTCCTTATCCCCATGTACATTGAACTGAAATATTTCCTTTTGCAGCCTTCTGAAGCTAGCTTCAATTTGGTCCAGTCTTCTTAAAGCACTTTGCGCTTTGAATTTGTTGAAACTTGAACTTTTCGTGTCGTCGCATATGTCCGTTAGCTCATCAAAAAGTGAGTCTTTCTGGGCAACCAATGCTTGAAATACATCCGTATCTGCCATTGTAATTATGGTAGGCACTTTACTTAATATCCGGCTCGAAGAACCATGAAATATGAAAAAGTTTGAAAAGGAGAAACATGACGTTACCTTCTGTCTCTTCGAAAAATGGACTGAGTGTGAGCATGCGCGATTCTTCATAACCTTCTGCTACTATCTGAATGGCGCGCAATTCAAACTTAGAAGTTTATAACATAATATTTTGTACAGGGGTGAATGGGTGAATTTGAAAACATGTACTTATACTCGTTTGAAACCTTAATTCATACTGCTTCTAATGAGACATTAAAAATTAATTTCGGTTGAAAATTGCAGGCTGTGGAATTTTATACTCTATGCATGTAAATTGAAAAGTACCCTTTGCACCTGTTTTCCGACGAAACAGTGATGGCTTACCAACTCACCTGTGCCTGAACGAAGAGGCGGATAGTAAAACTGAATACATGTCTAGAAAGAGTAAGGAAAGTGGAAAAGAACTAAAACAGCTTGAAGTTTTAAAATTGATATTAACACCTCCAAAAAACCTGAAAAAGGCCTATTTTCGATTAAAATCGGCAACTTTTGGCGCACCTCCTCACGTTTCCTGAAAGAGGAAGAATTGACGAACCCATGGGTATAATTTAAATTGAGATGGGCCTTCTACATCTGCACAAAAAGTTGCTTTAAGCCCGCCCATGCAATTTAAATGGGGTGGCCAGTGCTAAGATGTGTGTGGTGCGCCTCAGTCTATGTCGCATGTCGCGTGTCGAACCAGTCCAACTTACTACCCTGCTAAAATCTGTGTGTGTGTGTGTATGCGCCCAAAGAAGTTTTCACTTCAAAAATCTTTTTATTAATTGAATATTAAAGCTACTTACACTCCTCCTCATTTTCAATTGCTCCGTCTTCATCAGCTACCACGAATGCGAAGTCTTCTAGAACAACAGAATATCTCTTCAGTAAAAAAACAATTAGTTTTTCAGCAAAAATAATAGGAAAGTAATCAGGCTACTAAAATAAATAATATCAGTTGACAATGAATGCTACGTGTGAAATCTGACAAGCTTTATTACTTATCAATCATTATAGGTACCGTTTTAGGTAATTATGAATAGCTCCACGATAAATAATTGTTCTGGGTCTACCTAAATTTTCCCTTTCCTAAAGCGTGGATTGGTCAATGGGACAATTGCATAGTCTAGAATGGGTAGACTTATATAATACGAAACAATAATAATGGTGTGCAATGCATTGAGGAATGAATGATCCATAATTTCTTCAAAATAGTGATTTTTCTTCTAAACCAAAACCTTGTTTTTGGAAAACACCCGGTTCGGTTTTGTTACTATATTTAGCTATTTATCTAAAACATGCCTGAAGTTAAAAGTTTTCTTGAAGAACTATTTATACCCGGCTGTCAAGGTGTGGTTTTAATTGGCGTGGGTACCTTTCATTAAGTCAGTTTTCCATTAAAATTGAGCTTTTATATTTTCGTCCTCAAAACCCAGCTGTGTAATGGGGAACCTATTGGATTTTGTTCATGATTATAGAGACTACAATGATGGAATTTAAAAAAATGCCTATGGGCAATAATTTTGTTAACCTGCATCCGGAATTTAATCAGCTAGTTCACTCAGTAGCTTTAAGAAAATAATTAAACAATATACGTATCTTAGATAATGCTTGAGACTCTCTTTTGCCTTATAATGGTGACGACAACGGATTCCCCCCCCCCCCCCCCCGTATATATTTTCTCCTTCTTTTTTAATCTCTTCCTCTCTTGTTTCTCCTCTATTTTATTTTAAGCATCTATCAATAATTAATACAATATTTTTAAGGTTAGCATGAAAAGAAGACTTTATAGTCTTATTATACTTTTTTTTCTCAATAAAGTCGTTTTCAATTCGATTTAATTTCCATCAATTAGTTTGGCCGCAAATCGAGGCACTTACTGACAGACAGATACTTCGAAAAAGCTATTTTTTGTTTGTTTATGGGATAACGAGAAAATCCGTTGAAATCACGAAATTTGAAATTTCGATAGCCTATCACAAAGCTTTCCTTATACGGTTGTATAAGGGAAAAGAAAAATCAAAAATAAATAATTTATCACAAATTACCGACAATGGCGATTGGTTGCTGAGGATCCGGATTAAGTGATTGACAATCACACATTGTTTGAAATAGTGGACTCAGGCGAGTATCGTCTTCAGGGACAAAATAGAGTTCTGACAACATCGGCGCAGCGTTCGCGAAGTTCTCGTACGGGTCTTCCTCAACGTTTGGTGCAACTGGGACAGCGAAGGGTAGTCTTGCATCGGTGTGCAGATAAATACAACCCTTCGGGAACAGGGCGGGATCTCGAGACACGGCGTGGAGTACAATATTGAGGAACGGGATTTTCAGGCGATTTTCAGAGCCTCCAATCCATGTTACTGCCCTAAAATAAATTAATGTGATTTTAATGCAACATTTCTTGACTTGAGCGCCCCCACTCGCATCAAACTTTCGACAGCCATATTCTTCACTAAACGGCTAAACGGATCTATTTGTAAACACGTTTAGAATAAGATTACTTAAGTCACGCGTTTTTTGTTTTATTGACTATGTATTTTATAACAAATATGGCAGACGCCTTAATGAATCAGTTTTTCCAGTGATATTTAACAAATTGCCATTTAAACTCAAAGAATTGAATTAAGTAGGGAAAATAATAAAGAAATTTAAAAATACTTAATTTCAAATACTGACTATTAGCCATTTTTGGCCTAATTATTTTTCATATGGATCTCATTCATTTGCGTAGAGGCTAGAGTGAGTACTCTGTAATTGTTTATTATATTTAATTATTAATTAAAATTACAGTTCGCAGCGCCACTGCTCTAAGATCGCTCGATAAGCGGAATCTTCAGCGTGAAAATTCGTTATTCGTGTATTATTATTTTTTTAAAGATATTGCACCTTGTCCAGGGTTACTGGACAAGAAAAAAGTGAAGTGAAGTGATTATTGGGCGCCCATTCCACCAACCGGCTAGGGCTATTTACAAAAACAGTGACGTGGTAGCAGACATTCAAGACTTAGGGGGGGTTTCCACCGACCTCGCATTGCAGAATTGACGGAAATGTTTATTTTCCTCTATGCCATAGTTATAATAATTGATCAATGATCATACAGTAAAATCACAAACAAACAAACTAAAATTAAAAAATGGCGTCATTGGATATGTTAAGTACAAACATTTTAATAGATTTCTATAAAAAGAAAAATTATAATTTCCGTCAATGTCATTTGCATTCTGCAATGCGAGGTCGGTGGAAACGCCACCTAGGTCTTGAATGTCTGCTACCACGTCACCGTTTTTGTAAATAGCCCTATCTGGTCGGTGGAATGGGCGCCTTATTACCGTTGACCTGAGAATGGCAATTAGAGGTAAAGGTTCATGTTAGCTTCCCCGACATTCACAAAGTAGGACGAATAATTAAAATACATATGATGTGGAAGGTAATCACTCCATTTGCAAGACAATTTCGATTATAAGGAATATTGTATTTGAATGCTTCGGAAATGTTCCTTCCGTTCAAAGTTAATATGCCCATCGTCAATAAGTACCTTTATCTACCATTTCAAAATTTCAATGTAAAATGGACTGTAAGCCCTTAACCGGCCTTCAATTTATTCAGAGATTGGCTTTCAAGCTAAGTATACGAAAAATAAACAAATTAGTAATTTCATTACGGAGTAGCTAATGCAAACCTGTACCCGATTAAATATAGTTATGAAAATACATTATGGCGCCAATTCCACCGACAGGCTAGGGCTAAATACAAAAACGGTGACGTGGTAGCAGACATTCAAGACTTTGGCGGGGCTTCCAGCGACCTCACATTGAAGAATGCAAATTACATTGACGGAAATGTTTGTTTTTCTTTTTATAGAAATCTATTAAAATGTTTGTAATTAACACATCCCATGACGCCATTTTTTAATTTTAGTTAGTTTGTTTGTGATTATACTCTATGATCATTGATCAATTTTAACTATGGCATAGAGTAAAACAAACATTTCCGTCAATGTCATTTGCATTCTGCAATGCGAGGTCGGTGGAAACCCCACCAAGTCATGAATGTCTGCTACCACGTCACCGTTTTTGTATTTAGCCCTTGCCGGTCGGTGGAATCGGCGCCTAATTATAGATTTAAAACATTAGTCACCCTTCCCCTTTGCGCAATCAATATAGTGTAAAGTTGGTAATGATTGGCTCCCTCACAGTTATTGGCACCATGCATGGAATTATAAGAAATTAAGCGTAAAATATGACTGAAGAGAATATACTTACTTACTAGCCAACGCCCACCCTTGGCAGGTTAGCCATTATTGGTGACGCGCTGACCAGTATCTTCTTGCTGTCTCGCGGACGATGTCATCCGTTTGGTCTTTCCTTCTTCTACCAGGCCTGAGGACTCGGGTTGATGCTCTGCGTTCGTTTCGCCTTCGTTACACAGGGGGCAGATGACCGAAGTATGGACCCCGATGCGATGAAGGTGGGAAGGGAGGAAGTCGTGCCCGGTGGTGGTCCTGAAAACAGCAACGCTCACTGCCCTCGGCAGGGGCCTGGGTATTGGCGAGCCAATAAGGGTGGCCCACTTTTCCCCTGTGCTTGTGTGCCTGTGGCTCTGTTTATGGTGGTTTGGCAGAGGTATATGGCAGTGCACTGGCCGGCTGCTTCAATGTAGTGCCAAGTTTGACCAGCCCGCCCGCCTATTCGATGCCGTTGACTCCTACATGGCTCGCAATCAACTGGACGACGTGCCCTCAAGAAAATTCAATAGCAGCGTGCGGCAGTGTATTCCTGTTTTACAATCGGTGACAGTGGCTACTCAGAGCAAGAATAGATGCCTAAAAATCAATCAGGAACGCTACTTTTGTTTCTATTGTTTCTTGTTTCTTCCAATGTCTTAGCGGTCTCATATCCTGCTGCAATTTCTCCGTCATAAATTATATGCGGTGAACCTACAGGCACTACGCCTTGGAAGGCTTTGGACAGAAAACCGGCTCCTGTTTTTCCAGTGTCAGGCATGAAGGAGCCATCGCAGTATATTTGGAGCCACTCGGTTGCTACGTATCTAGTATGTATGGTCTCTAAAGCGCATTTCCTAAGGGCGACGGATAGGTGTTTTGGCAGATTGAGACTTACTAGGCGCAGCTTGAAGCTTAACTTAATTTTTCAAACATCTCCTATTTCCCTATCATAGACCATGGTCTCCAATTTCACTTATATAATGAAAATAAAGGTTTATTATTATTATTATTATTATTATTATTATTATTATTATTATTATTATTATTTTGTGAGTAAATTGCAATTATTTCTATTGAGATTATGTCTATACGATACCTTTTGATGATTTTCAGACTTTTGTACTGTTGTTGCCTGCTTTTAAGGCTTTAGAGGGGGTAAAAGCGACTTCGGTGGCAAGGTGGTAGCATGCTTGTATTTGTGTGAGTATCGACACACCTTGCGGTCGGAGACGTGCCGTAACTCGACACAAGTACCTATTAGGTGACTTAGTGAGGCCATTGAAGAGGTTATACATGCATTAAATTGGTTGTATGCGTATTTACTTTTTTTTAAACAAAAAACAAACTAGCTGTAAATTTGATTGCATGGTGACTATTTTCTCCAGTTCATACACGTTATCATGATAATGCTATGCCTATCAATAATTAATGTCTTAAGTTTCCCAATTTACTGTGCATTTAAAAGAAAAGTAAATAGTGTTCTCTTAAAAATTCGCCCAGATGGAAAATAAAGACAACTTTCTTTCTTCCTTAATCTGAAAACCGGGAGCACGTGCATTATAACTTAGAGACGATGACGGCCAATAACTGTCACGAGGAAGCCAATAACCGAGTTTTTGGCTGCCTTTCAAAATTTAGGCAAGGGGTACAACGGGCTTGTATTTCTAATTTAGCCTTTGGAAAAGGATGGTTTCGAAATCACGAGACTCCTCCAAAATCCGGAGAACTGAAATAAAAACTGTAAGCGTCCTCTGGGTGGGGCCCAATTACTATAAATGTCATTAATTAATGTTATCTTTCTTCAATTTATCCTAAAGTAGCCTAATGACCGGCGTCCACTAACCTGCGCTACACGCGTCAAGTGTGAGCTAGAATTGTAATTATTGTTATATTTGCACTCATATCCACTAAATTTGTTACATTATAAACTAATTACACCACGATACCGATTATCCATACCTTTCAGTAATGTAAAGGGTGCCTTTCCCCATCAGAGTTTTCTTGAGGTACATTTCTGTGTTAGGCTCAACCTGCCTAACCCCTTCAATTGGAATTTCAACAACCGATAACACTGCCATGATGACACCGGAGGATTATATTACTACTTAGCAAATCTTATAGATAATAAATTATTTCAATTTTAATTTCCTTTTTATCGCACCCACAAAGAAAATTAACTAATAATAATGGCGTCTCGCAGTTTAGGCAACAAAATAGAAATAAAATAGATCAATGAAGAAAAATATTCAAGCTTAGTATCGAATTAATATATAATAATCATTTTTCGTGATAAGCTAAATACAACTCATCGAATTATTATAAGCAAAATATTAAATAAATTTTTTAAAGTCTAGTTAATTTAGGTCTCATCCCGTTTGATCACAGAGTAAAGACACTAGACAGGCATTTCGAAACGAAAACAAACAAATTTCTGTTTTATAATGGCGAATTGGGATCTGATAATACATTGTATACATATATTATATTTTAAGAATAATTTATTACCCATGAATGTCTTTGAAAATATGGTCTCGTAGATTATACAGCAATAAATAAAGCAAAGAGAGCAAACTTAAAGAATTGGAGTGGGATACAATTTAAACGAGGTGGCCATTAAGAAAAAATGTATGTATATAATTATGTATTATGCTTACTCTTTTTTTGAGCTGATTCGTATTTGCCGATGTTTTTTAAGGAACTCAGCAGTGTAGTCAAGGTGTTCATCCCTGACTATTGCCGGTGACCCATTATATACGATTTGAGCTAAATCATGTAAATTGTAGGGGTTTTTATAAATGACTAAGATCAAAAAAATTTCCCAGATACTAGCAATAAAAATTGGGACCGACGTGACCGAAGCCTATACGCTAACTTTTGGTAGTAGTAGTAGTAGTAGTAGTAGTAGTAGTAGTATTAGTGTGTGCAGAAATATCACGAATGATAATAAAAAAACATCCACTTCCACCATCAAGTCATCCACTTCTCGAATATTCCACTTCGCACATCCTATTGTAACTGTTTTTTAAATTTCAACACGGATGAAGCCGATTTGATATCGGAGAGAATTATGTTTGGATAGACCGTCTTGGAATATGCTCTTCCTCCGACCTCTGTAACACCAACACACCATCGCCAAATTTCTAGTGGAATAAGTGTGAATTTCACCAAATGTAGTTATTCTTGAGCGTAGGTACTCGGGTAGCAACTGGTTCATAATTTTAAAAATAAAAACCATCGTATCAATAAAAACTTATTCCCGTACGGTAAACATTGCGAGTTCACGAAGCATCCAATCAACTGACGTCCGATACAATGGAACATTTAGTATATTTCTAAGCCCCACATTAATTGCCACTTGAATATTTCTTATTGACTTAGAGGAGGCATAATTGAACAAGGTACTGCAATAGTTAACTTGAGGTTTCACCATGGCATCAAACACCATTTTTTTACTATTCCTATTCAACACAAAACGTAGTCGCTTAAGTAGAGACATCTTTTTCGTAATCATGAGTAAGACATTGTCAAAGTGCACTTTAAAATTCAGACGACAATCAAGGGTTACACCAAGGTATTTGAATTTCTTTACCAACTCAATCTCCTCACCTTCAACAATAACACTGGAGTTTAGCACAAAGCTTAGGAAAATAAAAAAAACTCATTGATATTATATTTTGTATTATCATTGCTTACTACAGGTCATTGAAAAACTGGGATACCTATTATCTAGAGCAGTGGTTCTCAAACTGTGGTCCATGGCCCACCGGTGGGCCACAGCACCCCTTCAGGGTGGCCATATGACCTCGGAAAGAAATATTTCTAAATTTCGGGAAATGTTGGGCATTCGTGGCCTATGACATTCCAACATTGGGGGATAAGTCTCGATTGATTCTATTTCCGACATCATACCTGTATGAATGGCCCATGACACTTCTTTGGTTGAAATTGGAGAGCCGAAACAAACTACTTGTAAAAGGAGAACTGAGACTGGTTATTATTTCGCAAAATATTCGTTTCAACAGCAAACAACTTGTCAGTAAAATCAGCCACATTTGTCGTATTAAAAAAAAAAAAACAATTAATAATTATGCTGCTTTATTTTTCTGTGTAATCTGGGAAGGGGGCCACGGACAATTGGCTCCTTTAAAAGTGGGCAACGGCATTAAAAGTTTGGGAACCACTGATCTAGAGGTTTTAATTGTCAATGGCAGGGGTACCTGCTGAATGCAATGTTTGTCATATGGCTGTGTGGTCAAGCTTAGTTTTGTTTCCTATGTTTAAGCAATCTGATGCTCGGGCCTGACTTTGTCGCCATTAGCAGGCAATTGTTATTGCCCAAGTGCCAAGATCCTAAAAATACTTTTAGCGGGAATATAGCTCTTTGTAATCATAGCGACTGTAATTTGCCCCTCCCAGCTATATGGCCATCTAGCATTAATTGTTCCTGTTAACTTTATCTTGTTTAAAAAAGGGAATACTCAAGATAAGATGGGGCCCATTGTATTGACAAAACCTCTTGTAGTGTAGGGTAATTTTGAACGTGTACACAGAAGGTTCTTGGAGCTATTATATATTAAATTACGTGCAGTAATTTCGCAGCCTGCGGTGCTTGCATTCCCCAAATTAATCATAACTAAACAATGGATGTGCACCTTTGCGAGGCCTAGGCGTATACAGTAAACAATATGGACTTATAGCACGGGACATTTAAATACTAAGTATCCAGCTACTAGCTAGGGCGCTACAGGTATTATATTTCATTTTTCAGTAACATGTAATATAGGCCTATTTTTCCCACTCACCGCGATAGCCTATACTACCTCTGAGTTCATAGGCTAAGCAATAAAAAAAAACTAAGGTGTCTTATATATTTGAAATGAACGCAGTAAATATATAGGCTAATGGCTTCGTGACCACTAATCGACGTTTAGTTAGAATATTACCGACATTATGAATGTAGCTAAAAACAGCCCTGAAATCAAGGTTATCAGGCTGGTAACGAATTTATCTTCAGCGCCACCTGTCGCCACTTGTTCCGGAAAAGCTGAAGGCTCAATAGTGGTAGATTCTGATTCTGAGATTTCTGACTTAGCCGTTTCTTTTGGAGCAGATGAGTGAATTTTCACCGTAACAAATCGATCCGTCGTAGTATCGAGAGCGCAGTCGGTTCCCTTGGTAAGCTGTACAATGTTCAGCTCAACAATATCAAAGTTATTATTTGAATTCAATAAAATCCACAAGGAAGTGTCATTTATTGCCAAATCAGTGACGTATGCATCATTAATTTTATTTTTTAGTTCTGGAGTTCTGACTTTTGTGTAAATGTTTTTATGACCCCTGCAACCTATTCCTTTGAATTCTGCATAAAAGAAAACTGCATTGATTGGGTCATACACCGACGTTCCAGCGAGATTAGGTCTATCGAATTCAATGACCACGTCTTTATGAGCTAAAGCCGTTTCTGGTGAACTAATGGCTGTTAAATTAATGCTGAATTCGTGTAAACTAGCTAAAGGATGAAAGTAAAGTTTCTCGTCCGCAGCAACAAGTCCAAAAATGCCACTAATATCTCGCTGCTGCGTATTAAAAATCATTTCATTCGGGACATCAGTCTGCATTGGGTCTGGGTTAAAGTAGTGATGTTTAAACAATCCTGAAGTAGACTCCTTTACATAGTAAGCTATCAATGCAGGCCTGTTGAAATCAGCTATATAAATAGTGGTGTTATCACATTCGCTAGTGGTATGCAGAGTGAAGGTTGCCAAAAATGATTCTTTGGAAATCAAGTAATCGGGCAATTGATAGGGCATGCTGCTTCTGCCCTTATTCCCTCGTAAGTTGACAGACTGAATGGTGGGCTGCGTAGTTTTTACTTGTGTGCCACTAATATTTTGCACAGCTGTATCTAGAATCCAAAGGTTATTGCATTCGTCACATCGGATAGCGATTGGTGAAATAGGAACCGGTGCTTCAGCAGGAAGACGGAGTACTTGAAGTTCAGGAGCTGTAGTGCTTTCTTGAGCTGTAAACAATTCATTGTTATGTAAGAGATAGTCGATCTAGCTGATCAGAGTTCACAAAATTATTATGGTTTTAAAATGTACGATGACATAATAAATAAATAAATAAATAAGGACTTTTCGTTCTATTACTAAGCCAACCTAGTGGAGTTAGAGCTATAAAGCCCTCTCTTACACTCAACTAGGAAGGCCCGGGACCGCCTGGTTTATATGCCCTCCGAAGCATGGCCAGAAAATGTAGGAATAGCTCTTTCAATAAGGCGCCCATTCCACCGACCAGATAGGGCTATTTACAAAAACGGTGACGTGGTAGCAGACATTCAAGACTTAGGTGGCGTTTCCACCGACCTCGCATTGCAGAATGCAAATGACATTGACGTAAATTATAATTTTTCTTTTTATAGAAATCTATTAAAATGTTTGTACTTAACATATCCCATGACGCCATTTTTTAATTTTAGTTTGTTTGTTTGTGATTTTACTGTATGATCATTGATCAATTATTATAACTATGGCATAGAGGAAAATAAACATTTCCGTCAATTCTGCAATGCGAGGTCGGTGGAAACCCCCCCTAAGTCTTGAATGTCTGCTACCACGTCACTGTTTTTGTAAATAGCCCTAGCCGGTCGGTGGAATGGGTGCCTAAGTAGCTGCGCGCAAAGTTTTTGATGCTATGGTGTCATTGAAGCTAAGGAAGCCATTGGACCTATAACCATTGGAGTTGGAGGCCAATGGGTATCAATTTAGGGTCTTAACAAACAAGTGTATAGTCTGTACTCTATAGTATATAATGTATGTAGTGTATATAGACCTATGAATAGGCCTATAGTACAATATAAACCTATTTGTTGTAAGCCATACAACGTATGTTACACTCTTTGACATTGGCGTCACAATTGATATCATCTATAGCCCCCTCCAGACAGACCCGTACCCAGGATTTTATTTTGGGGGGGGGGGGCATGAACAACAATTTTTATAAATGATCTATCCGTAGTAGTTTTAGCTAGAGCCTTGTCCCCCCCTCCCCTTCTGTACGGGCCTGCCTCCAGCCAATCGTGTCAATCCGGTCAATGTTTTCGCCCGCAACAATGTGCGGCCCCCTCGTCAATGTTGAACATGAATAGGATCACTGTGGCTAGTCTCTCGCCAATTTGTTCCTGATTGTGGTTAATGGAATTTCTTCCAATTGGTACAATACGGTAGTCTGCAGTTTTTTTTTTTTTTTTTAAATTTGAAGCCATGAACTCAGAAGGCAAAATGGAGGAAAGGCAAGGGGTGTAGGGCTTAGCGTGAAACTTCTCCCTCCTGGCGTAAATAGGCCACTCCGAAACGTTACCTCACAGCTAATGACGCGGATAGCATAAAAAACAAAAATAAAAAAAATGTTGACCCCACTAGAAAGCCATTCTGTACTGTCCGAAATTAGAGGATATAGAAAAACTGTGCATGGCGGGATTCGAACCCACTATTTACGCCTAACCGAGGCGTCGTCTTAACCGCGTAGTGTCAAGTCAGGGCGCAGTTTACCTGTATTAATGATCTTGATAACTCCGTTGGGTCCTTTCTCTTTGGTCAGATCTATGTACGAGACGTAAACTCTTTTAGAAAATCTATCTACAGCTAGACTTGTGAATCGTTCAGAAGGGCCCTTCTGCCATGTTGCTGAAAATAGCCCTGCAGCGTTCGTGCATGCCATGAAACTCATTGCGACCAGGAGGCAAATTTTCTTTTCTGAAATAAAATACTGTCATTAAAAGTACTGTTGGTTGTTGCTTTCCAATTTATACGTAGGCCTAGTATAAGGAAAGATTTGTGATGGTCGAAATTTTCGATTCCGAGATTTCAACGGATTTACACGTTTTGAGGTCCCAGGAACCCAAAAAAGTGATTTTTACGAAATGTCTCTCTGTCGCTTAGTCTGCCTGTCTCTATGTCTGTCTATATCTTGATCTGGCAAACTACTCCGATTTTGATGAAATTTTGCATGTAGGTTCACAAAAATCATACTTCGAGATAATTTTTTTATATTTCGGGCTAACTCAATTTGGGGGGGGGGTTCTTTCTCAAAAATCTAAAAAAAAAAACTAATTTCTCAAAAACGGCTCCAATGATTTCTTTTAAATTCACATATATTGTAGTCGTTATTAATGTTAACATAATGCGGGGGGTCGCTTGCCTCTTGATAGTTTGCTTCTGGGGGTAAAAAATAAATAAAACTCAATTTTCATGAAAAATGACTAAAAAATAATTTTTCCGCGGAATCTTTCTAACGACGATTTCTACCTTCAAGTATGTCTTAGATGTTCAATAGAGTAACAAAACCGGACAGGTTGTATTCCCAAAAAAATATTTGGTTCTGTGCAAAAAGTTTTTGAAGAAATTTTGGAAAATTCACGCTCCAATACATTGCGTGCCATGTGTCATTGTTACTACTGTTACAATGTATTGGTCTGTTCGTTCCAAAATATGCAATTGAGTTTTAAGGGGTTTTTAATATCGTATATTGAGGTGGACCCCCCCCCCCCCTAGAGGGATCTGAAATTTAGCAATAGGGAAATGATCAACTATGAAATTACACATTATGTCTATCTACTAATTTATAAATTGGGAAGCATGTTCGAGTAAACTCGGACCGGTTGTTGTGAGGTTGCGTTAGGTTCGAACTTACCATTAAGGCTGTGGTCCGCTGGTTTCGGTTGGTCGGAGGGCCCTCGTTGTAGTTATTGAACCGGATGCACAGCATAGGGTTCACTAAATGATCTTAATATTATACCGCAATGCAACCAGATCATGGACGGATAAAGGGGGGGCAGGGGGGTTAGCTGCCCCCCAAAAATTTAGTAAATCTATTGTAAGTAAATTTTTCACGCTCTGATTTAATTGATACTACGTATGTTTTCCTATTTTAACCCACAACTACCCCCCCCCCCCCTCCTGGGAGCAGCACTCTTGATCACATATTAGCTAGGGACGCCCACGTTTCCCGTTATTTATTTAAATGAAGCATCAATAACCTATGGTAGGGGGTTTTGTAGGTTAGATTACATTTATAATTTAATAGGTGTATGCAACGGCAATCCTATGCGTTCATTTCATGAACCATCGGGCAATATTATATAGGCTCCAATGAAGTAATATGGCAGACAGCCAGCAATGGTATATTAAAATATGACAGGTTTTAAATTTTGATAATATCATATGTTAATGTTATTATGTAATAACAATTATTGAGGTTACGAGTACCAATTTATAACTTTGTAGATAAGCAGGGATGCTAGAGAAAGGCACACTCGTATATGGAAAAATGAAGGGAAACGCGCCGGATTCGAACCAGTTTCTCCACTTTCGTGGGGTTGCATGTTGACCACTACACCAAATTCGTCGTCACAAGGTCTGTCTCTATTTACATGGATGTACTTATATATATATTAGTAGGCCTACTTACTTTTGTCTCTATAGTATCAAATGTCAAGTGGCTGAGCTAATTGCTTTCCTATTTATACGTAGCATAAGGAAAATTTTGTGATGGTCGAAATTTTAAATTTTGGGATTTCAGTGGATTTAGGCTACACGTTTTGAGGACCCAGGAATCATAAAAAGTGGTTTACGCAAAATGTCTGTTTGGCTCTCTGTCGACCCGGTGGATTTCGATGAAATTTGACATGAAGGCTCACAAAAATCATACCTCGGGACAATTTTTTAATTTTTTTTAATTTTGGGCTAACTCAATAACTTATAGGGGGATTTAATTCGCATAAAACTCCAAAAAAAAAATGTTAAAAAATTATTTCTCAAACACGGCTCAACCGGTTTTTTTTAACTTCACATAATTTGTAGTCGTTATTAATGTCAACAAAATCAAATAGGTCGCTTGCCCCTTGATAGTTTGATACTGTGATACTGGGTGTAAAAAAATAAAAAAATTCTCAATTTTCATGAAAAATTACTATAAAATAATTTTTCTACGGATGCTTTCATACTTCAGGTGTGTTTAAGGCATTGAATATTTAACAAAGGCGAATAGGTAGCTTTTCCAAACAAAGATTTAGTTTTGAACAAAATATTATATTGTAAAATATTGAACCGGCAGAAACGTTGCATATTAGATCCAAAACTTGTTAATGTTAATTTTTATTCAGCTCTAGAACCAAACGCAATTCTTTTTATATGTAACGTTCAACAACAGTAAGGTGATTTCTAACATTCTTGACGATCTTTGCTGCCCCACCCGCGCTACTGCACCCAAATGATAAGCTCATATTTAGTATGAAGTCAAGCACCTAAAATATTGATATAGGCCCTACGAGTATTTTTACGCATGAAATTAGCCAACAGGCTAGGTCTTTCCAACATTAACTAAATAAATCACCATTTTTTTCAATCCAACAAGGAAGTGTGATGACACGACAATAACGTGTAGCCTATATTTATCTGGCTTCATGGATGAAGGCTGGGTCATGTCCACTCCTTTTTTTAAAATGGTGAAGCCCGGCAGTCACGTTTTCCCCCTGCCGATGAAGAAGGTACCTACACAGCATAACGGTTGCTGCTCTGCAAGGGGGCCCAAACATATTTTCCTTGTAGGAAACTAGGCATTTGGATAATATAGTCTAAATAAAATTACTTAGTGTAAAACAGGTGAATATAAACATTATATACAGAATGAGATAAGACGTATGAAATTAACTGCTTACCCATTTCCTTGGTATAGTATGATCACGTTAGTAGTCGATAAACAACTGCAATGCAATCTGCGGGAGACCACTTCCTTCCTTCCTTCACCTTACCGATACTATAATATGGAAACGGCCTTGTTTTGTGAATGTACTGGCTATGGTTCTACTGGAAAATTTCGTTGTCTAGTTATCTGGAACAATGCGTATGCGGCCTTCAGGAGAAGTTACTGGAACCGGACATAGGGTAACAGCGTTTAACCGAATGAATTGGTGGGTACTTTCGGGGATAGGTAGGCTACTTGAGTGAAAAGACTTAGCTTAAAAGCAGCGGTATGGCCGTAGAGCATACTTGAGGAGCTCAGAAGCGAAACTGGCTAAATCCAAATATGCTTTATTAGTATAACTCCAGTTATATATTCGGTGGTATGAGTTGTAAATTAAGTACACATTTTTAGGACTACAAGCAGTGGTAGTTGGATGTCTTCACAGTTTCTATAGCATGTCTAAATCAGGGGCGGATCCAGTGTCTTCGTCGACACTCGGGGAGGGGGGGGGGGAGGGGGTAGGGTTCATCAACAATGCTCCAGACAGAAGACAGAACTGACTGACTATAACAGCAAATGAGGTGGTTGGTTTGCTATAGGCCTATAGGTATTGTAAATAGCATAGGTAGCCTAGGCCCTAGGGTATTATGCATTTCCAGTACGGTTTGAGCTAATGTAATGAAGAACCTAAGAAGTATTTACTATACGAGCTTATAACCGGAATTTCTTGGGAGGTCGTTAATATTTTCTCAAATATTCCCCCGGGATTTTTTATTAGAACACATCTAGGCCTTTATACCGACTGGGCTGTATAATTTTGTTTCTAACAGTAAATCCTACGCACATCGAAGCGCTTATTCCATTCATTATACATATTTTAAAACATGAACACCATCAGAACCTTCGAAAATCAGTTAGACATAGGCCTACCTACATCGCGTGTGCCTTTAGGGTTACAGAGCCGTTTAAGGACGACTCCAGAAGGTTTAAACTTTATTATAGACTGTCACAATCCCAAGCAAAGGCAGTCCACGGGAAATGATTGCTGGCAAAAAATTAATCTCAAATGAGCTACCGATGGTCCCACAGAAGAAGCAAACGGGTACCATATCAAACATTCAGGTAGCGAAAACTTTTTCTAGGTCAAAACCGCTCGTGTTTGGTAGCCCTTACTGTACCCATATTCTTATTCTAACCAGGTTCGCCTCCTGCGGTTTTACATTGTGCCCCTCTGGTTAAGTTGTTACGCCATTTTCTTAGCTCAGGTGTTTCGACTATGTCTCATTATTTCTGCTTCGCCATAGCCCGAGTATCATACATAGCCATTCAACAACCGACCCACAAACGCGCTAACTACCTATCAGTCCTGGTAGTGTCCCCATACTCTGAATGGTCTAAATTTTCGGCTGGATCCGCCCTTGCATGGAAGCCACCGAGCATATAGCAGCAGTAGCAGTGTCTAGTTGCATTGGGTCCAGATCAGGGATCAGGCCCGTAACCGGGGGGGGGGGGCAAGGAGGGGCTGTACCCTGCCCCCCCCCCCCGAAATGTTTTGACTTTACACTTGATACAATTGAACTTTCCAGATGTGAGACAGTTCACTACATATATATAGGATCGCAGCCCTCCCCGAAATAAACTTCTGGTTACGGGCATAGTTTGGCTTGTTGACTTTCATAAGAAGTTGAAGTTCAGAGATTCCAATAAGAAGCAGTGTGGTCTGTCTTCCCACAAGCCGATGGCGAAAATTGGAGTTGGTTCCTTTTTAGTACAAGCCTATCACGTGGACTTCCCACCATTTTGTATAAAGTCCACGTGATAGGCAAGGAGAGATTCAGTTGGGCCACTAAAAATGAGATGCATCTAGGACGCCAAAATTGCGGCAATTTTGATTTCAAATTCGATTGGGACACATGTCTGAAAAAGATTAACGGCATTTCAATTTAACTGTTACCTACTCGTCTATTCGCAATGCATATTAAAAATCTATTGAGTTCTTGCAAACGTTTATTGCCCGCAAGGCCGTACCTACTGAGGGGGGGGGGGGGTTAGCCAGCTTTAACACCCCCACCCCCAAAACAAAAATATTTTTCTGCCAAAATACTTAAAACCTTGTACCTGAGTACCCAGGTCCAGGTATACAAACTCCTTCAAAAGGCTCGGGGACATAGGTGTAGTGATCATCTTTTGTGTCACATGTGGTTGTAGTTTCTTCTTTCAGCATAAAAAATCAGATGTCTCACTTTTTACAGAGCTCTTGCCTAATTCAAATGCTTCACCGCAGCCTTTATTGTCTTGGGTGGTAAGGTGGCACCGCACTTATACTTTTCTTGTGTTAGACTCTACACACCATGCGATCGCGGACGTATCGGAACTAAACAAAGGTGCTAACCAACAGAGCTGACAGAAAAGGTCAATCACATACATTTAATTGTTTGTATGCGATTAACCTTTAAAAAAATCTTAAAATCCTTATACGCTGTTGTCACATTGTACATAAGGCCATGGGCGTAGCCCCCCGCCCCCTCCTACAGATTTGACGAGTTAACACTAGATAGAATTGGGTTGATGGATTCACAGAATATGGAAAAGTGTGGGCATAAGTGGACATAATAAATCAGATTTTAATGTATATATTTTTTCAAATACGCGGAAACTAATCGATTTAATGGAACTTTTGCCCCCCCCCCCCCTGGATCCAATCCTGGCTACGCCCATACATAAGCCACATTTTCCCCAACTCAACAAAAATTTTCTACTACACAAACTCCAGCTTCTACTTACCTCTCCCATTTTTAGAAATTAACCCAAGAATATTTAACTTTAACAGGAGGATTGTAACCAACCGTGAAACATCGCGAAACTTTCACGCCATCAAAAGCTGACGGCTGCAAAGAAGCTACTTCTTCCACTTGATCTAAGAAATATTTTAGGTATTTATTTTTTGCGTCTTTGCACCTTTTCTCACATACTTTTTGATAATGCATTGCCATTTCGTTTCCCTGTGGATGGGATTTCACGTCTTTTGATGACACCATATCGATTATTAATTATGTGTAACCATGGATACCGACGAGAATGTGTAACAAACTGAGCCAGTGGAGCCTGGCATAATCCAGTTGGTAGTGAACTGGACTAAGAATCGGAATGTCTAGGCTCAATACCCAACATGAAAGAAACAATTTCCGCCAGCTCAAGTCCAGGCACCTCGGACTGTGCCTTTACTTCAGCGGTAGGGGAAAAACGCAGCCGCTGAACATTTTGCTGACAGCAACCCTCAATGGGCCGTTGTATTTTAATATACGATATTAAATGGGAGAAGAGAAGGTTTAGCCTATTGTCTGAATTAGGGAGTTCAACGAACTTGGCTATGCGATGGATAATTTTTAACCCATTCTCTCAGTGTTTATAACCAAAAATAATTTCAGTAATAACCAAAGAGGTTTTTCACATTCACTTTATTTGAAATTTTTGTCTCTAAAGCAGAATATTCCAGCCGCCTTCGAATTGTTACAATACAATACATGGAAAGGTAAAGAGGCTAGAAAAGATTGCATATCTCTGTCGAACAAGTGAACTATATTCCATCGAATCGAGATCAACAGAAAACTAGTGGTAGACCCGTAAACACACGGTAGACACCACTAGATGACAACGAATGCTCTTCAAACTAGAACAAAACACCCAAGAAATTGTCAACTTCAACCGAGAGATAATTTTGTCATATTTCGAAATTAAATTACCTTATATACAAAATAATACGAATAAAGAAGTAATCTTCTGAGAAAATATGACAATTTCTTGGCTTACAAACAGGAAACGAACGAGAACTAGTGAAAATGGCTGGTAAGAATATAACAATTTACTAACCGCAATTTAGTCCCTAAAATTGCCCAAAAGCAGTCTGAATAGATCTACGAAATTGCAAGCTTGTTTAGTTGTCAAAAACCGATATGAAATTAATTTTATGACATTACACATAATTTTAGTTTATAATAATTTACTTCCACGATTCATCGCAAAGCATGATTCTTTTTAGCCGACCAAAAATTCAAACTTTCATTACATCAAAAATCATGACATCATACGGAAAACGGTCAGTATCATTATTATATGATTTATAAATAGGAAATTGTTTGAACATTTAGCGAAAATTCATTATATAAAAATGAATGTAGGCACAGCTGCCAAACCATGCGGTTGTAGTAAGGTAAATAAACTGAGCTATTCGCATATAGACCGTAGTCTCACACTGCGGGGACAATATATAACAAATTGAACTAAAACAACGGAACTTCAAATGAAACAAAAACACAGAGTTACTACATTCACCCAATGACGATAGGCTACTTTACAGTTTTATCAATAAAACATAAAATGTGCTAGATAAGGTTATTTAAAAATAAATAAATGAATGCGTTTTTAATGGTAGATTACAACACCCAAAACAGTTGACATTGGAGACAAGAAAATGACGTCACTGCCAATAAAAGCCGCTAATAATTCCCTAACTAGCGGCTACTCCCCGGCATTACAAATGGCGTTGCAGTCTGAAATGACGTGACCCCCTTATCCATCAAACCTAAATTGACGGGGAAAAAATTCTTGCAGAATGTTTGGGGACTAGCTAGAAACTGAAAATCCTGCAAATTATTATAAATATTAATACTAATTGGGGAAAAATATTTCCCCCTGCTAAATAACGAAAAAAATTTTAATGGGGTATAATATTGTATAAATCTACTAATGAATTAAAATAGGGTTCCGAAAATTGTCAAGTAGCCTATTATTAAAAATGCAAAAAAATTATCGAATATGTTGTATTTCAATAACATTAACGGCCCCTGGTTAAGAAATTTAAGAAACATAATCCACCTGAGATTATTGAACAATTTTTAGGCCACTTCCATTTGCTTTGTAGGAACCACGGGTTAACAACCCCTTTGCAATCAGAGACGCCAAAAAGACTTAATGAAATGACAAACCCGTCCAGGACTGATGTTAAATGATGCCGTAAGATACCTTTATGCAGGTACTCGGTTCTCGAAAGTTTGCATAGAAAAGGGTATTAACAACAAATGAGCTTCGATTTATACACATGGGCGCCCTTTACTCCACAGGGTTGGTAGCTCCGGGCATATTTAGAACCAACAATCCCTACAATAGGAGCATTTTCACTCCTATATTACAATACATCGCCCATTCCCACAACCTATATTTTTAAGTTAGCAGTTCAACTGAACGCTTTCTTCCATCTTATCTCCAGGTGGTAATTAAACTAGTTAGTAGTCACAACGTGTGACCAAAAAGACTAAATAAAAATTGTATTTCGCAGACCAATGCCTAGGTTGCAACTGTCAAATTACAGATTAATGAGAACCTCCATTCGAGAACAATATTGATGTCAAAGAGTTTACAAATATATTTAAGTACTGTATTGCATTAAGAATGCCTTATAACCACGTCAATATAAATGGAAGATGGCCAATTTTTAAAGTTTAATGACTCGTTAAAATATCACTTCTCATACTTAATTGAATTAATACCAGGCATTTAACTAAGAGGGATTCGGACACCCCACTATCGGTTTTTTGCACGCAGTCAAATTTGCAACTAGTGGACTGGTAAGTGTCGAACTTTACAATTCAAAAATGGTTAGGTGAATAAAACATCTGAGTGACAAATACATGCATAAATAAATAAAAATAGGCATTGGACCGCTGACAACCAAATGGAACACATATCGACTGCCATTTAAGTATTGCTTAATGCTGCCTGCAGTGAAATTGTGTGCGAATACAACAGTCGCAAGCTGATTATAAAAATGAAATAAAAGAATAACTTTCACTGCAGCACGGAAAAATATAAAGACTATTTAAAACTGGCGCCGCACACAATGATTAGAATTTATAAAAGCAATTAGGATGGCGTTACATGTTCCTGTTAAAAAACTGTTACTGTGTAACAAATAGGAAGTAGAATATTCTAAATTTGATCATGAAATGCAGTAACAAAAATTAAGTGCATGGTGATAGCTCAGCAAGCACAGTCCGAATTTGCCTAGCTTTCCCTCACCGCTAGCTTGCCTGAAACAGAAAAAACTGCAATCACGAATCTGGGCACATTACGGAAGTTAAATAGTATAGCTATTCATTATCTAAGGCGCCCATTCCACCGACCGGCTAGGGCTATTTACAAAAACGGTGACGTGGTAGCTGACATTCAAGACTTAGGCGGGGTTTCCACCGACCTCGCATTGCAGAATTGACGGAAATGTTATTTTCCTCTATGCCATAGTTAAAATTAATCAATGATCATACAGTAAAATCACAAACAAATAAAACAACTAAAATTAAAAAATGGCGCCATGGAATATGTTAAGTACAAACATTTTAATAGATTTCTATAAAAAGAAAAATTCTAATTTCTGTAAATGTCATTTGTATTCTGCAATGCGAGGTCAGTGGAAACGCCACCTAAGTCTTGAATGTCTGCTACCACGTCACCGTTTTTGTAAATAGCCCTAGCCGGTCGGTGGAATGGGCGCCTTACAAATAATCCGGCCTGCTCCTCGTGGAGGTAAGCGATGATACGAGTATGGGTGTAGGCCTGCTAGTAGTGGCCCATTGAATCGTACCCTGTCAATGAGGTTCTGTAGGGACAGTTTTGGTCACTAGGTTCGCTGACGACAAACCGATATCCATATTTTTCAAAATGGCCACCGTTTGCATGTGAAAACTAAGCTCTTAGCATCTAATTAGTTCTTTTAATATTTTTTATAATATTTTTACTATGCCTGGACCTTATTTCGCTGTATATAATTAAATCTATGTATTCTCCATGATTTATAGAAAAATATCACTTTAAACTAATACATAAATAAAATAATTTAAAAATATTATTGCGGCTTATGGAAAAATCAACGCTTTGAAATCTTAGCAACTGGTGCTGCCATCTACAAAATGACGTCACAAATGAACCTCATTAAAACATCGAATGGTTTTCCGTTTGAGTTTTGGACCGCTGACACAGTGGTACAAGTCCATTCTTATTTGGCTCCATACCAGCTACAATCAGCAAGTTGATGCATGCTTACCATCGACGCAACGCAAGACTTGAGCGTGACTTAACCTAGTTCGGGTACGAGACAAGTCAGGCGATCATGCTACCATAACTCTGGATTAGTCGAGCCAATAGTTATATTCCACCCGGTGCGCTAATAGGGATCTTGGTACCAGACAGACCATCACATCATCATGACATACCATCACATTGTAACATGGATTAACAAATACTACTATCAAGGTAGCACTACAGGTTTCATTCTCGGGCGGCAATATGGGCTACGCCTGCTTCAATCGTCCATGGTAAGCATGCCGTGCAATATAATTACAAAGGCTTTCCTGATCATGAGGTAGCAGGGAGCCAATCAGGTGCGAGGAAGACTACGCCTGCACCCCCCCCCCCCCCCGCGGCTTGGTATAAATAACAGTGCACATCCCCTTGCCCAAACAGTTGCTGCTGAGCCTCTGAGATACAATCTTAGAAGTCTACGGGTTCCACTGAGGATGTCGACTTTATTTAGATGTAGGCGTAACATCTTAAGTACGCTTTCAGAACGACCACGGCCTATCATCTCACCATGCCTTGCAAGCATGTCCGTTTCTCCCGCTGACTAATGCTGACTAATACTTACTTATTACTATTAAATGGTTAGGGAAATGAGAGACAAATCCAAGTCACAATATGCATAAAATTCATTACCCAATCGAACGGTGCTGCAGGACTTCTGCATAATAAAGCATTTGGCACGGATCATTTGCCTAATTTAAACACGGGGCAACATAACGGTTCTAAAGGCATCGGCGAAGTCTGGGTCACATTGCATTGCCACGTGTAACAGCTGAATCAGCTAGTCACGTTGCCTACACATTGACCCCTCTAATATTAATTACTAGGCAACCGGAGATGAGAAACCTTGAAGTTGTAAAAACATATTTCACTGGAAATGCCGATTGTAGAACTATCTTTGAGACATTATATAGTAGAAGAAGTGTTTCTCTACAATTTGGTATGTGGTAAAAAGCCGTTACTAACACAGAGTGTATTAATTTTCAATATCATTCTTAAATTAGAAATAAAAAATGAATACCACTTTTCTTCTTACTATAAAGGGACAACTAAAGAGGAGAGGGGGGGGGGGCGAATCTTAAAGCTACACAAAATTAAATTTTCCGGGCTTTTCTTTCTTAATAACTATGAAACGCAGTGTCCATATGGGGTGCTTTCCGATGTCTAGATGCTGTAATGGATGTGTCGTGGGCACTTGAGTCTGTTGTTCGGAAAACTGCACATTGGGTAACATGAACCGTCTAAAACAGTGGATCCCAACCGGTGCGGTGGTCCGCGGACAAGCAATGGTCCACAAGACCCTGGCCTGCAGTGACTTAAGAGTTGCTATTAACAACAACATTAAGCCGAAACTACAATAACTTATACAAAACATGCGTGCCCAAGTTTCACATTAACTTAAGCTAAATATAGTGATATCCTTAAAAGCCTTCTAATTCCTACTAAAAAAAAATCATAATAATAGATGACACATTGTCGGTCTGAGTGGTCCGTAAACCTTCACTGGTTGGGAACCATTTGTCTAAAACAATTTGCCGGGGCTTGCATTGAAATTTTTATATACTGTTCGCCCAGAAAAGTATGCAAATGCACAATTGACATTCCCGTAATGGCTTACAAAGTCCCGCCTCCCCATGCAAATTTCCTATGCTGCATTTTCAAATCAGATAGAGTAGTAGTAGTAGTAGTAGTATTCGTCAGGTTAATAACTACTTAGGCCTCATATTTGGGCCCATAGAGCGATCCCGACTTGACTGTCCTATGCCAGCCCATAGGACAGTGGACCTCCTGATTATAGTGGATTCCGAACCACTTCGGAAACACAGTGAAGTCACACGATTAGTTCGGAGGTGACCAGGACAAGTCCTACCATTTTTCCCTACCGGCACTGTGCACACAACCAAGTTATCTGCAGCTTTGAACCTGCTCTGGTCCGCTGGATTCAACATGGTATGGCGGCCGGCAAATCAGATAGAACTTATTTTTTTTTTTTTTTTTTTTACAAAAAGGTTAATCGCACACAAACAATTTTATGAATGTATCCGAGTGACCTCTTCAGTCGCCTCGCTAGGTTATTACCCGTGTTGAGCTACGACACGCCTCCGATCGAATGGCGTGTAAAGACTCGCACAAGTGGAAGCACGTTACCACCTGGCCATCGAATTCGATGTGCATGTGTTAGTATACACAAAACTTATGGGGGTTCCATTCCAAATTTAATGCATTAAGGTCACAAGTGGACATTGCTTATTTATTTAGCTAAAATTGTCGATCTGCTGCACTTTCTACGAATTTACTGCTCCAATGTCAAAATTAAAATTAAATTTTTCTGAATGTTAGTTAATTGTCTTCAACTACTGTAGCACCGTTAGCGGAACGGTTTTAGGGTCATCATCTAACAAAATCAAATCAATATTTATTGTTATAAATATTATTAGTGCATTTCATGAATTTGAGAAATTTATAAAATGGTCTTCTTACTATATTGTATTATAAAATGGATCAACTTGAAAGTAGACAGTTAACTTCGACGTTAAGGGCATTCAGACCACAGAAAAGAGTGGTAAGTCTTCCCAAAGGTAGCAAGCCTCGTAAGAGGAAGATGGAAGGCCAAAGTAGTGAAACTGAAGCAACATTTCCGCATAAACCGTTTGGTAAGGCAAGCAAATTCACTAGCAGGCCCGAATGATGATCTTAAATCTTTGCGAACTATTTAAGGAAGAGGGGTGAAGTTGAAAGTTATATCAGTGATTTATTGTCAGATATGCTTCAATTCTGATATAACAAAGTCAAAGAGTCCGTCGAGGTATAAAATCAACAAAAATATAAAGGAAAAAAAGCGTCAAGAATACTACGTGATCTTGACGAATGTGATGAAAGTGATATATATATATATATAGAAGTGATGAAAGTGATGATATGTTAAGCTTGGAAACCCTACGACAAGAAATATTAGATCCGATCCCACCTATTTTGAAAGGAAGAAGGCAACCTGTCACTAATAGGGCAGAAGTCAGGCGTGCTGCAAAACGGACCCCCAATCAAGAATGAGGCAGGACATAGGAGTTGGGGATCGCTGATGTCGGGAGTTTGTTCCAAATATGGCCGTGAATTCATAAGAGACTCTACTTTCACGAATATAGTAAGGTACTCTTCGTAGTATAGAGAGGTTTGTGGTGAGATTAGCTTCATTATTGCTGTTTTAGCAAGTTTATTCATTGGTTCCCATGACCCCAAAAAAGGTGCGTAAGCAGGGATGTGCATTATTTTAATGTTTCGGGAAGAGAAACTAGACAGAATAGCATTTTTATTTTTGGAAAGAAAACTTTGAAAGTCTCTTATGGCCTTCCCTCCGGCCACGAAATTACCACCGTTGTCCGCACGGAGCTGCACGGGCAATCCCCGTCGGGAATTAAACCTGTCGAAGGCTGCCAAAAAATCTTTCATAGAAAGAGAGAGTATGGGTTCCATATGGACCGCTCTAGAAAACTCACAAACAAACAGAATAACCCATAATTTAGTAGTGGGCGAGTTTCGGCGGGAAGACAGCTTACATGGAAAGGGGCCGAAAGCGTCCATGCCCACTGTACTCCTAAAGGGGTAGACTTGATGTAGGCGGAAGTCTGGGAGGTTGCCCTGAATTGGCTTGGGACCGATTGGGCTTAGTTTAGCACAAATTACACAGTGGTGTATTACATAGCGCATTAGAGAGCGGCCTTTTAATATCCAAAACTTTTGTCTTGATAGCGACAGGCTCGTTGATATGCCATAGTGGGCGGCTTGCGCATGGAAAAACCTGCAAATAATTGTTGACAGATTGCATTTCTTTGGTAAGATAAGAGGATGGCGAGCAGAATACGTTAAATGAGCTGTTTGTAAGCGTCCTCCTACTCTGAAAAGGCCATGTTCGTCAATGAATCGACTTAAAGTAGAAAGTTCTCTTTTTAGGGGTTTTCCATGTTTAATGGCGAGGATTTCTGAATGAAAACTGTAATTTTGCTGATGGCGCTGATGAGGCTAATTCAGTTTTAGACAAAAGTAGATGGCTGCGAACGTTCTCGCTGTTTTTTTGTTTAGAAAGAATATAGGCGCAAGAAGCGTATCCAGCCATGGAAGCATCCGAAAAGATACACAGCAAGTGAGTAGCACTACACTGGCCTATGTACCGAGGGAATTTCATTGAGGATAGAAGCGGCAGTTCTTTAGTGAAATTTAACCATTTATCGGATAGCAGTTTCGGTAAGGGATTGTCCCATCCATAATTTGAATAGTCTGACCAAAGAGATTGGATGAATTTTTTCATCCAAAATATGACAGGGGCACACAGCCCTAAACTGTCGAAACATCTGGCTAAGTGGCTTAAGCAGGATCGCCGAGTTACAGAGCCTGTAAAAGCCGAATAGTTGAAAGAAAATTCGTCGGAAAGTGGTTGCCACAATAGGCCTAAAACTGGAGTTGAGACCGAAGGTTCTGATAGAGACAGAGGGTGGGTGCCGAGGTCAACGTCCGGGACGCCGTCTAGGACCGCGGGGTGGGAAGAAACGAATTTTCCAAAGCGAAATCCACCCTTTGACAGAAGGGTAGTTAGTTGAGTACGTAAGCTTATGCACAGTTCTACACTTTGAGCTCCATGAAAAATGTCATCGCAGTATGACAGCTCAATCGCTACTTTGGCAAGATCAAATTCATGGCCATTTTCTATAATAAGTTGCTTAATGCAGCGAAGAGCAATATAACGGCTGCATCTTAAACCGTAACATAAATGAGTAAGCTTGGACTCTGTGATGTGGCCTGAAGGATCTGCCATGCCATTTGCATTTATTCTTGTCAGAATATGAAGCTTTTCAGAATCAGAATCGCATAACTTAATAGACCGGTAAAACGTTTCTATGACAGCTGCCAGGCAAACGGGGTACCATCGGGCTGTTTGTATGACATGGTTTAAATGGCGAATGAGACGGGTGCCACATAATAGTGTATCATTAAATGTTACTCGGTCCGTTGACAAAGTGGGGTCGAACAAAAGTTTTGCTTTGTTGTTAGATTTTTTAAATACTACGTGTTGGCCGAAAACATAGTTGTTTTGAACTTTTGTGGGGACTACTTGTCCTTTATCCAGGTAATCTTGAACGGCTGCCTGATATATAGAATATAGGTTATTAGGTGACTTTAAAAGTTTATTTTCCATAGATAGAAAACATGCCATAGCTTTAGAGCGATTGTAGGCTAGTGCGTGTGCATCAGGTTTGAAGGGAAGAGACACAACAAACCGCCCATCTGGGTCTCGGTTGTGAGTTGACGTGAAGTGTTTCTCCACGAATGCATCCTCCCAAGAAGAAGAATGATTTTCGGGGATGTCCTCCCTCTCGAAAAGACGCTCAATTTGATTTTCAAGTCGTTCAGACTGCGAAAATAGGACTACAGAGGTAGAAGGTTGAGAAATAGGTACGCGACCCAATATAACACTGCCAAAAGTGGTGTTTAAAATATTTGGGTTAGAACTTCCACGGACAAGTGAAAGTGATTGGGTGGAGTTATTATATAGAACCTCAAGCGTGGTAGAAACCGACAATAGAACGTCTACCGTCTTGCTGCGAAATGGGTTGGGATCGGTTAACTGTAGGGAAGATAGCTTTTCCAGAAAGTCGGGATGAACCGGAACAGAAGGTAGAGTGCTGGTTATTTTTCGAATCACTGAGGCAGAGATATTAACTTTAGTAGCTGGGTCAAGTCGTGAGCATAAGGAGAACTCGACTTCACCTAGCGTGGATTGTTGGGTTTCGGAAATGCCTGAAATAGATGAATTGGCTGGCCTAATAGGTAAGCCTAGTCTTAGGGTGGTTTTTTGGCTCACGAGATCTCGCTCAGAGCCTGTATCGAGGACGCAGGTCACGTCGTGACGGAAGCCTGCTTTGTCAGTGAAATTAGCAACCACCGACCCAAGTAGAGTTGTGAAATGTGTCTGTTTGGTGTCAGACACTCATGCCATGGCCAATGGTGCCTTAGAGTTTGAACCTTCAGCTAGCGGTGCCTTTTGAACCTTTTTGGGGGCACAAAAGAGAATTATGCATCCGCGAAGAACAGTGGATGCAAGACTTAACAGAGGGGCAGTCTTGAGTATGAGCTGAAGTTAAGCAACTTTGACAACGTTTAGCTGCTACTACCCAGTTAATGCGCTGAGCGAAGGGTAGAGCATTGAAAATGGGGCAGCGATATGTAGAGTGGAGGATGTCCTTGCAGTGTAGACATGACCGCTGAGGGACCTGTGTTTTTTTAGAATTGGTAGCTACAGCTTCAGACCTAGAAGTGGCCTTGACTGATTGCTGAATAGGAGGTGATTTCGATTGCACATGAAGAGCCTTATTGTAACTCGTGGTACTGCTAATCGAAGGCAATTCGGAGTTAAGCAGAGAAAGAGAAGCATGCTGCTTCCTAACGAATGTTATTAAGTCGGAAAATTGAGGAATAGCGTTAGAAGTGAGCTGTTACTCGAAAAGACGGCGAGTTAAAGTGTCCAGATTTTTTAATGAAAAACTGAGCAAAATAAAATCACCAAGATCATTGATTTGAGACAACGATTTTAGAGCAGTGACATTGCCACCATGAACCTCCAAGAATTTCTGCAACGAATCTGCAGTTGCTTTCTTACACGGTGTAAATTGAAACAATTCATTTATGTAAACAGACGCTAGAGCGCGTTCTGATTCGTACGTAGCTTTCAATGCTGAGAGGGCATCTAAGTAACCTTGATCGGTCAATGGGAAATGACTGACAATTTTGAGACTCTCCCCCGTCAGCAGAGATTGCAGGTAGAAAAAACGTTCTGCACCAGTAAGAAATGCACTATTACCATAAACTGCATCGAAAAGTTTAATAAATCGAGGATAATCCTTTATCTCGTTATTAAAGGGTTGAACTTGAATGTTAGGCAGTCGAATGCCCACAGACTGTGATTGGGTTGGAATTGAAGGGGTGAGAGGCTTTACCGCACCCTGAGCTTTACTGGCGTCCAGTGCTTCAAAAAAGGCCACCATAATGGTCTCGCAAGAATCCTCGAAGCCTCATACCTTTTTTGAAATATCTAGGCGCTTGGTCGGATCAGAGATTAAATGATTATTCTTATTAATTTGAGTTTGTAAATCGGCTAGTTGTTGTCTCAACGTATTGCATAGCAAGTATTTGCTATGAAGCAAAGATACCTTGAACTTGGAATAAGACACAGCTAAGTCCCGGGCTTGAGTAATTCTATCAGATAAGTCTGCGAATTGAGTTGAGTAAAACAGCGACCAGTCCTCTGGTGTAAGCGACACACCGAAAGAATAAAAAATAAAAAAAATAGAAAGAAATAAAATAGGCACTAGGCTATTGTGTCCAATGAAATTTGACTCAAGTAGAGGCAGGAAAGTACCAGTCAAAACTCGAACAATGAATTAGAAAAAAAAAATAGGTCAAAAATGGGAAAAATTGTAGGCTACGAAATTGAAAATTGAGATGGGGTATAAAAGAAGGGTTGAGAAAAAGAAGGACCAAAAAAGAATTAAAGAGCGAATGGAACTGTAATAGAAGAAGGGGGTACTTACTCGTAGCCTATTTAATTGGCGTCCGGTGAAGGTCAGCTTCGGAGTCCAGGTGCACCCGGTAGGTCTTGAAGGAGACGTCTGAAGGTGCAGTGCGGAAGGGTGTAATATGATATGATATAATAATAAAGCAATAATACAATAATAGAAAGTGTAGAATATAACTGGGAACGCGTATGCTGAGTCGAGAGTAGCGAGAGAACTGACTGCGTTAAAGCAGGAAAAGAAATAAAGCCTGTTGAGTCTTGACTAGAGCTTGATGGTCATTACCAAATGCCCAAGGAGGGCCTCCGCGTATTTATCACTATAGACGTCTTCACTTCAGGTAAATTATGCGTTCTATTATTTGTGTCAGGACCAATAGTATTTCAGATCGAGAGGCCGGTAACCTACAGGATCCTTAGCCTGCCCAAACTTTGAGGTCCAGACAGGACTTTTGGGCTTTTTACGGCCTGGTTAGCCTACACCGTTATAGGTATTTACAACAAGGTCTGACGGAAAGCTCATTGTATACGTTGATGAGACCCTTATTGGTATGATACACAGAAACTCTTTTCTGTGGCCTGAACGCCCTTAAGTTAACTGTCTACTTTCCAGTTGATCCATTTTATAATACAGTATAGTAAGAAGTAAAATTTATAAATTTCTTAAAGTCAAGAAACGCGCTAATAATCGATGATATGTACAGTTAGGGGTAAGGCTATAGGCCGTAATCTCGCTGTATCTTCAAACAAAAATTTTCAATAAAGACTTCATCACTATTTTTATTAATAATATTTAAAACAATATTATTGCTTTGATTTTGTTAGATGATGACCCTAAAACCGTTTCACTAACGGTGCTACAGTAGTTGAAGACAATTAACTAACATTCATAAATTTTAATTTTAATTTTGACATTGGAGCAGTAAATTTGTCGAAAGTGCAGCAGATCGACAATTTTAGCTAAATAAATAAGCAATGTCCACTTGAGACCTTAATGCATTAAATTTGGAATGGAGCCCCCATAAGTTTTGTGTATACAAACACATGCAAAGTAGTTCTATCTGATTTGAAAATGCTGCATAGGAAATTTGCATGGGGAGGCGGGACTTTGGAAGGCATTACGGGCATGGCTATTGTGTGTTTGCAAACTTTTCTGGGCGAACCGTACTATTTACTATTATATAATAAGTCCCGTTATTCCTTTCCTTTTGACACGTAGTGCAAGGAAAGCTTCGTGATGGTCGAAATGTTCGATTTCGAGATTTTAGTAGATTTACACTTTTTGAAGCCCCAGGAATTCCCTTTCAGCGTCAATTTTATTCTGGTAATAGAATAAAGGCTCATGTCGGGACTGAGAGGGAATGAGGCAGATTTTATACATGTGTTGGGCAACCGTCAATGGTTCGTGATAAAAAACTAGGGATTGAGCTGATACTCCCCCTACACTTGCTGTTCAGTAAATTTTTCGCTCGCGACATTTTTGTTGGCCTTGACCGGTCAAAGAGCGTCCGAAACATTTGTTGTCTTCCACTTTCCTGTACCTTCTCGGAACACCTTTTGCCACTCAAACACTCCCCATCTACTCATGGCAGCACCCCCACGGATTTCAATATTCATGCCCGTTTTACCCAGCTCCCCACAATATTTGTTCGCGTACCGTTGCTCCGGAGCTCTTCAACTGCCGGCAGCCGAATTTCCATAGCGTTCCCAATATCATTCGATGGTGCGCGCGTAAACCGGAATCGGAATACTACTATCAGAACAGACCTGACTTGTATCTGACCTTGGTTAAGTAATACTTTAGCCTCTTTCATTCCGTCAATGGTAAGCTTGTCTCAGCTTTTCCATTATCGCTTGTAGGTTGACTTCGAGGACTTATACTAGTTTGCCAATGGCCAAATATTCATACGAAAACAATGAAAACAATGTCCGAAATCCATAGGGGCGTTGGCATTGGACAAGGGACTTATGGGCCACTTTAAGTAGGTCTGGGTTCATATAAAGTCCTTGAAAAATAACACCCATCAGGTAAAACTCCACGACTATTAAAATTAGTAATTTTTGTTTAAAAATTTACCCAAGGTAAACTTGCAGTTACAGTATAAAAATCTAAGTCAACATCTAAACCTACTACTATCAAAATACTTAAACCCCCTTATATTCGGGCCTATATTTTCAAAATATTCCCCAAGGGGAGACCCCCCGATCCCCCCTTTTCAACTTTTATTGATATGATCTCATGATCCGCGATCTGCAGTCAAAATGCGTATACCCCCACTGTTACGTACACATATTTTTCAGAAACAAAATACCCTCGAACCCCCACTGCGGGTAATTTTAATACGTTACGGGCTGTCTCATCGGCATCCTAGGTTTATTACGGAATGTTTCAAGGGGGGCGTCATTAAAAAAAAATCGCACCAAAATAAAATCCTAGATTTACCTAAGCCCAGGATTCAAATACAATTTTTTGCGCGCTCGAATGTCCCCTCTTTCAAACATACAATAGATCCTAATTTATTCTGCGTGGAGGCTCGTCACAGTCATACTGTATGCTAAAGTTGGAAATTGAAGTATACAACCCGAGGTGACGGTCAGGTGGCAGGCAGTCGGTAGGGTACTTGCCTCAAGATAAAGGTCATTCTAGTTCTAGGGGTGGTGACGAGTAGCTAACTTTGTTTCTACTACAACCACAACGGGTTTTCGTTAATCACTGGAGGGCAGGTATATGATGCCAAGTTTACAATATACCACATACCTGAACCACCACGTTACTAAGATCTTGGATTTAAAAGAATTTTAACCGACAAACGACAAAAAAAAAAGACTCATCATTCTCAGAGTAAATTGTTTTCTTTGCACTGGTCCGGGGTTCAGTCTAACCTACTCATCTCACATTTGCTCTAATATCCTACAGTCTCCTACATCGCCCTCTGATTCTAGAACCCAGGTCCCAGGCAAACTTCTTAGTACTCACACAGGTGCTATATTCAGCCGTGAGTGACAATTTTTTTCACTTTCATATGTTGAGACTTGTAAGAAAAGGATCTGTCGTTGCTGTCTCTATATTGGCCTGTCCAGTCTTGTTCAGATCTTTAGGGTAGCTTTGAGACAGTCAAAATTTAACCTTAGGACAATTATTTACCATGTAACTCTAGTGCACATAATAATAATAAACAGGCAAGAATGTACGGGATCACATCCTTACTAAGACACTGTATCAATGTAATTTTGTACGTCTAAAATGTGTTTCTCCTCCGGTTGTCTGTAATGAGAAATAAAGGAACCTGGAAATTTGTGTTCAATGGTAGAAGGTACATACCTGACTTAGTAGAAATTAATATAACTTCTTGCTCTGTTGTATTTGGCGATCCCTGAAAGAAACAAAATACAGTGTCATATATAAATATAAATTGATCTATTGATTAATGACATGGCTTTTATACAATTAATGGCATACAAATCATTTAATGAATGTGTCCAAATAATCTATTCTGTCGCTTCTGTAGGCCTTCGATGGCGTAGTGGTAGCTTGTTCGTAATTGTGCGAGTCTCTACACATGATGCGATCGGTGACCTGTCGTAACTCAACACAGGTATTACCTACAGAGGCGACTGAACAGGTAATTCGGATACATTCACTGAATTGTTTGCATGCGAAAAATATTTTTTTACTTAAAAAAAAAAAAAAACTGTTGAGTTACGGCCAGTGTCAGATTGCATGGTATGTTGAGACTCACACATGAGCAAGCAACCAACCATGCTAACGAAGGTCGTATTAAGATTATATTGATTAGATTAGTACTTTTGTCTGTTGAGGAGGGCTTGAAAAAAGTCTGAAAGGAGTTTGACCATGAAATCGTCTTAATTATTAGAAATATTCACCTGAGACTGGCATTAGAACCTTAACACTAATATTACACATTAGAATTTGCTCGGATCATTGTACAATGTATTGATGAATGCTGTTTTTGTGCAATCAAATAATTTTATATTTCTATTTCTAGACCAATGAATTCAAGTAATCTTTATTGAGACAGTGGCTCACAGATCACTGGATAAATCTCCCAAGTCAATTTTACTTCAGTGTTGCTTTTAATGTACTAACACACAATTACATTGCTCGACTTACAAGCAATCATCATTTATAACGGCACAAAACTAGGTAGTCCAATGAAACAGGTGCTTTGCGAACCCCAACACATGGGTTGGTAAAACACATTACGTTTGAACTGAAATTTAGTTAATAGTAACTGAATATTAGTTTTAGCTCAATATCAATTTGTAAATGGCCGTTTTAAATTAAATTACCTGAACAGTGAGTATACTAGAAGAACTAGCAGGAATATACTAGAGTAAATAAGGAATGATGTGGTAGTCAGACAAGCTTGGCACACAGGAACGGGACCCTTCTGTACAGACGCTGAAGCCACGGCCTGCTGAATGTTGTTTAGACCTTCTCGAACCTGATTTACCAACGAAGTCATATCATACCTAAAATTAAACAAATACATTCAAGGAAAAATCATACACTTTTTAGGACATAACGAGTAAGGTCGTAATGTATGGTACCGTACTCACACTCAAAAGGTAAAGTTAGGGAGAAAATAAATCGCAATTAAAATGTAAGTATGCATGAATTGCAATTTAATTTAATTTCTTTCAATTATTTTATATTTCTATTTTCCCTGACTTTACAACCGGTAGGTACTGAGTACCTTGCCTGATCACGAGCACAGGGGGCAAAGGTAACTTGGTTCACGTCAAGTCTTTAAAGTCTCAGTAGGGAATACCACACGCCACCGCAAGCGCCATCGAGTATTCCTTACCGCTACTTTCAAAGCGATCATGGGAGTCAACCTGAATAATTAAAGTTTGAGTTTAACAGTCAGCAAAAAAAATCGCTTCTGTTAGAGAGACCAAATTGCCACCTGCCCTGTTGAACTTCGCCGAACAGAACACGCGTATGACGTTTCCACACAGCAACAAATCCCGTCGTAGCTGCAAGGCGTGCTCTATTTGGTCAAAAGAAGATGTGTCAACTGGCCGAATCTCTCAAATTAAAAGATAATCATGGAGGGAGTGAAGGTCCCATCCTTCCTATATGATGCTTTAAGATAAATAATTATGCATGGTTGGCGCTCTATTATACAGTATATGTATAGTTCAATTTATTTCATAATCAAAATTACACTCGGTAATAATGCCATATATTTTACTGATTCGCATGCACATAGCACGTTTCCTGTTTCAAAAACAATTTATCAATCTCAAAATCAAATAAAGTGGAGGGATTTACTTAGCTGCAGCCATTCGGTGTTAGTGACTGCCGCGTGTTGTCTATCAAAATGCATCTTCTTTCTACTGTATGGTCGATATTTCCGTGAAATTTGCCATCATTGTGCCAAAAGCTAGTAAAATAACGAACTCACCCAACTGACTGGACCTGCGCAGTGGGTTGACGAGCCTGGTTTTGAAGAATTTGGTCAGCACGGCTGTGGACGTCGACAATGAAATTACGCAGTTCTCTGGCCAAGGCAATAATAGAATTTTGGTTCTGTAGGACCACATCAACTTCGTGTCTCCGAATGGTGTCGATGTAAGGAGGAGGCATGCCGTGTTGTGGTGGTGTTGCGGCTCCTGCAACTAAAAGCATACAAGTTTGTCATTGTCATGATTGAACCGCAGCAGAACATTTGGAGCATGTAAAAGTTTGTCTGGAAAGGTAGGAGCTGCAATATAGTTGAAATAGGACAAATTAAGACGCACAATTCTACCATCAAGAAAAGGGAATCATTTTAGTTGGGTCTCAGCTGTAAACCAATAACCCTATGGTCCAATCAAACCCAAAAGTGGTAGTTGCCACCTCCGCACACATTGTACCTTTGGGAGAGACATCTATCACTACGCTATTTAATTAAAATTTAAATAGCACTCAAACATGAGCATGGGAGCCCAGACGGGCAAAAGTCCTGAGACAACTTACAATTTCTTCTGATGTTTTAAGTGATAAACAGTTCATGAACAGCGTACTCCTATTGCCCAAACATGAATATCGCCTTGATATTTCGAATAAAATTACATTCTTGCATTTGTTGGAAAAGCAAGAAGACAGGTTTAGGACTTAGTAGAGATCATCACTTTTTAAGGCATGTTTCTCGAGCGCGTGACGTATAAAATAGGCAATTTTACCCTGAGTATCTGAGCGAAATTCTTCTTTTTTGTCAGAACTATTATAATGCGCTTAAGTTTGCTAAAGAAAATTCGAAACAAATTGATAGCCTGTCGTAAGCTTACTCGTAGGAGACTGCTGTGACGCCAAACTCAGAAGTCTCTCTTGCCGACCAACTACTTCGTCCATTTTTCGGTGCAGCTCTTTAAGCACATCGAACATTTGCGATTGGCCCGAGAAAATTTGCCTCAATTCGCGTTGACTATCAGTTTCGAACCATTCATCAAAGTCCGTATCCTCTTTTTGTGCGTCAGGGTGGTCTCTTCGATAGCTTTAACAGGAAAATTATTAATTAATTACAATAATCATATGCTACTTATTGGAAATTATGGCTCATCAAGTTATGACAGGACTTTGCCGACGCTTTTAAGTCTCATAAAACATCAAATCGGAAACAAATAATATAGGATTTTAAATCTTCAAAAATCTTTAAAATTCCTTTAAATTATTTTCAGGGAAACTTAACTCAAACTACACAAACTATAATTTCAGCTAGGATGCAATAATAAACCAACTTTCTCTACAGAAACATAAAATATCCAGAATTTTTCAGTAGCAAGATTAACTTTCTACAATACGAGTACTAATTATTCCCTGCAGGAACTGCCACCCTATGCAATGTGAGCCCCCCCCCCTTTCAGATAAACCAGTGGTAACCCGTCAAGAGTTCACTACGCCCAATGTTTCGTAAACAAATGGAAGGTACATCATGTTTTCAGTTTCTGAGCACCAGTACGTGTAATGAGTATCATTATGAACAAAGTTTGAATTTTGGCGCGAAGTGGCAGCAGTGAGGACGTAGTTGACAGCGGAGGACCTGTTGTTTTCCTGGCGATGCTTGACGTGTAAGAAAGTCCTGTTTTGAAATTGCTTTGAGGAGTTTTTCTGCAATGATGTGGTGAAAGGAAGTCGCTCTTGGGCCGGGTGGCTACGGCGCCACACCAGGTTTGGGCGGAGGATGGCCCCAAGAACTTGAGAGACTGAGCATCATATTACCGTCAGCCAGGAGAGCGGACTTAGTTGTGGGGGTTGCAGCACAAGGAGGGCAGATGGACTGCTGGACCTGCTAAGGTCATAATCCAGCACTCTCCGACCTAGAGACAGTCAACTTTATTCACCGTAGTATTTGTCATTCAAGTAAGATCAAGCCAAGTTATTATTATATCTATCGTCCAGTTTACCAAAACCGTGAAGGCAAGTTCTTTCGCTCTTCAAGCATTTGTTCGGATTTTCAAGATGGCGGAGCAGCTAGTCTGTGTCCTGCCCAGTTGAGTTTTTAACCGGTTTCTTAATTAGTTATCCTACTTGACCTTGTGTGAGCTTCTGCGAGGGGGTTGTGTATCATGTAGGGAGACGGTAGCGTCGTCCCTGGCATTCTGGCCATTGCCGGGATGCTTGGTTTTTGGAGAATTAGTTTAAGTAGACTGCTTGGGCCAGTGGCGCCTGTCTAGAAATTAGAAGTGAACTTTTTCGGCTGTAGGCGATTTTCTACCCTCTCTCAGAAGCCCTCACTTGTGTGAAGGACGGTGGAAGTTTCCCATTGTCTGGGCGCAACTCAATAGGAGTTTGCATCCCTTTTTGTAACTTGTTATTTTGCCGTATTACTCTTATATAATTAGGTACTTTCCTTCTGGTTTAGTCAGCGGCCTCATTAGGGCGTTCGTGGCTGATCCTGCCCTGGGAGTTGGGGTGTATGCTGGTCAGTTTTGGGTGGAATTTCCTCCCTTAATGGTCTAGTGTACATTATTTCCCCCAGGAGTGGATCAGTGACGAGCGGCCTGGTAGGTCCGCTGACAGACCCTTTACCTAACCTGCTGAGGGGATTTTTCAGTCACATGTGTTTATTCCGAAAATATACTATTAATTTCTTTAGCATAACCGCTGTTGTGGATCAAATAACCGGATTTCCTCTTTGACGCAGTAGAACCACGTCCTGATGTGGGAGGGGGATCTCGGCAAGGGTTTTGGAGTGTCCTAGGGTTGGAGTAGGCCATGGGAGGCCCTACTGCGTTCATTGACCAGTGCTGTCTTCCTGTGGTCTAACCTGATCTAGGAGAGGTCGACTTTCTCTTCCATGTCACCCTGATTTTCATTTAGTTAAAGTCTCATCGCTTCTGTCAGCGAGCGTAGGCCGTCCTTACTACGTGTTCGCATCTTTATCTGAGCTAGCTAGTTGAGCCATACCCTGTCACCTGCGAGGTACTAGGGGTGGTGTTCGCTTTGGAGAATTCGATATAAGGATAACAAGTAATACATACTTAAATACAGTTAATCACTAGCAAAGCAAATACATATTAATAGAAAGTAGTCGAAATTAGAGGATATGGAAAAAACTGGGCTTAGCGGGATTCGAACCCACGATCTACGCCTAACCGGGGCGTCGTCTTAACCGCTGGACCACAAGACCCGACAAGTCCAGTAAATGCCAAATCCTCTACTTATGCTCTAATTGACATGATTCGTGTTGCTAGACAGGTTAGCACAACTACACAACTATCTAACCGAATAGATAGAATAAGAATAATAATAATAGAATAATAGAATAGAATAAATTATAAATATACAAATAGTAAAGTAACAGCTGAGTAACATTTCAATTTTCACACACGTTTGAACCGAATAATATTAGATAGTAGTTAAATAAATATGCATACAAGTATATATAGTAGGTAGTACCCACCCCGAGCTGGAACATTATTTTAATTTTCATACGGCCCAAGACGTTGAACAGTTAGACTTAACCAATTGACACTGGCGAAGGAAGAATTTAATTCGAAACTACCAGAGGTGAAGGTTTATTAAGGATGTTTATGGATTTAAAACTTAAAACATGTGCACACCTACACAATCAGTATGAAAAAAAATTCAAAAAACTTACTCTTCTTTCTGTTGATCAAGCTTTTTCTGGTACTCCTGGTACTCTCGGGTTAGCTTCTGATTTTCTTCTTGCGAAACCTGCGGCTTCCCATATGATTCTTGGCCAGGAGGAGTCAAAGATGTAGAAAGAAAGTGAAAAACATCGTGGTCATCTGAAAAGTGGGATTGATAAAAAACTCGAAAACTAGGCTTATTCTTTTAGACTCAAGTCGCAGTTCATACGAGTGAACCCAGAACCGAATTCCAAAATTAATTAATTCCTATAATTATCCCATATAATTATCCCATTATACACATATTGCTTTCATGCAAAAAATTTAGGGGCGACTTGGCTCTTTGAAACTGAGTGAAGATATTCAAGCAGCTTAATTTATCTGTGATCTTCCAAGTTGACTTTATTTTAAGTACAGAATTGTACAACAAAATATGCTCTTTTTGGTCAGCATTTATGGAAAAAATGAATAATCAGAGTATTTGAAATTTGGTCCGCTCCCAATTGATAAAGATATTGTGAGTTCTACTGTAATTACACTTCTTTCCTGATCCTAAAATAATTTGTAAGTACTTAGTACATACATACAATTACAACATGTAATCTCCTGAAAACTCACCAGCAAGACCTCCTGTAGCAGCTGATATACCGAAATATCCGTTCTCAGGCAAGTAGACATTTTCCGTTTGTAGGCAAACCTCGAAGTCTTGATCATTGTTTGTCATGCCATTATGGAAAAGGACAGTCAGTCTATTTTGATAATACTCAATTTTAGCCCTGGTTGGGAACGGTTTGTTTCTGAAGTCCCTTAGACAGCCACTAAGTAGCTGTGAAGCTCCATCGCTAAAAACACGAAAAACTCAATTAATTAAAGAATACACCAGGAGAACATGAAATATGAAAAGTGTTGTTGTAATACTTCAAGTGGGTCCGTTTCGTTCTGTATATACCAACCAGTATTGATGAGAAAAACTAAATCAGATGCTTAAATAAAATACCGTATTGTTTTTATTCTCAGTTTATATTTGAGGCGGCATTTTGAGGGATGACCCCCCTCAAAATAAAAGGCTTTGCCCGCCAATGAGATCAATACAGGTGTAGCCGTTCCAAATAGGATATGCGTTGGCTTAATTGGTAATAGTAATTGCGATAAGTGGTTTGCTCGTTGTTTGATTCAAAAAGTTAATGTGAAATGATACGAAAGAGAGTGATGATTTAACGATAAATAATGATACTGCAAAATGAACTGCGGCGGGGAATCATTCCTCAGATTCCGAGGTATCATTTTTTATACATCAACCTCTCGTGATTTTCATGCCCTTTAACGATAAGTTATTTAATCATTAATGCTTGCCTAAATCAAATATGAATACATTTTCATTGGGTACCCTCTCACGCAGGGTTCATTGATGAAACAAAAAAATAGAAAATACAGGAATAATTATTATTATTATCAAGTGATAATGAAAAAATTATGGTAGCCCACTTGGCGAGACCCACAAAACAACCGAAATAACCTACGCGCTCCTAAACCATTTATTACGGAATGGCATACTTCGAAGAAACCGACCTCATACAAGATAGTCCCGAGCTTAAACGTTAATTTTAAAAAATCAAATATGAAAATAGAATTTATGATATCATCGGAGAGAAATATTGCTCCTCATATTATAAGAGCACTTACTTTGCATGGTCGAATTTCTTAGTGCCGTCATTGACAACTCCCATGATGTATGGATTATTGTGTTTGTTGTCATTATCAAATGAATCAAAGAATACACCCAACCCTGTCCACATATCGGAGGCACCGAAGACCGTGCCGTCATATTTACCCTTTTCGGTCGTGTACCAGAAAGCCTGTAAGGAATAAAAGGTTCGTTGATAAATAGACACATGAACATTAGACCTAGCACTTTTTGTGTCAGTACTGTGGTAGGACTCTATGGTTCGTTTACACTAGCAAGCATCAGCAAAAGCCCCAATCATTGGAGCATGCATCCTCTGGTAACTGACTAAATAGCATACAGGATATTCGGGTCTCAGAGAGCATGCCAACAGCCTGTCCAACAACCATTGCTGGAGACAACAGTTGTACTGGCCCCATATACTACTGCCTCAACATTAAGGCTAGCGAGCTCCTGCTTCGTCCGGCAAGGGAAGAAAGGAGATGCAAAACGGACGAACTAACACTCTTTAAATTTTAATGAGGATACAAAGTTCCAATAAATTGTACTTGCAACATAATTTTAATTTCATATATCAAAAGACGTATCTTAAGAAACATATTTCTCACTGATTTGAAATACAAAGGCTAAAATATCACTTCAATGAGAATGAAGGCGTCTTGAGCGTTCTTAGCCAACCTTTCCGATGGAATTCTAATGCTTTGAAATACAGTAAAACGTGGGAGGCACTACTTTAATTGTGAACGATGGCCTTTTAGATTGAACATTAATAAAATTTCAATGCGATTTAATTTTAAGTTAGTTTAACGGATATAATGAGGAATACTCACCAAGCCGTCCGCCCCAATTCTTCCACGGCCAGTCACTCGAAACACAATATCAACTTCCCACCACCGGAAATTTGTCGGCAACTTAGTCCATATAGCACCTTTTTGACTCTTCAATGACGGTGCAACACGTACGCTTTCAGATGACGCAATCGCATCTGGAATTTAAAATTGTTGTATTAAGAAAGTATGCGAATAGGCCCATTCTCATCATTCTTCTAGTTAAATGGTCGAACACATTTGCAAATAGATAAATCCCAACCTAACTAGGCTAGAAAATTGGGCAGCAAGCTTCTGTAGGAAAAATGCACAAGGAGAAAGAATATCCATGTTAAATATGGCATCAACAGAGGAGTCAGATTCAGGTGAGGCTCTCTACGGGCACTTGGTACGAGAGCAGTATATCTTGTCCCCTGATAAGGCCACGTCCTAGGCATGAAAGAAAGATGTGGCGTTTGCTTGCCAATTCTTCTAAATTCAGAAATTGTAAATTAGGCTTCAGCACGTCAGATTTTTTAGTCATTAATTTTCAAAAGCAACATTTTGTTTTACTGAAACTGTTATTTTTTTGTACTACACTATATTATTTGTTCATTCGCTCGATACATTCGATATATATTGAATCTGTACACACGACAACTACCTTCCTCTTATTTTTTATCTGTAATAGCGGTGTTTTGGTCTGTAATCTAATTCACGGCTGCAGCTTTTACACTGCGAAGGAATTTCAAGCCACGAAAGGCTTAGAGGCCTGTAAGCGGTTTTGCTTGTAAAGATCCTACCGGCATCGTCTCATATCCCATTTTTTTATAGCTTTCAATCTGGATTAGAATAATCCTCTAATGCACTAGGTTTGCCTTGAAAGTGACAAAAGGCTTACTTGAATAAGTAATCGGTACATACATACTGTAGATATAGTAAGCCACCGAACCTATAATAACCGTATCCGTATCCATAATTGGGATACGGTAATGATCTTACGGATACGGTTATTCTCTGTTCAGTGGCTCACTATGTCTACAGTATGTATGTACCGATTACTTATTCAAGTAAGCTTTTTTTCACTTTTCAAGGCAAACCTAGTGCATTAGAGGATTATCCTAATCCAGATTGGAAGCCATAAAAAAAATGGGATATGAGACGATGCCGGTAGGATCTTTACAAGCAAAACCGCTTATAGGCCTCTAAGCCTTTCGTGGCTTGAAATTCCTTCGCAGTGTAAAAGCTGCAGCCGTGAATTAGGTATGTATAGGTATCAAGGGCTGTTACTTTCGGCCACTCTCCCGGTTTTCCGTCCTATTTCATGGGATCAAAGCCGATAATCTGATTTTTTTTATGTATCTGGCCTTTAAATTTACCGCTTATTCACTTCCGTACGAACTTAAGTCCATATTCGCTTCAAAATTTAATAAAAAGCACGAAAATGGAGATAAGTCAACCAACCCTCTATGGAAACCCATGGAGGAATGGCGCCTTTAGATATCCAGCCAAAGTGGCAGTCAGGCCCGGGCCTAGGGGGTGGCAAGGTGGGCCTGCGCCACCGGCGCAGCCCCAAAGGGCGCAAAATTCACCCCTGGAAACATTTCATTTTCCTATGGGTATGAAGCGCTCACCAAAAAAAACCTAAGAGTAATGAAGACTGGAAATAATGAAATAATTTAAAACGGAAATGAAACGAACTAAAAGCAACTTTGAAAAAGCTCCAAAATTTGCTTGTAACATGACTTTTTTGGTACAACTTGAATTTTTGGATCTCTTTAGACTTTTCAACGGAGAAATTTAAATAAAATAAGGATACGAAAGGCTTCCTCCACTTTCGAAGTACCACTACAGTTTTGAAGGTATGCATTGTAAGATTTACTATAGCAATGATAACCTCAACTTAGGTACCGCATTGTGCCATTTTCGGTTCGTATGATATTGTGCAATATATGGGCAGGCTACTATACTTTACTAGTAAGAAGGGGGCCTAGGGCGCATTTTAGACGAATTTTGTAAACCTTGTTCTAAAAACTACTCCAATGATTTTTAGAAACGGGGCTGAAAAAACTGATTACAAATGAATTTGTAAAGATTAGAGAAGCAAAGACAGACAAAAAATGGCTTCAGCGATGGGAACTTGGCAGCTCAATCCAAGGCCGCAGTCTTGTGAAAAGCTGAGAATTAAATAAATCTATTACGGTCACATGAATATGCGACTTCCTCTGTAAATTATAAAGTTACTGCTGTTAAAACCCCACTATTTCGGGCCTATTTGTTCAAAACGCTTCTATAGGGGGAGACCCCCGGCCCCCCTGTTCGCAGTAATATGAATAGGAATTTCTTTGTAAGTTTTTTAAATCAACACGTTACTGCTGTTAGAATGCATAAACCCCACTGTTTTGCTCTTATATTTACGAAATCCCCCCCCCCCCGGGCCCTCCTCTTTCGGTTAAATGCAATATTATTTCTATACTATCTATATACCGTCGTACTGAAATCATTGAGATTTCGGTCCGCATTTCGGCAAAATATTATTTGCCTGGGGGGGGGGGGGGGGGAATGCTATAAATCCGCCAATAAATTGACGTTGGGAATTAAATAAATCTAGTTCGGTAACATGAGACAAACATGAGTACGTCTTCCTCAGTAAATTATAAACTTTACTGCTGTTAAAATAGTAAAACCTCATTTTCTCAGACCTATCTTTTCAAAAAAATTTCCCCCGGGGAGACCCTGTTTGGAGCAATATTAATATGCATTCCTTTCCAAGCTTTCTTGCTGTAGAACCCCACGGTTTTGCACATACATTTTCAAATTTTTCGCCCGGGGGAGACCCCCGGCCCCCTCTTTGGTTTAAGTGCAATTAATATTTTTATGAATAAGTATTTAATTCTTTTGTAAGCTTTGTAAAGTCCATACTTTACTGCTGTTAAACTGCGTAAACCCCCACTATGCACTTATATTTTCTAATTTTTCCCCCGGGCCCCCCTTTTTGGGTTAAATGCAATATTACTTCTATACTATCTAAACCGTCGTAATGATAACATTGCGGTTTATTCCACATATCCGCAAAATATTATTATAAGCCTGTATCTGTATTCGCACCGAGGCTAAATACTCCAATAAATGCAAAGTATGCTATCATATATACGAGTAACACCATAACCTCCAACGAATACATTAGATACAATTGAATTCTCAACAAATAAATTTACACTAGATGAGAATCACAGTCGCCAGTCACCCCCGAAAAAAAAATCCTGGCTACGGGCTTGTCATGTACCTATATACGAGGTAGTAACACCATAACTTGTAAAGAAGACACTACATACAATTGAGTGATCAAGAAAAAAATTTACTCCAAATATAGGATTATACAGTCGCCACAGCCACCCCGCAAAAATTCCTAGTTACGGCCTTGCCTCGACCTGATCATCCTGGCAAGAGGCATTAAAAGAAGAAGAATATATTCGAGGGTGCAAATTCTTCACCTTGCCACCAGCGCTGAAGTACCTCGGCCCGGCTCTGGTGGCTTCTGCTAGGTCACGTGTTCTGGAATGAACTATTAAAATAGTTCAGATCAATCACATCCCTTAGAAGTAATACTCTCTTTTTTACATTATGATACATGTATCATGTATATATATACAGGATAGGATAGGACATGTGCACCGGATGCCGGACCACAGACCCCCAAAGGCCGTGTGGGAAGCAATCCCCCGCGGAAGAAGACCAAGGCGAAGATGGGCGGACCAGTTCCAGGAGGACCTCCTTCGAGTTGGCGTCGAGGCAGCAGATTGGACAGCGGCTGCTGAGGATCGGCATAGATGGAGGGAAACCGTCAGAGCGGCCAAAAGTCCCCCTGGGCTGATCGCGCCTAATTAAAAAAAAAATATATTCCTCCTGGCACCCTAATTATCCTTTACTTTGACATAGTTCAATCTTTGCGGACAATGATGTATGAAAATGCCAAGGAACACTTCTTCATACATATTTTGAGGGCTCAACAATCTATATTGAATTTTCACGCCGGTGAGACCGTTCCCCTGTTGGTCGAAAACAAGAATGTGCATAGCCATGTCACAAAAGGATTAGAGAACTTTAAATTATAGTATTCGCTTTAAGCAAATTCTTTAAATATGTTCGAAATAGATTTTACATTTAATTATAATTTAACTATAATACATATTATTATTAGAAATATTTTAATCATTTAAAAACACAGCGTCAGATCTGACGTGTCAACAAGTTAACAAATTTACTTACTTCCACCGTATTCCCAAAATGGAACTGAGCCGTCTCTTTGTGCAAGGTAAGGAGGTTTGAACGAATATTTGTATTCAAACCTGCGATGAGGGATCACATTTGCATTATTTATTATAAAATTTACAAAAAGTAGAAGCGAAAAACACGTCCAACTCATTTCGTTCGCCATCGTCGTGTCTTTTAGTCCTCTTCACGTTTTTAGTTTCGAGAATCGATTTCGCGAATGGCGGAGCCGGGCTTACAAATAATTTCTACGTTTGAAACACTTAAAGTCTTTTTTTTAACTTTAAATATATTTTTATGGATTTTGTCTAATTTAGAATTGTTTTTCAATGCTTTTTGATAAATTAAAGAGCAAAATATAACTTTTATTATTGATTTATTTTCGTATTCGAGACTCGAAGCTCGAAAGTTGAAACTCAAGGTCAAGGATGTTTTTACATTTTATATCAAAATGGCGTCATTTTTCTCATTCGTCAAAGTTTCTTTTCTTATAAATAAGCAGTTTTTAATTATTCCTTCAAGAAATGTTTCGAGGAAAATCAAGTGAGTGTTGCTAGAGTGTGATGTGACCTCCATGGCTATGCAATTTTAGTACTTATCGCTTAACCTAACTTGGACGGTGGATTTTTTTCATAAAAATTCAATAAATTACTATTAGCTTTAATTATTAATTAGCTTTAAGAGTTTTAAGTGCAAAGCGCGCTTCAAATTTTGCAGTCTTATAACTATAGGCCAGTATACAGAGTTATATATCGAAGATAAATTAGATACCATCCCCATAATAAAAAAAATTGCAAACATACAATATTGGCAAGCGTTGACATTTCACAGTTCAGTGAAATGAGAAGTAACCCTCGAAATCATGAGAGTACCTGGTTGCAACGGAAAACAGATTCAATTGATAGGTATATCATTCATCTTTTGTTGATTTAGTACTGATACACTAAAGCACCAGTAGTTGTAAGTTAGTACTTGCTGTTGTTTTCAGAAAATATTTTACTCTCTGTAAGCCCCCTGCTAGTTATTTAGTAACGATTTTCATTTACATATTTAACTAATAATTATTTTATTCGGTGCTTTGTTTCAGGCTGAGTGAAGTCGGGAAGATACTACCAATTAAAGTTGAAGGAAAATATGATACAGGCCAATTTTTCATTCACCGTGTCTTTGGATACCGCGGGGTGATTTTATTTCCTTGGATGGCCCGCGTTTATGACCGGGATTTGCTAAAAAGGCGAAAAATTGACTATGATACTTACAGTGGAGAGGACGAGGAGAAAGGACGGATGCAAAATTATTATCAAGTTCTCATAGATTCAAGGGACTGTCCTCACATAGTAAGTTACAGTAGCCTACAGTATATCAATGCAAAATTCCAATCAACGGTTTAATCAAGGCTCAAAGGTTTCACTATGTTCATTAGGAAATTTTCTTAAGGAAATCAGGGAAATTCAGTGTCTTATAGTTCAACTTTGCTAAAATTTCCAATTCCGGAAAGCCACTCTAAAGCCGTAATTAATTAAATAATAGTCTTGTGCTTTCGACATTATACAATATTTCAACTGTAGATATCAACAAAAACGAGACTGCAGTGATCCAGACACAAATGTTGATAGGATAACAACTGGTGCTGGAATGAGTGGCCGAAGAGATGTAAAAAGGTAAGCGAAAAAAAGGCTAAAGAGGCATGGAAACAATATTAAGGACGATCTCAAAAGAATGAGATCGGAATTGGTAGAAGTTCTGCTTGCCGAATGATGGTTGGTTGGGCAGAAAGTAGTTTTGAAGGCTCATGTATCACACATCGGCAACTGATTCATACAAATTATTGAGGATAATTGTGAATTCATCCTCTCCTCCCTCCCTTCTTTTGATTAACCGTAGGGAATAGAGAGTCTCTCATGGGATTGGAATGCCTAACCATGAACTTATGGATTCATATTGTAAATGGATGCATGTCCACAGTCATTGCCGACATAATTGTCATTGAAATCTCTTATTCACTTGCTAATTTGAAATTTTTTACAGCGCGCTCAGACGGAGGCTGTCACATTTTTGGGTAGCCATGAGTCGAACCGTAGTCTCTACGCTATCCCTGGCTTAGACTATGTTTCACATGAAGATATAGCGCCATATACGCCAACCGAAAAAGTACCGCTAAATCACGAACTTTTTGATAAATTTTTAACTCATAATCCTGAACAAGGTGTGTACAAAACAGTTATATAGAATATCCAGTAAATTGTACGTTACTCATAGTCTTCATTGTCATCAGTTAACTCCTGTCACTATGTATGATTTATGAGCCACTGCTTCCTGGCCCTCAACTTCTGATCATTTAGTTCTTCCTCCCGCTTCAGTCTCATCCTCCTGTGATCATACTCAAATTGGTTTTAATGTCTCTCGTTTCGTTATCTTTTCCTTCCGTGCGCCACCTATCTCCTTCAAGTTACTTCGCGTGCCGACTTCTGTCCGTTTCATTTATGAGCCTCAACCCATTGGAGTCGCACCGTCATTGGCTCGTCATCGCCTATGTTCGTTCTCTCTACTGACTACTTCATCCCTACATCTTTTCATTTCCCATATTTTGAAATTATCATTTAAGTAGTTAATATTTTATAAAATCAACTCCTAGTATTTTGGTATAATAAATAGTCCCCAACGTAACTTGGTAATACTGCACAGTATTTCGATGTTGTGTTGATTGGTGTAGATCTTAGCTCTCTTGTTTTGTCTGCGCTCCATAGCATGATGAAAACTTGGAGGCCGCACCGCTAGTCTTAATTTCTGGACAAGTTGTATCATTGTCCTCCATTGAAGGAAAATGAATCTGGTGGCTAAAAGAAAGACACGAATAGAAAATTGAGTCAAAAACTGCTTTATTTTCAGACCCAACATTTAGTGCGCAGGAAACGTTAAAGGCTTGGCAGAAAAAGAATCATCCGTGGCTGCAACTCTCCGAAGTTCACAGAGAAACTACAGAAAACATTCGCGTGACTGTGATACCATTTTACATGGGATGGAGAGAAAACGCTTCCTCTTACTGGGTATGGTAAATTTTTTGTATCGTTGGATGAGAATTGACATTATTGGCCAACATTTCTAACCAAATGGGTATCATTTGATTGTGAAAGATCAGCCAAATTGCGCAAGGTGTTGTTAACTAGGGAATGTCGATATATTTTGTGGCAACACATTGCTTCTTGTTGGTATGTCTGACCCGCAGTAGAGGTGCGACGAGCGATACTACCCGACTCGAAAGAATCGATACAGTGCGCTGCATCGGTTTATCAAACGACACAGTGCAAAATGTTTCAATACAGTGATACACCAACCCACAAAAATTAAAATTTTAAAATGAGCGCTTAACTCGCACAATTTGTATATCCTATCCTATAAGCCAATGAGTGTGGGAAAAGCCAAAAAAATTGACGAACAACTTGTAAGGATGGTATGCAAGGAGTGCCATCCCCTCAGTTTAGTGGAGGACCCTGAATTTATAAAATTCGTTCGTTTACTCGCGCCCGGGTACAAGCTACCTTGCCGAAAGACACTATCTGAAGGATTAATTGTAAGCCTTTACCACTCGATTGCAGAGAAGATAGCTGACCAACTGTCTCGTGCCCGAGCAGTCTCCGATACCACAGATGGTTGGACTTCACCTAATAATGACAGCTTCATGGCAGTAACGGTGCATTGGCTGGACGAAAACCTCACCCTGAGGTCAGCTCTCCTCAGCTGCTCGGAGTTTTCACCGAGCCATACAGCGGAAAACCTAGCTGCATTCTTGAAAGCCACCTTCATTAAGTGGAAAGTCCACCATCTAATGACAGCCGTAGCGACGGACAACGCAAACAATATAACGGCCGCCATGCGTTTGGGCAACTGGCGCCAAGTCCATTGCTTTGCGCACTCCATTAACCTCGTAGTTAAAAGTGCTCTGAAGGAAATTGCGAGTCCAGTCACTGCAGCGAAGAAGATCGTGATATTCTTCAAAAGGAGCACTGTCGGGTCTAATAAACTGAAGACAGTGTAAGAGCAAATGGGGTTTAAGCAACTAAAACTTATCCAAGAGTGTGAGACACGTTGGAACTCCACCTATGACATGATACAACGGCTCCTGACTATCAAAGACGCGGTCAACTCGACGATGGCGTTGCTGCAAGACACTTCGGAACTCCCTCTCCCCCTTACTCCCCAGGATTGGAGCGACCTGAAGCACGCTGCCGATATATTAAGTGTCTTCTACTAAGTAACTACTGAAGTTTCCGCAGAAAAAAATGTCTCAATTTCAAAAGTAATCCCCCTGTCGAATATAATGATGAAATCTATTAAAAACAAAATGAAAGAATTCGCAGTTACTAATTGCAGTTTGCAAATAAAATGTCTCTTGGTAGTGTTGATGGAGAATCTTCAAAGCCGGTTTAAGCATTTTGAATCTACGGCGTTTATAGCGGAGTCGACAATACTCGATCCTAGATTCAAAAAACTTGCCTTTTCTGTGAAAGAAAATGCTGATGCTTGCTGCGACAACATCAGAAATAGGATGGTCGCTGATTCGCGGAGGCAAAACGAGGCCGATAAGGAGCCCATAATTGTCAGCGACGAGCCCGCTCAGCCACCTTCCAAACCATCAATACGGGACGACTTCGACAAGGATGTAAAAAAAACGACGGGTGGATGCAATATAACGGCAAAATTTATTATTGAAATTGATAAATACGTAGCGGAGCCCCTAATAAACCGGAGAGAGGACCCCTTGCAATGGTGGCAAGCAAGAAAGGCTCTCTACCCAAATTTGATTAAATTGGTAGAAAAACGACTCTGCATTGTAGCCACATCAGTGCCGTGTGAGAGGATCTTTTCCAAAACAGGTCAAATTTTATGTGATCGAAGGACCCGCCTGAAGGGAAAGAAAGTTTCAGAACTGGTTTTTTTGCAGAACAACATGGACTAATGATACTGTCACTTAATTAGATGTAATAGACTTGTATATACAATTTTGTACTTTGTTAACTGTGTAATTATAGGCCTATAAAATAAACATTTTCCAGTAGTAATCAAATGTCTTTTAAACTAAGTCCTTTCCATTATGCAGTTATGTAGCCTATATATAGGTACCTACAGTAGGGACAAAGCGGCAGCCCGATGAAATGACCTACTTTATTATTTGAACTCCATAGGCACTGGGGCATTTTTTCAACGCGGTAATAGTTTACGATATAGTAGTAGGTATAGGCCATACTGTAGTAGGAACCTAGTATCATAATGGAATTGAATGGAGATTGAGATTTGGTTTGAGACGATTGAGTTTCGCGCGCTGCTCAGCTGCTGCATCGGTGTTAAACTAAGTAGCAGTTAGTAAACTATGATGTCCCAGCTACCCGAAAGAAATCATAACGTGTCAGGTCTTCTCAACTAATATTGAGATTGGTTTGATATAGTCATAGATATAAGATAAGATGGCAGACAAATTTGTAGCAGACTAAATGGCTCCCCTGCCTTTTAAATTCAATCTGATTCGAGCATTCGCTGAATTGGTGTATCACTGCATCGTTCACTCGTTTGAGCCTGGGTTCACTTTATTTTAAATTGACTGTTAAACCCGAAATTAATCATGACGCTATAAATGACAAACCCAACAACTAAGACGAAACCCGAAATATATTATCATACATTCTCTTAGCAGCTCAGTGAAGTTAGTTGCAAAGATATGTCTTCTTATACTGTGATTTTGGGCTGCATCAGAAGCCCGGTGTATCATTGTATCGAAAGAAAGAATCGATTCATTTCACTACCCGACTCGAAATGAATCGATACAGGCCGGTGTTTATGATAGGGACTGCCAAAAAATCTCTCAGAACATGCAAATACTGGCAGTTGGTGTTGCAAGTATCTACGCTACGCGGACGAATGCTATAGTGACACAGAAATAGGACTTTGTGCTACAACGACAGCTACTTCAGATAAGGTGCATTTTAAGGGGGGGGGGGCACAATATGATATCTCAGGTTACAAAACGGGGGTACTTACTTTACTTTCCGTGTCCGGACCGTCAGATCATTTTCCAAAACTTTGCGGCCTTGATGGCGTTGTCTTTGCATACAAAAAGGTCAGCTACACTGCAAACAGTGCCCATGTCTCTGCATACGAGAAGGTGATCAGCAGTTTGGACCTCCCCGCAGTCACATAATTCGTCCTCAATGTAACCCCATTTCTTCTGCGAGTATCTGCATCTCGAGACTCCAGTTCTAAGCCTACGGGAGTAAACTGTGTTACAATAAGACAGGCTGCAGTAATGGCTACGCCACCCAACTGGCTTCGAATTAGGAAAAAGAAGCATGTGAATATCCCCTTTATCACATATTCACATCGTATGTTCAGATCACCTGATGATAATCTGCTACAAGATAAACTGCGATTCACAATATTACAATAACATTATTGACTATCGGAAACTGTACGGAACCCCGTAACTAAGAACAAGTTGGGGTCTCCCACCTCTCGTACATTAATATTCACAATTATTTCAAAACAAACTATAAATAATATTGGGGAAGCCTTGGAGTGCCTTGGGGAATAAAATGGCGTAATGCTTGTGGACTAAAATTAATTCTGACCATCAACTTGATCGACATGAACGCAATTTATTTAGTGTAAAAGCAAAAAGCAAAACCCGATTTAGCATTAGACATTCCATTTTTTTTTTTTTTTTTTTTTTGCAGTGGCGGTATTGTATCAGATTAGAAAATTTGGGAAAACAGACTGTCCATCTACGAGAACGACACTGGAGGATTTTCAGCCTGTCAGGGACACTTGAAACAGTTCGAGGGAGGGGTGTTGTTGGACAGGAGCCAAAGCTAACCAAGAAGTATCCTGCCTTCCAATACAGTAGTCATGTTAGTCTGCAATGTCCTAGTGGGCATATGTGGTAAGTAATAATATGTGAGAATTGCATTTATTTTGAAGTAACTATAATCGTTTATCTAAATTTCTTCTATCTTATACCTGTTATAATGTCAATGATGAGCATGTCTATATCTGTACATTGTCCCTTGGAGGCTATACTTAACGGTTTGTTCATTAATATTTCTAGAAATTGGATTATTTCTGTTTTAGGGGCACATTTAAAATGGAACGAAGCGATGGATATGCGTTTGAATGCAAAATTCCAGCTTTCTCATTGGAAAGTAAGACAGATGAAGCTTCTAGTGATGGTTCTCAAAATAAGTGAAGCTCTAGACCTCCTAGCTCCTACATTATTTCTGGTTTTTAAACAAATGCAATGCAATTTTTGCTTTCCAATTTATACCTAGCATAAGGAATGCTTTGTGATGGGCAACATTTTCTATTGCGAGATTTCAACGGATTTACACGTTTGGAGGTCCCAGGAACGCAAAAAAGTGTTTTTTACGAAATGTCTGTCTGTCGCTCTGTCTGTTCATAGATTTCCGGGCAAACTACTAGGTCGATTTTTGATTAAATTTAGCATGTAGGTTCACAAAAATCATACCTCGAGTTTATTTTTTTAATTTGGGGTAACTTAATTTTGGAGGGTTTTATTCTCAAAAAAACGCCTAAAAGATTTATTTGTCAAAAACGGCTTCAACGATTTCTTTTAAATTCCCATATATTGTAGTGGTTATTAATGTTAACAAAACGCGGTGAGTTGCTTACTCTCGATAATAAAAATAAGTCAATTTTCATGAAAAATGACTAAAAAATATTTTTTCTGCGGGACCTTTCTATCGATTATTTCTACCTTCAGGTATGTTTTAGGTGTTAGAGTAACAAAAACGAACAGGTTGCTTTCCCAAAGAAGTATTTGGTTTTGTGTAAAAAATTATTTTTTGAAGAAATTATATTATAATAATAAAATTCACGCTCTAATACATTGCCCCGCAAAGTGTTTGCTGGGTACACTAGATAGAATGAAGTTTTAAGGGGTATTAAATATATTGAGGTTACCTCACCTCCGGTGACGTCAGGAGGATTTTTTTTAATAAATCCAAAACCCAAGTCTTTTTTTTTTAAATACAGAACCAGATAAATATCTCTTGCAATGTAACGACTAGACATTTTCTAAAAAAAAAAAAAAAAAAATGACTACATTTAACTGTCTAAAAGCTGAAAAATAATTTTACTGACTTGTTTAGTTTACAAATGAAACAAATTATTACAGAGTACAATTTATTAATGCGTGTAACTCTGTAGTCATTGCCAGGGCTGGCCCGTGGGTTCGCGAGGCCAGGAGTGATATTCTGCGCGAGCCCCCCCCCCCCCAGGAGGGGTCCAAAACAGATTTTTGGAGGGGGCCACTTCGGGAAAAGTGGGTGTAGCTTACCAAGCCAAATTAATTTTTAGCGATTGTGCAATTAGTGAGTTTGTTAGCGAAACAAGACACATTTAATTATCATGTATATGTCCGCCCCACCCACCCCCCCCCCCCATGTTACATTTTAACATCAGTAATAATGCAGCAACCAGCAATAGTGTTCATTCATATTGCTGGAAATAGGGGGGCCCGGGGGTTTCCCCCGGAGGAAAAATGTGAAAATATAAGGGCAAAAGGGTAGGGTTTTACGTATTTTAACAGCAGGAAAGTATAGATTTTTAAAACTTAAATTTTAAGCTTAAATGCTTATTCATATTGCTGGAAGCAGGGTGGCCCGGGGGTCTCTCGGACGAAACATTTGAAAATATAAGGACAAAATGGTGGGGTTTTACGTATTTTAACAGCAGGAAAGTATAGTGTTATGTAAAGCTTACATAAAGGAATGCTTAAATGCTTATTCATATTGCTGGAAACAGCCCCCCGGGGGAAAAATTTGAAAATTTAAGTTGGAGAATGACCACACATTTACATCAATATTGCGTACTGTATGCCCTCTTAAAGTATTTCAATCCGCCGAGATTTTATTGTAGCAAACTCGTGGATTATGTCTTCTAATTCCAGTGCCTGTGAGGTCTCCGATTCAATAGAGAGAATATTATTCAGATATATCTTTTAAGTTAAAAAATTTATTAAACAGCAACAGTTAATTATAAAATTAGTATTTATTGTCTATTTTGCAAAAAAAAATTGATTTTATCCAGTCCTTATTGAGCCAGGCGCGAGGCCTGGAGTGGTCGCTCCATTCGCTCCACCGGTAGGTCCGGCCCTGGTCATTGCTAATGGCCAACGGCTTCAAATATCCCATGCAGCCATGGTAAGATTATTTAAGGAGTTAGCAAAGTACCCATCGCAACTAATGCTCGAAGTAAAATTTTTGTTGTTAAAAGTACTACTACCTATGTCAGGAGTATCCCCCCTGAGGGATCCGAGACATTTAACCATTATTTACTGTGAAATAACTCATTATCTCTATCTAGCCGAAATACCGGTCTACGGAATTCTATGACACTACAAGGTAGACTGTGTGGCGTTAAAGACTATTTTTAGTAAACATATTCGAACTGCAGACTCATAGTCTTTAGTCAATAGGAAATCCTCCAGTTTATAATACCTAATATCAAATTTCACAATAAATATCTATCGTAGACTCATATGTGAGTGGTAATATAGGCCTAGTCGTCAGTCGATTAAATGTTCCTCTACATCTTCATCTATAGTATGTGCATAAGTTCCCCTTAAAAAAAGGTCTGCTACCAGAAGATGCACAAGACCGGAACACCTGGATGAATAGTGAAAATACGTCAGTTAACTTACGGTATACTACCTACTACTACTAAGAATAATCAATCAACCATTGTCCATGACCCGTCAAGGTGGGATAATAGATGGCATCCATAATATTTATAGTAAACGTCATATATTATTTTACGGGGCGTAACCAGAAAATCTTTTTGTGTCTAACCTACGTCCAAAAAAAAATGCAATTTCCAAAATACATAGTCAACTCAATTAATTTTATTCAAAACGTGTCTATAAAAAGACCTGTAGACTTATATTCTAAAATAAATGATATAAACAATTTACATTAGAAGCACCAACTTTGAATGGATTCGAAAATGCCGCCAATAACATTATGTTTTGTCATGTTGGCAAAATTGTTAATTGTAAACAAAAACTAGAAACAGAAAGTGAAAATAATATAAAATATGCTATCGGTGAGAACTGCTTTGAGATTTGTGACAGAAAAAATGAATAATTAGCTGAATTGTAAAAATTACTAAATTCAATAAGCATCTATTAGATCTTCCTACTGTGTTGTTACTGCCTCGTAACTCCGGGTGAGTGTACATTTCGCGCTTCGGCTGGTCGGTCGGTCTGAATCAGGGCAGAACTGATCTAATAGGCCTAGTTTCTTGTAAATATCTGTGTATTTCCTTCGAGTATAGTTTTAATTTTCCAGAATGTATCCATACAATGTGCACCCAACAAATTACGGTGGTTATCTACTGCCCTACAGACCTGCCCTCACTCTTGAATGAAGATCGTTCTTCCAGCTTCACTGCTCTGGAATCTAGGATGGATATAGGCTAAAATATGCCGGGCAAGGTAAAGTCTTTTCTTTTATTACGGTTAGTATATCATAGACCTTAAGAACGTTGTACTTACCTTCCTTATAGGTGCGCCAGTAGGCCACCCTTGTTTTTTTCCTAGGCTTGCACATTCTGACTTTTTTTTGTTGCATTTTTGACAGTCTATCCCGTTAATGGTCGTTGCGGCAATCGAACCTAGTAGCAGGATGCGCAGTGCTCAGAATGCTCACTTTGCCTAGCAAGCCTGAGATTCCGAAAAAATCACTGAGGCTCCTGTGTTAGATTGTTTATTCCCGCTGTTGCTTTCTTGGTATTGGTCTCAGGTTAATACTTACTCAGGGCTAGATAGACTCGTGTCCGTACTTGGTTAAGTCATGCTTTCGCATGTTACGTTGCGTTAATGGTAAGCTTGTCCTTTAAAGCTTCTAGCCGGTGAAGGTTGACATCGAGGACGTATATCAGTTTGGCAATGACAAAAAACTCATACGGAAACAATATTAATAATTTCCGACGTCCATGGTGTCATTGGCGTTGGACAAGGGACCAATGGCCCACAATAAGTAAGGCCATAAAAGTTCTTCATGACAATACATTGTAGTACGATATTATATGGTATATATAACACTGACATCAAATTTACTTCGGTTGAAGAGGTATCCTCCTCGTTATAAAGGAAATTAGAGGATATGAAAAAAACTGGGCTTGGCGGGATTCGAACCCACGATCTACGCCTACGGTTAGATAGTTGTGTAGTTGTGCTAACCTGTCTAACAACATGAATCATGTCAATTAGAGCATAAGTAGAGGATTTGGCGATTACTGGACTTGTCGTGTTGTGGTCCAGGGGTAAAGACGACGCCCGGTTAGGCGTAGATCGTAGGTTCGAATCTCGCCAAGCCCATTTTTTTTCCATATCCTCTAATTTCGTTCTTCATGACATTTCTATTTATATCTGCTTCAGGGCCGCTCCAACCTTCACAGGAAAACCTAAAGAAAGTGAAATCTGAGAGAAGCTGCCATTCATTAGGTTCCGATTCCACTTCCTTAAGCTTTACTTGTGGGAACCCATCTGTTGGTAAACATACTCTAGCCCATCGGCCAGTTGTATTCGACTCCTATGCACGGTGTACATTCGAATTTACAGATGGTGAGATTGGCCCTTAGGCGTTGCTCTCACAACCGTTCAGAAAGCTACTGAAATTGGAATTCGAAGCTGGCGTAAAGGAAAATGAACGCTTTCCTAAAAATCTTGGGGAAGTTGAATCTTAGGCTAAAATTCCACTTCCCGTATGTGTGCGAGAGAAGGCGAGAGCGTAAGATTGTAAAATCGACTTTGCGATACATCTTTCTGGTGCCGATAACAATCCTTATGGTATATTTTCGGGGAGATATTAACCTCTTCTCGATTCTCGCTGAGAATAACAACTGGCACAAATGGCGGGTAAACTGGCAAAGCACGAATGTTCAATGCTCAAATTTTCCCCATCCCATTCTGCCAACGAAATAAAATAAAAAGAATAATCAGGTAGCATTATGTATTGTACAATTTTGGACATATTTGCTTATTGGCATATCACTGATTAATATTCGGATTTGCCGAGTGTAAGCTTACAGTCAATAAATACCAGAAAAACAAGTTACAATGTAAAGTGGAATGAACCCCGGATGTATGGTGTGACGATATTAGTACTCGTATGTATTGCATAATTTGTATTTTCATTAACGTGTCTAATGTCTGAATGGGAAGTTATCTGAAGCTTTCAGGAGAACGTCTCCTTAGGCATGACTGAAAATGTAAAGTGTTGACCGGGAGAAATTTAGAATTTGGGGGTTTAGTGTGGGTAGGCTGGTGAGATGGGGGGGGGGGGGGCTGGAGATGTAGGACAGGCCTAAATTTTAAGCTTATCGGGAAGTAGGGAGACACGTGGCATAAGGGAAATTGGGAGGGGGGATAGAAGGCCGAAAACCCGAAATTCGCAGATAAAAAGCATGGGAGATCGAAGGGACAAAATTGGGGTGGGAACCCGACCGTAATTTTGGCCTGGACTTAAAATTCTAGGGAACTGTGGCGAAACTAAAGCCTAGTGAAGAATAAGGAAATTCTCGGAGGTAAGAGGGCACGCAATAGTGGAGGGTTGGAATTACAGAGCAAAAGGTGAATTAGTGAAAACTGGGCTTAGCTAATATATTACAGGGCTTGGTGGTAAAGGGGCCAATTTTGGCGTTGGACAAAAGGGGATAGAGGCGATCATTCTTTTGGGGGTTTAAACGCTTAAGGTGAAGTAGTTGATACCTAGATAGATAGATTGAAAATCCGTGCATTTATATTTAAAAAAAAAAAAAAATAGATGCAATGTGAATTACAAAGCTGTTCTCCAAGCCGAAGCTTGTGAGAGCTAAACAAGAATTAACAGGTGGTATTAGTGTTATGGGAGGGGGAAAAGGAGGATGCTGGGGGTTCAAAAAGCAGGGGGGGGGCAACGAAACCTGAACTGATTAAGAATTTAGGATACGGGAAATTTTAGGGGCGTAGGATGGATAAATGTTGGGGTTATTGGAGAGGGGTGGGGGGGGGGGGGGGGTGGCGAGCCTACATTTCTGTTTAAACGCGCTCAGGCAAGATTTAAGAGTATACAAACAGAGACACAATCAGTGGGGAAATGGGAGGGGTGAAAGGGTTGGGTTTAAAGACATAAAAAGAAGTTGTGAAACCTGGGAATAAAATAGAATAGCTAAGAAGGCACAGGGAATTTTGGAGGCTGAAAAGAAGACACAATTGGTCGGCAAGGAAGCACGCGGTGCTCAATTTGGGGTAGAAAAGCATAGGAAGAAGTAGAGAAACTTGTGCCTGGTTAAGAATTTTCGTTGTGTGAAATATTAGGGGTATAGGTTGGGGTTGGGGGAAGAGGGATGAGCGTCAGGCATGTGCATGAGAATTCTCGGTATAAATAAGAAGTTAACGGAAATGTTAGGAGCATGGCATATGATATGACGTACTTAAGGCGACTATGGTGGTAGGGGTGGACTAGAGGTTTCAATTTAGAAATAGAGGAATTAGGAAACCCCCCCCCCCCCCCTAATCGTTAGTAAAGTGTTCTGTAGGCTACAGCAAGCTGCCACTTCGCTGTCTCCTACGGAATGCTCTGACTGTCACTTTTACAACAATGGTGGAAGCCGCTCTAAACAGTGCTGATGTCTTTTGGATTCGCTTTTCAGCCACCTTCCCGAAAAATGATTCAAAACAAAAAATCAGGTGGGAAAGTGGGAAAACTTGGAGGGGAATATTGAAGATTGGCAAGATTAGGGCTTATATAATTATTAATTTATTATTCAGCCTTTGATCATTTTAAGCTAGGAAAGGAAGGGGAGGGGACGTCGGTTATTACAATGTGGGATGGTGTGGGAAAGAGAAGAATATTAATTATTATTAATAATTATTATTATTAATAAGAATTATACAAATTCCTAGAATTTACCGGTACATATGAAAGTTGGGGGGGGGGGGGGCGTTGGAATTTTGATTAGGGTATTTAAGGGACTTTTTGCAATATAAGTATTTATTATGAACGTTTTCTTTTGGGCCGGGGAATTTGAACAACAGTAAGCAACGCTATCTACATTGTACGTGAGGTAGGATGGGTAAGGGGAAGGCGGTGGTATTAACAAATTTTGAAATGATAAACCATTTCACAAATTAATAGGAACTTGACACCTATTTCACCATTAGTAGACGTGGCTGACTAAGCAAAATAATATCATATTTTGCTGATCTTTGGTGAATTCCTTTAACATCCAACTAGGATTTTCCTAAAAATAACAAGAACATGAATTAAAATTTTGATTTCTATTTAAATTAAGCGAAAAACCACTGATACAATGGACAACTTGCATATAGAGAAAAAACAAAACCAATCTGGAAAACTGCTCTCTGGGTCAGTTCCCAATCGTACCGCCCAGTCTAACTTATAAGGATGGATACATCGTATCACAGGTGAACGTCCGCCATATTGGAAAATACTACATGCAAGTTTTCCATTTCGAATATACAAATTATACTGAAATTTTGGGCATGCTATTTTTTAAAACTTATCTGTGACTCATGTACCTTTAAATTTAAAATCTGACTTGCAGCTGTCCGTTAAAGTGCATATCTTATCTTCGTTCGGGTGGAATATACAATACTTTAATATACTTTAGTGCTGCACAGTCTGTCTTATGCCAAATTTTACAGCTATTAATCAAGGGACCAACAGAGGGGTAAAACCGTACCTAGAAGTGCAAAATCATGTTTCACAGGAAATGAAATGTCCCTGTGCATTTTGGTGATAGCATGTGACCGTCATTAACGCAGATTGGCCAGAGGTATTGACCTCCATTTGTCTACAAAAATGAATTGGTGGGGGGGGGGGGATAGTTCCATAACTGTGGCCAATAACAGGTGTTAGTGTCAGCCAACTGCCATATATCAAAATGTTAACGAGCACCTCTTATTATATTTCTACTCATCAATATTTCCTGTGAAATTTGGCTTTTTCGAAAAACCGACTGGGGGAGGGGGTTCTCTGTCAACTACGTGCCAGTCAATAAGATGAATGGTTATTGTTTACCTAATATTGTTAACATATTACTCACCATGCTAATAAATTTTTCTTCCAAAGTTGTTTCTGTTTGCATGCTCTTATAACAACGTTGCACTTGTCTTGAAGTGATGGAACGGGACAGCTGAAAAATAGTAATACACCATATATTAGTAATTCAAATCTAATAATAGATGGACATGACATAGAGAACTAGACTCGTAAGTTGTGCGTTGTTTTTCGTAACCTAATAAGGTCCTACCGCAGTTGGTATAAGCTTACCTCAAGGCAAAGCTTACGCACATGGTGAAACATGGTGAAATTAGAGTAAAATTAGTTGTCAGTGCTTTTTTCTATTATTATTCGATTTTCTTTCTTAACCTATTATAATCCAAACTAATATGAAGTATTATCGGCTTCGATGGCGAGGTGGTAGCGGGCTTGAACTTGTGCGAGTCTACGCGCTATGCCATCGGAGGTGCTAACTCAACACGGGTCCTAACCTACAGAGGCGACTGAAGAGGTCAATCAGATGAATTCATTAAATTGTTTGTGTTCGATTAACTTTAAAAAAAAAAATTTTAAAAATTTCCGTTTTTTTTTTTAAATAACCAATACAAAAAATATAGTACTTACCAGGAACATGGGTTTTGTAGGCCGCAGGGTGCTAGAGGATTAGCCACAGGGTAACCCAGCGGCGCTTGTAAATAGCCCCCGGCTAAAGGACTTAACCCTGCGCAACCTGAATATCCACAGCCGTTAGATCCTTGTAGGCTTATCTGTGATAATAAAAAACCGGCTGTGAGTTATATATTAGCAGGAGAGCATGTATGAGCACACTATACCCCGGTCAGGGACGGATCCAGCCCATTTGGGGGGGGGGGGGGTAGTTGTGGATCAAAATTGAAAAAACATGTAGTATTGATTAAATTAGATCTTTCAATAGATTTACTAAATTTGGGGGGGGGCAGCTACCCCCCCCCCAAATTTAGTAATCAGGGGTATCCCCCGGTATCCGTCCATGACCCCGATATAGTCCAGTTGGCAGAGAACTGGACTATGAAACGGGGTACTAAGATTTCAGGGGAAATTATCAACGGTGCTCTGGTCAGCCCAACCCTAACTGGTGTCTTACCCTCAGCAGCAGCTCTAAATAGAGCAATGATCGAGAAAAAGGTTCGCGTCCCTCACTTGTGCCATTTTCTGGCCATACTTCGGATGGCATGTAAATCAAGCGGTCCTAGGTCTTGTCAATTGAGCTAAAGAAATGGCTTCATAGTCCTAACTCCGCTAGGTTGGTTTAATAATAGTACACAAAGTTATTATTTATAAATTTTATTAAGAGGGGGATCCACCTTTTATGTGTGAGCTCACTCTACTAGTATAGTCTTTTTCAATTTAATAACTGCTTTTGTCATTCGAATTGTCATGAGCTTGGCAAAAGCGTGTTGTTACCATCCAACTTACAAATATAGACTTACCATGTGTCCAATGATTAAAATAATTATTACATTGGAAAAAAACATAATTTAATTCTAGATTCAGCGATTATAAATACTAATTTACTAAAATCGAAAAAGTTACTTACCAAAATTGTGGCAATAAAAACGGATACAAATAACGTGTGATTCATTTTGTAAATTTCACGTCTAAGATCTGATTTAGAAGAACTGACTGGTGAGTGATTTTTGCGATATGGCATTTATATACTCAATTAAGAAATGAAAGGTCAATGAATTAGGTCTATGACATTCACTACGTTTTTAAACGTGTTCTACGTGTTTGTTACAATGTATTACAATATTATTAAATTAATAACATTATTGAAAATGTCCTAGCAATTACCAATATTGGCTTATTGATTGAAGCAGTTAATGTATGAAATGAGGAAATAACGGGTTTTGATTTAGTCAAGATTTTACAATATATCTTGTAGTGAGGGGTTACAGTGGCGCCGAATGGTATGGCCAGGATATGTAGAGGTAGTCGTAGACGTAAATAAAATTAACCTACATAGTTGAGTTATTCTATTATTTTGCTCACTTCAACACAGCTAATTTTATTGCTGTTCAATGTTACATATATATATAGAAAGAAAGAAAGAAAATTGTATTTCTTTTCAAAATGGGCGAATTTTGGGCCTTTCGGGCCACTCTTACAATTAATCCATTTATAGCCCTAACTCCGCTAGGTTGACTTCGCAATAGAACAAAAAGTCAATATTTATTTATTTATTTAAAATGTAGCAAGTGTGGGACTCCAACCTATAACCATCCGAGGGAAAGTCACAATGGTAATAATATAGTAATCATAATAATTCGTGTATTTCTCATTATTAACATATCAACATACATTGTAGACCCCCTTAACCTAATGGTGTGCCGGGTACCTACCTGGTGAATCCAGCTCTCAATTTTAGACGGGGTCAAGCCATGAAGCCCCCCTCAAGTTCCTTCACAACAAAGTTGCTTTTGCTAGTCTAATTTAAAGCCTAATTGATAATTTACGGAAAATTAGGACGCAACCCTGAATAAAGAAGAAGATTGAGCGACTGGATCCTATACTACAAGGTTTCGCTTACCTCTGAAAACTCCCGATTGAACTGAGAGCGGCGAGAAATGCTTCTAACTTCCCTAAATTGTTTAGAGACCATCTCTTAGAGAAAGCTTTCTACACTGTCACTGAGGCACTAGCACAATGACAGAATTACCTGAATTTGACGTTATTTGGACGATTATACTTTATACTTTTTTGTTTATTACTTGATTGTATAATTTATTAGAAATATATATTTTTATTTATTTATTTATTTATTTGCTGCGGTAAGGGTCTAAATCTATAGAAGTGGGGTGTACCTAGCCCTCTTTTAATATTTTTCTGTAGAGATAACGAAACTAGAGCTTTATATAGGAGAGATGGGACACTCGCTTCCCGCGCAAAATATATGTTTTAATTTCTGGGGCCCCTCGCCACGTCTCCTATGACCAGCATTAAAAAAATGCTGTGCAGTTTGTGCATAGTGTCCATAGTCAAAATAGGTCTTCTTACGTTAATCATGCGGTTTTTTTCGTTTATCATTGAACACGCCCTAGATGCGTAGTCTTCTTACATTGCAATTCTTTTAATCAGGTGGTTTTTTTTAAGTTTTCGTTTTATCATTGAACACACCCTAGATGCATAGTCCTCTTACATTGCAATTCCTTTCATCTGAGTTTTCCTTTTTACCCCTCATCTAAAAGTGCTCAATGTTGCTAAAGAAGTTTCACATCAAAAACAGTAGCAGGTGGCGTCAGGAATAAAAAATATTTTTGGTGCGTTCGAATGTCCCATTGCTCCTATAGAACTCTAGGCGAAACTATTTAGCTACCCCATCTAGGTATCAAGTTTCACGAAGCAATAATACAAAATGGGAAGGTTTTTAACAACATACTTTGTTGTTCCGTTACAGCTTATAGCCTACCTACACACCTGTTATATTATTTATTAGTCGTCGAGTTCTCTTCCATCTATCTAATGTGCAGTATACCCATTTCGTGTTGGAGAAGGTCATGACCCTGGACCCCCCCCCCCCCCTTATGCTGCATGTACTAACATACTGCAAAATAAAAGCGTAACCAACAAAACGAGCTTCATCCAGAAGTTTGAAAATTGGCGCGTAAACCTAAAGAAACAACTGGAATCTCGACTCCAGTTCGTATAGCACCCAGTAGAGTTCGTTAAACCTCAAGACGGTGGTCTAGGATCAAGGTACTTGGGTACCTTTTCAGGCTTATTCAGTATCGCGATTGAAGTTGCTGTGTATGCTGCTACAGGTGTTCGCGGTTTTGTTTATTTAATGGCTGGATATCTTGCCTTGTGCCTCTATTCATGATGTAAGTGGATTTATTTACATTTCAGTCAGCCTGAAAATACGTTTATTGTTGTTGCTAACGTTCATTAAACCTATAATATTATTTAATTACTTTTATGCTATAATAGGAGTTTAGGTTATTGGTATTCGTATCTATAGCAGACTTGAAAGTAATATACTCGTATGCTTATACCTGTTAGTAGAGTAGGCTATATTATCTATTTGTTTACTTTCTAACTTTGATTTACGTCGCCTAAGTAGCTTATAGGGCTGATTATGTTAGGCGTACATGAATATTATGTTACGTATGCCGGTTGATAGAGTTCAGCAGTATCCAAAAGGTTGTTATTAACATCCTGCAGTTTTGGGGTAATTAAATTTGTTTATTAAGTGATACTGTAGTTAGTGTGGAAGGAATCTGATTTGAAATGTGTAATTGTGGTATCGTCGTCATAACCGAAATTGTCACTTTTACAATGGATGTTGTGAAGTTATTAGCTACTGCAAGCATTTTCTTTGGTTTTGGTGAACAGAACATGTCATGCAGTGGTAAGGGCAGGGACGGATTCAGCCCCATTTTTTGGGAGGGGTAGGTCAAAATAGAATAAACTAATTCAGTTTATCGATTAAATTATGCTACCCCCTGCCCCCTTCTGTCCATGGGTCTCTGACATCGACCCCGATAATGTTGGTTCACTTGCTGCTTTTCAGCTTTTTCTAGTCATCATTTGGAGGGCATGTAAAGCAGGGGGTCCGGAACGTCCTACTTGACTCTAGGAGAGGGCTACGTAGCTCTAATTCTGCTTGGTTTGTTCAGTAATACTACAAAAAGTCACTATTTATTTATTTACTTACTAAACGGTTTGCAGTGCCGGTCTGTGTCATACTGTCATGTGTCCTGTGGGCCCTCACCTGTGGGAGTTTTCCTAATTTTCTACTATTAGTTATAATGCTGTATTCGAATAATTATATCAATGTTATTTAATGCTCACCAGCATTGTTTACTTTTGCCAGGTTTAGGCTAGAGTTGTATATACCGGTGAGATGGGATAGCGCGCCATAAATATTTTTGAATTTGGACCCGTAGATGGACCCAGGCTAGGCGGAAAATTTTAATTGATATGTCGACACTCAAACGTTGACCTTGCGCTTCTTTGACCAGTTATCTACCAATTGGCCAATGCCGATGACACAGGAGGCAGGACTCTTTCTTTTTAATAATAATAATAATAAGGACTTTTTGTTCTATTACTAAGCCAACCTAGCGGAGTTAGGGACCGGGATCGCCTGCTTTACATGCCATCCGAAGAATGGCCAGAAAATGGAGTGTGTTTCTTGACGTTTGGCTCTATTTGGGCTGTTATGGTCTGCAACATTCCTTCCAGCCTCGTGAAGGTTGGGAGGCACTGGCGGAAACACAACGCGACGTCGGGAACCAAACCTGTACCTTCCGAAACCCAGTTGACTACAGAACTGAGAAAACACTTGTAACTTTTGAATTATGACAACTTTTGATTTTAGGTAAAAAAATTTTCTATTTCAAAGAACAACTGATTAAAAAAATATCGGTCTTACTATGGCCCTGTTTGAAAAAAATGTCCCACCAAATTTCTTTTGAACTGGTCCCAAATATGTGTGGAAAAAGTATTGCTCAATATTTATTGATTCGCCAGTTATCACATAAGGAGGTTCGAACCCCCCTTCGTAGAAGAAATCCAAGTCGTATTTATAATATATTGTCAAGAATATGTATAATATATATATATGTCAAGTTGATTGGCCCAACAGCAATGGCTGGGCGAAAGAAGAACATTTAACCACTGTTTCTTCCTTAATACGGCTCTGACCAAAACCTTTTCCACTAATTTCCATTTGAATTAGTTCTGAATATATGTGTGAAAAAAGATGTGCTCTATTTCTGTTGGTTCGCGAGTAATCGCATAGGGGGGTTCGAACCCCCCTTGTAAAAGTATTCCGACCTGTGTAATAAAGCCGCGATAGGTGTAGGCATATATCACAGGGGTCTGTGTGTGGTGTCTCCAGCACAAAAGTAAGAAAAATAACGTGGAAGCCAGTCCTTATACAAGGGGTCGATCTCAGGTTCTCATGATTCAGAACCTGGCAGGTTCCTTTATAAGCACTGGCTTCCACAATAATATACGAGCTAAAAACGGGTACTTGAATGTAATAATACTCCAATTGATATGATACAAAACAAATCGACAGCTGTATATATATATATTATATTATGTATTATGATTCTATAAAAAAAAAAAAATTGTGCCATTCTAGCGGGCTATTAAGCCGCCTCTTACACACCCTCCCATGCATGGCAAGATGTAGCAAGTGTGTGACTCGAGCCAACGGCCTTTGTTGTGGATGTCTGAGTCCTTACCACTAGGCTAAATTTTCTTATAATCCGAGTTAAGAGTGTATACAGCCCGTAGGAAAGTGGCAGCCCGAAATTTATTACTTTTTATTTAATTAACTAAACATGTTATTGAAGTGTAGAAGGTGTCAAGTTGTAGAAGACTACTTCATGCATCCTATAATAAGGTATTTTTAGTTTTCGTAATTGTAGTTTTTTTTATAAAATCGATAATACGTGAAAAGTAATTGTTTATAAAATATTTACATGTTTCTGAAAAAACTACAATTTCGAAAATTAAAAATATCTTATAATATGATGCATGAAGTAGTCTTCTACAACTTTGATGAGCCAAATAACATACTTAGTTAATTAAATAAAAAATAAAAAGTATTAAATTTCAGGCTGCCAATTTCCTACGGGCTGTACACTCTTAATTGTCATTTGTTAGCTTTATTGTAATATTTCAGACAATCCAAATACGATTTAAGTGTTTATCGACTGAATTATTACCTTGGTAGTGGCCTCCTTCTCAATTAATTCGTTCCATCTATTCCATTCTGTGTTCCTGGAGTCCCAACACTCCAGCGGTTTAATAGATTGTAGACTGTAGACAGCTAGGTAGACGGGTAACTGTACAGGTAGGCGGTTGTCAGGTATGACGAATTGCTGGGTTGCCAATGCTGCTCTCACGCTAAAATTGAAATCAGAGGTCTTTGATTAAGTGACCACCGTAGGGGGAAACCTATAGGGGTAAAAAAAAATTGGGGCATTAGTAAACAGAAAACGCGTTCCTCTACATTTTGATGTATAGTATGTGGCTGTCGCCAACACCGATTGGCCACAGTTTTGAAAATTGATAGTGTTTGGTGTAAAGATGTATAAAACTGTGGCCAATCGGTCTTATTGATGACCACGGACTATGTATCAAAATGTAGAGGAATGCTCCTTCTTCTTTCAATACCAATGCCTCAATGACACCTAAAGAGTATTATTTCCTGTGATTTTTACGTGTAGTGGCATCCGATTGTCTGTTTACCAATGTAAAGGAACAGTAGAATCCGGGATGACAGGCCGTGGTCGTTCTGAAAGCCTCTCAGTTGCTGCTGAGCCTCCGAGATACAAGCTTAGAGATCTACGCTGTACCACTGAAGATGTCGACCGCAGATGTTGACGAAACGTTTGGAAGTACGCTTTCAGGCTTATCATCCCGGATTCCACTGCTTCATCACGTAACTCCGGCCGTGAAAGCCTTTGTAATTATATTAAAGAAGCTAACGTGGCTTACATCCTTTTGTGGCCTATTGAACGTTGCCCAGAAAAATCAAAAATTTCTTCCATTACAAAGCTTTCCTTTTACTATCGTATAAGTCGAAAAGCAAAAATGTCAATCTCAATATAGGTAATTATAGTCGCTGCCAAATAGATGTAACAAAATGGTTATGCAGTTCTCAGGGTGGCCGCAATGGGAATAGCGTGGTAGTACGTGATTCTTTCCTTGTGGTTTACGGTAAAAAAAAATTTACTTGCAATGGTGGCCATCTTTTTCATGGATTTGAAAGGGGAATCAACTGTGCGGTTTTAGGGGGAAAACCCTAGTTCCTAACGAGGAAATTTGCAAAAGTCTTTCCAGAGCATTGCCCTTTCTTCGCGTATTATACGATTTATTTACTTATTTATTGGTATCATTGATGAAGCGCTTTCATAGACTTAGGCCTAATAAAGAAATAAATTGTGACTTTTTGTTGTTATATTACTAAGCCAACCTAGCGGAGTTAGAGCTATAAAGCTCTCTTACACTCAACTAGGATGACCCGGGACCGCCTGCTTTACATGCCCTCCGAAGCATGGACAGAAAATGTAGCCAGTGTGGGACTGGAACCAACAACCTTTCGGGTGATTTTCGGAGTCTGTACCACTAGTCTACAGGTCCTGACCTAATATTCAGCCTTATTGAGTTTTCGGTCATTATTGATATTATTCCCGCATGAATTTTGGCCGTTGGCAATTTATGTCCTCGATGTCAACCTGCACCGACTACACTTGACAATGGACTAGACAATTTTACTATTGACACAATGTAACAAGTGTAAGTGAGCGTTACTTAGACAAGTACGGACACGAGTCAACAAACAATAATCTCTGATAATAATCCATGGGGTCGTTGCCAGGACCAGGTTCAATGGTCCACAACAAATCCATATGATAAGGCCTTACATTACTTATACAATCATAGATACCTACTATACGCGTAATCAATCGTAAATTATTTTAACCAACCTTACGTCCATAGCATGGAATTATTTACATTTTATAAGTAAATTCTGTTTTTGTTCGCAGGTCGGAAGTTCTGGTGCAGTGCTTAACTTAACAAGGTAGGAGTGTTTTTCAAAAATACATTCATAAAAGTGGCTACCTTTCCTCCAAAAATTTTAAACCCATAGATGAGTTGTAAAGGTAGCTTTCATTTCATTGATTGATTTTGTTTAAGTAAGCTTGGCTTGTTGTTTATTAATGCGAGTATTGTTACTGGTAGTACCTCCTTATTAGAAATTACAAACTATTCCTATTAAACAAATAAAAATGTTGATGACAATGGATCCCCCCCCCCTAGATACTTATATTATCCTCTTTTTCTCTCAATCGTCCTCTCATTGCTTTCTTCTCTATATAATTTCAACCATTCATCAATAATAAAATGTTTTTGTTTTGTTTTTTAGGGTTAGCATGAGAACAAGACTTTATAGTCTTATTGTTCGCCTTTTGATTATTTTCAATAAAGTAGTTTTTCATTTCATTTAAAAGAACCGTCCGAGTTTACTCGAACATGCTTTCCAATTTATCAATTAGTAGATAGAGAAAATGAGTAATTTCATGGTAAATAATATTACTATGGTTAAATTTCGGATATTTCAGGTGGGGGGGGGGGTTGTACACCTGACGCCACTAAAGGTGAGGTGAATTCTAAATAGGTCAGACCAACACATTACCACACAGTAATTATGGCAGGGCACGCAATGCATATGAGCGTGAATTTTCTATTATTTATTTCAAAAATAGTTTTTTTTTTACAAAACCAAATGGTTTTTTGGGAAAGCAACCTGTCCGGTTTTGTTACTCAACATAACACCTAAAACATGCCTGAAGGTAGAAATCATCGATAGAAAGGTTTCACAGAAAAATTATTTTTTAGTCATTTTTCATAAAAATTTAGTTATTTTTATTTTTTTACCCCCAGAAGCCCAATTTCAATTTTATTTTCTTAACATTAATAACGACTACAATATATATGAATTTAAAATAAATTGTTGGAGCCGTTTTTGAGAAATAATGTTTTAAGACGTTTTTTTGTAGGTTTTTGAGAATAAACCCCCCCCCCCCCCCCAAAATTGAGTTAGCCCAAAATAAAAATAAAAGCGGTTCCGAGGTATAATTTTTGTGAACCTCTATGCCAAATTTCAGCCATATTCACTGAGTAGTTTGCCCGCAAATCTACTCACAGACAGACAGACATTACGTAAAAACCACTATTTTTGGTTCCTGGGACTTCAAAACGTTTAAATCCGTTTAAATCTCGGAATCGGAAAATTTCGACCATCACAAAGCTTTTCTTTTACTACGTATAAATTGGAAAGCAATAAAGTAAGTTGGCAAAAATTGGCACTTGCACTGTATTGGTTGTAGTACTAGTAGTAGTATATGGACGTAGACGTACTTGTATGTCTAATTTGGTGGCACATTAAAACTGGAGCTGCCAATGACCTCATCAATTCTTTGGATATTATTGGTATCGTTTCCGTATTAATTTGGAGGGGGGGGGGAGGAACTGGTAACCTCGATGTCAACAACACCGGCTGCAAGTGACAATGGGCAAGTTAAGGCATGCATTGCAACAATGTAACAGGACTGAGCGAAACTTAACGGGTGCGAGTCAGTAGTTGCAAACACTTTCAAAGACTTTCACCGGAAGGGTCGAATGATGGTTCGAGTCCCACAAATGCCAAATTTTTAGCCGTGTATCGTTAGGGATGCACAACAGCAATCCCGGGCCATACTAGTTTACGAGATGGCTTATATTTCTGCAAGCCGCCGTGGCCAATGGCTTCCAGATACTTAGGTAGTCATAAGTGGCAGGTACCTACTTTAAGTAGGTACAGTTCCGTATGTTGTAATATCCGAGCGTTATGCCAGCAAACGTACCTATTTGATTTGCAATGTGTATCAGAGGAAGCGTAGGCCTATACCAAAGGTACCTGTCGCATATGTCGTATACGTCTTCATGCTTCAGGAACATGTCATATTAATTGTCACTCATTTTTATCTGTACTTACCTTATTGCTTAGCCTAACCCTCGAAATTTAGGTTGCATTGCTGTTTTGTGTGACTGAATTTGCTTTTGGTGGGTAGTTTTTTTGTATATTGTAAGCTTGGTCGACGGGAGTCGGGTAGGGCGTGTACTATGGTATATAAGTACAGTATACTGCCCCTGTGATGCCCTTAGGTCAGTAAATCACATTTGGGAGAGATACTACAGTTTTAACCGAAATAAGAGGGTATGGAAAAAACTGGGCTTGGCGAGATTCGAACCCACGATCTACGCCTAACCGGGGCGTGTGCTTGTGGTCCAGCGGTTAAGACGACGCTCCGGTTAGGCGTAGATCGTGGGTTCGAATCTCGCCAAGGCCAGTTTTTTCCATATCCTCTAATTTCGGTTATAACGAGGAGGTTACCTCTTCAACCGAAGTTAATCTGATGTCAGTGTTATATATACCATATAATACTACAATGTATTACAGTTTTCCTTCGTAGCTCCAGTCCCCCCCCCCCTCCGATTTTTTTGGACTTTAAACTAGATAGAATTGAACTTTCCAGATGTGCGACATATCATTACATACTATATAGTATATAGAAATAGAACAGAAGCCCTCCTCGAAATAAAATCCTGGTTACGGGCCTGCATCACATCAATCAATTCAGTGTCTTGGGATAGAGAATTTTGAGACAACCGTAATTTAACCCTTTTAATCTCGGTAGCCAAGGGGGGGGTATCCGGGGGGTCTAGACCCCCCCCCCCCCCCCCGAGATATTTTCAGCATACACTAGATAGAATGGAGTTTTAAGTATATTGAGGTTACCTCACTTGCGGTGACGTAAGGTGCCCCCCCCCACCGAAACAAAATTCTGGCTACGGCCTTGTCGGTACCTATACTAATTTCATAAATAGGAAATTATGTTCCAGTAAACTCGGACCGGTTATTTTATATGATATATTGTACTGTATTGAAGGAAATAAAAATTGATTGATTGATTATCAACCTGTCTTGAAACCTCAACCGATCAGCCCCTAATGGCTTGTCGTGTCACGGCGTTGTTTTTGTCCCTATTTTAAGCTCTTGTCCCCTGTCCTTCTTTTCCCCTATAGTCTATTCATTCTAGTGTCTAATTTTTTTTATTAAGTCTGCGTCGCAGTGCTGTAGCCATACATTATGTCTAGACGTGCCGGCAACGTGAGGCATGCCTAATGTATGTAGGCAGACAAGATTTTGTCCTTCATACGCTTTAATGTGCCCACTTCATATAGTGTCACTTTACAAATTGTTTACCCATGTTTAAACATGGCTGGAAATAAACCCCCAGGGACAATATTAGCATAACGGCATTTTCTTCGTTAGCTGGGTTAAATTACGATGTTTTTTGTTGCTAAGTGCTTATGAGGTACACGTGATTGATTTGTACTATGATTGAGTAGACTGACTTTCACCCGATAGGTTTTTGGTTCAAGTCCCACGCTTGGCTTGATACATTTTCTGGCCGTACTGGCATGTAAAGCAGACGGGCCCGTGCTTTCTTGTCGAGTGTAAGAGAGTACTTTATAGTTTTATCTTATCTTGGTTGGCTTAGTTGTACAAGAAAAGTACTAATTTATTTATTTATGGGTTAATTGTATGGCCCAAAATTCGCCCACATGGAAAATAACGACAATTTTCTTTCTTTCGTTCTTTCTTATTGACTAGTACTATTAGAAACATAAATAACTTTTTTTATATTTATAATAAGCGCCAGACCCGTGTGGGTAAACGCGCTTTCTGGTTTGTAGTTAGTTTGCCGGTGTTGTTGTCTGTATTGTGTGTGTATGGTATGAGTTGGTGGTGTGTGGCAAACTGCGATCAGGAGGGCATTGGACAACGGGTTGCCCAGTGACCGTCTAAGGGCAGTTTGCCAATGCTTGTCTTAAAACAGTGTGTTGTTTGCTAGATGAGGCTTGCCAGAGCTGCTAAATAACTAATCTGCGGTATTAAGGATATTAAGGGAGAGGAATCATATTTTCATATATATTCCAATTATACTGTACATAAATAGATAATAAAAGGAACCTATTTTATTTCATATTTTATCAGCCTATACTATATCTCGTGCATCCCCGATGATTTTATATTTAATGTTGTACATCAACGAAACAGTGATTACAACACATCCGGTGAATATTTTTGTTAATTTAATGTAATATCGCATTTTCCTAACATTGTTATGAATTTGCCGTAGGCTATTAGGCTATTATTATTATTTATATGAATTTGAATTGTATCTACACGTTTAGGCTATATTTATATTACTCTTCATAGACACTAACTACCGATTTTATTGATTTATTATTTATTAATTATGCTCATCAAAATCTATATTTATTTATATATTCTCCCTATGTTAATCCATTTAACAGCTGGGCAATGCGCACATTCTTGTTGGCAACTAAAGCTTAGAAAAGCTAGTTTTAAAGAACTCTAAAATTTGCATTTTTTAAGCTTTTACTAAGCCAACCTAGCGGAGTTAGGGCTATGCAGCTTTCTCTTACACTCAACTAGAAAATCCCGGGACCGCCTGCTTTATATGCCCTCCGAAGCATGGCCAGAAAATGTAGCAAGTGTGGGACTCGAATCAACAACCTTTCGGGTGAAAGTCGCAGTCTGTACCACTACTCTACTACCTGTCCTTTTCTATATACTATTATCGGAACCACTCATTTCTCCAGACTCTTTCAAATACTTTATATAGTTTAAAAGGACGTGCCAGGGTGGAGGCATCGATGCCACGTCATGTTGCTGCCAGCCAGCCGGCTGTATCTAGAAGAAGAATATTAAATTTAGAGTCGTGCCTGAACGCTCACGCATGTTAATTTGTGGTAATGGTAAGCATGTCTCGGCTTGTTCATTATCGCTTGTAGCCGGTGTAGGTTGACTTATACTAGTTTGCCAGTGGCAAAAATTCATGCGGGCACTAAACCAGTAATTTCCGAAAATCAATGGCATAGGGTAAGGTTATATCGAATGGGCTAGTAAGCAATGGCCAACGTCCCTAATGTGCCCAACAAGATTAATAATGCAGCTATTGCTATAGTAAGCTATTAAAAATTATCGGAAACCCCGCGTTTTTGTACAAAGTTGAATTTCACAAGAAATTTCAATTGAGGCGCAGTCAAACATGTCGCAGCTCTTAGAAGAAATGCTCCCCTATATTATATATACGATTATCCAACGTTTTGAAACTCTTTCCTCCGGAAGTTTTTTGTACAAATCAAGTTATATAATTGTGACCAATCGGTGTTACCGACAGGCCCAATTCATGTACCATAATAAGTCTTGTGATATTTGATTTTGTACACTAGTAAGGCTTTCCCCTCCTATTGTCTCTTAAGACGATGCACTTTGGACTAGTAACGGTATATTCGGGAGAAAACAATATGGCGGACGCTAATTTAACCATCTGACAGTGGAATTCTCCCCAGAGGCGGTGTTACGCTCAAGCTAAAACAATTAGCATAAATTTATAGACTTCAGAAAACCCTTCATTACCTTTATGGGGCAAGCCCATGCGTTGTGAAACGTGAATGATTGGGCTTGTAAAAAAGAAAGCAACAATAGATACTACAGTAGAGTAAGGGCTAAGGGTGCGTCCGAAGTACAGTACTCAGGATGAAATTTAGTGCTTTGGTACCGGCTTTCACCTGGAGAGTGGTTTGTGTTTCTGGCCATTCATCGGAGGGCTTGTAAAGCAAGCGGCCAATAGCCTTTCTGAATGCGTGAAAAGAAAGGGCTTTAAATAAATTAAATAAGTACTTTTTTTGTTCTATTACTAAGCCCACCTAGCGGAGTTAGGGCTATGCAGCCCTCTCTTACACTCAACTAGGAAGGCCCGGGACCGCCTGCTTTACATGCCCTCCGAAGCATGGCCTGAAAATGTAGGAAGTGTAGGACTCGAACCAACAACCTTTCGGGTGAAAGTCAGAGTCTGTACCACTACTCTACATGTCCTGACTTTACAGCTTTACAGCCCAAACTCCCCTAAGCTGGCTTAGAGGTATGTATAGGAGAGATGGGACCATAGCTTCCCGCAAAAAATATATTCTAAATTTCTGGGGGGCACTCACCATGAGTCCCATCCATGACCAGTCATTGTAAAAAACGTACCAGGTGGCCCCAGGATTCTAAAAGTATTTTTACCGCTCTCAAATGTCCCATCTCTGCTATATAAAACTCTAAATCGAACAAAAGCCATTTTTTTACTTATTTAATTATTTATAGTAGTAACTGCCAAGAAAATAGCGTTGACCAATGAGCGACCAGAATGCTTGCTGATGTCTCTTTGTGTTCTGTATAGGAGATATCGCTCCTGCTAAAAATATCTGGGGAAATATGCCACACCTTCTTAATTATAACTGGTCAACGGAGACGTTGCAGGTGGCACCTGAAATAAAAAAATACATTTTTGGCAGGGGAGCGAATGTCCCATCTCTTCTTAACAGAACTCTAATGTCACGATTATTCTTGTCGTCTATTGGTTACCGTCTACCATGCACATCATTCTACTTACTATGAACATGACTTCAAACAGCGTAGGTAAAGTGACGGAAAGTGGAATCCCTAGGACACGGCCGTGTTTTTACCATTCCAATACATGGTGGCTCCATTTGGATGCAGTAGCTTTACCTACGATTGTGGGAGTCGCTCTTGGTCTGAGATCTGATCTAATATAATACGATCATCATATCATCATGAATAAAAATAAAAAGCGTCGAACTTCTAAGTAATACTCTGTACCTAAAGTGAATGGGGGAAAGCAAAACTAGTAATAGCCTAGCTAGTAGATTGACGTAATCGCAGGCAAGTTATGGCAGGCTTAGTACATAAATGACGTCCATAAAAATATTTTTCTACACTTTACTTTCAAGCCATAATCATTTTTCTGACCCGCCGTCGTTTTCTTCTTTGAAACGCCATAGACCATAGAACTAGACTACGAATAGGAAGGTCAAGTTTTGAAATGCGTGGGCCTATTATTCGCCGGTGCTAAAAAGACTCATTTGGGCCTATTTAGAGTGACCTAGAGGTGTTGACCCAACTTAACCTTCCAATTTCATCACACTTTCCAAAAAAAACAACTGGCGAACCGGTGTTAGTAGTTTTGGCCCCATGGTATATATTATATTAGCTATATCAAGCAGAGGAACGCCACGATATGAAATGTTACTGTGGAAGCATGCTATGCATTGGAACATGGGGGTACTACATATCAGTGGCTCGGTGACGTCATTGTTATGTTGTGTGGGGGCACCCCTATGTTCCAGTGGACGTGCTTCCACTAAAACATTTATAAGCATGGTGGGAGCTGGCCTAAGTCTCTTCTCCTTCCGACTCTACAGCCCTGCTCGACAACGCTCATCCATTTTACACGATATTCCATCCCAACTCACAGAGGTCGGTTTCTAATTCGTCTTTAGAGCGTCGACGTCCGCCTCAGTCGTCTTCCCGTCGCGCGCTTTGTACCCGCAGTTTGGCAAGTGGTCTTACGACATTCTTACAACATGTCCCAGCCATCCTGGATGTTTTTCATTTATAAAACGGACCATGTCTTTCCGATTGGGTCTGTTCTGGCGTTATATGCTGTACATTTTCTTGCAGGGGTTCATAGATTCTCCTTATTGCCTTCCTTTTCAATACTCGTAGGTTTTAGGCGTCCTTGGCGGTAAGGTTCCAGGTTTGTTTTGCAAACGGTCTTATAACACGAGGCAACGGGGAGACCTTGTAAGGCCAGCGCCACGCACAGCCAAGTGTGAGCGACTGGATCCTATACTACAAGGTTTCGCCTACCTTAGAAAACTCCCGATTGAACTGAGAGCGGCGAGAAATGCTTCTAACTTCCCTAAAATGCTTAGAAACCATCTCTTAGAGAAAGCTTTCTACACTGTCACTGAGGCACTTGCACAATGACCATGACAGAACTACCTGATTTTGACGACACTCTGACGATTTTATCTTATACTTTACCTGTATTGTATAATTTAGAGGAAATATATATTGTATTGTGTTGTATAAGGGTATTGTAGATCTTCTGGATATCAGTCTTGATTTAAGCTATATTGCTGACTAGCTGATGAACTGTAATTCATAGCTCTACAATCAATAGTCCCTGTAAAATAGGACATAAAAAGAAAATGGTAGTGATGGGGGTTCCGATTGGTTCTCAATGGAGTTTAATTGTATATGGAAAAAATGCATGTCATTTTCTGTTTTGTATGAGTTCTAAAATTCTTACAATGTGTCCCAGCCGTTTTAGTCGATGTGTTTTTATAAAACGGACTATGTCTTCTCCTTTGAGTATTGCGTCTATTTTGGCATATAGTTTCTTGTAAGAGTGGGCCGAAAGGCCCAAAATTCACCCATGGAAAATAAAGACAATTTTCTTTCTTCTCTTTCTTTCTCCGCTTTCGTAAATATCTTCAAGCGTTACCTGGATTTCGTTTGCGTACAGGGGTCGATAGATTCTTCATATCGTATTCCTTTTGGTAGTTTGGTAGTTTTTCGGCTTCGTTGGCGGTAAAGTTCCAGGTTTCTGAACCGAATGTTTTGCAGAAGTCTAACTTCTTTGCTCAGGCCTCAGGATATCAGTCTAAGTAACTTTTTTAATTGATGCATCCTAATTCATAGCTCTACAAAATGTGAAATTTGAATCTATGAGAAAAAAACTAGTAGTGGGGGGAAGGGTGGTGTCCCATTGGCTCTTAATCGAGTTCGACTGCATATGGAGAAAAGAACGCAAGTTATCTTTGGGAGAAGTGTCGGTAAGCTTTCCAGTTGGGTAATGAGATAATTATCTGTAACGAAGAGACCGTTTTTATGAATTGGATGAGACATGCGACAACCCACCAACTAGTGCATGCTCTGATACCGTTAAAGTACCGACCAAGGAGGAACTTAAACTAATTTCATGGCGTTAGGGCCAACGTAATCTGGGAAATTTCCCACAGTTCTACAAGGAATGACCACGCATGCCTACTGTACCTGTATACAATCTTTTGTTTACTAGTTTCTGGCTGTTGGCTAAATTTCTTTTGTCTACCAAATTGCATTGCTAATTTGTTGGCCATAGGAATACATTAAATGAGTGATAACTAGATAATGATGGCTCGCAGAAGTGCTTGATAACTAACCAGCGGTTAAGACGATGCCCCGGATGGGTGTAGATCATGGGTTCGAATCCCGCCAAGTCAGTTTTTTCTATATCCTCTAATTTCGGTTACAACGAGGAGGTTACCTCTTCAACCAAAGTTAGTTTAATGTCAGTGTTATACATAATATACTTGCAATAGAGTAGCAAAACCATTCAGTTTGCTTTGGAGCAATGTTTTAATTTAGGATAAAAAATTATTTTTTGAGCAAATAAAATAAATCAAAACCCAATTCTTTGCATACCCTGCCATTATTACTGTGTTGTATTATATTAGTATGCCTGTTAAGACTATACAATCGTCCCATCAATAAATTCGGTGCTTGGGCAACTGAAATTTAACCCCAGGACAACTTTTTACCGTGGAACTAACGTATATATAATTCATCTCGGTACTTATACTAAATGATAAACTTGAAAGCATGTACGGGTTTACTCGTACCGGTTCTTAATTTTCGGTTACATAATTTCCCCATTAATTTGGTATTTCGTTGAATTTCATATCAGTTTAACGGAAAAATCAATGCATCGTGATATAATTACAAATGCTTTCAGTCAGGTAATGATTGATAAAGCAGTAGAATCTGGAGCCCAGGTTGATGGGCGTGGTCGATCTGAAAGCGTACAATCTGCGGTCAACTTCTTCAGTGGCACTATTCGTTGACTTATAAATTGTATCTCGGAGGCTCAAGAAGAACTGCATAAGTAGGTTTTTTTTTTGTTTCTGCGGAATTGGAGAATTTGCTTAACTCACACATCTCTGCCGTTACTTGTCTCCCTATGTCGCTACTTGGACCCTCCTACTGGGTCGCGGCTCAGAAATTCAGAATAGCATGCAGGTAGTTTGGGGTTTTGGACTGTCAAATTGTTTCTGAGTGTCCTCGAAAACACTGGAAGGATGAGCTGGAAACTAACCTTTGCGAGTTGGGAGTCCGTTGATAGTGGAGCGTTGTACAAAACCGAGATGACTGGAGGAGTGTTGTCGAGCAGGCCTAACCTCATCAAGGGCTGTAGAGCCAGAAGAAGAAGAAGATTGTTTCTGACAGACCGCAACAGTTCCTGGACCCATTAAACTCGACTCCCATCCCGCAGCAGGTTAGGTGTCATGCAGGGACGGATCCAGCCAATATGGGGCGGGGGGTAGTTCTGGGTCAAAATGGAACATACATAATTATGTAGTATCGATTAAATTGGAGCGTAATAAATTAACTTATAACAGATTTACTAAATTGGGGGGGGGGGGGTTACCGTTGCTGCTGGGGTCTTGAGTAAGGGGATGTGCTATAGTATAGGATGAGTGGAAAGCAGAGCAAAACATATCATACATATCATGCTGGTCTATATCAAAGATCAGCAAAGCGAGCACCCCCTTTAAGGAAAATATAATGGTGTCATGCCGGCAATTAAAAAGTAATATCCCTCATTCTTTACTAGAAATTGGAATTTTACAGACATGTTCTCCTGGACCTTTTAAAACTATTTTATGAGTGATACCACCTACTAGATACCAAACAGCCGTAATTGAATTCGATCCTCATATTAAGAGTATGCCACAAAAGGTTTTCTTATGTTATTATGAATAACGATGAATTAACCCACATTGCCTTCTACACTATATGTAATCCACTTGTGCACTTAAAATTTAAGAATTGGGTCCACCATTAAGTAACGAGCCTGTATTTCTTATAATAGTCCTTCTTCACTAAAATAGGAACCTGTCATACCATGTTCATCAATTAACAACATTTCTAGCAAGTAAACTGGTTTGTTCGTGAACTCGAAGACTCGAAGAATAATACGAGTTATGTCCAGGGGTTTCGTTTGGTTTATTTGTATTAACAATGATGAAGCAGTTGAGGTCCGGGCTGATAAGCCGTGGTCGGTTGACAGGATTCTACTGTTTATCAGACTCCGGCTGCGTAATTATATAAAGAATGTTCCTAAAAATGTGTTATTGTCGCACTGGGGCCCACTATTATAAATTTATAAAACTACGCTGAGTCGCGCCATCGGTCACGGCAGAAAAATCACGGTAAGTTGACTGAGGCATACTGTGCATGTGTTACGCGATCAATAGCTATCTTACGAATGATACATATACGAAAACTGGGACACGCCCCCCCCCCCTAAAGATTTAACAAATTTGACACTAGATATAGAATTGGATTTTCTTTGATGAATTTACACAATGTAGAAAATGCGGGGAATTGAAAATAGATATAATAAATCAGATTTTAATGTTTATATTTTTAAAAAATTTCAAATTAACTCACGTAAACCAATCGATTTAATTTAACTTTGGCACTAGTCCCCCTCCTCCCTAGATCCAAACCTAGGTAAGCCCATGAGGGTATCTTTCTTTTCTTTTTCTTTTTCTTCGCTTTATCCCGGTTTGGGGTCAGCGACACGACAGGCGATTTTCCAGGCTTTTCTATCTTGAGCTGTTGCGGCTGAGATCCCACACGCTCCCATGTCAGCTCGAATCTTCCACTCTACTGTGATCTTTGGGCGACCAACATTTCTTCTGCCCTCCACTTGAACCCGCCGCACTCTCTGTATAAGTTCTTCGGGGTTTCGTCTCTCAACATGACCCCACCAAGCCAGCCGACGCTCACGTATTTTGTCAACGATACTCGCCGTTTGCATATCTGCCCGGATATCGTCATTCCTCCGTCTGTCCACTAGGGTTAGACCAAGAGACCATCTAAGCATTCTCATCTCTGCCGTGTGTAGCATTTGCTCTTCTTTAACGCGTGGGGCCCAGCATTCCGATCCATAAATTATGCACGGCCGTACGACTTGTTTGTAGATGCGATCTGTCTCTAACTAACTAACTAACTGTTATTATGGATGGTCTGGATATTTTGAAATTTTCGGTTATTTCCAATACAGGCTCTCCATTGGCCAGTTGAGTTCTGGAGTTTAGAAATACTGCTAATAGTAGTAGTAGTAGTGCTCGTCGGGTTAATAACGACTAAGGCCTCATATTTGGGCCCATAGAGCGACCCCGACTTGACTGTCCTATGCCAGCCCATAGGACAGTGGACCTCCTGATTATAGTGGATTCCGAACCACTTGAAAAAACACAGTGAAGTCACACGATTAGTTCGGAGGTGAACAGAACAAGTCCTACCATGTTTCCCTACCGGCACTGTGCACACGACCAAGTTATCTGCAGCTTTGAACCTGCTCTAGTCCGCTGGATTCAACTTGGTATGGCGGCCGGCTAAATACTGCTAATAATAATAATAGTAATAATGCTGCATTTGAAAATCTATAGCAGCGAAAAAATGTCTTCTATCCTATGCGCCATCAATGATCATCGATCGAAGGCCCTAACTCCGCTAGGGGAGCTTAGTACAATAAAGTAACTATTATTATTATTATTCTTATTTCCTGGAGAATGCAATTTAAGAGTGGCGCTACAACCCATTTAGAGCATAGGTCTCAGATCTGATAACGGACCCTCCTATTCCATCCTATTGGTCATTGCTCCGTTAGGAATGCGATATGTCCAGCAGCCGCGCTTTCCCCCGTCTGGTTCAGGCAAGGTAACCATTAAATTTGGGTGAACCTTTTCCCCCCTTTTCGAACCTCAACCTTCTGTTTTCTAGTCCAGTTCTGTCAACTAGACTATATGCTGCGAGCCTACTACAGGTATGGCGATTATTTTAAATCTTAACATGGGATTAAAGGTCATATTTTAGAGTGGGAAGTGCTATTCAAAATAGTTTGTTTACATTTTTAGGCCCAATAATAAGTTACTACCAAATGGCATAGCAGGCTGGTTCTATGTGTCGGAAAACTTTGGTTATTTAAATTCAACGGAAAGTCAACTAAACATTTTGAAATCTCTCTCCAACCAATAACCATCTTTTGGGAAAGATAACTCCAGAATATTACGTTTGGCTCCCATCATTGCTTGAAATGTCAAGGAATACTGCAAGGCACCGCCATGCATATTTAGATATGAAATTTTGAACGAGCTCAATCTTGAAGTTTTCCGATAAATTGTTGGAGTGGCAATTAAAATTCATTCATTTCATTACAGTGTAGAAAGTATGAAATATTCAAACATTTTTTTTTCTACATGGTGCGAGAAAGCTAAAACATGTTAGGTTCTATTGGCGCTGTAAACCCCTGTTGATTGGAGACGGGTTTAGGTGCTCAGGTACAGGTAGAGGTCGTAAATGTAAGTTTGGATTTAGCTATGTACCGACTCAAACCGTTCTTGACCCCCATCTCGAGCGAACAGGTTAGTACCTTCTTTCCCAATAGCCATTATTCACAGCCGTTCTTCTCATACCTGTTGTCTCTGCACTTAGCTTATGGGGCGACGTCTACACCTCGTCCCCATTCTTCCATACTTCGGTTTCATTCCTGAGGACCGCGGAGGTAGACCTATGTCGTCCTATGGGGCAAGTGAAATCGATGTGATTAGTTACGGGGTATCAACATTTTGCTCAAGATCAGTCAGCGCCGGATTTGCCTATGGGGCCCCTCAGCCCCGCACAAATTAGTGCCATAAAACATTTTACAAAAGAGAAATGAAATAAAAATAAAAAATCTTGTTAAATTTTGATCTATGCACAAACAAAACCATCACCATTATACTGTATAATGCATATAGGTTTCCCAGGGGGGGGGGGGTCACAGGTTGTTTGTAAGTTAAAAAGGTAATTTTTTGTTGTTGAAAAGTAGAGTTTTTATTTTTATTTTTGTACTAGGTATCTTTTAAATTTACTCATTTAAGAGGGGGGGGGTCATGACCCCGAGGTTTTGGGTTTCAGATGGGCCTTCCTAGCGATGTAGGCTGCCTGTGAATGCCTGTAAACATGAGTACCCATGGTTCACACCAGAATTTTTGAGTTTTATTACTTTCCTATTTGCACGTTAGTACCAATACAAAAAGAAAAGCTTTGGAATAGTCGAAATTTACGATTTCGATATTTTATTGGAATTTTTTAGATTTCAGGATTTCATCGGAAGATAAAAAGATCTAATTTTTAATAGTTAATTATTTTTCCAAGGGGCCTAGGTCCATAAAAAGTCCTCCCGGTTATTATTGTCATCATAGTTTATTAATGCTTAATACATATCCCGTTTTTCTGCACATTATTGTAATACTGGTTGAGCCATGCGTCACAGTAGAAAAATCACGGTAAGTTGACAGAGGCATACTCTATGCAAGTGTAAGGCGAACGACAGTCATTCTACAATTAATGATATGTACTCTATCGTACAATACATGTTGTTGTTTCCAACGCCTGCTTTCAGCATTTCTGCTTTAAGCAACCCTGTCTGCCTGGCGGGGGGAGTGAGTCTGTTTGTTAACTTGAGGCACCCTAAGGGCAGACTCCTTCACCTCGGGGAAGGGGGAGTTGACTAACAGGGTGGACCTCCTGATTATAGTGGATTCCCAACCACTTGGGGAACATGGTATAGTCACACGATTAAATCGGAGGTGACCAGGACTCGACTTATACTGCCTAAGCGAGGTATCATGTCCCACCAGGTTCCCCTGCCAACGCTGTGCACACTACCAAGTTGCCGCAGTTTGAAACATGCTTTGCTCTAATGGAATCAACATGGTAAGGCCGTTGGCGTACAATACATGCATCATTTATATGATGGCTGTGGTAAGGCGGCCATTCCATCTGTCAATTTTTCTTCAATTTTGATTTTGTCATTGACGGAAATTCATCAATGTTGCATTTATATTTTTACACCCCTTTCCAATTGTTTTCAATAATTGATCATTTTTGTTTTCATTTTTTTCCAATTTTGTAAGTTTGTCCGTCGTCATTCTTTTAATTTTATAATCTACAAGAAATGTTATGATTTAAATTATGAAATTGTTTGTTTGTTCTCAAGAAATTAAATACAATTATTGATCATATCCAGACGACGCCATTGTTTAATTTTTGTTTATTGTTGTTAGCAATGCGTGATTTTACTCTATGATTATTGATCAATTTTAACATGAGAAAGAGTAAAAAAATCTCATTAATTATTGACGCACAAATTACAAATTATTGACAAATGGAATAGCCGCCTATAATACTTTCAAGTAAAATTTAAGTACTTTAAATACTTGCACAGTTTGTCCCTATCAATTCACCGTGATTTTTCTGCTGTGACGTATGGATTAACTCAGCGTAGTTATACAAGAATACCCAAATTTAGGGGGGGGGGCTGTAGCACCCATATGGCCATACCTCCCTTCTCTCCCAGGTTTTATGGAAGAGGAACGATAGTAGGACATGAGTTGACCACGGAGGCTACTGAACTTGGCTCTGAGGGTTAGAAATTGGCCAATATGCTAAACCTGTTTGTTGCGATGTGCTACCCTGGGGTCATGCATTGCGTGTTACTGCCATAATGATAAAGTTCAATTTTATTGCTTGGAAATAGAAATATGATTTCAAGGAATTCCACAATTAATTTTTGCTACTTCGGTTCACTGCTCAGGTAGCTGCGGGAACAAGTTTTTTTGGTGCTGGGGAATGCGGCGTGACCTACATTACGTAGGTACTTGAACTGTAGGTGTAGGTATAATGATACACTTAGCATATATGGAATGAGGAAGCTCTGCTTAAAGACGCGAAATGCCTGTTTGCGATATTATCCTTCATGCATTGATACTGCGACGCTATTATGTATAGAGAAGTAATAAAGTTTCCGTGATGCTACCGGTAATTTACTTTGTAATTGCAAATTAGTCCAGTCGGTAGAGAACTGAACTAAGAAATGGGAGGTTCAGGTTCGAAACTCGACACAAAAAAATTTCCGCCTGGCCTGGGTCCGCCCAACGCTAATAAATAAAGACTTTTTGTTATATTACAAAGCCAACCTAGCAGAATTAAGGCTATAGAGCCCTTTCTTATACTCAACTAGGAAGGCCCGGGACCGCCTGCTTTACACGCCCTCCGAAGTAGGCCCAGAAAATTTAGCAAGTGTCGGACTCGAACCAACAGCCTTTCGGGTGAAAGTCGGAGTCTGCCACTATTCTACGTGGATTCCTTACCTTCACCAGTAGGGGAAAACGTGGCTGACCAGCACAACATCCCAAATAGAACAGTGATGAAGAGAGAGGATCCTCTAGCAGTCCTCCTAGTAAATCCCCACTGCGTATACACCCAATTGCTTCTTATCATAAGGTTTTTGATTGTTGAATTGAATTGCAAACGACTTTATTGCAAAAAAACAAAAGAAAAGGCGAACAATAAGACTATATAAAGTCTTCGTTCCATGCTAACCTTAAAAAACGAAAATATTGGAGTACCTAATTAATTATTGATACTTACTTTTACTTACTTTTATCGCGCCTTATCCTCATGAAGGGTCGGCGGCACAACAGCAGCGTTTCCACACAGTCCTGTTCTGTGCGTCCCCGGTGGAGAGCCCCAAACTTCTCATATCCCCGGCGTCCTTTCTTCCCAATGTAACTCTTCTTCCTTGTATCTCCCAGTTTGTGACTCTTTTCACTAGGTGGTTTTCGTCTCTACGTAGTACGTGACGATTAATTATTGATAGATGCATAAAATTAAATAGAGAAGAAACATGTGAGGAAGAAAAAAAAAGGATAGAGGGGGGGGGGGAGGATTTGTTGCATAATATTCCAATATTTTAAGAGACAATCTGAATATTTTTCAAATTGATATTTTGTTCTGGTGATAATTTTGCTGAAATAATTGTTTTTGAACAGCTGATGAGCTCTGTTAGGATAGTGAAGGATCCAACCAAACTTAGAAAGTTTTGGCACATTGCACCACCTGTAGAAATAAGGAATATTAAACCTTAAGATGCGGAACTATATATACAGTGCCTTGATTACACATGTTATGTTCATGTTCCTTAGACATTTCGAGTGCGGCAGATGATAGATTGCGTGAAAATTCGTTATTTTTGAGTGACAATCAATATTAAAGCTTGGAAAAGATTGTGCAAGTATTTTTTTTTTACATTTTGACTTGACATCCAAGCCTTTCGTCGACTGGGTTTGGCTTTTAGCTTGGCTTGGTGTTTGGTGTGTATCCCAACCAAATTTCAAGCCAGAGTTTTCTTGGGCTTGGGTCTATTACCTTCCTTGCCCTGGTAACTTCTTAGAATAAAATAGAAACCCCATAGTGAGTATATAACCGCGCAGCACGTTTACCTTTGAGATCTTAATTATAGGAGCAAAAACTAATTTAAAGAATGAACGGCGATGGTCTTTGGATCTCAACTAATACTTCCTGTGAACCGTGCGCACCTTTGTTATTTGCTGGTACTTCGTGATATGGTTCGGACCTAAGTTCCTCTCACTCACGTTGTCCCTTAGCTATCCAAGAGTCCAACATAGTCTTCAAGGCCCCTCTCATTATTTCCAATGTTGCCTTTCAAATTGCCTACCTTCGCTAGGATGACAATGGTAATTGGTTTAGTAATACTTGCAGCCTTATATATACGAGCTCGCATCCGAAGTCCGAACGTATACGTGGTTTTGTGCTCACATGTTCACTTTTTTGCCTCTTGTTTTGGGAGCAAAAATGGTACATAATGTATTCATTACGACATCACATCGGATATCTTTTGTATAAAAATCCATAATACCTGTAATTAATTCAGACATTGAGGGTTCATGTTGCATTGATATTGCTTAAAATGTATCTCGTTTGTGAGCCTCGGTAAGGCGCCCATTCCACCGACCGGCTAGGGCTATTTACAAAAACGGTGGTAGCAGACATTCAAGACTTAGGTGGCGTTTCCACCGACCTTGCATAGCAGAATGCGAATACATTGACGGAAATTAGAATTTTTCTTTTTATAGAAATCTATTACAATGTTTGTACTTAACATATTCCATGGCGCCATTTTTTAATTTTAGTTTGTTTGTGATTTTACTGTATGATCATTGATAAATATTAACTATGGCATAGAGGAAAATAAACATTTCCGTCAATTCTGCAATGCGAGATCGATGGAAACCCCGCCTAAGTCTTGAATGTCTGCTACCACGTCACCGTTTTTGTAAATAGCCCTAGCCGGTCGGTGGAATGGGCGCCTTAGGGATGTTTGAGGCCCGGGGCAGGACCGGGTGGCGCACGCGGGAAGATCCTGTAAAATTAATGTATATAGAAATAAAAGAAATGTTCTTTTTTAACCATATTCAGCCCTGCAGATTATATACCCCTTCATAGTTATAAGAGTACCATAATTTCATCTAGTTTAAAGAAAGTTCGGACTTGGGGGCTGCTGGATTTTCCGCGGGAACATGGGGCGGGTCGAGTGAAAAAAATGAGGGACGTGTGACGGAGTTTATTCTCAGCGTGCATTTTCTCTAAGAAAAAAAAGCTCCATTTCGGCATTTTAGCAACTCTGACGCAATCTGGACGCCATGCGGCGACCATGTGTGAACCTGGAGTGACGCAACCGCCTACGCGACAGTAATACTTCCTCCCTCCTGCCGGTCCAATTGGGGCTTCTTAATTAATATTAATAACCGCTTGTTGTCACCGTGTGATCGACCGCTCCAGTCTTAAATTCATGAGATGTGTATCAAGCACTCCACTGTCCGTTTCTTGTTAAACTCCATAGGAAATATTGATCGTTAAATCATCAATGAGTCGAAATTGGTTTCGATGGCAAGCTGGTTGCGTGCTTGTACATGTATGAGTCTCTACCCAACATGCCATCGGAGACGTGTCGTAACTCGACACAAGTACCTATTAGGTTACTTAGTGAGGCGACTGTTGAGGTCAATCGGATACATTCATTGACTTGCTTCCATGCTATTAGACTAAACTTAAAAAACAGCAATAAATTAGTGGAAATGTTCGTCTACATTTGGATAATTAGTATGCGGTCGTGTCGTCACTACCACCGTTTAGGCATAGACACGGAAGAAGCGGACATACTAAATCCCACCCCTTCCGTCACTGTGGCCAGTTGGGGTTTGTGACGGCCACATACTATGTATCAAAATGTAGAATAACATTCCATATCTTTAAGTCATTTTATAGATGTCTCTGCGTTCAATATGTTCTGTAAATATTGAATTTGTGCTAAAAGTGATTGTCAGGACATGTAGAGTAGTGGTACGGACTCTGACTTTCACCCGAAAGGTTGTTGCTTCGAGTCTCACACTGGCTACATTTTCTGGCCATGCTTCGGAGGGCATGCAAAACAGGTGGTCCCGGGTCTTTCTAGTTGAGTGTAAGAGAGGGCTTTATAGCCCTAACTCCGCTAGGTTGGCTTATTAATAGAACAAAAAAACGTCGTTATTTATTTATTTTATGGTAATGTCCGATTTACACTTTTGTTATTGTTTTATTACTTACGAGTTGATATAGCGACTTGTTTAGGTTGCGTTTGCGTTCTTTACGTGATTTGATAAGAAACCTTGCCTATTCCCCACCGCAACTGACTGTGACGGTATCTGATTAGGCTATGCTATCGTTGTTCTTTCTCTTTGTCAATTAAGGTGAAAGAACTGGCCTATGCCGTACGAGTGTACTTGTGAAAGCCTATTTCTCTTAAGAGACTACTTACTTATAGTACAAAACCGAATTTCTTTTGAATGTTGGATCAAATTCCACAATATTTTCATATATTATGTAGCTGTCGCTACCACCTGAGCTATGACAGGCGTGGGGTTTTCAAAAGTTTCACTCCACAAATTGGATTAGCCCAAAACAATGTCTGGAAAATGATTTCTGAAAGTTTGTCCAGAAGTCAACAAAACTGACATGCAGTGCATAAAAACCAGTCTTTTGGGTTCCTGGACCTAAAAAAAAGTAAATCTCGAAATCGAGAATTTTTTCTTATACTATACGTATAAATATAGGAAAGAAATAATTATTCAATGCTAGTTACTATTAGAAATCCGTCGAAAGCAATATCGTTTTCTACATTTTAAATAGTTAGTTGAGCGTCCAAGTAGAAATCTATCAAGTAGAAACCCATTTGAATGCAAAGAAGGCGATGATTGTATTTTGGTCGTGTGATTGGACTGTTGCCTATCATTGGACGCATTTGGTATGCAAAGTGGACTATAAGAATGGACGGAAGGTGTATTTGAGTAGCTTTTGCTTTTAGCTAGGACACAGTGGCGTAGTTAGGAGCCTGTCCCTAAATTATTTAGAGGAAATCCTAGATAACGCTGTTTTTTTTTTTTTTTTTGCTTCTATTATTGAATTGAAGAATTGAATACACGCGAATATATGGAAGACCACGGCCCATGGCCGTGCCCAGGGGGGTGGTCCATGGGGTCCGGGCCCCCCCCCGAAATGAATTTTTGTAGGTAAACCTGTATGGTTTCATTCATTAATAAATTACGTAAAAAAATTGCCACGGCCCATCATCCCGGATTCAAATGCTTCATGAAATAACCCCGGCCGTGAAAGTATTTGTAATTACGTATGTTCGGCCGGGTCTGGAAGGGGTTTTTCAATGGGGTTCCTTTGTGACGTCATTTTGTAGATGGCAGCACCAGTTGCAATGATATCAAAGCGTTGATTTTTCCATAAGCCTCAATACTATTTTAAAATGATTTTTAATTACGTATTATTTTAAAGTGATGTTTTTCTATACATCATGGAGCATATATATATTAAATTATATGCAGTGAAATAAGGTCCAGGCATAGTAAAAATATTATAAAAAATATTAAAAGAATTAATTAGATGCTAAGAGCTTAGCTTTCACATGCAAACGGCGGCCATTTTGAATAATATGGATGTTGGTTTGTCATCAGCGAACCTAGTGACCAAAACTGTCCCTACAGAACCTCATTGAGGCTATACCTTGGGAGTGGTCTCGGGGCCCGGCTTTGACATCGTTTCGAAATTGAAACCTAACAGCAACACTAAATTTGGAGTACATCTCATTTTGATTTTTTCTTGTTTCAGAACCCGCGGCAGCTAGAGGCAGAAAAATGTCTGTTTAGCATACGGCTAGCACCAGCCATAAGAGATGGCTCTTCTTATAAAGATGAAGAAAGACATAAAGAAATCGTCATACTATGTTTGGTTTCTGGGTGCGCAGGAATGCAAAGGGCTGCGAGGCACTGAATACATAACCCCTGTGCTTCGAAGTCTAATTCAGAGGGAAAAGACTGTTGAACCATTTAAAATAACCCTTCAAGTCAGTCATAAGGGGTTGAAAATTGTGCAAAGTTTGAGTAATTTGAGTGTGAAGAAGCCTGACCCGAAACCAAACAAAAATGATGTTATCAAACATGTCATACCGCACCATGCTGTTACATGCGTCTATCAGGTAAGTTTTGCTTTGGTTTTAAGAGACTGTCGGACGCCTCTTTCAAGGCCGTAGCCGGGAAAGAGGGGTTAATAGGTTGAACCACCACCACCCCCCCCCTCCCCCACCAAAAATATAAAATAAAAATTACAGTCAATGTTTCATAAACTTAAGTTTAACCTATGACCCTATGGTTCATTATCTCAGGATGCATACGGCTTTTATACCGTCTTTAAGTTCCTAAAACGTGTTACATGTGTGACAGATAGTTTTATTTAAATCACTTGACCTTCTTCTTCCCCTTTAGGTGGAAAAAACATCGGCAAATCGTAAATGCGAGATTCGTCCGTGTGTACCGGAATGATGAGCGTGTTTGAAATGATTCACTACCTGCTTTGATATCACCCTCAGGGTTGTTCCTAACCACTCTTCGAAATATCTCGGTGAATAATACTAAACTAACTCTATGCTCTACCATCTACCAAGACATAGGGGGTCCTGTCCTGAGTGCCCTGAGGGGCCCTATCACCTACAGAGGCTATTCGTCAAATTTGTTTTCAATGAATGGTTCATTACTTTATTATATAATAACCGAACATTCCCTTCTCTCATCCAGGAAGTTCCTGTTATCTTTGGGTACCTTCATGAACGAAATTGCCTGAAGGATTTGAGAAAGCTATATTATAACACTGATCTCAGACATCTAGTCGTATATGCATTGTATTACTTAACAAATACATTAAGAGCGCTCGCAAATCTGAATTTATTTACTTCTAGAACTTTCTAGAAAAATAAAAAAGTGAAAAACTGGCCTGGTTAAACGCTGTGATTTTTTAAGTTATAATGTTAATTTTACATGTTAAGTGCCGATAAATGTAATTACTAAAAATGAAAGTGCACCAAACTTGGGAGTTTTTTTAGTTGGCTTATGGTACATTGGACAATAGCTTAGTTACCTGATTCCTGAGTTACAGTACCCGGAGGGCTTGCAAAGAGAGAGGACCGACCTTTTGGCCTCATGTGTATTGGAATGAGAAAGATGCCAAGGTGTGTCTTCCATGCCTATACCTGATTGCAATGACGCAGCCTCCGTAAAATCATGTTCGGAACCCTCTAGATTTATCTTTTTTAGTCCAAAATATGAACTAAATCTTTTTCTGATAATTAAACATGGATTTTTTATAAAATAAAAAAATTAGGCTTTCTTTTCCGCCGCAATGGGTGGTTTATAATAATTTCTTCTTCGCCTGGTTGATAATGTGCAAAATTCAAAGTGGGCTTATGGAATAGGTTAGTAGGTAGGCAAGAATTTTTACTAGAATCCGTAGTGAAGGTGGAACCTGACCCTATGAGGGTTTGCGTTGTTCAGGTGTACAGCTCCGTCGTGTTTTGTCAATGCCTGTCAGGTTTTATTTATGATCCTGGATTAAAAGGGTCGTTCTTTCTTAGTAGAGGTATGGCTTATGCTGTCCCTTTCAGTCTGTTTGATATAGGGATTTCTATCACATTTTTGGCAAGGCTCTTAATTCTTTAGACAACCTTTGGTTATGATGAGGGATATAGGATTTTTTTTAAAAAAAATTGTTTTAAAAATATTTTCATCCCTAAATAAAAATAAAAATATAAAAAAAATGGAAGGAAGCAGAAAGGAGGACTTTAGAGGACATGGCGTACGGTACTTTTAGTATTTTTTATCTATTTATATGCAATAAAGTGTTTTCGATACAAATTTCAGTATTTTTTTATTTTTTTAAACACTAAAAAGGTATACTTTTTTGAACTGCTAACTGATTTTATGAGATTTTTTCATTGCTCGAATCATAATTTTAAAAATCCTGGCAACTTAAATCTTTACAATTGTATTAAACTCACAAAATAGCTTTAACAGTTTTAATATTTAATTTTTTTTTTTTTTCGTCTGTCCACTGCGCATTCATCATAGGAAAAACTCGTCCCACACATGCATTATGGCTGGGAATGCCGACGGTTTGTTTTTGTTGATATATTTATGCCGAAATAGTATTGTTATTAAAACAAGAAGGGCGTTTTCGAAAATTTTCTAAAAGGTGGGAAGACAAATTTTTTTGTTGCTAAAAAAGGAGGACATAGTAAGACACGTCCTCCTTTATTAGGGTTGACGTATGGGAACCCTAACAAAAGCACTCCGGCCAAGCTCCCTGCAATCCTCCGCCTTGTCAGAAGTTTCGCCACTTTAACTTGTCAGATGCACAAGTTCTTTAGCATATTAAAGTTGTCATAGGTATATCTAGAAGTTATCGGGGTTGTCAGGTCTCAGTTCCCTGAAAAGCTATAGAAATGGAGTTGTGCACATTTATTGACAAGCTAAATATACATTTTTGCTATATTAAGTTGGGTGAAACAGCGACAAATAAAAAATGGCGATTTTGTGGTTTTCTGTTTAGAGAATTGCAACCTTGGTAGCGTATGGAATAGGAGGTTGCCTGAAATTCTCGATTGTGGGTTTATTTTGTTAGGGGGGATGTGATGGGACATGTCGCTCGCGTTGACTGCTTTGTATCGTATATCATTTTTATATTTTGTCTGGACATTTCTTGGTGCCCACCATATTGCACCATGTAAAATACATAAGTACATTTTTATTCATAAGTGTAAGAAGCTTTTCATCTCCCATTGCTCTGGTATAGAGGTAGGAAATGAACCTCTTGGTTTTACTACCTTAGAGAACCTTGTCTGTAATTTAACCGAGTTCTACTGTACTTTGCTTATGAGCATCGCGGTGTTTTCCTCGTCTACGGATTAGAGAAAATGTATGTAATTAATAATTGCTTATTGCATGTCAAATTTTAATTTTTCTGTTTACAGGAGGAAGACGTGGTGGCCTGTGTCTTACTTCTGTACAACCCAGTCACACGCTGCCCAGTCCATGTGCACGCCTACAGGTGCGACACGGTCGAGACGGCCACCCTGCTTACGCAGCAACTGACCACACTCATTGAGCGCCCGGAGAACCAGAAGAAACTTAGTGAAATTGAGGCTCGCCTAAGAGCTAAAGGACTGCTGTTGCCATCAGTGCCCCGCGTTAATGTACCTAAACGAGTCAACAGCTGCGGGTCGGATGGGCGAAGCACCACTTCACCGGCTTCGGAGTCGTCGGGGGGTTCATCTACAGGTAATGAAATAGTAAATACATGTTTTAGCATTAAATTGACTAGGGTGAAGGGAGCTGAAGAGGGCGTGCCAGGATCGAGGGGAGTGGAGGCATCGATGCAACATGTTGCTGCCAACCTGCCAGCCGGCTGTAACTTGAAGGGAGAAGCTGAGGGTGCCCTCCATAGGACATTATAATATAGGAATTAGGGAATCAGAAAAAACCGGTCATTTGAACCTGATCTTGATCTGAACCCACGAACTTTGTAGTGGCATTGAATATAATTATAAGATTTATGCAGTATAGAGTTATATATTCTCTTGTAGTGGTAACACGATCCACCGGAAAGACATAGATCGTGGGTTTGAGTCCCGGTAGTGTCCCGGTATTTTCCTGATTCTCTATTTTCGGAAATATTAAACACAAGCCATCTGCAGCCTGATCGAGGCGATTATAATACCGGTATTTATTTAATCCCTGGTAATAAAAATGTAAACAAGATAATTTTATAATGGAAAGTGCTATTGAAAATTTGTTTGTTTACAGTTATAATCCTAGGGTATATATTTAACCCCGGTATTATAATCGCCTCGATCAGGCTGCAGCTCCGCAATTCGCGGTGTCTCACTTCCCCCGACAGGCACTCAAGCCTATTTGACTGGTAGTAGTAGTATTTGAAGGGCTTTTTATGAGCCCTGGCCTACTTTAACTGGGTTAATTGTGGGAGTGGGCCAAACGGCCCCAAATTTGCCTGCATGGAAAATAGACAGTTCTTTCGTTCTTTCATACTTTATTAAATTGAAAGTTACCATGCCAACGACTCCATTTCGGACATTATTGGTATTGTTAAAAATGTGGGCTGCCGGTAAACCGGGTACATGTGACAGTAGGCATGCAATTGACATGCTTACCATTGACCCAACGTAACAGGCGTGAGTGTGAGTTAACCAAGTTCGGGTTGCTTGGTTGCTAGGTTGCCGGGGACTTTTGGTACTCTTAATAGGCGGGGATTCCACCAACGTCAATAGTGATATTAAATGTTTTTTGACGTGGTAGCAGACATTTTTAGACAGTCTAAAACTGTCTGCTACCTCGTCAAAAAACATTTAATATCACTATTGACGTTGGTGGAATCCCCGCCTTAGGTTGGTTCCCATCTTCGTTTGTATGTGGAATCCGAAGGAAGCCGGCGTTTTTCCTGATTCCTCTGCATAGTGGCTTCCTTCGAATTTCCCTTTGCCTACGATGATGGTGGCTACCCTTATTTGAATTGAATTAATATAGTATATATACTCGGGTATAAGAGACATGGTCCATGTAGAAGTTCTCTACTAACCAAGGGTTTTTAAAAACGATGTTCATCCCATGCAATGGCACCTCACAAAGCATCATTTATTTTTTATTTAGTTTTAGGGTAGAGGAAATTGTTATAGGTCTTCTTATGTGGCCTTACAATTATTGTGTTGAAATTGGTTTTTCTATATTTAATACACGTTCATTCATTCATTCATCGTTACTAACAGAATTTCATTCTCATCCTATAGTCATCACCAACCGAGTTCTGCAATGTATGGAGAGCGAAATTTTGAAGGGGATTTTTTTTTTCAGGTGGCCATGACAGACTAACGCACTTGTACGATTCACTGGCTGCTGAGCTTAGGGAAAAATTAGGCATGTCGACTGACAGCAAAAGTGCGCATGCTCCAATTTTGCTGCCACCAAGAGATTACGACACTGTTCACAGACAGAAAGGTAATCTCACAGGCATTGAACTTCGCCGATGTCTTAATGAAAGTATTACAGGTATGTGCACTTTATTTTAGTGTAGCTCCCACCATCGTCGGGAAAGTGACGGAAATCTGAATGAAGCCGCAATGGAAAAGAATGGATTCTCCCAGTTGCGGATCCAGCTTTTTTATTTGATATATATTATATATATATTGATAAATTGGCGCCCTTTGCAGTAACAAAGTTGGACTAGACCGGTTTTAATTACCTATTTTTTCGTTAATTAGATAATATTTATTTGTTACTAAATTTGTCTCGTTTTAGCGCCCTTCAGGTCGTTGAAGGGGGTCATGGGGTCACCCCATCGATCCGCCACTTTCCCCAGCTTTGCCATAGATGCGATGGTGGGCTTCTATATATTTTTTTTGGGATGGTAGACTACCAATAAATCGACATTATGAAAACATTTCTTATTTCACTAAGAGGAATAAACATAATAGTCTCCATAGTAACTTTGTAAAACTTGCTGTCACTCATTGTTAAAATTAACTTTGTATAGTTTTACTTGACGATGGCGTAAGCCGAAACCGGTTGTGAATTTTTAATTTAATTTTATTCGTAAAATTATACAAAGTTAATTTTAACCATGACTTCCCTAAGAGGGCTCAAAATGCAATCACTCAATGGCCCTGGGTAGGAAAAAGCGAGATACCAACCATTTCACAGTAAATATTGAGCAAATGTATGGAGTAAATGGGTATGGAGCTATCATTGAGAAAAAATTAGGGAAAAAAGTGTCCTTCATTAACAAAAATTGGCTACAGGAATGAAACGTTGCATACATGTTATATTTTTAAAATTTTACATTGCATAAAAGTTTATTACTGGGTCACTGAGCATAAAGCTCGGCTGGTGTAGTAAAAATAAGTTATTTAGGCTAATAATAAAAGTGGCGAAGCAGTAAAATCCGAGATGACAGGTCGTGGTCGTTCTGAAAGCGTACTTCCAAGCACTTCAGAACGATCACGGCCTATCATCCCAGATTCTACTGCTTCGTCATGTAACTCCGGCCGTGAAAGCCTTCGTAATTATATTAATGAAGTTGCCATTTTCTCAATTAAATGTGCTATATGGGATCTATATTTGTTCTGTTTTGATACATGTGGAAATGAGCTAAATTAGTTCTATTATGAGACATTCGAACCAGTCAAAAAACATTTTTGAATTCTGTGGCCATCTGCTACTTATTTTCAATGGTGTGGGTCTTGGGAAATGGCCACAGTAATTAAGAAATTTTTGGCGGGAATCGAACATCCCATCTCTTCTATATAGAACTCTATAAGCTAAATCGATAGAGAAAATTGAGGATGGGTCCAAATAAAAGGCCGTGCCCAGGTTTTGATTCCGGGGGGGGGGGGGTACAAATGTTTTTTTATATGTAATTTATTAATGAATTAATGGATAAATTCTCCAAACCATACAGGTTTACGTACAAAAATTTATTTCGGGGGGGGGGGGTCTGGACCCCATGGACCACCCCCCTGGGCACGACCATGCCGATTAGTGATATCATCCCACAGTGGGAGCGTGGTTATTGAATAACCGCCCACACACTCTTGTCAATTCACATCAGATCCGGGCATCGTACCCTCTGACAGGTTCTTGGCAATCCCAACACAAATGTCCACTATCATGAAGTCGCCTCATAGCAAAAGCGTATACGTGGTTTATTTTCTCTTGATATAGTGGCTGCACGCCAAGCGAATATGTATTGATTCCTTTTCAAGTAAAAGAAATAAGCGATATTGTCTATTGTTATTGATACTAATACGGTAGTGTCTGTACTGCAAGTGACCTTGAATGGCATGGTCCGCATTGGTCACCACTTCACATTGACCTTTATGCAGACGAACACGCGACGCCCAATAGGAAAAACGGCACATTATTGCACCAAACATCCTCGACACTGTCGGACATTCCCACCGTCCGTTTTTTTGAACAAAATCCAATTTCAAAATAAATATTGATAGTGGAGCCATAAAAGAGATGCTATATGGTAGAAGGGATATACCTCTACATTTTCATACATATAGTATGTGCCCGTCGCTACACCAATTGGCCGCAGTTTTCCGGAACTAATGCCACCTGACATCCTCAGTGTCCGTTATCTTTTACAAACCAATAACTGTGGCTGACCGGTGTTAGTGACGGCCACATAATGGACGTCAAAATGTAGAGGAATATCACTTCTAATTTATAGTGGCTCTGTGATTAATATTTTCAGTGAAATTTAATTGTTTACACCTGTTTGGGCTATCCGTTCCGGTTGTCTGGTTGTCTCACTGGGGGAATCTTTCCAAATGTTTAAAAAATTACGAAGTAAGGCGAGAGCTAATTAATTCTTAGCCCAGAGCCCTTATAATTACAGAAATGCTCTATAAACACCTCCAAAAAGCCCAAAATTCGCCCATATGGAAAATAAAGACAATGCTCTTTCTTTCTTCCTAATTTTGGTAAGTTTTCCCTATCCCTGAGCCTTATTCTTATCTTCCGCATTTTTAAATTTATAGGGAAAGGGAAAACTGAAGGAAAAGATGCTGAGAAGAAGCCCATGAAAAATGGACGGTTGGGGCGGATTTTGGGTTCCAGTGGCGGTTCCAGTGGTATTGGCTCCGATCATCCGCCCAGTCCGGAACAAAATGGCCGCTTTATTGACGCACAATCAACTTCCGGTGAGTTATTTTTGTCAATTTTTACCCGACTATCTAGGAGTGGTTATGTGTTCGGCGCGTTTCTTTGAAATTTCAATATTATCTCATGTCATCATGGCTGGATGAATTTTAACTGTTGGGGTAACATTATATCCGTCTTAAAACCCCAATGGGGTTCATTTGTGACGTCATTTTGTAGATGGCAGCACCAGTTGCAATGATATCAAAGCGTTGATTTTTCCATAAGCCTCAATACTATTTTAAAATGATTTTTAAATACGTATTATTTTAAAGTGATATTTTTCTATAAATCATGGAAAATATGTATATTAAATTATATGCAGCGAAATAAGGTCCAGGCATAGTAAAAATATTATAAAAAATATTAAAAGAATTAATTAGATGCTAAGAGCTTAGTTTTCGCATGCAAACGGCGGCCATTTTGAATAATATGGATGTTGGTTTGTCGTCAGCGAACCTAGTAACCAAAACTGTCCCTACAGAACCTCATTGTCTTCTTGAATTAAATTTCAATCCGGAAAATTTTAATTATAGGTTAGAACTTTACTTTTATTTAAATGTCTTTTCTGAGAGACTATTAATCGTTGTCATTTTTATCTATCCTAGAGCTCATAGTAGGAGATTGGGAAATTCAGAAAATTTTAATTTTCCTGTAGAAGCGAGGCCTGAAAAACTAGCCAAGCAAGCCCTCTGTAATTTTGCATCAGTGTCATGTACATAGTCCATTGATGTTATTTGACAGCTTGTAGGATCCCTTAAGGGGCAACCGGAGGGAAAACATTACTTCATCAGCAGAGACAAAATTGAGGCACTAAGTTGAACGGAGACTTGTTCCTCTATACATTTCTATACATGGTATGTGGCCGCCGCTAACACTGTTCACAGTTTTGTAAAATTATTTAATTAAAAAATAATAGTGTCCGGCTGTAAGATTTACATTGCCGTAGCAAATCGGTGTGTTTCTCTTCATTTTTGATGTGTAGTATGTGGCCGTCACCAATACCTATTGTTCACAGTATTGTAAAATTATTTTATTAAAAAAGAATAGTGTCCGGCTGTAAGGTTTACATTGCCGTGGCCAATCGGTATGTTTCTCTTCATTTTTGATATGCAGTATGTGGCCGTCACCATTTGCTGCTGTTCACTGTTTTGTAAAATTATTTTATTAAAAAAGAATTTACATTGTTTTATTTTACATTTACAAGATTTACATTGCCGTGGCCAATCAGTGTGTTTCTCTTCATATAGTGTGCGGTGGAAAATTTCTCGTTTTATGTCGAGTCTCGAACCTCCTCCTTCCGTTTCATGGTCCAGTACTCTACTAACTGGACTATTCCTGAATAGCTAATGTCAAAAGATTAGCAAAAACGTTTTAACGGTTCATCAGACTAGGTATTTATTATTATCTGATAGAAATGACATGTCAAGGGTGATGGTATAAACAAAGAGCGAGTGTTGGGTATTGGAAGGCCACCGTAGCCGCGGATTGAATGTGGCACAAGAACCGGAATACCATATTATTGGCTTGCATGTAGCCCATGTGAAATATTCCCACAGTCCGCAGTCCGACTTTCATCAAATACTCAAGGCTGTGTCCACAAAACCAGTCCCTGCATTTAACAGCAAATCGTACGCCCCCGCTATATATAAAAATAAAGCGTCCGAGTACGACTACCCAGTCAGTGGCGGTTTTAGAATTTTCAAAAGGGGGGGGGGTGGCATTGACAAGATCAGACCCGACTAGTTTAATACTGGGGGTTCCCAAACGCTTCACTTTATTTATTCAAAACGCGTATACTGAAATGCTCCTGTGAACTGTCAACGGGGGGGGGGGGGGGGGCTCCCTTCTTGAAACCGCCAGTGTACCCAGTAAAGGTATAGGCCTACCTGACGATTGGTAGACTATCTTCTCTTTTGACCACTGCTCTATTTGGGATATTGTGGTCGCCATTATAGCCGGCAGCCTAGTTTTTCCCTACCGATGAAAGTAAAGTTATAAATAGGGATGGGTGGACCCAGGCCAGGTGGAATTTTTTTAAATTTAAGTTGTGTTTTGAACATTACTTTATGCCAATGGAGCCCAACACTTTCCATTTTTAGCGAGTCAAATTTCTCAAGAAATATCGAGCTTCGAGCTGAAAATGAGGTGTCATAAACTAGAAAAAATATTCCTCTACAGTCTACACTATGATGAATAGTATGTGGCCGTCACTAACACCGGTCGGCATGGGCGTAGCTAGGATTGGATGAAGAGGGGGGAAAGCTGTAAAAGTTCTATTTGATCGATCGGTTTTCGCGGGTTTATTTAATTTTTTAAAGATATAAACATTAAAATCTAAAATCTGTTTAGTTACATCTAGTTTAATTCCCCCGCCCCCCCCCCCCCCCAATTTCTTGGATTGTGTCAATTCATTTTTTTTTTTTTTTTTTTTTTTAACAATTCTATCTAGTGTTAACTCGTCAAATCTTTCACCTCTGGCTACGCCCATGCCGGTTATTGTTATTGAACTTGATTTGTAAAAAATAAAATGGTCACTGAGCATGCCTGGTCTAGCTGTGGCCAATTGGTGTTAACCACGGCCGTTACTTCGGATGAAAATGAAAAGAAACATTTCTTCTACTTACTGACACATCCTCCATGACTCTACGATTGGAATTTCATGAAAAATTAAACTTTGTGCTGCCGGACATGTTGCTGACATATACCATCCCAAATAGAGCAGTGCCGTGTACCTGTCCTGAGGCTTTGACCCTCAACAGATTGTCGTGCCACATCAGTTTTTTTACAACTAGCTTTGACTGAACCAAACACTTCCATAAAGGCGCAGATCTAGAATGAGACCAAGGAGGGGGCTAAGATTAAATTTCGATTTTTTTTTTAAATATTGGGCAGAAATATTTGGGTTTTACGCATTTTTAGAGCAATAAGGGTGCTATATTATAGGTAATTAATACAATCGAGCACGAGGGGGGCCCGGGGGTCTCTCCCCCAGGAGAAAAATTGTAAAAAAAAAATAGGACTGATACATAGTGGGGTTTTACTCATTTTTTGAGCCCCCCCCCCCCCGTAGATCCGTGCTTCCATAATTAAAAAATCAGCAAAATTCCCTGCTCGTAATATAAACATTAACCTACCGATAGAAAACAGCCCTATCCTTAAAATAGTCGTGAATAAGCTTAAAAGAAAAACCTAAATTAAAAATACGTACTCCCTATCCAAAATAACATTACACACTCAGAACTAAGCATAACGATAAGGTTATTGAAAAAAAATTGGCCAAACCGGGACTCGAACCCACGATCTATGCCTTTCTGGGGCATTGAGTTTGCCATTCACACTATGTGTTTAGTGTAGATTGAAACACGATGTTCCTGAAAGTCATAGATCGTCGGTTCGAGGCTTGCTTTGTCCAGACATTTTTCGATTACTTTTTCCGGAAATATAAGTCAACTGTAAGACCTTCAATTCTTACAAAGACCTTCAAATACTAGATTCAATATATTGCAGTATTATATGGTATGTAACACTGACAGTAAACTAACTTAGGCTGAAGAGGTAACCTCCTCATTATACCAAAAATTAGAAGATTTTAAAAAACTGGACTTGGCGGGATTCGAACCCGCGATCCTAACGCTGGCCTCTAATTTCGGGTACCACTACTGTACCTTCAAGGGGTTGTCGGTTAACGGTTTTTAAAAATAAAAATAAAATCTGTTCGCAAGCTTCAATCTACACATCTATTCTATTTGGATAATAAAATGTCTGACGTATATACTGCCACGTAAGTATTGAAATGATCATTTATTCAATTTGGCCCCATGAATGTTATTTGCCCTTTACCCGACTGAAGACCCCTTTCAAATTGTGCAAGAAGGATGCTCCGCGCCAGTATACCGTAGTCTGTGTGAAAGCAAGATTCTCAGAGAGGTCACGCAGGGGTTACGCAAACGTTTAGCACAGTTCTTCTGCTATATCTGACCTATCGCGCACTACGACCCTTACTGATTGTATAGGCCTATTGATAAAGTAGTAAGTAAATGTAGCATGGAAGGCTTTCACGGGTTGAACAATCGATGTAATAGAACTATCCGAGATAGTGTGCTGTGGTATAAATAGAGCATTTACTCCCGACGTTGCTCTCTGTAAGGCTGAGTAATATTATAATACCCCAGAGTGAATTTTGGGCCTTTCGGCTCACTATTGCAATTAACCCATTTTAGGGAAAATGTAGATTATAAGTTGACTAGAAGGCGCTTCCAAACACACGGTCTTTCTCAGAAGACTTGTGGGCTCTCTAGGGTCAGTGTGGATCTTCTTCCAATATTTCATTAAGTTGTGCAAAACGGATTCCCTTCTCCGTGTACGTAGATATTTTTAAAGCTTCAATTGACATCAGAATACATAAGCCTTTGGCCCTAAAATTCGCTTCGAAAATATATTTTTTTTTCTTTCATTAAATGCGATTTTATTATTATTATCATTAGAGGCTCAGAAGCTACATAAAAGAACAAATCTCATTTGATGTTGACAAACCGTTTGGAGGCTTATCGACCACAGCCAATCGCCCTGATTCATTATCTGACTCCGGTCATCGAAGTCATTGCAATTATATATTACAATCAGTTTAATATTTATTTATAATTATTATTGTGTCCACCGCTCAAGCTGGACAAGCTCCAGCACAAGTAGTCTATCCAGCCTGATTGTGGTACGCATTCCAGCCACTAATGTCGCTGTTACGACCAGTCCTGTTCCTGCACTGTACGGCCAAGGATTCGCGCATTAATTATCCGCTATGCATAGCTAACGCCCTTAGTCGGTCCTTTTCAGCCATTCTGTTTGACGCTAAGGTCATTTTTCGATTGGAGACCCATATTGTCTCCAAATTAGTCCGGTTTGTAAAGAACTGGCCTATTAAACGGAAAGTAGAGGTTCGAGACTCGACGTAAAAGGAAAAACATTTCCCCTGGCCTGGGCCCACCCAAACTTTGTGAGTAGGGGAACAACACGGCTGCCGGACATGTTGCTGACCGTCCCAAATAGAGCAGTGGCCAAGAGTGAGAATCCTCTAGCAGGCCTCTGGCCTGTAGACTTTCATTGGCTTGTCGGGCCATGGTGGTTTTTATTTAGTTCTATTTGACGCTAAGGCCAGTTGTGTCCAGATTTTATCATGTGATACGGTATACCCTCATCAAATCCAAGCAATTTTTGTACATTCTAGGTCTTGGTGCATTCCTAGCTTGGATTTACGCTTTGTTGAGACCACTGATCATAGTGTAAAGGTGCACAATCACATATGGTCCTTTTTGCTCTCTTAACGCGATTATAAGTACTGTGGCAAAATATTTTCCCTGTGGTCAATACGTTACTTGTACGACATGCCTTCATATGCATATTAGCTGAGTTTAGTAAAAAGGGCTGAAGGGCTAACATCAGGTTCCCCTCTTCCTTTCCTGTCTCCTATCTCTCTTCCTTTTATCGTAGGCCTCCCTACTTAACTTATGCACCTTAAGCTGAACTTTATTTAAAGGAAGGTTTTAATGGCCCCTCGGGTACCTTTTTCCTTCCAATCAAAGTAACGATCCCTCAACGAAACTAATGATTAGCCACCCTGTTAGATTGGGCAAAAGTGGTGACTTAAACGGCAGGCCCCCCCCCCCCCAAAAAAAAAAGGCTGAAGTTTTATGTTGTTGTTTCTGTTGTTTCTAACGCCTGCTTTCAGCATTTCTGCTTTAAGCAACCCTGTCAGCCTGGCGGGGGGAGTGAGTCTGTTTGTTAACTTGAGGCACCCTAAGGGCAGACTCTTTCACCTCGGGGAAAGGGGAGTTGACTAACAGGGTGGACCTCCTGACTATAGTGGATTCCGAACCACTTGGGGAACATGGTAAAGTCACACGATTAAATCGGAGGTGACCAGGACTCGACATATACTGCCTGAGCGAGTTATCATGTCCCACCAGGTTCCCCTGCCAACGCTGTGCACACTACCAAGTTGCCGCTGAAGTTTTATTAACAGCCCATGCTCAGCTCAGTATGGCACACATAACCTTCTTATTACCAATGCTCGGGCAAGTTTTGATAAGACGATGTGTTCAAACGAATCCAAAGGAATCGATACATATTGTACCCTTACATGCAAGGCTGTAGCCAAGGCGGGGGGGGGGGGCTTCAAACCCCCCCCCCCCCCAATGAAATGGCTTGATGCTAGATACAATCGGATTTTGAGAGGAAAAATAAAAACCACTATGTAATATCCAATAGAATTTCTAAACCCCCCCCCCCCCCCCCCGAAGAGTAATCCTGGCTACGGCCTTGCTTACATGCAATATGCTACGCCTGAGCTCAGTCAAATTATTACGCACCGTAACATGCGAGTAACATCGTTAGTGGGGTAACCATTAACGGCGCAACATCTCTTACGCCTTTCTTTCCCTGGGACTAAAATAATGCATGTGATACGCTTAAACCCCTACAAATTTGTACCCTTATGTTAAAAAAAAAAATTCCGCTCTTCAGAGGTGGTTCACAGCTAACAATTTCTAGTAAGCCCCTTTTTTGTGCCCCACGCTGATAAATGACCTGTGCCTGTACAGTGTACATTGCTCCTGGTAGAAATCCGTAGGTCTTAACTACACTTTAATCGTCATGCATTTGCAGGATTGTTTGTGGTTTGTATTACTACGGTGAAAACTGACCGCCTGGGAACATTTGTTTACATTTTACTCACACTTCCGCACTGGGACCCCACAGCAGCTGCACATTAACCAGGCTTTAGTAATAGTACCATTTGATGGGCTATTTGTAGGCCTAATTTATTATTAGTGGTCTAGGCCCGTAACCAGGACTTTTTCGGGGGAGGGGAGTCGCGATCCTATAATACGTAGTAGCACGTGTGGAAAGTTCAATTATATCTAGTTTAAAGCAAGATATTTTTTTGTTTGGGGGGGGGGATACAGCTCCCAGCTCCCCCTGGTTACGAGCCTGTTGTGGCCCAATGATCTTTGCCCTGCCAAGTGCCAACGATCTCACAAATTTTTCGGAAACAATTGATATTGCTTTCCGTAAGGTTTGACCACTGTACACGCAATGGCGGATCCAGGGCACCCCTTAAATCTCTACCAAGAACTAGATAGAATGAGCTCTATTAACGAAATAAAAAAATTCAGACTAGTTCCTTTTTTACCCCCCCCCCCCCCCCCGAAAAGAAAATCCTAAATCCGCCTATGGGTATACATGTCGTTGATGTTAACCCACATCGGCTGCATGTGCGCCAATGGCCAAGTTGAGGTATGTTTACCATATGTAATGGGCGTGCACATTTCAGGGTGGTACGGGCCTACTTTGAATAGCATGGTCAGGGTTGGAAAATCGACGATCGGTATAAAGCGGAAAATTTGCCACCGGGCCGAGGTACACCCAACTAAGGTGAAATAAGTAGTAACAATTTTTGTTCTATAACTACTCGTTAATAAAACTAGCGGAGTTAGGGGTATAAAACCCTCTCATACACTCCCACTGCTTTATATGCCCTCCGAATCATTGCCTTAAAATATAAGTGTGGGACTAGAACCAACAACCTACATGGTTTCCTTACATTATATTAAGACTGTACAGCCGGTAGGATAGTGGCAGCCCGAAATTTAATACTTTTTAGTTATTATTTAATTAACTAAGCATGTTATTAAAGATTTGGCTCATCAAAGTTGTAAAAAATAACTCATGCATCCTATCATAAGGTATTTTTAGTTTTCGAAATTGTAGTTTAAAAAAAAAAAATCGATAATACGTGAAAAGTTATTGTTTATAAAATATATGCATGTTTCTGAAAAAACTACAATTTCGAAAATTAAAAATATCTTATAATATGAAGCATAAAAAAGTCTTCTACAACTTTGATGAGCCAAATCTTTAATAACATGCTTAGTTAATTAAATAAAAAATAAAAAGTATTAAATTTCGGGCTGCCAATTTCCTACGGGCTGTACACTCTTATAACAGGTAGGGGGAAACTGCAGCTAATCACAACTTCCCCAATACAGCAAGAGACATGGCTAGTCCCCCTATTGGGTTGATGTGCCGTTGTTGCGCGGTTTATGCATTGGGATTGACATGTTCATGTTTATTGTGTGAATTACTCGAACATTAGCCAAATCTATGAGCCTTCCAGATGATTATTCTGCACTGGCGCACGATTATTTGCATGCTAAGCCATGTTTTGGCACTGTATGAGGCTAGCATGTTCTTTTATGGTATAGGTATGGCATAGGAGGTAATAGTAGGTACTTGTATAGGTTCCGTTACCCAAGTCGCTTGGCATCCCAAGTCGCAAATGGCCAGGTCTATTGGCCCGGTGTCTGCGCGAGTCCCGCTTTGTTGATTGGGCTATTCAATTTAAGAATTTAAGATTCTTTATACTGCAGGTGTTATCAAAACTAGCGACGCCCCGCCGCCGGGCTGGGCTTGAAATTTTAACACTTTGGCTGCCAGTTAATTTTTGGCCCCGTTTGAGATCGCGAATATAGCTGGAAGCCAGTGAATTAGAGTCGTTGGAACCTCATTTTTTAGCACTGGCTCTTGAGAGTAGGCGGTCAGGACAGCAGACAGGAAAAAAATTGGGTACTTGGATCACGTATAACTTGACAAATAATGAAGTTGTGTCTAAGGCGGACCCGCAGAGAGTTTCGCCATTTTCAGGGTGTCCCCACTTGTATTATATTATATTATATTATATTATAGTATAATACAAGTATTGTGAACATAAGTACATTATAATACAATTATGTAAATGGTTACCATGTTTCTATTAATAACAATAATTATATAATAAGTCCAATAATATACGATGATGGATTCGAATTGTATCATATTTTATTTTTTTAAAGGTTAATTGCATACAAACAATTTAATATATTGCAGCATTATATGGTATATAATACTGACATTAAACTAACTTATGTTAAAGAGGCAACCTTCTCGTTATACCACAAAATTAAGAGGATTCAGAAAAATCTGATCTTCGCGGGACTCACAATCTATGCCTATCCGTGGCATCGTCTTAACCATAGATCGTGGGTTCGAATCCCGTCAAGTCCAGATTTTTTAAATCCTCTAATTTCGGTTAAAACTATTGGATGGATGTATCTGATTGACCTCGTCAGTCGCCTCTGTAGGTTAGTACCCGTGCTTAGTTACGACACGTCTCCGAACGCATGGTCTTCAGAGACTCACTCAAGTACAAGCACGCTACTACCCTGCCACGGAAGCCGAGCGGACGTTCGGTTCCACTATGGAAAGTCCACTCCTGTAAGTGTAATATGTAGGCTTACACGGCCACAAAATTAACGAACTGGACTGAATGATGGAACAGTAGCATCCGGACCAATGGGCCGTGGTCGATATGAAAGCGTACTTCAAAAACTCGTCAACATGTGCAGTCGATATCTTCGGTTAAACTACGCCTCTTGCCAAACTCCGCACGTAATAACCATGCTTAGGTCAGCTCCCACCGTAGCTTCAAAGGATTTGCAAGGAATCCTAGATGGCACCGCCATCTGCCAAAGAATGACGGTTCAGTGCAGTATTCCTGTCTGAGACTCTCCTTTATAATTGCATCCTCACGTTTGCTGTTGCCTGTATGAACGCACTTAATGATGTTTTTAATACCACTATAATTGTTACAGTATGCAATGGTCTATGTAGTTGTTTTGATGTGTACTCTTATGAAAAGTGTTACTAAAAATTACATGTGTTGTGTGTTTCACCTTGAGAAAAATAATGCAGCTTTGCTATTTGTACGCTAATCGCACTGTGCCCTTCCAGCTCCAGCACTAGTCGCACGCTACCGCGATTACTGTTGGGGGATGGGAATAGGAACATGCCGTGCCCATGCATATGGCTGACCTTGAAAGCCTCACCCTCTTCCAAAATAACAACCATTTAGATCATTTATTCTGGGGTGTGGGAGTTGTCGCCTCCCCACTAAAACTTGGCCTGGCTAAGGTCAGGCCTCCCTGCACCACCCCAATAGAATCAGTATGAGTGTGCAGGGCCCAAAATTCTCTCAATGCCCATGGCCCAAGGATTCTCTCTTATAATAATAATAATAAAGTCTTTATTGAAAAAAAATATATATGTAGATACAGCGAGATTAGGGCCTATGGTGCTGCATGCACATAAGTTTGAAGAGGATGCCAACTACAAATATTTATATCTTATGGGTTTCTACAACCTATAAGCAATGGCTTGAATCCTTAAGGTGCCCATTCCATTGACCGGCTACGGCTATTTCCAAAACGGTGACGTGGTAGCAGACACTCAAGACTTAGGAGGCGTTTCCACCGACCTCGCATTGCAGAATTGACGGAAATGTTTATTTTCCTCTATGCCATAGTTAAAATTGATCAATGATCATACAATAAAATCACAAACAAACTAAAATTAAAAAATGGCTTCATGGGATATGTTAATTACAAACATTTTAATAGATTTCTATAAAAAGAAAAACAAACATTTCCATCAATGTCACTTGCAATCTGCAATGCGAGGTCGGTGGAGACGCTACCTAAGTCTTGAGTGTCTGCTACCACGTCACCGTTTTGGAAATAGCCCTAGCCGGTCAATGGAATGGGCGCCTTAAATATAAAAGTACGCTGTAGCTAAGTTAACTCACAGCCCTCCTTAAACACCCGAACCGAAATTAACCAGCCAGTAGAGAAACAAACATCTGAGTTTTGTATTTACTCATGCAGGTACGTCCCAGGTAAGATGTGAGCCAATTTCGAAGAATCCGCTTGGTGGGGGGTAAATAGCCGGCACACAGCAGGTTCGTACCTACTTGTACGTGCTTAATAGCATGAGAAACCTTATTGTCTTCCAAATAACAGCTCATTGCCCATACATACAGTATGAAAACCATGTGATTTCAAGGCCTGCACACTTATGTAGGCCTCACCGCGGTTTAAACATGATAGCAAATTTTTTTGCGTGTAGTGGGCAACTATCACTCTAACACCGTCATATTCTCATTGCGATATTTTGTACTATGCTATAGTTTGTATTACATATATCTTTTGCTAAAAATAAAGCATAACTAAAGTTTCCCCTTTTCTCTCTCCTCTCAGGTTCATTTGCTTCACAAAAATATGGAAAAGTAGGCCACCCCTCGACAGGTTCGGCTGGGGGGGGGGGGTAGCTGCCCCCCCAAATATAAGAAGTATATTGTAAGTTAATTTATTACGCTCTTATTTAATCGATACTACACATGGTTCTTCTATTTTGACCCCAACTACCCCCAAATGGGCATGATCCGTCCCTGCCCCTGGATCACACCCAAATCGGTCGGTTTTTATTTTTTATTTAATTTGTCAAGCAGGATAATAGATTCATCGTGATGTTGTGAGTGTCTATCCAAGTTGTAGAAAACTAATCCAACACTTTATAATGTATTTATAATTTTTGTTTTATGCTTTTTCCATGATATTGAACATTCTGTAAACATTAGCCCCCTATCAGTTTAACAGAAACATCGCTTTACTAAAACTACCTGTGCTATGCATGAAGTAGCTCTCTACTGCTTGCGGGTGGACTAAATCTTTCATTAGGTACTTGAGGTCTTCCATGAATTTGATAGTTCAGTAAATTTCTATTCCATATCAGTTTAACGAAAAAAATCACTGTTCCAGAACTAAAATATCCCCACAGTACTATATGGAATCCATCAATTTATTGATTTTATTTATATAGCTTAGTCATGTTCAAAATGATTGATTACGCGTTTTGAGGTACCAGAAACTCCAAACGAGAGGTTTCGCGAAATGTCAGTCTGTTCGTCTATTTGTGGGCAAGCTACTCGATGGATTTTTATGCAATTTGGGTTGTAGGTTCATAAAAATAATATTTCGGGATGGATGTTTTTCTATTTTGGGCTAACTCGAAATCTTTTACAAAGAACGTTAAAAAAAAATTGCTAAATTCACATATATTTGATATATTGTAGTCCTTATTAATGTTAACAAGTTCCACCAGGTCACTTCCCCTTGATAGTTTACATCAGGGGACGAAAAAATAATAAAAACTAAATTTTCTTGAAAAATTACTGAAAGATAAATTTTCTGAAGAACCTTTTGATCGGATATTCCTAACTTCAGGTATGTAATGGATGCTAAATAGTAGCAAAACAGAACAGATTGCTTTCCGCAGCAATGGTTCGATTTTGGGGAAAAACTATGTTTTGAATAAATTATTATATTATTATAATGCCCCACCCCAATGTATTACATACCATGCCATTATTAATGTGTATTATTACAATGCAGTACATTATTTATTTAATTCCTAAATGACAATTCTTGCAGTAAATTCTTTTCGCCGCTGGCTTGAACGTGCGAGGCATATAACGGGAATATATGGTTAGTGGGTCAGTTTGTAAATGCTATTAAGAAAAGTTAAAAATTGGTTTAATACTGTGGATTGCTTCATTAGGTGTTTGATTAGTAAACTATGTTACTGCTATGAGATGTATTTAACGGATCTTTTTATCAAATGCTTAGGACTGTTTTTTTTTTTTTTTCTGTTGGGAGATCGTTGTATATCTGGAGGGCTATATATTCTGCTGTTTTATGGTTCTGGCTAGTTGAGCGAGGTGTGCTTATGACTGTCTTTCTCTATTTCTTGTGCTATAAAACACTTGGTTATAGAGATGTTTATGTTTATATATTATAGTTATATTAGTTAGTTACATATTATAGTTGTCGTAGGGCTGCAGTTTGAAAAGTTATAAATAAATAAATATTGATTTTTTTTGTTCTATTACTAAGCCAACCTAGCGGAGTTGGGGCTATAAAGCCCTCTCTTGCACTCAACTAGTAAGACCCGCGACCGCCTACTTTACATGCCCTCCGAAGCATGACCAGAAAATGTAGCAAGTGTGGGACTCGAACCAACAATCTTTCGGGTGAAAGTAGGAGTCTGTACCACTACTCTACATGTCCTGAGTTGTTGGATGTCTCATACTTTAGCTAGTTGAAATATATCTGCCCGCCCATCCTAGACTTTGCGATTGTCTCATCAATTAATACTGTGCTTTGCAATAGAGAAAAGCACCCTAAATTGAACTTATTATTTAGCTTCCATGGAACTATTCTATCTATCACCTATACTTATAGATAAATAGGAAAGCATGTACGGGTTCAGTTATACCGGTTCTTTGGTTTGTTGGCGTAAGTAGAATAAACGTACAGTATATTTTGTGTCATAAAAACCAATGAATTGACAATAAAGGAAAGAACGTATAGCGGGGTTTGGTAACCCTGTCTACTAACTTAACCATATTTTCAATTGCATTTCAAAACACGTTGCATCATGGCCGGTCAACGTTTTCTATACTTGTAGAGTCAGTCCTACAAATGATGTTATGGTCTGGGCACACCATCTGTGTTATTTGGCCCATAGTTGGTTCTATTATATGTGGTATTACTTTTTGTTATTACACTCCATGATACAGGCTACTCTTATGACATTTAAAACCGTGTATAAATAAGGTTTATATAAACCTCCGTGCTAACAGCTTAGTCATTGGCGGCTTCGAGTGACGGAAATTAACAGACTATTTCCATGGGCTAAGTAAATTTTTTTTTTCATTATTAATAAAAGATAAATCGCATACGTAGAACTTAATGAATTTATCCGATTGACTTCTCTAGTTAAATATTGACTTTTTTTGTTCTATTACTAAGCCAACTTAGTTAGCGCTATAAAGCGCTCTCTTACACTCAACTAGGAAGACCCGGGACCTCCTGCTTTACATGCCCTCCGAAGCATGGCCAGAAAATGTAGCAAGTGTGGGACTCGAGCCAACAACCTTTTGGGTGAAAGTCGGAGTCTGTACCACTACTCTGCATGTCAGTTGACTCTGTTGATTAGCACCCGTTTTGAGTTACGACACGTCTCCGATAGCATGGTGTGTATAGACTCGCGCATGTACAAGCTCGCTACCACCTTGCCACCGAAGTTGATTATAGTGCAACATCAGGTTGCTTTCCCAAGCAAACTTTTGTTTTTGAATCAAAAACCATTTTTGAACGACGTTTTTTAATAATTCATGCACGCCCTGCCAATATTACTGTGTTGTATTATTCCTTTCCAATTTATACGTAGCATATGGAAAGCTTTGTGACGGTCGAAATTTTCGATTCCGAGATTTCAACGGATTTACACGTTTTGAGGTCCCAGGAACCCAAAAAAGTGGTTTTTACGAAATGTCTGTCTGTCGCTCTGTCGCTCTGTCTGTCGCTCTGTCTGTCCTGTGCGTCGATTTCCGGGCAAACTACTCGGTCTATTTTGATGAAATTCGGCATGCAGGTTCACAAAAATCATACCTCGAGAAGTGTTATTTTTATTTAGGGGGGGGGGTTTATTTTCTAAAAACTCATAAAAAACATCTAAAAAAATTATTTCTCGAAAACGGCTCCAACGATTTCTTTTAAATTCACATATATTGTAGTCGTTATTAATGTTGACAAAATGCGGGGGGTCGCTTGCCCCTTGATAGTTAGCTTCTTGGGGGTAAAAAAATAAAAATAACTCAATTTTAATGAAAAATTACTAAAAAATACTTTTTCTGCGAAACCTTTCTAGCGATGATTTCTACTTTCAGGCATGTTTTAGGTGTTAAATTGAGTAACGAAACTGGACAGGTTGCTTTCCCAAAAAACTATTTGGTTTTGCACAAAAAATTATTTTTTGAAGAAATGATAGAAAATTCACGCTCAAATGCCTTGCATTCCCGGTCATAATTACTGTGTGGTAATGTGTTGGTCTGACCTATCTATAATTTACCTCACCTCCAGTGACATCAGGTGGACAACCCCCCCCCCCCCCCCCCTTGGAGATGCCCGAAATTTATCTATAGGAAAATTATTGCTTTCCGATTAATACGTAGAAAGCTTTGTTTACCATGAAATTACTCATTTTCTCTAGCTACTACTTGATAAATTGGAAAGCATGTTCGAGTAAACTCGGACCGGTTCTTTGCATTTGCCTTCCGTTCTTGACTAAGCAATCGTCCCATCGATCAATCCAGCTTTGGGACAGGGAAAGTCAAGGAAACCAACATTTACCCCTAGGACAAATTGTTTGCGATCAAACTACTCATATCTGTTTCGGTACATATACTAATTGATAAATAGGAAAGCATGTACGGGTTCAGTCCTACCGGATTAATAATATTAATAAAGCTATGCTGATTTTTTTTTGTAATTTCAATAATGGAATGTCACTCTCTCCTAGGCCTATTTATGCTGAATTGTGCAATACACGATTGCAAAACTATGCATCCTCAGTGCGTGAATCGATTTAAGTTTCGGATCTCACGGTCCTTAAATTAATATTCCTCGTCGGAGCACCCATTAAAGAACCAATCTTATTTTGACCACTAATTGAGTCTGGGAAGTATTGGTATTTTCTGCAGGCTCATGAGCTAAGACGCAAGAAAAATTGCGTAAGTATATGGGGCGTTGCTATGCATCGTGTGGGTTACCAAGTTCACATGTTCATAACTGCGCAATAATTAGCCGGACGCATCTGACTCGTATATGGACTTGGTTAGGTCGGGCTCACTTCTGTTGCAACGTACTTATATAATGACTTCTGTATTGCTACTAAGCCAAACTAGCGGAGTTAGGGCTAAAAGGCCCTTTCTTAGACTCAACTAGGAAGGCCCGGCACTGTACTATACATTCTCTCCGAAACATGGCCAGAAATTGTTGCAAGAGTTGGACTCAAACCAACACCCATCCGAGGGAATGTTGAATGGAGTCCTAACCACTACTCTACATGTCTCATCATGTGTCAATCGTAAACATTTTATTGTATCTTATTTATTTATTATTTTTTTTTTTAAGGTTAATCGCATGCAAACAATTTAATGAAAGTATCCGATTGACCTCTTCAGTTGCCTCTGTAGGTTAGGCGCCCTTTCCATTGACCGGCTAGGGCTATTTCCAAAAACAGTGACGTGGTAGCAGACATTCAAGACTTAGGTTGCGTTTCCACCGATCTCGCATTGCAGAATGCAAATGACATTGACGGAAATTAGAATTTTTCTTTTTATAGAAATCTATTAAAATGTTTGTACTTAACATATATCATGACGCCATTTTTTAATTTTAGTTTGTTTGTTTGTGATTTTACTGTATGATCATTGATCAATTTTAACTATGGCATAGAGGAAAATAAACATTTCCGTCGATTCTGCAATGCGAGGTCGGTGGAAACGCCACCTAAGTCTTGAATGTCTGCTACTACGTCACCGTTTTTGGAAATAGCCCTAGCCGGTCAATGGAATGGGCACCTTAGTACATATCTTACCGCTTTCAGTTTGTCCATTGTGGCTTGTTTCTGGCATCCGTTGACTTCGAGGACGTGAACCAGTTTGCCAGCAGCAAAAATGCATACAAAAACAATGTTAATTACCCGAAACTTCTGGCAAGGCAAGGTTCAATGGGCTCACACTACTCAAAACTTACCTTCCCCGGTATTGGAACAATGGGCCAGCCAAGTATGTTGCTGAACACAGCATCCCAAATAGAGCAGTGGTCTCAAAAGAGGACCCGCTACAAGTCCTCAGACTTAGGCCGTCATCGGGTTGTTCGTTGTTGTGCCACACCACCTTCCTTAGTTAGTTGTCGTTTTTTTTATATTTATTTTCCAGTACACCAAACGTTTGAGGCCTTCACCGGGGGTACCGGGTAGGTTATTTGGAACAAAGAAATTAGCCATTGTCATTGCTCATACCATTGTTATAGAAGTCCGCGTAGGCCCCATTGTCTTCAGTTTTCATCTTATTCACCATTCACTAATTTGAAGCCTACGAGAGCCCAAGAACAGGTTTGATGTCATAGCCTACTCAATGGGTACTCAGTTCAAGGGCAGCCAGTCTACGCAATGATCAGAAGATGAGCACCAACACCGTAGTTACGCAGTGCCCATTTTTTACATAGGAAATGTAAAACTAATTTGAAACAAACTTTTTGAAAACATCTGCCGGATCAACCCCTGCCCTTACAGACACGGTACCTTATCCGTTGGGATTAAACGTGGCTACCGGTATGTGGCTGACCGCCTTCTATTATATATCTATTATATACCTGTTACGCAATTTGTGACATTAAATTGAGTTTGGTTGAAGAGGTTGCCTTTTGAGGACATTACATCCCAAAATTGGGAGTCGAAAAATATCCAGACAATGCGGGACTCAAGCCGACGATCGACGATGAGACGATTGATAAAGATGGTAACACGATGCCCCGAAAAGGGATGGCCTGGTCAGGACATGTAGAGTAGTGGTACAGACTCCGACTTTCACCCGAAAGATTGTTGTTTCGAGTCCCACACTTGCTACATTTTCTGTCCATGCTTCGGAGGGCATGTAAAGTAGGCGGTCCCGGGTCTTCCTAGTTGAGTGTAAGAGAGGGCTTTATAGCCCTAACTCCGCTAGGTTGGCTTAGTAATAGAACAAAGAAAGTATTTATTTATTTATTTACTGGCATTTTTCATGACTCCCTAATTTTTTACGCAAGGATAAGGACACCATAATGAAGCAGTGCTCGTTTTTTTATTTTTTAGAATGTCAGGTGTCCCTTAAATGGACTATGTCATTTAATGCGGCCGTTTCCAATACATTATAGCCTAATCTTGTCTTTAGGTCGTATGTAGGGCACAATCCTAATATATTAGCCTAAACTGCCAACTCATTCTGGTACCCGTTTAGAGAATACTGCCATTGGCGGTGAATGTCCTTATATTGTTATTTTAAATTATTTTCATGGATTCACATCGCCACATTGTCCTGTGAAATCGCCTTAACCATAGTCTGAAATATTCTAGTCGGCAAGACAACTGAGCTGTAAAATGGAAGGTCGAGGTTCGAGACGTAAAAGGAAATAATTTCCGCCTGGCCTGGGTCCACCCAACCCTAATGGCAGTCGCGGATCCACGGAGGAGGGTCACAGGGTCATGACCCCTTTCAAGCGCCCTGAAGGGCGGAAAAATCAGATAAATTTAGTAAACATCGATTTTATCTAATTAACAAAAAAAATTGTAATTAGCAAAGGGCGCCAATTTCAGTCATAACCCCTTTCAAGTAAAAAGCTGGATCTGCTTTATGGGTACCTTACTTTCATTGGCAGGGGGAAGACGGGGCTGTCGGCCATATTGCAGACGATAGTATCACAAATAGAGGGAGAGGATCCTCTGCAAGTTCTCAGGCCTGGACCCTCATTGGGGTTTTGGCTGTCGTGCCATGGGGACGGAGTTTACATGCTGTATATTTATGACAGTATGTATGTAATTGCCATGAGCGTGGTATCGCTTTGAGACCAATTTCCAGGCTTCGGCTGATAACAAGTACCTGTTAAAACCTGCGTATTGTCACTTAGAGCATTCAACACCGAAAGATACGCATATAAAGACGTGCAGGCCGCAGGGGTCAGCATACCACCCTGGCGAATGGGGTTCAAATCCCGTTCCCGCCAAATTTTTCGTATCTTCCCTTCTGCAGTCTCTAATCTTGACTATGTTATTGTTACCCTTTTTGTTTTGTTCCAGATGAAGAGTGGGCCGAGCAGCCATCCGAAGATTCGCTCTTCGTGGTACCAGGGGATGGGCAAGGACGACAGTGGCGAGCTGCTGGGGAGGAAATGTGCCTACCTAGGGCCAAGAGGTCCCCTTCGCCTCCCGAACGCGATGACGAATCACCCGGTGGAGATTCTGCTTACAGACGAAGCGAAGAAAATCTTCTGCTGGAAAGAAACCAAAGCCCTCATGTAAGATTTTTGCGTCATACTATGTTGAAGTGAAAATTTCTTTAACAGCTCGGTGGTGAATTTAGTTATTATTCAATATTTCAGTATTATATGGTGTATAACACTGGCATTAAACTAACTTAGGTTGAAGAGGTAACCTTCTCTAATTTCGATTCTTTATAACAGAAATTAGAGAATTTAGAAATAAAAACTGGACTTGGCATGCTACGAACCCACGATCTACGCCTATCAGGGATTGAACTATGGGGGGGGGGGGGGGGGGGGGGGTTAGTGTTCGTGGTGTGGGTGCGTACTAGACCCAATTAACAAATAATTCAAGTCTCTTTCCTTGTCAATAACTTTTATTTACTTCCTTTTTTATGCTAGTAAGAATATTCCTTTCCTAATGACCCCAAATGACTTCCCTGGCCTTTGTAAAGCGTCATTTAACCATTCAGCTGCAGTTCCGCAACAGTTTTACTGACTTAAGCAATCGATATAATATAGCGTGGACTATAGTCTCACTTCACCAGGATGGTTGTTGGTTCAAGTTCCATACTTGCTACATTTTCTGGGCATGTAAAGCAGGTGGTCGTGGGCTGAGTTTAAGAGAATCCTTTATTGCCCTAAGTCTTCTAAACTGGTTCAGTATTGTTAAAACGTCTTAATTTATTTATCTAAGTGAATTCATTATTTTGCCCTAATGTATTGTCTCAGACAAGACGTTATTTTTTTATATATTGTATTATTTTTCACTATTCTTTTAATTTTCACAGCGGTACTATCCTGCATTGTCTCAATGATTTATTCTGTGTTTCAGCGAGCCAAATCGCGGGAGGATACTCTCTTTAGAAACCCAAACCATTGGTCGACTCCAAACTTGAGTATCCCTGTCGAGAACTTTAGGAAGAGGAACGAGAAAGGTAATGTTTTTCCAATTGGCGTTGTGGCTCCTCGACGAAGAACAAGTGAAGAAAGTAAAGCAGCTGATGAAAGAGCAGACGAAGACAGCTACAAGAGACGAATACCTGGTTACAAAGCAGGAAAACAGAAAGACGATGTAAAGAAGGGTAATGAATTGTTGAAGCAAAGAATTAAAAAAGTTCCTGACGGAACCATGAAACTGTCTCCTCAAGAACGATTTTTAGATGCCAAAACAAAATTTTTGATGCTTGAAAAGGAACGACTAGAAGAGCAAGAAAAAAATCTACAAAACATGGAGCGTAAACGTAACTCACAAGTGGAAATGCCCATTTCACCTGAAATAATTAAATCGAGGCCCCAGTGGACGAAAGAAGATCGGGCTGGAAATGAACGAGTTGGCCTGGTTAGGAGGAACAGTTTCTTTGAAGATGAGCCTGTTTCGAAACGACCAGAAGAGAATAGAGGGTAAGGTTATTTTTCTTTGGAATTGTTTAGACCCAAAAAGTGCCACGTGCCGCGCTACATCTGCATTGTAGGATGCAATGTTTTAAAATTTTATATTGTAAGCCCGGCTACAAATAACTTACCTAACCCCGTTTCCTATGTAGGGCATTGACCAGCACCACATCGCGCCAGTCTAGTTGATCCAGGGGCCTTGCGGTGCCAATCAAGCTATTCATACTTTGGCAATTCATGATGGTATTTTGGCGTCCCTGACTCCAGAGTATAGCCTTCTGTATTTCCAACTATATACATAAATGTTTTAACTGATTTATTTTCCTATTCAAAAAATTCAACCTTTGATCTCAGAGGTCTGAGTAATGCTGAGAAGTTAGTGTTAGAAAAGCTTCTTCCAATTCCCTCATCTCGCTACGTCAATTTTTATTGACTTATAGAAAATATGCAGAGGCCGACGAAACAGCCAACCGCAAGAAAAAGCTATCGAGGTCAGATTCGCGTGGCCCTTACTATTCCGAAGAGCGATTAGACTCGGTTGACATTGACTACGACCTTCATGACCACGAAAGACGTCGTAGCCGAGATGAAAAGCGAAGAGTTCTGGAAAAAACAAGAAGTTTTGATGAGAAACCTCCCAGAGGCTACGACGAGAAACCTCCACGAGGGCACGAAGAGAGGCATGGTAGGAGATATGAAGAGAAAACGAGGTATAACGAGACGAGGGAAGTTGAGACGCCCAGGGGTTACAAAGGGGAAAGTCCACGTAGGAGGGTTAGTCGAGATGAATATCAAGAGGAACCAAGGTGGGTAGGGGCTCCTTTATTATTGCATGTAATGGAAATCTTTCATATACACTCGGGGACAGCCATGCTTTTCGTCGAAGGTAAACTTATAAGAAGACCATGTCACAGGAAGCCCCTGATCCACTGACCGAGAGTAGTGGATTCTAGGATCACAAGTTGTGGTCTTCACATGTAATTCGCATTCTGTGCAAAGTAAGGCTGTTGCCCACTATAAAAAGCTTCGTCTGTTTGTTTGAGTTGGAGGGAAAAAATGTTAATAGTTCATGAGAAAAATGAAGCGGTGTATGGTTTTGATTAGTTCCATATAAAGCTGCATGAGCGATGGATCTCCAATATTCTTATTCATTGTTTTTTTATTAAAGTGAAATAAAACGAAGCCACGTGTAGCTTATGTCCCTTCTACAGCCCGATATGAACCAGCAATATCATTTGATAGGTTGTAAGAAAGACACAGCGTTAAGTCCAACTTACTTACCGTACATACTCTACTGTCCTTTGTGAATTGTCGCTGCAATCCCTTCATTCTCCCACTAGCCTCTCGATCTCTCCTTCATTCTCCAGTAGTGGACGTTCTCCTAACTTCTGGATGTCATCGATCCACCTCTTACTTGGTTTTCTCGCGGCTGTTCTGCTTTCTAAATCATTATTCATCGCTTTGTTGAGTAGTCTAGCTTTATTCATTCTCTCAGCACGTTTTTATGTAATTTGCGTGTCGTTTGTAGTAAATGCCATAGTGCATCCAGCAGCTCGGCCACCTTATTACTCATCGCCGCTGCGGTCTTTGTCCTTGTAGAGCCAGCAAGCCCCTATATCCGCCCCTGCCTTGCATCATGCGCTGACTACCGCTCACTCCTGTACAACGTGCAGTCCCCACTTTGTGTCCGTCTTCCTCCAAGCATTTGTAGCGGCTTTGGTATCTGGTATCCATGATAGAAACGCAAACGCGCACTCTTTTTGTAACTTTTATGAAATCCGATAGTTTTATGTATTAAAAGGTGTCTCTAATAGTTACTGTTTTGTAGGAGAATTTCTCGAGAACATCGCGCCTCTCATTTGGATGGGTATCCTCCATCAGATGACGAAGGCAGATGGGACGGTCGCAGATACCAGGGGGAGCCACGTCAACGATACAGTGAAGAGCGAGAGTCAACACCACAAAGAGGCGCCAGGTACTTTTATAAAGTTCTAGCGATGGCAGATGAGTAGTTACTGTCATAACGTTTATCTAAAATCAGCTCCAGTTGAGCGATAGGCGACACGCGAGCCTTGTTCACTCCTTCGTGCTCCATCGTGTCCCTCCACTTCTGATCATTTAACACTTCCTCCGATTCCAGTCTCTTGATACCATCCTAAATTTGGTTTCTGTGACTCTTCCAGTCACCGGCTGTTATCCATTCATTCCCTTTATGTAATGGAACATTTGCAGTCTTGTTCTCCCCATAGGTTCATCAAATCATTTCAAATATTCCTATATTGTACAGTAATATCGAACACAGTAATATCAAATGACACAATTACGTTGTAAATTTAAGCTTGGTAATGAAGATGAGGATGCATACAGCTTTTTGACGTTCCTCCAACATGTAATACGTGTATCATAAAGGTGTTGTAGGCTGCTTTACAAATACTTATGGGCTACCGGCCCATATTGATTATTTTTTGGATATGGATTAATGTATTTTTTCCTGTCTTTCTGGTTGTTCGTGAGTTTAATTTTTTCAGGTACGAAGAACGCGATGGGAGAGGAAGGTATGATGACCACAAAAGACTTAACGAAAGTCCATTGCGAAGAAGCGTCGGAGAGGTAGAAACCACGTCAGTGCCATTTGAAAGGGAAAAGTCGAAGTACCAAGCTTTGGAAAATGAAAAGAGGGTTAACTCAAATGCATTAGCCAAGGAATTTAAGCGTAGAAGCTACCAGGAACAGATGGATAAGGTTATTTACTTTATTTCCCTAATAATAATGCCGAACAATTACAGTCCTATACTGGCCATTTTTCCTACGAGAAATGTAGGATTTCTATGCAAAGAATGCGCTTTGTGTTATTGTTATACTAGCTTGCATGCGAGCCCTTACAGTTAAATGTTCATGAAGTCTTTTATTATTATTAGTTGAATAAATAAGTAAATAAAACAAACAGTATGAATAAGTAACAAAAATAATTTGATGAAGCCTTGTTTAGCAGCTCTGTAAGAGCCTTTTGTCCTAAATAAGCGCTTGCTTGGGGATGCGGGATATTATTATTATGTAACTTATTGAATTTTTTAATTTATGCTCCTTGTCCAGGGAGTACTGGACAAGGAAAATGAAAAAAAGGGGGGCTTTACGTATATAGCGTACATGGCCCATTGAATTTTGCCCCACGCAAACGACCCCATGGATTTTTGGGCATAAATTGTATTGTTCCTGCATGAATTTTGGCCGTTTAAAAACTGTTACATGTCCATGTTAAGCTACACCGGCTATAAGTGATAGGGGAAAAGTTGGGACAAGGTTATCACACAATATAACAGGCGTAGACATGACTTCACCAAGTTGTACTATGAGTCTTTGGAAATGTAAGAAGATGGGTACTTGGGGTTAGTGTGGTTTACCTTGCGCCGTTCGAGATGTGTTTCCCTGGCGTATGCTCGCCGAAACTGAGTGCAATAAAGTCGATTTTGCAAGAATAATCACGCTTGACGGTTTCTTGGCATAATACTGTAGGTACTACACTCTAATACTAATAATCAGGCAGAGTCCACATTAAAGCGTATGCCTCGCGATCGACTGATACAAGTATTGCTATTGTTTATTTTAATTTTAGAGAGATCCTGTGTCTCGTCGCAGTTATGGGGATCGAGATGTAGATGACAGACAAAGAAGTCGGTACCAGGCTGATGAGTTTTATGAAGGTGGGAAAGATTTTCCAAAAATGGATGAATCTAAGAGACCAGAGCGTCGATCAAGGTACGGTATTGTTATAATGTAATTTATTGCGCCAATTGCAATTCTGGTATGATGCAGGGACGTCCATGGCCTGCTGCATTATCTTGCCACCTGAGCTCTCCAGCTGCAAACTAGTAATAGTAATTACAACTTTGTGTAATATTGTTCTTTTTCTTCATCCTCTTCCCTCTTAGTGCCGCGTGCGCAGCGTGATGGGGTCGCCCCGGACCCATTTCTTATACTCCACCCGATCAGTCGCCAACGTCTTGAGCTACGTTTCCTCTTGCACAGGCGAGTTTTTCGGCTCTTTCCTCGAGGGTTGTCCTCGGTCTGCCGGTGGGTCTTCTGCCTTGTGGCCTTACTTCCGCCAACCTCTTGGTGGTCGTGTTCTCATCCATCTTTTGAACGTGGCCATACCAATGTAATATTCTTGGGGAAAGAAAAGATATATGCACTGGGTTTGGCGCTTTATAAACAAGCTTTTGGTTTTTCTTTTATCTGTGAGCTATGTGCCCATGACCAATTGTGTCTGTCCAAAAGATAATCTTGCATTCTTGCATAACTAATTTTTATACGCAGGGGATACTCTTATGAAGAGGAAGAAGAACCGAGACGGTCCGGATGGCCCGGGAGTTATCAGCATCTTAGGGATTGGGATCGCTATCCTGGCCTCGATAGGGAATCTTCAAGGCTCTCGCACTTAAAAACTGGTAGGTGTGACCACTTAGAAAAAATGAACAGAAGTACAGCCCCCATATTAATGTTTAGAGTGCGTGTCGTCAGAAACTTTCGCATATGTTTCTCTTACTTGCTTACGTAATTACGGTATTCATTTTCTCTCTCAGTCCGTAAATGATTACAAGGAAATTCAGGCCTAAGTTGTCTTGTTCATCCCTGTGACGTTGCAAAGTGAGGTGCCGACCATCGTGTCATCGAAATAACCGAGAAGGAATTAGTGATAATATTACCACTGTAGACCCAGTCTGTTTTTATGTTCATCAGAAGACAGAACCTTTTTTAATGTACCATTAGACAAAGAAGAGAAGTCTGGCGATGTAGTGGCACTACCTGCGACTTACACGGCAATCATGGATTACTGTCTGTATAGTAAGTGGCCTCTAGTACGACAGAAGGCTGTTATAATGTGTCAATGATGAGCATGTTTGTGCTTGTCCCTTTGCCGCCTGCGGTGGAAGTGGGTTGAAATTGAGAGCAAGTACCAGTTTGCCAGTCCCATCCACGCCGGGCAGTTACCATTAGCGAGCGAGCATTTGCACGTTCTGACGTTCTTTGCAATCCTAACTTGAATAATATATACAGTCACTGGGACCACAAATGCCACACAACACCTTAAGGTGCATATGAATCAGATTTTTCTCATGCCATGTCGCTGCAAGAACCGATATTAACCAATGTAATCCCAAAGACTATGGCAATGGCTTCTATATGATTATATAAATAATAATAAATAAACGTATATTCACCTCGATCTAATGTTTATACAGATTTAAACGTATGCTTACAGATCGGTATGCGGATAAGCCAAGACACCGAGATGATGGGGAACGTTTCGTAGAGGCTGGCGGGCGTATACCTGTGGAAAATTTACCTGCAAGATACCGTCACAGCTTTGTGGAGCAAGGGGGCATGGCTCTTCCTCCAAGGAATCACGAAATGCTTCAAAGAACTAATAGTTCTGTGTCATCCAACAGGGTTGGCATAGCTGCTGTTCACCCCTACTGAAGGATTCAATGAAGCCTGAAATGTATTTTAAGAGTTAGATAAAAATTCAGCAGCGTAGAGTAAATTAGTAAAAAGAAATAATCTAGAGTTCTATGTGAGAAAGGGCACCGGTGTCGACCATTTCGTTGAGAATGGGGCTACAAAATGGTAGCTCACGATTGGAACTCGACGTTAAAGGAAAGTTCTTAGCCGGGCATATTGCTGACCACTACTACCCGAATAGAACAGTGACCCAGAATGAGGATCCCTTACCAGCCCCATGTCTTTAAACTCCAATTCGTTGTTATGCGACGAAGTTTTTTCTTTAGGCTATATATTTTGGCATTTGTGTGGAGTCAATGGACAAGTGCTGCAAGTTTTGCCCCATGGTAGTCCTCACTTAAGGCCCTGCTTTGTTAACATTATTAGTTTTTTAATTACGATTTTTTTCGAATACTTTTAATTTTTTTAAATTAAATATAAAAAATATTTTAATTAAGCTTTTAATAATTATTTGTTAATAGCTTCTCATGTAAGTAGGCCTATTTGTAATAGGAAATTCAGCCCTGCCCTGCAGGCCACCTCACTGATTTTTTGGATGAATTTTGGCCATTGACAAACTAGTAAACGTCCTCTGAGTCAATCCTCGCCAGTTACCAGCGACAATAGAAAGAAATAATCTTTTCTTCTATATGGACGAATTTTGGGTCTTTTGGTCCATTCTTACAATTAACCCACAATAGACATGGGAATAATTTCAATAATCAAACGGTTATTATAATAACCTCATGGAAAAAACTAATAGATTAACGGTATTGTTTTACATTAATTAGTCGGAAGTTGCCGGCTCATTTGTCCATTAATTGCCTCCACACTTTTCGTAAAGCCAAGTGATTGCCAATCATAACATTGAGTCCTGCTGTCATTTCTATGGCACATGTATAATAATTGGATTTCTGTTAAATAAACATCTTGATGTCAAGCATGTGTCTCTCCTGTGCAGCACTCTACGCTCGATGTGTATTTTGCATAATGTAATCCAGTTCACGCAAAACCTTCCAAAATGGCGTGCATTGTAAGTGGCCCCAGTGTGAATAGAGGAGACTTAAGAAATTGGACAGAAATGGTGGCAAGTTCTCTTACTTTCTCTATTCTCTGATGACCCTGCTGTTAAAAGCTATTTAAAAAGTTGATTCGGTTCCGATGTGCCTTTATTCTTTATAACATCCGACACTACGAGTACTATATAACAATATATTACACTTTTATTATTTAATGGCTCATTATAGTACGAGGCCTGACGAAAAAAACAAGGTTCCGTAATGTGAAATGCACCTAGGCCACCAAGCTTGCCCAATAGTCAAACGGTTGGTGGCGAAATAATCCCCTGAAAAAAGCCCAGAAGCTAGCTTTAAGACAGAAATACGTGCCTTAAACATATATAATGGAAGTGCAAATCGAGCAGCACTGTCGGTCTCCCGGTTTTATTGAATTGGATCAGAAAAATTGGTAAAAATAGAGATTTCATGGTTTTGAAAAGATTCCAAGCGACAGTTCTTGTTAAAATAAACAAATATTAAAAATGTAGTAATTTGTTATTTAAGTGTCAAAAATTGTTAATTATTACTGATTACCAGTTGCAAACATTCATCCTAACCTTTTAAAATGAGACATAATATGGAAGGATTAATAATTATAATGCATTTTGCTCAGGCTATCCGAAGAAGAATGCCTACTTGACTTGTGCTGTGAGTTGTTACTCGAAATCATCAAATTTGTTTTATGTACCTTTTATACATAAACTGCCTTACTTCTTATTCATAACTGTTCTAAGCCTACTACGTAAAATTTGAAAGGGCATTTGTAAAATAATTTTTATTGCGGCGAAGCACCCGTGAAAATTTTGTACTTCTGTTTTTCAGGAAAAAGAGAATTTACTTTCCAATTTGCTTTTTAACACGGTGCCTATGATTATGGTGCCAAAATCTAGATAATCACTACGATAGATAATACATAGGTAGATAATGATAAGTTTATATAATAATATTCCGTCCATTTTAGTCGATATAAAATTCTTTAAAAATGTGTGCCAAAATTCAGTATTTTCTGAGCATGAAAAAGAGAAAATTGCAAATTTAAAAGTTTTAATGTACCTAATTAAGTAAACATAATAATGCAATTCCATTTTGACATCCGTGGTTTCAAGCCCACAAGGCCACTATTATATTTTCCATCTTCTTCCAGCAAGTATTTTTTTTTACTTACGGTATTCTAGATTGAATTTAATACTATATAAAGACTAAGCAGCGATTTTTGTTGTAATAAATAAAAATATTCTGAAGAAGTTTTTGATACAAGTTTTGAGGTATCTTATGGATTTTGCCATAAATTGATAATTTTATTTGTAATACCATGTCTATTTTATTAGCCTTATAGATTGCAAGGTACTTAATGTAAATAGGTATCGAGGTGGCGTTATTTGCTCATGACTTTACGATGTAACACACATTATAGCCATTAAGATTATATTAACTATTATTTACCTCATCTAATTAATTATCCATGTTAATATTTGTAATATCTTTATAGACCGTTGTTTTACAAAATATAATACGAATAAAATCAAGTTCATAGAGCCTATTTTTTATATTAACGAATTCGTAACTTTGTGGAAAGGTAGGCCAGATTAAAAAACAATATTTAGTTAACCACTATTTAAAAATTCCCCATGGAAAAATTAGCTGTCAAAGATGACACCACGTGCGATACTTATCAATTTAGTCGAGAACAAAGCATTTTGATTGGTTTTAGTATTTTCACGAATCTTCCTAAACCTTATTACACTATGCTAATCTTATTTTGTAGGCCTAGATCAGGGGTAGCGAACCCCTGGCTCCAGAGCCAACAATAGACAATATATTAAATATATATATATGTTTCATTTTAACCTGAAGGCACAATACAATAAAGGTTCTCGGCGTCGTCAATAATAAATAGCCTAAAATAATTAGTTGCCTTAAACAGCCTGAATTAAAATTACAAAAAACAATAAATGGCTCCGAATGACTTCTGGTTTGGCTCCGCTCGGCTAAGGCTAAGTGCCTACTCTTCCACAGAAAATGAATAATAATTACTGCAAATACTACTAACATATATTAGGCTCTAGTAATGTACACGTAGGTTTTGTGCTTTAAAATTGTTTTCTGCTTCATTTGATTTCAATATACACTATGTATGGCTCTCAGAAGGTTGGTGAGTCCATAGAACCGTGAAAATTGTCTCCGTGTAAAATAAAGTTTCCCGGCCCCTGCCTAGGCCCTAGATACGTAAGTACTCCCAGGGAACCGATTTATGATTTATGTATAATCAGTGCCCAGGGGGGTGGTCCGGACACCGTATAATAAAGGGGCTTTACACTCGATAGAATTGACTTCCATTAATAAAATACGTAAAAAAAACTTTTGAACCCCCTCCCAAGCGGAAACCTGAGCACGGCCTTGGTACTTGATTTGGTATTTGAATTTACGCGCTCAAAAAGTGTACGCACTGCCAACCTACCCATTTGTCGCAACTTTGCAATTCATTGCAGTACACTCCGCAAAGAGCGCTTGATAGCGGTGGACTGATGTAAATAAATTTGACCTTGAAGATCTAAAACATTTATTTCAGAATTTTCCTTAACACATCATTGTTTCCTAAATTAATTTAAGCCATGGATCGACCAAAAACATTCCACAATCCTTTTAGACGTCCATGGATGGAAAGAAATGGAGCTGCTGCTCCAGCTGGGGGTTCCAAAGGGGTGAAAGGCGTAGTCGCAGGTAAGTGACCAAACCATTAAATTTCTGTTTTGCTATGTTAAGATTTGCTTTTTTACCGGTTAAAACTTCCAAAGAGTAGCCTACGCCGTGTGCCAATGCGACTCTAATAATGACAATATTGTACTGCCTGTAAGAGTTAGAATACATTATGCCTTTGCATATCATGTTTCTAAAATTGCTTTGTCATTGTTGTAGTTGGTGAGACAAGTTAGGCTTACTAATTTCGCAACGGTTGCGAGCTACCGTACTGTAATGTCATACGAACTAGCTATTAAAGTCGTTCATGCATGCGGCGCGGTGGCTCTAATAAACTATAAATTAAATTTGGTAAAGGTTCAGTTTAGCTACCCCGGCTGCGTATAGTGCGTATATACAGCCCCACTGTTTTGACGTTAGCCCCACGGGATAGGAAAGTGGTGGGGCTTTGGAAAGGGCATATATGTGGGGGTGAAGCTAAAAGCAAGCATAAAAGTGATGTAATTTCCACATGCTTACCTTAATTATTGATTATTTTAAAATAAAAGTGAACAAAATTAGTAACACAAGCAATAATAATAATAACAATAACAATTCGTATATTTTTCTAAAATGATTGGCGTAACAAATTATTTTGTAGGCCCCCTTAACCTGATGGTGTGCGGGGTACCTACCAACTTAAGTTGACAAAATTAATTAATGAAGTAATATACATACAATAATACAACAATACATATTTATACCCTATAGTTATTATATTTAAACTGCTAAGTAGGCAGCATTAACTGGCAGCAGCAGTGCCTCTGGTATACTCCAATGCGGCCCTTATATACTACAATAATGACTCACAGTAGTCAGTAATTTGTTTTCTATTTAAAGTCCTGGCACCCCCGGTAGTTTTTTGAAAAGCATTATTTGTGACAGCGGATGAATACTAGGGTATACAATTACAATATTTACATTGTGTTGTCTTCTGCAATTTTTGGAGCTCTTTACCAGGTAGACAGTTCGTCCGTGCCTGTCCAATCCATTGATCTATATATAAACTGGATAGGAATTTTTGTTTTAATGTAGTATGCTAAGCATAGGCGTATCTCCATTTTGTTTGAGAATATCGCTACTGTACGCCGCCATGCCATTTTGGCCAACTTCATCAGTTGTCTATATAAAACTTATGGTGAATTAATAATTTTGAAATTTAATTTTTAAAAGTTTAAAATGATTTATTGCTTTGCAGTTTTTTTGCAAAAATGTCTCCAATGCTGGCTCAACCATACGCTTCCACAAATACGTGTTGTTTCATTTCTGGAACACAATATTATCATGTTTACTGGCACCGTATTTACGCTTGTAGCTTGTAAAAAACTATTGTAATCTTTACATTTTCTTTTGTGTAATGGTAAATAATTGTCATAATTTTTAATGTTATTTTAATTTTGAATAAAATACGAGCATTAACTTAACGCTAGTCTCATTGTGTGTAAAGTATTGAAATCAAACAAATTTGCACAATTTCCACATCAGTTTATGTGAAAATTGTGCAAATTTGTTTGATTTCAATACTTTACACATTATGTCTCGTCACGAGAGAAACCCTACATTGGATCCAGTCTCATTACAATAATAAAAAGTATTGTATGTATACCTACCTATGTACCTATCTTATACATTTATCATTTTGCATAGGCGTATAGTACGTTGATAATAAATATCCTCATAGAGCCAAGACTAACTATTTGACTACGGTACTACAAGAAAAAGTATAAAACAGACTAGGCGCAACCGCACAACACAAATTTAGGACCTAGCTACTTCTTCTCATGCCTTTTCTATCGAAGATTGGCGATCATCATTCAGTCATCACTGCTATACTGGCCATCTAGGGCATTGTAATACAGTACATTCCCGTAGGTTTTTGCTGTTAACTCTTCATTTAGTTCCTCCGAATTTCCCAACCCCGAAAAAAAGAATGCCCTGCACAGAAAATACTGTGCTTTTCCCTTTTCCCGGCTCAAGCTCGGCCCCCTATATGTTCAGATGACAGATTAGGGATTTTCGCCCCTGAGACCATAAGGCATTACTCAGTTAAGCTCAGCTAACTTATGCATTTAGCACAAATGACAAGTGACCATCGATGTTGGGGGGGGGGGGGCAGTTGCCCCTCACTGCCCGTAGCTGGTTACACCCATACGAACACGAATTATTATCATTTTATCAAATATTGAGATTCGTCAAAGTAGTAAACCACTAGCAAAGCACCCAAACACAGCTGAATACGGGGGAATCCGTAGTGTAGCGGTAAACACGAACCCCGGATTCAGTTTTTTTTCTTGTTACTATAGTTCAGATATAATTTCCTAACTCCTTAGGAGGTTGCCTCTTCAGCATAAAGTGAATGTAGTGCAAAATTTGATAAGATACGTAAATAAAATAAATAAATAAATAAGGACTTTTTTTATCTATTACTAGCGGAGTTAGGGCTATAAAGCCCTCTCTTACCCTCAACTAGAAAGGCCGTCTGCTTTACATGCCCTCCGAAGCAGGGCCAGAAAATGTAGGTAATGTGGGACTCGAACCAACAACCTTTCGGGTGAAAATCAGAGTCCGTACCACTAATCTACATGTCCTGACGTAAGGCCTAAACAAGTAATTTTTCGGATAAAATGTAGTGGTGTGCGAATATGTTATGCATAATAAATCAAAAGTCCTTGCTTCGGACATCTGCCCCCTGTCTAACGAAGGCGAAAGGAATGCAGAGCATCTACCTGAGTGCCCACTGCCCAGCCCTGGTAGAAGATGGGGAAGACCAAACGGATGGCATCTTTGGGGAGACAGCAAGGAGATACTGGTCAACGCGTCACCAAACAACTAACCTGCCAAGGGTGGGCGTTGGCTAGTAAGTAAGGAAGTACAGTAGAATCCGTTTATTATGACATCGAAGGGAATTTTACAAACAAGTCATAATAAGCAGATGTCATATAAAGCGTATATACAAGGCCTTAATGAAAACCAAACTTCCTTGTGTAATTACGTCATAATAGGCGGATGGTCAATATAGGCGGAGTCATAATAAACGGATTCTACTGTAGTAATTTTTCGGATGCAAATGTACTGGTGTGCGTACATCTAATAAATCAAATATGCACCTTTTCGGATTTAAGTATCTTCCGACTGCAGTAATTGTAGTCATTAACTGGATGTGTCTTACTTTCTAGGTGGCATCACTGGCGGTATAGAAATTTGCATTACTTATCCCACTGAATATGTAAAAACTCAGCTTCAGTTGGACGAAAAAGGCTCGAAGCCGGGTGGCACCAAACAATACTCCGGAATTTTCGACTGCGTTAAAAAGACTGTCAATTCTCGTGGGTACTTAGGCTTATACCGGGGTCTGAGCGTTCTTTTGTATGGCAGCATTCCGAAATCCGCATTTCGTTTTGGGGCGTTCGAGCAATTAAAAAAATCTGCCGTCGATGAGGATGGGAACTTGGCTCCCCAGAAGCGCATCCTCTGTGGTCTTGGAGCCGGTATTTGTGAAGCTGTATTTGCTGTCACGCCCATGGAGACCGTCAAAGTAAAATTTATCAATGATCAAAGATCGGCGAATCCTCGATTTCGTGGGTTTGCTCATGGTGTCAAGTTAATAGTCAAAGAGCAAGGTAAGTGAATGCGTTGGAGACGACATTAAAAATCTAAGCATAATATTAAATGAAAGAAAATGCCGCCGATCACCGGCACATAATTTATGCTAAGGGGTTTTTTGGGGGTTTAATCCTCCCATCCCCCCGAATGTTTTCTACTTACACTAGGGACCATCAGCCGCATCACCCCTCGGCTTTGGTAGACGTTGTGTATCATGAAACCCCACTATTTCGCACTATTCAAAATTTATTATTAGGACACAGTCAATTAGAAAGTGTACTCCCAAGGGTTACGTCAACATCTGCGGTCGATTTCCTGTGGTATTTCATATCTCAGAGGGTGAGGAGCCGAGGATCAATAGTAACGAGCAATATACATCAATACTTACTAACAAGCCAACACCAGCTACGAACAGCAAGACATGTCGGCCGTAGCTGATGATAATGGAAGTTTAAAATACTTTTTCGCATCAATAAGTCTGGCTCTCCTGTTTCATCATTGGTCGTGTAATTATGAAGTTGAGTTAGTTCTTAATTGACTTACTAAAGTTATCGTAAGATTATACGAGATTTTCATGCCTTAATCATGATTCTTCAATTATTAATTTGTAGGTTTCCGAGGTGTTTATCAAGGGCTGACAGCAACAATAATGAAACAAGGGTCCAATCAAGCCATCCGTTTTTACGTCGTAGAAACCTGTAAGACAACTTACCGGAAAGGTGACCCCAATGCCCCCGTACCGAAACTACTTGTTGGCGTATTTGGCGCTGTTGCCGGCGCTGCAAGTGTCTTTGGGAACACACCTATTGATGTGGTTAAAACACGAATGCAGGGTCTCGAAGCTGCCAAATATAAAGGAACAATCGACTGCTTTGTGCAGATTTTGAAGAATGAAGGACCATCTGCGTAAGTTGCCTATTTTCATGCCTCGTTCATGGGGTTAACTAAGTTAACTATTCTCTATTGTTATATTCTTGAAGCGGTAGGAGTTCATAACAAAGCAAGTCGTTTGCGGGGAACTAGGCCTACTGACTTACGAAATACTGACCTGCAAGTGCATGGTTCAGTCGTTTACTTCAGTAAAAATCTATGTAAAAAGACTAATTTTACAAATGAATACTGCGGGTAAATTAATTTACTGGATTATAATTAACTGGATAATCTAATGACAACTTAGTGGCAATCTGATCGTTATAGATTACTCTTTGAAAGGTCGTTCTCTAGGTGCTCCATTGAAGAACAGAACATTATTGCTTTCCTAATTATACAGAGTATAAGGAAAGTCAGTATTGACAGGGGTGGTAGTAGAAATTCTCTTGTTTGGAGTTAATCCAGTCTGGAGGAGTCTGAAGCCTGATAAATGTAATAATGTAATTCCTTATTTCAATATTTTCTTGCAGATTTTATAAGGGGACGGTGCCTCGACTAGGACGCGTATGTCTTGACGTTGGGATCACCTTTATGATTTACGACTCATTTATGGATCTGTTCAACAAAGTCTGGCCCTAGGCCAAACGTAAGTACCTAACATTTCATAATAGTTGCTCAATGTAACCTGGAGTCCTTGACCAACTTACTAAGTGCAGCTTTCCATTCGAATGCTACAAGTAAATAGAGAGTAAGATTATTTTTATTGTAGTATTACTCTATTGCTTGTTAAGCCGTTGGTTTGTATAATGGTCGTTAAACAGTAATCAGTGGCTATCACCTCTAGTGACGTAGCGATAGGCTTGAACGGGGGGGGGGGGGTGTATAATTTGCCCCCTCCCCCCTCGTTACCCTACTCATCATGTCATATCATATGTTACCATTATAACAGCGGTGGTACTTAACTACGTACAATTTTTGTTGACAAACTCGAGGTAGGTTAATTAGAGGAACGGGAACGAGATTTGAAAGTGAGTCACCACTTCCTCCAGTAGTTGGATGATTTTAATAATAATAATGGGTGGAATGTGGAATTCTGAAAAGTATTTGGTCGATTGATCGTAATTTCATAATCGTTGGTAACAATTTTTAATGGGTGGATGCTGGATGCGATATTAAGGATATTAAGATGGGCTTCTCCTCTTTCATAAAATTTTAATTAGTTCATTTCATTTTTAGGAGCATCTTGAAGAATCGCTGCTGACAAGAAATTTTTGCCGCATGAAACATTCCTGTCTATACAATGCCATTCCGATTTAAATTTATATAATTCAACTATAATAATCTTAGTGAAAGTACGCGGGTAATCCTATGTAGTTAGACCCCATTGAAATAACTTAACTCTCTCTGCCTCGAATAGGCTATACTTTCGTTCGTAGGAGGATGCTGATTGGGAGCTAGTTATATTTCTCAAGTAGGGGTACTCATTATTTAAGTATGGGTTCGCTAAAATTTTGAATGTTTACAGGTAATTTTTATTCTCAATTGTATTCGTGGGTAGAATCTACATTCCAAATGGTTGAATATTAGCAAACAACACTTGCAATCCACTTCGTTTTTCTATTTTACGTTATTCGTTTTTAAAGGACGACCTTAACATTGAACTGACTCTCACATTGTTCGGGTTCTTCTTAAGTTATATTGTTGGAAGTAGTTTAAACAAAATTGAGCATGAAAAGACCCTAAGATATTGGGTTCCTTCTTTTCCTACGAAGAAGAGCAAGCCTAGCGTAGTGACTTGCAGTTGTTGTGTGGTAATGTATTTACATGCGAAGTTATCCGTGATTCGAATGTTAAGTCATGATTATGTTAACAAAATTTTACTGCATAGTAGTTTTTTGTTGTTATTTTTTAGAGATATAGATATCAAATCATATAAACGTTGGCCTCTGCACTTTCTGGGCCGATGCCCCTATCTCTTGTAACTGCAGGCCAAGTATTCTGAAGCAAGTTAATTCTGGTCCCAGTGGTTCTATTTACCTTCTGCTTCTTGAATGTGCATTATTATCTATTGGAATCACGGAATATTATCTGTTAAAGATAATACTTTATATATTTTGTTTGTTGTTAAGTTTTCGTTATTGATTGCATTGTTGTCTGTTATCCGCTAAAGAGTAAGCTAACGTATTTTATTAGTTTGTCTGAATTGTATTGCTACCATTATTTTAATATTGTTGTCTAAGGGGGCTGTTATATTTTAACTTATTTTAGTCAATGCATAAACATTTACTGCAAAGATAAAATCAACGAAGTCAGGCATTAATGCACAATTCATAGAGTACAAGAGGTACGTTAACAGCTCGCTCTGATTTAAAAACCGTTATCGTGTGCGTTATCGTGTGCTGAAAGTTTGGGTAGTGTATATTCGGATACCATACCTTTAGCCTTACTTCGACAATGGGATATCTGATAACATGAACGGTCTATGGTCTATAGTCATTGTAAAATGGGATAACCTATAAGGTTTGCTTCAAAAAAATCACAGTTCACACTTTGTATATAGCCAGTCACTTCGAACAATATAATATGCCGATACGTCTTGCAGCCTCCTTACATTACACTCTCAACATGTTTAATATTGGGATTGTGGTTGGCCTGGGTGATCCTTGGTCCCATGATGATTCTACAGAGCTAGCAGTTATCGTAGTATTTAATTAATTTAGTTCTATTAGCTTTGTGGACTTCCAAAGTTTCTAACTTTCATGAAGATACATTGCATCAGTAAAGTCCTCAATCATGATCCTTCAAAAAACTGCCTTTCGTTGAAGTCAATGTGCTATAGGCACTATATTAATTAATGCACAATTCCGTAAGAAACGTTACAAATCCGCCAGCTTAGGCAGAGCTGTGAAAACATATCACATGTTAAAACATATTTCTTTGCAAAAATGCGAAATGCCGTTTTTTTACTATTTTACGAATTGCCTATTGCGAGGCGTAAATTATGTCTCTCTATACCGCAACTTTTTTTTAACTTTATCTAATAATTTACAATCTAAAGAGGATATGCTACGTAGAAAATGAGCACCCCAAAATTTGATACTTTTCATTTTTTATTTAATTAAATCAGCAAGTTATTAAAAATTTGGCCCAACTAAGTTGTAGAAGGCTACATCGTGCATCATATAATCGGGTATTTTTACTTTTCGGTTTTGTAGTTCTTCCAAAAATCTTCGAATACGCGTAATTTCAGTCCGTTCTGGTATTTATGAAACAACTAAGGTACCAAAAATTTAATATTTCCTATTAAATGCTGCATGAAGCAGTCTTCTACAACTTCCATGAGCAAATCTTTTATGAATTGCTTTGTTAAATTAAATAAAAAATAAAAAAGTCAATAAAAACAACAAATTTTGGGGTGCTCATTTTCTACGTAGCACATCCTCTTATGCGAAATGTTGAGAAGTAATTAAAAGGTTTATGGGAAACGAAAACCGGCTAATGGACGCTATGGTCCTACTGAAATGCATGCTCTCCAATACCTTGCCACTGTAATTTCCAAGATTTCTTTTGCATGTGAATTGTAAATTTAATTATATTTTCTGCTGTGTTTCCGCGGGAAAAATGCAATGTTCATCTTTCTGCGGACATGAAATTTGAATTAGGACAGTTTTAGTATAGTTTGAATACTTTTTTCAATTTGAGCAATGCCATTTCCTGGACAACCTGTTACAGTAATTTACCACTCCTTAATTCGTAATGACATTCAAGCATGACATTTCATTCGTTTTCTGTATACTAAAATGTGTACCTTCGTGTTAGACTTATCGTAACCTTATTTACCGCAAACTATTGATAGTTTTTATTTTAAGTCGATATAATTTTCAGTCTAGCGTGTTTGTGCAATGTGACCTTATAATTGAAAGTAAGTTCATAATAAATTAGTAGTAAACTTTTTGGAAAATGTCAAAGCAGAAAGGCTAAATATACCATACCGTTGTTTTGATTTTTCTGGAAATTATTTGAAGCATTTAAATATTTAATGATGGCAGACTACAAAATGTTAAGGTATCCAGGGACAGGGACAGATGGATACTTATTTTTTTTCTTTTCATAAAACTTATTGTATGCGTTTAGTGTCGTAGGGAACTGACTTAGAATTAAGTTGGGCAGCTACTCTTAAAATAAATTGCTTCAGCTTGCAACATTCTGGTAATTTTAGTTCTTATTTCAATTCATATGTACGAGGGGTAGTACAGAAGTTCATAGCTTAAATAGAAGGATAATTAAATCAGGCAGTGTTGTTTTTCTATGTAGATGCATACTTTTTCTGGAGACAGTGCCAAATTATAGCGTTCCACTTATCTTAGATCGGGCTTACGGGAACCGAGAGTGCAGGATTTTACACGGAAATTTAGCATTTCGCAAATTTAGCAGACCCCTTTAAGTACCTACACAAACTTCTGCAAAACCCATTGCCTACCACATGTGCATTCACGGGTTGGAGAAGCTAGCATTGTGGAATACGACTTCGAACCTATCACAATCCTTGTTGGCTTAGAATTGACCCCTGGCAATTATTTATTTATGCTGCCGGAATAAAACAAATTACCAAGAGACTGAACTGTTGAAAATGGCCAAAAAAATTACAATTTGTTTTAGCATGTCCGAAGATATTTTTTTCGTTATTGCAATTAGCTGTATATTATGTTCATAAAGAACACACTAAAACATAACATAACTTATCCTTTTGGTGGTTCTCCTTCTATTCTACGAACTTCTGGACTGCCCCTCGTAATTCTTAGTAACTATTGTACTCTATTTGCGGCAGTGAAATGAAACATCCCCGTGAAATTAGTTCCAGTATTATTTAGTACCACCATAATCTGACACTTTTTATTTTTTAAACTTTCCATCAATCAAGTTAAGTTGTTCATAATTTAGTCTTTGAAAGTTGTTTTTAAAGTATATTATTATCCGCAATTAAATCTATCTGATTCCAAAAAACGTCAAAACATGGTCGACAATGGTTATTGTTACGCATCTGTCAGAATCATTGTAAGAACTAGCGTCACCGGGTTGAAGTATAAATTGCAATTTGTGACAATAACTGTTTTATGTACCATATTACAATGACAATTTTGAATTTGGTAGTGGAGTCTTTTCATTAATGAGAAAAACTGGACATTTTTATGAGTGGACCAATTTTTTAATGACTGGCGTAGACTGCATATTTTAAATACGAAGTGTACAAGGTTCTGGTGTAGCCAACAATACTGGGAAAAATTGTATTCTAAGTTTACTTTTATACATTCTTCAAAAATAATTTAGTTGTTTTCTTAATATACAACAAAGTTATAAGAGTACATCAAATCTATAAAAGCAATTTGCTTTGGCCATTGTTTGTAATAGACTCTAATCTGTGACTTCGTGGTTTATTTATGAGAAAAATTAAGCAAATGGGTTATGCGGAATCACAACACTTAATAGACTCATGGGCCTGAATGACTGAATATTAATCATTGTCTTGCACATTTTTAATATAGGCCTAATTCGCAATTTCCAACTGTTTCATGCATTTAGCAGTGCATATGTTATACGTAGTGTGCAGTAAGTATTTTTAGACATGTTTAGTATTGATTGGGTTTATTGGAGATGGATATCAAATTATGGCATGATATTATAGTTATCGTGGACTATTTGCATTAAGTCTTTTTAATTTGAACCTAAATAAATAAATAAGAACTTTTTGTTCTATTACTATGCCAACCTAGTGGAGTTAAGGCTATAAAGCCTACTTTCAAATGGGTCAATTCCCGGTATTTTCGAATGTGAGTTTTTTATTGGAATGGATTCCTTGTTTATAGTTCAATCGATAGGCAACACTTTGGCACCAATAAATCTTGCTCCTCTGTTAAATGCTCTTCTAAGTTAGACTTATTTTTAAATAGCTGGTACGAGTGAACTCGTACATGCTTTCCTATTTATCAATTAGTATAGGAACCGAGACAGATAATATCAGTAGTTCTATGGCAAATATTTGAACAACGGTTAAATTCGGTTGCCTCGACTTTCCCTATCCCAAAGCACGGAATTGGTCGATGAGACGATTTCATTGTCAAGAACGGGCGGACCAATATATTACAACACAAGCAGGGTATTCAGTGCATTGGGGCATGAATTAACTATCCATTATTTCTTCAAATTATTTTAATATTCCTAACCAGTACATGCTTGTCAAATCAACTAGTTTGGATTTGTCGCACTATTAAACACCTAAAACATACGCGAAGTTAGAAAGCATCGATAGAAAGGTTTTCTATAGAGAAATTAGTTATTAGTAGTTTTCCATGAATTTATTAATTTTTTTATGAGGGTTTGCCATTGTGATCACGGGCCAAGAGTAACCAACATGGCTTTTGAAATGTTGAATTCAAATATACGAAGCTTTCCTTAGAGGTACTTAAGGAAGCAAAAAATCCAAACCTTATAGTAGTCCTCTGCAGCATGGATACATTAAATCTTTAATAACTTGCGTAGTAAGTAAATCAGGTAAAAATAAATAATGCTGACTGTGTACCTACCCATTGCTGGGTTAGCCTCTCATCCCCTCCCAAAGCCATGTCCTAGGTCCTACCCTGCGCTCAGTGCTAGTACGCAGTGCCGGATTAACCCGTGGGCACTTGGGGCACAGGCCCACGGCCCCCACAAAATTGCCTAAAATTCCGGCCCCCCACCAACGAGATTTTTTTTAAAATAACAAATAAAGTTGAAAACCATTTCCAAATTAAGTTTTAAATTGGCGGGAAATGACAGGAGAGCGCCAAGAGGATTTATGAATTTTGCAGGAGTTTGCACCCACGGCCCCCACATATTATCTTGTGCCCACGGCCCACACAGGGGTTAATTTGCCACTATGCTAGTGTTGGCCATAGATACGAATATTGCATGCTATTTCTAAGAAAACCTTTTTGAGTGGTCACAGTCCTTTCAATGGATACTAAGCTGGACCAGCTAAGCCGAGCCCCCGAATGCAGGGTCAGGACATGTAGAGTAGTGGTACAGACTCCGACTTTCACCCGAAAGGTTGTTGGTTCGAGTCCCACACTTGCTCCATTTTCTGTCCATGCTTCGGAGGGCATGTAAAGCAGGCGGTCCCGGGCCATCCTAGTTGAGTGTAAGAGAGGGCTTTATAGCCCTAACTCCGCTAGGTTGACTTAGTAATAGAACAAAAAACGTCAATATTAAATTTATTTATCTATCACGAATGCAATGAAATGACATCTTATGTATGGGAAACATAATAAACCTTGAAATCAGCATAATCAGATAAAAATAAAAATGACTGGTTGGTCATTGATCAATATTATGCCCATGTGCCTCATAGAATTTGAAAGAGGCCAGTTACATAACCGGAATTTTGAAGGAAACTACGTGGCATCGCGCAGGTGACGGGATGGTGTTGGTAGGTTCTGTAATTGAGGCTTAAACTTAGGTCCCACCACGCTTGGAAAATGTTTTCGTGGGGAATACTGACTCGCCTCCATGCATTGGAACGTGGGAGTGCAGCCTTACTGCATAACTGAATTCGCCACCCCCATGTTCCAATGCATAGCTGTGCACCAGTATTTCTAAGCGTGGTGGGCCTTAGAGTTTTCGATAATGGGTGTGAAACCATTAAGTTTCCCACCAAGGGATGTGTATTTTGAATGTTCCGGAATAAGCCGACTTCGATGGCAAGGTGGTAGCGTGCTTGTACTTTTCTCGGAGTCTCTACATGCGATCGGAGACGTGTCGTAACTCAGCACGGGTACTAACCTACAGAGGTGACTGACGAGGTCAACTGGATACATTCATTAAATTGTTTGCATGCGATTAGCCTTTAGAAAAAAAATCCAGTTGGTATGTAACTGGAAATAGAAACTCGAAATTTTCGAAAATTTCCTGCTGCACCTGCTTGGGCCTCCCTACCCTAATAAGTACCTTACCTTCATAGGTAGGGGGAAAACGCGGCTGCCGGATATAGCCTAGTTCTGACTACAGTATCCCAAATATATGAGTGGAAAGGGGAGAGGGTCATCTGGCCTTGACCCACATTGGCTGGGAAGGTCACTTCGGTTTTTCTTCAACGAATAAGTGAAAACATGGGGAGGAAGATCCCCTTTCCCCCTTTTAAATTACTGCCTGATATAAGACCTTAAATATTTGTATTGTATACCGGATGATTATACCGGTAAACGAACCAGACGTCAATATAATTACAAAGGCTTTTCATGTCGAAGCAGTAGAATCCGGGATAGAAGTATGCTGTCAGAACGACCACGGCCTATCATCCCGGATTCTACTGCTTCGTCACAAACCAGACGTCCACCAACACCCAGGTCAAACTGGAATTTATTGTCTTGAACTGGCTACAACTGCGAGTGGCCTATATCCAAGAAAGTATAGTAATAGATCCAATTACGAGAGCGGCATTCGAAGGTCGAAGGAGCCACACCGTGCGTACCGTATGCGTTAGGTTGGAGCTAGAGTTAAATCATTTGAAGCGTTACATAATTTAGGTACCTGTATTTCTTCTCCGGTTTGATAAGTGCATGGGTGCATCAGAAACAAGGCCAGCTTCTTCCTATTTATAGCTGCTTGGTGCCCATTAACAAACTACCTTGTATATACACTGCACTTTTCACCTTTGGATTTTATTGAGCAGGCATTAAATTATAAAAAAAAATACTCGTAGACCTAGTCCTGCATATATACCCCTTTTTGTTCCATTTCTTAGCTACAATATTAGAAGATGAACTACTGTTCAATTTAAAACTAATCTATTGATCAATCAACATGGAGTCTGCTTAGTATTTTTCTTTTTTTTCTTACCTACAGCATGAATTTCGAAATAGGATCATCTAAATTTTATGGCAATTGACTATAGTAGGGTACGGTATTATAAAAAACATTTATGGGTGGATTTATCGTAACAATGCATGGGTGTAATGAGAAAGGGAGTGGCAGAGAAGTCATGGATTTTCATGTGCAAGTTTATCAAATCAAATAAATTTTATTCCAAATTCTTCAAGACAATTAAAACAGGTTTGCGTAAAATGTGTCATTAAATTCAAAATGTATGAGGATTTAACCAGCCCAACTGTGTTCCCACGTGCTAGAGCTGGTGCATTGTTTTATTTAATTTGTTACGAAGGTATGTAGGTGTGCGAAAGGTTAATCTAGCAATGATGATGCCACTAGCAAGACCATTTATCAGTTACCGGGAAGAAGTCGTCTCCTGAGGAACGATCCGACCAAGAGAACGGTGGCTGGACGTAACCCTATGCATTTGATCAGACATATGCCCGGGTGCCGCGTTTTTACCTATTGATGAAGGTAAGGTAACCAATAGGGCTCGGAATACCCAGCCATGGAATTTTCCTGACTATTCCAATTATTAATTTTATTTTTATTAAAAGTTAAATTGCATACTGGCAATTTAATGCATGTATCCGATTGGTCATTGTAACATGCGAGTATTACTTCTGTTGAGTTACGGCATACCTCCAATCGCGTGGTGTGTAGAGACTCGCGTAAGTGCAAGCGTACACTACCACATTATCACCGAAGCCGATATAGACATGGCATGGCTGTAGCCAGAGGGGGGGGGGGGTCCAGGGGGTCAGATGAACCCCCTCCCCAAAACACATTTCTGGCTACGACCTTGGATATAGATATGTAAGTCTAGATATAGATAGACTTATAATAACTTCGTTAACGGGGCCATTACATCAAAGTTACTAACCTTTCAATGGCAAAGTCTGTATCTTGAACTTGAAGGTATTGAGTAACAAGGAAGAGCGAGCCGAACTGTCTGGTAAGTTCATTATAATTGAATATGCTGTAATGTAACATTACCCCGCCCCGTACGTTGATGTTACATTTTTCGGTACTGGTACTACACTTGTAACATGAATGTTTTATTAATAATTAACAATGAGTTGTAGGCGAATGTACACTTTTATTTTATTTGTATTTTTATTAGATTAAGGCGCGGGACTCTTTCGAGTAGGCCTATTTGCGCCGGTCGGTGTTTGTATACGGTGTTATTTTCTTATTTGGTTTTTGTTGGAATTTACAGTTTGGAACAGTTAGCCTTTACCTGTCCTGTACACTTGACATAAATGGACATATTTTCCAACTGGCCTATGTGCCTGGCCTGTGCCTGATCTTTTCGCCCGAACCTTTACAGTAAGTATCGATCAATGCCAATTGTCAACTGAGTCAGTCGTAGGTTAAATTATTGAGATCGTCATTTCCGCCAGTTGTTTATCAGTATTCTAGAATACAAAGGGAGTCAGAGGTCACGACTCTTTGGTCACGGCCACAGAGATCTTGAAGGCCTAACTCCTAAGATAACTTCCCATTCAAGCAACTCCTGACTACTTCAATTCTACGTTACTGTAAAAATTTACCCCATTCTGCACACATCTGTATTTTGATAAGAGTCAATTCTTTCATAGAAGATATCATGAGAAGACTGCATGTTGAACAAAATGCACAAAGCAAGCATAACGAGAAGACTATAAAACAGAGACAACCACACTGGAAGGACGAATTGGTAACCGACATGTTGGGAGTTTGTTTACATAGATATAGGAGCGTCATGAAAAACCGAGATGACTCGTGGTTGGAGGAGTGCTGTTGACCAGGGCAAAAACTACGAATAGATGTAAAGCTGTAAAGCTGAAAGAAGAAGAAGAAGAAGATAAAGTTATATTTTGACACATATAAATTATAATATGTTATATTGTATTTAATATTATATACAGAATGCGTGGGAAGTACTATAGCTACTTTATCCACACCCTCCATAACTATACTTGGCAATTTCCGAAAGCCCATTTTAATGCATCAGTAGATTAATTTTATACCCAGAAGGGGAAAATATATTTTCCCCATTAATTGAAGTTTGATGGTTTATTAAGCGGGTCAAGTAACTTCAGAATGTGGCATCATTTGTGATGCAGGGCATGTATATTAGTGGTACAGACTCCAACTTTCACCCGAAAGGTTGTTGGTTTGAGTCCCACACTTGTTACATTTTCTGGCCATGCTTCGGAGGGCATGAAAAGCAGGCAGTCCCGGGCATTCCTAGTTGAGTGTAAGAGAGGGCTTTACTGTCCTAACTCCGCTAGGTTGGCTTAGTAATAGATCAAAAATTCAATATTTATTTATGCAGGGGGTAACCGCCAGTTGGGGAACTACTAGCTATGCGTAGTGACGTCGATGTGACGTCATTTTATTGACTCCAATGCCAATGTAGGATTGGGAAAATCGTTACAGCCTAAAATTACCCCTAGGACTATTATTTTGCCATGGATGGTCAGAGTCAATCAAAATAATTTTTCTAGATAAATAGAAAAGCATGTACGGGCTCACTCATATCGGTTCTTTTCAACCACCGTTCACTGTTGTCTTCTTCTTCTTCCCCCATAATGCCACGGGCGCAGCGTGGGGGGGGGGGGGGAGGGGGGTCGCCCCGAACCCATCTCCAGAACTCGTCCCGGTCGGACGCTCCCGTTGTCATCTATCAAATACTGCCGTTGTCAATGACCCCAAAATGAAGCCCCTATGGCTCAATGTCTACTGTATGGAGTGACCTTAGTCTTCACTCCCTATTTTCCGTGACTGTGACGTAAGCAACTTTAATGTGAACCATCTTAAAACACGTGAAGCGTGAAATCAATTATGTTGAGTAGTGGTTTACAGTCCCAAAGTCGTCGTTTTCAGTCACGAAGAAAGTTTATGTCCGTAAAGACATTGAGTATGATGGTTTTTTTAGGTACGGTATATACGACATTTTAGTATTTTACAGTATATTACAATTCTAAGGCAACGCGAGGCAACGTGTTAATACCATTAGTGAGTCAATGGTAAGATTGTCGCAACTTGTTCAGAATCGCTCGTTGCCCGTGTGGGCTACCATTTGCCAACGACCAAAAATTTATACGGAAACAGTATCAAATATCAATAGGTAACGTCGGAGGAACCCTAGGGTCATTGGCATCATAACGTTACATAAGTAGGGTCCATAAAAAGTCCCTAAAAAAAAACAAATAGGCCTGCTGGGCTAAACAAGAACCAGGGGCGGATTTTGCCTCCAATTTAGGGGGGGGGGGGGGCAGGTTCAGTACATTATAACATTTAAAAAAAACATTATTATTTTTGATTTCCACTGTAAACCCATTGTACCCATTGTTATCTAGTGTAAGTTCACTTTATTTGGGGGGAGGGGGGTCCGGACCCTCTGACCCCTCCTCCCTAAAATCCGCCCTTGACAAACAGGAGGAATCTAACCCAACTTTCATTATGATAGCTACCCTATGGAACGTCCTTCACTTTATTAGGTTTATATTAAGGTAGGTTCTCAATTAGATTGAGCAGGCATTCCACGGGTAGGCCGGTTGCTGCATTCATATGATCTTGACTCTTTGAAGCAATTGCATAATGCAGTTATTATCGTGATCATGGCATATCAAAGCAAGTATTACTTTGAATTCTTATAGGCCATTAATATAGTAACGCATTATTTAATTATAAAGGTACAGTACATACCAAGGTTGTATTTATAATACATTGATCTTCCTTTTCTCTCTTCCTCCTTACATGTATATTACTGGCAGGTATAATAACGAAGGCTTTCGCGGCCGGAGCCTAATAAGGAAGGTCTAAATATGGAATCCGGATTCTTGGAGGCTTCAAATGTTTTGCGGGAAGATATTTTCCCTCCTCAAAAATAAATGCTGGATACGCATTGTGATGTTTGATCCCAGCATCGGTAATATTGGCCATGAATTCCTTCTTCCGCTAACGGCTGCCACAAGAAGAAGAAGAAGAAGAAGAAGCAGAAGAAGAAGAAGAAGAAGAAGAAGAAGAAGAAGAAGAAGAAGAAAATAAGAAGAAGAGGAAGAAAAAGCAGAAGATGAAGAAGAAGAAGAAGCAGATGAAGAAGAAGAAGCAGCAGCACCTAATAAGTTGTGTATCAACGCGCCCTAATTAGAGTCTGGTTTTAGGGCATAGTATTGGTCAATGTGTTTGTTAAACACTGCACAGCTGGTATTACCTAAATCTGTGTAGTCGAATTGAGGGTTTGATGGACATATAGCCTACTGAAATCAAGAGTGTGGCTCATTGCACGTTGATTCCAATAAATGCCACGTACGGTACCATATATTTACTATCTGTGGCTTAATTTGCAGTTGCTACATCTTCGAAATGTGGTGCTATAGGAGAATGTTTAAAATATCTTGGAGAGACCACATAACGAACGAAGAGGTACTTCACAGGATAAACAAGAACCGGTCCGAGTTCACTCGAACATGCTTTCCAATTTATCAAAATTATTAGATAGAGAAAATTAGTAATTTTATGGCAAATATTTTTCCTATGGTTAAATTTCCGATATCTCGGGGGGGGGGGGGGGGGGGGCGGTTGTCCACCTGACGTCACTGGAAGTGAGGTAAATTCTCGATAGGTCAAACAAACACATTAAACACAAATTACCACACAACAATAATGGCAGGGCATGCAATGCATTTGAGCGCGAATTTTCTATCATTTTTTTCAAAAAATAATTTTTTGGGAAAGCAACCTATCCGGTTTCGTTACTCAATTTAACACCTAAAACATGCTTGAAGGTAGAAATCATTGATAGAAAGGTTTCGCATTTTTTAGTCATTTTTTCATTAAAATTTAGTTATTTTTATTTTTTTTACCCCCAGAAGCAAACGTTTAAAAGAAATCGTTGGAGCCGTTTTTGAGAAATAATTTTTTTAGACGTTTTTTTGGAGTTTTTTGAAAATAAAACCCCCCCTAAATTGAGTTAGCCAAAAAAAAAAAAAATGGTCCTGAGGTATGATTTTTGTGAACCTACATGCCAAATTTCACTCAAATCCACTGAGTAGTTTGCCCGGAAATCGACGAACAGACAGACCGACCGACAGACCGACAGACCGACCGACAGACAGACATTTTGTAAAAACCACTTTTTTGGGTTCCTGGGACCTCAAAACGTGTAAATCCGTTGAAATCTCGGAATCGAAAATTTCGACCATCACAAAGCTTTCCTTATACTACGTATAAATTGGAAAGAAATAAAAGACCCCTAATTACCTCAATTTCGGGGAGAAGAGCAAAGTGGATGACCTGATCAGACAAGGTGGATTCCTAAGCACCATATTAGAAGGCACAATAGAAGGCACCAATGCATGAGGGCAACCAAGGTAGGCGTACGCAGGAGACACGTAGCGTAGTGGTACGGACTCTGACTTTCACCCGAAAGGTTGTTGGTTCAAGTCCCACATTGGCTACATTTTCCGGTCATAATTTGGAGGGCATGTAAAGCAGGTGGTCCCGGGCCTTCCTAGTTGAGTGTAAGAGAGGGCTTTATAGCTCTAACTCCGCTAGGTTGGCTTAGTAATAGAAACAATAAAAAGCCCTTATTTATTTATTTATTTAAGACCTCAAGAAAGATATGAGATGCGGAACCTACTTGGAACTAAAGAGAACGGCCCAAGACAGGGAAGAGTGGAGAAGGAGGTGGAAAGATTTACTGCAAACCAACCGTTAGATTGGCACTAAAGAAGCAGAAGAAGACATCTAGCAGTGTGGTTGGCAGAAACCTGGACTAAATGTATGACCCGAAATGTCAAGGAGAAAATTTCTGCCAGCCTTCGCCCATGCACCCTTAAATACATGGCAGAGAAAAAGCGACAGCCCTGCATGTCATAAATAAATAAATAAATACATAAATCATTAAATAGGGCTTAATGTACCAATTACAGATTAATCTGATCCACAACGAAAGCATTAACATTTTCACATCACAATTTACAACCTTCAATTATTGAACAATTAAATTAAAGGCATTAAAACGTTATGCAATCGTCAGATTCATAGAACCCCGTAAACAAATTTTAAAAAGAGGTAGGAATGCTGGAAAGGGGATCTGAATCACCATATCCGTTCATTGTTCTTAAAATACTGGTTATGAAAGTAGAGCCTCTACCAGTCCCTCGGTTGTCCCCCGCCTGTTGATGGGCTACCCAACTGAATGAAAAACCAGTAGAATCCGGGCTGATGGGCCGTGGTCGAAATGAAAGTGCACTTCCATTTCACTTCGACCACGGCCCATCAGCCGGATTCTACTGGTTCTTCATTCGACTCCGGCCGTGAAGGCATTTGCAGTTACAAGGCTACCCAACTATTTCCACCCCTCTTCCCAAGAAAGTAAATGGAACACAATTTTGTAATTAGCAGGAGTTCTTTTGCTTTAAATTAACTTTTTAAATCAGCCGGCCCTAAATATTTGCCGTCCTGGGCCATTAACTGTAAATTAAAGGCAAATAGGGGATTGGATACAGTGCCATATCTTTACTAGGTATCTCTGGCATAATTTGAAATTTTGATACGTCTAACTACAGTTCAAGTCCTTCGAAATCTTGACTAGGCGTGCCAACTTCTGCTTTAGCCAAGGCTGAAGTGCGGTTAGCTATACGATAGCACGCTGGTTAACCCAGTTTTCAGCTTTCCACGAGTGTTAACTTAACGCACTTATCTAGGGGTTCATCGGTGACATCAACATTATAAATACAGTTAATATGTGTGACCATCACTAACACCGGTTGGCATGTGCGTATCCAGAGAGCCCCCCCCCCCCTCTCTAAAGATTTGACGAGTTAGCACACCATAGGTTGAGTTTTCTTTCATGAATTTACACAAAGTAAAAAAGTGCGAGGAATTCAAACTAGATATTTTTTATTTTTTTATAAAAGATTATTGGGAAACAAACAATTCAATGAATGTGTCAGTAGAGTAGAAAGGGCGGTTCTGGGACTTATCCCACCCCCCGTCGAGCTATCCCATCTATCCCACCCCGTCGTGCTATCCCCCGCGGGTGGTCTATCTATTTTTGCGTGTTATCCCTCGTGGGTGGTCTGAGGTGCTGGGACTTATCCCACCCCCCCCGTCGAGCTATCCCATCTACCCCTCGTGGGTGGTCTGAGGTTCTGGCGCTTATCCCCCCCCCCATCGAGACCCGTGGGTGGTCTTTCTATGGCACTATGATTTTTTTTTTTTGTATAATTACTAATTTGTGAGATACAGAGTTATATTTTTTTTTTTTTTTTTTTTTTTTTTATTTTTTTTTTTTATTTTTTATTTTTTTTTTTAATGGTGTTAATTGAATTAAAACGGGACTTACCCCACCCCCCGTCGAGCTATCCCATCTACCCATCATGCTACCCCTCGTGGGTGGTCTGAGGTGCTGGGACTTATCCCACCCCCCCGTCGAGCTATCCCATCTACCCCTCGTGGGTGGTCTGAGGTGCTGGGACTTACCCCACCCCCGTCGAGACCCGTGGGTGGTCTTTCTATGGCACTATGATTGTTTTTTTTTTTTATAACCCAGGTAAACATAAGATAAATATAGACACCCGTAGTATTTAAAAACCTTAAAATAAATTAATATAAATTTTTTTATCAGCTATATTTACATCGATGAACACGCTTGAGCTAATGCATAATGTTTAGTACACTACATTGAGTAAACATAAGCTAAATATAGACACCCATAGTATTTAAAGACCGTAAAATAAATTAATATAAGTTTTTTCTTAATTATTTATTATCAGCTAAATTTACATCGATGACCACGCTTGAGCTAATGCATAATGTTAAGTACACTACAATAAGTAAACATAAGCTAAATATAGACACCCATAGTATTTAAAGACCGTAAAATAAATTAATATAAGTTTTTTTCTTAATTATTTATTATCAGATAAATTTACATCGGTGAACACGATTGTGCTAATTAATAATGTTAAGTACACTACATTAAGTAAACATAAGCTAAATATAGACACCCATAGTATTTGAAGACCGTTAAATAAATTAATATAAGTTTTTTCTTATTAATTTTTATCAGCAATATTTACATCGATGAACACGCTTGAGCTAATGCATAATGTTTAGTACACTACATTGAGTAAAGATAAGCTAAATATAGACACCCATAGTATTTAAAAACCTTAAAATAAGTTAATATAAGTTTTTTCTTATTAATTTTTTTTATCAGCTACATTTACATCGATGAACACGCTTGAGCTAATGCATAATGTTTAGTACACTACATTGAGTAAAGATAAGCTAAATATAGACACCCATAGTATTTAAAAACCTTAAAATAAATTAATATAAGTTTTTTCTTATTAATTTTTTATCAGCTACATTTACATCGACGAACACGCTTGAGCTAATGGGAGACAGGGATAGATAGACCAGTGAGGGTGAGCGCCATTGAATAATGAACATATTAATTACCTAATTTGAAACAGTGGACTACCCACGAATGATAGACGGTAAGGGTGGGACTCGGCCTTGCACTCAGTATCTTAAAAGAAATGTATTAATCCCACAATAGGTGTTCAATATACCCACCAGCCATGTTTATAAAAATGAATTTTCAATAATCCCAACTAAGTCTCAGTTTCTCACAATGGGTGTGCAATATACCAGGCAGTCGTGTTTTCTATGTTAGATTTAGTTACATTGGGCTAGGACAGGTTAAGTTATAATATTAGGCTAGGTTAAATTTTTATATCAAGTTAGGGTAGGTTACATTGGATTAGGATAGGCCAGATTAGGTTACATTGGGTTAGGTTAGCTGTTTACCTAGATTAAATTCATCATTTTTTTTAAACAAAAATATTTTTATATCAAATAAATATGATGTTAAGTTAGGTTACATTGAATTAGGATAGGTTAGATTAGGTTACATTGGGTAAGGATAGGTTGAGTTAGCCACAAACAAGCCATTAATAAATCTACCCCTCGCTGACAGTCCATTGTAAGCTAAAGTGATTTTTGTTTTCGTAAATCTATCCAACACTTAGGTTGAAGCATGGTCATTATCGCATTATAGATATGTCTTAGGTTTAAAAGTTTGTTTTAAGTGATTGTATGTAAAGACATTGTTTATGAGGGAAGATTTTACTGATCATAAGAATAATTGCACAATTATGAGCGGAGGAGCACTATCTAACGAGGGAAACTTTGTATGCAAAACATCTATAGCTCTAGATGGTGTTGTAAAATAATACAATTATAAAAACATAACCATACGTCATGATCCCGTTGTATATTTACATAATATGGAAGGTGAGGTTGATTCAATTACAACTGAAAACATAAAACTTTTTAAAGTGATTAAATGGTATAAAGGACAAGTCCCGTGCTGGGCAATTAATAAATCTATCCAACGCACAGGTTTAAGGGAAGTATTGATTTAGTAAACAGATAACCGTGTGCAGATTCAAACCTGTTGAGAATCACCAGGTGCACTCAGTACACCCATCACACCAGGGGGTCCATTGTAAGCTAAGTGATTTTTGTTTTTGCATCAGTTGCACCCGGCAATGATAAAAACTATACTGAAGCATGGTTTCGTGCTAAAAACAAACAACTTCTCCTCACTGATGACTCCACAATAAAATATCAACAAATAAACAAACAACATTTACAATATTAAAAATGGTAGGGGGGGGGGGCCTTTAAAAGCAAAAGTGAACATTACAATTGCAAATACAAGTAAAGAAAAAATGTACGAATTAAGTAAAAAAATTTTTTTAAAACGTTAATAGAAAAACAATTGTGCAGGCAGATAACTGAAGTAATGTAGGCTAATAATAAAATATTGGTTGACAATCGACACTGAGAGAACATCCACTTTACAGTATGTATCCCAATTTTCATTAAGTCTAGATGCTAAGTAGGGACGTGATGTTATTGGGGTTGGAAGAAATTAGGTATTTTATGTGTCTTGAAACTTGTTATGCTGACGGAGTCCTTTATGTTGTCCGGTAGGGAATTGTACAATGGAATAGACTTATACATAATATGCGAATGCATAAAGTGTTCCGTATTCGGTTTCAAAGTTTTTAGGTTGCGTCCGGTACCAAGTCTGGTATTAATGTTATGATGGACGAAATCACCTTGCCCAAGAATGGTTTTTGCCCTTTTTAAATCGAAAAAGTAGAAGTTGTTTTGCACATAGCAATGGCAATGGGAGGACATTGAATTCCTGAAAAAGAAGATTTGAAGGGTAGCGGTGAGGCTTCCCTATAGCTACCCTGATGGCTATTCTTACATCAGTTTCTAGGGAGCATATATGGGAAGAGTGAGCACCACCCCAGGCTAATATGTTATATTGGAAAATTGATTGGACTAAAGCATGATAAACTTACCTTACAGAGTGTCAACGTTAAGTGTACACCTTAGCATCCTTAAATTGTTATAGGTTCTTCTAATTCGTTTTGATGTTAGGAGGATTTGTTCATACCACTTGAGATGATTATCAATGGTAACGCCTAAATATTTAATATTATTTGCTTTTGCGATTATCTGACATGTGCATGGATTAAGGTTGCAATTATTATGGAGTATTAAACTGAGATAGAATAGAATAGAAGAATAGAATAATGTATTTCGTTCCTTCAATAATACATATACATGCACACCAATATAATGAGGTAGGGGTGGCCCAAAGGATTTCTCCCGTGCTGGGGACCCCATTAATACTATAATAACTAAGCTAAAACTTTATCGATAATAATTAATTTTATGTAGACTCTAAGTAACATCACTAAGTAAGGAAATAAGTAAGATCATATACTAAGATGGTTTATCACTCTGTTGAATCCGGGGTTGTTATGCTAACGCACTATTGCTGGAAGATTTCTTAGTTGATTTTGGGACAGATGAAAGCTAATTTTACTAATGATTTTTTTTTTTTTTTTGTTGTAGATTTTTTTTTATGAACTCAGGAAGGCTGTTATATAATGGAACTGATAGGTAAATGTGAGAATGTGTGAAAAGGGTAGTGTTATGATTGGGGATCTGAAGATTGCGACCAACACCAAGTCCAGTATAGCTAAAACTATGGAAGAATATATAGCCTTCAGTATTGGAGAGTTATGCTTTTAAGACACTTACCAATTTATGGCCTCCTCATTAGATTCAGTAGTTAAAAATCTTGTTGATGCGGATAAAAATAAATTTAAAATTATGAAAACATGTTTTGTGGATGAAAAATTAGACTTGATGTTGAGGAAGGGTGTCTTACCCTATGAATATATAACGCACGAGTCACAATTTAATGAGGAACACTTACCTACAATCATTGCATTTTTTTTTTTTTTTTTTTTTTTTTTTTTTCTTTTTTTAGTCAATTAACTCAAGAGTGGATTTCACAAGAAAAATATGAACATGCTCAAAAGGTGTGGAATGCTTTTGATATAAAGAATTTAGAAGAATACCAAGACTTGAATGTATTAAACAACACCCTTCTCTTTTGCAATGTTTTTGAAGCCTTTAGAGCCTAATGTTTTGAAAACGATAACCTCGAAATTTGTCACATGTACACTGCACCAGGGCTAGCTCTTCAGAGCTGTCTGAAAATATTAGTGGGTTTCGCTGGATGGAGGAGGAAGAAATCAAAAAAATTTTAATGTAATGCTCGCACCTAATGAGGACGATGATGGCTTCATATTACATGTGGACTTGGAATATCCACAAAAATTACATGATTTACATAATGAATACCCACTAGCAGCTGAACATTGTGTTATAACTTCAGACATGATTTCTCCATATTGCAAGGAATTTCTCGCTGAAAATAATATATCTTTAACATCCACCATCTCAATGCTTATTCCCAACTTAAACGATGAACATAACTATATAATACATTATCGAAATTTGAAGCAATGTCTAGAATTGGCATTAAAATTAAAATGTATACATAAAATTTTAGCTTTTAAGCAAAGCGCTTGGATGCGACCCTTTATCGATTTTAATTAGCTTGTATAATGATTTCGAGAAGGATTTTTATAAATTGAAAATTAATAGTATGTATGGGAAGACAATGGAGAATGTTAGAAATCACGCAAAATTATAGTTAGTTAACACTGGCAAACGAGCTAGCAAACTTATCTCATCCCCTGCATTTAAAGATTTTAGGATTTTTTCAAACGATTTAATAGCAGTCCGATCAAAAAAAAAAATAATAATAATAATAATAATATTTTGCTAAACAAACCAATACTTATTGGTCTAACCGTTCTCGAGCTATCCAAGGCAGTTAAGTACGAATTTCATTATAACTTTGTAAAACAAAAGTATGGTGATAAATGATGAAATTCGCATACCAATCCATCAACAAGATATACTTATTACTCTACCATGTGAAAGCCGACTGCATATTGAAGGTGTGCTGGAAAAAGGTGTGACAACAATTGCTTATCAAGGTGAAGACTGGCTTAGCGCTAATGCTATGGCACACTTATTCTCCGAAATATGCTATGAACTCAATGGAATAACTGTTGATCATGTGCGAAACCCTGTGCGAATGATTTCTTCAAGTGAAAAACCACGGTTTGATATTATTGGCTTCCAAGCAGCACGAGCAGATGATATTTGAAAGACGCTACTGCCTTCGATCAATGTGCTGTACGACAAATGCAACTATTCCTCGGCTCAGAATGCTATCCATACCATCCGCTACAGGCGAACTTCAACAAAAAGGTTGTTGCTGTATTGTATGAACATTTTCTCAATTTCCGGAAACAATACTACATGCAGGATGAAGCATCCCCGAACGTTTCCCGGGTCATTATCGCATTATAGATATGTCTTAGGTTTAAAAGTTTGTTTTAAGTGATTGTATGTAAAGACATTGATTTCTTTTAAAATATGTGTATTATAAAATTTGTATATCATAAAATGGTTTACATTCGTTTAGCTCATGGTCATTATTGTATTATAGATAAGTCTTAGGCTTAAAAGCTTGTTTTAAGTGATTGTATGAAAAGACATTGATTTCTTTTAAAATATGTGTATTATAAAATTTGTATATCATAAAATGGTTTACATTCATTTACAATAGTTGATGTACAATACCAGTTAAAGGTACATATTCATATAAGCAGTCGCTGATGAGTAGACAGTCCCTTTATTTGCCATGCAGACAACCCTTTATATATTGGAGTGCATAAGGTCGGTGGCCATTTCAGTCCCCCTCGCATTAAGATTATGACACATCGCTATTAATTCAGGTACGCCGATATAATAAGTGCACTCAGCATCTTAAAAGAAATGTATTAATCCCACAATAGGTGTTCAATATACCCACCAGCCGTGTTTATAAAAATGAATTTTCAATAATCCCAACTAAGTCTCAGTTTCTCACAATAGGTGTGCAATATACCAGGCAGTCGTGTTTTCTATGTTAGATTTAGTTACATTGGGCTAGGACAGGTTAAGTTATAATATTAGGCTAGGTTAAATTTTTATATCAAGTTAGGGTAGGTTACATTGGATTAGGATAGGCCAGATTAGGTTACATTGGGTTAGGTTAGCTGTTTACCTAGATTAAATTCATCAGTTTTTAACAAAAATATTTTTATATCAAATAAATATGATGTTAAGTTAGGTTACATTGAATTATGATAGGTTAGATTAGGTTACATTGGATTAGGATAGGCCAGATTACGTTACATTGGATTAGGTTAGCTGTTTACCTAGATTAAATTCATCATTTTTTTAACAAAAATATTTTTATATCAAATAAATATGATGTTAAGTTAGGTTACATTGAATTAGGATAGGTTAGATTAGGTTACATTGGGTGCAATATACCAGGCAGTCGTGTTTTCTATGTTAGATTTAGTTACATTGGGCTAGGACAGGTTAAGTTATAATATTAGGCTAGGTTAAATTTTTATATCAAGTTAGGGTAGGTTACATTGGATTAGGATAGGCCAGATTAGGTTACATTGGGTTAGGTTAGCTGTTTACCTAGATTAAATTCATCATTTTTTTTTAACAAAAATATTTTTTATATCAAATAAATATAATGTTAAGTTAGGTTACATTGAATTAGGATAGGTTAGATTAGGTTACATTGGATTAGGATAGGCCAGATTAGGTTACATTGGATTAGGTTAGCTGTTTACCTAGATTACATTCATCATTTTTTTAACAAAAATATTTTTTATATCAAATAAATATGATGTTAAGTTAGGTTACATTGAATTAGGATAGGTTAGATTAGGTTACATTGGGTTAGGATAGGTTAAGTTAGCGGCTAACTTAACTTATCCTAGCTAACCTATCCCAGCTAATCCATCCCTATCCCAGCTAACCTAATCCAATGTAACCTAATCTGGCCTATCCTAATCCAATGTAACCTAATCTAACCTATCCCAATTCAATGTAACCTAACTTAACATTATATTTATTTGATATAAAAAATATTTTTGTTAAAAAAAAAATGATGAATTTAATCTAGGTAAACAGCTAACCTAACCCAATGTAACCTAATCTGGCCTATCCTAATCCAATGTAACCTACCCTAACTTGATATAAAAATTTAACCTAGCCTAATATTATAACTTAACCTGTCCTAGCCCAATGTAACTAAATCTAACATAGAAAACACGACTGCCTGGTATATTGCACCCAATGTAACCTAATCTAACCTATCCTAATTCAATGTAACCTAACTTAACATCATATTTATTTGATATAAAAATATTTTTCTTAAAAAAAATGATGAATTTAATCTAGGTAAACAGCTAACCTAACCCAATGTAATGTAATCTGGCCTATCCTAATCCAATGTAACCTAATCTAACCTATCCTAATTCAATGTAACCCAACTTAACATCATATTTATTTGATATAAAAATATTTTTGTTAAAAAAAATGATGAATTTAATCTAGGTAAACAGCTAACCTAACCCAATGTAACCTAATCTGGCTTATCCTAATCCAATGTAACCTACCCTAACTTGATATAAAAATTTAACCTAGCCTAATATTATAACTTAACCTGTCCTAGCCCAATGTAACTAAATCTAACATAGAAAACACGACTGCCTGGTATATTGCACACCTATTGTGAGAAACTGAGACTTAGTTGGGATTATTGAAAATTCATTTTTATAAACACGGCTGGTGGGTATATTGAACACCTATTGTGGGATTAATACATTTCTTTTAAGATGCTGAGTGCAATTATTATATCGGCGTACCTGAATTAATAGCGATGTGTCATAATCTTAATGCGAGGGGGACTGAAATGGCCACCGACCTTATGCACTCCAATATATAAAGGGTTGTCTGCATGACAAATAAAGGGACTGTCTACTCATCAGCGACTGCTTATATGAATATGTACCTTTAACTGGTATTGTACATCAACTATTGTAAATGAATGTAAACCATTTTATGATATACAAATTTTATAATACACATATTTTAAAAGAAATCAATGTCTTTTCATACAATCACTTAAAACAAGCTTTTAAGCCTAAGACTTATCTATAATACAATAATGACCCGGGAAACGTTCGGGGATGCTTCATCCTGCATGTAGTATTGTTTCCGGAAATTGAGAAAATGTTCATACAATACAGCAACAACCTTTTTGTTGAAGTTCGCCTGTAGCGGATGGTATGGATAGCATTCTGAGCCGAGGAATAGTTGCATTTGTTGTATAGCACATTGATCGAAGGCAGTAGCGTCTTTCAAATATCATCTGCTCGTGCTGCTTGGAAGCCAATAATAGCAAACCGTGGTTTTTCACTTGAAGAAATCATTCGCACAGGGTTTCGCACATGATCAACAGTTATTCCATTGAGTTCATAGCATATTTCGGAGAATAAGTGTGCCATAGCATTAGCGCTAAGCCAGTCTTCACCTTGATAAGCAATTGTTGTCACACCTTTTTCCAGCACACCTTCAATATGCAGTCGGCTTTCACATAGTAGAGTAATAAGTATATCTTGTTGATGGATTGGTATGCGAATTTCATCATTTATCACCATACTTTTGTTCTCGAAATCATTACAAGCTAATTAAAATCGATAAAGGGTCGCATCCAAGCGCTTTGCTTAAAAGCTAAAATTTTATGTATACATTTTTAATTTTAATGCCAATTCTAAACATTGCTTCAAATTTCGATAATGTATTATATAGTTGTGTTTATCGTTTAAGTTGGGAATAAGCATTGAGATGGTGGATGTTAAAGATATATTATTTTCAGCGAGAAATTCCTTGCAATATGGTGAAATCATGTCTGAAGTTACAACACAATGTTCAGCTGCTAGTGGGTATTCATTATGTAAATCATGTAATTTTTGTGGATATTCCAAGTCCACATGTAATATGAACCCACCATCGTCCTCATTAGGTGCGAGCATTACATTAAAATTTTTTGATTTCTTCCTCCTCCATCCAGCGAAACCCACTAATATTTTCAGACAGCTCTGAAGAGCTAGCCCTGGTGCAGTGTACATGTGACAAATTTCGAGGTTATCGTTTTCAAAACATTAGGCTCTAAAGGCTTCAAAAACATTGCAAAAGAGAAGGGTGTTGTTTAATACATTCAAGTCTTGGTATTCTTCTAAATTCTTTATATCAAAAGCATTCCACACCTTTTGAGCATGTTCATATTTTTCTTGTGAAATCCACTCTTGAGTTAATTGACTAAAAATGCAATGATTGTAGGTAAGTGTTCCTCATTAAATTGTGACTCGTGCGTTATATATTCATAGGGGAAGACACCCTTCCTCAACATCAAGTCTAATTTTTCATCCACAAAACATGTTTTCATAATTTTAAATTTATTTTTATCCGCATCAACAAGATTTTTAACTACTGAATCTAATGAGGAGGCCATAAATTGGTAAGTGTCTTAAAAGCATAACTCTCCAATACTGAAGGCTATATATTCTTCCATAGTTTTAGCTATACTGGACTTGGTGTTGGTCGCAATCTTCAGATCCCCAATCATAACACTACCCTTTTCACACATTCTCACATTTACCTATCAGTTCCATTATATAACAGCCTTCCTGAGTTCATAAAAAAAAATCTACATCAAAAAAAAAAAAATTCATTAGTAAAATTAGCTTTCATCTGTCCCAAAATCAACTAAGAAATCTTCCAGCAATAGTGCGTTAGCATAACAACCCCGGATTCAACAGAGTGATAAACCATCTTAGTATATGATCTTACTTATTTCCTTACTTAGTGATGTTACTTAGAGTCTACATAAAATTAATTATTATCGATAAAGTTTTAGCTTAGTTATTATAGTATTAAGGGGTCCCCAGCACGGGAGAAATCCTTTGGGCCACCCCTACCTCATTATATTGGTGTGCATGTATATGTATTATTGAAGGAACGAAATACATTATTCTATTCTTCTATTCTATCTCAGTTTAATACTCCATAATAATTGCAACCTTAATCCATGCACATGTCAGATAATCGCAAAAGCAAATACTATTAAATATTTAGGCGTTACCATTGATAATCATCTCAAGTGGTATGAACAAATCCTCCTAACATCAAAACGAATTAGAAGAACCTATAACAAATTAAGGATGCTAAGGTGTACACTTAACGTTGACACTCTGTAAGGTAAGTTTATCATGCTTTAGTCCAATCAATTTTCCAATATAGCATATTAGCCTGGGGTGGTGCTCACTCTTCCCATATATGCTCCCTAGAAACTGATGTAAGAATAGCCATCAGGGTAGCTATAGGGAAGCCTCGCCGCTACCCTTCAAATCTTCTTTTTCAGGAATTCAATGCCCTCCCATTGCCATTGCTATGTGCAAAACAACTTCTACTTTTTCGATTTAAAAAGGGCAAAAACCATTCTTGGGCAAGGTGATTTCGTCCATCATAACATTAATACCAGACTTGGTACCGGACGCAACCTAAAAACTTTGAAACCGAATACGGAACACTTTATGCATTCGCATATTATGTATAAGTCTATTCCATTGTACAATTCCCTACCGGACAACATAAAGGACTCCGTCAGCATAACAAGTTTCAAGACACATAAAATACCTAATTTCTTCCAACCCCAATAACATCACGTCCCTACTTAGCAACTAGACTTAATGAAAATTGGGATACATACTGTAAAGTGGATGTTCTCTCAGTGTCGATTGTCAACCAATATTTTATTATTAGCCTACATTACTTCAGTTATCTGCCTGCACAATTGTTTTTCTATTAACGTTTAAAAAAAATTTTTTTTACTTAATTCGTACATTTTTTCTTTACTTGTATTTGCAATTGTAATGTTCACTTTTGCTTTTAAAGGCCCCCCCCCCTACCATTTTTAATATTGTAAATGTTGTTTGTTTATTTGTTGATATTTTATTGTGGAGTCATCAGTGAGGAGAAGTTGTTCGTTTTTAGCAAGAAACCATGCTTCAGTATAGTTTTTATCATTGCCGGGTGCAACTGATGCAAAAACAAAATTCACTTAGCTTACAATGGACCCCCTGGTGTGATGGGTGTACTGAGTGCACCTGGTGATTCTCAACAGGTTTGAATCTGCACACGGTTATCTGTTTACTAAATCAATACTTCCCTTAAACCTGTGCGTTGGATAGATTTATTAATTGCCCAGCACGGGACTTGTCCTTTATACCATTTAATCACTTTAAAAAGTTTTATGTTTTCAGTTGTAATTGAATCAACCTCACCTTCCATATTATGTAAATATACAACGGGATCATGACGTATGGTTATGTTTTTATAATTGTATTATTTTACAACACCATCTAGAGCTATAGATGTTTGCATACAAAGTTCCCCTCGTTAGATAGTGCTCCTCCGCTCATAATTGTGCAATTATTATTATGATCAGTAAAATCTTCCCTCATAAACAATGTCTTTACATACAATCACTTAAAACAAACTTTTAAACCTAAGACATAGCCTATCTATAATGCGATAATGACCATGCTTCAACCTAAGTGTTGGATAGATTTACGAAAACAAAAATCACTTTAGCTTACAATGGACTGTCAGCGAGGGGTAGATTTATTAATAGCTTGTTTGTGGCTAACTCAACCTATCCTTACCCAATGTAACCTAATCTAACCTATCCTAATTCAATGTAACCTAACTTAACATCATATTTATTTGTTATAAAAATATTTTTGTTAAAAAAATGATGAATTTAATCTAGGTAAACAGCTAACCTAACCCAATGTAACCTAATCTGGCCTATCCTAATCCAATGTAACCTACCCTAACTTGATATAAAAATTTAACCTAGCCTAATATTATAACTTAACCTGTCCTAGCCCAATGTAACTAAATCTAACATAGAAAACACGACTGCCTGGTATATTGCACACCCATTGTGAGAAACTGAGACTTAGTTGGGATTATTGAAAATTCATTTTTATAAACATGGCTGGTGGGTATATTGAGCACCTATTGTGGGATTAATACATTTCTTTTAAGATACTGAGTGCAACGCCGAGTCCCACCCTTACCGTCTATCATTCGTGGGTAGTCCACTGTTTCAAATTAGGTAATTAATATGTGCATTATTCAATGGCGCTCACCCTCACTGGTCTATCTATCCCTGTCTCCCATTAGCTCAAGCGTGTTCGTCGATGTAAATGTAGCTGATAAAAAATTAATAAGAAAAAACTTATATTAATTTATTTTAAGGTTTTTAAATACTATGGGTGTCTATATTTAGCTTATCTTTACTCAATGTAGTGTACTAAACATTATGCATTAGCTCAAGCGTGTTCATCGATGTAAATGTAGCTGATAAAAAAAAAAAAAAAAAAAAATTAATAAGAAAAAAACTTATATTAACTTATTTTAAGGTTTTTAAATACTATGGGTGTCTATATTTAGCTTATCTTTACTCAATGTAGTGTACTTAACATTATGCATTAGCTCAAGCGTGGTCATCGATGTAAATTTAGCTGATAATAAATAATTAAGAAAAAACTTATATTAATTTATTTTACGGTCTTTAAATACTATGGGTGTCTATATTTAGCTTATGTTTACTCAATGTAGTGTACTAAACATTATGCATTAGCTCAAGCGTGTTCATCGATGTAAATATTGCTGATAAAAATTAATAAGAAAAAAACTTATATTAATTTATTTAACGGTCTTCAAATACTATGGGTGTCTATATTTAGCTTATGTTTACTTAATGTAGTGTACTTAACATTATTAATTAGCACAATCGTGTTCACCGATGTAAATTTATCTGATAATAAATAATTAAGAAAAAAACTTATATTAATTTATTTTACGGTCTTTAAATACTATGGGTGTCTATATTTAGCTTATGTTTACCTGGGTTATAAAAAAAACAATCATAGTGCCATAGAAAGACCACCCACGGGTCTCGACGGGGGTGGGGTAAGTCCCAGCACCTCAGACCACCCACGAGGGGTAGATGGGATAGCTCGACGGGGGGGTGGGATAAGTCCCAGCACCTCAGACCACCCACGAGGGGTAGCATGATGGGTAGATGGGATAGCTCGACGGGGGGTGGGGTAAGTCCCGTTTTAATTCAATTAACACCATAAAAAAAAAAAAAAATATATATATATATATATATATATATATATATAACTCTATCTCACAAATTAGTAATTATAAAAAAAAAAAAAACGATCATGGTGCCATAGAAAGACCACCCACGGGTCTCGACGGGGGGGGGGGATAAGCGCCAGAACCTCAGACCACCCACGAGGGGTAGCATGACGGGGGGGGGTGGGGTAGATGGGGTAGCTCGACGGGGGGGGGGGGATTTGTGCCAGAACCTCAGACCACCCACGAGGGATAACACACAAAAATAGATAGACCACCCGCGGGGGGTAGCACGACGGGGTGGGATAGATGGGATAGCTGGGATTTGTGCCAGAAACCCCCTTTCTATACTACTCACAATGGCCAAATCATCCGCATATCCTTGTGCGTACACTCCCACCTCATTGAGTCTAGTGATGATTTTGTCCACCACAAGGTTCCACAACAGGGGCGAGATAACCCCACCCTGTGCCGTACCCCTGGTGGCCCTTACCATCACCTTCTCATCAGATAGGGATGCTAGAATCCTCCTATTGCTAAGCATGGATCTGATCCATCTACACACAGTTGCATTTACGCCAACTCTCTCCAACGCCCTTGCCATGGAGTCATGTCCCGCGTTGGAGAAAGCCGCCTCAATGTCCAAAAACTGAACGTTACTGCTATCATTTTGCGTAAAGCCCCAATATTTTTGGTATATTTTTAAAAACTATCCCTGCCTGCAGGGCATATTATGTGTAGGCTATTATATTATTAGTTACTTACACTTGGTAGCTGAATATTATCAAATGAGCTAGGTATAATTTTACTATATTTTATGCGAGTACTGTATACTATTGACTGAAAGCCTCCTCCCCTGTGTACGGTTTTCGGCCCAAATATCGTGTACCTTGACAATTGATTTAGCCATGTAATATAGAAGACGCAAACAACTTCTCTTCTTTAACATGCTGTATTATAATGGAAAACAAACCTGAAAATTGATGCCGTTGAGAACCAAAGTTGTCTTGAATAGCAAGCCATATTTCATGTCAGTCACCAAATTCTCGGTCCTGCGACGATGCGACCTTCCTTTTTGCTTCAGTACCATATTACTATTTAAGTAAGAAAAATCATTTTTAGATCGTACTATATATAGCCTAGGGTAGATAATTTTTTTTTTTAAGACATTAAATTATAGAAATTATTGGAAATGGAAGATAATATGACAAACATTAAATGAAAAATAAATTACGGGCGATCTGAGTTCGGTATTAAGATACATCCAAATATATGTACCGTACCTATATGCACATTATTATTCTCTAGAAGATAAAGATTTCAGAGATACCTGCTTGGAGATTGAAGCTAATCTTTTGAAGGAATAAAAACGTAGGCTTAGGCATAATAAATAATTATTACCTTATTCAAAAATAAAGTAGGCCTAGACGAGGCCTAATACAACTTGCCTTGAACGATGATAATTTTACATGAAAGAAATTTTGATCTCTTCGTACTGCCTTAATTTACAAACAGTAAACAATTTACAATAAGTAATTGCCATACATTCGGAAAGGGGCACAATTTTCTAGTCTTGTCTAACCCTGAAAATTCTAACGCACGCCCAAGGCTAGCTGAGTTCTATAGGAGAGGTGGGAAATGCGCTACCGCCAAATATGTCTGGAGCCACCGGGTACTTACTATAGGTCTTTTCGCTAGCAGGTCATATGAGACGTGGCGGGTGGCTTCAAAAATTTAAAAAAATGTAGCCTATATTTTCGATGGGAATATCTTACCTATATATAGAACTCTAGCACGAACAAGACTTCACCCTTTTGATGTTATACTATTATATCATATATTTTTTAACTCAAATATTCTTCACCTGAAATTTATTTTAGTTGTAGACGTTTCACTGTCCTTCTCGGCGCGCGCAATGCCATTTTTTATGTCGCCGCAGCCCAAAATCTGATTGGCATCGTGTTGAATAGCTGCAGCCTGGGATTCATTGACAATTACCACTTTCACCTAAAATTGAAAATTAGACACTATTCTTGAAAAAATGTGTGCTGCTCCTGGAGAGATCGTATTCAAAATGCTGAGGTCCTGAGGTCGTGAAGATACAGAAGCCGAGTAAGTGCAGACGGTTAAGAAACGAAAACTAACATGAGGTGATGAGGAACGAAAAGTATCTGCATGTAATAATCCAAAGAGAGATAGAAGGACATCCTGGTTGAAAAACCTGAGACAGGGCGCGACTTCCCTCTTAGGAGCAGGAGTGTCCAAGGTCTAAATTGCCATGATGATCGCCAATCTTCGACAGAGGTCATTATTACCGTGTAATATTATTTTTCATATTTTTCAGATTTTCATATTATTTTGTTAGGTAGCTGCTTGGTTTGGTAAAAGCATAATATCCACAATAATGAAAGGGAAATTAATCCTTAGAATGATTATTTTACATGGAAATATCAACATATAGACCAAGTACAATATATTACCTACTAGAAATGCTTAAAACCCCAATACTTCAGAGCTATTTTCCAAACTTTTCTCCGGGGGAGCCCCCGGGCCCCCTCAATGGTGCCTTTATTCGTCGTTATAATATCTCAACTATACTGCTTGCAAAATGCGTAAAACCTCACTAATTTGGGCTTATTCATAATTTTTTTTCTGCTTGCTGGCATAAACAGGGGGGTCCTTGGCCTCTCCCCCCCCCCCAGAAACATCCGTAGCCCCCCCCCCCCTCAGAATTTCTGGTGGCAAAGACGTTATGGAGGCGAAAGGCACAGCATCCACAATAACGATAGAAAAATCAATTCTTGGTACATGCTTTTGCATGTATTTTGCATTGTATTTACATGAACCATTTCACATGAAAGACATCATGAAAAAAATCAACATATTGACCAAGTACTTTCACAAAAATATATTACTCAAAATGCTTACAACCCCGATATTTCAGACCGATTTTTTCAAACATTTTCTTCTGGGGAGACCCCCGGGCCCCCCTCAGTGGTAGTTTTATTCGTCTGTAAAATCTCAACTGTACTGCCTATTGGCCTATTTTTCAATTTTTTTTCTCCGGGGAGACCCCCGGGGGCCCGGGCTCCCCTTTATCCAGGATAAAATGTGCGTAAAACCTCACTAATTTGACCAATTTATTATTATTTTTTCTCCGGGAATCAAAGTCTTGGGGTCCTAAAGCCCCCCCCCCCCCCCAGAAATTTTGGGAATTTACGTCAATGATAAAAATGTAGGCCTATTCCATCAGTTTTGATTGCTTACCAATTCAGGAAGACAGAAGTTGCGGGTAGTGAGCAAGCGAAGGTTTGCGGAGAATTTACGGTTTTCCATCAATATTTGGGGAGGCTGATTTTCTATTACCAAAACTCTAAAAGAAATTAGAACCAACGATATAAGCATTTTAATATTCAAAGAATTTCCGATTACTAGTGAAATATTTCCTGCAAAAACTAGGTTATGCAACTGGGCCATTGCTTAGCCAAGTTTGGGAAACCGATGTGTCGGAACTGGTATGGTACCTCTGCATCAACTAAACACAATAAAATTCCGGTTGTTTGTAATTTAATTTTTCTACTCACTTTGATGCCAGTTCCGATAAGAGATTCTTAAGCAGTTTACTGAGCGTCCCTTCCCTCCCTTCCGCGTTATTTCCAAATTCGGGAAGTTGTAGCGACTCAAACAGTTGCACAGATTGAAAAGTGTGAAGTATTAGTTCTAGCAAATAATCAATCCTAAAAGGAAAATATAACAGAAATAACCGACCCGAGTTTAATCGAACATGCTTTATTCCTTAGGCGTGTATTCCACTGGTCAATTTTCCCGTCATTTGTGATTAAAAAAAAGTTGCGATTTTTGTTTTAAGGAGACCATTATGTTGATACTTAACTTATCCATTATAAAGTAAGTTATAATATGGTAGCAGACTCTTTTTAATCACAAATGACGGGAAAATTGACCAGGGGAATACACGCCCAAGCCAATTTAGGGAAGTTAGTAGCATTTCTCGCTACTCTCAGTTCAGTCGGGAGTTTTCCTTAGGCGAATCCATGTAGTGTAGGATCCAGTCGCCGAGATTAAATCTATTAGGTACTATTACTATTCATTTTTTTAGGCGGGGTTTCCATTGACCTCGCATTGCAGAATGCACACACAGATTTATAAAATGTTTCCTACGGATGATGTCTGCTACCACGTCAACGTCATGTGCATTCCGCAATGCGAGGTCAATGGAAACACCGCCATACCACTTTTGAATTTCATCTAAATTTGACGTAGGCCTAATGGGAACACCATTGCGAGCGCGCTGCTGGCTTTCCTTCCAGTCATCCAGTTTGTCGCCCAATATTCGATTCTGGACCAAACCCAATTGCTGAACGATTTTTTCCAGCTTCAAAATCAGCGAATGATGCACGCCAACCAAATATTGAATTTTCTGTCTCATGTAATCCTTCAGTGGGGCCACTTTGGACTGCAACTGCTGCAGCTGATGATCGTCTTGCACGCTCGACTCGGTGTTTTCCAAGCATGCTGAAATGTATGCAATCAAGGCATCAGACTTGCAGGTGGATGGGGATTAGGAGGGGGATTAGGGGGGTTGATTAGGAGGGGGTTAGGAGAGTCTCACTTCCCCCAGCACGTCCAGCTCGTAGACTTTTCCTCTTAAAGCTTATAGAAAACCTAACATAAATGATAAGGCGGTAATTCCACCGGCGATTTTACTTCATTTGTGATTTGAGATATTTGTTTGTTTTGTTTTAAGGAGACTATTATGTAGATACTTAACTTATCTATTATAAATTAAGTTATGATATGGTAGAGACTTATTAATTATGTCTACTACCATATTATAACTCAATTTACAATAGGTAAGTTAAGTATCTACATAATAGCCTCCTTAAAACAAAACAAACAAAAAATTACAAATCAAAATGAAGTAAGATCGCCGGTGGAAATGCCGCCTAAGTGGTGCTAAAATATTACTTTTCATTAAATTATCAATTTTTGTTTTACCCAAAATAGACCTAGGATTGGACATCCCAAACGTGCAACATTTCACTTCATGCTATCGGATGGCGCCCTTTCATAGTTTATAGTTTAAAAATTCCCTGGATGCCTTGTTAGACTGTTCATAATCATCACAGTTATCACACACTAAAATTCCTCGTTCATCACGTCCTAAATTTATAAAATAAAGAATTTTGTGTGCAAATTGTAGGAAAAATAATAATTCAAAAGTTGAACAGGAACTGTATATAATCTTTTTTATTGTGGTGGTGGACCTTATAATAACAATAAAAATAATAATAGTAAAAATAATAATAATAAAGTCTTTATTGAAAAAAAAAATGAGTAGATAGCGTTACCTTTATAGGTGTTATACTCTTCGTGATTTCGATGAAACCACCTAAAACTAGTACTTGCTTCGAATATGCATTGTTCCAGGAAATTAAGTTGCTCTTCTATCGAAGAAGCGTTGAACGTAGCTTCAGTAACAGGTTCTGCTGCTGACGCCATATTTGATCCTTAATAGATAGCACCTAAAATATCAGTTAGTCGATATAAGTATTTAAAGGATCATAAGCTATATAGCTACTGCATGAAGGTTAATGTTTTTTCAGGACATGTAGAGTAGTGGTAAAGACTCCGACTTTCACCCGAAAGGTTGTGGGTTTGAGTCCTACATTTGCTACATTTTTTGGCCATGCTTCGGAGGGCATGTAAAGCAGCTGTGGTCCAGTGCCTTCTTAGTTGAGTGTAAGAGAGGGCTTTTCAGCCCTAACTCCGCTAGGTTGGATTAGTATAATAGAACATGAAAGTCAATATTTTTTTTCCCCCCGCTCTTTGCTCTAAAGCCGGAATTACACGATCAAAAGTCGCTAACAATTGTCGGCACAGAAAATGAAGGGCCTAGAAGCCAAAGGGTGCAAGTGCCATTTTATTTGCGTTTTGGAGTCAAGTGCACCATGATGCTGTTACTTTAACAGTTCCTTATCCTATAAACCAACAGGAACATCGGTACCTGTCAATTTGGCAATGTTGAGTTACAAACTTTAGCTTCAATTACCTCTAATGTTTACTTTTGTCACTTGCACCCCTTTGCCTCTAAGCGCTTCAAATGTGTTGGGATACCTCCTGATATTCCGCTCGAGACGGTTTACTATTTTGTGAGATTCCACCAAAGTCATGTAGGTATTTAAATTGTTACATTTTAACAAAATATACTAGTAGGTCCTGTATACGATTTATTTATTTATTTAATTTTATTGATTTTTATATAATATCATCACGAATAATTGTCTTTTACATGCCGGAAGCATTTTAGCCCCCTCAACGCTGTTGAGTCCCCTTAGCTCCCAACAACATACAATAGGTAGGCTACAGTGACGTGGAGGCATGAATTTAAGGTGGCCGCGGATTGGCCAATTGAATGTCAGGCGCCCTTCTGGAAATGCACCCCTCTAGCTTATGAATAGGTTTGTAGCTTTCTTACGTAAGGTTACTCGTTTAATAATTAAACTTCGAACGTGATTTCTATAACCTGAAAAGAACCCAATAAAGGTTATTATACAGTACCTGGGCAAGGAAGAGGCACAGAAGATTCTGGTACCCTTTAGGCTTTAATTGAACACAATCTTACAGCAGTCAATGCCAATGTTTATCCATAATGAATTTTATGCTGTCACCTTGCTGATAACCAGATGGTAAGACAATTATTGCGACAGTTACATGTTATATTTTTTGGCAGTTGTCAAGGCAGAAGATTTAATAACTGAGTTGATAGAATGAGTCAATGCTTCCCTTATAAGTTATAAGAAACTGAGTTTTTAACGGATTGCCGTGAGAGCCAAGGCCAAGGCTTACGGTATTAGCCATTTAGAAGATCATAATTTTGGCCCTGTATCCTCCAGGAACCGGCTAGTTAGCATCTTAACCGGTCGTCTAATTAAAGGAATAGGACAACAACCTAAACAAACAAACATGCATTGATGGTGATGGAGACACCATAACTTTTGCCACTCTGTTGCAACCATTTCACATATTCTCTGCCTGGAGGAAAGCGTACAATCAAGGGGTTGAAGATAAAATAAATAAATAAATAGATATAGACTTTTTGTTCTATTACTAAGCCAAATCTAACGGAGTTAGGGCAATGAATAAGCCTGCCAGATTTATTTTTCAAAAAACCGGGAGGTTTCAGTTTGGCTTATATATAATACGTATTTTTTCGACATCAAGGACAAGTGCAATAAGTTAGCATCAAAAATATAGAGGGCCTCCACGGGGAAACCCGTTCTCAAGGACGTACGCAGCTTTTAGACATTTAGATTTGACACGCGACGAATACAATTGCACACAAGGGGGGCCCGGGGGTCTCCTCCAGTAGATTTTTCTTGAAAAATTGGCTTAAATTAATGAGGTTTTACGCATTTTGATACCAGTAACGTTCAGATTTTAATAGCGGAGTTTGACAGGCGGAAAATACAACTGCCCACAAGGGGGGCCCGGGGGTCTCCCCCGGTAGAATTATGTTGAAAAGTTGGCTTAAAATAATGTGGTTTTACGCATTTTTATACCAGTAACGTTCAGATTTTACATGCGATGAATGAAGTAGGTACCGTAGTTGGAAACAAGGGGGGACGGGGGTCTCCCCCGGTTGAAAATGTTTGAAAAACAGGCCTCAAATAGTGGGGTTTTACGCAGATTGATAGCAGTTAAATTTATTAGATTTTTAAGGCGAAAAATACAATTGCACACATTGGGGGTCCCGGGGGTCTCCCCCGGTAGAATTGTTTTTTTTGAAAAATTGGCTTAAATTAATGTGCTTTTACGCATTTAGTTAGCAGTAATGTTCAGATTTTACTGGCGATAAATATATTAAGTTATAGTGGTGGCAAACAAGGGGGCCAGGGGGTCTCCCACGGTAGAAAAATTTGTAAAACTTGGCTTAAAACAATGGGGTTCTACGTATACTGATAGCAGTAACATTTAGATTTTAAAGGCGAAAAGTACAATCTCCCCCGGTTAAATTTTTTTGAAAAGTTGGCTTGATGTAGTGGGGTTTTGCTCATTATGATAGCAGTAACGTTCTGGTTTTACATGCAATGAATTAAGCAGAGGCGGTCCCAGACCTCATGAAAGGGGGAAGCACTTGTCAGTAAATTTAGCGTACCTAACGATAGGTTTTCGAAGGGGCGGTGTATAACTTGGCGCCCCTCCACCCATTTTCATAAAAGTGCATAAAATGGGGAAAGCCGTTCTCATGGACGAACGCAGCTTTTACATTATTAATGACATGCTTTGCTTAACCTTCTGATGTTTTTACTACGGTATTGAATATTAATAAATATGTTTAGTTTTCGCCTTGTTTACCATGTGGCATATGGTACATTCTATTGTGTATTCTGAGAGTTTCACAAAAAAGAAAGTTTCACAAAACGGCTGAGTCGACTGTAATATATACGTACGTGTATGTGAACAAAATCAACTGCAGAAGTGGCTTAGTGCCGAGACAGCGCAGACCGCAGATAAAAGGTAGAATGACCTTGAGTGGAATGCGAAAAGGAAGTAACCACGTGACAACAGAGGGAGGGTCAACGACCACACCTGGTGTGTAGAAACCCTTCAGATTTGTGTATATGCAACTGTGTTGTTGACCTACAAATCCTTGGTTCGTCATTATCCAAAACTTTTTAATTTTTGCTTTTCTATTTATGTGTTAGTACATACATGGCAAGGAAAGATTTGTGATAAAATTTAGTCGAAATTTTCGATTACGAGATCTCAATGAATTGAGATCCCAGGCAAAAAAAGAAGTGTTTTATAGAAAATGTCTAACTCGAACTACTTGGTAGAATGTGATGATCGAATTCAACATGTAAAATTTAGGATAACCAAATAATTATTGTAAATGGGTATTTTTTCCATTTTTTGTGCAACTTCAGGTGGTTTTATCCCACAAAAACGACAAAAATTCTCAATAACAACTCAAACGGCTTCTTTCAAATACACATAAATTTAAGGCCTGTATTGTAATCCTATTGTATAGTAGCAACTTGGTAGTGTGCACAGTGCCGGCAGGGAAACATGGTAGGACTTGTCCTGGTCACCTCCGAACTAATCGTGTGACTTGACTGTCTTTCCCAAGTGGTTCGGAATCCACTATAATCAGGAGGTCCCCTGTCCTATGGGCCCACACCGTGGCCTGGGACTGTGTCCAACTAGGGCTCTATATTAGACAGGTATTGTCATCCGCCATGTTGTATCCAATATAAGTCTTGTGTATAAGCCAAGCATTGGGTGTTTACATATTTATTTTTTTGAAATTTGTCGTTGTTTACTTATTTTTATTTAAAAAACGTGCTACCAAGTAGGGAAGTGTATAATAAAAAATTACTAAAACGTGTATTAGTTTTTTTAAATTTTCTTCAATTTTTTACTTTTCTTACAATACTTACCATATAGGAAATAAGGGATACAACATGGCGGATGACAATACCCGGGTATATAGTGCCTTATGTCCAACCATACTACTAGCCTAATTTGGAGTGGTAGGCCTGTTATTCTAAAAAAAAAACTTAAAAAAAATTATTTCTCAAAAACAGCACCAACTATTTCTTTTAAATTCACATATAATAGGCCTATATTGTATTTGTTATTAATGTTAACAAAATGCGATGGGTAGGTTGCCCCTTGATAGTTTCCTTCTGGGGGTAAAAAATTAAAATAAGTCAACTTTAATGAAAAATGACTTAAAAATAATTTTTCCGCGGAACCTTTCTATCGTTGATTTCTACCTTCAGGTATATGTTTTTTTTTTCTCCCCCGAACTATACTGGGACCACGTATTTTCAGTATTTCTTGAGGATAGTCGTGTCATATTTTCCTAGTGTGGGCTAAGTTCGGGTTAAGGTCTTTCCACTTGTGGCTCAAGGTGAGCCATGCCAACTCCTTCGGCGGGGATTCCACCAACCGGCTAGGGCTAAATACAAAAACGGTGACGTGGTAGCAGGCATTCAAGACTTAGGCGGGGTTTCCACCGACCTCGCATTGCAGAATGCAAATGACATTGACGGAAATTAGAATTTTTCTTTTTATATAAATCTATTAAAATGTTTGTACTTATCATATCCCATGACGCCATTTTTTAATTTTAGTTTGTTTGTTTGTGATTTTACTGCATGATCATTGATCAATTTTAACTATGGTATAGAGGAAAACAAACATTTCCGTCAATGTTATTTGCATTCTGCAATGCGAGGTCGGTGGAAACTCCGCCTAAGTCTTGAATGTCTGCTACCAATGTCTGCTACTCACCGTTTTTGTATTTAGCCCTAGCCGGTCGGTGGAGTCCCCGCCTTCACAGCACACCAAGCCACCTCTGACTGAATCATTGTGCGCACTATGTTGACATTTATTTTATAGTTCCAAGCTAGGATTCACATGCCCTCCTCTCGTTTTCCCACAGCCGATGTGTTAGGTATGTTTTAGGTGTTAAATAGAGTTACAAAACCGAACAGGTTGCCTTCCCAAAGAAGCATTTACGTTGGTTTTGTGTCAAAAAAAAATTTTTTTTTTTGAGAAATTGTAAAAATTTCACGTTCCAATACATTGCCTACCGCACACTAGATATAATGTAGTTTTAAGGATTTATATATATATAGAGGTTAGTTTACCTCCAGTGATGAGCCCCCCCCCCCTCATAGCAGGTTTTACCATGTGGCGAGCGTGACAAAAAACACAGGCCCCGCGCTTTCAGGGGGACCCGCGCTAGGTACAATTTTCAATAATAATATATATTTTTTTGCTTTCCAATTTATGCGTAGTATAAGGAAAGCTTTGTGATGGTCGAAATTTTCGATTCCGAGATTTCAACGGATTTACACGTTTTCAGGTCCCATGAACCCAAAAAAGTGGTTTTTACGAAATGTCTGTCTGTCTGTCTGTCTGTCTGTCTATCTGTCTGTCGTTCTGTCTGTCTGTCTGTCTGTCTGTCTGGGCGTCCATTTCCGGGCAAACTACTCGGTCGATCTTGATGAAATTCGGCATGTAGGTTCACAAAAATCATACCTCAGAACTATTTTTTTATTTGGGGGCTAACTTAATTTGGGGGGGGGGGGGTTTATTCTCAAAAACTCCAAAAAAACTTCTAAAAAAATTATTTCTCAAAAACGGCTCCAACGATTTCTTTTAAATTCACATATATTGTAGTCGTTATTAATATTATAACGAAATGCGTGGGGTCGCTTGCCCCTTGATAGTTTGCTTCTGGGGGTAAAAAAATAAAAATAACTAAATTTTAATGAAAAATGACTGAAAAATAATTTTTCTGCGAAACCTTTCTATCGCTGATTTCTACCTTCAGGTATGTTTTAGGTGTTAAATTGAGTAACGAAACGGGATATGTTGCTTTCCAAAAAAAATATTTGGTTTTGCACAAGATATTATTTTTTGAAAAAATGATAGAAAATTCGCGCTCAAATGCATTGCGTGCCCTGCCATTAATGCTGTGTTGTAATTGATGTGTTGGTCTGAGCTATCTAGAATTTACCTCACTTCCAGTGACGTCAGGTGGACAACCTCCCCCCCCCCCCATATATCGGATATTTAACCACTGGAAAATTATTTACCATGAAATTACTCAAATTCTCTATCTACTAATGTTGATAATTTGGAAAGCATGTTCGAGTAAACTTGGACCGGTTCTTTAAATTAGGCTACTGAATATAAGGACTGAATTTGTCTACATTGTTGTCAGTTTATCGACATCGATGGCCAGGTGGTAGCGTGCTTGTACATGTGCGAGTCACTACGCCACGCAATCGGAGACGTGTCGTTAATCGACACAAGTACCTATTAAGTAACTTAGTGAGGCGACCGAAGAGGTCAATCGGATACATTCATTGAATTGGTTGTATAGGATTAACCTTTATTAAAAAAAAAAAAAAAAAAAAAAAAAAACCCTCCCCCACCTCGCCCGAGAACATATATCTTAAGGTAGGGGCCCCGCGCCATGGAACCACCACAGGCCCCGCGCCTGGTAAAACAGATGTTGACGGAACGTTTGGAAGTTAACTTTCATATCGACCACGGCCCATCAGCCTGAATTCTACTGGTTCGTCATACGACTCCGCCCGTGAAAGCCTTGCAGTTACAGAAGTTTGCATTAATTTGGAAATGTGAAAAACTCCAAAATTTTGAAAAATTTCAGCCCCCTGGTTTTGCCCTTTTCATATCGTACTCGTTTTGAAGGTATAATTTTATTCGTAATCTTTATGAACATTATATTTAAGAGGTGAATAATTTCCCCATTAAAAATTCAAAACTGAATGTACCCCCGTCCCCAGTTTTGGGAGACATTTACCCCCATAAAAAGATTAGCGTAACTGGGATTTTAAGGTAGCTTTGACTAGTCATTTAGCACGTATTGAGGATCCAAAATACAAAGTTTTCGCTTGTGTCAAATAATGTTTCCGAACCCAAACCTTAAGCTTAGCAGTCGGCTACAATAGCGAACCAATCGTAATTTGCAAGTTGCAACTTGCAACAAGCCAAGTAGCAACTCATTCGCTAGACAGGCCACATCGGCAAGGGGTGGTCAACATTTTATACGGTCATCACTTAGTCCAGGGATTCGGAACCTCAGAAATACTGTACGTATATACAGTGGCTTATTATGTATTTCAATTTCCTGAGTTTTCTTCACTTCCTGTGCCATTGGAATTTAACATGTAACAACTTTTGTGTTTTCGACTCTTTTTATGGCACGTCTATTATAGCCAACAGGCTTATGGTTACAGTGCATCTTCAGAATATAAATGTAGCCGTATGCATTGAATAAATAATAGACCTGTTAGCTTAAATATATTCAATGCGTTAAGAATGTATTGTGGATGTGTCATAAAAAAATTTAAGAGTTGAAAATCGGGCTTGAGAGTGGAAAACATTTCGGTAATCTGAAATGTCTAACTTGTAGGTCACCATTTTGGATTATGACCGCCTTGTGGTCCAGATTTCCAAATGGCAACATCAAAATTGAATGGGTTAGAAGGCAATGGGTATAAGTGACATTTTCTCACTTTATGAGATAAGTGCACCGTGGCAATTTCCGAAAGCAAATCTATGAGCAGCTAAACGGTATATCTCTATCATACATAGTTGTTGCGCTATAAGGGGTTGAAAATGTTGTCCACCTTTAAAAGGATCCAGACTATCAAACTTCAACTGCGTTTTTCTCGAAATCAGCCTGGTAGTAATTGTACATTTTGGATTCCAACCGATTCAATTCGTGTTCTGGACGTCCAAATTATGGTAATTTCGCAAAATTTTACCCAAACAAAATTAAATATCCAACGCGCAGTTGGATTTAAAAATTGGTGAATGTTGGTATAATAGCTGCAGGTTATGGTTCGTAAAGAAATAGCTGGTAACTTGGGTGACTGTTGGCAGTCTCTCAGCACAACTACAGTAGTCGCCAATAGTCAGTCGGGGTCGGCCAGGGGTAATTCGTGCGCCAATTAGACTAAGTCCTATCGAACTCGGCAGACAATTCTTTGTATATATAGTCTAGCCAGTAAATTCGCCTCAAAACCGTCAAAGATTGATTTTGTTGTTGTTGTTGTGGAAAGCTCCAAATGTGTTTTTTATAACTTCGTAGCCAATCCACATAAACTTGCTGATCTGAAAGGAAATATCATCATAATTTTGTCTTCAAAACCAAAGCCTTGTTTTGGAAAGCACCATGTGTTGTTGAACTCTATATTTAGCACCTATTGTAAAACACTATAGAACACTACACAAAGCACCTTCTACCTGAGCTTAAAAAGCGTCGATTGAATGGTTCCTCTGTAAAAGAATTGAGCATTTTTATTATTTTATACGCCCTGAACCAAACTATCAATGAGAATTAGTGGATTTCCTTTGAATTAATAAAGTGCTGTATTACAATATGTTAATTTTAAAGAAATCGTCGGAGCCGTTTTTGAGGAAACATTTTTTTTAGTTATTTCGTTTTTTATGTGTATAAAACCCCCACTACTTACACAACAGAACGGATAACTCTCTACCACTAAATAATCGGTAAACATTCCCAATTTCCTAGGGCAAATTCCCGCGCTTTAAAAAAAAAAAAAAAAAATACCCTATTTTATAATATATATATATAATATATATATTTTATATATTATATTTATAATAAAAAATGAAAAAATGAACCCTGGAAAATGTGAACCTACAGTAGGTACCGTTATGCCGAATTTCAACAAATTCTATTGGAAGGTACTTAGACTACGACATCAGTTAGAAAGAAAGAAAGAAAGAAATATATTTATCATACAATACAAAATGAAATTAATTATACAACAAACCCACTAAGAAATTAACAATGTTCCTACTAAATATATATATGTATAAATTCCTCCGTGGGCACCACAATCAAAACCTATGAAAGGTTTGTGTGATTGAAATTGTGATGTTTTAACATAAGAATTATCCTTTTACTTTTAGGGCGAGCGCGACCGAAATTACCGAGTTACCAGAATCCGGACGCGGTCGCCCTAAAAATTGTTTTCTTTTATTGTTATAAATAGAAATATTTTTATATAACTTAAGTAATAATAATAAATTTTGAAAGTTTCAAGAAAATTACAGGAGGATAAAGTGCAATTGGCTAATAGATTTGAATTGAGTTATTTTTTAATCCAGATTTTTATTAGTTTTATAAATTTATGTTTGTTATTTACATGGCATTGTAGGAAAAGAGGTAATAGGTTATATAATTTTGTTACTTGATAGAGAGGTGAATGGAAAGCAAGTGATTTATTTATGTTGGGCGTATTGACAGATAGCTGGTTCCTAGTTCTGGTTTCATAAATTTGTTCAATTAATGGTAGGCAATATTAACTTACGCTCGGGGAGTAATGATAGAAGTGCTATTTTATAAACTGTTTGTACTTCAGGGACATCAAACTCTAAGTGCAATAAATTAGATGGATGGATGGTTAAATTGTGTATAGCCTACACAGCATTGATAATGTCGCCGTAAATTTTGGCCACCCCGTGGTTGGAATGGTGCTCGCAGCCCGCAGGTGCCTGGCTCAAGTTGGAACTCGCACTAACCCCTTGGCCCTTTGCTCTTGATCATTGCGACATTGTGGTTTGAGCCAGTCCTTGAGATGGTTGGTCGCCGTTCGGCTCACCGCACTTCCACACCATTTCACTATGCAGGAATGCAGCCCAAGCTGGTAGTTTGCATGTTGCCTGTCGAGCTTCAGCATTGTAAGTACCCTTTTTCAACATAATTATGCACACAGTACATACTGTATAGACCTTAGCAAAAGGTAACTGCAGTCAAAGTACAATATTATTGTTGTTTCCGTAGGGATTTTAAATGCAAATACTGTATGTAAACTTCACTTTGATTGCTCCGAAGCTCGGAAACATATCGTGTTAGGCAGGCTTTGCTACAGACGACTTCTGAATAGCCGATTTTAATAATTTTTTAAATTTTTGTTATTTCAGAACGACGCCAGAGATGAGGCAAAGCGCATATGGAAGCCATAGTAGCTGATACACAATAGGAAAGTACTTGCTGCCTAATAATTTAATCACAGCAAGCGGCCTACCTACCACAGCACTGAGTTTTGAAGATGTTTCTCAATATAGCCAGCGACTTGGAATTTTGTACGAGCGAGGTTTATTCAGGCTGCTGTCGGAACAACCTGGGGGCGAACAAGGTAGGCTAAATATATATTTCTTTCAGGTAAATTTCTTGAGAAATGCAGTTTATGAACAGTATTAATATAATATGCCTTTGATGGCATAGTGGTAGCTTGTTCATACTTGTGCAAGTCTCTACATGCCATGCGATCGGTGACCTGTCGTAACTCAACATAGTTATTACCTACAAAGGCGACTGAAGAGGTCATTTGGATATATCCATGGCATTGTTTGTATGCGATTAATATTTAAAAAAAAGAACAGGTTCAGTTTTATATTTTTTTCCAATTTTTTTTTTTTTTTTTTGTATTGGACAACGCACTAGAAGGTGCAAATTACTTGACATGCTCATTATGAGCCTGCGCCTGAAGAGTCAAGTTCAGTTAATTACTCTTGGAAAGGACGTTTGAGCAAATTCATCTCAAATCTAAAGGCGCAGACCTACGCTAGTATACAGTAAGCTATATCAAATGAATTAATATTTCAAAGACTTCCATTTGTTGTGAAACGGGTCTTATTTTTACGAAATTGGAAAATTTGACGATAATTATTGGCACGCGTGGGCCTACCTTGGAAGTCAGGTTCCGGTTCACAAAAAAAATATTTAAAAAAAATTATAATTTACGGCAGGTCTATTAAAAATGAGGCACAACCTTTAAAAAAAACGTGTGTGATGATTGTAGGTACTTCGCCTTAAGAGTCAAATTCATAATTTTGGTATACCGAATTAAAGGCTTTCCAAAAGTACTTTCATTTGATTTGTAACTTGGCACAGGGTACATTTGAAATTTCCGTAATATCCCTAAAGAAACCACCCCTTTTCTGTTTTTGGCCCCCCGAAAAAAGCTAATGCCACCAAAAGATAGTTTGACCCCTACTTAGAAATCAAGTTTTTTATCCCATTTGTAAGTCCCCCAATAATAATGGAAATAAGAAGAGGCGGACGGGGTGGTGGGATTCACCTTGCATATATTTAACATCAGTATGGGCTAGTCAGTCAAAATTTCTCTTATTTCTTCAAAATTCCCTTTTCCCTTCAATTTCCCTTTAGTGCAGTGAATAAACTCGGATTTCCCCTAAAAAAAAGGAAATTTCCCTCATAGTGGAAACGCTGGCTAGTCACTAATCGCCAAAATAAAAAGTAACCAACAGTAAAGAACAATTTTTGGTGTATAGTAGACAGGTACTTTGTTTTCTCGAGTAAAATTCCCAAATGAGGGGCAAACTTTCAAAACGGCACTAATCCATTTTCGTAAAATGTTCAGGAAACGCTATGGTAGGTATCGGTTTATTCTCTTTAAAAAATGTGAAATTAGATTTTTACACCTATAGATGAAGTACTTCCCCTTCATAATTGTTTGTATGCGTTTAGGTATTAAACAATATTTGTTTTTGTATTCAGTAGGGGGAACGCCAGTGCCAAAACCTACCCCACCTGTAGTGGTATGAACGTCAATAGCCAAAGCATGACCGCCCGCTGTGGAGAGACTAACAAGACTGGCCTCCAGTGGTAAGATCATCACCGCTCACAATGACGAAACCAAGACGGCGGCAAGACGGCGGCAAGACCAGTGGGCCACTAGGCGAAAAGGCCTTCAAGGCCTGCCTGCCTACCAAATCGGTAAGTTGTAAGTAAGCTTTATACTGTACTTCACAGTTCAAATTATGGTGACTATGTAGCCTATGAATTGGCTAATTACCCTTTTACCCATTTAACCCAAGAAAATGTTGAGGAAAAGAGGTTACTTTACAGTATACCTTTATGGTATTAACACCAATGAATATAATTAAAAAAATGATTTTTCAAAGCTTGTCATTTAAAATGATTCCATGTTTCTTTTGTTGATAAAAAAAAAAATTAATCGCATACAAACAGTTTAATGAATGTATCCGATTGACCTCTTCAGTCGCCTCTGTAGGTTAGTGCCTGTGTTGAGTTACACACGTCTCCGATCGCATGTCGTGTAAAGACTTGCAAGCACGTTACCACCTGGCCTTTGGCGTATTGTAACCCAGTTCGCCTCTTTTTTGTCACTTTTTCACACTGGTTACTCTTTTCCATAGCTCAGAAAGTAGTGCCATCCCGCTGGATCAGTTTCGCCGCGCTATAATCCGGGTGTCATTCGCTGCCTAGCGTAGGCTATAGCCATTTAATAACCGTTTCACGAACTAGCCAACCCCTGGCCCTATCAGACCTGGAAGTGTTTAGCATTATTACTGTTACAGGTTTTCGGCAGTCTCCATCAGTTCTTAGAATGTTCACTTGGAGGCAAGTCGGAGATTCCAGCAAGAAGCACTTGTCCGCTGATGTCTCCAACACGTGCGACAAAATGTTTTCATGTTCCCACAACATTGCGTCTTCACCCCCAGGACCCACATCAATAGGCTGATTTAGAAGTCACCCAAATCGATTCCGTGGCAGTCACAACTGACGCACCAAGCGCAAACCCAACCGGAGGCCAGGCGGAGAAATGGTAAGTCCCACAAAATATACTTAGTTCAAGGATGTGTTCGAAGCACAGAACATACAGTATCGTACTTGCTCTTACGATTCTTTAGGTTAGAGTTTAAAACAGATTGATTGTGGCAACTATAAATTGTTTCCAATGAGCTAAAGCATAAACAACACGTTAAAATTGGTTAATTAACAAAAATAAAAATGTCGGCAGGCAATAGCCTACTTGACTTATTCACCAGCAGACTTCAAATTGGATTCAATATCGTACCGCTGCTGCTTAATGCTGCTGCTACTGCACGTAATAATGTTCTAATATGTTGCATTTAAAAACCAAAGCGTACTTTTGACTCAGATCAGATTCCCATGAATATTCCATGAAAGCAGAATCACCCAATCAGCACAATGCGAAGAGCATCAGAGAACTACTTACTGTAGCTGTATTCATTTTTTTTAAGTTGTACAAAGTAGGTGAAGTAAGTCGTTGGGCGATTCCACTTTCATGGAATATAATATACCTACATGGCCACTTGATCCGAGCCAACAGTGCAACGGAGGACAATAATTTATATACCTATGGTGGTTTCCACAGAGTTATAACTTAATAGAAAAGTAGGCTGCAATATTGCAAGCAGTGTTATGAAATCTGCCTACAATAGATGTTTGGATGTAATTTCTAAAGTACAATTTTTGCTGTTTCAGCATTGTGTACGCCATCACCAAAGAGGATGAGAGGCATCAGCGGAGGCTGTCTGTCCTCAGCGAATTGGCCTACTTCATGAGCAGCTGCGCAATGGTCCGGACAGGCAGCGACGAGTGCAAGACTCCTGACGAAAAAGGCCTGGTTACTGGCAAGGCCAAGGACTCATTCAATTATTCTGTCATGATGCTGCCTAATACGTATCCTCTAAAATGTAAGTTCAATGATTTTTGTTTTCTGCCCCGAAATATCAGTCAAGGTTAAATTTAAGAAATTATCCTCAGGCTTTCCTATAAAATATCCCCGGAAACGTAGCCACCAGTGCCGGATTAACCCCTGGGGGGGGGGGGGGTTGACGGGGGTACAAGATATGGGGGGCCGTGGGTGCAAACCAGAGGCGGACGAGGCGGTCCCAGACCTCATGAAAGGGGGAGGCACTTGTCAGTGGCGCAACGATAGGTTTTCAAAGGTGTATAATCTGGCGCCTCTCCACCCATTTTCATAAAAGTTGCTCAGGAGACAGAGGGCTGAAATATTGGGGTTTTCCACATTTTGAGAGCAAGAAAGCTTATATATTACAAATAATCAATATAATTAAGGACAAGGGGGGCCCGGAGGTCTCCCCCGCGAATTTTTTTTTTTTAAAAATAGGGCTGAAATGGTGAAGTTTTACGCATTTTGAGTGCTGTAACACTTAAATTTTAGAGGCAAAGAATATAACTGTTTAGATATGTATTACATGGAATTAACATAATTGTGAACTAGTGGGGCCCGGAGGTCTCCTTCGGGTAAAAGTTTCTGAAAAATAGGTCTGAAATATTGGGATTCTACGCATTTTGAGAGGAATAAGGTTTATAAATGACATAGGGAATTAATATATGTAATTGGGAACAGGGGGGCCGGGGTCTCCCCCGGGAGAAATTTTTTGAAAAATAGGGCTGAAATAGTGGGGTTTTTACTTTCAATTTTTACTTTTAATTTCTAAATTTTTTTTATATTTTAATATAAAAATATCTCATTCTGGGGGGGCCGGAACTTTAGGCATTTCTGGGGGGCCGGGGGCCTGTGCCCCAAGTGCCCATGGGTTAATCCGGCACTGGTTGCCACCATAATCGGGCACCCTCATTTTTTTATGCACAAAGTCAAATTGCTCATGAAATACCTATAAATCATAAAGCCAAATGAGAGAAGGTAGACCAAATGCCCCTCTAAATTTTTAAAAATAGTCTGGCACCGTTTAGCCACTTTAGCCACAGTATTTGAAGGCGAAAGAAATATATTGGTCTACGTATAAGGTATTAAAAAAACGCGAAATTGAAACTTCCATGCAAAAAAAATATTTATTAAAAAGTGGAAAATTTTTGGAAAGGAAATCTTGGAAACTCCAAGATTTCGGGAAATTCCCGTGCAACTCATCACTGTATAAGATTGTAGAAGGATATTTCTTCTAGTTTCAGACTTCTCATCAAGCTCTCAATATTTCCCGTTGGCGTAAATTCCCAAAATTTTCTGGGGGGGGGGGGGGCTTTAGGACCCCCAAGACTTTGATTCATTACTCATTCACTTCTGAAGTCCGCCTAGCAAATTATATCACTTTTTTTGGTTAAATTTTTTTAATGGGCGAAATACATTATAGGCCTACACTAAACTATTCAAATTCAGTAAACAAATAAAAAAAGTAAAAAGTAAACTTTTGTTGTCGAGATGTTGGAAATAAAAAAAAATAAATGTTTTTAATCTCCGGAATTTTTTTTTTTACGAGTTCTGACACTTTCAGAGCCCTAGTCGTCTCATTCTCCTAGTTGCATGACGGTCAAATTGCTGATCCCGTTGTGAGCGGTGGTACCAGGTGCGGAGAAGGGGGGGCCCGGGGGTCTCCCCCGTAGAAGAAGTTTCGAAAAAATAGGTCTGAAGTACTGGGGTTTTAACTTTTAAGCATATTGAGTAATATAATTTTTGTGAACGTACTTAAATAAATAAATAAATAAATAAGGACTTTTTTTGTTCTATTACTAAGCCAATATGTTGATTTTTGTCTTGATGTCTTTCATGTAAAACAGGCCGTTAGTATACCTACAATTAATTTCCCTTTCGTTATTGTGGATACTATGCCTTTCGCAACCATTACGTCTTTGTCACCAGAAATCCTGGGGTCCTCCCCCCCCCAGGACCCCCTCCCCTATTTACGCCAATGAGCCAATTTCTTGTGAAATTTGACTTTTTGAGAAATTTTGTTATACTGATCCGAGACATGATGTAGTTAAGTCCCATTATAAGAGATTAGAAATTCGACGCTTCCATATCGCGAGTCTTTACTTGCAACAAATTTGTCTGATCAGTATCAGTCGTGAAGCCATTGAGAACATTAGTATGTCTAGAAGAGAAGTCTTTGGGTTGCTAGGCCTATATTACTTTATATCTGCTGAAGTATTCGACGCCTCAGAATTATAGTAGCCGTTTATTTACAGAGCCACTTAGTTGGCTTTTTAGTGCCAGAAGATGTGTTGAATAATCAAATTAGTTGAAAATAATAACAATAAGAACAATAACAGTCGCTTACAGGGTCATTGAGGGACAAATAAGAAGAGAGAAGCCTTTTCAGTGCTATTACATGCATGCGTTGAACAGTTACCCACAGCCACAGTTAGGCACAAGTAATAGGAGAGAAACTTTCTCAGTGCAATTAGATGTGTTGAATAGGCGGCTGCAGAGAGATTCAGGAAAAAATTAATAGGAGAGAAACCATTTCAATACCCAGATCTGTTGAATGTGCAATTCAACGTTTCTTGTAATGTTTGAGACGGATTGATGACTCTACGATGAATATCTGGAGGGGGGCGGGGGTCCAATGATCTCATAAGGATACTCTCTCGCATGGTTAAACTGTCGTTTTCAGTTCTACGACTGGGAAAAAATTGCCCTATTTTGCGGGGAAATAAATGTTTCGAGATTCTAATATATATATTTTTTTCAGTTTCTACATGGTTAGTGATGGAGCAGCAGTCTTCACCTCCCGCGTCGCGTCTCCTCAGTGTGCAGCGGAAGAAGTTGTCATCGCCTCCCGGGACTTCCCACCAGCACCAGCAGAAGATGGAATACGAGTCGGACTACGCCACAGCACCCTCCAAACCGTTTCTCTGTTTTACCCGCACTTCGTAGACGGCGGCGCACTTAGGCCTACATGAACTGCTGTTATACCTTGTAGCCTATGGCGCTTATCATTGTTCCGTCCGTGTGTACCGGGCCTAAGAGCGTGGTGGCAGGACATTATACAACCATCTTCCTGCAGGTAGGCCATGACGGCTACGTTCAAGGTATTTAATTATTATTGATTATTTTCTATATTTCAGTTTTTTCGGTGTGCATCATTTCTACCATTGTTACCGCAGTTATCTAGCATTGAAAAAGCCCAATCTCTGCATTGAAAAAAGAACACAGTATAGCGGATAGCCTCAAACGAAGCAACCTCCAATACCAAGCTGAGACAATGAACTGTTCAGGAATGGCTTATCACCAGGGAGAGCACGTAATTAATTTACCAGAGTTATTATGCCGAAAGGAGGTCCGCTAATTATTCTTAAGGGGGGAACCACAGACTTAGACAACCAATCAGATCATTCATATCATGGGGTTTAGCCGACATTTCCCTATGGATTCCTATTCAAAAAAGGTCCATAAGTTACCTGTACCTGATTACATTTTTTAAGTGTTTAATTATTTTTTC